>JALXJV020000006.1:7286299-8551301 GCA_024633595.2 Lepomis macrochirus | reverse complement strand
GCATGCTGGTTATACCAGCAAGACCAGCATATGTTGTGTTTTGATGCTGGTATGCTGGACCAGCATGGGATGCTGGTCCCCAGCATGCCAGCACCAGCATGGGATGCTGGTGCCCAGCATGCCAGCACCAGCATGGGATGCTGGTCCCCAGCATACCAGCACCAGCATTAAATATACCAGCATAGGATGCTGGTGCTGGTATGCTGGTTACTAAAGATGTTGAGGATAGTAGCTTCACCAGGGAAGGATGCTGGCTGCTGGATGCTGGACAACCACATTGAATTTTAGTATAATGAAAATGATGTAAATATTATGCTTATTTGTTTCATGTATATTAGTAACCACCAAATAAAGACATAAATGTTTTCAAAACAGTATTTTCATTTAATAATAACAAGAACCAATAAACAATTACATCGTCAACCTGAACTAAACTTAAGTACCCTTACATTGCACTTTGAATGCTCTCACGGAAGTGGCTTTTTTTTTGTTTGTTTGTTAATGTCCATAATCTTTTCAGTAATGAACCGTCCAGCCTTTCCCCATCTGGCCTGCATCTCCGTCTCCTCCAGATTCTTACGGCGCAGCCACTCCTTGTAACAGACTGAAAAGAAATACACAGACACAGTGTCACACCTGAACCAAGAAAAATGTAAATCAAATAACCCAGCACTTGGCATCCCACAAAGACCTTGTGGCTACTCCTACCTTTTAATGTGTGTAGCTTCTGTGGGGTTAAAGGCTGCCTGGTGGTTTTGGTGGTGGGGCATTCTTTCCCCGTGAGGCTCCTTTCCCCCAGGGTTTTAGTGCCCCACATCGCCACCGCCAACTCCTTTACAAATAAGGAATCCCTGGTGCTATTTTGGATCCTGGACCACGTCTCTTTTCTAATGGTCACTTCTCCTCCCAAGTGAATCTACCAAAAATCCAAAACAGAAATAATCAAGGTATTAGATTGTACTTACATACAGAAGTCAGAAACACTTGAAGTGTAGTTGGGGTTCTTACATTAACCCATGCACACAGATGCTGAGGGCAATGTAAACATGTTGCAAACAGGACAAATCCTGTACCTCGTCTCCTTTGGGAGAAGCAGAGGGTCCCACCTCATCTGCACAGCCAGACTCTGCAACTATATAAAGCATAATGTAAACATATACAACCTGCAAATTCATCCATTTGCAACCCTGTACTTTGTTTAATATATGCCTCAATAGTTTTACATTTATTCACTTAGCTGACGCTTTTATCCAAAGCGACTTACAATTGCTATACATGTCAGAGGTCGCACGCCTCTGGAGCAAGTAGGGGTTAAGTGTCTTGCTCAGGGACACAGTGGGGATTGAACCCGGGTCTCTCACACCAAAGGCGGGCATCTTAACCACCCCACCCAGTTTTCATAGATCTGCGAGCAATATATTTGTTGCACTTACTTTTTAAGGCCTTCTCTGGGCTTTGTGATACAGGATCTTCAAGAGAAAAAGAACACATATATTACAAATTTGAGAGATGATGAAAAACATGTTGTAAATCCCCCAGATATAGGCTTCCCCAAATTGCATATCAAAAGCAGTGTGCTAAAATTTGAATTTGCTTTATGCATAGCTGCTATTCCTTGAATGTTTATGTTTTGGCTTAATTTCCTGGTTCAATCTGGATACCGAGGCATTCCCAGGCCAGGTAAGATTTATAATTCCTCCAAAGTGTTCTGGGTCTACCCCATGGTCTCTCAAAAGTTGAATGTGCTTGGAAAACCAAACCTGATACCTGCGTTCTCAAAATCCTGAGACAACAGAGTAAAATGTGTACCAATCAGCCCCACTCTTTACGAAAATGAACCATAGTCTTACTATAATATACTATAAGAATTATAAAGTGTCCTGTAGTAAGTTTCTAATGTTCAATAATATTTTTTATCCAGCTATGGTATCGCTATATTTTTTTTAGTTTTGTTTTATTAGCTGTCGTAGCCCTATAATATTTCAATTGTAATACTTATGTACCTAGATCTTTGCAGTATTCCTATATTATTTTAAGAAGTATTACTGTAGTATATAATGTAGTGTTTGGATATATATTTTTTAAACACACTATAGAACATCCATCCATCTTCATCCGCTATCGGGTCACAGGGACACTATAGAACATTCTTATTGTAATATTTTGATGATGTTAAAGTGAATTTGTAGTTTACTATAGTCATTTCCTGAAAAAAAAACGGTAATACTACGGGAAATACTATAGAGATACTATATAAATACTATAGTATGACAATAACTTTACTTTAAGATTACCAAAGCCAACTCTATAATAATACTATAGTAATTTTCTATAGTGCATTCCTGTGTTTACACCTCAGCAGACATCACACTTAAACATCGACATACTGCATGTCTAAGTAGCCACAGCAGTCAGTAAGAGTAGTTGCTGACTGTATGAGAACTGCAAGAGATGAAGAGGGAGAGACGTGAACCACGACCACTTCTGTTAACAGAGACCTGTCTGCAATGGAGTTCAGACACTTTACTGATAAACCACAGAACTGTTGATTTTACATTAGGCTTCATGATCAGAGAAGGTTTTATATCATGTTTTCCACGATTTCAGCGTACTGCACTTTATCTGAATGTAGTCGTTCCTATGGAATCAGGTTATGGGGCAAAATTGTGTGCAAAATAGAACATTGATCATTAGTTATGAAATTGTGCCACAGATAAAATACCACTAAATTACAAAATAAATCATGTCATTAAGAAGCTACATTTTTGGCTGACAAATTGCATTTTTGTTTGAATGGCATCCTCAGAACTTAGGAAAAATGAGGGGGGAAAAAATCTGTCCTCACCATTGCATTGCACAGAGTTCAGTGACTTCAGCAAATGCTGCTGAAGTTGTATGTTTAGGGCTCGTAGTGTGCTATTCTCAGCCTTGACTGCTGCTGTGATCTTCTCCTGCTCCAACAACCTGTTACAGAGGGAAATATGTCATAACTACCTGTGATTGGAAGAAACAATAAAAATTATATTTTGTAAAATATATAAGTTGAAGTTATCTGCAAAATTAACTGTTTGTCTACCAGCCAACGGCAAGTGAATGTTTAAAGTTTGCAAGTAGGTTAAACAAAATACTGGGCTAAATATCAAATTTCAAGCCATTACATTAACAAAAAAAACCATTCTTAATGTTGTTCAGAACTCCCTTACTTGTTTTTGGTTTCCTGCAGTTGACGGGACACATCATTAAATTTCTTGAGGTAGAGGCGTTGTTTTTGTTTTGCGTCCTCAAAAAGTTTTTGAGGAACAACCCCACCATCATCTTCATCATCGTCGTCGTCGTCGTCGTCTGCTTCAGAGAACGTATCTGATAAGATATGCTCTCTCATTTTCTTGCTCGGAGATGGGCAGAGCGGAGACAGTTTTTTTTTCATTTTTCTTTCCTTAAGTAAGGCCAAGAGGTTGTTTTTTTTTGGCCTCTTGTGCTGCTTTTTTCTGATTTGTCTGGAAACATGGATAAAAGCATAAATATAAAAAGGCATTACAGTGTAATATAACAGTCCCATACAAACAAACCAACAAACAAAGCAATGTAAAAAACAATATATGGTTAATGGATAGATTAATACCATGATTGGAGCATGATATTATTACCATATGAAGGTTAGAGACGCAAAAACACATTGCATTACAGAAATGGTTCAAGTTCATGTCAAAGTTGTATTTTGTAACTGTTAGTTACATCCAAGTACCACAAGATGGCAATAGCTGTATTATTTGAAGCCATAGTTACATTTATTTTTTTGGCTTCCTCTTTCTCGGAGCGTGCCGGTGGGGGTGTGGTCTCCTTCAGCCGTCTCACACGGACGCGTTTTCCCTTGGACAGCTCCTCTTCCACTTCTTCTCTCGACTCTGGAATGTAAATCACACTGGATGTAAGTACTTGAAATCACCTACTATAATGATATAATGTTACATACTGTCATGTGATAATAATAGTTGCCTCAGCCACTCCGTTTGCTGTCCTAAAGTGTTGAACTCAGAGGCACTAACGTTAGCTTGCCACCGTTAGCTAGCTAACGTTAGCTAGAACGGCTAAACGCGTTAGCCAAAACTCACATCAGTTAAAAATGTTAGCATTAGATAAAGGTATCCAAGTTTGCCATTTAAGTACTCTTATTATGTTCCGAACTATTGGAGGTAATTACTTACCCTTCAGGAACAATATTTGGCCTTTAAAATAGTCCTCCTGCCAGCGCACCCAGTAGATCTTATTACTGTTGTCACAGTTGCTGTCAAAATCCTTAATGTAGGAAATAGGGACGATTTCTTTACACCCGTCTTCTATATATCTTACATAAGCAAACATATTTGTTAGTGATATTTATATTTATAGAGTTATGGTATAATTATATTTTCAAAGTTGATAAGTAATGTTATTCTAAATCTATCTTGTTAAATCCTAATAGAAAAGTACCAAGTAACTAACGTAACGTTAACCAAGTAACTTCAACGGCGGGAAGCGCGAGAGTGAGATGCCCTGTTGCCTTGGATACAGTCTTAGATGTCTAAGACACACTATTCTACTACTATTTATCAGATAAAGTACTGGGGTTGATTAAACTTAAACACATCTGTATAACACAGCCCTTTTACACAGTGACAGTATTGTACCCTTCCAGTAGGATGATTTTTACCGGACTGTAATATTGGGCTGCAGTTGTACAAAATAATCTGGCAACTGAGAGTATATACAATTTTTATTAGTGCCACAACCCTAGTCCGCAAATGGATGGTTAATTTAAACTAACTAGTTCAGTTTGTACATGCAGTAGGAGGATTAGAAGACATTTCCAGCAATGTTTCCAGTGAGTTTTTTAAGGGACATGTGAGGCTCAGCTTTTAGTAACTTAATTATAGTTTAAATTCAACATTCTGTTATTCATATGTCTGTTAATAATGATGTCAATGTTCTTTTTTAATTTTAGAATGTCAAAACGCAAGTACAAATTGTACTTAGAGCCGAACAGCACAATTAAATTACCCCGTGCAAGACTAAAAAGAGGACATAATGTAAGTAATTCCATGAGAAATAATTATTGTAATGTATAGGATAATAATTATTCAAAGGATTTATAACTTCAGTCTCTTACCTGATGATCTTCTTTAAAGATGATAGATGGTTAAAATAGTTTTATTTTTTCAGGCATTGCTCTTCACAGATGACTGCAAACTTGATCTTGATCAAGGAGGATCACACACTGCAGATGTTGAGGTGAGAATTCCTGTATGTTTTCATACTGCAACGTATATTGCAGTGTCATTTTCCAGAATTGTGCATCTCTAATTTTGTTTGTGCCATCTTTTCTTCATATTGTGCAGACCATGTCTACTTCTGGCCACTTGCTTACACATCAATCTGATCCAGATCACACGACTGATCAGGTGAGCTCTACAACCAAACCGTGGGTGCGAGGTTGTCAGATGCTGCCAAAATGTTTTTCTAAATCATACTTCTGTGTGTTTAGGCCTTGCCCTATGCAGAATACAGCAGAGAAGAAGATGATGCTGCTGTATCAGATTCACACACTGCAGATGTTGAGGTGAGAGAGTAATATTCTCTTAAAATTTATTGTAAGTGGTCATTTTCCACTGGGCCTTACTACATTTGATACTGTTTTTTTGTTTTTGATTGTGCCATCTCTTCTTTATCCTATACAGACCATGTCTCCATCTGGCCGTCTTGATGTTCAGTTTGATCCAGATGACACAACTGATCAGGTGAGCTCTTAAACCAACCACATCTGAGGGTTGTGGCATCTTGTTGAAATTGTTGTCTAAATGTTAGTTCTGGGTTTTCAGGCTTTGGCTTTCACTGGTGACCACAGAGATCAAGGTGACAGAATCAGTACACACCTGAGTACTGCAGAATTTGAGGTGATGGTTTTATACACTTAATGGAAGTAATTTCTGACTGGGCTATATATATTTTGTTATCATTGTGCTTGTGAAGTCTTTTCTTCATCCTGTGCAGACGTTTGTTGTTGCCAGAAAAAGGTAAATAGCATCGGAGTTGCTCAAAAGTGAAGAAGAAATGCTTCGCGTTTGTGCCCTTGTGAATTCCGCGAACCATGTCTTCTTCACCTGTGAGCTCCGATCATCACTCTTCACACATTACGCTCCTCTCATCTGCACACTGCTATTTACCTTTTTCCGGCAACAACAAACGGAGTTCCCACGGGACTTAAGCGCGAGACTACAGCTAGCAGTATAAAACACTATTTAGGTGAATTTAAACAATGGCTAAGTTGCTAAACGCATCGTGTTGTCATGTAAGAGCCCTGTTCATGTTGGACAGACATGTTAATTGCATTTTGTGTCTGTTTAGAGGCACAAAGACACTCTTTATGTAAATGCCCCATAACTGCCGTTTTAGCTACATAGGAGCTCTGGGCATTAGCTGTAGCAGCTCCGTGTTGCAAGCACCGATCCGGCTCGGTTTTTTTTCTATAGACAGAACTCTCAAAGGTATAACGATCAAGATTAACTTAAAAATTGCCCGGAGTTCTCCTTTAAAAAAGTCTTAAATTTAATATTCTAACAGTGTTTCCTGAGGAATGACCTAGCGTCGAAAACCCAGGTGTTTGCTAACATTAACTTAGCTCTCCTTATTAGCTTGGCTCCGTACATGCTTGCTAATAACCACTTAAAGCTGGGTCTCCGACATTGACAGCATTGTGTTGGACAGATTTGTGCAGCTGTAAGAGAGACAGAGTGAGGGATGGGTGAGAGGATGTGCTGCTTGAACGCAGCCACTGGCTCTGCAATCACATACGATTTTATATAGGCTTAGTAAAAAAAATTGAAAATCAATCTGTAAATGAACGTATGAGAAACATTGGCTAAAAAATAAGAACTTAGTATAAGATTTAGTTTACAAATTATCAAATTTCTTATGTCTTTTCTTGTCCTTTCATACGATTAAATGAATTCTGTAACCTCATAAATAAATACTTTGTGTGCGACTTGGATGTTTTATGGCATTACAGGTAATGTTACCGTGTATGTCAGTGTTCAGCTTCATGCTCTAGACCAGAGGTCACTAATAGTCAGACCTTGGTCCGGATCCGGACCCAGCCGCTGTCCTCTCTGGACCGCCGACCTACAGCCGATTTATTATTGAGACTTACTACCTCGAGACGGAGCGTTTCTATTTTAACCCGCGCAGCTTTTCTAGCATTTACTGTACTAGTTTAGCAGCCGGAAACTCACAGACCAATCGCATCGTCTCATGTGATACTGCTCAGCCAATCAAATCTGTGCATTCGAGTCGAGTCCGCATCCGCGAGTGAGATACACCGGAGACGTTTCGGAAACGCACACCAGTGTTTCCCACAGAATGACAATGTCCTTGTGGGGAGGGGATATTGACTACCAGCTATAGGCTGAACAGCGTGGTAGCCTCCAAAATCCAGCTGCACTCCAACATTAACTTAGCTCTCCTTATTAGCTCGGCTCCCTGCATGCTGGTTAATAACTTTTTTTAAGCTGGGTCTCCGACGCTGACAGCGTTGTGTTGGACAGATTTATGCAGGGGTGTTCCATGAGGGAGAGAGAGCGAGAGTGGTATGAGAGGTACGGGTGAGTGAGAGAGAGAGAGAGAGAGAGAGGGACGAGCGAGAGGACGTGCTGCGCAAATGGCTACGGCGCTCTGCAATCAAATACGATTTTAAATAGGCTTATTTAAGAAAAATGAATGGAAAATCAATCTGTGGCGGTCAGCATTGATATTGTGGCCGTCCACCACAAATAAATGAACGTATGGGAAACACTGCACATGGAGAGAGGAGGCAAAGAGAAAAGACATTTCACAAGACTGTAGAGATTTTTACATGTACATTCCTCCCACGGGCAGTTCAAAACCAGAATATCTCATAGATCACCAATGCTAGCTGGCAGGACAAGTTAGAGCTCACGTTTTTCACTGAACAAGAGAAAGTAGGAAAGTGGTTTATAAGAGGGAATGAAAGAGAAGAGACAATACAGCTGTTCATTTGATGATGTTTGAGTGTTTATTATAAAATTGGTTAAGACTATCACTTCAACCTACCCTTTTTATTTCAGTCTTTCTTAAAAAAAAGGCACTTTATTTTAGTATTCTTAAATTTAAAATTTATTATTAGAGTATTTATTTTCCCTCCAGTTTGATGTGAAAACTCAATATTGTTGAAATATTGTCAGTTGTTGACTAAAAACATATATGTTGATACAACTATATGTTATGGCAGTGAATGATAACGCAAGATAGTCGGTATGATGTTTTGGACCTTTGCTTCGGGAAATTTTCTCTAACTGGACCCCTTTGAATTCTAATTGAATACCCCTGCTCTAGACTGTGGAGTGTTTGCAGTGCATGAGCTCTGGCATCCAGCTGTGGTGCGAGTCAGCCAGTTGTTGATAAAGAAAACAAAACTTTTCTGACGTGCTACTAACAAGCTAATGTTAGCTGGTTGACACGGAATGGGCAAATGTCTGAAGTTCAGAAGGCCAAAGATGCAGACAAGTTGGCAGACAAGGTTGAGGGCAGTGGTGTTGAGGTTAGCACAACAAGCAGATTGGTGTGCGCAGAAGACCCGCTGCAGGTTACTGGTCAATTAGCATTACAACAGCATCGGACAGACAGTTGTGTATAGGAGTGGGACGCTGTCTGCGTGTCGGCTTTGCGCCACTGTTGTAGGCTAACGTTATGTGAATGTAAACATCCAGCATGCTAACGCACATTAAACTTACATCACCCGACGTGCTGATCACCGGGACGAGGGAAAAACAAACCGGTGCCCAACTCCTTATCCCCGCTGCTTTCAAGCCAATACTATATAATCCTATATTTCAAACAGCCTTTAGATGCAAACACAGAACAGGATGAATAATCACTGAAGCAACTGGCACGTTATATCTTATTTAGCCAAGGTGTTACTGATTGTAACAACTCATACTGCACTATTTATTTTGTGTTTTTAGTTTCACATAAGAGTGCTTAGTGCAACAAATATTGTATTATTTTTATGTTATCACAGTAGAAACGCACCCCAAAAAGCAATTGTGTATTAAATATGAATGTGAGTATTATAATAAAGTCTTTTATTAAATTCAGGTAACTTCGTAAATAATAATTTTGTTGGCCTTAAAATACATATTTTCCATTATACAGCACTGAATTTCTAATTCCTATAGGTGGTATTACAAAAGGTCTTAGAAAGTTAAATTAAATTAAACTTGGAGAATCCTGGGGGTACCCTGGATCAGGTGAGCTCTACAACCAAACCGTGGGTGCGAGGTTGTCAGATGCTGCCAACATGTTTTTCTAAATCATACTTCTGTGTGTTTAGGCCTTGCCCTATGCAGAATGCAGCAGAGAAGAAGATGATGCTTCTGGATCAGATTCACACACTGCAGATGTTGAGGTGAGAGAGTAATATTCTCTTAAAATTTGTGGAAAGAGGTAATTTCCCACTGGGCTTTCCTACTTTTAATATTGTTTTTTCACTCTGTGATTGTGCCATCTCTTCTTTATCCTGTACAGACCATGTCTCCATCTGGCCGTCTTGATCTTCAGTTTGATCCAGATGACACAACTGATCAGGTGAGCTCTTAAACCAACCACATCTGAGGGTTGTTTAAAAAAGATTGCCTGTTAAGCCATCTTTATTTCAAATTCTCCTTCATAAAGTAGGTTGACTGACCATAGATTCCATGGAAAAGTATTATTTGGACTAGTCTAATCCTGGTCAAGCTAGTTTTGAGGCTTAGCTTCACTTCAGACTCATCCAGTGCAACAATCTACCAGCAGACCAGTATGACACTCCATATTCCAATTTCTTCCTTGTGAAGAGTTCCGTGGATCAAATCATACAAGTTGCAAGGATTTGAATAGGAAGCAGAATTGAGATTCCTTATAGCAGCAGGAAAAGAAGCTGTTTTTAAACTGGATTGTTATGATGGACAAGGACCTGTAGCTCCTCCAAGAGGGCAGAGGCATGGTCCTGTGTTCTGATTGGTGGACTGAAGTTAAGCTATTTTCCTGAACACCTGTCTGTGTCCTCTTCACTGGACACACACACACACACACACACACACATTAATACACTCAGACACAGCATACACACACACACACACACACCAAGCCCTAAAAACAAGAAGGTTTAAGCTTTACTGCATTGGAGAACACATGTATGCATAACTGTGTGTTATGCATTTTTGCACAACAATGTGTGCGCACACACACACACACACACACACACACACACACATTAAATGGGGGGGGAGCATAAAGAGACAAGAGCATCTACTGCTTGTTTAAGAGAGAGGCTGAAATGAGAGCTTGTATGAAGTTTAGCAATCATTTGCCTTTTAACCCTTTCACACTGCAGTTTCTCCAGAAATTGCACTGTCTAGTAAAGTCATTGCTGTTGCACAATTTAAATGCGCCAAATCAACATGACAATTTTTTTATATATTGGTGCAATGTGTGATAGGTATATAGAGGTATGGATTAGTTATTGGTCATTCTGGGATTAGAGCTCGACCAATATGGGTTTTTGAGGCCAAAAGAAGAAGTGAAAAAAGCAGATTTGAGCCAATATTTTGATTTTAAGAATGATTTGGATAGCAGACCCCTTTACTGTATATACTACACTTAGAACAGGCCGATATTGAAAACTGGTATGTATGTGGGCTATAAAACCTTTTTCTAAATGGATTATGCTAATAAAATAGATTACAGTCTCAACAACTGAACATGTAAACAATTGCACATCAATACATACTTGCTGCTGGAAGGTGCAACATTTTCAGCTGTCTGTAAACAGAGCGAGTGAGAGAGAATGAGCATGTGTATTTTACATTAAACATAATCTGCCTCAATGGCTTCTTTCAAATGTATGTAATTCACATCTAGTTTATCCCCTTACCAGCACTCGTTAATTCTAAGAATTCTACAAGAAACCATTTAACCACCATCACTATAAATCATGCCGTCTATGATGCAGTGACCTGCTGGTGAATGCATTTAATACTACATGACTTTCTACGACAAGGATTTGCAACTTCAAGATTTCATTTTTCTGTAACTACAACATTACACATTCACTTTCAGAAAAGGAACTAGATAAATTTGTTTGGCAGGAAGCTGTGGTTTAATCAATTCTGACACACCGACTATAACTACTGATATATTTAGAATAAGTTAAACACTATAGTTTAACAAGCTCATTACAATGTTAGTGCTCTGCCATTAATAAACACTGCATTAGCTTTGTGGCTAGTTTTGCAATATGCAGCGTTAGCTGCTGTAAGCAATGTTAGAAAATTATAAGTAATGAACTTGTACTGCCAAACTGTTTTTTATTTTTTTAATTCTTATATTTTGCTGTTTTTAAATGCTGATGCCGATGTTACGCTCTAACTGGGATACATAGTTCACTTGGTGTATGTTTTGTTGAAATTTTTTCTAAATGTTTCTTTGTGCTTTCAGATTCTACCTTTTGCTGCCAACTGGAGAGAAAATGAAAGTGAAGTCAGACAAGGTTCAAGCTGCGCTAATGATGAGGTCAGGGCAGGGCGCAACTGTTAGTGTGACACTGGTCAGTCATAAGTTTTCTGTCATTGTATGTAGACATACACTCATGAATGTGTTTTCCTGTCATTTTGTAGCCTATGTCTTCGTCTGATCACCTTCTGCTTACATCTGAGCTGCAACCAAGTGAGATGGCCCAGCAGTTTAATTGTGATTCATCATCTGAAGGCAGTGTTTCTGGAGTTGATTCAGAAATTCCAGATCTTCCAGAAGATGATCCATTCAGACAGATAGGTTTTGACACAGACATGGATTCGGTACTAATGTCAGCAGGTACAACGACAAAGGCTGAGGCACTGCTCATGGTGATGAGTCATGCAGCAAGGCATAATATAACAGGAACACAACTTGATGATTTGTTAAAGCTCATAAATACTCTGTTTGGCAAAGAGGTAATACCCAGATCAAAATATTTGTTCAATAAGGTCTTTAAGAACAACTCAGACATAGTGGAGTTCCACTTCTACTGCAAAACCTGTAAAGTATACATTGGCACACAAGAAGACATAGATAACAAAAACATTGCTCAGTGTGCAATCTGTAGTGCTCCCATTGAAATCAGTTCCTTGAACAGTGCAAGCTTTTTTATCAACATACCAGTTGCACCTCAAATCCAGACAATGCTTGAAAGTCCTCAGATTCAGAACAGCATGAGCTACAGACACCAAAGGCCCCAGAATGAACACATCATCTCTGACATATATGATGGTGAAAAGTATCAAAACTTGTCAAAACCAGGTGCAATTTTGTCAGATCCAAACAATTTGTCATTCAATTTCAATTCTGATGGCTCACCTGTATACAAGTCTTCCAAATTTTCAATATGGCCCATACAGCTACATTTGAACGAGCTCCCTCCCAAAATGAGATTCCAGAATGTAGTGCTTGCAGGTCTTTGGTTTGGTGCTCAAGAGCCAGTTATGCCCATTTTTCTCAGACCCTTTGTTGAACAGGCCAAAACACTGGCATCCAAAGGTGTCTCTTGGAGAAAAAATGGAACATGTGTGTGCAGCAAAATTGTCGGTTTATGTTGTTGTGTAGACTCAAAGGCAAGACCAGCCATGCAAAACACCACACAGTTCAATGGATACTTCGGTTGTGGCTTCTGTTTACATCCTGGTACTCTAGTAGAGAAACAGGTGAAATACACTGTGACTGCCACAGAATATCCTGACAGAGAGGCGAAGACAATGCTGGGAGATATGGAGCAAGCAGTAGCTCAAAACAGAAGTGTCAGAGGAGTAAAAGGTCCATCACCACTCATAAACATGCCTTACTTTGACATAGTGTGGGGTTTTGTTCCAGACTATATGCACGCTGTCTTACTTGGTGTTATTAGACAGCTCACAGAGCTTCTTTTGAACAGTAGTGAGCAACCCTACTACATTGGGAGTCCCAACACTATGAGGGTGCTAGAAAACAGGATCAGGGACATAAAGCCACCACACCTGATAACACGACTACCCAGACCCCTTGCAGACTTCAAGTACTGGAAAGCCTCAGAGTGGCGAGCATGGCTCCTGTTTTATAGCTTGCCAGTTCTGAATGATATACTTCAACCACGCTCACGTGAAGCACCTTGGCCTTCTGGTGTCTGCAGTATTTCTACTTCTGAAAGAGAACATTACCTTCCAGGACATCAACAAAGCAGATGAGATGCTTTTCGAGTTTGTGGCAAGGTTTCAGTTGCTGTATGGGGAGGCATCTATGACATTTAATGTACACCTGCTAACTCACCTTGCAAAATCAGTTAAATTGTGGGGGCCTCTCTGGGCACACTCAGCATTTGTGTTTGAAAATGCAAATGGTGGTCTGTTGAAACTGGTTCATGGAACAAAGTCTGTAGCTCTGCAGATTGTGAACAAATTCCTCTTGCACAGAGCAATACCACTCTTTACCACAAGATATGCAGTTAGTGAGCAAGTGAAGGAGTTCTGTTTGGAACTGACAAATGACAGAAGAGTAAAGAGTTTCACAAAATATCAAGACACAACTGTTCTGGATAATGGCAGGGTGACAGAGACTACAGATGATGAAAAAAGGGCCTTCATTTCTGCACAGAAAAACGCACCAGATGAAATGGTAGTGCACAGAAGAATGGTGCATAAAGGACTGGTTTATACCAGCAAAAGCTATGGCCTCAGTAAGAGACGCAGAGACTGTTTTGCAAAGCTGAGGGATGGTGTTTATGGAGAAATTCAGAATATAATTTCCTTTCCTTCAGAAAGGGGTCCAAAAATTGCTGTCCTTTTCAAAAATCTTTATACACAAGCCTCTTTTCCTTTAACACAAGGTTATGGGTTTGTGTCACATATCAGACTTGTAAATGAAAGGGTTTTTTTCACCAGTGTGTCTGATTTCAGTAGACAGATTAGAGCAGAAATGCATGGTTTTAAAACAGGTGATCAGATGTACATTTGTGACTTTCCAAATGCACATGAGAGAGACTAGTCTTTCATAGGTCATTCTGTAGCTTAGTAATCTGAAGTATCCGCTACTGACTAAAACTTTGATTAGCTCTCTTTTAGGGATATTTTCTTTCTTTGAAAAAACACAATTAGCTTTTTTTTTTTTACTATTGTGGCATACTTTTAAGAACAAACAGTTAAGCACTTAAAATGAACCATGAAAATCAATTTATTAACAAAAATAAATGTGTTATTAAATCAGTTTAGTTCTAAGTTTCACTGACCAGCTCAGAGCTGTTGAACACAATCTTGATTCAGTAAATGGAGCTGACTCTACTGTGCACAAGTGTGTTCACATGATAAGTTATTGTATAATCGGGGTAAGTTGTTGGTGGTTGGTAAGCCCTGTCTCTTTAAAGGTGATCTCTGGCTTTGGGTGTGAATGTCCTCCTTTATCTTTCTATGGCCCTTCGCTGACTACAGGTTGTTAAATTAAATTGCCTTTGACCCCTTTGCAGTCGATGCTGAGAATGGTTTTGGTCTTGATATCTATTTCCAGATATTCTTTGAGCTTCTTCTCTAAGCGTCCTCGATGTGTCCGCGATGTAGTGTTTCCCAGTGGTGTCACGTGGTGTCATACTCCGTTCTTCCTCTCAGGGGCGATCGTTGCTTGAGGGTATCATCTGAGATCTTAAGTAGAAGTGGTTAAGTGTTTTGTGGCTGGAAGACACTGGCTAGATGTTTTGACTGTCTACGTTGTGGGAACCTCATACTTGTTGCTGGACTGCTTCTGGTTGTGCCTGAGTTAGGATGGTCCATCCTGGCCTTACGTCAAGTCAGTATTCTTATTATCCATTATTATTATTGTATTTGATTGCCCTGAGTGACACTCACACCTGCTGCACCTTCCTCTCTGTATCCTCCTCCTCCTCATTGACGAGATATTTTGTTCTGTGTAGGAGGGTCCTCCTCACTGTTGATTCAAACGGATGTGTTGCTGAGGTTTTCTTAGGGATTCTTTAAACATTTTTTATTGCAATTGTCTACTTATGAAGATGGTAAATAAAACTAACTGCTGGAAAGTCACATCTGACAATGTAAAGGTTTTTATGCCTGATGAGCCCCAGGCAATGTGTATGTTATATGGTTGATGTTATAAGGGCTTTGTTATTGGTTTGTTGTGCTCACCGCTTAACCAGGGGGTTTTGCTCAGGCAGCATTCTTCCCCTATTAAATATATGTGTGTGTTATATACTATACGCTGGCTAGTAAGGGTCAAAAGAGTTTTTGGGGTTTTTTTTGGGAGGACTTCTTTTGTGTTACCTCCCAACACTTCTCTTCCTTCCTTTTGTGTCCACTCAGCTGCTCTCCGCACAACGCCCCAGCTTTTTAAACTTTGAACCGGGCCTTTCCTCTATACTACAATAACTGGACACAGCTATGGCTCAGAAGGAAGGAAGAAGAGAAGCATTGCGAGGGAACGTAAAACATATTGTGAGGTAATGCAAAAGTAGTCCTCAAAAAAAAATTCCTTTCCTGACCCTTAGGAGCCAGCGTAGTTCCTGAATTTGATTCATTTGGTTTCCCTGCTCCAACATACCAGATTCATTAGGCTTTGCAGGAGCCTGATTTGCACCGACCTGTTCATTTGAATCAGGGACAGAGACAAGCTGACATGATGCACACATGTTTTATAGGACACCTCCTACAGGTACTTTAAGTTATTTTGGCTGATTAGACCTCTTTTCAGGTTGAAGTTATTAAGAACTATGGTGGGATGTATATGAAGTTGCCACTTCATAAAGAATGATTAAGATGACATCTGTTCCCCTCTTATATTGGGTTTAACACTACTACTGGTTCTAGTAGTATTAGTAAGTAGTGGTAAGTCTTTAAGTACTCTGAAGTTTTTATGTCCATGTGCTTGTACATATGAATTATTATAGATCAAGATGTTCAATAGTTCATCCTTTGTACTGATGATTCGCCCAAGAGTTTCATGCTCCAACTGTCAGTCACCTAACAATACCTTTGTTGAAAATTAAGGCAATTTTTACTTTCAGAACTAGGTATATCTAAAATGACTCCTCCCACAATTCAGTGCTTTACTCTAAACATCACGCTCAGTTTACTGGGGCCTTAAGAGTTGAAACTGACACTGTAACTGACAGTGATAAACAAACTTACCACTAATGTACTTTTTGATTGAATATCCTCCAAAATACATCAAAGAATGCTTATAGGAACCGTGTTAATCTTTTTTATTTTTTATACTGCTGTACAATGTTTGTTGACTATTACAGGCCATATTGCCACAAAGCCTAGAAAATATAGATGTTGAAGGCGATGTGTATTCATCTGACATGTTAAGTAGCAAGGGAGATGAAGCATGATCATTTTTACGTGAATAATAAATGTACTGTATATATTGCCATGGTAGCGATGCTATCAAGTAAGTCCTGTGATGCGAATATAATTTGCAAATATATCGTGATAATAAAACGTATTCCAAACAGATGTTAATGTTCAGTTTTAATTTTTCATTTATTGTAATTAATTTGTATGAAAATGTGTTGTGCAGCATGCCAAATTTTAACATTAATGTACTCCCTTTTAAATATCTGGACATTGCTAGCCTTATTTCTATTTCATTGTCTTGTATTTCACTTCATCTATACTTAGTTACTAGTATAGTTACTAGTTACAACTTTGTTTATTTCTACCTACAAGGACTATGTACTAAGTACTGGCTGCAAAAATATGTACAAAGTAATGAGCTAAAATGGTAATCCAGCAAAACTAAGCTGGTGAACCAGCATAATTTATGAGACCTTGCTGGTGGACCAGCTCCCCCAGCATCATCGTGCTGGTGGACCAGCATAATGTATGAGACCTTGCTGGTGGACCAGCTCCCCCAGCATCATCGTGCTGGTGAACCAGCATAATTTATGAGACCTTGCTGGTGGACCAGCTCCCCCAGCATCATCGTGCTGGTGGACCAGCATAATGTATGAGACCTTGCTGGTGGACCAGCTCCCCCAGCATCATCGTGCTGGTGGACCAGCATAATTTATGAGGCCTTGCTGGTGGAACAGCTTCACCAGCAAGACAATGCTGGTCCACCAGCTAAACCAGCACCTAACCAGCATAGACCAGCATGAGAATTATGCTGGTCTATGCTGGTTTTTCCAGCAGGGCCAAGTCTTCTTAACGAGTTATGTTGTTTTAATTATGTGTGTATCATCGTTTTTGAGTGATGAGCGGTTTATAAATCAAATTCTCCGAGTGCAGAGACGCACGCTGACGTCTGACGTCACTATCGGCCAGACGTGACTTTACGTTTTCAGAAAAATCAAGATGGCTACCCGATGCGAGGGAGACGATTTTGCAGTTAACTGAGCAAAACTGTTAATAACCTATTTAACAAAAGGCGAGGGCAAATAAATATTGGTTCTCTCGCAGGGCAGCAATGTGCAGGGCAACGTTGTCGTCAGTGGTAACGAGTAACGTTAAAGACTAACATTACCGCAGGGCCCTGGACTACCGTAATCCCCTTCCCCCGCCTGCCGCCCGGCCCCTATCCATTTAAAACATAGTCGGAATTGCCTCTAGCAAGATTGCCCAGCAACATTGCTCAAAAAGTTGCCCAGTGTATCAACAGCCAAACGCTAGTAGTAAGCTAGCTCACATTGAGGTAACGTTAACTTGGCACTGTTGGGTAATGCTGTCACTGTCAGTTAACTCGCGTTAGTTAACGTTATATTGTGAAGAGAGTCAACTTCAGCGTTTGTTTATAAGCTGTTCTTGAAATAGTGTTGATGCATGGCTAATGTGTATCATCAGCGTAAAAGTTTAAAGCTGATGATACACAGAGCAACTTTCAGAGCAATCTTGCAGGGCAACGTCACCGTCAATGGTAATGTGTAAAGATTACTACCGCGATCCCCTTCCCCCACCACTCCGCCACCAGCCCTGCACCACCGCCACACGTTCAAAACATACTCGGACTTGCCACTAGCAAGATTGCCCAGCAACATTGCTCAAAAAGTTGCCCCGTGTATCATCAGCTTAATGTTATTAGCTGTAAGCCTAATGATTCTCCTCAGCCCATGTATTGCAGAGACTAGTTGCCTCGTCTGAAGTGGCTGTAACGTTAATATGTATTTGTAAAGCAGTAGTTTTCCACTGTGGTAATGAAACCTTTTAACTGGTGAAGAATGCTCAGTTTTCATTGAAACTATTTTATGATTAGTTCATTTTGGAAGATGTTTGTGGTAACGTTACATTGACATGAGTTGCATTATTACACAAAAGAGTGTGTGTTATTTAGCGTCCTCTCAGATATTAACGGGATGGACAAAGTAACAGAAGCACCTGTCCATGTGATAACGTTAAAAATTACCAGCAGCACAACTGCAGTTTACAAAATGATCATACAGTCGAGTCAACAACTCCCGGAAACAGTTTCATTTGAAACTGAACATTATCATTGTTATGGAAGATTTATGGTGAGAATGTTGTATTACTGCATTACTTTTTAGCCAGATGTAACTATTGAACTGGTAACTTCCCCTTAGACATTAAATACATTTCTCACAACATTAAACTGTGCCAGTATCACATGTTTGTGACAAGTGTTTACATGACCATTATTTTGTAAACTAATACAAAGTTGGTGTTCATATATTGTGTGAACACCATTAAGGACTACAGAGAGTGCTGCTGAAGGGATTTCATCATGTCCTCTTGCATCGGTGAGTAAGTGAAATAATAAAATATAGTATTTTTAAAAAATCATCAATTGATGACGTTCTTGTTGACTGGACTAATGGGAATTCTTTGTGTTTTATCTGCTCCTGCAGGATTAAGTATTGAGTGACAGTACAGCTATCCAAGGTATGTTTTCAATTTGCACATCTCTGCATAAGAGTTAGTATATTTATTTTGAATTATTCAAGATTATGTACACTTGATGCATTTTATACTGCATAGATTTGAAAGACTTGAGTTGAGGTATTTAAAGGAACATACGGGCATCATTTGAACTTACTAGGATGCTTCCTTATTAAATGAAAATTCCCTTTGTGGTAACAAAATTAATCTACATACATTTACGTGTTTGTATTTGAATGTCTGCAGGTGTTTTCTGAGTTCAGTCATCATCATGACTTATGTTGAACCTATGGAGCCAATTCAGCTGTGAGCTTGACACCTCAGCTGATTGTCCTGTCCAGGTGGAGGGCCTCACAGAAGGGCAAGACAGCAGTGGCACTGCAGAGATCCTGGGATTTATGACCTCCGGGTGAGTGTAAGATTGATTTTGCCATAGCCACAATGTAGATCACATAATGTGTGGTCATTACAGATTAGGACATCTCTGCAACACAGTTATTCTGAATTTGTGATGATTATGATAACATCTACTTTCAGTGGTCATTCCACATTTGCACAGTTGTCATTTTTTTTGCTTTGTTTTCCAGTCACTTTAAAAGTTGTTTCAAGCCTATTTTAAATGGCTATTATTAGGCTGCCCTGAACACATAATACAAAACAGAGATCCTCGCTTTATTTTTTACTTGTCCAAGAGACCAATGTCAGGATTGCGATGATTGATCCCTGTGGGGTCTACTGACAGGTGCAGAGGAACAGACAGAGAGAGATGTAGTGTAGGCCTCCTCCACACATAGATCCATCCAGAAGTTGTTAACATGGAATTTGGGCTAAAGAGGTTTAAAACCCAGGCAGTGTTTTTTTTTTGGCTATAAAACATACTGCTGACAAACCACGTGTAAGTGTTTGTTCCTGTATGATACAGGCAGAGAAAATCAGAAACAGGTGGTGTGAGCTGTTGTGTGTGTGTGCAGGGTTGAGGGTTGAAGTGTGGGTTCACAAGCACCCACACCTCAACCCTCAACCCTATCAAAATCACCAAATCTAAAACCAAAAAACCTACCCACTGAAGAATAGGGGTGGGAGAATTAATCGATTCTTAGATGCATTGCGATGCTGACGTGGAGGATTTTAAATTGATTAACAAATGTCTAAAAAATCGATTATTAAAAGTTAATTGATAACACAATGTTGATGGAACGTAAAAGGTGGATTTTGCGAAAAAGGGCCGTGCCCGGACCGTCAGCTTTAACTCGTACGCTGTGAGCATGGTGACACTCGACGCTCGACAGCTCTCTGTGTTTGTCTATTTGTCTGTTTTCAGAGGAGTCTGAATGTTAAAGAAATGGAGCATTGAGCTGAGCTTAATAAAGTAAATTAGGGATGCAAACTAGTCCTTTTAAACTAATTAGGAGATGTTTCTTTTGGATTTTAATGTGCAAATTAAGTGGTTGGTAATCATCCAGGGAAAAGTTATGTCAAGATGCATCGATAATCGTTTTATAATCGCATCACAGCCCTCTGAATTGTAATCGAATCGTAAGGTGCCCAGAGATTCCCACCCCTAGTGAATAACTAGAAAACTGGGGTCCAGCCCTACTGCAGTGGCTTCCAAATCTTTTGTCATGTTGTAAGTCTTGTCTTATAGGTAGTTGCAGCTGGATGGATTTATTATTGTTATTGCTGTTGTTGCTAATAATAGTATTATTATTCTTTTAGAATTACATTTGTATAACTGTTACACTATAACAACATTTTTATAATGATAATTATTTTGATTATCAATCTAGAAACAACATGATGTACACATGAGAAGCATTCTGGCCCTTCGTGCCCTCCCAGTGGACCTGCGAGAGGATGACTGATTTCTTCAAAATCCACAGTGTAAGATCTCAGTATACTCACACACAATGTCAATATATTTGAAATGTACTATGGCAAACCAACTTTAATGCCTCTTCCAGCATTTGAATGACTGACAGACTTCATTCCGTAATAAACTTGGTAGCCTATTACATTACAAATCGGCGTGGATATTTTACAAGTAAGACTAGGTAAAGCAGCAGTGAACATACAGGGTGCAGATGTTGGTTTCGGTTCACAGGAGTGTGAATGTGGGGAGAAGTCCAACGTAGGTGCGTAGTGGGTATATTTAAAAATTATAATAATATTCGTGGGGATTAAAAACTGCTTTCACCGGGTAGTGTAATGTGAAAAATTTAGTCTAAGATTACAATGACGATGCCGGCTCAACATTGTGATGTCTGTCAGTCATCGTCTCGATCCAACCCTAATTCATAGATTTTTTTTTCTTCTAGTCTATCTCAATAAAATGCTAAGATGTGATTTATACAATAAAAAAGTTATTGGGCTTCAGTTTGAGCGTTTCTGTTGTGGTCGAAGTGGAAATTGTGAGTGACTATCCAAAGAAACTAATTTACTCATTCACCTTTGTTCAGAAAATAATAATGTGCTGATGATAGCAAACCACTGAAGCTGTGCCTAAAAACTTGTTGAAAGAAGTTTGAATGGACTCATGTACATAAACGGTTTGTTTCTGTGAAATATAGAAATGGCAGGAGATGTTACAAGTTTTGATAATGATTGTTCAATAAAGAAAACTTGACTTGTAATAATGGAGTTGTACTTGTATTTTTGAGAATTACTGAGCATTCGGGTTTACAGCAGGTTAAAAGATGGCCCAAAGTGCACCTTTACAATTGCTTATTTCTTTTTGTATGTTTTTTATTTTTAATTAGACGTTTTTCTTTCTTTCAAATGTTGTTTATGTTTCAATCTGTCCTAAAAGGACGTGGGAAATAGGTGAAAATATTGACTTGTACTTTTAATTTGACGTTTGTTTTTTTTTTAAGTTAGTAGTACTCAGTGTACTTAAGGCAGTCGTTTGCCACAAATATTTTAAGTTCTGGGGTAAATTATTTGTGTATGAGGAAGTCATTGTTTTTGAGTTAGCAGTAATTGAAAATATTGAACAAAAAACTAATAAATATTGAGTTCATTGAACATGAAACACTTGTTTTCATACGTAAAATGATTAATTTCTGTCCAATAAATATTTTAGAGTTGCATTAACTTAAAATAAATGAGTTGTGTTATTCAGCAATTTTATCTAACAGGAATCAAAAAGTATATGTAACCCTGCCAGTCATCAGATACCCCGCTGGTATAATAAACTGGCCAAAGGAGGAGATAGAGGCTACTGACATCAAGACGAGAAAGCTCCTCACAATGCACCCTGCAATCCAGCACCCTGAGACTGTACACCAAGCGTAGCGAGGGAGGCCGAGGACTAGTGAGTGTCAATAATAATATATATATATATATATATTATTACATTATGAATCGTCACCTGCCACCTGAATTTTGTGCTTCCCTTTCTAAAAATGAAAACATTTCCACTATAAATTGGTGCAGAAAATGTCTCCAAAATGCTGGAAATTCAGTGTTTAATGCTCTTATGGGGGAGGACAGCCACACTCCCTATTCAATACTTACACTATAAACATTTTCCCTAAATAGTAAGTCTATTGAAATATAATCATGTCTTGTAGTCATGCCCACTAATCTTGTGCAATGTCACGTCTCAGTTTCATCACACCCATAGTCTGACCCTCTACATGGAAAAATGGTTTATTGGTGAGGGGTGTCCGACCGGTTTTGGTGGGCTGCCTCTGCCAAAAATGGCAGGGCCGATTTTTTTGTCCCAGTCCAGCCCTGGTGGCAGGTATCTTTCCCTCTGCAGAGAAGGTGATTGGTTGTCACTTTCCATCTCTCCAGGACGTGTACGCCTCCAGGACTCTGAGGCATGGAAATCGTTAGGCCTATTTTAGGGGAACTGAAGCCACCATAACATGGTCCTAAACGCCCCAAAGAATAAATATATAATTATTAGATTTTTATATTTTTATTTATTTATTACAGTGCAGACATGTACTCAACAAAGAAATGCAAGAATATAGATAAATAGCCTAATTCAAATGTAATTCATATTTATTGGTTTAAAATAATCCTTCTGGTTGTTTCCTCTGCTTCACAATTTAAATCCCTTCAGTGATCGGGCAACAGGACACTGAGGGAAGCTGCCTTTTATTGCACCTCTCAGCTCTCGGACCTCTGCCCAGCAGCTCAGCCCTCACACCTTTGCTCAGCCATCGGACCTCTGCCCCGTATGAAGGTAAATATCGTGTAAAATGCTAGAGCTTGTAAACTTGATGTGAACTCTTGTAGAATACATGTGAGAACTTGTAAAATATGCACACGCGTAGATTGATATTCCATTCATATTTTTCTGCAACTTCATATTCAGAACATCGGTGTGTGTGAATATTTTCTAGGAGTGAAACTTTCAACATACAACTTCAGATTCTTTCTACAAGCTCTCCTGTGTTTTTTTTTCTTTTGTGGCTTATAATTCAACTCAAATGTGTGTGACTATTGTTTACAAGTGAAAATTTTAAGATACAAATACAGATTTTTGTTCTACAAGTTCTCACATCATATTCTACAAGAGTTCACATCAAGTTTACAAGCTCTAGCATTTTGCACCATATTTACTTTCATAGCCCCGCTGCTCCGCTACTCAGCACTCGGACCTCTGCTCCGCTACTCAGCACTCGGACCTCTGCTCCGCTACTCAGCACTCGGACCTCTGCTCCGCTACTCAGCACTCGGACCTCTGCTCCGCTACTCAGGCCGTGGACCTCCGCCCAGCTGCTCAGCCCCCGGATTTCTGCTCCGCTGCTCAGCCCTCGGACCTCTGCTCCACTGCTCAGCCCTCTGCCCAGGTGCTCAGCTCTCGGTCCTCTGCCCCGCTGCTCAGTCTTCATTCAAAGACATGTCACGTAGTAAAATCTTTGCAGCAACTTATGGCTTGATGATCCTGGAGAAGAAACGCTTGATCTTCTTCAGCCACTTCTTCCGGCATTTGACTTCAACAAAGTCTGTGTTTCCTTTATCACTGTTAGTGTTGTCCTCATGTATATTATGACTAACAGAAGTAGGTGAAGCTGCCTTATCTGTGCCTGATGCTTTCTCATCTGTCCCAGCATGGGTGGGGTCTTTAAAGCCAGCACTGGCTAATTTGTCTGGTAGTCCAGTGTTTTTAGCTCCAGCAGTGACAATGTCAGCTGTGGCTGGTGGTTCATTTTCTTCAGTTCTATCATCAGCTGAAAGTGTATCATCCAATTTAGTAATGGACGAACCATTCCAACCTATCACTTTTCTGGATGTTTCAAAGGGTTTGCATTCAACTGATGCCTGCTCCATTCTGTAGGCTTTCGTGGCCACATAGGCAGATGTCACATAAGGGTCGTTGTTAGTGTGAAAGTGTTTCATAGTGATAAAACTGTGCCCTAAAGCTTCGCTGGGGGTGATTCTTTTTTCAGGATTCACTTGCAGCATCTGTTTGATTAGACTTAAAAAGGCCTGTGTGTCTTCATATTCAGCACCGTTCTTTACTTCTGAGTGGGTCTTAGCCATGTCATCCAGACTGGTAAACTCATTGGAAATCCCCTCAAACTCAATGAATTCGTCCAATGTGTCGCATTTGTATTCAGATACAGTTTTCAGCCTCCATGAATTGTTTTCACAGGTGAAAAATGCGCTGGTCCTTCCTCCATCTTTCAGCATCTGTTTATCAGGCAGACCCTGCATCTGCACGATGACTCTCATGACCTCAAATTCAGTCTTTGTTGGATAAAGGTGCTGTCCCAGGTACAGGAAGGCCAAAGTGCAACCTAGACCCCACATATCGCTGGCCTCATTCAATGGGAGGCCCAACAAGTCCTCTGGGGCCTTGTAAGCAATGCATTGATCAGTGGTGCCATGCCTTAATTTGGAAATTGGTTCTGCTGCACCAAAACCAGTCAGTTTCACCCTTAATGACTGCAACTGATTCACAAACATTACCTTTTGTGGCTTGATGTCTTTATGAGCCAGACCGATGCTCTTGAGAGCATTCAGAGCCACCAGGAGCTGTTGTGCGATTACTCTGATCTCAGACAAACACAGGGGCTTGAAGTCCTGTAGTTTCATAAAGTCGTACAGAGTTTTGTCGAGCAGTTCATATTCCAGACAAATGTAACCACGCTGTCTAAAACGCCTAGTAAAGCTGATCAAGCTGTTCTCGTCTGGGTCAAGCTTACTGAGTTTTTCAATTGCGGCAAGCTCCCCTTTATCATGCACGGGGATGGGATCATGCATCATCTTCACAGCCACATCCTTCTTGGCCCGCTGAAATAGTTTGCACTGGACCACATGCCCAGTAAATCCTTTTGCCAGGGGCGCCCTTATCTGATATATCCTTGATTTTTCAAGAAGAATGTATTTTTTTTTAATGGGAGGACGACTCAGTACTCTACCAAATATTCCAAAGGATTTGCCTTTAACTAATGAATGCTCCTGGTGGCATCCTTCCATGGCCAAATGGGCAGATTTCAAATAAGGGTCTATGTAACGGTGAAAGTGTTTCATTGTGACAAAATTATGCCTTAAAGCTTCGCTGGGGGTGATTCTTTTTTCAGGATCCACTTGCAGCATCTGTTTGAGGAGGCTGAAAAAGGCCTGTGTGTCTTTATATTCAGCACCCTTCATTCCTAATGAGCAGACCTCCATCATTTTATCCATACTGGTAAACTTGTTGGTAATCCTCTCATTGGTATGGCCGTTGTACCCTGTTCTAAGGTAATATTCATATTCATTATTCAGCCTCCATTTATTGTTTTCACGGCTGAAAAATGCCCTGACCCTTCCTCTGTTTTTCAGCATGTGTTCAGGAGGCAGACCATGCATCTGCACGATGATTCTCATGGTATGATATTCAGACTGTATTGGATAAAGGTGCTGTCCCAGGTACAGGAAGGCCAAAGTGCAACCTAGTGCCCACATATCGCTGGCCTCGTTCACTGGGCGGCCCATCAAGTTCTCTGGGGCCCTGTAAAAAATGTGTTGGCCGATGGTGCTATACCTGAATGTGGAAACTGGCCCTGCTGCACCAAACCCAATCAGTTTCACCTTGAATGACTCCAGCTGATTTACAAGCATTACTTTTTCTGTGCTGATGTTACCATGAGCCAGACCAATGCTCTTGAGAGCATTCAGAGCCACCAGGAGCTGTTGTGCGATTACTCTGATGTCAGAAAAACACAGTGGCCTGAACAACCGTAGTTCCATAAAGTCGTACAGAGTTTTGTCGAGCAGTTCATATTCCAGACAAAGGCGGCCACGGTGTATAAAAGGCGTATTAAACCTGATCAAGTTGTTCTCGTCTGGGTCAAGCTTACTGAGTTTTTTAAGTGCGGCCAATTCCCTTTTACCAGACCAGGGGAATTTCTTATGCACAATCTTCACAGCCACGTCCTTCTTCCGCTGAAAAAGTTTGCACTGGAACACTTGCCCAGTACGTCCATCCCGCAGGGGCGCCCTTATAATATACAGTCTTGATTTTGGCAGAGAGTTATTTTTTGTGATTGAATTAATCAACTTTAGTTTAGGTAATGCTGATCCCATTTCAATAAGTTAAATGTTTCCACCAGCTCTCATTCAGTATCCTACAGAACGTTTTTCTTTTTTTGTTATTGTAACTTGTCAGAAGCTCGGTAGGTCATTTGTATACTAAATGTCGAATAGATTACTAACAAACCTACTCAATCCCAAGAAATGTGCCAGGTGATGTCACATTTGGAATGCAGTGTAACTTTTTGCCTTTATCTTCAAAGATCAAAGCAGAATGTCACACCTGATTTAAAAAATAACAAATCAATGTAGGACGTCATAGAACCTTATTATCCTGACATCACATTTAGTATTGGTTTGAAATTGACCAAAACCATTATTACGTTTATGTAGGCCCTAATCAATATATAATTATTAGGTTTATATATGACGATGAGATGGCGCCAGTGTGTGTGGCTCGCCATTTCTCTCTGTCAACAAACAGTGGACGTCTCCCGGATGTTTACGGGGCATCCCCGACGTCCTAGTCCCGCACTACAACGTTCTCTCCGGGACCAAACCGGGACGTTATTAACGTCCGCAAAAAGTTCTCGTTTGAATCTGGTGCGACGTTATTAATAGGACGTAAATCTAACCTACTGGGGACGTTCCCATTTGGTCCTTTGAATCACGTTCTCATTTACCATCGTTTTACCGTGGTTTTAGGATAAAATAGTCATGTAGCTCATCTGTGGTTATCGCCAGAGTATGTGAAATTATATCTAGTATTAACACAAAAAACTAAATTGTAAATGCAATCCAAATATTTCATGATTTACAGTTTGTGTAGACATACAATAGGTTATTGTACGTTATATGCAGTGGATTGTTATGAAAAAAATTAATAAAAAAATTTCACTTGCCATTGCCATTTATGTCATTGTAAGTACTTTACCTATTGTTATCATCACAACTACCACAATTTACAATAACACCCACCTCATCTTATAAAAGCTGGCCGTTGCTTTTTTGTCCTTACAAGTCTCATGTGAATGTGCACAGAAGTAGAAATCTATTTTGCATTAGTACTTATTCCTTTTATTTGACTTTAAGTGGCACAACAAAGGAATGCAATGCTTATTTTGGCATTTGGGTTATACATAACAGAAAGTGCCCCTTAGTCGACCATAGTTCATATAGAACATAGTTCATGGTTAGAACAAGGCATTATGTTTTTTTAGGTTTAATCACATTCATAAATCCCATAATGAATCTGACAAATGTCCTTAGAAACTTCTAATCACCCCCACACATCCATCTAACCCTGATGAACAAGAAACCATAGATACTAGGGTCGAGCCGGATACTCGGCTGATACGAGTATCCGGTACGGATAAAGCATTTTGTGATGCAGTATCTGAGTCAATACTCGCACTGTCACATCTCACTCTCTCTCTCTCTCTCTCTCTCTCTCTCTCTCAATTTTTTCAATTCAATTTGCTTTATTGGCATGACTGTAGAACAATATTGCCATAGCATCAGACATATAACATAACAATCACACCCATACATTTCATTAAAGAATTCGAGCATAAAGTAATCAAAGTAGGCCTATCTGTGTTTGTGTTAGAAAAAAGAAATATATATTAAAAAATAAAATAAATAAATAAAACAGTGTGTGTGTTAAAAATACTAAAAATAGAATAAACAAAACAGTAAGTGTGCGTGTGTTAAAAAACAAAACTAAAAACATAAATAAATAAATAAAACAGTAAGCTGTGTGTGTGTGTTAAAAATAAAAATATCTAAAAAAGAATTACATTAAAATAAATAAATGAAACAGTAGAATGTGTGTGTGTGTGTGTATATAGTTATATTAATAGATAGATAAAATCAAGTATAAAATGTAAAACAAAAGAATTACTAAAATACCAAACAATTAAAGTAATAATAATTTTTAGATCTGTACAATTATTTATCAGTCTGAGGTTCCACTGGTTGTCCTCACTTCATGGCATGTGGAGACATATTTTGCAGCAATTATTTGACATTTGGGCATTTCTCCCAGTAAATAGGGGAGTTTCTGTGTGTCTGATAGGGATTCGAATTCGGGGTATATTTGGGCAATGTTTGCAAAGTGTTTTTGTCTTAGTGTTTCATATTTGGGGCATGAGGTTAGAAAGTATATCTCTGTCTCTACCTGTCCTGTGTCACACTGGGAGCAGAGTCTGCATGTCCTCCTGTGGTAGCCAGCTCTGTCTGTAGCGACCCTTTTCTATGGCCAGGCTGTGTTCACTCAGCCTGTATATTGTCATAATTTTTCTTAGTTTAGGACATTTTATTGTACTTAGGTAATTTGCCAGTGTGAATTCTCTTTTTTTTTCTTCACACACACATATACCTGGCCTGCACCACGAAGCGAGTTCAACAAACCCAGGATATGTTTTCGTTATCTGGCTTCACTAACCCTAACAACCGCGCTCGGGATAAGCGGCACCACGAAGCTGGTTATCAACTCGGTAAATTAACCCAGGGTTTCCCGATCCAGCCGGGAGCGCGTTCACATAAAAGAGGCGGTGTTAGCAGCAGATGCCCAAACAGACATGAACAAGTCTACTGTCAGCAGAGCGTCATATTTTACGATCGAGGATTAAAACTGTAACACCACAGAAATACGACAGTAGCACGGCTGAAACTGACACATGCAGGGAGACAGAAAATCACAGACAGTGTGAATGTCTAAATGAACAGGCGTAGTCTATAATAATACGTTGATAAAAAAATATCAGCCTTATTCTTTCAGCTTGGCTGTGTGTCGGCGTTTCCACATTAAAAGACTCGGCCGTTCTCCCTCACTTTAAAAAACTTGTAGCCACTTCAAAAATGAGATTAATTTATTTAACACACTCAAAAGTGTTCCAAACTTTGTTCTAAATTAACTTCATAAAGCAATGAAACGGAAACTCCATTCATACCATAACATGTGCTCAAACAGTGTTTGAAAGACTGAATCTCAATATTTAGGCTGCTGAAAACTCACCGTCCCACATTTTTGCGTCCACATGCAAAAGGTGGGACGGAACATGACTACAGTCTCTGTAGTTGGCCTCAGAAAGCTATACTAACCTAAATAAACAGCCTATACGTTCATATTAAAATTTTGTATTTCAATACCAAACTGTTCATCAAACATCATATTCAGCCTCACATAAGAAAAATAAAATCCATTTATTTTAACAGCTGCGTCAGGCTGTGTGAAATAAAAAATATTAAAGACATTTAAAGGCAGTAAGTAGGCTGATCCTGCTGTACTGTAAAAACCTGTAGGCAACAATAGCCTAAGGCTTTTAATCAGTCTCTGTAGGATCGCCATAGCCAAGAATTTCTCCACATCACGCTTAGCCTATTGGCTAAAACAGATAGTGATGTCATTTTCCAGAGAGCTGATTGAGATAAGAAGAGGATTGATAGTGGAGAGTGTTGAATGTTAATAAGGATATTTTAAAGAGCCAGTGTTTTGATTCAGACTTGTGATAATCTGTGTTATAGGGTTCTGCTGGATGAGTTGAAGTTGGTGAATAAGTTTACTGGGGATGCCTGTTAGGATCGCATTGCAGTAGTCAATGCGTGATGTGTTCATAAAGACTTCTGGAAAGTGTTGGGTTAAAGCAGGGTGCAGTCAGGAGATGTATTACATATATCATTGTTTATATGACTGGAGAAAGAAAGGGTACTGTCCATGATGAAAGGCAAAGCTCTTAACCTGTGTGGAGACCAGGTCAGATGGCTTCAGCAATGTGGAGTGAACAGATACTAGTTTTTGAGTGTAGAACTGGTTTCACAGTGAAAATGGATACCATAGGGCCAGAAGATGTTGCCAAGAGGGAGGAGGTAGATAACAAGAGTGGCCCCAACACTGACCTCTGCATTGCAACTCTGGAGCTGACGATGAAGTCCAGGAGGACGAGGATGGAGAGTAGACCAGAAACAGATGCAAGGAGGAGGGTGTTGGTGATCTTTACGAGGGCAGTTTCTGTGCTATGTTTGGGGAGATTATAGTTATCAAGGTACATCTGTAATTGAGATGTAACAATCTTCTCAAGAATTTGGCAACTTTCAGTGAAGAGGGAACTGTACCAGTGGACAGAGAGTAGTTGATAATGGAGGTTATCACGGAACTGATAGAGGGCAAGATGAAATCCAGGTGACATGAGGAGTTGGTGGACTTTGTAATAAATGTGATTTTCAGTTGGAAGATTTGAAGCATAGCAGGTGTGATAATTCCTATTTTTAAGGAACCAAGTGATTCGTCTTTCATTAGAATTCTGTGTACTTTTGAGTTATTACAAAAGTTGTGATTCACTGTGTTTTCATGTTGAATTGTGTTTGGTGTTCCAGCTCTAACAGATGTAGCCTAGGTCCCATAACATTTTATTTCAGTGGATAGAAGATATTTTAGATCTATTTGATCATCATGTAAAACATAATAAAAATGCATTTAATTTTCTTGGTTGAGGGTGAAAGACTGAAACTGTGTAGAGCTGAAAAGTGAGTGTAAGTCACTAACAGTGTGCAGGATTCTTTTCAGTTTTGAGTTTCTCTAAGAAACATCACTCTCAGAGAAACACGCAGAAATCATCTTATCTTTGGATTCAGCTGCAAATTCCACTGTGACCAGCAACAGGCCTTAAATGAGGTTCAATAAGACAGCTTGATTGTCTGCAAACAGCTTATTGTGAACTGTTGGATTCATAGATGCGTTTTGTCTCAAAGGAGCCAGCAAAAGCAGATTGCAATTAAATGAGCTTTCTCTTTGACAAACATACAAAAAAGTGTTCTCTCAGGCTGGGACATGATGGCACTAAAAGGCAACAAGTTGTGCCTTTGTTGGATTAAAGCCAAAACCTGCTCAATTCTGTTGAATTCTAAGATATGTAACCAGGATTATTCTTCTTGGTGTTTTGCTGCAATGAGCGAAAAGAAATACTTGTTTATATATTTCCATATACTATACAGATGGTAGATACAAAGTAGTCATTATGACTTTATTACACTGTTTATCAAAGCACATATGTGTGTATGTTTCTTGCTGATGACACTGTGGCTGACAGGCTCAATACCATAATTTGCCTGTTTTGATTTCCTGGTAAGCTGCACGCATTACCAATACACCAGGCCTTAGGAGTATGCCTCATCTCTTAACAGCTATCATACACATACTGCAACCGCCGTCATACTGGTCTGTGTTCATCAGCAGGGATTTGTGGGACATCAGCACTCTGCCTTGTGGTTTCAGTCTAATGGAGCAGAGGGATCAAAGAGGTGATGTAATGGTGTCTCAGTCACAGAAAAACGCATGTGTCATGACACATTCCTGGATGATGGAAGAAAGAAGAAGAAGATACTTTTATTGAAACACACGTTGCGAAATTCATTCTCTTCATTTAACCTATCCCTCAAGTGAGCAGCTACTATGTATATCAGTGTCTCGTCAATGGCACTGACTGGAGAACCTAACATGTTTTTGATGGTGGGAAACCGGAGCAAATCCACACAGACACAGGAGAACATGCAAACTCCACACAGGAAGGCCGCGACCAAGGTTTGAACCCACGACCTTCTTGCTGTGAGGCCACAGTGCTATCCACTGGACAACCTTGACGCTCAATAAGGTGGTTATGATGGTTGTCTGTATTTGATAAGGAACACACTGAACAAGTCCAAGGCTCATGACCAAGGAAATGTTGCTTTATTATTTACCTAGTAGCCAAAAAGTCACTACACCACTCAAGTCAATGCAAATCAGTCATGGTCCGAAAATATAATCTTAAAGTTAACAAAGGTAATAATAATATGAAAATAGTCCAGCATGTATGTAACATCTGTGCATTTATTTGTTTATAAAAACTTATTTTACCAAACAATTTGTGGCTTTTCCATGTGTGTCTGTTCTGTACCATGTTATGATCCATTGAGAATGCCATTACCAAATGTGTCCAGCAGGTGGCAACATTGGCTATGTTCTTTATGACACAAGAGCCTTAATGATACTAGGTAATACAACTTCCACCACGACTGGGGATACTTGTTAATCTCTTACTTGGCATGGACTGTAAAACCCTGAGACCAATTTAAAAAAGACAAATGGATTTTTATAAAGGTTACAAAAATCTTTGTTTATAAAACATAAGTCTTTTATGACTTTACCGAGACAGATGTCAAGTATTTGGCCACACAGTCAAAACTGAGCTGTGTTATTAATTTATTTCTTACGCTGTATCAGGAATTTATTGGTGTTTTATATGGTGATGCACCCCCTGTTTCCAAACAAGTTTGTGAAGAGAATATACCCATATTAATATTGCCTTTAGTGCGCATACTGGCTTCCACAAGAGAGAGGAGATAACAATGTAGTTTAATGCAATTATGAGTTTGCTACGGAGGATGGATAAGGTTTAAGACGGGACATGTTCAGGACTGTAACTAATCTACATATTTCTACCCTGTCTGTCTGCCAGTATGTGTGAACACACAGATGGTTTATGGCTCCCAGCATTTTAGCAATAGAAATCCAGCCCGTGCTTATGCTTCCCTTCCAAGGAGTTGTTTTGGTGATCCGAGTCACATTTGGCCTCCACGGCCACACCGTGGAGGTCTGCACTGAGCTTTGAGTCCAAAAGAGTCTCCCTCATCTGCTGGTTCTCCCTGGTTGCTGCCTGCCACACCACCTCCAACTCTTCCTCTACTTCCCTGGAGAGGCAAAGAGAGAGAGAAGACAAGAAAGTCAGTCAGTCAAGTGCAAGCTGATGGGGAGACATAAAGGAAATTAAAATACACAAGTTCTGAAAATGCCCTCTTGCAAAAAAGAAAGAAAAAAATACCAATAACGAGTAGATGACAAACCTGAACCCAAATGACTGGCAAAGAAATGAAATGCAGAAGAATAAACAAACAAAGAAGGTGCACAGACTGAGGAGGTGCTAATACATTGAAGGTGTGTGTGTAGCAGTAAGAGAAGGTGACAATCAGCACTGCTGTGGTCGTGAAGCTCATTCATACGTCACCGTGGCTACAGTAAGTGATCGGGCTGACCACAGAAAGACCTAAAGGTATATCGACTTTCTTATGTGCAAATCCTAAGACATCTTCAGCCATTACTAATGGCTGATTCACTTTCCATGTATCATGTCCTTCAAGCAAGTGTCAGAGTATCTGCTGATTTCTACTGTGCTGGCAGCACCATCAAGACTACAGCTGACAATGGTCGCATGCTGGGGACACACTGGCTGCAGTGGCTCACACGGCTCAATTTCAAATCTTTATCTACATTGTGCAGAACAAGAGTACTACTCAAGACTGCCTGGTCCTCACTCCTCCTGATCCAAAAAACTCTGGGCACCTGGGAATACAAATGCATGCGTCATTTCCTTTCATTTCATTTTTAAAGTAGTGCCTGAACCACTGTGTTTTGTAAGGGAAACAGAGAAAGGCCCATAGCAGCAATAGACATCAGAATGTGATAGAGCAGAATCACTGGAAATGCATACACTGGGTTAACACCTCTTTGAAACAGCTTCAACAAAAACTGATCATAACCTTCATGAAGACGATTTATTACAAGACAGATGTATTACAACACATTAGTATTAACTAGACGTATGTAATAAACTGGCAGCTAAACGTGGTTTTGTTGTTGTTGTTGTCCCACCCTCCCCCATCATTAGATTAACATTGTGTGTGTGTGCAGGAGTATAAGCCTAAAGGTCAATGCCAGTAGTCACAATCAGCAAGTTTTTCAGCATTCTACTACACAACAGGAAGTACAGATCAGCTCAGGTACAATTCAATATGTTCAATATGATCGCTACATCAAATGTCTTGCTGTCATGTAGAAGATGTAAATGCACTGCTAGGTCTACCAATCGTGCTAATGGCAAGATGGTTTGTTATACATTCTACGCCTGGCTTCCAATGAATTATTTATCTGTGTGTGCAGTTCATCTGTCATGTGAGGTGCATCCAAAACTGACATTTGCAAGTGTCAGATTTGCATTGATACCCTAGCGCTGCATGCAAAGACGGTTATAGTAATTAAAAAGTCAAATATGAAAATCAGCAGGCTGCGACCCCATTGATATTTCTGAAGATACTAAAGAATTACTAAGAGTTTGGGATCAAAAAAATTTCATTGTTCCTACATGGCACACCAACTAGAGCGAGCAAATGCTTAATGGTGCAGTGACTGAACAGCAGGCTGTCTAGCAGGGACAGAGGCAATTTACACACCAGCTCTGCAAAGAAAGCTGGAGAAAGATACTCTTTTCATCTCCACCTGTTTGTCTGTTTGATTTTGCGATAATCTTTTTGGGGCATTTTGATTGCAGTGTTTGTGAGACAAACCTCATTTAGGATTGGATTAAACCTCGTATATCTCACTCTCTCACACACACACAAACACACACACACACACCCAAAACGCCACCATCTTCAATTAAGTTTATAAATAAAACATCAAGCTTTTTAAAATCAGTTCGGCTTGATGGTTTTAAATCCCACTGGCCAACGACACTCACCTTCATGTTCCTGATGATCTTTTAGCTAAAGCCCAAGAGCTCTTTTTCATCAAATGAACTCACCAGGCACAATGCAGGAAAAAGTGGAGTGTTTCTAATTAAAGCAGCAATCACTGGGCTCTGCCAGAGTGTTATACTGCATACAGATCATATGGGAATATCTGTCAGAGTGGCATGATTGTTAAAGGCTCTGGCTTGGAAGTGTTCACATTAAAACTCAACTGATGCCATAAAACCCAGCTTTTTAACACTCCGATGGGATGAGGCTATTTCAGCCTTATCAGCTCAAAGAGAGATGTGATGATGTCTGAGTTTGGTTGCACCTTGGTTATAAAATGAGCATGTCTCAAAATGTAAAAAGTCATGGTTTTCAATCTCTGGTTAGAAAGAAATCTGTGCTCTCCACATTGTTATGCAGTTGTCAAGCTCAATCAGAAGAACCCTGTCAAAATCATTAAACAAGTTGAACTTATCCGAAGTTTAAATTGTCCATTGTCCATAACTAACCATCATTTTAACCCTAGCAAAACCTGTTTGTTATTCTACCTAACCATAAAACATTAGCACAAGCTAAATACATTTACCTAAACCTAACCAAGAGAGCCAGATATTTTTTTAGCTCTTTGTTAGGCCCTCCCAAAAAGGAACACTTTATATGACAACATCGCATACAATAGTCGTGATAGAAACAAATACTTATATCTTTGCGATCTTAAAAATGTTTAGGTTTTATTGAGACCCCGTCACACAGCTGTCACTGCAGTTATTGTGTCCTTTACTTTACGGACAAAATGTTTTGTCCACCAGCTGCGTTCAAGGTAGAAGACATTCACCTTCACAATGATGGCCACAACATACTGTTCAATTCAGGTTTTGAGCTTTTATCACACATTTTGATAAGATTGTGCTGACGCTATTTGTAAACCAACAGACCAATCAGACTGGAAAACAAACCTCGGAAATGCTGAAAAAAAAATTGTAGTCATTTTGTCTTTTCTATACTTCAACAACCAAGCTCATTTGAAATAAAAGTCCAAGTTGATGCCACCATATGCAATTACCTGTTATCATGTGAGCGTTCCATACTTAAGTCACATGATGACGACTTTTAGTGAAGATTATTAAGGTCCAAAATAAACTTTCACTTACCATGACAGTTTTTACCAGGTGGCCCAGTACATTTTGGAACCTGGCACTGTGTGAGTGATTATTTAGTTTTTCCAGATCTGATGGTTTTTCAAAATGTATTGCTCAAAATTACCATTTATCCTTAGCAAAACTCATCCTTCATTAAATAAAAGGATTACACATTATGTCCAGGCCAGAGAACAACTTAGCACTTACATAATTTTACATAATTTTTAAAATATATAAATATTATTACTTAGCCACTTTTTTCTCCTCCCCTGCATAGAGCCAACTCACATACGCATACTCATACACACTTGCAATACAACTGAGACAGAGCAGTGTGCGTATAATTTATGTTTAATTTGATGTATTTTCTGTGTACCTTTAACATTTGATGTTGACATTCAGTGTTCAAGCTCCTCTCTACTTGTACAGTACAAGATCAATTCAAACACTATTCAGACTGGCCATGTGCTACCTCTCACTAAATGTATGATTCCTTTTTTAAAAGTGCAACTTAAACAACCACGCGACAAGTACTGTACTTGCATGTTGGATGAATCAACCAACAACCTACAATTTTACACAGGGAGGGACAGAAGGAGGGATAGTGATAATGGAAACACAAGCTCCAAGGAGACCGCGCATAATTACCTATGTGTGCTGTTATTGTTATAATAGCTGGTGCATTAAAGCTCTTCTGTCATATGTTCACACGTCAGCAATGGAGGCAATCATCTGCCCTGTATGGACTCAGTTAGCCGCTTATTATGGGGGAGGAAATGCCTGCATACCAGTATGACACAAATATTGTACATGTATATTTAAAATGAAGAGACAAGATATAGATCCTTGTCTTACAAGCAAGCTTCAGCCTGCTGGTCTAAAGAGGATCAGTGTACTGTATCTCCAGCTTCTGCCTCAAAGCTTCAGAAGAAGTTGGTAAAGTTGGGTTGATACATGTGTGAATAATGAACAACGATGACTCAGTTAACAAGATTCAACATGTATACAGAAAACCACCATGTATGAGACATATAGATAAGGGTTGGGTAAGTACTGTTGTAACTGTTGCTTTTCTGTCTTAAATCAGTGAAACAAAAAATAAGCAGCCATGCTGGCAGCCTGGCTGGCAATGACAATGCTAACAGATGTTTAGCAGGTTTACCATTTTTACCATCTTAGGCTGATGATACCCACACCAACTTTTAGAGCAATCGTGCAGCACAACGTTGCCGTTGATGGTAATGAGTAAAGATTACTACTGTAATCCCCTTCCCCTAACACTCCGCCACCCGCACCGCACTGCCGCCAGCCGTTCAAAACATAGCTGTACTTGCCACTAGCAAGATTGCCCAACAACATTGCTCAAAAATTGCCCCGTGTATCATCAGCTTTAGTTTAGCAGGTCAGCATGCTAATATTAGCTGATTAGCACAAAACACAAAGTTGAGCTGAGGATGATGGTACTGTCAGTAGTCTTAAATATTTTTTTCTGTGCTGGTGACATGACTGTAGGGATGCCAATATCTAGTCAGTCAATACTTTGTTCTGACTGAAATATCTTACAATTAGCAAGAAGATACTTTTGCTTTTATTGTCACATACATGTTGCAAAGTTCGATCTCTGCACTTTAACCCATACCTCAAGGGAGCAGTAGCAGCTGCTCTGAGGGCCTGGGGGGACCAACTCCAGGTTTTTTATCAGTGTCCGGTCAATTGCACTGACTGAAGAACTAACATGTTTTTGATGGTGGGGGAAACCGGAGCACCCAGAGGAAACCCACGCAGACACAGGGAGAACATGCAAACTCCACAGAGAAAGGCCGGGGCGACCAGGGTTTGAACCCACTACCTTCTTGCTGTGAGGCCACTGGACCACCGTGCCGCCCACTTGGATGGTTTGCCATGTAAATTTGAGACATTACTGCTTCCCAGAGGATGAATCCTAATGCCTTTGGTGATCCTTTGACTTTTCCTTTAGCCCCAACAGCAGACCAAAGTTTTCATTTAACCAGGACAATATCTAGATCTTTAAGATGGTTTGCCATGACATTTTGTGGAGACATTCATGGTTACTATACAACATATTCTAATGACTGTGGTGATCCCCTGACTATCCCTCTAGCTCTGCCATAAATATTTATGCCGTTCCTAAGATGGTGATCATGGTCATTTCCAAATTTCTTTTAACTACTTCATTATTTAAAGCTTTGGCCATGTTTAACATCCAACACTGTAATATTGTGGATAAGTCATAAAATGTGGAAAAACATAATAGGCCTACTTTAAGAACACTGACATGACTATGTGGATAAAACTTTGAGTGATGGCCCAAAAAGTAAAATAAAAAAATACTCACAAAAAAAAGTCTGATAATTACCCCTAATCCTAAGCAGCAAGCACACATGCGTTACCCATGGCAACCCCACTCATTATTGCTTCTTATGAAGCTACTCAAACAGAATACAAAAGGTAAATATTGCAGATATAAGCCCCTCCATTAAAAATTGTAACTTCAGTAAGCTGCGGCCAGCTCAGGATTTGCTCTGGATCGCTCTGCAACTGCCTCCTCAACACCCATGTTTTATGAAAAAAAACATGTTTTTATTGAATAGAATTACAAGGTAAATTATGTTGTTCCACTATTAACAAAAAGCCACTCTGGTTTATTTCAGTAGATTTAACAAATGGTATATTTGTGCTGTTTGCAACTCTACAAATTGATTATGCATTATCTATGTGAGCTGAGTGCTGCGCTTAACAAAGTACTGCTAGCATGCTTCAATGTCAGACTTCAGCCTCTACTTGCTTTAAATCTCGAAATAAACATTTAAGAGAAGCCGGAGAGAAACGGGTCCAGACAACATAGTAGCCACTTTCTGCAAAGGTTGCCATATAATCATCGCTCATGTCATTTTAATGCGCATTTTTAGTACTTTTTATTAGATGTTTTCTTGTGACTACTGATGCATTACAAGTAAGTGCAAGCTTTAAAAGACTTGGTCACTACATGACCCCCCACAAGGGATACAGCACGTGCCTTTCTTCCAGCCTATGATGAAAGCTATCAAGAAACAAGTATCCCAAGAGGAACAAAGAATTACCCACGTTCCTCTCTGCTCTGCTGGATGCAATAGACTATTAGAACCACTTAGGCCATCCATTAGGAATTATGGACAGGGGGACAACATTTTACAAATTGGGCCCCTCATAGACACCCACTCCAGCACCACCTTCACCCACCAACCCTCTAAAACAAACATGGAGAATTTCAAAAAAGGTCTTGGCCATTAGCCTTATAGTGACACAGATGGAGTCCTTAACGACCATTTCAAACTCCAGTGTTATAGACTCATCTAGTTCATGCTCGAATATATATATTCAATTACTCAATATGATATAAAGCACAAAAGGTCAAGTTAGTTTTATTACCGTACGACCGTCACAAAAACCCTTGTGACAGGACGAGATGGCGGCAGTGTAGGTTTTAACCGTACTGAACACCAGACCCTTGTCCATAAGCAGCTGGAGGAACGAAAGCATCCCCGGCAGCAGACAGATCACCGGGTCCAACCCCTGGTCCAAACACCAGCATTGGAACGCCTATCATTTGGAGGAGTAAGAAGACTGAGTAGAAGTGGCTCTCGACCCCACGATGGTGCAAACCACCTCATAGGAGAGACCTAGACGGACAGACCCACAGGGGAGAAGCGGATTACTCCTGAGGGAGAGCATCCCCCCTCCAGCGGAGTTCCCAATGCAGGCACCCCAGCAGCTGCTGGAGGCAGGGAAACCAGGACGGGCACGTGCGCTCCAGAGCTACCAGGATCACTGCCAAGACGGATATAGCGCCGTCTCGCCCTGTTCTGACCGGCAAGATGGAAGACATCGATCTTCTTGTGATTCCGCTGGCAAATCTTCTAGCTCTTTAAACAGCAAAGTGCTGAAGAAAAATAGCAGCCGAAGGCTAGATCTCACTGTTGTTTATCCATAAACTGCGGACATATGAGAGGGCCACGCTGTGGGTGGGCATAAACCTTTCTCAGTGCTGCGCAGGTGCGCATAGGGTTAAACCCAATAGTGATAACCTTAGAGGGTGAAGTCTATACAAAACAGAACCACCGTTTCTGTTGAAAAAAATGTTTTGCTACGTTTTGTTGGTGCTGAACTCGCCTCAGAATGGCCCAGTGTTTGGACCGAACCATTTTCACAATAACTGCGGGGGGTGGGTTATCAGATGTATATATATAATATGTTTTATATATGTTTTAATGATTTATTTATTTATCATGTATAATTATATGTAATACATATAAATTGTTTTGTTAGTGATATAATACAGTAAGTAAAGTGTGATCACATTTAAGGGTCAACCATAGACCTTTGCATGGACCCCCCCGGCCTTGGGTCATCTGTACGCTTTGAACCCCCCCGATTGCAGGCCTGGAACCTCTGCTGAACATGATGGGAAAGGATAATTTAGTACTACTAAAATGTGTTTATCTGCATTCATGGGATTTAGCATTAAGTATGCATGAGGTTTCAAGTGTGTATTCAGGAGATAGTTAGACCACAAGATCCAATAGGCTTGAAAGGAGGACACGAGTGAATTTAGACCAGCTTTATAATTGCAACTGAACAGTGTTTCACTAAGGTGAAAAAATCTCTCAATAAACACAAGTATTCCCTGAATTGAACCTGGAGGCTGTGTTGTCTGGAGCCTAGTGCTCCTGGTAGGGTCTCCCAAGGCAGAGAGGTTCCAGGTGAGGGGCCAGACCAAGAATGGTTCACAAAAACCCCTGATGGAAGAACATAAAAGAGGAGGAAAAACCCTGCCCGGAGACAGCCCGGGGCCCCCGTCTGGAGCCAGGCCCAGAGGGAGGGCTCATCGGCGAGCGCCTGGTGGCCGGGTTTGCCACGGAGCCCGGCCGGGCACAGCCCGAAAAAGCTACGTGGCACCCCCCTCTACATCCCTTGGACCCACCAACCATTGGAAGATCCGCAGGAGTCGGGTGTGCTGCCACATGGGTGGCGGTGAAGGCCAGGGGCCTTGACGGACCAGACCCGGGCGGCAGAGGCTGGCTCTGGGGACGTGGAACGTCACCTCTCTGTGGGGGAAGGAGCCGGAACTTGTGCGGGAGATGGAGCGCTACCAATTAGATCTGGTGGGGCTGACCTCCACGCACAGTCTTGGCTCTGGAACCGTGCTCCTTGATAGGGGATGGACATTATTCTTTTCTGGAGTTGCTCAAGGTGTGAGGCGCCAGGCGGGTGTGGGGATACTCACAAGTCCCCGGCTGAGCGCTGCTACGTTGGAGTTTACTCCGGTGAACGAGAGGGTCGCCTCGCTACGCCTTCGGGTAGCGGGGGGGAAAACTCTGACTGTTGTTTGTGCATATGCACCAAACAGCAGTTCAGAGTATTCGGCCTTCTTGGAGACCCTGAATGGAGTCCTGTATGGGACGCCAGTAGGGGACTCCATAGTTCTGCTGGGTGACTTCAACGCACATGTGGGCAATGACGGAGTTACCTGGAAAGGCGTGATTGGGAGGAACGGCCCCCCTGATCTGAACCTGAGTGGGTATTTGTTGTTGGACTTCTGTGCTAGTCATGGATTGTTTATAACAAACACCATGTTCGAGCATAAGGATGCTCATAAGTGTACATGGTACCAGAGCACCCTAGGCCGAAGATCAATGATCGATTTTGTAATCGTTTCATCTGATTTGAGGCCGCATGTTTCGGACACTCGGGTGAAGAGAGGGGCGGAGCTGTCAACTGATCACCATCTGGTTGTGAGTTGGGTCAGGGGTTGGGGGAAGACTCTGGACAGACCTGGTAAGCCCAAACGGGTAGTGCAGGTGAACTGGGAACGTCTGGTGGAAGCCCCTGTCCGTGAGATCTTCAACTCAAACCTCCGGCGGAGCTTTTCTGGCATCCCTGTGGAGGTTGGGGACTTTGAACATGAGTGGGAAATGTTCAAAGCCTCTATTGCTGAAGCTGCAGCGGAAAGCTGTGGTGCCTCAAGGGGCGGTAACCCTCGAACACCATGGTGGACACCGGTGGTCAGGGAAGCCGTCCGGGATTTGTTGTCTCGGAGGAATCCAGAGGCGGTTGCAAGGTACCGACAGGCCTGAAGGACCGCAGCCTCTGTTGTGGCAGAAGCAAAGCGGCGGGTGTGGGAGAAGTTCGGAGAAGACATGGAGAAGGACTTTCGGTTGGCACCAAAGTGTTTCTGGAGAACTGTCCACCATCTCAGAAGGGGGAAGCGGGGAACCGTCCAAGCTGTGTACAGTAAGGATGGGACCCTGTTGATCTCAACTGGGGAGGTAATTGTGCAGTAGAGGGAACACTTTGAGGAACTCCTAAATCCGACTGACACGTCCTCTCTAGTAGAGGCAGAGCTGGAGGCTGATGGGGGTTTCTCGTCAATTTCCCTGGAGGAGGTCACTGAGGTAGTCAAACAACTCCACAGTGGCAAAGCCCCAGGGATTGATGAGATCCGCCCAGAGATGCTAAAAGCTTTGGGTGTGGAGGGGCTGTCTTGGATGACACGTCTCTTCAACATTGCATGGAAGTCGGGTACAGTGCCCAAGGAGTGGCGGACTGGGGTGGTGGTTCCCCTGTTCAAAAAGGGGGACCAGAGAGTGTGTGCCAATTACAGGGGTATCACACTTCTCAGCCTCCCTGGTAAAGTCTACGCCAGGGTGCTGGAACGGAGGGTTCGGCCGATTGTCGAACCTCAGATCGAAGAGGAACAATACCAGGGGTGGGATGGCGCAATGGTTAAGAGCCTGCCTTTGGTGTGAGAGACCCGGGTTCAATCCCCACTGTGTCCCTGAGCAAGACACTTAACCCCTAGTTGCTCCAGAGGCGTGCGACCTCTGACATGTATAGCAATTGTAAGTCGCTTTGGATAAAAGCGTCAGCTAAATGAATAAATGTAAATGTAATGCGGTTTTTGTCCTGGTCGTGGAACAACTGACCAGCTCTTTACTCTCACAAGGATCCTGGAGTGGGCTTGGGAGTATGCCCATCCAGTCTACATGTGCTTTGTAGATCTGGAGAAGGCATATGACCGGGTCCCCCGGGAGATACTGTGGGAGGTGCTGCGGGAGTATGGGATGAGGGGGGCCCTTCTTAGGGCTATCCAATCCTTGTACATCCAAAGCGAGAGCTGTGTCCGAGTACTCGGCAGTAAGTCGGACTCTTTCCAGGTGGGGTTTGGCCTTCGCCAGGGCTGCGCTTTGTCACCAATCCTGTTTGTGATATTCATGGACAGGATATCGAGGCGTAGCCGTGGCTAGGAGGGGCTGCAGTTTGGTGGTCTTGGGATCTCGTTACTGCTTTTTGCGGATGATGTGGTCCTGATGGCATCATCGGTCCGTAGCCTTCAGCTCTCACTGGATCGGTTCGCAGCAGAGTGCGAAGCAGCTGGGATGAGGATTAGCGCCTCTAAATCTGTGGCCATGGTTATCAGCAGGAATTCGATGGAGTGCCAACTCCAGGTAGGGAATGAGTCCTTGCCCCACGTGAAGGAGTTCAAGTACCTCGGGGTCTTGTTCACGAGTGAGGGGAGACTGGAGCAGGAGATTGGCCGGAGAATCGGAGCAGCGGGGGCGGTATTGCACTCGTTATACCGTACCGTTGTGATGAAAAGAGAGCTGAGCCGTAAGGCAAAGCTCTCAATCTACCAGTCAATTTCCGTTCCTACCCTCACCTATGGTCATGAAAGCTGGGTCATGACCGAAAGAACGAGATTGCGTGTACAAGCGGCCGAAATGGGTTTCCTCAGGCAGGTGGCTGGTGTCTCCCTTAGAGATAGGTTGAGAAGTTCGGCCATTTGCAAGGAGCTCAGAGTAGAGCCACTGCTCCTTTGCGTTGAAAGGAGCCAGTTGAGGTGGTTTGGGCATCTGGTAAGGATGCCTCCTGGTCGCCTCCCTAGGGAGGTATTCCAGGCACGTCCAGCTGGGAGGAGGCCTCGGGGAAGACCCAGGACAAGGTGGAGAGATTATACCTCCACGCTGGCCTGGGAACGCCTCGGGATCCCCCAGTCAGAGCTGGCTAATGTGGCTCGGGAAAGGGAAGTTTGGGGTCCCCCGCTGGAGCTGCTGCCCCCGCGACCTGACTCCGGATAAGCGGATGAATGGATGGATGGATGGATGGATGGATGGATGGATGGCACAGTTCCCCCTGACTATTCCAAACCTATATATATATATAATACATACTATTTTCAATTCAATAAAAATGGAATCTAGAAATATTTAATTTTAAATATTATATCACAAAAAAGTTATAAAACTATTACAAAAATGTTTTTTAATCACTCAAACCCATTCTCAAACAATTTTCAGTACATTCATAATCCATCCCATCAAATTCAACTGATTAAAATGAGTCCTCCACAAAATTCTCAATCAATCATACAACAAATTATAACTATGTACTATGCAAAATGCAAGCATACTCGATACGTTAGCGACCTTTATAAAGATCACTGCTGTTATGTAGCAGATCTTTCTATGTTTTTGTGGCTGGGTATAGGGACTGTTTTCAAGGGGGGGGATCTGAATGCTCATACCCCTCCTGAGCTCCTGGAAGTCTCAGGCAATGCTGCATCTCTGGAGGCTACAAGGAACTCAGCAGGCAGGCAGCAATCACAGCCTATCAGCATCTCTACTGCTGTAGCACGGGCAGAATGCAAAGCAGTGGATCAGAGAGAAAAAAGAATGAGGCAGAAAAAGATTTTTTTCTATGTGGAGGTGAGAAGTTTCACTTCAGCCGGGTGGATTGCTACTTGGCTCAACTCCTAAAGCCCTAGCTGAGAACAGCGAAAACATGGTTTCTCAAAAAACTAGTCTACTCCAGCTGCCATCATTTGAAGGTCAGTCACATGCATCCTGACGACTTACAAGGTCCATGGTAGGGTGCAGGCTTGGTGCAGTTTCACAAAGCCAGCAGTACAGCGGTTTGTGGTGTCGTAAAGCCAGTAGATTAGTAGGTATGTGTGGTAGTATGTAGAGTGGAAACTACAAGGGAGCCAGGGGGAGCTTGGCTCCACTTTATCTATCTATCTATCTATCTATCTATCTATCTATCTATCTATCTATCTATCTATCTATCTATCTATCTATCTATCTATCTATCACTCCCACTCTGGTACGTGTTTTGTCACTAGTACGACCGACGTGCTGTGAACGGTTCATGATTGTTTCCTCTGGCTGGATGAATGTTACGCATGATGCATGCACTACGGCAACTGATGGCTCTCTGCAGCGCCACGCAACTTTCTAAATTCTTCCCTTTCATGAAGAAAAGATTAGGTCGCAAACACACATATATATATATATATATATATATATATATATATATATATATATATATGTGTATGTGTGTATATATGTATATATATACAGAGAGAGAGAGAGAGAGCGGGGGTTTGGGGGTGCAGCAACCCGTTGCCTAAAAAGTTTGGCAAGTTTTACAAGATTGCTTGTCCTTTCTCATCTTCTGACATATTGGCATCAAGTACTATCTCAAAAGAATTAAAAATATATGTGTATGTACAAGAAAAAATACACTGTACACATATACATAAATGCAATACATACTTATATACACAATTTTCAATCCGGCTGTATTGCATTTGCCCAAGCCCATTATTGCCCACCCTTTGTTGTTTGTCACAACAGTAGGCCTTCCTCTGTAATTCTCAAATAAAATGCTTCAGGCACTACTTATGCGAATCCTGTTGAAAAGCAGATGCAGTTTCTCCACCCCCCAGCAATCCAGCATCTGTGAATGGGAATACACAGTGAGCATTAGAGGTCTGGTAGAAACGGACGGCCCTGGGGGCGTCAACTGATTTAGTGTGGAGAGAGAAATTTAGATTGGAGCCGTGTGATTTGCTGTATCCAGGGGTTTACGGGCATGTCATCATCTATCTCCTGAACCCAGGTATGAGAGCGGAAATTGCACTGTACAAATATAGAAACTGTGGAGAGTACATAGATAGCACAGGAGTTGTCTTGGTTTAGAAAAGTGCTGTGTTGTAATATGCTGTGCTTATTGCTGTGATGTTGTGGTGTCTTGTGTATTCTCACTTGTTGCACTATGTTGTGTAAAGTCAAATTGCTACTATATGTTAAGGCCAGTACAGATAATGATATCTGAGATTTCCAAAAATCAAATATTTGAACGAAACACATGACATTGTCATCGTTTTTTGATTCCCTACTGTGCATTCAGACCAAACGCACAGCGAGGGTTAGGTGCGGTGGCAAGTATATGTATCTGGATGTCACCAACGGCTTCAGTGTTGTTTATAGAGGACTAGGCAGACCGGAAATACTGAATCTCTACTGGCCGACAGACAGCTGCTGAGTGACAGGGAGCTGTGGAGGAGAGAGCGCCTGTGCTTTTGGACATATAAACACCTGTAGTTGGACTGGATTCTGTTAGCAAAACTGCACAATTTACTGGCAGGAGGAGCTCAGAGTTTATTAAATTAACCTTTTTCTTTGATTTTTGGGATTAAAATGTTGAGTGATCTTCACTCGCACTTCTCAGCAGCATGTGTTTCTGGTTTTCACTGTTGTTGTTAGTGTCAGTGGACACCCAGAGCTCTGTGGGACTACTACTTCATATTTATATCAAAAACAAACAAAACTAGACATTGCTTGGACAAAAGAAAGCGAGAAAGTTGAGCTCCCTGGTAAATTCATAAAATATGTGTCTGTTACTTGATTCCAGCTTTCATTGCAGTTGTACTCTTTGTAAGTTAGCATAGCGCAGGCCTGATTGATCCAAACTCCATTTAGAAAACAAACATTTTAAAAGTTGTTGTCCTGCTGTCTTGCTGGGTGACCAGACAAAGTATTAATTTAATTGTTTAACAAATCTGCATCATGCTGTAGTCATTTCGTCATCATTTTGATCCCTTCATTGCAATTAAATCACTGCTAAATGTTTACTTTGATTTATATAGCTGAAGTAATCAAAAATTAAAAACAGCTGCCTTCTGCCGGTGGACATAAGCCTGGTGAGGGTGGAGCGAGTGAATCTAAAGAGCAAGGCTGTGGGCCATAAAACCAAAACAGTATGTTAAAAGATGCAAAAACGCTCCGTTCAGCTAAAGGGAACGGCAGTTTAATATTTGTTATAGCAGCTTTAAAATTTGATTAGTAAAGAATTGGGACAGAGGTATGTACTGAGGAAGGCCTTTTACAGTTGAAAAATAAACCTGTCAGCGCTGTCTGGTGGACAAACTATGTAACTGCGACACTCTTATTAAATCTTTGGCATTTCTGTACTGCAGTTCTTTGTTATTTATAAATACACGATGAGCTAAAATCAGACTATAATTGGCTGGCAGATGTATCAGTTCCCATTCTTGTTAAAATCCGACTCATTCTTATTGAAGGAAACAATGCAAGAAAAAGACAAATCATTTTCAAATCCAATCTGTTTGTCTAGACATCTCTATCTGTTTCTTGTCAGTCAATGTTATTTTGTGTGCCTCCAAGCATACCTTACTACTACCCCCACACACACACACACACCATCCCTCTCTCTTTCTCCTCCTCCTTTCATTCAAACATTCTCTCCCTTTTTTCCCTGCCTCCCTCCTGCCGTTTCTCCTCCACTCTCTCCTCCCTCCCTCTCTCTCTCCTCCTCGCTCCCCTCCTACCGTTTGGACTGCAGTAGTCTCTCCTCAGCCTCCTGTCTTTCTCTTAGCAGCCTCTGCAGGTGAAGGATCTCCCTCTGATAAGAAGCTGTCCTCCCTTTCGCTGCCTCCTCCAACACTGCCAGTCTGGTTGACGCCTGCCTCCGGTACACCTGCACACGCACACACGCACACACACACACACACACACACACACACACACACACACACACACACACACACACACACACACACACACACAACACACACACACACATACAGAGAGGAATGAGATGTGGAGTGTTGCTATGAAAGAGGTGGATTTACATGAAGGACAGTGCAGCCGAGACAACTGGAGTGGAGGAGGGGGAGTCAAACACACTGGGACAAGGTGAGGAATAACACACACACACACACACACACACACGCACAAACACAAACCTGCTGATATGAGTGCATCTGTACTTCTACTGCATTTGGTGGTTATTTGGAGGGTGTGTACTTGTGTGTGTGTGTCCAGAAAATAACAGTTCTGTAATAGGTTTATATTTAAGTTGTTGTATCAGCAGATCAGCAGCTGCTGAGCTGCGGACAGTTCAGAACTACTGCAGGTAGTGCAGCACACACACACACACACACTCATACAAGTGGAATACATGCTCATTGTTATGTGGACTAGTTTACCTCAGCTGATGCAGAATGAAAGTCACAACAATAAAGCAAAAGGAGGGCCAGTTGAGTAAAGAAAGAATAAATGAAAGAAAAAATTGTAAGACAAAAGGAAAATTAAGATGGACAATAGGGGGTAGAGGTAGATTCTGTGTGTTGCTGCTCTGAGCCCTGCAGCTGCAGAAAATTTAGTGATGAGAATAACAAGGTCTGTATAAGGACAGATAGTGTGTGCATGCCTTGTATCAGTTTTTGTGTGTGTGTGTGTGTGTATGTGTGTGTGTGTGTGTGCACACAGAGTTTATCACTTGATAAAAGGTAAAAATAACAAGTTGTTTTAATCTCGGATTATAAAGTAGCTGTCTTGTCTGTATGTGATTGGGATTTTGTACAGGAGCAGTTAAGCAGATGCATCTGATACTGATGTCTCTGTAAGGCTGTACTTCTGGAGATATCCTAACCCTTCTTTAAAATCTAGTAATTACCATGGCAGATCAGAGTGAATGACTGGCAAGGTGTAATCTTTCAAACATGTTCACACAAAACATATTTCACCCCCAACTGTTCCTACGTATTATATACCGAAAGCAACAGCATGCAACCACAAAGCACTTAAAATTTTTCAGAAAAGTGCCAGACAGCCAACTACAATTACAATTAAAAGCGATACTGGGATTCATGTTTCTCCTAACAACAAAAAAACATGGAAAAATTGGTCATTGTAATAACTGAGTGCAACGCCAAGCTGAGAGGAGACCAGAGGTATCACATACAATCGGCAGGGCGTCAGGTAGCTGAAAATGTAAAATCGAAACATTTTTCAATTTCTATTTTTATTTTGCGGTATAAATGTTTGGGGCTCGCTTTAGAAAGAGAGCTTGCTCTCAAAAGAGGCCACCTGATGAAAAACAGGAAAAAGAAGAAATGAATTGCCTGAGACAGACTTGAGAGCTGAGAGCATGGGAAAATGATTTTTGTGCCTTGGATAAAAGGGACTTGACAGATAAGGATGTGCCTATCATTACATTTTAAGATGAGCAGGTTATATGCAAAGATTTTCAGAGAATGGCAAAGTCAATAAAAAATCTAAAGAAACATTTTAACAAGCAGTTTATCAATTAATTATGTAATGAATAAGAACAATGCCTTAATGTATGTGTTGTAATGCCCTTCTGTGACTACACTAACTATACTATAACTAAGGTTGGATCTTAAATTTGTAGTTAAACAAACAAGTAATAAATTAAAGTGAAATCAAAAGAAAGCAATAACGTGTTTTTTTTGTTTTAGTATTTATAACCTATGTAAACTCATGCAAATAATAGAACAATTTGCTCGTGGCTGGAAATCGAATCGTTTCAGCCACCACTATGACATTTTTAAGAAGCGATTTGGTGAGGAGGTAAGTTTGACAAGCTGTGCAGTCTTTCTATTTTCATACCTTAATGTTACAATTTCTTCCACATGGCTGGAAACTGTTGCACACAGATGGCAGAGCACCTCTTTCTCAACAAATTCACTTTATTTCCAGACCAACAATCCACAGAAATTAAAAAGGGGAAAAGAAAATGTAGTTTATAAAAAAGAAAATCAGACCATCATCCATAACGCATTAAATCAACCAATCAACATCATTGCGATCAATTACCCATTTTCATGATGAATAACAACAACCTTCTACATCAGCGTAGGTAGCGTTTTTATCTGTCAAGACAGATAAAATTACAGACAACAGAGTCTAAACAGTAACATGACGCATATGACTGCGTAATAATTCGCATAGTGGAAAGGTTTTTTTAAATGGACGTTGAATTGACAATGGATGAATGATGTGTAAATTCTGTTAGCAGTAGCATATGTCCAGGAGCTTGTTGGTATTCTTTTCTGACAAATGATTAGCAATTTAAGACTCTGAGCACTTTTCACAGCTGTGCCTTACGTGAGCAAGACACAGGAACATCCAGTAAGAGCCGAACACTCATATGTGAAATATGCGTACAGGCTCTTGCCCTTACCCTGAGCATCTAATTTACAGCATGGTCATTACATACCTGTATCATCCATCAAATCATCTGTTACAGACACAGGATGACCAAGATATACGACAATGCGACTTTTATCTATATGACACTTTGCCTTGCGTAGACCAAATTTCTTAAGATTAGCTCTATATGATATAATTAATTCTTTCACAATGATAGTTGCTCCCTGGGTTTCCGCACATGGCACATTTTTATAACGTTTAGATTTTTGTTTATACCTGATATCATCTGTTATTTTATTGATACTGGTATTTTAAATGTTTTTGTTAAACAGACTTTTTTCTCTGTTTCCACAAATCCGTGTGTAGAAGAGGTCATAAATTACAAGCAGTGTTTCAGCAAGGCAGACAGTACGCATTAACTGTGAGTTAAACAGTCAGTAACAGACACATATCTGACCTGGCTTTTATTTACTTTGACACCTTAGCAAACACTATGGAGCGCAGGCTGGTGTGTGGGTGTGCGTGTGGAGTTTAAAAAGTGAGAGACAGACAATGGAAGAATGGTACAAATACTCTACCTCTAAATAAAACTAAGTATGTCAACATCACTTACATGCAGCACACCTATCTCATGTTTTACACAGGAAATATAAGGTAGCCCACTTATCCCTGCAGACGTGACACACACTCTAATAGTGATAGCCTCTCTGCAGGGGAACATAGGGTTATTGAGTGACAGGATTATGTCATCAGCCACCTACCTCTAAAAGTTTGATGTACTTAAAGGCTAGCAACAATCATGAGCTATTTCCCCTTGACCTACTTCATGGCCAAAAATCTGATTCTGATTTCTGTTCAAACCACAACCCGACATTAATATAACCAGCCATCCTACGATGTACTGACAACAATGCCAATATGTCTTAAGGTGACCAAAATAGTCAATATACTGACCAACTTTAAATACAAATATGTTTTTATCATTTGATAGTGCAATAACTTGTTACCATACCAGGAGTGGTCCAAAACTGGGTGTAGTTTGTAGTTTGCAAGATGCACTCAACAAAAGTTTGAGAGCTCAGGGACAGCAGGGTGCCAACCTTGTCTTAGTAGGGCGCCTGCAAGGCCCTACTGGGAAGTGGATTACTAATATTTATCCGAAACTAGTGCCATCAAATGCTGGGCAGGTACTGTGCATGCTAGGAAATGACTTCTGGTGTAGCTGTATTGTTTTCTGGGTGGAAACAGTAAAGAGAGAGAGAGTGGTAGGGCTTATATCATAGACTGTATATAAAAATACCTTATATGAGATGTACAGTGCCAGAAACAGGTTGTGGTGATGAAAAAAAAGGAAGGAAGTTGTGAACATTTGTCATATCTCAGGAGAAATACAGCAGCTTGTTGCACCAGCTGTGTGTAAATTCAAACGTGGGCTAGTTATAATGTAAATTATTACTAAGTTGTGATTTATGCATTACTAAAATAAAAGTGGTTGTACTACGTAGATAAATTACAACAAATCTCTACATAAAAACTAAATAGTTACACATATGCCTCAGGGTAGGTTTAAATCATAAAGTGTCACATAATTATATTCACTAATGTTAAAACAGCTGTTTTTCTGCCCTTCCGCATAATTATTTTATTCATCTGCTTGTCATTTTGCACCACAGTAATCCAGTAGAGACCAGATTTATTGATATGATATATCATCAATCTAAATTACTATGATTTGCTCCGATGCCAAAGGGCTCATGCCAGCCAGAAAGCTAATGCGCACATTAACCATGACGATGGAACTCTTTGAACTCTTTTTTTACGTATAAACTGGTTAGGTTAAGACCCAAGTAACTGTGGTGCAACCAATTTTAGTAGCTGATTTAGTTACAAACTACCTAGTAGCTAAACCTCTAGTGTCAACTTTACGCCCTGACTTAAGACAGTACTTCCACACAGCTGGTGCAACCCACTGCAAGGGAATTGTGACCTGGGAAAATCGGGATGGTTGGCAAGTATGCCTTAGCCTTGAATATGGCTAAAGCTCTCTCCTCAACCAGCATGATAATTCCCAGTTGTGCTGAATAATGAATGGATTTGGCACTCTGTTGGAAAACTATAATCTTGAAAGCAAAATGTCGCCCAAGCTTGGACTGATCAACCCCCCAGGGAGGCAGTAGGGCGCCAGCATTACCCCAGCTGAAGCAGTGACATTTAGCCCTCCCAACAAGCTGGGCAATGCCAAACCAATACACCCCACCCCCAGCTGTAGCCCAGAGTCTGGCTGACCTTCTCCACACAGTAACAAGACAAACGCAAAAAATTCAGAGCAAACAAGTATTTTTATACTATAATCCAGTGGGGGCTGTTGTTGTATTAAAGATGTCATTATTTTTTAACACTTCTTAACACTTGTTTCTCCACACAAGTTCCACTAAGTACAAATTACTTACAGTACACACTGCTCAGTACAAACACTTCTGCTGTTGGGTTTTTTTTCAGCAGGAACTACGGTCTCAGCCATGTTTCTGTCAATTCCAAGCTAACATTCAACTAGCTTTTCACTCTTTAAGATAAGGATAGGACTGCCTGTTAAAATGCTTCCTTGACAATACTAACTTTCCCCATGGGCAACCTAGAGGCTACAGATGGATGCTGTGGGAGAGCGCTGCATACACTGCACATTGCAGTGACTGGCAGTGCACCTTTTCTGCTTAACCTTGCTCTCAGGCTTCACTCCATTTATTTTCTAAAATGACCAGTTATCTGGTTCTTCTGTTGTTCCTTTGGGTCCTACTACGTTTTCGAAGCCAACCATATTTCAGCACTGCTCTATGTCCTGCCTTATGCTGAAATACAATTTGTGCTGCAACCAGCAACTGCTGCTGACAGTCTGAATGCAGAGTAAATCTTGAGCTTGTGTTCAAGGCTGCCAACCTGCCGTTATTCTAATTAACACCTCACAAACATCATATCTCTTTATGCAATTCATTAATTCACAAATCAATCAGTTGTCTAAAATCCCTGCAGCAATAACTCAATTCTCTAAGCTATAAAGCATCATTGAAAGTGCAGAGACTGATCTGTTCTGCTGTAACTGGCTTCATTGTCCTTGGCAAAAAAAACACAGTAGAGGTACTGAAGCAGTTTCATAGCACAGAGAGACCCACCTCATCACCTGATCTTATTACATCTAATAAGAGACAAGTGGATGCATTGGATGGGAGCATAGTGAAACAAAAGAAGACAATACAGGAAGGCTGAATTGAATGGATGAACCTGTTGCAGGCATCCAGTGGAGCAAGAGGAAGTGAAGTTCCGGACAAACACTCTGGTTGTACTTGTTGCCTTCCAGTAGCTAACCACTGAACAACAGAAATTTAGAGTGGGCATCTCCTAGTAGTCGACAGCAATATCTCGTGGCTATCTGGGCGGCTCCAAGGTGCGAATATATAAAACTTAATGACTGGGAACAAGGGTGTGAATGAGATAGAGCATTTAGTGTAGGTCAGCTAACTTTTCTTGGCTCAGTAAAGGTTAGAAACTATGTAATTTCCTTCTAAGGCGATGGAAGGAAGGAAGGATCTGCTTTGCCACCTCTCACAAGACTTTGCTGACATGCCTTTCTAGTTAACGATCTCTGACCTTTGCTGAGGAGAGAAGCTCTTGTGGTGCGAAGAGTCCACATGTGTGTGGAGGTTTGTTGGAGGTTGACTTGCAATGGCAAAGGATGACACTATGGAAAGAAAGATAAGTAAGTCTCTTTGTCTGCTGGATTTGAAAAACTTCAGAGAAAAGGGTGTAGTGGCCAATAGCACACAAACACACACAACAATGCGCCTACCTTGGTAGAGAACTGGGAAGACAACACATCTTACAGTCATCAGATTAACTCTGAGCTGTCCTGCTCAGGTGTGTCTTAAACATCTGCCACCATCAAAGTCAATGGCAAAGTTAGTTCTGGTCTTAAATAAGTTAACTGAAACGTCACTGTCTATGGGATGTTCTCTTCAGTCAGGCTCAAGAATTAGCAAAAGCAAATGACAACATGCGATTTTGATTCCTATTGTAAAAATCTTGTCGGATGGTAAAGCATTGCAAATGGCTAGCATGGCCCTGATTTATTACATACTAACAGTTTGCCAATTGTTTGGCTGGACAAATACTTGTGGTTTTATTGGACTTAGTGGGACTTACAGTTTTGAAGCATGTTGTAGCTGTATTGAGCCTGATAGTTTAGTGTTTACCCTCTGGGCTATTTTCTTATTTAGTTGTTTATCACTTCTCTTTCATATACATAATTTACTGTAGAGGTGATGGCAGAATCTTTTTATACCTCTCTGGAATTTGCGCTGTGTAATTTCTGCAGAGCAGAGCTGTTGGTAGCCTAATAGTGCCATACAGACAGTTGTCAATTATTGCTATCACTGCTGCCCAGATATGTTGTTCTTCTTATGTGTTCTACATATTGATTAGGAGGCAAAAGGGCACAGCACTGCTATCTTGATGTGGATACTGTCGTTATGGTTACTGTGGTGTAAACAAGCGGGAAACTTCCGGTCTGAGACGTGAATCCAATGCGGAAGTTCCTTAAACCTGCATTCTATTGAACAGCCAGCAGTCTTATCTTGTCCAAATATGGTCGCGTCCGGTGCTGCTGGTTGCAAAAAATCAACATGGCGGAGCCCTATCGGCCAAACTTAAGCCTTCAAAATTTCAGTCCACAAACCAACGGGTGACGTCACAATAACTACGTCCACTTCTTATGTACAGTCTATGGGTGTAAAGCTGAACAGGCTTCCACTCATTTGGAGGCAGCAAGGAAGTGGAGTACATGAGTCCAGCAGCGTTGTCAGTGCCTCCTAAAGTGGCAGCAGGGCTACTGTCACCATGTTTTGCACTGGAAAACAAGGCACCATCAATAACATCTCAATATCTGAAAGCACATGAAGAACACTCTTTTGGTATGTGGGAAAAACTGGTGCTCCCAAAGTAAACCTGCATTAACACAGGGAGAACATGCAAACACCACACAACAGCTCATTAGTTAGATTAAAACCCAGGACCTCCTTGCACTGAAGCAACAGTGTTCAAGCACCCTGCACCATAAATCTATTCCCATACCAGAGCCTCCTATGGGGGGACTGGAGAAACACCCTGACACAAAAACACTTTTATTTGACTTAGCCTGCCAAAAATGTGATGAGCCAGCTGCTCAGATTATATTTTTAAACAACCCATTAAATGTTATTTTCATATTATGCTTTTACTGTCAATAACCTTACTTATTTGACATTTAGCACCTCGGCATTGTTACAGCAGATTGTGTTCTGTTAGTGCCCGCCTTAACCCTACCTAATTGGAAAGCTCAGTAGATAGATACAGTAGTGCTATTATATTGTTCCAAATCTTACCAAGAAAATCAATATTATCGTTGACTGTCTTCATCATGAATTAAGTTTGAAGCATTGTTTCTCCCAGCACATAGGCAAAGGGAGGGAAAAACATAAAGGAGTTCCACTGGACTTGAACTTATAAAAGCCATATACTTTTTAGGTTTCATCTCCTGGGCTATTGGTTACTTGTAATGTCAAAGATCTATCATTAGACTATTATTTATCAGATTAGATTATTTTATCTTTAATGTCAAACCTTAAAAAATGAAGGAGGTTTACCAAAAGACTGCTCTGTTTTTACACCTAATTGTTGTAAACAAGGATGAAAGATCTGCCAACAGCAGCTTGAACATAATACTCTGGATCAATGGCGTAATTCAGAGAAGCATCACTAAGCAGATATTCTGACAGCAAAGGTCAAAGCTATCATCAACAAAAAGAAGAGAGGCAGGGCAGCAGAAAACATAAAGGACAGGGAGGATAAGTGTTCCATCTTGTCTGCAATATATAATGTGATATTTTACAAATAGCAAGCCACAGACACAGACACACACCAACATACACACACTAACGTGTAGCCATATTAGAGTTGAGGAACAGTGGGGTGCATTTGGGGCTTTTTTGTGAAGCATGTGTTGTGGGATGCCTGCTGTAAGTCTGTCAGTCAAAATGTTGAAGGAGGTAGATCCTCCACAGTTTTGTTGTAAGTCACATGGAGAGTTTAAATGTTTTTGTCAGTCTTCAGACCTAACACATATGCACTTGATATATCTTACGTTTTAGATGGAATGTGACATGGTAAAATCCAGCAGTTCTGCACTTTGATGGTAATTTTTTGACACATGCAAGGAAAAAATACAACCTTGTCAGTGGAATTGGAAAAAGTCAGATTGTAAATCTAAACCCACCAGGTTACCAAGCACTGCTTTAAAAGTGAACTGTAGCAGAGAGCATTAATCTATTTTCCCCATATCATATGCTACAAATGCAAGTAAACACAGCGTTTGATCTAGTTCGTCTTGCCAAGATCTATGCAGAATATTGACTGTTGTGTAATTCTGGCTGTAAAGGTGTGGATCCAACAGAGTGTCTGGGGCTCGGTGTTGTACAGACGTCTTTAGCTGTGGTAACAATTTACCAGCTTAGACTTTGCTTTTATCTTGGTGATTAAAGTATTTTCCATTACACAACAAAACCTGTTGATCAAAGCCCATATTGCTTTTATAAATACTGACATGCGCCTGGGAGCGGTTTATAGAATAATTTAAAGCGATACCTCATTGATTTTCCCCAAGGAGAAATTTTCCTCTGGTTCGACCACCTATGAGAGCTCAGGGTCAGATACAAAACATGACTGGAGCCAGAAGGGTTTCAGGGGAAGAGGTACTTACAGGTCTAACAAACAAGTGCTCCACATTAAAATACAAAAAATACATTATTAGTAACTTAGGAACTTTTAGAACAACATAATTTCATATTTTGTCAATGTCTTCTATTACAAATGTCTGTTGACTTACAGCTTGCTTTTACACTACGGTTAAGAGTTGGTTAGGCAAAAAAACCACTTGGTTAGGTTAAGGGAAACATCATGGTTTGGGTTAAAGTAAATTGTTATGTTAGGGGGTGTTTGTTGTCATGGTTACAGTAATAACCACATGGGGAAGGTTAGGAAATGAGGTTTCCAGAAAATATTGATTGTCAGATGGAACAGGAAACTAACAACGGTCTCTGGTGTTAAAGCTGGTGCTTTGTTGACCCATCCATCAACCTTGACCTCCTTCCTACACTGACCTTATCATTCTAAAATAATGTCTCTACTATTAACTTTTAATGGACTGAATTCTAAAGCCATCTGAAGGTGGCATGTATGCATGTAGGGCAGCCTTTAGTTTAAGTGTGCACATCACATCCACTATGAGTGCCTTGATTGATCGTGGGGAGTCTATGAGGTCCCATCATGGATGTTTATGAGGTCAGGTGGCCTTGATAAAGTTCTATGTTTTAGTGGCATCTCACAATCACAGAAAGGCTCAGTTGATTCACATTTACTTTGTTCTTGTTTTTGTTGCTCCTCTGAATTTTTTTCTTTTTCTCTTCAGTATTTCGTATGTCTTACATTTTTGGTTTGGTCATGTGCAGTCTTGCTTGCTTTTGTTGATGTAACTTGCGCTTGACCTTTTGAAATGTCAGCTTCTGTCCACCTCCTGACCTGTGTTGTTCCCCTTCCATATGGCGCTACATAACCAATTTCAAATCAATGTTATGCCTTTCATATTCAACATATTTACCTTGGAGACCAACTCATCAGTCAGTCAACCTGTGAAAGATTCAGTCGACCCACCAGTTAAATTGTCTGTCAGACAGTACACCAGTCAATAAACCGATACATTAGTCAGAACCATAGACTGTATAAAAAAGAACGCATATTCATAAATACATAATGCTTCACTAGGAAGCTGTACATTTCTACACTTTTCATCTGGAGACAAGGAGTGGTTGGTTTGATATTCAATCACACTATCACTGCATTAATTATCACTGCCCTCAATTATTTATTGTCTTGCGACTCACCCCTCAATACACCTATAGCTGCTCTGTATCACACTAGCACACCCCTCTAGCAGCCTACTCTCATTTCTCCCTCTATCCAGCCTTGATCAACCACTCATATCCTGTTGTACCTCTTGGCCAAACAACCATACAGACTGACCAAAAAATACAGTTTGCATTCAACATGTACTGAAATTAAAATCAGTATTGAGTGCGGTGATGAATAACTTTGCACATAGTGATGTACCCCCTCGCTAACCAGGAACCTCACAATGGCACAGTCAGCAATGTAATTACTCAACTCAAACTTTTCTAACTGTTCAAAATATGTTAAAATGTGACTTTTTAGAGATCTTCTAGCCAAATTCTATAAACATAGGTTTGTTGCATGTGTGGATCTATTGGAAGCTCCAAATTGGATGCACAACTGCAGAGCAGTAATGCTTAGTGACACATGGTAAAGGTAATGCCGTTAAAGCTGGCAATGAAAAAAGAAGAAAATAAGATGATATACAATATTGACAACATCTCATAACATTAAAAACAGTAAAAAGTTGAATGTTTGTTTACAATGTAAATAAAAAAGGATAGCTTTATGAACAAACTGACCCTTCACCTTCATGTTCATGTTGTATTTTGCATAAAAAGGTACTGATTTTTTTCTTGATCCAGTGCCCTTTCTTTACAACATTTAGTTATCTAGGACATCAGGGGAAAACTGGACAAGTCTGCTCCTGGGATTGATGCAGCAGGAGCTGGTTCTTTCTGACATCTGTCTGACATCTTTCAGAGGGCTGTTTAATGTAACAGACTGGTGGCTGAAATATTTAATAGTCAGCAAGTCACAGAGAGGCCTGCTGGGTAGCTGCCAGTGCAACATCCACCTATTCAATCTATATTTCATAGTCATGAATGAATCAATGAGTTGCTTTTCTTTACTATAGCATCTTACTGACATATAGTCAATAACAAAATATAGAGGTGAAGTAAGAAGTAACAAAAGACACACACCACAGTAGGTGATGTTTGTTCTTTAGGACAGTCTTCAATGCTTTTCTGAGCAGACTGATAAATCTAATGCAATGATATTACAGGTAGGTCACAGCTGCTGTGTTATCTGACCTCAACCTGACATGTAAGCTGCACAGCTGAGGCACAAAACGGTGAACCATGTCAACCACAGAGTTGGACAGGTCAATTTTGGTGTGTTTCTCCCGCAACGAGAAGCCCATCAAGGAGGCCTCTAGACTCTTGCATAAAAGGCAAAAGCTGCCCAGTTGCAACCCCCATATCAGAACAAAGGGGGACAGCTCCAAAAGGATACATCTGCTCATGCATAGCTTGAAATGCCCTTAAGAGCAAAACCCTAAAGTGTTATTAGACATAGTGTCTAGGATAGGTTCCTGATCTGTCTGTTGACTCTGTGGACACAGAAGCTGCTCATTAAAAGGTATGGGGTTTACGATTCTAATCCAAGACATGTCTTTTGTCAAATTCAGCTAATCTCTCCTCAGGGACTGCCAGCTGAAAAATATCAGGATTTGTGTGTCAGGTAACATTCAACTTACTCTCTAGTTTGCCAAGACATGCTGTTGTTGTGATGTTAGCTATAGTAGCAGGAGAGTTTTGAGTATCGCTATCTGGAGCCAGTGTGCTTGTTCTGGGAGCGTCTCGTCCTCTCTGGATGTTAGCTTTACAACAGCGACTGTAGCGATAGTTTGCTAACCTACAACTTAGCTATCATTACTGTTACATTACTTGCTGTGTCATTGTTCGGTCTTGGTATTTATTATGGTATTGGATTTCTCCAGCATAGCTTAACCCACCTTGAAACTCTTTTCTGGACATTTTGTTTGGCACAATTGCCAAAAGTATGGTGGAGGGCACACAGTAACACACTGGTATAATAACACAATAAGAGAATTTGTCGGTTAAAAAAAGAAACTACTGAATATTTATCTACCTGTAGAAAATTGACATTCATATTTCATCTTCTGCTGCTGGCAATTTGAAGAGAGCATAAAAAATAAATGCTGTTCTCCTTAAATCTGTAGAAGCAAGTGGAACATTTTAAAACAAGTCTATCCATGACATTGTAGAGTTTCCTATCTCATTCAGTTTTAATAGTTCAGAAATATAACCAAAGGATATACATATAGAAAGGAGCTTTACAAACACATACAACTATATGAAAAACAGCAATGTTAGCATTCAAAACCACAATACATGTACATACTAGACAATCTACATTATCCTTGATGGACAAGATAATTCTTTTTCTACTCCAAGAGAAGTGACTGGGATGTCCTTATATAAGGAGTCATACTGTAACATAGTAAATGAGATGATCAATGTGAGTTAAAAGTAATTCTACCCAGTATATAGTACATTGGCATAGTTTTCATGTGAAATTCATTGGTCTGAGATACCTCTTAAAAGGACACAGAAAGAAACTGTCTTATCAGTTATCACAACCAAGCTGATTGCTGAGACATAACTGACAAAGTCAAAATAGGCAATTCACTGAACAACTCATTCCAAAACAAAAAAAGAAAAAAAGACAATGTCAAATAACTGTTTAAAATGTTCAGTTACAGTAATAAGTCAACTCGTAGTAGTAGTATAATTAATTACTTTTAATATAATATTTTGAATGTGAAGTGATCTGCTAGGTTTGGGGTGGAGTACAGGAGGTGGGTCTCTCCTATTTGTGCTTGGTTTCTACATGCTTACAGCAGTTTGACCTTATTAATAATGACTGACAGCTTCTTGCTGTTTCCTCATGGAGGAAACAGATCACTGGAGTTTTCGCATCTCAGCCCTTTAGGACTTAGCGGGCAGCAATTATGTACAATCACACTGAAGCTGCTGGCATTAGTGAGTATTGATACAAGGCAGATTGTCAATACCTTGTGCATACACAAGCCTAATACTTGATTGCTGATGGGTGCTGCTGTGTTTAAAGCATGTAACTCAAGATTTATGATGTCTATATTTACTATTCTACTTACTTACTTCTTTCCATTCTTCAAAATCCCTTGTTTAACTGACAGTGAAGACCATTCAAGTATCTGCAAATATCTTCACACATACAGTATGTTAAATAGCTCCAAGGCATTGACAGCCATTTAATGGCCGATGATGGTTTTTTAAGTTGCATTTCTTTCACTCAGTATATATTGCCATCCACCCATGACCTTTTTTTCATCCAACAGTTTTGTAATATTTTCCTTTCCTGCATTTGACCTGAATTCATTCAGCAGGTCAGTGACATTAGTATAAACACAATAGTGACTGACTTTTAAGAAAGAAATCTGTCTATAGGTAGTAACAATATAAATGCTTCAATTCAGTGGCTGGTCATTTTAATTAAGAATGGGAACAACATTGTATTCTACACGAAATTACTGAATTAATAAAAATTGTGAAGGAGCAGCAGACCCTACCACTTCTCCCCAAATATCAATAGCATTTCTGGCTCTTGCTTTGCCACAAAGGGCTCTGGGATGACACCCTGATCCAACTCCCAAACCATAAATCATTCATCACCAGCAGGTACAGAGAATAGAAGCAGCCAGAAAAGAAGGCAGAGCTCTGACCTTTCCCTGGCAGCAATACAGGAGATAATAATAGTCAGAAACATTAGCTTGTTCTGGTGTGATTTCCAACGTTCTAGTCAAAGTCACATGCAATGCTGGACTATCCTTCTATCTCTCTTTTCTAATGTGTCTCTACATTTTTCTCTACTTCCCCAGAAGATGAGTTGTCCTCAGGCTGAGTCAGAGGAGAAGAACTGTCCTCCACCAGAGGAATTAGAGTGTAAAATCTGCTACCAACGCTACAATGCTCATAACCGCAAACCTAAGATTCTGGACTGCCTGCACCGGGTCTGCGCCCGCTGCCTCATTAAGATCCTGGACATTGCTGATGGGGCAGACTTCATCTCTTGCCCCTTTTGCAGACATCAAACTGAGATTACAGAGTACGAGGTGTCAGCACTGCCTGATGATGCTAATGTAATGTCCCATTTGGCAATGCGGGACAAATCATGGAGCTCTGACCACAATGGGGAGGTGCTCCTGACTCCAAAGAGTTTCTCCTCCTCCAGCCCGTCTCATGACTCCTCCAACTGCCTGGTCATCACTATAATGGAAGTGCAGAGGGACTCACAGCACTCCCCAAGCCAGAATGCCAGCTCTGACGTCTATGCTGAGCAGAGCCTCGACTCAGTATCGATGGGCTCCAATGGGCCAGCTGATCAGGATGCCATGTCCAAGTTCTGTAATCATGTCCCACGGATCCTGGTGTGGCTGCTGGGTTTCTTATACTTCGGCTCACTACCTCTAGGAATCTACTTGTTGGTGATCCAGAGAGTTACACTGGGCATTGTATGTGTTAGCTTGGTGCCATCGAGCCTGACAGTTTGCCTGGTCTACGGGTTCTGCCAGTGTCTGTGCCAGGGAATATGTGACTGCTCCTCCAGGGGCTGATAGGATGCTAATCAAAAACTGATGGTTCTAGGATGGGATAAAGTCAGCTCCAGTAACCAGGTATTGGATGTGTTTTGTGGATAGGTAGAAGGCCCAATGACGAAACTGATCCTACACAGGCTTTATAAGCCCACCAGTCAGTCATCTTCATGGAACTAATGGGCCAGTAAATGGCCTAAAAAGACCTTTAGTGTTGGTCAAGGCTTTTGCCTAGACTGCTGCAACCAGTTTGGCCAACAGGAACAGGGCCCCTTACAAGCTCTGTTAGTTGGAGCAGCGCCTGTACCTACATTTCTGTAATGTATTTCTGTAACCTTTATAAGTTCTGTGTTGTGCGAGTATGACATAGTCTAACAAAACATTTGATGGCTGACCATTAATCGTTGACTTACATAACAAGAGCACTGATAGAGTCCTGGGCCCTCATTTATCAACACTGTGTAGTAAATCATGCATGTGATCAGTTTTAAGGACTGAAAGGTGGGTTTACTAATTCCTTTAGGATGTCTGAATATTTTGGTATAGCTCTAAACCATGCATAAACAATAAAGAAATACCATTCACCAAATGGCAAGGCTATTTATATAATGGATAGAATGTGCAATCTGTAAAGAAAAACTCACAGTATTTCTAAATTAATATTTAACATAATTTATTATATATGTTATTGTGATACTGGTCTTGCCATCAAGTGAGAAAAGCATAGATCCACTGATGACATCTATGGGTTGAAAGATATCAGGATGTTAAACCTGATAATATAATTCTGTTGCAACATCTTTATATCCTGGTTGAAACACTGCTCTTCTGGGGGAATGTGATTGACTGGTCATGGATTAGCCTTTGCTACAATATTGACTTTTCAGTTTCTCTGTACAGTATTGCCCAACAATGCAAGGAACAGAAAAAGATTGTCCATTTGGCTGGATTTTTCCCCAGAAAAATGCAGTGTTCTAATTAAGTACGTCGAGTTAGGTAGAAAAAAAGGACATTTGCATGGAATGCACATTACAGCCAGGAAAAAATACAAATTACCTGTGAATTGGCCACAACACTTTTATTTTTTTCCTATTTTACCGCCACAGCAGTAGCTTTGGGCATCTATGTCATGAGGTTATTAATATTGCTTATTGAATGTGCCCCTCTCCTTCTCTCTCTCTCTGTTTGTAACACAAACACACACCATTCAGTTGTTGTGTTGAATCGATTTGGTGCATGTGAGGTATAAACCGGACTCATATCTCAGGTTTTTTGATACTTTTGATGTTTAGCATCAAAACTCCCATTAAGTTTCTTGGGGGGTTGAAAGAGGCAAGGCTGCTCTATTGTATTTTGTGGTACTGGTTGTAAACAGCTCATTTAGCTCAAAGGTACAGTTTAAGGCTAAGGGAGTCCTTTGTTACCTTCATACTTCATTGTGCACCTACTGCAGAAACGTCACAATGAGTAATGCTTTAACTGATGCTTTAACAATTATCAGATTTTTAAATGTAATTTCAAATGCTCTGCACAGGGCGTCACATGTATGTGGACAAAAAAAAAGAGTGCAATTTATGATCGAGTCTCCTGCAGCTTTAAGGTTCTCCTGTGATTTCCAAAAAATAGTTTTCCCTACAGCTCTGTGACCAAAACGTACATTTAAGTGTGTCAGAAGTTTGTCTTTGGAGACATCTTGAACTGTTGCAGTGATACCCAGCACAGACGGACATTTCCAGCAGCAGCAAAGAGGTTTCTATAAATTGTTTTTAAGAGTGTTTCATTGTGTAGGTGGAACTTTCTGTTCATGTGCATGGTGGGTTTTATCAATGGACATTTTCTATTTTACTCTTATGAGTCAATTTAGAACCTTTTCTGTACAATGTTGATAACTGAGGGCGCTGGGCTGATAACTGTTAGATATATTCAATGATAAACTTCAGGTAATCTTTTTTTTTTTAATATGGATTTTCTGCTAAACCCCTCTCCACCACGTCCCGTCCATTCTCCGGAGTTGGGGTTCTATATTGTCCTTTCTTACCTTTCCTTTGTAAACATCTTCCTCCCACTGTTTCTCTACCTGTCTCTGCCCACTCCTTCTAGGTTTCCCTCTGTCTATGATTTACTGACTGCAGCTCTCAGCTTAGTGCCACACTACTGATTAGAGAAGATATTAGACAATGAAATAAATGGAGAATTTTCTACACATTGCTTGTGTACCTTTTTATGGCTCATGTCTGCTGATTCAGTCCATTTTATGAATGTCAACATACCTCTTATTATAGGTTAGTCTCCCATAGTCTGTCTCGTCAAGCTCAAACAGACAGGATTCTGTTGTTGAAATAAACTTGGAATAGTAAAACATTTCTTTACAAGATTTTCTCCAAACATTTGCAAGCTTGATGAGACGTCGGACTGCACACACTTACTTTCAGGTGTTAATAAAAAAGAGTGATAGCTAGTGAAACTAACTTAAATTGATAGTGTTTCTAACTCCCTCTTATCTTTTAAAAAAGTACTATGATGGTAAAAGACACATACTCATAAAGCAAAAAAGTGCTGAGACTGGTTTATACAGTAAAACCAGCTGAAGAAAAACATAATAAGCCACAGAAAAAATAAACAAAGAAATGATCGATGACTGACGGGAATAGGTCAGACTGTAGAAAGAGATTTTATTTTCTGCCTGAGTTGGCAGAGCTGTTGGACAGAGTGCTTGTCAGTGGAGCGTTTGTCCTGCTGGTTGTACTGACATCTAAGGACCCTGCCTTTCATCTTTCTGAGCTGAGTGGCAGGTTACATTAAAAAAAAATCTCCTACCCTACATCTGAAAATAAAATTACCATCCTGAATAAAAATTTAAGACAACCCTGAAAGAACACTGTCCTCAGTCATCAGTTTTCATTTCTCTCTTTAAAAATTGTTTAGGTTCAGTGGTCCCAACACTGTTACAACAAAATTTATAAATATCCACGTGATCCTATGGTTATGGTTGTTTACTGGTAAAGGTTCTTGAAAAAGAAATGCAAACTAAGACCAGAGGATCATTTTGAATTAGAAAAATAATCATCTTACATTGACGTCAAGAAGCATGGGTCATGCAAATCTGTGACCTGGCTATATTTATACAAGTACTCACTAAAATATTCAACATTTTCAGGTGTTTCAAGGAGATGGGGCATGAATTTTAATTACACATGAATAATTTAGTCACAATCTGCCCTCTCTTTATAGCACAGAATTTAACACACAATCCCTATCTTTTCAATTCACAATGTGGCAACATGCATTACAACCACTATATGTGTTAGAGCTAGAGTTGGGTATGGACTTTTAGATGTTCAGTTAAAAAAACAACTGCTGGAGTTTGCTAGCAGTTCAGGTTGGTATAAAAAGTGAGAGCTTGAACTTTGAATTTACATTCCCATCTCAGAATCAATCACCTGCTGCTGTGAGTTTGAGCGCCTCATCAGTTCAGTTCAGCAGCCCCCATGAGCTGCGGTGAGATACAAAAGCAACTGTGCTGTGGTAAGGTAAAAAATGTATTTGCTCTTCAATTTTGATGTCTTTCTGAGAAAATGGTCATTGAGCTTTGCAATGGAACAGTTGTGAAAAGGTCAAGCAAAGTGCAGTCACCATCTTGTGGACCTTTAGTTGAGAGTTTATTTGAGGTCATCACACAGGGAGGGGATGGGGGTGAAGGTGAGATCATGCGCCGGTGAGAAGAGGGTGTATATGGCACTTGAGTATCAGATACAAAATAAAATCTTTTTGGCTATCCATGGCATTGACTGGTGGACCATTAAACCTAGAGTACACTTTATTTATTTTATCAGTCTGAAAAGTTGTGACTTGTTCGTGGAAACCAAACTCTACCACCATATGCAGGAATACGATGAGTACGGTGCAAACAGAACAGCATCAATTATTCAAGGTTCACTTGCACAAAGTCAGGAATGTTGTAGGCATATCGTCAAGTGTATGATTAAAATTATACCAAGCAGGTGCTAATAATCATCATTTCCATATGTAGTTTGAAACACAATCATTAAGTAAATTTTCTAATTTACTTAATGATTGTACACAGCTGTGTAGGAGGAATGCATCTGGGTGAGGAACAGCCAAACTTAGCTAATAAGCTGAGGTAGCTGAAGAAAGTTTATGGTCAAAAGTCAAACACAATGACAAGACTGAACACATCAACAGGACACAAGGTAGTTATACTGCATCAGCAAGTTCTCTCCCAGAAATGTCAAAGCAGACAGGGATTTCCAGAATTTTGAAGAAGCACACAGAAACAGCCAACGTTGAGGACGCCTGTCTGCTTTTCAGTAACTAACATTACTATTTCACCGGAGGCAGAGCAATGCCAACAGAGCTAACATGACTCTCCGTGACTCCAGACTTTCTGATTTTAACTGTTTTCATCCGACATCATCTGAATCTCTTTTGGTCTGATGGGCTTCAACTCATAAACCTTTATTGTTTTTATCCTTACGTGGAGTTTGTGTTGGAGCCTGTGTTGTGCTGGGAGCCGGTCATTTAATGGTGTTTGTGGACTGCATATAGCTGTAGTCTGAGAGAGACTCAGGAGCACACACAGGGCTACATCCCGACCTTTTACCTTCACATTAAATGCAGAATAGTGGCTGTTCCAAGCAACAAAGAAAACAACTGTTTCATTTCTAGGCAAGGTTAGAGCCCACTGACAAAAAGAAATTGATCTGTAAATAAGCAATTTCATTGAAAAGTCTTAAAACGTCTCAGCTGTAGCACAAGGCAGTTTGTCCACCAAAGAACAGGAGAGCAGTACAAGAATGAGTGTCTGCAGGCAACATGGAAGCATGCTGGAGTTTCCTTGCAAGTTTGGGGCTGCACTTGTGCAAATCGATTGGGGATTCGGTCAGAGTTAATGGTCTCCTTAATGCTAAAAAGTACAGGCAGACATTTTTTTAAGCAATACCACCAGGGAGGCATAAAATTGGGCCTAAATTCATTCTGCAGCATGACAACGACCCCAAACATACAGCGAATTTCATTAAGTAATACTGTATCTACAGAGAAAAGAAGAACAAGGAGTTCTAGAAGTGACGGTATGACACCCACAGAGCCCTGATCTCAACATCATCAAGTCTGTCTGGGGTTACATAAAGAAAGAGACAAGCAACAGATGCTGAATAAATCCATAGAAGAACTGTGGGTAGTTCTCCAAGATGTTTGGTCCAACTCACCTGCTAAATTCCTTCAAAAATTACGTACAAGTGAAGTCAAGATTTTTCTTCTGTTCATATATTTTACATTGTTAACCGATAACTGTAATCTGTTCATATCTATATGTCAATTTTTTGAAATCCTTTTTACTCTACAGCATTTTTTTCAACCCAACTCTTGCACAGTAATGTACGAGTGACAAGTCATTTTAAAATTAAGTGAAATTTGGATAGAGAAAACCTTGGTGTCCTGTGGAATCAGACCTACAAATGTGATCACATCTGATCACTGATTTGGTGCTCTTGGATCAGACTAACTAAGACTTGGATCAGGATCAAGCTAGTTGAAAATTGAACATCCTATTTCTTCCCTACTTTTAATGTAGTAGTTTTTTGTGCATTCTTGTGAAATTGTAAGTAGGAAGCAATTTACTTTTTGATTTAATATCTATAAATAGCCAATATCACACCAAAATATTGAAATGTATAATGTTAATAGAATGATAATATTCATGCAGACCTGTGTAGAATCAAAAGTCGCAACCAATGAACCGCTAAGACGTAATCAATCACTGCATAATTTTGCTCATAAACTTTAAGTGATGGGAAAGGCGAATAACCAACCATAAAATGTCTTAGCCCACTGGACATTAAAAGAAAACAGATAAAAAGAATGAATCAAAAACCTAAACAACCAGCATCACATGATGCAACATGTTTAATCATCAGTTTACAGTTCTCTCAACAATAACCACATAACTAACTTGACAAGACAACATCAAAATGAAAACATTTAAATATTAGGATTATTAAGGCTGAATTGTGCCTCTGCGTCAAGGTGTTGCCTTAGCCCTACCCATGACAAAAGGCTTAATAGGTCTTGCTCTGGCTGTCATGACTACATGGGCTTTGTGGAAACCACAAGCTGTAGTATTAAATGGTGAGGATTGCATGGAAGGTTGAAAAAAGGATATTCTCCAGTGCAGTGCAAACCTCCTCCTCGCCATGTCTGTAACGTCATATAATCATTGATGATTTATGTGATGATGACGATATGCAGCGCCAGTGTGGAAAACTGTACTGAACTGGAGCTCTAATACAACTAATATTGTAAAGAAAGCAAGACAGCGCATCTTCTTTTTACGTAGGCTTCCAGAGTTCACAGAAAAATACTAAGATTCTTTTGAACTTTTACTATTGTGTAATTGAGAGTGTCCTAACTAGTTGTATTACTGTGTGGTTTGGTAATCTCACCGTGAAAGTGAAGAAGGCTCTAAACAAAGTGGCCATCCTACAGGGGCTTTCTTTGAGATGCTTCCCTCAGGGAGAAGGCATCGCTCTGTCAAATGTTCTACTGATCGCCATTTCAATAGTTTCTTTCCCCAAGCTGTGATCACTTTAAACAAAGCACTTTAAATTAGGCACTTTGTATCTTATGTATGGATTTTATTGTACAGTGTTTGATTACTATTTTTATTATTATTATTTTATTATTTTGAAGGTCTGTTGCTTACTGGCACTGAATACACATACAGTCAAACCATGGGTCACAGGAGGGGTGGGATGTTGATCAGCCAGCAAATCACCCACCCAAACAAGCAGCGGACGGAGGCTTTGGCAGACTGTGCTAGATGCAGCACGTGTGAGAAGTAGATAAACAAAAATAAGACAAGCAATCAAATACCATAGCGAAGTGGAGAGCTACGCACTGCATTCTGATTAGTAATTGGGAAGATGCCAGTCTTAGCAACGTTCAAACGCTCCGCGAGTAAACAGCATGCGTTCTACGGATAGTAACCATGGCAACGGCTTCTGTGCCCTACACAGCTGTAGCCTATTTAATTTAAATTTAAATTATAGGCTACATAACTTTACGTGATAGGCCTTCATCTAGTTTTGATCTAGTGGGGATGCTCTGCCATGTGAATTCCCTCCTGGACTTGTTTTACCAAGCTAGATAAAAGGTAATGCTCTGGCAGTGGCAAATAGCTTTGGTTTTATATTTGATTTGATTACGTTAATGTTTAAGTTGAGATTTACAAGAAATATTTTATTGCTACTGTGTAAAGGGAAGGCTGGCACGGTGGTACAGTGGTTAGCACTGTCACCTCACAGCAAGAAGGTTGTGGGTTCAAACCCTGGTTGCCCCGGCCTTTCTGTGTGGAGTTTACATGTTCTCTGCGTGTCCGCATGGGTTCTCCCCAGGTGCTCCGGCTTCCTCCCACCATCCAAATACATGCAGGCTAGGTTAATTGGTGTTTCCCAAATTGTGAGTGTGAGTGGTTGTCTGTCTCTGTGTGGCCCTGCGATGGACTGGCGACCTGTCCAGGGTGTACCCCGCCTTTCGCCGAATGTCAGCGACCCTGTACACAGGATTGACGATGGATGGATGGATGTGTTTACGGAATACTGCTGGTAAAAAAAGCACCTTATTTGTTTAAAGTGTTTGCAAGTGTTCTTGCCCTTTTGTGTAAATAGCAGTACATTTAAATTAAAAGTACACTACAATACACTACTTTAGAATTCATTATTCATTTTTTTGCTTAGCTATGTGATTAATCAGATTGAAAATAATATTTAGATATTTTGCTACATAATGAAGTCACATCTCAAACTAATAATGCTTCACTTATGTATTGTGTTGTAGACCGGTCTAAAGATGAATGGTTTAAAACCTATGTTGAAAACAATGCCTATACCATTTACAGCACAAGTATAAGCACTGCTTTGAACAGGAAGTACAATTCCACCGTTAGGTTTAAGTTAATATCTAGTTCACCTGGCAGGCAATGATGAGGAGTAGACCAGTGAAGTATAACAGGAAAAAGGGAATAATATCCTTTTTCACATCTAACATGTATAGGTCCCCTCTTTCAATGGTCTGAATACCACCAATATAACTCACATTCACACAAACACCCTTTTTTCTGGGCTGTTGCTATAGAGACACTAATAACTAATGTCAGAACCGCTGAGATGTTTTTTTCCTGCTGTGACTTTGAGTGACAAGAGCGAGTGACAGCTGGAAGTCACAGAGAGCAGTGGCCTTACAGCAAGGCACTAACACTGCCTTACTAATGTCTTGTTTACATCTGGCATAAGGACAATAAGAAAAAAGGAAAAGAAAGAAAGAAAGTGAACCAATTTGTAACGCAAGCAAAGTATCAACCACAGTGGCAGATGTAGAAAAGGTTGCTATGGTGATTTGCTAGAATAGTCTTTATTTCTACGGAAAGGGATTGAATCCATGCAGATTTTGTCACAGAATGGTTAAGGAGAAAAAGGTCTACAAATAGTTATGATCATACTAATGTCTAAGACCGCCTTCTACACCTCAGCAAAAATATGCTACTATAACAACATACACTCACTGGCCACTTTATTAGGTACACCTTGCTTGTACTGGGTTGGACCCCCTTTTGCCTTCAGAACTGCCTTAATTCTTCATGGCATACTTTACACAAGGTGTTGGAAACATTCCTCATAGACTTTGTCCATATTGACAAGATGGCATCACACAGTAGCTGCAGATTTGTCGGCTGCACATCCATGATGCAAATCTCCTGGTCCACCACATCCTAAAGGTGCTCTGTTGGATTGAGATCTGGTGACTGTGGAGGCCATTGGAGTACAATGAACTCATTGTCATGTTTAAGAAACCAGTCTGAGATGATTTGAGCTTTGTGACATGGTGCATTATCCTGCTGGAAGTAGCCATCAGAAGATGGGTACACTGTGGTCATAAAGGGATGGGCATGGTCAGCAACAATACTCAGGTAGGCTGTAGTGTTTAAACGATGCTCAGTTGGTACTAAGGGGCCCAAAGTGTACCAAGAAAATGTCCCCTACACCATTATACCACCACCTGCAGCCTCAACCATTCAGACAAGGCAGGATGGATCCATGATTTCATGTTGTTTATGCCAAATTCTGACCCTACTATCTGAATGTCACAGCTGAAATCGAGACTCATCAGACCTGGCAACGTTTTTCCACTCTTCTATTGTCCAATTTTTGTGAGGCTGTGCGTATTGTAGCCTCAGTTTCCTGTTCTGTAGCTGACAGGAGTGGCACCCGGTGTGGTCTTCTGCTGCTGTAGCCCATCTGCTTCAAGTTTCGACGTGTTATGCGTTCAGAGATGGTATTCTGCATACTTGGTTTGTAACGAGTGGTTATTTGAGTTACTTTTTGTTATCTCAGCCAGTCTGCCCATTCCCCTCTGACCTCTGACATCAACAAGGCATTTTCGTCCATATAACTGCTGCTCACTGGATATTTACTCTGTTTTTTGGACCCTTCTCTGTAAACCCTAGAGATGGCTGTGTTATGTAAATCCCCTTTCTTCCCCATTCTGATGCTCAGTTTGAACTTAAGCAAGTTGTCTTGACCACATCTACGTGTCTAAATCCATTGAGTTGCTGCAATGTCATTTGCTGATTTGTGTTAACAAGCAATTGAACAGGTGTACCTTATAAAGTGGCTGGTGAATGTCTATCAAAAGTGAGCAATCTTTGAATTTAAATTATGAGGTGATCTTAAACAAACAAGTGTTGTATCACATCTTGCATTACATTTTGTTTTTTATATTTAAGCTATGGTAGGTCTCTTTCCCTCCATCATTCTTTCCAGAGGCTTATAGTTGGCTTATTTCCAATTTTACTAAATTGCTGCACAGGATGGAAATATCACTCACAATGTTTTTGTCCTGGTCCACTTAGGTTGCTGCATAATTAGTGAGGGGGAAGTTTGTGCTCAGTCACTACAACAAGCTGCTGCATCAGCTCATCACCTATCTGTCTGCACATTTGTTTCTTACTACTCATCAAGTTCTTTGTACATACAGTACTTGGCATTCTCCCCAAGGTTTACCTCATTGCATACCTGAAACTGATCCTTCTGTTTATGACAGGTCCATTACCAACTGTAAGCCTGCTTGGCTATGTTTTCTGCCTTGTACAGTATCTGCATGCAGATCTCTGGTTCTGCACGTGTGCACGCATACATTTAGCATAAAATAAAGTATTTGGGTACATTTCCAGCTGACAAAACAGTGTCAACCAGCTGCCAGTGAATTATAGTTGCAGTTGAAAAAATGAAGCCCTAGAGACCCAATGAGATGGTTTATCAAGAGCAGTTGAGTGGATCAATAGGAAGACGATTGGAGGGTTATATAGGCAAAATGATCTTTAGGGGAAAATGTTTCAGTTTGGATCGTTGAGGCACAAGCTGAGCCTAAAGTTGCAGCCTCACACGCTACCTGGCAACAGGGGTTAAGATCCAATTAACCTGCCTGCCATGTAGCAGGGAAATTTCAGCGCATAAATTACTGGCAAAGACTCTCCCCATATTTGGAAGAGAATATACAGAAATTCTTTTGATGATTTTAATTAGACAGATCCGGCTAATGTCCCAATTCTCTGTGTGCAGCCCACTAAAAGACAAACCAAACTCATTGTAAATCAGTGAGCAAGGTTTAACTTTTCAAAAATCCTGATAAAATGGAGTTGACTGGAGCATTAAAGTGATGTTTGAATAAAGCAACTTACTTTGACTTCTTCCTGTAGTTTCCCGAATCGAACTGTGCCATTCAGTATCCTGCTGATGACTGCCTGCTTTTCCTTCTGAAGAATCGAACCCTGAGGAGGCAAAGAGGGAAGACGGGGAGTTACTGATCTAAGAGACAAACACGGGGGGGATTATGGAAGAGATGGATAAAAGAAAAGAAGGAAAGACTGCTGAAACTCTTGCCAATTTACAGTAATCCAGTGTGAGGCAGCTAGTGAAGGTGCTTTTAAAACTATATGATTGCTCACTGCAATTGCAGCCAAATCGTCTAAAATGTACCTCATTAGGGCTGACATGGATCTTCTGTACCAACTTTTCTCTGCTTCCAAAAAGTAGGTTCAAATCTGCACAGGTATGTTAAAAGAAGGTTGTGATTGGTAAGGGAAAAAATGTTATGTGAAAATAAATGTTTAGAGGGTATTTCTGCATCTCTACGCCTTTATTTACGTTTCTTAAGACAAATTCATCCAATAAACTGTCTTTCTGAAACTGTTCCAGTCACCGATTGCACAATTAGCCGAACAGTTCAAGGTAACTTGATATTCACTGCAAAATACAGTAAACATTGAAGGCAACTAAAATTATAATTCAGGTCAGACACACACACCCACCCTGCACACTATTGTGGTCATCCTGTCGTCATCCAGACAAACTGGCTTTAGACCTGCTACCTCTAATATGGTATCAGTCTGACCTTGTGCACATGATGGGCTCTTGCTTAGCTGTGGCAAAGTCCATGAATCTAACTAACAGACTGAAATGTCTCCGTTCCTCTGCCACACAATCCGCCAACTGAGCCATGTAAACACGTCACCATTATATTTGTTTCAGATTATTTATATTTTTTGGTTTGACATGTTACAGTATATCTTATGACTCTGACTGTATTTAAAATTGCAGGGAGTTATATATACTAGTGTGAATGCACTGCTTTCTCAAAAGCTGGTTAGAATTACAGTATGTGCTGGAACTTGGTATATTTTAGAAATCTCAACTAGTCGGGCCCAGATTTAAGGATGTTTTTATAAATATGTACTCCTTATCTGAGTGTACTAAGGCAGCAGCTTGTTACTGCCCCCCAGGCACATCCTGTGAGGGAAGGAGAGGAGCATTGAAGTAGTTCAGTGCTAGGTTTCTCACAGAGATTATCAACTAAGAAAACTAATGTCTTCAGTAATGTCCACTTGCATTTAATAATGCAATGGGAGTTATTTTTAAATCAACGTTATCCAGAGATAGATCTCTCGTCTACCCACTTATCCAGGATGGATGGATGGAATAACTGAAGTCTTACAGAAAAAAAAGTACACACAATCCACTGCAAGCGGTGGGGGGAGCGAGAGAGGGAAGCAGAATGGGACAGAGCAGCAGGTCCAAAAGAAGCAGGTGGAGGACGGAGATGGAACTGACAAGGCTGATGAAAGGCGGAGGTAAACGCAGCCAAATGCACACTGTAAATGTCTTATCAATGTAGTGCAACTGGCAGCCTGTAGTGATTTTGCAGCTCTTGGAATGTCCAATTTAAATCCGTGTTAAATGAACAAAAGCCAAAACTCTCCATCCTCTGTTTGTTTGTTGTTGTAAAACAGGTTTTACTTGGTTTTCGGCACTATTGCTTTCAGTTTGTAGTTATCTATTTTTTATTAAGTCACTCAATTAACTCACATTATGTCCACTGTCACTGAGATAAGACTATAAAGATGAACTCATTTTCATTGTTCTCACAACAACCTCTCTTGTCAGTATACCTTTGCTATGTACACCTGTTCTTCACATGTGGAGAATTTCCACACAAAACTGAATATAGACATTTTTTAACATGTCACAGCAGGCAAAGCACAGGTGGAACAAATTTTTTTTAAATCAAGTGTTCCAGTAAGCCATGACCGTGAGCTAGAGTGAAAAATACAAGGACTCTGGATCTAGCTCACCTAAATGCAGACGTTTTTTAATGTTCTCAATTATATCTGTGCTTTGCCTGCTATGATATGCTGAACGATCCTTAGTAAAGTCAGTGGGGTGCTTAATCAGTCACACTCATCATATCACCAGCCATTATTTGCAGTGACATCCCTGCATCTCACTGCTGACATGAAGAGTGTGCCTCAGGTGACAGGGACTCTGCACCTTCTGTTTTTTTGCCATGAGTCATGTGTGTCATTTCTCAGAGTTTTCTGCCTCTGTGGACCAACTGTCATCAACCGCACGCTGCACAGCTGCTTTTTAGTACTCAATATCTCTCCAGTATATATACAGTATAGAGGGCAGCTTTATCAGGCATTTGCCACATTGTCTGTGCTTCTTTGTTGCTGTAGCATCTGGCTGACTGCTAGTACATGTTTTGGATGCCTGTCAGTTCCCCTGTGGTTGTTTTTCTAATCCTACCTGCCTTCAAACTGGTTACAAGCCTAACACATTACCAAGTAAACTGCCTACCTGCTGAGTTAGGGTTTCTGCATTTGAGTTAAATCATCTGTTGCCAGCTACTTAAGCTGGCACTTCTAGCACCAGCATAAAGATTAAATAACCACTGCAGTTCAGGCCATTTTGTCTTATTTGCTCAGTTTGCATTAAATTTCAAAATGTGTATTTTACTATTTGTGAATATGGAAAACAGTAGGAAATCGGTTTTAAAAAAAAGATTAGATTTAAGATCTTGTTTTATTGTTCAACAGAAAGCTCAGGAAAACTTATAAACTTACTAATTAGCCATTTTTTCTGCAACAGAATTTAACAGTACTACTATATATAATAACTCATTCTTTCTGCAGTGTCAAAATGTGCAATACCTCATCTCGAGGTCTGAACTAAACCGGGGATTTTGTGTCTGCTTACACCCCTAAGTAGTACCATATGTATGATATGCACCACGTGAAATACAGACTCTTTCTACAGTATTAGTAGCATCAGTAGTACCATCTGTAACAGCTGGTCTCTCTCCTGGGAAATGTGCTCCGCCACAGAAATGACAGCTCCCATGTAATGTCGAGTCTTTTCCTCTTTCAACACACACTCTTCCTTCTGTCGCTTCAATACACTCATCCTCCTCTCAGCCTTCCTGGATGAGGGAGAGAAGAAGAGAATAAGTTAAAAAAAAAAAAAGAATTAAAGAGAGTGAGGGAGAAAAAAAAGAAAGAAAAACAATGACACGGAAAGGAAAAGGAGGACAGGGAGGCAAATAAATTTGGAAAAGGGAAGAGATTAAGGAATAAAGTAGGAGAGGAAAATGTATCAGGGATTAATGGAAAAGGACAGGGCAGATTTCAGAGTGGCTGAACACAGGGAACACGGGTGAGACAAAGAGATATCTGGATGACATCCCTGTGTGAGACCCTGCCTTCTTTATGTGAGCAGGGTGAAAACACTGCTGGTGAATCAAACACCTTCCAACAATCTTCACACTTCAGAATGAGAAACTCACATTATTCTCAGCTCAAGTCTACTGAGAGCAGAGGAAGGATCCAGAGACAGATTTTAACAGCTTCAATCCTTGACCAAAATGTGTACACTAAAGGACAATAGCCTGATCTGAACTATGGTAAGATGTGCAGTGCTGTTGAAAAGCCACTCTAGCAACACTGTTCTGGACAGTGCGTTAAATAACCGTCTCACACTAGGATTTTTTTTATGTTCATTTTTGTGTGGAGTGAGCACATTTTTTAAACATGGGTTAAAACTCTGAAGACAGGTGATGACCCCACATCTTCAAAAAACATGGATCTGAGCATTCCTGTAAGAAGAGTGCCATGCTGATTTCCTACAACCAGGGAAGAAGCCATCAACTCACATCTTACTTCAGTATAAACTGGGTGTGCTAATCTGTGGTTTAAAAGTTATTTGATTTGATTCAGTGCTTGGCGAGCTAATTTAAGGAGATTAATGTTTTTTCCTTTTTAATTCAATTACATTTTCTAGGTCACACTTTAATTAGGTAATTATTAGGCTAAACTGTACAACCTTTATATGCTCTGCACACCCAAAGATATTTTATTTTATTTTATCTGGACTAACTGTACCTCTGTCTAGATTAAAGTCAGACAGAGCTATGCTGGAAATTATGTGAGGTCACTAAACTCCATGTACTAATGAATACTAAAGGTGTGAGCTGCCAACTGGCATGTCATAGGCTTTCTGTGTAAGATTAAATCAGATAAAAAAAGCAGTATATTTAGTACCTGTTGGTTTGTTTGGTGAGCTCCAGCTCAGCCTCCACTCTCTTTATATCAGCAGTCAGGTTGGCTTTGTCCAGAGCCAGACTCCTGTTCTCCTCCTGCAGACTGGACAATCTGAGAAGCAATTCGTCCATCTCAGTCTTATTCCTACTCTCCTGCTGCTCCAACTGCCTAAGAACCAAGAGCAGATTGTGCAGCACATTATAACAAAACATCTGGTGCTTGTTGAGCTCTTTTTAGTGTATCCCATCACTATAAAATGTACCAGCCTAAAAAGAATTCTCTTGAGTTTTAACAATCCCGCTAACTTGCATCCTTATGCTACTTATTTTGATTAAGTAATTACAGCTATGATTCTGTGCTATCACATCAATTTATTCATCACATCCCAGTGATCCCCTCTCTAAGCCTCAGGTGGTACTCTTGTTGGCTCTTCTTCGTGTCTTGTTCTTGTTCTGCTAAAAAGATGATTAAAATCCCTGGTATTTGGAAAATATGAGAAGTGTACACCCTTTCCTAACAAACAGCAAGCGAGTATGTGTCACTAATATAAATTGTTTCATGTTCAGTTCTTTTTTTTCTTGTTCACATTTCACAAAAAAGAAAACTATGGTGTCTCAGTTCAGTAGCAGAACTGTTTATCACACTGATTAATTCATCTTAAAAAAAAGTAATATTTAATAAAATGAGACATTGTAGGTACCGTCTGAGTTTCCCAGCAATGTTGCAGTGTTCATCCCAGGTGATGGCATCCTTCAGGCGTCCCTGCAAAAGTTGTATCTCCCTTGTACTTTTCTGCACCTCCCTCCTGCTCTCTTCCAGGTCGTCCTCCAAACGCTGCTTTTCCACCTCTAGCAACATCAGCTGCTTAGACACCTTGGAAACTACAAAGAGAGTCAACAGACAAAATAAAAGAAACCGAGAAAAGAATGCAAGCACACAGTGAAAGAAAAATTATCCTTAAGTTCCCTTTTGGTTTGGATTTCAAGATTTCTTATTTATTTAATTTTTACTCCCATGGCCCTATTTTTGTGGTGGCGAAGGCAGCGCTGTGACCATTTGGTATTTTCCAAACCAATAAATTAGCTTTTCTCATCTGTGCGGTATTTTGGCACCCTACTCAGAGCGCACGCTGCACAGGTGGGAGGAGAGGCGATAACAGGTGAGAGGTTCGTTCAAATGAGGCAATACAAAGCGAAAAACGTGTTCTAGATGTTGTGCTTAGAATATTCGTCTCAGAACCATATCTGTTCACTCACTCAGCTGCCTCTTACAGTATATTATCCACAGCTACTGTACACAGCGTGAAAAGCTTCAACATTGAATACAATAGAATTAAGAGTGAAATAGCGTCAGATTGATGCTCTCATATAAACTTCTTCACCAAACTATTCTTTATTCTCTGCTTGTATCATCATTGTAATAATGAACAGTTCAAAAACCCACACAATGTCTCTTTGGCTGCAGATTTATGGTGTTCTGCACCATCAAGACAACAACATCATTTCCTGGAGAAGCCATTTGCTGAGCTATTGTTGTCACACGTCATCATGACTGACACAGCATTTTCAGAGCAATGAGACCAGTGGTGTGACTGCCTGAGAGTGTATTTATTAAAATCCAAAATCCAAAATAGTAAATGTGTTTGGAGATGCCCACGCAGCCCGCTTCAACCAAGACCTACCACTTTCCCTTTGCTGTTGTACTTGTGCTGCTTGTGCAATTAAATATGGGCTCTTAGTTGTCAGAATGTACCTTCAGAATGGTGTCTGCTGTGGCTGGCCTTGGCTTTGACATGCTGAGCCTCGAGCTGATCAATCAGAACCTGGTTCTCCTGCAAAACCAGGAAGGCCTGCTGTTGTAGTTGATTACTGTAGAAAGAAAGAAGAAAGACAGAGAGAGAGATTACAGCTCAGGGCACCTGTTTCCACTGCCCTGTAGAATATTTGTAACTCCTCATTCTTCTTTGAGAGCTGCTGCTGGGCTGAGGTTACAGATCTCCCTGCTGACTGATTCTTCTGTTTCTCTCCACAGGCTTCACTTTTGGTTTACTTCTTGGAAATGTTGCTTTAGTTGTATTTACCTTATCACACACACCTGTCTATGCATCCATCATCCTGCCTTGACACTACTGAAACCACTGATGCTCATACTCTATACTTTAACACTTTTAATTTACCACAATTCTTAATTAGGCTTATTTTGGTTAAAATAAACATGAAATGGACTAACTGTAAATTACAGTATCAGCACAGTAGTGATGGGGAAGATATAGGAGCACAGAAAAAAAATGTAAAGGTTTTACCACTTTTAAAGTGGTGACAGGCAAGCAAGTGCTAACAGTGCTGAACCAGTACACACAGAGTATATTTCTTCTTACCAGTCTTTCTGGCTGACCCCTCCAAACTTAGCAATTTCATCACGGAGACTCTCATTTTCTTTGATCACCTCCTCTACATGAACACGCAATCTCTTCACCTCCTCCTGTGGCAAATAGAAAAGACACACAAAGACCTCTGATTTCAAGGATGCAAGATAAGAAGTTTTAAATTGGAGACAGCAAAACATCATCAAAAACAAATCTTCTGCCCTACTGTTACCCCTCTGACATGGAAAGATCTGATTAGCGTGGGGTCGGCAACCTTTACCATGTAGAGAGGCACTTTTGGCCAGAAAAAAAACTGTTTGGAACTGCAAATTTTTTTAGCCCTTTAAATGCAGGTATCCACAGCCTAGTAGTCTAAATTAGCTTATCAACATTACTAAAAGGTCCAAATGAACATTCATTCATAGGTTTTACCAAAAGGTGGCTGCAGTTGGCCTATAGGCTATTTATGATTATTTGACTACTTATGTAACTTTGTAAGTATACAAGTACCGGATTTTGAATCCATAGCTATATTAGGAGAACAGGCTACCCACTCAAGACATCGCTATTGAGTTTAGTGCCAGGTGTACCATGATGACACACATTTTAGTTGACAATGTGAATTGTATTTAATTATATATGCTATACACTTTCATAGTTGAATAATTCTAAGATGATGTCAGGCCTATAACAATAATAGAACAATGTAAATATATATATATATCATATGACAAGGTCGGGGAGCCACTAGAGAGGGGCTTAAGAGTAGTGATGTTGTGATATGGCTCGGAAGCCGCGGGTTGCAGACCCCTACGCTGGTGACACAAAATTCTTGTGAGCAACTATACAGCTGGCTGCAGAAGTTCTCCAGGGGATCAAATGAAAATGTCAACCACCTTCCTACAGACCAAACAGCTAACTGGAAAAAAGACACCTGTTGATGCTGTGGATTTGTTACCTCCCCCCATCATTGTGGAACTGGATGGCACTGTGGCTCAACATGACATCACAGAAGTGATGCCAGTGATGAGGAAAGTCTCATCTGGCAACTTAATTGTGAAGCATGTGAAGTTCTTTTTTCCTAATGACTGTCACTCAGTGCTTGATGACTATTTGTCTGATATCAGAACAAGAAGCTGCCAATCCCTCTGGTCCATTAAATCGCTCCTGAGTGTTTTAAGGTGATTTCAAATCCTGAATTCCTAATGGACGAGGCCCCAGTAGGAAGCCCCAGCACAGGAGCCCCAGTGGAGCAGACATGACACTGAACCCATAAAGATAAAGCTCATCAATTTCTTTCCTGCCTTTCTACTGCAACTGCAGCTGCCACACTAGGTGAAGTGTTTCAGCTTTACACTTAACTTCAGGTCTTGTGGTCTTAACTCACTGGATAACAACAGACCATTTTTATGTTTGCGGAAAATTCGTTTTGGAGCCCATCCGCACACATACATCTAGACATCTAGAACCCACAGATGCCATCTTCCTCGCTCTCCCCCTCCCATAACGATTGCTCTTTATTAATCATTTTAGTAATATTCAGAACTTCGTCAGTATTTGCTAATAACCAAACCTGCCCCTACCAGATCCCAACTCAGCTTTACAACATATTCACTAACACATAGTCATTGTTTCTCTTTAAAATCAAAATCAATTCTTTAAGCTACGCACACAAGCTTTATTCCACTGGTGAGACACACTTTGAACTATTCTCCACCACAAACAGCAAATTTATAACCCTTGGGAAAAAAATGTATATAGGTTTTGGGTTTTGCTACGACTGTCTATATGCTGCAGGTTTTGATCTCACGCATTGTATACTGTATATGCAAAGCAGCACATAACCAGTTTATGTCACTGACACACATGCATTCAACTTCTCACACACACACTTTACCTCAGTAGTTTGCAGAAGTGCATCTTTCTCGTTCATCCTGTCTTCATAGGCCAGCAGCAGAGGAGATAAATACTTCATGTCCAGCTACAAAGAAAAAAGAGGACCCACATTAGCTACAACATCAAATTAATCTATTCCCATATATTGTATCTCACAGTGTCATTCTATCTTGGCGGCCCTATTAGCTGACTGAGTCCAGAATGAGCACCAGAACCAGGCTCAGCTGCCTCCTCTTGTGAACACGGCTGGACCGGGACCAAAGACAATGTCAGCCAGTTTGACCGAGGCAGAGAATCGAGGTGATTTATAGCGGCTCATATTCTGTTTCAGCATAGTGTTCACCGATAGATTTTTGAATGTTTTAAATATAAATTCTGGCCATATGTTACACATCACACCTTTACGATCATCACTAGTTATACTGTAGTTCACAATTAGTACACAAAGAGTAATGACATCACTGCTTCTGTACATTTCAGTGCCATCACCAGTTTTATAGAGTAGCTTACAATTATATTACTAGTTATACTGCAGCTCTACTTGTGTTCTACTGTAACTCACAGTGTAATCACTAGAGTTTCACTGTTGCTCATAATGAGATCACAAGCCTCATATTGATGGGTGTTTATGATTTTTCGTATTTAACCACCTAGAAACAGACACCTATTTAACCTTGAAAATATAATTTTTTTCTATAATTTAATTCAAAAACTGAAACTTTCATATATTTTAGATTCACTACACATAAAGTGAAAGATTTCAGGGCTTTTTTGTTTTAGTCTTTAGTCTTACAACTCATGTAAATCAAAAATCTATATCTATATTAAAATATTAGAATAAAGAATGCCAGATTTAACCAATCAGTTAGCTAAACTTCAAGTGTGCCTTAATGATGTAAAAACCTGGATGGTGTTCTGATGTTAACACATACAAGGAAGGAAAATCCTTCCCTGTCATCCCTCTAGTCACAGTGGATGGTAAATCTGAAACATACCAGGTGCATATTGGCTATATTTTATTGATATATTCAGCAGTGTAGTGAACAATCTGGCATTCTGATTTTGAGAGATAAGCACAATTTTAGTTAACCTGGGTCCAAGCTTACAAACTATCAGACTGCTTATGTCTCAGCAGACTGAGCATGTATGATTTTACATGTAAAATCCATTTCATGCGATAGAGATAAAGATGGAAAGGACCAGCCACATCCATCTGCTGACTTACAGTTTTGAGATTATCATTCAGCTGAATTTAAAAAATGACTTATTAAACTAGGCAGCCATGTTTAACAGAGTATTAACTAGCCATAAGCTAGTCTACTGCAATAGTCTGTACTGTTCTGCAATATTAGAGTAATGTCCTGTACAGCTATATTTGGATACTGACCAGCCAGGGAGGAGGAGACCCTGTCTTTGGTAAGCCACTGATTCTGGAACTCTGGATAAGAAATAAGAAGATAAAGTTAGTCATCATACAATCGCAGCCATAGTTAATATGGCCACAAAGTAAATTTATATTGATAATATGTTGACAGAAGCACAGGATTCAATTCTAGTATAGTAAATATGACTACACCAGTTCTGGAACAATTTAGGGAATTTCACAAGGAATCTACATTTTTAATAGCATAGAACATTACAGTGGTACAACAACAGAACGCATGGGGAATAAAGGGTAAATGTCCACAATTATGTGATCTATGGAGCAAGCCAAAGTTATATTCTAGCTTGGCTAATTAAACCAACTTCATCCTATATTTAATGCTGCATTATTCTGCTATAAACTACTCCTCAATTGTTTCCTTCATCACTTTCTTTCATAAGCCACAGTTCAGCTGTCAGTAATAAGGCTGGCAGCTACAGAGGACGCAAATTTGTCGTGATGAGAGCAGGAGATGTCTTGGTGTGAAGACATAGCATGAGGTAGCTATGATTAAAACCACAGACCAGCTTTCTTCTGTAGTGTAAAAAACAACAACCCAGACTGGACAGACAGCCACAGGCAGGAACATGCAACTCCTCTAGTGCAAAAAAATCAAACGGAAAGACAGACAAAAAGAAAATCATATTTTACTCAGCTGGGTTCTGCTTCAAAGGCAGATTTCTATCTTGAAGGCTTGGTTATGAAGAAATGTTTTTTCATTGCTAAAGCTGTGACAATAAAGTGATGTACTGGTAATAGATTCTGCACAAAAGCTGATTAAATTAGACTAAGGGTGATAGAAGACTTCACCTGTTGGTAAACAGAGCAGAGGAGGAGAGTACTACAGAGCATACACACCCGCTTTGATAACAGAAAGGTTCCTGCTGTCAGGGAATTGAGAGTATAATATAATGATAATAAACGTTCAGCTCAAAGTTCTTTAAAGTAAAGACATTATATGCACCGAGTGCCTCTGAACAAAATAGACAAAGAATACCATAATTAATTTTTAAAAAGTGTAAAATGAAACCCTCTTGTTAGTAAAAAGTAATGAAAAATAAAAAAAGTAAAGAAAATTAGCTAGTTAAAGGTTACAGTGAAGAGATACATCTTTCTTTTAAACATATTTAGCATCTTGCTTCCCTGACATCTATAGGTAGTGTGTCCCTTAGCTTTGGGGTGTAATTGACAAAGGCTGCATCTTCAATTTTCTTTCAGCTTTTGCTGGGAAACTCCAATAAACTAGCATCAGATGATTGCAGTCATCTTTAAGGCAAATGGTTAACAAGTGACTTAGCAATTTAGCTTGGTCCTAGCCCATTAAGGGCTAACACCAAGATTTGTAACCTCAGATTTAATCCAAGGAGTTTATTTCCCCAGATTATTAGACAGCGTTTTTCTTGAGGGCCGAGTCAGATTTCAATTTTGTCCCTGTTAAACTTCTAAAAATTATTGCTCCAACATTTTTATTTATTGCTAAAAGACAGGCAGTAATAGAGTTTATAGCTGCAGCATCATTTGGTTTAGCAGAGATGTACATTTGCAAGTGATCTGCATAACTATGGACACACAGTGCTCTCTAATGATGTCACCATCCACCAATAGTCACAGACCAAAGCAGCTACCTTGTGCAAACCCAAAAGAGATGTCACGTTTGTCAAAAGTGACGTAAAACTTTCTCCCTTTGTCTGTATGCTTTGAACCAGTTTAACACACAGTCAGAAAGACCAACCAACTTTTCAAGTTAATTGATCAGGATATAATGGTCAGTCGTATCAAACGCTGTGCTTAGGTCTAAGGGGACAAGACTTTTCATCAGAGTTTAGTCAGAGGGTGCTGATTATTTTAGAAAGAGCTGTCAGTGCTGATTGAAGTCATCCAGGATATTACATTGTTTAATAAAGGAGCTTATTTGTACTGAAACTATCTCTTCAGATATCTTCTTAATGAATGGAAGGTTGGATAGCTGGTCAGTGCATTACCGTCTATTTTGGGTTTCTTTAGTAAGGTAACAGCTGTTTTGAAGAGATGTGTTTATAATCTTCAGGACTTGACATGAAACACTGTCGAACACCCATTTAAAAATGCTGTAGGTACAGGGTCAATACAATGAGGTGGAGTTACAGTCTTGCAAAGCTCACTTAATGTAATACAGGTGAATTTTCCCCCCTTTTGAAAACGGGTTTGCTGAGGTCTTCTGTGACTAGCAGCACTGCACGCTCTTTTTTTTTGTTAATGACGAATGCAAGTTCTTCACAACTGGTAACTGCAGAAAGGTGAGGCCAGCATCGAAGAGAAGTTTGCTTCAGCTTTATCATCTAGGAATCTCTCTTTAACCAAATTCCCTTTTAGTCTTTGAATTACCTTAGTGTTAGCTTTTTAAGGCTGGCTACATTACTCTTCTGACAAAATTCTCTTGAGCAAGGCATGAGCCCATAACTATCATTGGATCCCATTCATGAAGTGTAAATTTGAGTTTGAGTGAGATTCATGAACGTGCTTCCCACAAATAAATGCTCATAATATTCTGTACCAAAACACTGAAGCATAAGAACATCAGCAATATAGAAGATGAGGTACTACTCAAATAGCAGAGGTGATATCGTGTAGCTTGTCATACCTCCTGTTTGGACAAAGGTCTGAAGCGGGTTTGATAGCAGCTGAGCTCCACATTCAGACGGTGAACTGTGAATTTGAGGGCGTCATTTTCATCCACCAGTTCCTGAGCATGTTGCCTCAAATTCTGTAGCTCTGCCTGGCTGCCTGTAAGCACAGGACAGCCGTTTATAAATGTTTTTGAGACATTACATAATGTTCTTATTCAGAATACCTTGAAAATCCAATATTATTCATTAGAATAATTATGAGATCTCTAAAGATTACCATAAATCGCAAACAAGAACAGTCAAAGTCAAGGGATTATTAGCTTTACAATATTCAGTTCAATACAATAGCCATATTCATTATTATAGTTTCAGGAGGAAGGAACAGCAGACAACTGGTGGCTAAACTAAAACACACTATAGTATATTGCAGGACAGCCTAATGACGTCTTTCTTCAACATGGGTTTGACTCTCCATGTGGCTTGCTGGTTGACCCTGAACCTATAATTAAGAGTACATAATCAATGCTTCACTAGCAGATAATGGCAGTAGAACTCCAGTATTTGTTCATGCTGCATCTTCCTGCCCACCAGGGGGTCAGGGTCTCTAACAACCACACCAACCTGCTACACATTTAAACTGCCAATTTTCCATCCTCCTTTCACCCCTGCACATGCATCTATCTGTTGTGACTCACTGCTTCCTTTCCTCTCTGTCTTTCTCATTTCCTTCATCCCTTTTCCCCTGCCACTCCTTCTTTCACTCTATTGACTTTCTCTCTCCCTCCTCTCATTATCTTCTTTCTGTCCATCTGTATATCTCCGGGCAGTGGCTCCTCCACTCTACCTGCAGATGACCTCAGGTTTGAGGAGGCTTTGCTGTGACTGATCTCCTGCTCCAGCCGTTGCAGTCTCTCCTCCAGTAGCTTTTGTTGATCTACCATCCTTGTGTTCTTCTCTGGCAGGGCCCGCACAGCCTCCAGCACAGTCTCCCTCTGCGCCTCGCTGTACGCCTTGCTGGGCTCTGGAGACAGCTGGTGGGGGTGTTGTGAGTTTTTGGCTTTGTTGGGTTGGCTGGGGTGGTCGGTGGTTAGGATGGGTAGTGTGGCTGAAAAAAGGAATGTAAATACTTTTAATGGCAGTACATGTACATATTCTAAATAGAATAAAAGGAAATGTACTGTATTTCTAAAAAAGTAAATCAGAAAACATTTCTAGTTGTTATATATTAAATACATAATTTGACAGTCACTTGGAAAATCTCTTGGACTACATAAAATGACTAAAACTAACAACTGTATTAGAATACAGTGTTAGTAGTAACATAACCAACATAGGGTATACTGTGGATGTGTGTGGTATGGTGTTCGGTGTTTATTTTGTCACAGTAAAACAAAAGAAATTGATACAAATACAAAAACCGAAACAGGAACACTAGCACCACAAAGGGAAGTGAAAGGGAGAAAGGAATAAAGAAAAGAGCAAGGTAGCATGTACTGTAGCAATAGTCCTTCATGGCCACCAATGCCTTTCTCATTAATGATGAGAAATGTTAGCATGGAAGCTCAAAGAAACAAAAACTCAGTGGCATGCAGACCTCCCTAGTAATAACATCCAACAACATATATATATTTGTATTTTAAAGGAGCATGGTGCAATTCACCTTAAATGCTGCTGATGCCCTTCTCATTTGGGACTTTAAACTGCATGCTATGTAAATGCCCTCAAATTCCTTTTTGATAAAGCTTATAGTTAGGGCTGGCTCAGGTGAGTCCTGAACCATCCCTTAATTATGCTCGTATAGGCTTAGACTGCTGGGGGATTTCCCATGATGCACTGAGCTCCTCTCTCCTCTTCTCTCTCTCCCTCTGAGTGCAACCTCATCCCATTAATGCATGTTACTAACTCGATTTTTTCCCTCTCCTGTGGTCGTGTGCTTTCTCGTCCCTCTCCTCTCTCCTCCTGTCGCTTCCTGTGGGTGTTGCTGGCTCTGGAGCTGTGGAGTCCGGATCTGTGGTTGGGAGTCTCCTGCTGCCCCCGTGTTCCTGCTCGACGCTCTCTGCTACAGTTGCAACTGCTGTTACTAGTCCTATTGCTATTATTACTGTTATTATTATCATTAACATTACTATAAATATCTGTACCATTTTTCATTCAGTCTATAGCAACATTACCTTTACTGTCTGTACCTCTGTGTATACTGTGTAGGCTGCCTCCCTCTCTGTCCTTCTCTCTCTCTCTCTCTCTTTCTCTCTCCCTCACCCTCACCCCCAACCAGTCGAGGCAGATGGCCACCCACCCTGAGCCATGGTTCTGCTCGAGGTTTCTGCCTCTTAAAGGAAGTTTTTTCTTGCTCGTGTCGCCTAGTGCTGCTCTTGGTGGGAATTGTTGGGCCTCTGTAAATAACTTCAGAGTACGGTCTAGACCTGCTCTTTATGAAAAAAAAAGCTAGGCATGACAAAAGATAAAGTACTACAGATTCTGACAATAATTCCCATCAGAAAATACAGGACAACAGCAGTGTGTAGCAGAGCGCAGTGTAACCGGTCAACAGTGGCTTAAGGTAGGCAGAAACCAACCACACAGTACGTATTGGCTGATTGTTTAGTATGCATTACATGTTTATTCTGTCTGATCTAAAGCAAGCCTTGTTTTTTACGGTTACTGAAAAAGGAAGAAGCAGTGGATTGTCTAATTCAAGTTCAATATACAGAGAGGGGAACCACATAAATCAAGTTTTTCTTTATCATGTATTCAAGAAAAAACATTAATCAAAAAGACAAGCAGACACTTAGCTGGCTACTGTACGAATAACACCTACATGACACATCTCTAGGGCTCTTCCTGAAAGAGGCTTTCTTCTTGGAAGAATCACCGCCGGCTTCAGGAGACTGGACACTGGTTTCCTCAGTGAAATCTGGGAGATAAGAAAAATCATGGCATCATTAAAGGAATAAAATTGCAGCAGTAATATTTGGCCCTATGTGTTTTATTACATAACCCAGTTTTACCATGAACTGCATATTATTGTGCTTAAATGACTTTCCCCGTAGCTCGACTGTGTTACTTTACATCGTGATCAGCCTGTATGCAGCACACAAAATTCAGTGATTAAGGAAGGAGCATTTTAGAGTCACATAAAAAAATGTAATTTAGCACAGCCAAAAGCCTGCTCTGGTAATAACTATAATGAGGCTTTCATTTAGCTCTGATGTAAGGCTATATTATGTCTGTTACAAAACTAAATATTGGTTAAATAAGAGCTGTATCTTCTTCTTTCGCTAAAGGCCAAGGAGTCATGCGGCACAGCTGACAATTCTTTTCTTTTTCTTGGTATGGAGGAACATTCTAAAATAAAGTGCATGCATCTCTTTACTTTTTATATTACTCACCCTCTAAATAGAAATATGTATGTCTCTGTTAGACAGGTTTAATGGACGTTTACATCAAATGTGTGTTATAACGGAGAGCTCCATAGCTTTCTTTTTTGGAATTTAAAATCACACTCTAATTTGGATGTGCACCAATATTACACCAACACCACCACCAGAATACATTTGTTTGCTGCATGCTGTTTGAGAGATGTTCACAGTACGTTTGCTACATCAAGTTTCTTCTGTAAGTTGACAATTAATAAGCAACTACTTAATGATACTGATATTACTGTATATTTACTGACGCCTAACACAACATAGTAAGTTGAAGTTAATCTTACCACCCCTTCATATCAGTGGTCACAACCAGCAGGAATGTTACTAATGTAATATGTGGACCCTAACAATTTAGGAAAGTCAGACAGTATATTAGCTAATGACTAGTGGTATAACCTATATATGTTGATAAATATACAAATGGTGAAATGTTTTTATTTTAAAGGATACTGGCTATTTTTAGCACCATATAAAATCTCTGGATCAGCGTTGAAAACTAACTAACAATATGGACGGAAACTCACAGTGCAGACCAGTAAATATTTAAAAAGTTATTTGTCAAATGTTTTTAAAAATCCAGGAGTAACTTCTTATCCAAGAAGGCTTGTTGATAATCACTGAATTCTGGTCTTGTCCTATAAGATCTCTGATATGTAGATATTGACTACTGAAATTGTGGGCGGTACAATATGAAGGCAACTCTTAAATAAACATCTATGGTACCTTTTCTATGGACTGCTAAATTTCACTACACTCATCCATCATTTTGTCCTATTTATAGGTGGGGATATGTTGCCACTATAGACAGATTATGTGTTCATACTACACGTGTGCTATCTGACAATACCAGTGTCCACCCATCTCCCATGTGAAGTCATTACCTGGAGAAGGCAGTCTTCTGCTAGACATTTGAGTTGGCTGGGGTGTACTGCTCTGCAAGACAAACAGGCAAAACAAAAACACAGGCAGTCAGAGAAATTTAGTCTTTTCAAAAACATTTACAAAGCCCTGCTGCCTGGATCCCTTTTGTGCACTGCTATTTCAGAGACCATTGCATTTATGCCCGTCATCAAAATGTGGACAATAAGATCTTGTCAGCGCCTTTATTGTTGCAAATCTTCAGAGACACACTGAAGCCATGTGAATGAGTCACAGCCGTGAGTTCAGTGTAGGGAAGACTGTCAGTTGCAACTGAAAATGTGGTAGGCTGAAGAATGTCAACTGCTCTGTGACAAACTATAACCTGTTTATTTCCAGATTTATAAGTCTAATGGCTTAAAGCACAATTATCACATGATTAGTAAAGAAACTATCTTCATATACACTGAGTTGCCAGTTCATTAGGTACACCTAGCTAAAATGAGTGCAGTCTAATACAACAGTCCTGCTATAAAGCCTCCCTTCATGAAGCTTACGTTTACATCTTTATAAAACTGATTGGAGAGGTGTTGAGTCAACTGTATTGACATTTTGGAGGCTGTGGTTCGTGGTGCTGTTGAACTTGATTTGAATTTTGAATTTGACAAAATAATAGAAACACCTGTTTGTTTTAGCTATGTGTGCCTAATAAACTGGCAACTGAGCTCATTAAAAAATACAGAAGAGTGATTTTCTCACACTAACTATCCTCACCCTGAATGATAAAGAGGGCAGCTGATGAATGTGGCTGTCTGTTTACGGTCCACTAGATTTATGACGGTCTAGCCTGATGTTAAGGTATTTGTAAGGGGGTACATCATTCTATTAAAATGCACTGCACAGGCTACTATACTAGGTGCTCATCTTAGATAATGGTACAAGGAATAAAAAACATCATGGCCTACAGTATGTGTCTTTAACTAGTGACTGCCTGGACAACTGACAGGGAAAATAGAGCCCTTTGGGACAATTATAGGTTAGCAACCCAATGTAGCAGTATACAGCACAAAGACATGAATAGAACAATATCCCAAGAGCCTGTGAGAGCAGGGATATCATTGTATGTCACAGTTAGTGACTACTATGAATCAGAGTCAGTAGTGGACAAGTCATTTTTCAATGTAACTTACAGGGTTAAAATAAATTATCGCCACCTGAATTGCAGAAGCAGAAAAATTATGTTATGTGGCAAGGGGAGAAGAGTCAGTAAGTAAATTAATTACATGCTAAAATACAGAAAACCTGTGATGGCACAGTAAAAATGTTTTGATACAGAGGAACCACAGCCATAAATAGTGATTCTGGAAAAATAAAAGACTACTGAGCTGAATCAAAAACTGCTCAGATCATCTCTCTACAGCACAAGACTCCACAGATATCCGTTACCTTTATTCTGTGTACAACTGTGCCTCCCAGTGGATCAGACTGGTGTCACAATACCCACACTTAGCTTCAGATATATCATAAACTGTATGTACCAAGTACAGAAAATATTTTAGATAGAATAGTTATCCTCCCTCAACGCACAAATTCAAATTAGACTTTTTTTTTAAAGCAAATATTCTGACCTGTCATGTAAGGAAGAACACAGGTGTAACTGATAACATTACCTCTGTCTCAGAAGGCCATTCCAGTGTGACCCCTGTTTCCATCCAGGGGGTCAGTGTGGACATTGTGGAGGATTACAGATACCTGAGAGTGCACAGTGACAATAAACTGGACTGAGCCAAGAACAACCAAGCCCTCTACAGGAAGGGTCAAAGGCGTCTCTTTTATCTGAGGAGGCTGAGGTCCTTCAACATCTGCCGGAAAATGCTGGGAATGTTTTATGAGTCTGTGGTGGCCAGTGCTATACTGTTTGCTGTTGCATGCTGGGGCAGCAGGTTGAGGGTCGCTAACACTCAACAAACTGATCCGCAAGGCCAGTGACGTTGTAGGGTTGGAGCTGGACTCTCTGTCGGTGGTGTCATAGTGGAAAATGCTGTCCAAGCTACATGTCATCTTGGACAATGTCTCTCACCCACGCCATGACATGCTGCTCAAACACAGGAGCACTTTCAGACTCAGACCCCCCCAAATTGCACCACAGAATGCCACAGGAAGTCATTCCTGCCTGTGTCCATCAATATAACTCCTTGCCCTGAGTGGCTGACGCAAGGGCCCTTAATTAGTTATTATACTGGACTTTATTACTTTTTTGTGTAATATTATCTGTTTAATAATTAATGTGCAATATTCTCTTCTGCTATTCATTCAATATTACTGTTCACCATAATAAATTTTTAATACCATAATGATTCACACTCCATTATATTTTTATTTACATCTTAAATTTATACTTTCATACTTATATACTCTTTATTCTACCTACTTTCTATTTCTATTTATGTTTCTATTTCTATTTCTATCTATTTTTATTCCTGATGCCATGACAAGTGTGCAACTGTGACAAAAGAGTTTTCCCCCGGGGATCAATAAAGTATTTCTGATTTACCTAAAATGCTAAAGTGTTCTTCCTGCCATGCCATGTAAAAATCTCTGTCATAAAACTGGTCTTTTGGCTCTAGTCCTCTGTTGGCCAATAAGCTACTCCAGTTGGATGTTAACTAGTTTGCTAAAAAAGCTCTTTGACAGTAGTTACATATGGTGGGGAGAATCTTTCTCATTTGCTTTCAATGAAAACATTTTTTTTCAACTGGGATTATAAACACCAACGCTCTCGTCAGAAACACGTTTACCTATAACAATGGCATCTTTGCGTAGACTCTCACCTTAGGTTTTAGCGGCATGGCATAGACAGGTTCTGTGATTGGGCATTTCTCCCCTCTGTCTAAAGTCTGGTAAACATGTTCTTCCCTGTCCTCTTCATTCTCAACTTCCTCTTCCTTGTCTTCCAACTCCTCCTCTGAGTGGTCAGGGGAGGACAGGCGTGGCCTGCTTGCCAAATCTTCTGACCATCTGTCTCTGAGGAAGGTAAGAAAGTAATATTTTACAGTAACAGCAGGGGAAGGTTAGTTATACAAACAACTTCACTTGACTGCAGTAGGCTTTCTTCACAGCAGACATTTTGACTTAGAAAGTCAAAATGAATATTTAGTTTCCCAGCAAGCCATGACAGTGTGACACTGCGCCAGCATCTACTATACAAGCACCCAAAAACAAAAACAGCTAAATGAAATTCAGCCATCATTTATTTTATTATTTACACTTGTGCTTTTCCTATTTTGAGCTTTTAAAATGGCTTCTGTGAAAAGGCTTACTTTTAAAAGTGGGTTATAATAAAAAAAATAGATTAGATGGCTTCTTAATGTATATATTCTCTGTCTGATATGATATATTTTTTTTTACAGTATATATAATGTACAAAACAATGCTTGGGAGGATTTAGAAATGGTGTCACCATATAGTTTATCCAGCAGAACATACTCCAGTCAGTGCTGTGGACAGAGTCAAGCGGTATCTTCCTGGTAAGTTGCTAACTAGTTTGTGAGATAGATACTGTAAAGTTAATGACCCCATAATTTTCCTTTTCCAATATAATAAATATAACTTTAACCCAAAGAAGAATATTTAACTTTTAGGTTTTCCTCTCTAAAATCAGTATCGGTCACAAAAATCCAATATCAGTCGGGCTATATAAAAGAGATTTTTTCTTTAATTTTTCAAGATCACATGTAGTTAGAATCATTTGTCACAAAGCTTGTGATGTATTTGCCAAAGGAAGTTTACCTGGTGTAAAGCGCTCTGCTGATGTTTGGCTCAGATATGAAGGACTCTGATTGATCACTCTCAGAGAAAGACCTTGGCAAGACAGGTGGGATGGCCCATGTCTGTCCAGTGAGCGAAGAAGACAAGATGGCTGCTGCTAAGGCTGATCTGTAGATGGGTAGACATAATTCAGAGACAGACACTTTGTGTAACATAAGCACAAGAAATTCATGGTGCTCACATCACATTTTCACATCATAATTTACTATGTCGACATTGATGTAATACATTTGTTTCCCTAAATTTTATAGCACTGTTTAATATCTGAATGTGTGGTTGACCCCGCAGTGAATGCACTACATTGCACTACAAACTTACACTACAAATACTACAAAACAGTGGTTTAACAGAGTCAGGGTAAACAAAGCAAAATGAAAAGGATGTTGGAGGTTGGAGATAATGGAGAGTGTTAGGTACCTGGGTCTCTCAGGGGAGGGATTTGGGCTTCGTGGGGGTGGGGTACGAGGCACAGCAGGCTTGGGAGCAATGGAGGCAGCAGGAACCAAACCATGAGCTATATGCTTCTACACAACACACACAGGGGAAGGTTGGGCAGTGAGGTCGACATCACACAGACATAAAACACATAAACACACACAGTGGCTATATAGGCGGGAGGTGAATAGTAGAACGGATGATTACAGCATCACGACCTATAATCACAACGCGACCACCTGATCAAGGAGGCAGTGGACAGTGCTCAAACAATCTGTTACAGCAGTGGACTTTTTCTACTGGAAACACCACAGTAACTGGACGCTTATATCACAGCAGCAGAAAAGTAAGTTAGTGGACCATAAATCCATCAGTTTACTCGCTGGTTTACTTTTGGTTAAAAAAAGAACCACACGCGATGTGTTAACGCTGCAAAACTGGTGTTACTAAGCGTTAGCTTAAATATTTCTAAAAATATGATTTAATATAACTTAACCGACGTTATAAAACTAGCGTGGTTTCAATGGCAACTAGGATAACATAATGTTAGCTAGCGTTTTATGGAAAGGCACTTTGACGTTTAACGTTAAACGTAACGTTACCTTGTACCTCGTAATGTTAGCTAGCGTTATCTAGTACTACGACATAGTTCGTTTATTTTATAAAAGACGCAAGACTTACATAATCCTTGTCTTTCTCCCTCCTGAAGCTGAATTTTAACATAGTGAAAATGTTTTTGATTTGATTTCACCCTTGCTTCCCTAGCTACAGTTATTGTTTAGTTTAGGCAAACAGCTTGACTCGTTTACCCAACATTCTTTTAAACTGAACTGAATGTTTACTGTCCACTTTTACCCTAAAACGACAAAGCAAAACGAACAAGCTAACTCTAATCAACAGGCTGGTTGCTGGCGGATTCTTCGTATCTAGACGCTACACCACAAGCGGGCACCTCGGTACAATAGTGGTGCGGATTGGCTAAAGCCAAGAACAGGAGCCAATCAACAGCTGGTATAATTCACCTAGCAACGACAGTCGTACCGAACAGCGCCCAGGACAACAGAGGGCGACGTCTTTCCATTTAATGTCACCTCCTGTCTCTCAGCACGTTGGGCTGCTGCCTTTCTTTTTCAATAAACTATTTATCATCATTTATCATACATACAATATAGAGAATGCAATACCTGCCTAAAATAACATTTTCGTAATGCCTTTTAAAGTATGCACACACATTACCATTACATTATGACCATTAAGACGCCTATCTACAGTCTAGTTCACCTTGTTCTTAACATGTTTTAAACAGATTTATACAGCTGCAAAAACATGGCATACAAAATAAAATTCAAAGCTTCCTAAATATCCCCATATTTATCACAGCATTGAGGTTTTCCAAACATGAACACATTTTGTCATAATAATAGCCATCATGTACCTACCTGTCCTGTAGGCCTGCAGGGTGTTTGCAACAACACAATACTACTAGTGGCTGACAATTTTAGTGTGAGTTTTATCAGGTGCTGCCCTTTGTACTTGAAAATGAATCCTATGACCAATAGGATTGCAATATCCACATCTCCTGTTAAAAGCATCCCCACACATACTCTAAGTCAAGTTAAAAAAACAAACAAACAAAAACATGTCAAGTAGCCAGAGATTGCACATAGACTATGAATGGCATGCATGAAGAAAGGCCTGATGGGTAAAACTTAATCATATGGTCTTTCTCTTCTGTTTCACTGACAGCAGATTAGGATGTCAGGTGATCCCAGGCCATTCTCAAAACCCATGAGTGTTGACTTAGTGCGTGTGTGTTGGCTCACGTAGGGCTGTGGTCAAACTTCATTCCAGTCATTTCCAACCAGCTCGGTAGTTTCAACCACAGAGATATGCAGAACCACAAATATATATATTGATCCAGCAAATTTGTTTTGCCCCCCTCTTTTATTGAGATTTTAGTTTACACATATGACACAAAGACTTACAAAGCATTCATACCACAGTTACTATGCAGCACAAAGTACGTAGAAAGAACCAAAGGCACCCTGAAACCTACAAGTACCATAACCTTCAGCATATATTTAGAAGGCATTTAGAATCACTATGCACGGTGAAATGCATCATCTGTGTAGGTATACATGCCTCTTTTAGCACACTTAGTTAGCACTTAATATTAATCAATTACTGCACATTTTACATTATACATTTGTGACATTTTCATGATTTAGCATAAATGGCACTTAAGACACCACATTAGGTAAACAAAGACAGTAAAGAGTGTTACATATTCTCAGTGTTACTGTTGAAAAACATACATTAAAATGTCTTTTTATACAAAAAAAAAGTACCAGTATATAAGTTCACCAAAGGATTAAGCAAGGCTAGTAAAATACATTCCTTCAAGAAACCAACCAAGAAATCCAACGTGCAAAAATTCACAACTTGACCATTCACAAACTAACTGAAACCTACAAATTTACAGGTAAAATATATATTTATATATATATTTGTGTGCATTTTATTCCATAAATAATTTAATTATCAAATGTGTATAGGAATCTACTTTGTAGATAAAGACACAGTCCAACACTGCAAAGTGTCAGTAAAATGTGGGACATGACTACGATTAAGACAATGGGGACAAATAGTAGAAACCTGACTGTGGACTTTGATCGTAGTCACTGCTAGATGACCAGCTATTCAGTTAAGACGCAGGAATGTCCAGTCTGTCCACATTCTTCCCTTATGGAGACAAAATAACGTTAAACTACGTCAAGATTCACATTAACAGCGAGACACAGAGCTCATGCTCTTCTTACAAATGGACAAACTGCAGGGTAAGAGGAGTCAGGATGGTAAATGGTACACCCTGGCATATCAGGGACATGGAGGCATTTTGGTCTGTGGCATAACTGGTACATTAAGCAACCCTAAAATACCAATATTTCCATTTACAATGTGTCCCAGGCATGACACTAAGCAGAAACAATAATCCGCAAAGGCTGTCTCACAAATACAAAAGTGACAATAATACATAACCATGGTGTGTGTATGTATATATATATGTATTCATTTATATATGATTTTTTTAGCAGCTTATAGAACATTGCATTCATCAACTCTCCCCAGACAAAAAACTGCACAGTTTGTTTTGGCCAATTACTGTTTAACATACTGCAACAAGGTTCATAACATCTACATATCTATTTAGAACATATATGTATTTTAAACCCCAAAACTGAACAGTATCCATTGATTGCAACAAATATCCTGGCAATGGCAGGATCCTTCACATATACAATATCAAATAGATATGCACTGAGGATATACAGAGAACATAACTGCACAGTGTACAGCTTCATCAGTACACAATGGAGCTAACATGGGACCGCTTAAGCCACTATAAAATTACCCCCTTGCTTTCAAATACCAACCGACGCTGGGTGTGTTTGTACAACTTTGTTTTCGTCCTTCAATTCGTCTGGAGCATTTCTTCAAGAAAACATATTGAGATGACACTTGAACCTAAAAGCCTGTCTCAGTGATGTGAGTGTATATATAGAGACTGGAATGATAGCTGTCCCCCCCCCCCCTCACAGTGCCGTTGCACTGTGCTGTACGCATACTGGCACGGTGCAGAATGATTTTCCATTGTTTGTGAGCAGTCCAGTTTACTTTAGATACTGAACAGTGCTGGGAAGACGCCCATGTACAGTACCAACAAAGGCACCTATATACAGTATATGGCACGTCCTCTTTCCAAGGTACCGCGGAAGAAATGTCATCATTACCTTGGTGACATACAAGCTAAATACACTACTGCTAAGTATTCCAGTGAAAACAACAAAGGGCACTGGTATTGTACCATAGCAGGTCCAGTATAGGTACAACACTGTACTGTATAGAGCCATACCAGGCTTAATCTGCGTACTGCATGATGCTTAGTAGAGAGCGCTGTCGTTGTAAGAGCTGGAGCTGGGGAAGGTGGGACAGGGTTTGTTCCAAGGAAGGGCGCCGGAGTGGTCAGCTGTGGGAAGGCTGAGGGTGCTGGCGCTCTTCAGCTTGTTCTTCAGACCCCAGCTGATGAAAGATGGCTTCTTGGTTACTTTGCGGGACTTGGGGTTCTTGTCATCATCAAAGGCCAAACAAATCATGGAATAGGTTTTAGGCAGGTTTCCACAGAAGGTGGCGCTCTTTGTAGGCTGTATAAAGATATTGACAGTGACATTTAGTGAAAAGAGGAAAAAAATCAAATGACAATGACAAACTAACAATGCTGTTCAGTCATCTGATACCAATTTTACTGTCACTATTTGTCAATCAAGTATACCAGATAGATTACTATAATCTCAGCCAATAGGAAGGAAGGAAGCATGGTATACCATTTGAGGGTTGCTGTCCATCATGCTGACCACCTGAATGTCGATCCCCTCCTCGTTTACGTCCTTGAGCAGCCGCATCACCTCACTCACACCCATCCACTTGCAGTCTGTTTCGCCCACTGCAACAATGTAGTCACCCTCTTTCAGACCCTCAGCCTGGAAAAGACATGAGGAAGAACAGGAGTTAGAGAGGAGGGCGGGTGAAATGTCCTGATACTGCAGCTGACGGAGTAAATATTTTACAGCTGAAGGTTTGTTTGAATGTCAACTAAGTCAGGTTTACCAACTTTCTTCCAACGCCCTTTAGGCAGCCAGGATCAGCAGAGAAAAAAAACACTGAGGTTTAGTCCCAAACAAAGCTTGTTTTGCAGCAGGCATAACACTGGAATGTGTGTGTGTGTGTGTCTGCATGCATCAAAGCACATTATTTCATAGCTGTAGGAAAGTGGTCTTATCTACATGAGCTTAGCTATTTCTGTCTGATAACCTGATCTGTGTTCACCAGAGACAGGTCAGACTCAGCAGCTCAGGAGAATCAGTCAGTTCCAAAAGAAATCCTGTTGCATGCAGTATTAAAAGTTATAAAGAGTTTGGCCCAGTTAAGAGTTATGTAATACTACTAATCTGTTTCTCTGCATAGCCTACAGGGCCTAATAAGAGCCTGCTCTTTGTCAGCACCTCTTAATGAGCTGTCAGACTGAAAAGGATTTCAGAGAGTAAATACTCTCTGATTCCAAATTAAATTAGTAGCCAGAGTGGATGTGGAGGGGGGCGGGGCGTCGCACATTCTTTGAGCTTGAATCCTGTTTAGGTTTCTGAGAAAGACTTTAATTTGAATTCATTTGATATTCAGTAAGCATGCCTGACATTTAAAGCAGATAGTTTTCCCATTGTAGACAGAGCCACTCCTTGCTGGTTAAAACTATTGCAGGGAGTTATTGAGCAACTATGCTTCTGTGCTGTAAACTAATGTAGTTTGTTCTTTTTTCCTGACAGCCTGCAGATGATAAAAACCTTTCCCCTGTCCAAAGTTTGAAACTGAAGATGCATCTGGTGATGCATCAGTTAACAAAGATGGGAGTAAACCATGACCACAGTTAACCATCAAAAGGTGTGATGTGCCTCTTTTATTGCGTTAACTGTCATGAATTACCTATCTCAAGCTCATTTCGAGTTTCAAAGTCTGGCTGCAAGACCTTCCCTTGTCCAAATGTAATGGGAGGAATGTAGGTTAACTCACAGCAGCTGGGCAGAGGGGGTCCAATGAAACCACCTGGACCGGTGTTTCTCCTTTCAGGGTGAAGCCCAGGTCTCTGTCTTCTGGGCGAAGTTGTATTGTCCGTGGGGCCGTCCACCGCTGCTTGGCTGAGAAGACTGACAGAGGGCCCTGAGTGGAGAGATTACGGGGATGCTGGGGTTAATATGGCTCTAGGTTTTGACTCAATAATATCTCTTGTCCTTTCAGAATTTTTGACGAAAGCCTGCGGAGAATCCAGCATAATAATCCCCTCACATGTCTTTACAGACTACTTAAATCTGATTAAAGTCCACATCTGATACTCAGGGGGTACATGAAAGTCTTGTGGCCATAGCACATTGTGAATTATCAAAATCTCTTACACCTGCTCCTCTAGTTTGCCAGGTGTCAAGATATGCAGTCCACCAGGCCAGTCACATTTCCTTTTGAAAAGGCACACAATCCTTAGTACTCTTTAAACAAATTGACTTATATGAACAACTTTCCTAACATACTGAATATGTTTCTTATGTCTACTTGGCTGCAGATCTACATTATCTACCATAATATATGGTTACAGCTGCATGATATAACTACAGCTACAGCTAACAGTTATATTTATTAAATTAATCTTTGTGCGTGTATGTGCGTGTGAGAGACATAATTGATCACAAACATGTCCAACTTTTCAGACTGCTGAAGCCATAAATCCACTTCTTATCTGATGGGAAAATCTCTCTTCCAGAAATCCTCACAATCAAATCCTATATAACACCAAGGATGATGCCTGTTACCCCTGCTCCTTTAATTATCACCGTGGTGATTATTTCGAAAGATTGTGCTAGATTTAACTTCGGTCTCTCATTTCTATTCAGATGCGAAAAGGATTTGAGTATTGTTGCTGAGACTGTTACTGAAGCTGTTGATGGGATTTTGAAACAGGAATCAGAGAGGTTCCTCTTGAAATTGAAGCTGTTTTTTGTTATAGTCACTGTATACTGTGCAAGATGAAAGACATGACATATTAGGCATTTGTCTTTTTTAGAGGATATGAACAGAAGATTCCAGTAGTTTTAGTGCCAGAGGATGCCAGTGCCCCCTCCCAGCCACCAACATGATAAGAGAGCCAGGATCAGAGAACCTCTGTTTGTGGTTAGTGTTAGTTTTGTATTTGTTGCTTTGGATGAGATCAGGATGCTTTAGGAACAACATAGGACTTTGGATTGGCTGCAGGTCAAATGTGCCAAAGCTATCAGGACTCACCCTTGGTTGGTTGTATTCAGAAATAACAAAAAAATGCACTCTGGGTGTTAAAAAAAAAAGTACACTTCCAACATCTAAGACACATGTCCAGAGACATTTCATGTCATTTAATGAATAAACCAACAACCATGTAAAAAAACAGCAATGTGAGTGGAAGAGTATTAGTAACCCACATACCAGCCTCTGGAAGAAGTCGGTGACTTTCACCTTTGTGGTTGCAGGGAACTCCATCTCTGCTTTGTGTTCTGTTTTAGCTATGGAAAGAAAGACGGAAAACAAAGCCGTCATTCTACAGTGTTTACAGTCGCAACGACATTTCAAATGTTGCCCTGTAGAGAGGCGGGCAGGCAGTTAGCAGTGTAAATATTACATCATCTGTAGCTGAAGATAAATGTCACTTATCACATCTGATCGCAGCAAGTGCGGTACACAACACAGCAGCCTTTTTACGAACAGACAAACCTCGCACATCAACACATTGGTCCTGCTTGACAGTGTTTGTTGTGGTGACACTAGGGTGACTGGTGGGTTTCTATGTCAACCACAGAGAGCAAAGCTGTAACCCTCAGTGGCCTTTAATGGAGACTTACCACTCTTTTTATCCTATCTCAGGTTCTCAAGTTTACTTGAACAGGATATTTTCATTGTGGTTGTGCTGTTGCCTTCTCTTTAAAACATTTAAGACTCACAGATGATATCTGGGGCCTCCGTGTAGTCAGCAAACTCTTCTTCATTTTCATGTTCACTGTACTTGTTGAGTGAGCGCTGGTGGCTGGCTTTTAAAATGTCCTGCAGGGCGTCCAGCTTGTTCAAGTGGTGGCACAGAGCATAGATCCTCAGAGCCTCTTCATGACCCAAGATGGCCCGACGAATGTGTGCTTTACCTGGGAGGAGGATGGAAAATTCGCCATAGGATAAGCGAGGAGAAATGGATGGGGAGAAGCGAATTAGAGAAACAAAAGGAAAGGAAGGGGGAAAGAGGAGAACAAGGAGAGTCAGGTCTGGTGTTATTGGCACTCTACTGTGCTCAATTTTCTTCCTTTGCCTTCTGCTGTGCTCACTCTTACCAATTCGTTCACGTTCATCTTTATTTTTCAGGATGTGTAGAGGAGAGACTCCCTCAGGAAGGCGATCGTAGACCTGCGACAAGGTCTTCTCCTGCTGGTCCTCATCGTCATTGGAATCCACTGAACACAGACAGCAAAAAGTAGAATGTTAAAATTTATACAATTTAACTTTGTCTACCACCAATATTGCCGTCTGCGCTGAAACAAGTGGCTCTTGAAGGGCATGACGAGATGCTATGATTACAATGATTGTGGAAAACTTGCAAGACAGGACGCTGTATGTAGCTGCAGTGCAAAGTACATACTGTACGTACTTTAATGCACACTTTCAACCTTATAAAAATTTAAACAAATAAAATTTAGGAATCGGATATACTGTATATATGTATATATGTACAAGCCGTAGTTCATCAAAATGTGAATCCTCCCAAAACTTGTGTATTCCTATAAGCTCTCCTCTCCTTCCTCTCACGGTTCACCTTGTTTAAAAAGGTAAATCTAGTGCATCAGAACTTTCTAGGCTTCCCCTGATTAGTCTGCTTCATTTAGACCGTATAAAGCGTTTAATTTGAAGTGTCTGTTTACTACAGCGGTATTCATTCTGTCCTGTTTGAGTCCTCTCTCTACAGTCCCATGGTTAATTGCTCTGTTTTCCTCATTTACACAGGAATCTGTTAATGAGCTGCCAAACTCAAAGCTGTTTTGCTCTGTTGTTCCCCTATTCAGTCCTGTCCCATTCAAAGCACTGGGTAAAACTATCACTGTAAAGCTTAATATAATCTTCTGTATTTTTTTAAATTTGGTTTTCAGTATTAGTGGAAGGTTTTTGTTCCCTCTAAAAAACACTCTTCACTTCCTTTCTCACTTGCTTATGTAGACAGCATTTAGGGGCCACATAACTGTAATCCTCCAGCAGTCTACAGTACACTCACTCAATTTCACCCACTGCAACCATGCTCAATCCTGAAAACTTAGCCTCTCTTTGCCATGGTGTTTGTGTGTGTCTCTCTCTCTAAATAGCCATTACATAATAGCATTTTGGCTGGCTGCGGTTGAGTCCAGCCATCTGACATGACCAACCCAGTGGCCCATGCAGCACTTTAAGAGAAGGATCAGGTTTTCCAGGGTTTTCAAAAAGTATTGACCAATTCCAGAATTGTTTTTCACCTCAACAGCCAGGCTGATACCACACAACAAGCAGATTAAAATGTGTACAGTAGATGAAGCAGACAAAGTGGGGTTGGAGGTTGTTGATGGTTAGAGTGAATAAAACTTTGTTGACATAAACTCCACCCTGTTGACCCAAATTCACTGCTGTAGTTCTGTCTTGCTGAGAAAAAGAGAGGAGAGACAATGTTTGATTTGTGCTGACTTTTCCACTACAGTTAGAAGATTACTTTGTGTGACAGCATGTCTGTGAAGAATACACCTGTCTCCATTCAGAGTCTAGGGCACTAGTGTAGATGGTCAATTACTAAACAAGTACCAAGCTTAGTTACTTAACTTTCTCAAATTCTAAATTCAGATCAACCTTGTGGCCTCATCTTTTACACATCAAACCTGTTTAAATAACATTATTGTCTCAATAAACAAATGTTCTTACATTGGTGATCTAAGAGTGCCGAGGCTACAAAGTAATGTGCCATGGAGCGGTAGTGGTTGGTTTTGACTTGCGACATTGTCGACCAGAAGAACGGGACATTGTCTTTGATTGGCGTCTGGATCATGGACTGGTGGACTTGGTCGTAGATTTCTGCCACCTGGCGGGAAAAGGAGGATAGAGTTACTGAGTTAGTGATTGGATATATTCACTGATAGAAGTGAGCAATCCAACTGTGACATTTTTTACTTTCCATTAACTTAAAAGTCCAGTATATTCTACCGAGTCCAAGAATACTGTACCTATATGATGAAGGACTATGTGGCTGTGTCCGAAATCCCCTCTCATTCACTACTCCCTACCCACTATGTAGAGAGTTGTTTGAAGAGCCCCATATAGGGAGCTCACTCGCATTGTTAATACAACACTTTCAGACACTACTCCGTTCGTTATTTCGGCGCCGTTAATTACGTCATTGCCGTTGGACGATCAGTTTTTTCTATCAGCGCAGTGCATGATGGTATATACAGCTTGGTTAGTGACCATCGGTTGTGCACTACTTTTCATGCATTCTGGGATACACTGAGTGAACTATATAGGGTATAATAATTATCACTATACATTCGGACAGCACTACAAAATGGCGGCTTACTATATAGTCCACTATATAGTGAATAATGGGTGATTTTGGACACAGCCTGTGTGTGTGTGTGTGCCTTTGCTGCCATTTACCTTTGCAGCCTCCTGGGCCATTTTCATCAGGGAATAGAACTGGTTTCGGATCCCAGGCAGTGCAGTCTTCTCAAACAAACACTCCTGAGCCTGAGCAAGCATCATCCGAATCAACATACTAAGCATGGCTGGACTCATATCGTAGCTGGGAGTGTGGGTGAATGTCTCCTTCAGGTGGTTCAGGAGGCCTGGGGGAGAACGAAAGGTCAGCACAGCTCAGAACCAAACTATTTCAAGGAAACAATAATTATAGTTAATTATTTGGGAGCATCTGTGCCAAAACACAGAAAATACTAGGCTTGTTTTTTTCTGTACCTTAACTTTCCCAGCTTGTGTGGCAATCTGAACTGAAAACCTTTTAGTCAGTTTTCCAAACAATATGTGCCATATTTAAAAAAGTACAAGCATGTAACAAAGGACAACTAGATCCTATTAACTTTGTGAAAACAAAAATAATTTGATTTAGTGATTTGTCAGCTAATTACACAAGAGGCCCATTTACTTCCGAAGGCTTAATGATTATTTCAAAACCAAACCCTTCTAGTCCTGTGTGTGGATGGAGCAGACTGGGGGAAAGAGAGAGGCTATAAGGGAGACTGTATCCATGCAGTGTGTCGAGCCCATTATGAAATCCAGTCCCCAAGCATTCAACAAGTTACTAGGTGAGTGGTTGTTAGTGCTACTAATAGTAGAGCTGCAAGGATCCTGATGAGAGTGCAAACATATGACCACATTACGCCCATCTTCCATTCGCTTCACTGGCTTTCTGTATCTGCTAGGATTGAATACAAGGTCTCCCTCCTCACCCACAAGTGCATCTATGGAAATGCCCCCCCACCTGAAAGAACTATTCAGCCCTGTAACTACAACACGATCCCTCCGCTCAACAAACTCAAACCGCCTCCCCGGCACCATGGGTGTTCTGCCGCTCCTCTGATCTGGAATGCCCTCCCTGACCATCTGAGGGCACATCATTTTAAAAAATGGCTTAAAACATTTCTTTTTAGCAGAACTCATGAATTTTAATTAACCTTGCACTATTTGTCTATATTTCTATAATCTATATTTTATGTTGATGTTTTTACCTTGCTTTTATGATCTTACCTGTAGCACTTTGAGATTTGTTTTAAACGTAAAGTGCATTACAATTATTATTATTATTATTATTATTATTATTATTATTATTATTATTATTATTATTAGTCTCTCAGTATAGTTTGGACAACAGTGAATTTTCATGGTCAAAACTCAATTAGTCCATTTGGGAGAGCCATATAGTTTGCTGGTCCTCAAAACGACAGACTGGGCTCTTCAGCATGCTGGTACATTAGGTTCTAATTACTGACACTCGCACACATTTTTAAAAGGGTTGACACAAGGAGTTTAGTTATTCAATTTGTCAAATCATCTACTTCTTCTGTTCCTGGGGCCTATTGCTGTTACTATAGTATCCAGTGAGGGGAAAAAGTTCACCGCTACTAGCGAGATCAACGTCTGTGTGCTTCTTTAAAATTGAGCCAAGACACAAACCTCCTTAAATTAGTTTTTCATGTTCAAAAAAGCGAGACCATCTGCATTCCAACTGAGAAGGCCTCCCTCTTATTTTGCTGATTAAAAAAAAAAAAACTGGCAGCAGAGAGCTGTAGACAACTTAATAACAGAGCACTGCCTTGCTAGTCTTCTTCTAAGATTTTGCCATTGTTGGCTGGCTCCTCCCATCACGTAAACCTCTTTTTTGTCCCTGGCTTAAGGGCACTGCAGCAGCCCTTCTACAGCTAGCATCCCTGCCTTTCACCTTAGTTTATTACTGGCTCTTTGCACTGGTGACAATGTTCCTCATAACAGCATAATTGTTTTACTTTATACATGACTAAATTATAGCCATTAAAGCAACATAACCAAAGCCATGGCCTGTTCAGAGCTGTAATTATACAGCAATGCTCCTGCCAAGTCATAATTCTATCAAGACGTTTGAGCTTCCTGAAACCTCAGAGGGTTTGAGAAACCAGTTCATATGGTCGGTGCTTCTCTGGAGCTCAGCCACATGACAAGCAGCCAGAAAACCATCAACTGCATTCATTCTCCGTCATGGAGCAGAAGTCAGGGTGGAGGCTGGCACGTATTCTGAAAATAAGGCTGCTTTCGCAACAGAACGCCATCTCTAAACAATGTATCTTTTTAATGTTGTAAGTCATTAGAAAATGTCTGGGCCATAGCGAATCACCGATATACATCTCAAATGTTGTAAAGAACAAAACTATTAAGAGAACGTGTTGACGGCACTGTCTGCTCTGCTGTCTTTCTTTTCCTTCCTCCCTATTCCAATCACTTATCACAGGTGCTCTTTGCGAACGCTTTCAGCGGGAGCAATGGGAGCATTTCAGAAGCTCAGTTACTCCATTATTTATATTTGAATTACTAAAACCAGATATTGCATGAGATCACAGATAAGCCTGGTTTTAAGAAATAAAGAAAACAGTGTCTTGTTTCACATCTTTGAAAGCTAGAAATGACTTTCGGACATAATTTCCAGGCAGGTGAGAGAGAATTATCTGATTAAACCAGTTTATCACGCCCATCTCTTCCTACCTGCAGCTTTCTGGAAGGAAGAGATGGCCTTCTCTAGACCGACTATTGTCTGTCGGTCACTGCGGGTACCAATCTGAGAGTAGAGGGCGGCCATGTTGAACAGGATGCTGGCCTTCTCCAGTGACAGGTTCTGTTGGCATACTGGCACTCCTGTAAATGAGTCGTACCTGAGGGAAAGAGGCGGAAGCCTTCACTTTTTTTGTAAGGCAGAAGTCAAAACACTCACACAGCGACTTATAGAAAATAAAATTATGTTAAGTAAAAGCCAAAAACAATAAAGAACTTAAGAGATACAACTAATAATACAGAATATGATATTTAGATTTGAAAATATGTTCAGCAGGAATCAAGCAGGCAAATAATATAAGATTCATAATTGCCACAAATTATGTAAAAACTATACAGTGACATTTACACATACTGTATATGTTCGGTATTTGCACATTGTCTGAGTTTCCATCCTCTTTATTTTCTTCTCTCGTTCATCCTCTCTCCTTTACATCTAAAAGGTTGTGAGGGTTTATGCCTTTAAGCTACACTCTTCCCTTCTCCATCTCTGCTGCATGAATGAATGAAGTGCATTAACTTGGATGCTTTTCAGGCGCTTAGCACTGGATACCACATGTCCTCCAGATATAAATTGCTCCATTTGCCCTCACAAACTCAATCAGATTCAGTATTAGTGACTAATCTGATAACGAGCTTGCTAAAACAAATGTCCTTCATTCAGACCCACTTTGCTCACACGGTAGGGGGTTTCTAATTATTTGCTGACTTTCCTGAAGTTTTCTATAGATGTATGTCATCTCACTGTTCTTCTCTCTCGTCTCAATGGAATTCTTTGGCTTATAACAGGTTCAAAGTGCAACAGGAGGGCATAACCAAACCAAAAAGCTGTGATCAAACCTGTGCATTTTATTTATCTCTCCTGTAATAAAAAGCACAGCCTGGTGTCTTCTGGCAGAGACATACCAGCTGATCCACAGATTGAAGACCTTTGCTGTTTAAGCTCAAAAGGCTTTGGAGAACCCTGGTGTAGGGGGTCAAGGCAGCTAGATTAAAGAGCGCAGCTTTGCTTTTTGCCTGTTCTTATCACTGCTGTAATCTCTTAGTCCTAAATTTATGATGTTATTGAAATATTTATATTATTTATGTTGTGAACCTTTGCAGCAGTTGTTTGCATTTGATTTATTTTGTCTACATTTTAACAATATCGTATTAGTAATATCTGGTATTAATAGGTGCGTACCAGGTGAAGAAGATGCCCGTCTGGCGGTTGGGGGAGAAGAATCGGCTCTCCATCAGGGGAAGATGGCTGAAGTATTTTGCCAGCAGGTCCACCCCGGCCTCGTTTCGACTTGGCGTTCTGCAAGCCTAGGACATGAAAGTTAAGATCTGATTCAGCCTGCAATAAAGGAGAATTTCTTGTGGTGACGATGCACAGTGGTGTTGTCACTCACAATTGTGGTGTCTATGTGGATAGTTTTATTGTTATGTAAATGTGTATTTTACACAAAGGGATTCGATTTTTTACCCAATTTGTGCTGCTCACAGCATCAAAACTTTACATTTGAAAAATGGTGAGAAACAATTTGTTTGCTGAAAGCTGTTCACCATAATCAGCACTACTTGTCTTGCAGAAAGGTCTATCTTTCTGATGTCATTTCCAATGTTTTGAAGACACACTGTTAAAAAAAAACATTCATCTCCATTGTATTTGGGTGGTGGTAGAAATCCCAGAGACCAAAACCTAAAAACCTCAGGAAATAAAACTATCTGCATGACTAGAGAAGACTAGGACTGGGATGAGAAAATGTGTTATTGTGATTTGGTTGAAGTTCTTAAGAGAAAGGATTTCATGGTGCTTTGTGTGGTAGAAACCGTTATGGATGTTGGGCATATTCAACCCGTTTTGAATACACTGTGGTGTGTTCATGCAGATTATGATTCTAAAAACCAATTACTATGCAGACCACAAGTGTAAAAAAGCCACATATCAGAAGCGATGACCAAATAATGTCTGATCAGACTATGAGCGTGCACTACCTGTCGCAGGTCCATGAGGTCAGCAATCTCCTCCTCATAACTGTTCCCGTCTTCACTGTAGTGCTCCAAGATGAAGTCCTGTCAGAAACAAATACAGTTCAACATCTCAATACAAATATATTTCTGGTCAGGTGTTGAGGAGTGCTCCTGCGCTTAACCATGTGACCTTTAAGTTACAGGGCCGGCCCCTCTCGCAACTAGTCAACTCTGTCACATCATTAATAACTGTAAACAGAAGGTAAATCCAACTGTGCTGTGCCAAGTAGGCTGGTGAGAGCTGTAATTCTGTCAGAGCCAGACAGAGGTAAGAAACATGAGGTCATTAAGACTGAGTTGTGAGTACAGTCAGTAAGTAGAGCAGCATTAACCTGCTCTGAGATCATGAAGTCAGAACACCTCACAATGTCTCACCAGCAAAGGATGCAACGCACTGTAAATGTGCCATCATGACATTTACGAGCGTGCTTCCTCACACTGGGACATACCTGCATGATAACACGTCTCAATAACTGGTGACCTACTTTTTATGATCATGATGTATTGTTCCTGACTGGACGAACAGCAACATAATGCAGTGCTTCAGTAGGTGTACAGGGCGCAGACAATGTGACCCAAATACTTCATGAAAGGAGACTTTCATTTTGCAGTAACCAAGTCCTTATCGTAAACACTGCGGCCATATTTGTTGCGTGCAAATTTCTGTAGTTAACGGCATCACATTACTGTGCATCTTTCATACATTTGGACAAATCCAAAAGTTAACTATTTGCGTTAATACAGAGGGAACAGTGAAAGTGTTGCTTCTGTACCTTGAATAGCGTGGAGAAGTCAACTTCTTTTGTCTCCTTCAGACCCAGAGCAATTAGGGGGATGTTGGCCGTTTCCCTATAAGCAAAAAGGTAAGGAAATATCAAGATCAGCCATCTTATGGTCAGTACAATACACATGAAAGAAAATATTCTTGACGTCTGCTCTCAAGACTGTTGACAATTCATGATACAGCAGAAATTCATATACAAAAAAGGATCATGCAGTGCTTATCTGATTCACAAGTGATTAATGAACGCTAGGCCAAACAGAAAGCACATAAATACCCACCATTAGTCTAGAAAAGAAAAGCAGGATCTAAGGTGTGGTACAAGATATCAAACAACAAGAAACTCCTTTTGCACACTTGTTAGGGATATCTCGTCACTTACACAGTAAAATTATTAGTATATAATAATAATAATAATAATATAGTATTACAGTGCCAGGAACAGATTGATCACACCAAACGGCAGCTTTGTCACTTGGGAAAGTTTACATTTTAGTCTAATCTTTAGTGTAGTTTTACAGAGGGGAAGTCAGGATTAGGCAGATGGTGCTGTAAGCACTCGGTGTAGGGAGTTAGGACTTAAGGCTGAATGGGCCCCCACGTCTCTTGTATTGTAAATTTACACAACTCTGTTGATCGTTGTGGAGTTGCAGCCAGTCAGTGTCAGTGTCGCTAACGATTCTTTCCTCCGTGTGCTGTCAAACCAGGCACTTAACCTTGTGTTATTTGAACGCACGGACCTGTAAATACGCCATAAAACACCAGCTTAACATTCTCTTCTGACCTCAGCTGTAGCGAAAAAGGTTTAGAGTTTTTCTGGTTATTTAAACCTGGAGGTCCACGCTGCTGACAGATGGAAAGCAGGTTGAGCTTGTTATTGGAGTTGATAAAATATAACCTGACAGATACCTGCTGCTGATCAGACAGAGTCTATAAAACTAAAACCCTCCCTCTACTGAGAGCAGGGGAATGAGGTGTTGCTAGATAAATATCCCTTTTTAAAAACAAGCTCTGGTTGCTTATGGGCATTTAGGTTAAACAATGTCCAATGATGGTGACAGTAGCATAAACTTCAGTCCCAATACTAACGACATTAAGTGAGCGATATGTTGTTATCCAAAACCTTTTTTTAATCGGGACTCTTTCGATCAAAAAGGATCAGAGATGAGGTACAGCCTTGTCACTGCACAGTACGTCAAAACCACAGGGTTCGGAAAAACAACTCCACACACTCATTACTTGATGATAAGGCAGCATTCCTCTGAGCATACTGGCTCCGTGAATCACAGTAAACCTCATTCATCAGTAACACTGACAGAGTGAGATAGAGGCTGCAGTGTAATCCATTAGTACTTGTAGATGAGATCACACTGATCTTTTCTCTGGTTTGGCAGATGGACGGGCATGGGGGTGAGGATGTCTGTTCTGCTGGGTATCTGAAATGTTAAAAGCCTCTCAGAAGCCCACTCCCCCGCCCTGCGCAACACACACACACACACACACCTATCGTGTTAAGTGCCAGCGTGCAAGACATGGAACAGACGACTATTGCCTGCCAAAGCAGTCAAGCGAAGCTCTGCTTTAAGCTACAGAGAACCCAGCGCACATTAAACCCTTTCCTAAATATCAAAACTATGCTGAGTCTCAAAGCATATACAGTAAAGATCATTTTGTTTTGATACACAGTATATTTCCATCTTAAGCATGAAGTACGAAGGAACTCCCAAGATAATTAGTGAGATTCAGAAGTCTGAAACAGTTTCACATTTTGGAACTTTGCTTTCTTGCCAAGAGTTACATCATCTGTTAATTAAGTATGAAGTGAAAGCCAGGAGACTGTTAGCTTAGCATAGCGTGGGGGGGGTCACACTTCCAGTGTTTGTGATAAGCTGGCCATGTCAAATGTGAAAATATGGCTTTAAAAGATGCAATTACAAAACATAATTTCAATTTAAAGATTTTTATTCATGTCAAAGCAAACATTACCTGTTAGCATATGCAAAATAACATTAGGTAGTGCAAATAATAATTGTTTTCACTACGAGTTTATTCATTGAAGTTTTACCTGAAGATTAATTATTCTGATCAGAAGCCTAAAAAAACAAAAAAACAAAAAAACAAAACAAAAAAAACAACAACCAAGTATTCATTTCGTGATGACAGCACAGGCACCCAGTTGACAGAGGTTGCAAAACCTGAGTGTTGCATCTCTCTATAGCAATCGCAGAGAAAAGACAAGAGCCAATTATTTTTTCCACTCTATCTCAAGAGGCCTTCAGTGCTGACATCTTTATCTTACTGTTTTCATTTGTCGTCACTTTAGCTAAGCTGATTCAGAAGGTTGAGGGAAGTTTGTTTTCCAGGTCAAGAACATTTACTACCGGTACATCACAAATCACAGCACAAGTAACATGTTGGTGCTCTGCGTGACACTTGAGGATTATAACACTAAATATATATTTAAAAAAGAAAACATAAGTCAGCAAAGTGATAAATAAATCGTTTTTGTATTTGCTTTACTATTTGATAAGATTATTTTTTCTTAGGGTGGTTCACCGTATGTGCTTTCTGTTAAGCATTAACAGCTGAATCTGGCCTGCGTGAGAAAAATCCTCAGAAAGACACTATTCAGTGGACTGGTGGGAAAAGTCCACAAAAGGTTTCTGTTTCCGTACCTCAGACTGAGGTTGTGTTTCAGGCTAACTCTCCATTGTGGCTGCGCAGGATCTACTCACTGAGATACCTGTTCAGAAATGACTTTCTGAATATTTCAATAGTCCCTTTTACATGTATGAATGACCTTTTTTAGATCTGGTACTGTGAATATGATGAAGTGAGCACTTTGGATGTTGCATGTGTTAAATTTCTTTTAAAACCCAACATACACTTTTGGGCAGGTGATGGTAGTTTCACATCACGTCTACTGTCTGCGGATGGAGCAGTGAGCAGGTGTTTCTCTAAGAGCCTGACAAGGAGGGCTGAATGTTCTCATACTCGAGTCAGTCTGATCCTATGTGAAAGAGAACACTTGGACCTTAAGGCTGTACAAAGAGTGTTGAATTTTGAAGATGTCCACATCATGTAATTAGTAAACTAAATGACTTTTATTAGTGGCTGTTTCTTTGAGCAGGACACCAAAAATATTTGCCTCTCTGTATTCCTGGAGGGTTCTTTCCAATTTAAAACAAGGAATCCGACCTGTCTAAGAAGATGATGTGGTTGAAGGCTGCTGTTCTTTACAGCAGTGAGACCTTGTAAACAAAACAAAGTAATCTGGGTGTGTCAAGGAAAGTTGGTATTTAGTGTTTTATGAGGTCATTTGGAGTTTTATGTCAAAATTTAAAGGAAAACTCAAACAAAGGCTCATTTAAAATCCCTACTAAATGTTTTTAGAATTAAAAAAAAAACAGCCTGATAGTAGCAGCTTGGCACCCTTACAAAAAGATTTCTGTCGATGACCCTCAGAATTGTACCCATAGTTACCACTATACAACACACCATCCCCCACAATCCACTACAATCACCCTGCCTTTCTCAACACTTTAACGCTCTGTTGTGATTTGTTGTCATGGACAACTTGGCATTCTCTACAGAAGTGTTTGTTTTTCGCTGTGTATGCAAGGTAATGCTTACATGTATTATGCACATATTTGTTTGTTTATAGTGTGTGGAGGACACCTGTATGCATGTTGGCATTGCCTCATGTGCACCTGTGTGAATGTGTAGAACAGGTGGTTTGTGTGTGTGTGTGTGCCAGATGGTTTCATAAGGTCTCAAGTGTTCTTAATAAGAACACTTGAGACCACTTTGAAGCAGTGTCAATCTAACTGGAAATTGTATTAACACACAAAACTATTTTAAGGCTTTTATTTTATATATGAAGACACTTCTTTCATTGTTATATGTTCACCCTTTATTGTCTTCAGTTCATCATCTCTAAATCTGAAACACGGGCAGTGAAGCGTTTGCTTTCAGTCAACCAAGTGCTATCCTTCACAAAGCACCGTAGTTCACTTTAAATCTATTTAGTTATTTAGTCAGTGGGTGTCATGTTATCATGAGGAAATGTGTTAGAAGTTATTCAGTCACAGACAATTTTTAAATAATATCTGCCACCACTGTCATTTACCTATCACAAGTCCTTTTTGTATTACTAAAGCCTACTTGACACGTGACTGAGACAATATATCATGACATGCGTACTACATTTTCAAACACACCCTATAAACCTGGCTTGTCATCAAACAAAGAAAACACCAAAACAGTTCACATTCACACACACACAAAGCCTTATCTTAGCTTGCCCACAAGTTCAGCTCATCGTTTCCTTGTTGCTCTGTGCATTGTCCCAAAAACCAGTTGGTCCAGTTTAACAACAACAAACTCTTCCACTTTGTCTTAGTGTTTTGCCACATCTCTCTCTTCTTCCATACACGCCTTTTACCTTCTTCTCTATCAACAAGCTTTTCCCATCTAAAAGAGTGCTTGATGACTTAACCAAAGAGTGTCAGAGCCACATCAGTCTCTTGTTGGCTCAGCACTGTGTGTCTGTGTTCTCCTATATCTGTATTAACAGTACGGGCTTTGTATCTCCAGATCAAGGAATTATTTGCACACTGAAGTTACTTCAGCTTTCAGGCCATACAGCCTTCACTTTTGCAGGGTTGAGAAACCAGGATCAGATGTAGTTTAGGACTAAGGTTTAAATTGTACATAATTTTGGGGAGTTTGGGTAAGTGGTGACCTTATTATGTGACAAGAGGATTGGTGCCAAAGTCATTTGTGTCTACCTTAGAAGGTTCTGGCTGCTGTGCATGCATTTTAACATGCAATCTTTTTAATAGCCTCATTACAGGCAGTTTGTGTGAAATCAAACCTTTAATCCATCTGAAAAATGTAAGTAATTAGTAAATTAGTAAGTTGCTTGTAATATTTGCACTTACTGGGTGTTCTGGTAGACCTCCACTGAGCTGTTGAGTCCTTCCAGCTCTCCCATCAGCAGCTGCAGGTTGGAGTTGACATAGCTCAACTCCAACAGGACCATCTCTTTAACCTTGTTGTTAGATGTGGCCCTGCACACAGGAGATATTGGAGAGAATGCAGAGAAACGAAAAATTAAAAGGATGTAAAATGTGAGACATTAAGAAATCAAATGAAAAGACGGGAGACGAACAGAAACATCAGCCTTGTTATTGTCCTCTCTAACGTAGCCAAACTTTCCTGCAGCTGATTAGTAAAACAAGCGTGCCTCCCCTGGTACCCTGGACCACAGACCTGCGTCACTGTGCCCTGCTGTGCACTTGATTTACTCTCTAGCACGCAACAGCTTAACCAAGATCTATGAATCACAGTTGTAATCCCTGTGTAGTGCAGATGCTCATTCCCGTGATAAAAATCATTGTTTTAACTAAAATCCACAATCACATGACAAATGTGTTATGATCGCCCAATATTTTCTGCTACACAACTTGGGAGAGGTTGCAAACAAAACTGAATGCACATGTTTGAGTTGAGGTGAGGGAGATCAGAGCATTACACTGAGTATGCGTGTGTGTTGAAGTGGTTAGGGCTCCCTGCATAGTAGAGATAAGGCTGTAATAATACCTCGGAGTGGGGAGGGTGTGTGTGTGTGTACACATAAGAACACAAAGACAAAGAGGCTGGCTCCGATGTAAAACAGAATTTATGGCGCATTGTCAGTTTGTGAAAATGCAAACTGCCATTCACATGCATCTGTGGTGATACATGGTTATACGCACACGAACACACCCTCCTCAGTGGTCTCACCTTATCTCTTTTTTTACAGTGAATCCAAACACATATTCTGTCAGTCATAACTAATGCTGCACATACCCACACGTACACACCCTGCCCTAAACTCCGGTATAGAGATGACTGTCAGTCTGAGCCTTTCTTCCTTTCAACGGGTATTTCTCTCTCTACCCTGTAATTATGTTATTGCAGAGGATGTGATTTTTAACAAGAAAGGTGAGACGTGAAGAAGCACTGGTTGGCAGGAGTTCTGTTCAGCTGAAGGTTTAAGAGCTGAAATAACAAAAAGGTTGATGGCTGATTTTATATTGATTCTTCCATTTGAACATTTTCACTAGATTAAACAAAGCTTGTTACTTGTACAGAAAGTGTGGCCTATGCATTAATAAACCATTAGTACCACTATATCTGTTGTCATGACTATTCATGACCAAAACTCTATCCAAAAACTTAATAACTGAATGTGGCTTTACATTTGGTGGAGCTTAAAAGGAGTCTATTGCAAGCACACATACCATCCAACAGTTACATCGGTTGCTTTTAGGCCTTATATTGGCCACATGCTTTGCCAGACTGTAGTTTTTCTCTCCATACAACACATTGGAAAATAACAAGGATGTCAACCGCTGCTTAGTATTCACCAACCATTGCTTCCTTTTGGCCTACTGATGGGTTTCTGAGGAGGCTTGGCCTGGGAAATCCATCAGGGTGGATGAGGTAGAAGTGCTGTGGTTTGGACAAAAAAAAATATGCCACCTCACCAGTGCAAAGGCTGTTATTAATATCCAATTTAATATCACCTCACAGAGCGTGGGAAACGACAGGCTGTTTTTATGCTTTTGGCAGATTGACAGTCTGTTGTATTTTCCTTGAGGCCTCACTCATCGGGGCCTGATAGGGGTATGATGAGATCTCGAACCAAGAGATTATAATGTGACAAGATTTCTCATCGGGTTAAAAGCATAGACTGTATTAAAGGTTAAAATCTGTCAGAGAACACGGATATGTGGGATAGATTATAAATATGATCAGAAAACTTGCTGAAACACATGAGCTATTAAAGTCAAGAAGTTTATAACTGAATTAAAATGAATTCATTTATCATTGAGGTAAAAAGATGTCACATGCACATTTAAAGAGGTTGCTTTGCCAAACAAAAGACACAAAAGAAGAAGGAAGACTAAATCATGCCTGCACTGCTGACTCAGCAGGGATATTATTACTTGAGAAAAGTTGATCGACAGGAGAAACATATCTGAGAGCAGCACAGGATTCCCGAGAGCCTGACCACATTATATCCTGGTTCTGATTTTTAAATTTCGAATTGACAAATCGTTTCGATCTAGTGAAACCAATATCGTGACTCGTCTCGTCACATCCCTAGGGACTGATTAGGAGCTTGACCCATACTCTGGTCAAAGCCGAAATTTGAAGCAGCACAACATATCCTGACTTTTAGTCTATTCGTCTTTGTTTCTATCAAGTCACCCACCAGCTTTATGGAAGAGCTGGAGTAGTTTAAGGCACTACATGTGGGTGTCGGTGTTGATTTTGGCACTTTTGTTCGTGTCCTGTCTTTTTCTCTCCAACATTTTCACTGTTAAGAGAAGAAGAGAGGAAAGAGGAGACTGGTCTGACCAGACTAACTCCACCTGTTGCTGATAGAGAGAGGAATGCAGAACAAGAGAGGCAGAAAAAAGGTGATGTAGGTGAACTGACAGCACCAGAGAGGAGAAACACACACACCATGATAACTCTTAAAAGAATATTTTTATGCTGCTATTTTGAAATATCGGTTCTTCAAAATTGCTTTACTCTGGCACAAGCCAACGTGAACATTTTCTGGAATGTCTTGGTTTTTTTTTATGAATGTGTTTTTGACACGACAATACAGGTAGATGTCTAAGGCAGGAAATGATAACCCCGTTATGGACACACACACACACACACTGGAAAATCACCGGTAGAACTACAGTTAGCCTGCATATGATTTAAGGCCTGGTGTCTAAGCTGAGCACATACCTGAGACAAAAATGCATCAGGCTGTTTCTCTGTGCTGCAGCTGCTGCTGGCAAACACAAATCCCCCCACACACACTTTGCCCCTGGGCTTGGCTGGGCAGAATATGTGAAGTACTGGAGGAATGTGGAGGCTTCTGAGTCTGACAGTGGGCTTAGACAGGCCTAACGGACACATACACATACTAACACACGCACGCACATGCACACGTAACCTCCCTAACCACCAGACTAACCTCAACACAAAGGGAAAGAGAGCTGATTCAGGAATCCCAGGGGGAGATGTTGAGGTTGCACTCTGCAATAAACACTACTTATATGAAGCTTTAATATACCATTTCTGTTTACTGATATGAAAGGATGATTAAGCTGCCAGGACGCTTCATCAGAACGGCTTGTCAGGTGGAGGTGATTCCATTGTCTTAATTAGGGGGAGCTGTGTCCAGCATCTTTGGTAACTTCCTGACACAAACAATCCGACATTATACACCTACTTCACCTTAGCCGGCATCAACGTGAGGAAGGAGCCAGGGTTTAAACTCAAGCTCTCTCTTTGCTCCTTTACGCGACTATTTCTGTCACTATTCATGTGTACAACATGAATGCAACACTATTGTTGTCTTACAGGATTGTAAGTGCGCCACTATTAACATATTTAAACTATTATTACATCTCTCCCCTCTCTATGGAACTCCCCATCGAGTGCGACCAATCACAACGGCCACAAAACACTTCTGACTTCCGACAGTAAGAAAGTAAGACAACATGTCAAAAAATCTTTTCAAGCTTAACTCTTGACCCTTAGGCAAAACGTGATGACTGGTTTAATACCAAAGTGCTACTTACCATGTTGTCCAAATCTATGTAAGAATGCAGGAAATTGCACTCAGAAAAATAGCTTTTTTGAACATAAAGCCTGAGGATGAAGGTGTATGAGAGAACAGTAAATTAACTTTATCTGTTGCACTGTACCTGCTGAGAAATCTGATCTGAAATTAGGTCAATCAATCCTACAAGAGCAGGAAGAAAACATTTTCACTATTTATTTACAGAATCACAGAGAATAAAAACACCCAATGAGTCTAAGAGCTGCTGCCTACGGTACATCTTTCAACTTTCCAGACATAGTATGATAACAGGGAAACTTTTCCTTGCACAGAAGAAAAGGTATTTTCTGTATAGTATGTACTGCAGCTGTAGAGGTCAGATGCAAAACTGCCCGCATCTTATCAGAAATCATGACAATATCACACTTTTGCAACCTATAATCAAATACCAAAGGCTCAAAAAATATTTACTTTTTCCTGAGGTTTCTTCTAAGCCACATACACAGTAACTCTTTGTTTTCAGGGCACAAGGAACGCCACTTTTCAACATTGTTATCACCCAATATCATCTGCCTCCTTTGTTGGTTTAACTCACCAAGAACTCACGACAACTCATGACAGAACGATGACAGACTAACTGGAATTTATTAGAGGTCAAATACAGTCCCCTCCAAAAGTACTGGAACGGTAAGGCAAATTCCTTTGTTTTTGTGGTTCACTGAAGACATTTGGGTTTAAGATCAAAAGATGACTATGAGACAATAGTTCAGAATTTCAGCTTTCATTTCTTGGTATTCACATCTAGATGTGTTAAATAACTGAGGACATACCACTCTGTGTTTGAACCCACCCATTTTTCAAGTGAGAAAAACTACTGGAACATGTGACAGATGTTTCTTGTTGCCCAGGTGTTGCCTTTTAGGTTGATTGTCCAAACATTAAATAGCTCTGCATGACTAGTCTAAGTTTTCATCCTTGGCTCAAACATAAAGACTGCATTTCCTGTTGAAGAGGATAAACCAACATGAAGACCAGAGAGCTGTCTGTGGGAGAAAAGCAAGCCATTGTCAAGCTGAGAAAAGAAGGAAAGTCGAGCAGAGCCATTGGACAAACATTGGGCATAGCAAGCACAACAATTTGGAATGTCCTGAAAAAGAAAGAAACTACTGGCGTACTGAGCAACAGACGTCGAACAGGTCGGCCAAGGAAAACAACAGAAGTTGATGACAGAAATATCGTGAGAGCTGTGAAGAAACCCCCCAAAACATTAGTAAGTGACAACACCAACAACCTCGACAGTGCAGGGGTGAAGGTATCACAATCTACTGGATGCAAACCACTCATCAGCAGGAAGAATCGGAAGGCCAGGTTGAAATTTGAAAAGAAGATTTACAGAGATGAGCCGCAAAAGTTCTGCAACACAATCTAATGGACTGACAAGACCAAGATTAATCTCTACCAAAGTGATTGAAAGGCCAAAGTGTGGAGAAAGAAAGGAACTGCTTATGATACAAGCTCATCTGTGAAGCATGGTGGCGGTAATGTCATGGCTTGGGCGAGCATGGCTGCTTCTGGAACAGGCTCATTGAGATTTATTGATGATGTAGCTGATGATGGTAGAGGGAGCATGAATTCAGAAGTGGACAGAAACACTTTGTCTGACAATTTACGGAGAAATGCATTGAAACTAATCAGGAAGAAGGTTATCGTGCAGCAGGACAATGACCCAAAGCACGCTGACCACACCTGACCTTAACCCAATAGAGCATGCATTTCGCCTCCTTAAGAGGAGACTGAAGGGAGAAACACCCTGAAAAAAACAAGAACTGAAAGAAGCTGCGGGTAAAAGCCTGGAATAACAGGGTTATGCCATCAAAGATTAAATGTTTACTTTTTTATGTTTACTTTAAGATTATTTGTTCCATTACTTTTGCTGACCTAATAATGCTGTGGTCTGTTTTTACATGTGTATATTTGTGTGAGTTCAAACCATCCTGCACTTTGTTGGTTTTTGGTAAATGTGTATGTTTTAGAATGATTCAAAATTCCCACTAACCAAATCCACTTCATTGGGAATTGATAAATTCAGCTGACTCACAACTGTGAAGTATGTATGCATGCGTGCATTATCAGTCATCGGTTTTGATCTTACTTCAGCAGGTTCTCAGCTCCAGCCCTCATCCTCATCTGTTTGATGATCTGCTGGTTCAGACTGGCTCGCTGATTCTGCAGCTTGCTCCGTCCAGTCTGGGCGAACGGGTTGCAGCCCTGAGATAAGGAGATGCAGGAACAAACATGTCAGCAGAAGATACTATCTAATTAAAATGTGAAAAGAAACTGCATAGGTAGGATGATGGGTTTTTTTACACCACAAAGTCTTTAATCTATATTTAATTACACCAGGTCAGTCCCAAGACTTCTTTTTCCATAAAAGATTGTTTCTGTGCACCGTTAACAGGGGTTGTACATGCAGCAAGTGTTCCCACAGTCGACTGAACAAGCATCTTTTTTCTTCTTTCTTGTTCAGAACATTCAGAAAAGGTATTTGTTTAAATCTGACTGTGTTCACGGTCCATTAAGTTTCATCTCTCAACCTCTCACTTTCTTCTAAATATTTTCCCCAGTTAAGTCAATTCACTGTAACAAAGATGGCAAGATATTATTTGGTCAAAAGTTCCTCTGTCGTCAACATCCTTTGGCATTAAAATGTGAATTTTTACTTTATCTTTACTCTGATTGTGGCAATAAAAACTAAATCCAATTGGGTGTGGAAAGAGCTGCACCTTGTTATACTGTACTTAACTCAAACACATTCTCTCACTCTGTATTTACACCCAACGGCCTGTAAGTTGCCATACTGTGTGTCCTTGTCCCTATCACGACCTCAGCCTTACTGAGTCAACAGGCTGTCACTCATGCCAGTACAGATAAACTGGCCTTACACATTCATTCTGTCTGACTCACGGCACACTAGAGGTGTGTTATGTACCATACGTCGGATCACAAACAAAACCAGTTAGTCCTCAACTTAGGACATTTATACATACGTGCTGGTTACAAAACAAACAACATCAGGGATGTATAAAACACTTGAATACTCATTTCCCCTGTACTGCAGTCAAGGTAACTTCTCCACTGTTCAATGTGGGTAGACAGCCCCCTGGTTCCTCCCATACACATGGTGGCATCAACTGACATCAAGGAGCTTCACCAGGGGGGGGCAAAACATGTAAGCGGTTCACACACACTATCCCTCTGATCTGAGATGAGAGAAACTCTGGGTTTTCAGTTCCAGAAAGAGGGTTTACATAAAGTCTGGGGACTGGACATTAAGGCAGCTTTCAGATAATCAACCGTTGTACTGAAACATTTACAGTAGTGCAGTAATCAAACAAATCTGTATGAAACTGTAACTGATCAATGAGTAATTTGTCATGTGATTAGTCACAGTAAGGATGTGTGTCAGCTGAAACAACTAAGATTCTAAAACTGGATCAAATGTCGTTTAAAAGTGTGTTTTTTACCATTAGCTACAAATACGCAATGTGTTTTGACAGTATTTCATTTAATGCAAAATGAGCATAAATTTTCATATGTACAACAGAAGTCTATTAACGTACAGTCAGTCTGAACCTAACACACATTTTAAAGGCAAATCACCTAAATAATCATTAATAGGAATATGACTTTACAGTCAGGTCCACATGTAAACTGTGCCTTATCTGTTTGATCTATATTTTCAATGTCATATTTTCTTTGCCACCAGCATTTTGTCAGGATACAGTTGAGTAAATATAATTAGGCCTTTTTAAAAATGTAACATTCAGATTCCAGCATTTCATCATGCAATAAAGAAATTCAACTCTGGTAAATGACGAATGAGCCGACTACACTGACTAAAATGTTATAGTTTTAACTTACAGACTTTCTCCACTCATGTTTTTTTAAGACAAGTGTCAGGGTCCATGTTGGCACGCTATCATATTTCTAGCCCTACTTGATTAAATCGGAGGCTCTGTTTTTTATTTACCCTTCGCCCTGGTGTAAAAGTAGTATATTGGAGATCCGTTGATGATTACTTTTTTCCCCCCATTCCCAACATACACATACCATTAGGTTCAACGTACTCAGAGTTAATTGATTTGATTTGAAAACCAATTCTAATCAGCTGTTCTCGTACCAAAAACTGAAATCAACTCAGGGCCCAGGGTTAGGGTCAGAGTTTGTTAAACCTGCCTTCCTGAAACAGGGCCCAGAAGAATCCAGTCATAAACACCACCTTCTTTGAGTGAACATATTTCAAAATCATTCAAAGTGTAGCTGTGGTTGAAAGTTTGGCCCTGCTATCACCTGTCCCATCTTTCACATTTACATGTGAGCCATGTTGCTGGTGCTCTTGAGAATTCCTATCTGAGAAAGCAATAGTGGAACGGGGGCATGCGACAGCGTCCTTCTCAAGTACAAGGTCGAATGGTTGCAACAAGAGTCACATTCAACCTGACATTTTCTAGTTAAATTGCACTCTACGACCCCACTGTAGTCTCTCCAGAGTTCCTATTCAAACACTTCAGAGAAATGAGAGTGTAATGATTAACCATTTACACAAAAGACAGGCTCGTCAAGTACACAGTAGAGCCATATCGAGAGTGACGGGGGCGTGGCCTGGTAGGATGTAATAGCAGCTATTTTTAGAATGACAGCAGGGTGAGGATGTTAGTGTACGTCTGGAGAGGCTGTGATGTTGTGACGTCAATCACTACATCAAACGTATGTGTGTTCTAGAACAACAGGAGTGGCTAGTTGTTGATAGTAACCATAGCAGTATGTGCTTAATATGCAATATGTTGGTATCACACCACTACCTGTGGTAAAAGCTTAGAGAGATTATGACTGTTGAATTTTCTAGGACAGACGGACGGACATATGTATATGTCCACTAAAATCCAAAACAGTCATAATCTCTCTAAATAAACTTAACAGAAGTGTATGTGTCTACTTTAGGTTTGCAGCTGGTCTGTCTTGATTCTTGAAAAAAAGTCATCTTTAATCTTCACATAACTCACTGGCTTTAATAAAACACTAGAAAAAGTAAGAAGTAATGCCGCTGTACTTGACTGTCACTTCAAACCACAGACCCTTTGAATGAATACCTGACCGGCATCATATCAAGTGACACAGGGAACTGAACCTTGCCTAACCCACTGAACCACTCGGGGAATTGAACCCCTCCTTCCAACTGGCGCACTCAAACAGTACAGCCTTTCTCTACAAGCATAAAAAACACAAAGACAGCTCTGTCCATTATAATATCATCAAACGGTAGTATAATGGAGGCTTCATAAAGAACATGGAGAGCAATGGTTCATGGGATAGCTGGTTTATACAACCGGTGATTAAGACTGGTAAACGGCCAAGAAGAGGCTACAGCCATGAACCAGTTTTTAAACGGACTCACAATTGTTTGTTCAGTCTATAAAATACACCGACTGTGTTCGTCTCCTCAAAATTCACGTTGCAGTGAATGTCTAGATGAATTCAGGTGTGTTCTCTAACTGACTATGTGAAACCACTCCAGTTACGGTGGGGATGCTTTTACAGATTGCTCTAAAAGACGGAGTTCTTCATTTAGTCCAAAGAAATCCATCCTTATAGTCTGTGAACTACTGAAAGAGACAATATTTGATCACAGCTGCACATCTCTCATTTGTCTCTTTCCATTACAAACCCTGATCAGGGAATATAAGTGTGTCTCCAAGTCAAGGGAGCTTGTCTGGTTTGTGAACCAGGACACATGTTGTCAATTTGTGTCTGTGGTCTGGCTGAAGGACGGCCTCAGGCCAGATGTTACGTCAATGCTCTCGTTGGCCGAGGAGGATGAGGAGAAGAAACATGCCGATTCGGCTTTTTGTTCTGCCATCTTTCCATCCTGCAGCCGTCCAGTCGGACCTCAGCCAACTGGAGGTGAAACAGTGGATGGCTGGGAAGGAAGCCCTGAACCACAGCAGCTCCTCGGAGCATTGGTCAAACCCAGTGAGGCCTTGTAAACCATTACACTCATTTTCACCCAAGAGAGAGAGAGAGGGGCACACTGTATCCATTTGGTTAAAATTTGACCAGAAACTTTCCAAATTGCAAATCTCTTTAACATGACATAATGAGAATGCAGAACTCATTACTCTGTGGTTTCTGCGAATGTGCAAGCCTTTTTATACTGAGAAGGGTTGCTGCAGGGAAAGTAAAGACTCCTGTGCATCCAACACTGAGATGCAGAGAACAAAGAGAATTTATAGAGAGTGAGAAAGTAGGATTAGTTAGGCTCTACGTTGGGTGTTGCCAGCAATAAAGGAAACAGTTTTTGATTTGAGGTATTGGGCTCAACAGTCTCCCATCATGTCCTGTGGCAGTGCCAGACCCTGGCTCCCACTGACCTTTTTATAGACACAGGAAGTGCAGAACAGAGCCTAAATCCAGACAGCGTTCAGAGGGGGATTCGGGGGGATTGGAAGACACAAAGGCACTGTTCAGATGGCCATCTAAACAAGCTTGTCTATAAAAACACTCCAGTAGAGGACACTAGTGCAAATGTGGAGGAATGAGACACGGACCACAGAGTGGCAGACAGGGAACTCTGTAAAAACACATTAGATAATCACTCAACCTCGGCCAAGTGCCTTTCTCATAGCCTCAATCTAGAAAAACACAGCTTTTGAAAATGTTTCAGTTGCAGGTACGAAACACAAAACTGGTTAGAAAGGTTTCTCTTCTCGTCCTCGTGATGGAAATACTAATTATTTTAAATGATAATCATTATATAACAACAGCACATCAGCTAATTAACATGATGAAGAAGCTTTAACTTCAAAACAACTACAGGCAGGGGAAATAATCCTCTTATGTGAGGACCAATTCAGATAGTCGTACATTTACATTTCAATCATTTAGCTGATGCTGTTATCCAGAGAAAGGTCAAACGTTTAATGGTCTTTACAATGTTCCCTTACAAACAGTGGTCACCTGTTATGAAGAAATTAGAAAATAAATTTGAACTGAGCAATGAGGACATATTTGGCTAAGTTTTACCAGATAAAAAGTAAAGTCTGCCAAAATGATTCAAGGGACAGGAGGGCAGTCTGTTTAACAGGAGTCCCCTCATCTGTAACACTTCCTATTAAATGTCTATCACCAACACACCTCTGACAAGCAGCAGGAACTGGTTATCTTAATTAAGGGATGTTTGGTCAGTGTGTCACTATCAGTAACTGCAGGAGATACATTCTTAGAGTAACACACACACACACTCACACACACCCCTACACACACCCCCCCCCACACACACACACACACACAGCTGAAGCTGACAGTGCTGTGTTTTCTGCTGCTGTTGGTGACACATCAGGAGCTGCAGTATTTGTTAAATTTAAGACTGAAAGAAACCATGCTGTTTTTAAAAATTAATGGCATTTTCAAAATGTATACAACTTTTTCAGTTTTCAACTTTCAAGTTTTCTCCATTTGGTGTTTTGATTTGTTTTATTGTATCTAATACAATCCAAATACAGGTTTTTCTCTGTCACCTCATGTATAAGTTAGCTGCTTCAAACAGTGAACACGGGTGGGCTTAAGCTAAAATCCTTATTTGCCTTTTTTCAACTGTACAAATGTGCGTTGGCCTCTTTCTCAGTTGGATACATTACGAGGGCCAGTACAGAAGGCGACAGGCTACTGTGTTTCTGTAAGCGTTACCGAAGTGAAGTTACGAGAAACAAAACTCACCTTTGTAAAATAATTGCTGTCTCCTCCGCTGTCTTTGACTCCGTTTGGTAAAAGCGTGTCCGTCATGGTGGAGGCTCAGACTCAGGCAATCTCAGAGCGGAAACCGAGTTGATTAAATTTGTATTGAAACCAGACCGCTGCTCGTCAACAGGTGAGTATCCTCTTTCGTCCAACAATAAGGCTACTCTGACTTCCCTCAGCCCAGCCAGAGACTTTTCCAGCAGAAACCAGAAACTCCGCCCTCAAGAAAAAAAGGAAAAGAAAAAAAAACTGGGTGGTGTAGTTCCCAACCAAAACTCACCGGGCCGACCGCACCTGTTCAGGTTATGTAACTTAAGCTACAATACGTAAGACGGTAAGATATGACTAACAAGCTAACTCCTGGAAAATAATGTAACAATTCAGTTCACCTCAATTTAAGTCTGACTTAGCTGCACCATCTGTTGCGCCGCCTGGTCGGCTGTAGGCTAAATAACTGTTGTGCTAAAATAGCTTGGTGAAAAGGCCTACTGGATTTCTTTTGTTTGTTTTTTAAAAGTACGTTTTGTGATAACTGGTGTCATCAATATGCTAATTAATTCGAAGTAAATTTAGTTACAGAAAAATAAATGATAGAGAATCTAGCCCATAGGCCTACTGCAAAAATAATAAGAATAGTAGACTAATTAGGGTGTTTATCAAAAGATCTAAAAATGATGAACACCTAAATGGACATTTCGGGGGTTCGTCATTTTGTAGGTGTGTGATATCACTATCAACATAAAACTAAGCATTAAAAACTGGCAAGGACATCAGCAGTAGTTTAACACTGCACTCATTTATGGCATTTTTACATATCTATATATTTATATATTTCTTTATTTGAGCAAATGGCAGATGTGCCTTGATGTTACTTGAAAGCTTCTTCCCTTTAAAACCACAAGGACAGTCCTGGTTTGGATACTCAATGTCTTTAAGTGTAGGAAACGTCCGTTTGACTTAACAGTTTGTTTAGTTGGAGTGAACAAACCATATAGTCACTCATCACCTCAATGATCACTTGAATTATCACAACTATTAGCCTACTGCAGTATGCCCAGGTGGAAATAACTGACTTTACAGTATTTGATTACATTTAGCATTGTCATGAGGCAGACATAATTGGAATTAGATTTATAGGAAAAATACATCTTGAATCCACAATGAGACATTTTTATTATGATAGTATTTAAACAGCAACTAGTGTTTTTCCCCTGCAGACACAGACTGACTAGAGCCCACATGTGGGGAGAGGGGAGCTAACTTCCATTTTTGTCTGTGCCATGTTAAAAAGCACCGCAACAGTATTTGTTTTAGTGTATTGTGCTGTAATGTGTTTAGCTTATCAGATAATTTGAGAAGAAACATGAGGAGCCATCTGCTTGTGTTTGGCTGGTTTTGCCAGTTTGCAGGTTAACTTGCTGTTTGTTGAAGGGGAGGTCATTAGCCTCAGTACAGGATTATTGATAACAACTACACGGACGTTAAGCCAGGGAACAAGTTTGTTGCTGATGCTGTAAACTAGGTCAAAGCTGTCTTTGTCTGGGACATTTCTCTGTTTGAAAGCCAGAAAAAGGCTTTTAGAACAAAAGCATTTTATCTCTATCCTCATTGAACATCTGTGTGGCTGAATGATTTTGTTTCCATTTGACTCATCAATGTTAGGCCACGTTAAAAACTGTACAATTACCGGCCAATACTCCCGTGCAGAGAACACTTGCTTCACAGAATAGGTTAGGATTGGAGAGCAGTAGTAACTGACCATTTACTCTCTTCAGTTACACATTCCCACAGCTCAGCTAAAGCCATAAACAATTTTTATGGTGGGAAAAAGCAGGAAGAGCTAGTTTTTATTAGTATTAATTTGTCAGCCAATGGTCTGATTGACAGTTGTTGTTGAACAAGATTTGTTGTTTATGTTTCAGAAATCAAATTGACAAATTACAGAGGTCTTTCACAAAACATTGCAAAATTAAGTTTAAGGAGTGTTGAAGCTTTTGTATCTGTGATTATGAAAATATAGAGTCACATAAAGAGGGTGTAATTGCTCATTATGTTGTATAGTAGTTGTGAGACAAATACTCTATTAATTGATCAACAAAAAAATAATTATCAACATTTGGTAATTGCAAAATAATTTATGCAAACTTGTTCCTGCTGCTAAAATAACTATTTGTTGTGCTCTTCTAGCCAGAGCGTAGATTACCGTTTTTGTACTAAACAATATTGACCACTAGGTGGGGATAGAGGTTAATATTTTACCATTAACATTCCCCATTGATTCTTCAGCTCGCATCCTCCTCTGTATGTGACTGTATGTTTGTATCATTTATATGCCATCAGCATGACTCTGCCAGAGACAAACTTTTCACCACAGACATTTTGGTCTGTCATTGCAGGAAAACACATGTGTAACTGATAACTTTATGCTGATGGCTCAATTCAATTAGTTGTACCTGTAAGTCATTCATAAGCCAGCATGAACAAGACCAGGGTTCACGGTAGTTTCCCACGAGTTTCACCAATAGCAGTCCCCTGTGCAGCATTGAGCCATATTTGTACGCCCTCAAACTCACTTTCAGGTTTCTGGACATGTCTCACATTTACCAACAAAACACTGCTAAAGAATGTGCAAGGCAATTCCCTGATCTTCTGCACAGAAGCAGGGTTAGACTGTTTTGCACTGCGTGCAATGTTGTGGTGGAACACAAATGAAAGTCATCGATTGTCAAGCAATTTTCTGCCACAAAACATACCTGGAGAATGGCTGAAACAGACAAGACAAATCACCTTGACAGACACTGTTGCATCCAGATCTAATGCAAGTGCTTAAACAATCAAAAGGAGTTGCATGGTTAGTGGTAAATTTAGTGTAGTGTAAAAATCTTAGCAATTGGTGACAGTAAATTGTCCTAAGTTGTGAGTGTGACTGGTTGTTTGTCTATGTGTGGCCCTGCAATGGACTCGTAACCTGTCCAGGGTGTAACCCACCTTTAGCCCAATGTCAGCCGGGATTGGCTTCATCCCCCCATGATCCTGTACATAGGTTAAGCGGTTGGCGCTCGATGGATGGATGGATGGATTAAAAATTTTCACTCACGCCAACAATTTCATTACCAAAAAAATGCATCACAATGTTTTAGGAAAGCTGAGTGATATGTATAGTGAGTGCAGGCTATATGTCATCCTTTATTTTCAACTATTCCGCCAATGAACAGGGTAAAATGCAAGTTACAATTTATTTTTATTTTTTTAAATACTCCACAAGGTTCCAAAAGTGTCCCATTAAGCTATGCCACTGAGTCAGCCTGCACAACACCAGGGCCAGGGGAAATGCAAACCTGAATGGAGTGAAGCCTTATTATTTAGCTCTTATTAAATACACCTGTGCTTTTCCTGCTATGCCATGTTAAAAAGACCTAGAGAGGCTGAGTTTAGTGTTTTGTTGCTCTTACTTTGTGAAAGATTAAATAAGTTATTGAATATAGTAATTCATTAAAAAAAAACATTGTTGCACTGACCTGTAGGTCGTCTAAGTGCTAAAAGGACTCTAAATGTGTGACATACAGTCCATTCAATCAAAGGAATTATGATTAGTTTAAGCTTTAATTGCTGCAGTTTGTTTCATGATTTCTTGTACTTTGATTTCCTTGTCCTGTTCAATGTGGTTATACACCAAAGAGAGAATGTGCTCTCCATGGAACCAGGGACGATAAAAAAAGTTCCCATTGACATTGCATGTGTCAAGAGAGCATGTTAAACATCTGAAGTTACGGTAAACTGCTTATGCAGGTAAACCCAGCATGCCCTGCAGTTGTAGCTATAAAACCACTTTAAATATTTTGACCATAACCACACAGAACTCTGCAGGGGGCTGAAACACTGAGCCACGTTTTCCTTTTCCAGCACATTTTTCAGTGTTGTGCTTCTGGAAATAGGCAGTACACACTGTTCACTAACACTGTCACATGTTGTAAACCCTTTAGAGGTTTTTTAACCCTGGATAAAAGTAAATCCTGTATGAATGGTTGATTGAATATTTAAATATTTTTGCAAGCTGTCAAAATTAAAGGTATTGAATCCTGATAGCAGCTAATACCATTAGTTAAACCACATAGAGGTCCCTGCTTGTTAAAGAGAGCAGTTAACTGAGGGTGCTTTGCCTTTCCGCTCTTTTCACTTCTCCTCACAACGAAGCACAAAGCCAATTGTAAGCGAACTGCTTCCCGGCTGCTTTTCTGAAGGCAGAGGGGGCACTGTGGTGAACAACGGGCAACGACGTTCAACCCCCGGCCCAACAGGAAGTGCTGTGGGGTTGCTATGCAGCTCTGCTCCCCAACGACAAGAACTCTGAGTTCCCCGTTAACAAATGATGTGTGGTGTGGGTAGTATGGCAGACCATTTGAGCAGGCACTCCAGAAGCTCTACAGTAAGAATAGATCAAGGGCGGGATGAAAGAGAGATTGAGAGAGAGGGATAGTTTGTCCTTGGCTGCAAAGTGGTGTAGGGTTCATGGCCTCTTCTCTTTCCTTTCTCTTTCGGTCCCTCTTTCCTCATTCCTCCTGTTTTATGTTCCTCCATCTCTACCTGTGTCCATCCCTCCTTTCCTTTCTCCTACCTTTACTCCCTCAGTATCTCTCTCCTTGCTTCGTCCTTTGCTTGTCTGGTCTTCCTCCCACATTCGACCCTGTTTACCTTCCTTCCAACCTCCCCTTTAATTTTTTCGTCCTTTCTGAAACTTACTTATTGTACGTGCTGTACAAGAGATGATTCAGTATATTATAAGCGCCTCAGTACATTATATGACTGGGCCATAAATAATAAAAATATTTTTCATATTTAAATATAATAATACATAATGTCTACATGTTTCATAATTTTTAAACAATAATTATGGACAGCTTGGAAATACAGATTAAGACAGTGTGAAGGATTCAGCCACGGCCTCTGACGATAATGGCTGCCATGTTCATTACAGGCTCTGAAGTATGAGCATGTCTTGACAATATTAATAGGTAAGACCTTAAAACTGAGACGAAAAATGACTTTTGGATATTTGGGGAGGACATATGGAGTAACATAAAGGAGGACTTACTAATTTGTGCACATAAACAAATAGTGTTAAATGGCCATTATGGAGTTTTCAGCGGCCAGCGGTGCGGTTTTAAGATTGCAACCAGGTGTGCTCATACACGTGCTCGCTTGAACTTCAACTCTAACACAAACGCTTTCATACAGAAATCCTGCAATAAACGCAGAAACACCGGCATGCAGGCTGTGGCTTTTCTCCAGAGATGTTCAGGCTTTGTTACTTCAACGTTCTCGGCTCAGAGGCAGATCAACACCGGCTCCGTACCTTTCATTCAGCTTGACATCGACTATAGGGAGACAGGAAGACAGCTTCACACAACATGCTGGAAAGTCAGGTAAACTCCCACTGCAACGTTACAGTAATATTTTTATCGGCTGCAGGTTGACCTAATCCATGCTCGTTACATGATAATGTTAAATTTACCGTATTTAGTCAAGCTGCTACATCATTAGCTTGGATGTCTGCTTTTCAGTAACTAACTTTACTATCTGTGTATCTTTCACCGGAGGCTCAGCAATGTCACCACAGCAAAATGTATTGGATAATAAGGAAACGGTTAGTGAGCTGGACTGAATGAGATTGTGCCATATTATTTAACAGTATGACTGCAGTAAGTAACTTTACTATAGTGTTAGCGCATGTGTTGTTGATGCTGTTTTGCTGCATGAACATTATTGTGTATTATGTTGGTTACGTTAATTACAGGACAGAGGTGGAGAACTTGTGTACCTGAATATTGGGAAAAAATAAATAAATAGATAAATCTAAACGTTATTGCAAGCAGTGGCAGGTCTGAGCTAACGTAGCATTAGCTGGCTGCCATCTGCCCTGAATTATAGGCTAGCATAAACAAATCGCTCCACATTTGATTTTTACAGTTACATCCTTTCTTGCAGACTAAATCAACACTTTGACATAATACCGGTGGTACACAGGATAGTAACATGGGTTGTGTTAGTTGGTTAAGTAATGTGGAAAGCGATACAGCTTTGCACTGGATAACATTAGCAACTGCTCAGCGTTAGCCAGCGAGCTAACATGACTCTCTCCATGACTTCAGCATTACTGATGTTCACTGTGTCTTCACTTCACCTACATCACCTGAATCAGTTTGGTCTGATGGGCTCAGAGACAATTTAGAGGAGACATAGGCCTACCATTCAATCACAACTCTCACAACCTCAATACAACTTTATGGGGAAAGTCCGTCACGGCAAAGATGGCGGTTATCCCGTCCCTCCCACTAAGCCAATCGTCTGCTTTTAACTGCCAAAGTGGGAATCACATTTCAGCCAACCGTGTGGTTCCAATGACGTAAAAGTCTGTTTTACCTTTAAAATGCATGCGTAGTAGAAGTATAACCAATCAGGAAAAACGCTTTTTGAACCTTATTTTAGGTCAAAGTTGTCAAACTCTTTCAGTGATTTTTATAAGATTTTAATGCTGATTCTAGTCATGTAGTTTTTATGTCGCGGTGACCAATTAAAGTGCAATTCTGGCTCTCTCCCATTCATTCAGATAGGAGCCTGGTCTTATTAGTCTGAAATAGCTGCCCGGAAACATTGCCGAGATGGCGTCCGAGTGGCAGGACTTGCCTAAAAGGACTTTGATGGGCTTCAGCACATAAACCTTTATTGTTGTTTTGTATCCTTACGTGGAGCCTGTGTTTTGCTGTGAGCCGGTTGTTTTATGGTGTTAGTGGACTGCATGTCGTTAGCTGTCATGTTGTTGGTGTGGTGAGAGAGAGGCTTTGGAGCGCGCACAGGGCTGAATCTGACCCGGTATCCTCACATTTATAGCAGAATAGTGGCTGATGCAAGCAACAGAGAAAAAAGGCGTGTGCTTTATTTCTAACCTTAAAACCGACCTTAAAAAAAGTTATTAGCAAGCATGTAAGGAGCCTAGCTAAACATTCAATAACAGCTGGGTCATCGAGATAAGCACGCTGTACATCATTGGAAGTCAATATTGACTGTCATTCTGTGGGAAACTGTACTCCTTTGAAGAAGAAAAAAGCGCTCTCTCTCATGGCACAGTGGAGTTTATCTGTCAGTGTTCCGTGCTCGGGCACAGTTAGTGATCACAGTTAAGCGTAGTGATCACACTGGTGAAACAAACCGGACTGGGAGTTAAATGTGCGTGGGCACGGCACGATACAGATCGCCTAATGTAGTACACCCAAAGATGAACTGTACAGTAAATCAAAAACTCCAGTGTAACACAAGTTGGTGCCAGGGGAGAAGGATTGTTCCCATTATCAGGATTAGATGGGTCTTATACGACCCGGTGACAGTTTTACAGGTATTTGGTCATGATTCAAATAAAGAACAAATTGAAATTTTGACTTGATTGTGATACTGGATGAAAAGTCACGGGATCACCAAAATGATTACAATTTACCCTGCAGTTGCCTTGGATATACAGTATGTACTACATTTCATGGCATCCAACAGCTTTCCTCAAAACCAGAGACCTGATGCTGGCAATAGACTCTGGAATATCCAAACGTCATTATTTATTAAAATAAATTATTCTCTGGGTACTCTGTATAAAATATCTTTGGGAATACATATCCATAATTTAGATATTTCAGTCTGGACCAAAGTGGTGGAACTTATAGACAGGCCGACATTGCCACCCCTAGAGCAATGCTGCTAGCATGACTAAAAACATACGTTTCCATACTTACAAAAAATACCTACTCACTATAGAGGCTTTCTTCTGACATAATCTTAATAAAACTGAATTTGAGACAATTTCTGGGTTAAATGCTTCAATATTACAGTGATCCCAATGAGAAATTCCAGAACTTTTTAGTGATTACATTTTCTCTGTAACATAAACAGAAAAAGGGCCACATGTGACCAAAAAGTACATGCTGTCGATTTGTGCAAACAGGTTCTCTGGCGTGGCTTTCTGACACACCTACTGTAACTGAACAGAGCCACCAGTCATTCACACACGTCCTTTGCTGGTTAATGGTCTGCATTGCTTTCTACGGGTTTATTCAGTTTGTCTTGGAAACAGTTTAGCATTAACCAAAACATAAAACACATTTTGAATTGCTTTACTTGTTTATAAAAATACACAGTCAAAATATTCAAAAACAAGGAGGAGAGACCTGTTCAACTCCAACAGTGTTGTTTTTTTTTTTTTATGGAGTCAATATTTCTGCTCATATTTTTCTTTAGATCTCCTCTCCCTATTGTCTACCTGGGAACCTGCAACTCACAAGAGTAGTTGTGTGTTTTGCAGTTTTCATGTACTTTATCACAGACGTGTACCAGTGGTAAACCCACAAAAGCTCTATAATACCTGAGATTACAGTAAAAAACTTATGGATGCGTAAAATGTGTCCTTTGAATATAGGCAAATGGAATTCTTAGATGAGTCTTTAAAATGGTACAGCCCATTATAAATTAGAGAGCAGAATGTAGACTGTGTACAATCCAGCCTCTTAAATGGGACATAGGTTGTGGTTTTTCATCCGATGACGTCAAATGCATCCAGGTCAAGAGGCCACTCTCTTTTTGAGGAAGCTTTTTCTCAACAAATAAATCCATTGGTTTATCCTCAACTGCACCCTCCAACCTCTGCCCCCTCTTCCTCTTTCTCCCATTATTCTCCTATCATTATTTCTTCTACTTCTCTTCCTTCTGTTCTCCTCCCATTATAATCCTCTTCCTCCTCCTGCCGCTGCTCTAGGATGATGTGATGTATTTGTTTACAGCACAACTCCTCCCCTTATGCCACCGCAGTATTTTGCCTGTTTCCCCCTCAATCTCCTCCTCTTCCTCGTCCCCTCCTGCCATCACACAGAAGCCAGTGTTTCAGCCTGCCTTCCTCCCGCCAACAAAGTATCTCCTCTCTTTGTTGGGGCCTCCTTTTGGAGAGGGAGGCCGCCCTCCAAGTTAATTGTGTATTCGTTAGTATTCGCCTGCCGCAACTTAACGACTTAACTCCTTAAACTGTAGAAGAAGTGGGGTGGTGTGAGTGTATTTTTTTGTTTGTTATTCTTATCTGCTTGCGACTGTAGACACACCACTAAATACAACAGAAATGTTATCAACAATATTTATTTCCATATACTTTTTTCTCCAGTAAGAAGCTCAAAGGAAGCTGAAAGAGGTGTAAGTTCTCACATTCCCACTTTGGACATGTTAGGTACTCTGAGTGGCTGTGCCTTGTGAAATAAAGAACATTATTTAGACAATGAACAAAATTATAAACGCAACACTTTTGTTTTTGCCCCCATTTACCATGAGCTGAACTCAAAGATGTAAGACTTTCTCTATGTACAGAAAAGGCCTATTTCCCTCACATATTGTTCACAAATCTGTCAAAATCTGTGTTAGTGAGCACTTCTCCTTTGCTGAGATAATCCATCCTCACAGGTGTGGCATATCAAGATGCTGATCAGACAGCATGGGTATTGCACAGGTGTGCCTTAGGCTGGCCACAATACAAGGCCACTCTGTGATTCTGATTCCCAGGAACCTGAAACTGTTCCTCTGCTCCATTGATGTAGACAGGAGTGTGTTTTTATCTCCCTTTTTCCTGAAATCAATGATCAGCTCATGTTTTACTGAGCAGTAAGTTGTTCACTGTGCACCACTCTGCCAGATTGTTGATTTCTTCCCGATATGAAGCTTAAAAATACATCAGTTACTTATGGAAATGAATGACTATACTTTTCTATTTACAGTAGAACATTAAAATATAATTGATTGTGTGTAATTCAGTGCTTTGTTGTTATCACTGAAGGCATATGGTCTTTAGTTACATATTCATCTCTTTCTCTGCTTTGTCCGTCTTCAGCTTTTGGGAGGGAGGAACACACCTTGCAACTACGATGGTGTATTAGGACCATGTGGATAATACCATATTGTGCCTTTTACACAGAGTAGCCTTAAAAAACACCAGAAAAACAGTATTTTCTTAATTTCTGAAGTGAGGTAGTGCCATGCACTGCTGTCCAACACGCCACACTTTTTTTCATAATACCACAGTAAGAAATTGTCACAGTCTGCTCCTCAGTTCCCCTCTGGAGCTATTTTCAGCCCCCCGCACACTCCCAGGCCATGTACTTTCCTGCAACTCCTCAGACCTGCCATCCTCTAGCTTTACCAGGTGTCCTCGGACTAAACAAGCTCTCTTCATGACCCGTCTTCCCCACCCATCCACACACCACCTTGTAAATTTTCATCAGCACTGCAGTCAACTGAGGCACATTCAATCTGAAGACAGAGTGCACCGTTCGCAGCAGTTTTCTGGTTGAACCACGTTTCTTCAGTGTGCAACAGACTTTGAGGTGGTTTTCTCTCTAGTTTGGTAGGTGTGTACGAAGTTTTACCCAATCAGCAGCAACTTGTAGAAACCCCATCCACCAGTTTTCACATTCTCCTTCACTTGATTGGAATGTTCTCTGCTGTTCTGGATGGCAAGGCGGCGACTGTAACATTGAGCATATTTTTTGAAATATTGAATTTGTATGTATTTAAACCAATTTCATCAGGCTCCAAAAATGATTAAAAATAAACAAAGAATAGCCTTCTCATCTGCCATAGGACACAACAGGAGTTCAACACACCATCATTTCCGTTTACATAAACATTTTGCTACATTTTGTCAGGGCTGAATGTGTTCCTGAGTTTACCCACTCATCTCCCCACATACGTACCTCATTCCCTAATCACCCTTTACCACATATCAGTTCACTTCCTTTGTTCCTGGCCCGTTTAGGTTATGATGCTGTGTGCTTTATGTCTTGGTTCCCTGTTTCTGCCTGCCTTATACCTGCTTTTTGGCCTTTAGCTTGTTTATTGGACTTTACATTCCTGCCTGCTCCTGGATTTATTTGCTTGTGTTGGAGTGCTCTCTGGTTATAACTAGGGATTCCACATCCGATCATGAGATCGGAAATTGGGCCAGATCACGGAATCGGACGTTACCTCCTGATCAGGACTCGGATATAAATGTATATAGATGTGCTTTGCAAACACTGTGGCACTTTTATTTTTGTATTTGTTTACATGCCTGCCGGGTATTTTAAATTGAGGTGCTATTTGTTTTTATCTTAGACTTTTTTTATATTTACTGTTGCACTAAATTCCAAAAGTGAAGAATTTATGTTATTTATTACTTGATTGTTCAAGCTACCTCACAGAAGTGCTCTGTTTGTTAACAGAGTTGATGAATGTTAAAATAAGGTGAATTAAATAAAAAATAGGGAACATCCTGGATCTGTTTTTCGCTCCTTTATTCGTTTTTTAAGTATTATGGAAGTAATGGATCCGGACATCCCTAGTTATAACCCTAGCCTGCGACAAGACCAGAGTATCAGTTGCCCAGCACCTTGCCGTTTGGTGCAAAGTTATGTTTGACAATAACTAGCTTACAACTTGTTTACCACTAGCTAACCTACATTGTGTTGTAGCAGTAGTGCGATTTCAAGTGCTGTGATGGTAATTTTTTTTAAAGTTATTAACATTAATTGCCATTTCACAGTCACTAATCCAGCTGTTTTTTTTTCTTTGTTAAACTGATTTATAAACATGAATTAAAACACAACCTTTTACCTAACTACATAATATGTAATAAATTTTATTAAAAATGTGATTTTGAAAAATCTCTCTGTGCCCACATGTCATGGAAAACTGGACGGTGTGTAATAGTGTAAGTAATCAGAGTATCTAATGTGTACTGTGTACACACTGTACGTTTTTATAAAGAAATATTGTATTAACACATGCTTTGAAAGGCCACAACTTCTGTTATGATATCATATTGAAATATCAAATACCGGTAATATATTTGCTCAACTGTTGAACACAACCAACAGATGCATATACCCACTTCTGGTGTTGACAGGAAATTAAAAGGCAAAACCAAGGAGTTGGATTACTTCCTTGTTGCTGAACACATAAGGTTAATACATTTTCTGTGAGACAACCAGACAGTGGTTATCAGGCAACCCATTTCTCTCACATACTGTCTATCCACAATCTGCAATCATAATCCGAAATGCCAGTAGGCCTTTCCAGGTAGCCAGCATGAACAGCACCAGCCAACTGGAACTGGCAAGCCAAAATGGGATGCAAACAGTATTTTAATTACAACTGTACTCCTCCTGCTAAATGTACATCATGTAAAAATATTTATTGTAAAAAGACCTATTGCATGAAGTCACTAAACTCCAGGGGGTTGCATTTTAACACTACTTACAAGACAGTGAGGGAGATTTCAATTAAGCAGTACACCCCACTAAACTGTATTGCTCTGTTCCAGACAATTTGTAACTCGAACATTTCCAGCCTCCTACAACCAAAAGAAAAGTTCAAACCCTACTCAAAATCGGAGTTCCTACTCTGAGCAAATCCATCTACCCCAACTTCATGAACAAGCATTTGTCTGATGTCACACAACAAAGAAGCGTATACTGTAAATGGTAAATCAATTAAAAGACAACGTAAAGTATATTTAGCTGTAGTAATTAAAATGATACTGTCATATTGTAAAACCTGTTCTGCATATAAATTGTCATCTTCTCTGCACAAAGGTTATTTGGTAATATACAACATCTACTGTCTTTTGCAGATTAAAGGGACTATATGTACGTTTTTCAATGAAATTAATACAATTTTTATTGCCTTATTGTCAGTGGGCCCAAAACTCACTTAGAAATGAAGCACATGCCTGTTTTCGTTGCTTGCATCAGCCACTATTCTGCTTTTAATTTGAAGCCTCTGGGTTGGATTCAGCTCTGTGCGTGCTCCAGAGCCTCTCTCATACTACAGCGACAACACGGCAGCTAATGACGTGCAGTCCACTAACACCACAAAACAACCAGCTCACAGCAAAACACAGGCTCTGCGTAAGGATACAAAACAACATTAAAGGTTTATGTACTGAAGCCCATCAGAAGTTCAGATGATTTCGAGTAAGAACAAAGTGAGCATTAGTAAAACTGGAGAAACATTGAAAGTCACGTTAGCTCACCGGTTAACACTGAGCAGTTGCTAATCTTATCCAGTGCAAAGTTGTATCCATTGACTGTATATAAGAAATGGACGTAGTCATCGTGACGTCACCCGTTGGTTTGTGGACTGCCGTTTTGAAGCCTACAGTTTGATCGATAGGGCGCCGCCATGTTGAGTTTTTGCAACTAGGAAGTGCGGAGCTAGCTAGCTAGCTTAGCTAGGTGCAACTGTAACTCACGTTAACTGTCATTTTAACAGGGCTGATAACTTTGTCTAGAGAACAACAGTCTGAAAACTAAATGTACTCACCAGAGAAAGTGCACAGCCGACTCCTAATAAGCTTTTTCAACGACGCTGGTTAAATTTACACAGCGGTGAGAGTCGGCTGTAGCTTGATTGACAAGTCGCCATGGTAACGACTTCTCAATCATACATAATCCCCCCTTAAAACATACTCTGATTTACTGGGGTAATTATTCAGCTGAGAAGTAGAGTCATTTTCCCATTATTTCTAATGGAGCTGGACTTCTTTTTGCAACCAGAAGAGTCGCCCCCTGCTGGATTTTCAATAGAATGCAGCTTTTAGGGACTTCCGCATTCGCTTCATATTATAGACCGGAGGCTTCCTGCTTGGTTGTATCGCATTCTATATTACTTCACCAACAAACGTGACCCATGTTACTATCCTGTGCACCACTTTTGATTTAGCCTGCAAGATAGAATGTAATGGTAAAAAGCAAATGTAGAGTGATGTGTTTACTAACGTTAACCTAAAGTGATGCAGGCAGGAGCAGCCAGCTAACGGCACATTAGCTCGGACCGGCCGCTGTTTGCTTCGTAACGTTCAGTTTAGGTTTATTGTGGTTTTACCAATACTCAGGTATACAGCTTCTCCACCTCTCAGTCGCTGTAACTAACGTGACCCACATAATATAAAACACTGCAACAAAACGGTGACAACAACACAGAGAAAGAGCCATCCACTAACACTAGTTACAGTAAGGTTACTTACTGCAGTCTAACTATTATAAAGTGTGACACAATCTCATTATAATATCCAGTCCAGCTTACTAACTGTTTCATTATTATCCAATACATGTAGCTGTGCTGGTGTTGCTGAGCCTCTGGTGACAGATTCACAGATAGTAAAGATGGTTACTGAAAAGAAGCAGGCGAGCTAACGATGTAGCACCTCGGCTAAATGCAGTAAATGTAACGTTATCATGTAACAAGCATGGATTAGTTCAACCTACAGTTGATAAAACTATTACTGTAACATTGCATTGGGAGTTTACCTGAGTTTTCAGCTCTGTCTGTTCTCCCTGTCTGTCTATAGCTGCTGCCACGCTGCCTGTTTTAGGGAGTATTGTGGCGATATGCAGCTCGCTGCTCTGAATGAAAATTACGGTGTTGATCTGCCTCTGAGCCGGGAACATTGTTAAAAAATATTAGTCACTTGTTAAATTCGTAAAAAAATCTTTTTGATTACACCAAGGGTAGTGCTGAGAATTCAATTGTTTGTACACTTGACAAGTTGCAGTCAGCTATGTCTTTTGTTCACATTTGTCGTTGTGGCTCTGGATTGCTTTGAGGCCATAAGTCAGCAATTTCCACTGGGAAATTCTGACCTCCAACTTTGACTGGAACGCAGAGTAAAAAGATATCTAATCAGACCAAGTTAGTCAAAACACCAGTGTGGCTGTACAGCACCTTTACCTTCCTCTGCTACTTCATTGTTATGAACCCTTGTCCTTGCCATGGTGATTGTGCAGATATGGACCACTGAGATAAGCCTGCCCTAGACCGTGCAGACATTTTGACTTGGCATAGGTGTTACTAATAACATTAACGATGGCCCCATTCTAGTGTCCCAGTAAGACGTAACAGTTTAACAGTGAGCCAGAGTGCTAAATACCATCACCCTGAAACTTAAGCAGCTAAATGAAATTCAGCGATCAGTTTATTTACACCTGGGATTTTTCTGTGACCTGCCAAAATGTCTTGTGAAAAAGGCCTGTTGTCTAGGTATTACTTTTTGCTTCCTCCTCTTTCAGTTTTTGTTGCTGCTTTAAGCAGTCAGCCGAAAAGCAACATGCAAATTATGAAAAATGGACAGAAATAATTCTGTGTCTTTTGATTGTTTTTTATTTTAATGATTTAACTCACTCTAATATTTGTTTGAATGCACTTGCACAACACCACAAGGAACCAGCAGTAAATAAGTTAAGAGCATTTAATGGTAAACTAAAGTAATCCTGATTTGGATAGTGTGTAGAACAGTAGGCCATACTGTTTACCTTCCTCCACTACAAAAGAATGAACAGAACTCAAATTACAGCAGGCAGGATGGAAAACAGACTCACCTGAACCCTGTCTGTCCACTTATAAAACTGGGTTATCCACTAGGAGGGACAACCTGTCATTTATGGAATATTTGTTTTTATCTGTGGCAAAGCTGGAGAGTTTGTACATGTCCAAAGGCATTAAAATAAAATAATGATAATATTAATTTATATTTAGATTTGTATAAATGAAATAACCTATTGACATGAACTCATTTTATTTGAAAAGGACAGGTTCAGCTGTAGGTTTATGACAACTGGATGAAATATAGTCAAACTGCACGTTACACTGTGCAGCATTAAAACGATTCAGGCAATTTCGGATTTCCTACAGTTCCTACAAAATCATAAATTTAAATTTTGACGTTGCTGGATATTATGGTTATAAAGACAACACTAAAGCTAAGTAAACATATTCTCCTGTGTACTTCTAGTCTCAGACGTGAGATCCCGGCATGTCACACCCTCCGCTACCTGAGACAAGGTAGTGGCTTCAGTGGTGGGCCATGCGCATGCGCACGTCCTCCTCCGTTCATCAGTAGATTTGACGGGCAGCCCGAAGAGCGGTGCGTGGTTCAGTCTACAGTATCTGGACCGGACCGAGGCGGGCGGGAAGCACATTTGAAAGGCAGAGGCAATGGAGGACAAACATAAAAAGAAGACGGATAAAAACTCATCCACGAGCGACAGAGTCACTCTAAAAAAAGAAATTGGACTCCTGAGCGCTTGCGCTATTATCATTGGTGAGTGTGTGACAGCTTTTGTCTTGAGTGGTGTATCAGTGGAGAGCGGGTCGATACGGTGAGTTCAGCTACAAGTAGAAGTTAACGGGGAAACGTGAGCGTGACTGCTGTAACGTGGCGGGTGTGCAGTTGCGCTGTTAAAGTTTCAATGTCATGGCACACAATAGGAGTCAGCCACAGACGGGATCCTTTTTTGTTCGGGTTTTGAACTTGTGTAAGTACAGTGCAGGGAAATTTAACAGATTTATTCAGAAATGGCACAAACCCGCCAAAAATGCGCACAGAAGTCGCTTGTAGCCTATACGCACGGACCACTTCTGATTTCTAGAAGGGGTTTGGGGTTTGTGTGGAAACTGTTGCATCAGTCAGGCTGATCTGAATATGGAGATGCATACGTGGCTGGATCATCTCATGTTGAACTTGTGAGGCAAAACACAGCCTCCATGTGGTCCTGCAGAACAGTGGAGCGTTAACACGGTAACACTGCCAGGGTTTGGGGTTTGATTCCGCGAGACCTCAGCAATTAACGTTCCTTGCAATCATCTTATTATAAATCGCCCATACTAAAAGTTAAGTCGTTCTGCAGGCCAGGAGATTTATATTTGGAATAAAATGCAGCCATAGCGAGAAGGTTTTTTTAAACAGGAAACTGCGTTGTTTCCTGTAACTGGTGATGTATAGTAGGCATGCTCTATGCAGCCGCGGAATCAGCCTCATCCGCAGGCGAAAACTCAACAGGTCATGTAAATTAGTATGTAGTATTATAATCTAATTATCTAATCTAACACTAATGCAGAGGATTCACCTAGCCCAGCTTACAACGACTGTACCATCTTTATATGTGGAGGCAAGAGCACGATAATGAATGTTACGAGTTGTTTTTGTGTGAGACATTTTGTTCTTGGACTTTGTTTGATTAATAGGAGATTTTTTTCATTGCACAATATGGATTGATAACATATAACTCTAGTTCTAGAGTAGTGCAGCTCTGCTGTAAGGGACAGTTTATTTTTGAAAGTATCCTACTGAAAAATCCAACCCCCCTCCCTCCCTTTAAAGCCACTTCCCCAAAAACACATGTTCATGTACAGTGAATGCATGGACGCACAGGTAGACAGGCTGGTAGGCCATCATTTTAGCCACAGATACCAGATTTTTTTCATTTTTGTGTCAGAGCATTTGCTTTATTAATTGCTCTTGGGATGTAAAGATGATTTCAACAAATATAACAAGAAATCCAAAAAAAATCCATGATCTCATCCCAAATACCTGGAAAAAAAATAAATAAAAAAGGTGATAACCAACCTGGGTAGTTAAAACCTTTTTAAATATTTTTTTGTTATCAAGCTTTTATTAAAAACAATACACTGACTATAAACCAACAGAAGAAGGGGTACCAGCTCCGTTAGAATAAAAAGAGGTCCTTTAAGGCTATGGAGACTGCTTCAAAACACATGAGGCTGTTAAAGTATGTAGCTACTGATTTAGAGTGGGAGCTTTATCAGTGATCCACATGATACATTTCTGCACAGAGTGCAACAAAATATAGAAAAGGTCTTTGTTACAAAAATCAGTGGGTAACTCATCATTTAGTCCGAGCAGGCAAGATGTAAACTTTAAAATGTTATTAATAAACAATTGTAGTCCAGTATCACCGGATGTGAGGGGCAGCTTTGCAAACAATGAAAATATCAACCAACAGCAAATTGACATTTAGTACAAATATCTGATAGATTTGGATTCACTCTGTGTCTGGCTTCAGGAGTAATATATATGCCTAAATTGCCTTGTTATATTATAGTGCCCAGATCAGATTTCCACTTGCCTTTAACTTTGTCAGAATTGTCAGTCTTGAGGCTGCAAAGTATGTTATAAAGCCATCTGATATATCTAAGCAGCATAATATCTACCAATAGAGACTATGTAGAGGAAATAGCGAGTCTGTCTTGGCGAGTCTAGATAAATTAAAATGTCGTCAGCATATAGCATTATTATTTAAAGAGATTTCTTTCATTCTCACAACTGGTCTAAGATTGCAGCTAGGGGTTCCATAGCCAAGGCAAACAGCAGTGGGCTCCTAGTACAGCCTGTTAGTAATTACAGCTACTAAGAGGTATACAGAGGTATAAGGTATACAAGATTTAAATTAATTTAGGAAAGTCCTGACCCCAGTCCAAATCTCTGAAGAGGTAGGGTGATTCCAGCTGATCAGAAGCTCAGTGTCAAGAGAAATATCCAAGGCCTATACATTGATGCATGCTGAGTAACACTGACCAGTTTTCTTCATCATGAGAAGAGTATGTCCCTCCTGTGAAACTAGGCTGATCATTAGTGATAATAGAAGCGAGGACATTTTCTAAACGTAAAGCCAGGACTTATGCTGAAGCTACAAATCAAAATTGAAAACAGATAATGTACTGCATGAATATCTTTCTTACTGGTGGTTTACCCTTTTATAGCAATTGATACTTAATATACATTTGCCTCCATTATAGGTGAAGGGGGAGGGCTAAGTCCTCCTTACCTAAAATTAAAGAAAGAAAATTGTCTTGCTTTAATTAAAAGCTGAATTGTGGTGCAATATAGTCACTTGTACAATATTTTTAAAATATTGAATTCTTTATAGTATAGTTAATAGTGCCTTTCAAATCTCTAATGCATGAAATATTATAGGTATAGGCCTATAGGCATCCTGACGTATCTCACACACTGCATTGAACTCTGAAGTTACCATTTAACATACTTGTGAAATACAAGCTCATGTTTTAGGTTTGCCAGCAGTCCTTGATCAGCCTCAGTAAATCACCTATAGATGGTCACACAACAGGGACAGTATCAACTTGAACTGAGCATCTTTGGTGCCAGCAACATGCCATGAAGTATTAGAAATGTGCCAGTAGAGACATAAAGTACTGCCATCACTTCCATAAGTCCCAACTGTACCACTGCAGGGGAGATCTGCAAATTATAAGGTCCTACACCACAAGTAGGCAGTAAAAGGGGGTGGTGGAACAAAGCAAGATGACTGAAAACTGAACACAGATGTTGGACATTATAGCCTGTTGAACTAAGGTTTCCACAGTAGCTTTTTACAATGCTGATTACCGCCTGTACCTGCAGCTCATATATCCTCATGCTTTATACATTTATGGAGATAAATGTAAAAATCCAATGGAAAAGTATTTCACTGTAAAAAAGCAGACATATACAAACTTACAAGAACTACTTATACACAGAGAACAACGAAGGCAGTTTTATTATTAGGACAAATGACAAACACAAGATCTCTGTGGAAGCTGGAATGTGATGCACAATCTTAAAAGGGTTACAAAGGAAAACGCAGGAGTGTGGCACTTTCAGTTGTAATGTTGTCATTTTAATAGCTTATCTTTATAACCAACCATGTCTATTATGTCTTTTGAGAGAATCATCCATTCTTTGGCCTAACAGTGTATCAGAGAGCTTTAAGGATTACATACTTTGTCTAAGTTAATATTTTTAATGTGAAATGAGTGGTCAAATACCTCAGGTTGCTTATCAAGTATTTTCTGTGAAGCACAGATGGATTGACGCTGTGCAGCTAGTAAACTACACATATACAATATGAGTCATGCTACTACCCACCAGATACAGCCTACTCACATATCTAACACCCCACTCCAGTAAGGTGGATTAATGGCTGCTCCTTCCCTGTGTGCACCTACTACTTGCTTACATTTAGGGCTAGACAATAAACCAAATGTATCAAATGACAAATAATGACCTCTAACCAAAACTGAATGTACTTATGTTACACTTCTTTGTAAATATATAACATACAATCACATCTAGTTTAACCAGTAGTCCCATCCATTTTACCAGCCCCACCACCACTCCATAAATTATAAGAAGATTGTTTCCCCTGGGCCCCAGCCCTTCTCTGTTATGTTCGCTCCCTGCTTCATGCTTGTTTAAACTGGTCAGACAGAGAAAGAAAGTCACTGTACCTACCACCATTTAATATTTTTTCACACGAGCCTTCTGACTGAAATACAATGAAAGTGTGATTTTATTTTGGTTTCACACAGGCTTCTCCGTGATTTGTGTAAATGGTGATTAATCTAAGCAGTAATTTTCAGAACATTTCTCAGCTATGGTGCAGGGAGGCTGAGAGGGTCAGTAGGACTCTGATTCACGCTTTCAGCTGAGATGCCAAACTTTATGACGTAAACACAACATAGGCCTTATGTAACGGGCACTGCATCTCACCACGGCCTCCACAATCGAATCTGACAATGATAAATGCAGTGTTCGGACCTCCTCTCTCCCTCTGCATCATTATGGAGCGTTCAGAGCTGCTCTAACTGGGAAGCTGCTACGGCATGCCTCACTGGGTTTCAACAGCTAAAATGTTGACAGTGGACCGAGGTACATTTTTTGTGAAGACTCATTTTGTACCAAAGTTCACCAAAGAGGAGCAAAACACATTTTGCTTAGACAGCTGCTGTTTGCTTACATTCTTATTTGTTTTGTTTTTTCTTTTTGTAGGGGTGATGACTTATGAGTGCCAGGCTGTATTTGAACTCATGACATGGTGGCTTATCAGTATGTGTCTTAGCCAAATGAGCCACCAGGGAACCTCAGTTTATCTCTGTTTGGGGGACAGCTGAACCAGGACCTCCAGTGAGCCATGTTTCCACTACTCCACAAGTTGGACCAGTTCTTTCTATCAAATATAATCATGACTGTGTCATTACGTATGTTGGGGCAGGTGTTGCTTGCTGTGATATTGATATTATACAAACAGCCTAACTGGTTAAACAGGCAAATTATGCTGCAGCTGTAATGATGGTGTACCTTCACAACTACTGTGTATATAGGTCACTGATCTCTCAGTGAGCTAATTAAGTGGCCAGTGTAACCAGATTAAGTGGTTTTCTGCCCAGTTGGGCTACATTTGAATTTATTTAGCAGGGACATTTTGTTTTGGGTGAAATTTTGTACCATTTTGGGCTATTTTCTACATTGAAAATGTTGGCTATATCATTTCTGCTAGACTTCTGTGTCACCCAAAAACAAAAGTTACAATATCTACTGTTAGGGAGCTTTGACCTCTGACCCTTGACTTCTTTACCAGTGTGTGTCCAGGCTTGATATCCATTGTTACCTTTTATTGTTTTTTACTGTAGATACGAGAGTCAACTAAATACCAACAATATACATTATAATAGTCCAAAATATATTACATCACATGATAGACATAATGTTAATCATACGGTGTTCTTTGGACATAGCAGTTACTCAGTGGGAAAAAAATCAGTTGAAAGGAAGTTTTTTTTTTTAAATGGTTGAGAATGTTTTAAGAAGCATCTCAGGATTTCTTTGCTGCTGTGTTTTTTCTTTCTGGTTTTGTTTTCACACGTTTGAGGGTTTTTTGTGTCTCCAAAAACCTGTATATAGATCAACAAGCCTCATATAAAACATCCCATTACATAACTAGAAAAATCTGAAATAGACTTGATTCTAAATGTTCGGACGGAATCAAATATGATGGCTTGGTGTGTAATAGGTAGACTCTGTTTGTAGAAGGTGCTCTCTGAGTAGTTATATACTGTATTTAATTATCTGTCAGGCAAGTGTGATAACCTTAATCTTTGCTCCTCTCCTTAGGCAACATCATTGGCTCTGGAATATTCATTTCACCTAAAGGAGTGTTGGAGCATGCAGGCTCAGTGGGGCTGTCACTCATTGTCTGGGTTTGTGGAGGGGGGATCTGTGCCCTTGGGTCCTTGTGCTACGCTGAACTGGGTGTCACCATCCCAAAGTCTGGAGGAGACTATTCATATGTGACAGAAATCTTTGGAGGGCTAGTGGGGTAAGTACTGTTTTCCCTTTTTGAACACTGCTATGCCTAAACTACAACGGCAGCTACTCACATCTCAAGTTTTGAGAAACTTCACGACTGTGTTTAGTTTCCAGCAATTGTACTTGTCACTAGTTGTGGATTACACACTGCAACAGTGCAGAGTCTCTACACAAGAGGGTTGGCTCAATAGGACAGCCTCTCTGGAACCAATCAGCTCTGAAGGTCTTGTGACTTTCATGTGGTCATGTGACATGTCAGCTGATCATAGAGCAGTCTGAGAAGGTCAAATGTGCCCTGCACTCTGCATGCCTGTGGGGACAAAGGGATGTGTTAGGTAATAATAATAGTTCTGTTTTCATCCTCAGACGCCTTTAAATGTGGCCAGCATTAAGTAGCAAAGAACAACACTAATCAATTATTATCTATGTTTAAAAAGACCAAAGGTTTGCTCAGACCTAACACAAAGAGAAGTTAATAATGTAATAACAGTGCTCCTGAATAATAAGTTTGTCCTCCAGTTCCTGATTCTCTGTGACACCAGGAGAATTTCCAAGCTGATAGGCTCTTGCAACACAGCATCACACAAATTTTTCGCCCAAGTTTTCCAACTCAAAATTTGAACTTCGGACATGTATTTGTATCTGTTTGCATTGCGAATTTGCGTTTACTCACGTCTTTGTATGTAATCTTGTCACGTTAAATTTGCTTCCTTTGGTGTGAACACACCATTAAAAACCCAAATGTAGCAACATTTGTGAATATTTTAGTTGTGGATTTATCGATTATTCTATTATTAAATAGAGGGCCGCACTGCGACAAAAGTCTCAGGAGAGGTCAAAGGTCACAGTGTCATTCACTAGAAGATACTGTATTCTGGTTTCAGAACCAGTTTCCATCTGTTATATGGCGTCTCCTCCTCATGTCTGATCACCAGTTTCTTATAAGTGATGCCAGCCAGCCCTAATTGGCTGCTGTGGAGAGATACTATAATCAGCTGTAGAACTGAAGTGGTGCTGGGCAGCTCCTAACATAATCATGTTTGCAAAGTCAGCATGCAACTGAAACATAAAAGTGGGAACCTCTACCACAGCTTTTAACAGCAACTTCTCTCCATAAATCTTGAGTTAAAAAGAAAAAAGTCAGTTTTACTCTCACATAAAAAACTCTGTCTTGTTTTGTCCCTTCATCCTGTAGCTTCCTGTTGTTATGGAGTGCCGTCCTCATCATGTATCCAACCACGCTGGCTGTCATAGCGCTCACTTTCTCCAATTACGTCTTGCAACCGGCCTTCCCGAATTGCCTGCCTCCGTACATTGCCACCAGACTCCTCGCCACCACCTGTGTCTGTGAGTTACAAACGGCTCCAAACCCTTTAAAATCCAGATGTGTTTCAGTCATGATTTATTAGTTCCTTTGTTTAGTCTGTATTTGGTGCTTGGCTGGGATGTTTCCGATTGTCAATCAGTGGATCCGAAACCCTTCTTCTTCGTTGATTTCCTCTAAATTTTCCATTGATGAAACAAACTGAAACTTAAAAGAGCTGAAGTCCCCCCTTTGCAGTGGAGGATTTTTCCACAGCAAAGACTTTTAATTTAAAGTCAGATGCCACAAAGTGACTCTTTAAGCCAGATGTCAAGCAAAAAAACCCATTCCTTCCCTGTGAGGTTTCTGAAATTCATTCAATCATCTTGTGCAACATGGTAGTACTCACTGCAGTCCCTGTGCACCGTTACATGTTAAATTCTTACAAACGCTCTCAACGTTTCATTTTCAGCATCTCCTGAAATTTGTGAAAGGAGAAGAGCTGAGCTTGTAATACAACTGCTGGGTGTGTCTGACCTTCCTTCCAGGAATGCAGCAATTAAACTGCAAATGTAAAAGCTTTCATTGACTGGGTGTAGGAACAATCACTATTTTGTTACATCTCTGATTCTGTTCCAAATAGTTCTCTTACAGGAAACAGTTTTGTGAAGTACTGAAAAATCAGTACCATTCTCATAGCTGTCCAGGTGACTCTAAGGCCCCATCCACACTACTACGTTTTAGTTTACAAACGGAGAATTAAAACAAATACGATCTCCGTCCACACCAGCGTTTTAGCTGCGTTTTGGAGTTGATCTCCGTCTACATTAAAACGACTGAAAACGCACAACTAGGGCCCGTTCAGGTGTACTGGGCATGCGCGTGCCGATGTAAACATGAAGCAGATGGTCTATTCCATAGTTACAGAAGATTTGGGAAAAGAATAAATAAATACAGACGAAGCATCAGAACATTTTTTTTTTTTGCATGCACAAATAACGAGCTTGGAATGAATGTAACACGGGAGTGTGGCGGCAGAAACAGACTGGGAGTCATTGTAAAGTAAACTGCAACATGCACAGTACAAGTGTAGACAAATAAGTTATTTGCACGGTACATAATATTTTAATAAAAATATGAGGTCAAAAACCCGGTCACTAGCATCATGTTTCTCCTTTGCAATAACCATTTAGAGAGCCAAGCGTCATCATCATTGCGTTTCAAAACCCTCCGGAGTTTTGAAATGCAAAACGGGGTCGGCAGCGTTTCCAAACTTCTCCATTTTAGGTGTTCATTTTTGTCGTTTTAGTCTGGACGGGAGGTGCAAACGTAGATAAAGGTCTCCATTTTAATTTGAAAACGCAGTAGTGTGGATGAGGTCTAAGCTTAACATAAAGACTGGAAATGGGGGGTAAAACAGCCTGGCAACCTCACAGCACATTACAGCAAGACTCCATGAAGTCACTGTTCCAAGAAATATTTGACACCTTACAAACAAAAAACTTGTTTTTTGACTTTGCTTTTTTTGTACAAATTGAACAAACAAGATACAACTTGTTAATTAATGAGCTTTAGAAGTGCTAGTAGATAGATTTTGTTACCTTTGGACAGAGCCAAGCTAGTTGTTTCCCACTTAGTCTTTGTGTACGGAACACTGGAGTAGCCATAGAGAGAAACAAAAATGTGTTCCCACATTTTGATGAATTAGTGCTCACGAGATAAGTGTGTGTATATACAGAGAGCCTGCATAACAGACCAGCCTTGTTTATCATCAGCAGGCTGGGCAGGAGGGACTGCTACAGCCGAAGAGGTCGGTGTGTTTACTGGAGACACTACAGCTCACAATCCGCTGTATCAGCACTGCTGCTTGCCAGAGCTACACATAATGACAATAAAGCACAATGACAGTAACGGCTGATATTATGCAGGCTCTATGTGCTTGACTCAAACTGTTAAAGGTGGGGTATGTGATTCTGGAAATTCAAAACTATGACACAAATCACGATATAGATGAGAGCGAACAATGACACAGCAACTAATGTAAGTAACTTTAGCTGAGATGTGAGTTAACATCCTGTCGTCACAGTTGCTGCTGCAAAGCTAATGTGCAGAGAGGCACAGCACGCTAGTTTCCAACAGTGACACAACTCTCCTGCTACTAAAGCTAACATCACAACAGCAACTTCTCGTCTTGGCAAACTAGAAAGTAAGCAAATCATTTAACATCAGGGTTCCCACGCGTCCTGGAAAACCTGGAAAATGAAAGACCCATTTTCCAGTCCTGGAAAACACATGGAAAATGGGGAAAAAAGTAAAATGTCCTGGAAACGTTTGTGTTGTCCTGGAAAATAGTTTTCCCTCCTTGTGGATGAGCATAAATGGGTTAAACATTATGCGCATGAATGTCTGTTTTCAGCTGCCTTCAACGGGTAATATTGGGCTGAAGCGCTTGTCTGCTTTCATTTCTGCATGTAGCCAGCACAGCGCCCACGTGACACAAATCTGCCAATATATGCGCATTTTGCATAGCAAGTACGCAATTTGACATCTCAGTATGTAGGACTTGCCCTCTAAACTACTGGACATGTGACAACCACGATGCAGCAGCGTGGTGAAGCACTTTCAGCTAATCATTGTAGAAAAGTGGAGAATAGCGAGTCTACCGAACCCACAGCGTAACATTCCGTCCCTCTCCTCCTGCCCTCTGCCTCAGCACCGCTCTACTCAATGGCACTGCTCTGCCTCACTCTCTGTACGTTCCCCATTCGCTGCAGTTGGGCTTAAAAAGGTAAACTGTGTGTGTGTAGGCCTGTCACGATAGTCAATAAATAAATTAATCGCACGATAAAAAAAAAAATGAGCTCGATAATCTTTCCGGCCGTGATAATTTTCATTTGCATGCTTGTTTGTTTTCCTCGTCTCTCTCTACCAAAGATACTGGATGATAACTCTCGGTTCCTTAGCGTGAACTAGAGCTTAGATTCTCTGCCCGAGCCCGAACTTGACCCGACCTGTGGTATATGATATATACCAGTATTTTACCCTAGTTTGTCAGAATATTGTACTTCAGATCCATTTGTATACACCAGTAGGCTAAATGGATTTTGCATTTAAACACATTTAGCTTTACAAAAGGTCTATCCATTTCAGCAATGTAATTGACAAAAACGTTTACAAAGATTTGATAAATCAAAATAATTTAGAGTCAAAACACATAACTCATCAGTTTATGCCATTATGTATACCAGATGCGTAATGTGCCTTGGTGCGAGCAGATGCAATTAATTTAGAATTCCGATAATAGTTAATATTTTCTAACGTTAGTGACTGATTGCGAATACATCTTGACTGTGAGAGTTTGGACTTTTAAACTGATATCAGCAAGTAAAATAGCAGTGTAGAGAATAACTTCTGTTTTAGTAGTGTGGCATTGCAAATAGAGGAAAGCAGGTGTCATTGTGAAAGACAACAATCTTTGCACAACTATAATACAGATATAACGGTATAGGTACAATATCACATCTGTTTCAAAATATATCTCGATATGATAATATCGGTATATCACCCAGCCTTAGTTGTGATAACTTGATTCGCACTGTAGCAGCTGAAAAAGTCTTGAAAATGTCCTGGAAAAGTCCTGGAAAATCATTTCAAGAAAAGAGTGAGAACCCTGAACATCACCTAATACACAGATCATCGCTTTTTCTAACGAATAACAAGGGTTAAAACTAGATGTACTCACCAGAGAAAGTGAACAGCCATCTCCTAACACCCTTTTCCACGGCGCTAGTTATATTTAAACAGTGCCGTGGGTACAAGTCACTCTATCTAGCCTGATTGACAGGTTGCCACATTAACGACTAGTCAATCATAGATGATCCCGCCCTGAAGCATACTCTGCTTTATGGCCTATTTTCCTCTAAATGGGGCAATAATTTACTAAATGAATATCATGTTGTATTGAAGAAGACACAAAACTAGCGATTGAGATCATAAACTCATCAGGAAAGTGCTTACTGTGGTAATAAATCAGCTGAGAAGTAGGGTCATTTTACCATTATTTCTAATGGAACCGGACTTCTTTTTGCAACCAGAAGAGTCGCCCCCTGCTGGCTGTACAATAGAATGGGACTTCCGCGTTCGCATCAGTTTGCTGACCGGAAGCTTCCTGCTTGGGTGGGGAACACTTTGTTTGTTTCCAATTTACAGAGCCAGGGCTGTGCACTAACACTGGATTTTTTTTTCAGCGCACACCCAGAACATGTAAACACGTGTAAACGTGTACTGGATTAGAATCAAGAACCTCACCTTTTTTTCACATTACTCAACACTCTGTTAAACAAGGCTGCTCTGTTGCTGGCTGTGTTTGTGTGTGTGTATTATATATTCCTTCTCTCCAGAGCTCCATATTTATGCTATACCAAGCTAACCATGTCCTAGTGGTCATGTTATATTTAAAGGAGATGATCTTCTCATCTAACTCTTTCTCAAGAAAGCAAATAAGCGTATTTCCCAAAATGTTGAACTATTCCATAAAAACAAAAAATTACAGCACAGGAAAATGTGATGATGTGATTGGCCAGTTGAAGATCAGTGTCTGCCAGAAGCTTTGCTCAGCGTTTCCAAACTGACAAGCTGGTTGATGGCTCTGTCATCATGGCATCCCAGTTCACAGTATCACACTTCAGACCTTCTGATACTTCAGACATACCAGGTTCTCTGACTGTCTGACCCAGAGTGACTCCCAGTGAATTGAGACAGTAGATCATAAACAAGTGTTGGAAAAACAAACATCAGCAAGGAAAAAACAGAATCTAGACGAATCTGACCATTGACCAGTGTGTGTGGGAAGAGGCTATATGAATGTAAAACAATGGGAAATCTACAAAACTACAAAGGGTAAAAAAACTAACCAAACCAAATCCAGCTACTTTCATCTCATAGCTTGAAGATATTATGATGATACTGTGGTAGTTCACTGTGGGCTGACAGCTGTCATTGTCATTTGATAATTGCTCATGAAATGCTGTGCTCTATTTCCAGCCTCTAATCTGATCAGCGCCTTGCCTTGAAATGTTGGAGTACAGCAATCTGTATTTAAATAGCCAGTGGCAAAAGCAGACTGTGCATGCATCCGGTCAACAAGCCAGCCAGTTGGGTCTTGTGTGAACTGGATGGAGAAACGGGGAGGAAAAATGTGAGAAGGTGCATGTGTCAAGCTGGGGTTAACATGTACAGGACACAGTGGTGGACCTCCACTATTTTGGGAAACAGAATGTTACAACTGCTGCCTAGTTAGTTAGGCCAGGGGCCTACTCTGTGTGTGAGTGTGTTTGTGTTGTACTCTTGAGTGTGGTACGAGTTTGTTTTGTGTGTGCACGTGTGTGTGTGTGTGTGTGAGTGTGCGCATGTGTGTCAGTATCCGTGTCAGACTGTATAATGGTGCCAGCCTTTGTGGACGCCGCTAATGAGAGGGTGTGTCTACGCCATTGTGCATTGTTTCACAGTGGTTACCGTGACGCTCCTGTCACTGAGCACCATGGAAACAGGAAATGGGCAGGACACCTTGCACATCAATGATGGGGGATCCCATAGGCCAGCTGTCATTCTGGTTAGCTGTTTGATGTGCCTATTGGTTGACTGCTACCACCCCCGTTGTCCTCTCTGGTCCTCAGACCTACAGTCACAATGAGATTGTAGTCATCTCTCTGTGATCAGCAGTTATATAAGCTTGAGTCCCAGTGAACAGTTGAAAAATCTTTTCACCAGAGCTTCATCACCCTCAAACAGCAAAACAAGGTGTTAAAGCTGGTGGTGTAAACTAAAAAAATATTTAGGCAGGTCTGTGTGTCGTCATTGCAAATGTGGGAATAATTCTTATTTTTTAATTCAAAGGTCACACATTCTTTGAACCTTTTGGCTCCCACAACTCTGCATGCAGTGAGTCACTCAGCAGTTTTGTTCACCATAAATGTAGGCAAATTCAGGACCATAAATCATACAGAGGCAAAAACCTGTCAAGTCGCTCATAATTAGCAAAACTGGAGATCAGTATTAAGTCACTTTAGGAAAGAAAAAGTTCCAGTATCTTGGCTGCCAGGGATAAATTGAAAACATTTACCAGCGGTGGGGCACAGTGTTTTTCTGAAACACTCAGTGAGATTAACCGGATTACAAGTTGTTGTTCTGCACTGCTGAGTCTTATTGAGGCCGCTGTTATGTCAAGTGAACTTCTTGGTTAAGAGTTTATGAATGTGAGTCACCCTAGATATGTGTCCCTCCTCCTTCCTCTCTTACAGAATGTACTGCATGAGAGTCACAAGTGACCCAGGTGTGTGTGTGTGTGTGTGTGGGTGGGTGGGTGTGAAAACCAGACAGGTCCAGTTGTGGGCTGGTAATGTTCTTCTAAGAATAGGAGCACTGGACAGCCCATACGGCACAGTCATGCGCTTAGTACACCCATTTCAGGAGATTTACTTGTAACACCACTTTAATTTCCAGCAAAGAACAATAGAATACATTTCTTGAAAATGTAAAAAAACAAACAAAAAAAACTGTGACCTGTCTCGCTGACCCAAGCATTATCAATTTTGCATCATACCCAACAATTAATTGAAATGTGTTAGGGTTTTTTTTTTTTCAAAGCAGGAGGGACACACACCCTGATCTCACTCATTCATTCCAGTGCAGCAGGAAGCCAGATTTAGTATCACTTGTGTGCCACATCAGTGTGGTGGTGCAGCAGTGGGAGGAAAAAGAGCTGTAGTTGTACATTTCAGCCAATCAGATGTTATATCCCGCCCATTGGTTTTGATGGATGACCTTATCATTATTCCACAAAACATGCCCAACAAATCATAACATTGCCATTATTCAAAACAAGGCAAACTGCAATTTCCATTTCATTTTAATGGAACAAATTTGTTTTCGAAAAGGTGCCTAAAACTGAACTGCTGCCAGAAGCTTAATGCCTTTCACGGGCACACTGTGTGCCATTTAAGTCCTTTGTGCCTTTTAAGCTGTGTTTTTGTTCTGCCCTTTTATGGTTGTTTGCTAAAGAGAGCCTTCCATAAAGTCAAAACAAGGATGCAACTATAGACACAGCGTAGGCACAAATGAATGAAGCAGTGCACAGTATGCAGGCTAAGAATAGATACTGACATCATGCACATCACTTACATTTAATGTTGGCAGTTCTAGACTTCCACAGATTTCTTGACCTTGCTTCACTTGTTATATTGAATCCTGCACAAAACTCATTTAGAGTTTGATTGAGGGATCATGGTCAGTCAGCAGACTATCAGCTACAGCTGCTGGGCAGATCGGAAAAATCAGAGTGGTTCATCATTTAAAGAGATCATTACATAATGCACATATTGGTTTTGATTCCTTCAGCATCCCTCAATCCTGGAGAAAAAACAGCAAATGCTGCATGTTAACTTGTTAACTGCTCTGCATAGAATCATTAGAAGGGACCTGATGCTATTTTCACCTCTGCATTTAAAAACAACAAAATCCATGAGAACACTATTGTAAAAAAAAACTCTGGTAACAGAGATTTTATAAAGAATTTTCTGCTTCTCGTTTTTTCCCCCTAGTCTGATAGTCTAGTGATTCTGGTGTTAGATTCCCTGTGGTGGATAGACGGGATTGCCGGGTTATTGCCAGTCCATTGACTCCAGTGAGCAGGTCCTGGACCAGGAGGAGGCGTCCCTAAGGTTAAAGCCCTCTGATAAATCTGGATCAGAATCCATTAAGAGTAAAAGCAGTAATTAGTTTAGTATTCTGGTGCTGAGGCAGCCTTCAATAGAAGCTGTGACTGCAGGATTTACCTGTGCTGTCACATTCAAAGCATGCTGGCAGGCACCTCCTTCCTGTCATGGTTAACACAGAGGGAAGTAGGGGGAGGAAGAGGTAGTGGTGGTGGGGGGTGTCACAGGAACGGAAATGCATGTAACACTCCTAGGGTAACTATAAAACACAGCAGTGTTGTAGGGGAGAGAAAGCTCTGCCCGGTGCCACCAAAACCTCCTGCCAAAAATTCACACATGTGTTTGTTTGTGTGTGTGTGTGTGTGTGTGTGTGTGTGTGTGTGTCTGCGCCAGCGGAAGCAGTTTGTTCAGATTTCTATAGAGGGAGGGGGAACCTTTCCTCAGTGATGGATGACATGGTCGATCCCCTGCCCGTATATGCTTGTGCCCACACACATATATTGCTGTGGCACTCCTGCAAGAGTATGTAAAAGCGAGGAGGAGTCAAACGTCTGGAGAGAAATTGAGAAATATAGATGAAATAAATCATTCAAGAGATTAAATAAAATAAGGAGAGTGACAAAAGACAAGATGCAGGAAACTGAGAGGCAAGAGCAGGGACAAAGAAAGATGGAAGAAGTCCTGACGCTCTTGCTCATACACACCCTGTGGCCCAAACCTCTTCCTAATCTTTAGCTCTCGTGAAGCGCCACACTATTCTGAGTGCACGTGAAACACGGGCAGTGGTCTGTTACATAGAGTGGATGAAACCCGGGGTAGGGGCTGTTCAGATTACACAATTTAAACTACTTTTAAGGCGCATTCAACTATTTACTTTCGTTGAGAAGACAAGAAAATAGTGGGTGTGTTAATGTAACTTTTTCATGTAATACCCCCAAAACGTCGCTGTTGTGAATGAAGAGAGCTGGGAAACAGGAAGCAAAGCCTAAAATGCATACAAGACCTGGTCCAATTTTAAATCAGGATTTATCAGTGAATTTGTACTTTTGACTTTGTTGTGGTTTTCTGTCTATGGGTTTGTTGAAATGTTTAGATGATGTAAGTTAAATTTGCTGTAAAAAGCCGTTTTGCACATCACTGCAGGGTAATACACTGAATAAAACCCTTTTTTGGTAAACTGGCATGAGAAGAATCTCCTTTACTTAAAACTTTAAATTGGCTCATTCACAGTATTTCATGTATTTCCTTTTTTGCATAAAAAATGATAATAAATGACTTGAATAAATGTATTACATTGCTCTTAAGTAGACAGAACAACATGCATTTAAGGTATTTCATTGTTCATTTAATCTTCTTCATGCTATACTCTTCATGTTAATGTGACAGTATTTAATTTAGACTTCAGCCACGTTGGAACTATTATGGAAATGCCTCAAAAGGTCCAACTTAGAAAGATTGCTGTTGCACTGAAAGTGACTCTGGCTCTAAAGGATGGCTCAGAGACTCATTCAAACACAAGACCAAGATCTAAAAATGCCATTACATTTATAGAATGAGGTCTGAAAGGAGCTTACAGTGTCATACAGCACACAGTATCAGCATATAGGAAGCGAAAGCTGCAAGCCAGTCCAGCCAGCCCAACCCATGGCATACGTCTTTCACTGCATTACATATCGAACACTCTGTTTAAATCATGGCGGTGTGTTTAAGCTGTCAGTGCTCTGCTCATTCTTTTGCTGCATGCCTCAGTCAGCATCCATCTATAGTCTCCTAGTCTAGCTTCCCCCTAGGGGTGGAAGTTAATATTGTCAGAACCAAACATTAATGCTGTACCCACTATGCTATAGTTGCATAATAATCTACTCCATGAGTTGGCTGACAAAATTGGAGATATGGTTATTTCATATTGTTTGTCAGACTCAAATAGGCGGTATGATGTGTACAGGGACGCACAGGAGTGAAGGAAAAGTACAACTACACAAAAGGCTTGAAAATCTTTTCTCTGTCTTTCTTTCTGTGTTCTGGTAGCTCGACTCACGCTTCCTACTGGGTTAACCTCTCACTTGTGAGCCCGCACTTGAGCTTGAGGGCAACTGGAGAGCCACTTGCACTTGCTCGGATTGGCTCACTTGGAATTTGGCCAGCCCTTGTTGTGGTGGCACTCGCATGCACACAAAACTGAGGGTCAGTGTGAAGGTCTTAGTGGTTCAGGGAGCAAAGACAAACACACACACTCACTCTCTCTCGCTCTCTCGCTCTCTCTCTCTCTCTGAAACAGGAAGTAGGAAATATTCATTTCCACAGGCTTCTGTCTGTTTTGTCAGGAAACATTTTAGAGAGGAATGTGTCAGTGACAACATGTACAGACCTTAAAAGTGGCAGCAGAATATATGTATCTCGCATGAAATGGCACAGTTTGTACCAGTATGTTTCGTTGTGTTGTGACAACCTAAATGTGTTATTTAAGGTCAAATGTATACTGTCGACTGATACCTGTACGTTAAGATTGAATTTTGGCACAATTCGAAACCCAATACAATGTGTGGAAGTTGTGCTTCAGTCGTCACATCTCCACATTTGCTTTCATTTCCATTTCCATCGGCACAGGATAATGAAGCTTTGATTGTGAAGCATACTAGGCTTGTGCTGATTGGCAATTGGATGGGCTATCGACAGTTGAAGGGATGATCAGTTATTGGTTTTTCATGCACCGATATTAAGGCAATTTTAACTCACAATCGGAACTAAGATGACACAAAAACAGTCTCTGAAACCTGCACCACACTGCATGATTCCCCTTCATTTACTTATTTGTGGCGACACGCCACGCCACAATATCAACGGCAACCACCACATATTGCATACTATTTAATATGAGTAAAATCATCATTCTTTGTGGAGCTGCACGCTTGCTTGCTCCATGTCTCTCTCACAAACACAGAAAAACAAATGCATTAAAGTTAACTCTGAGAAGTTAGTCTATCTATCTATGTACACAACACTGTCAAATTTGGGAGACACACCTTCAAATAAGTTATAGCTATGTTAACAATAGAATACAGCTGGGTTGTTGAGGTTAGCACGCTGTACATAGCTGCTAGTCAATCTCAATTGACTTACTACTGGGTGATAAAAGTCACCAGTTATGTTACTTGTTACGTTACTATATTACTTTCACCAGTTTACAACAGACGACAATGTTCTTTGTATCTTAGACTGTGACACAATAATAGTGATACTTACAGCTGTGGAAAAAAGGCCTCTCTCCCTCTTTCTACATTCTTCCTTTAGTTTTTTGGCTAACAGCTGACTTGAGCAAGATATGATCGGTGTCGCTGACCTGCCACACAGTGGAGCAATCACGTCAGGATTGCATGCTTGTCTAAGGGAAAATCCTCCGTTGCTTTGAGGATTACCCATAATCCTTCGTCATTACTAGCGTTAACTGCAGGTACGACTTCACAACAGCAGGTTGCATAGTAGTCCCATTTAGTAGGATTTAACCTAAACCTTTTTAACTATGTTACACATGTATCTTTCCATTTATCAGCAGGTGGCATTCTGGGGCCTTGTTTTATCAAAACCGCCAGTTACCTCCACCAAGATGGTTGGATATTTTCGGTGCTGTTTGTTTGCCTGTCAGCAGAATTAGGGAGAAGCAGATCCGATTTACAAGATGAACACACAATTTATTTTTCACTTTCATTAACACTGTGACAAAGGTCAATTGTAACACCTGTGTCTATGGCAACATGAACTGAATTTGTAGTGCCTGCGCAAACCCGTCATAATAAAGTGAATGGTATGCCGCGACTAAACATACAACAAAACATAACAACCACCTCGAACATCACTAGAAACAAATGCAGCAGGTATGGAAGAAATAAGGTACAAGGTAGATTTATTTGTCATATTACAACAGGTTGTAACAGTGCACAGCTGAGACAGCTCATACTAATGTGATTTATGTGTTTCCTTTTTATCAATTAAAATTCTGTGTCCCTCACTGTAAATCACTTAATTATAAGACAGACGCAACATTCCTTTTAAAGAGAGGAAATAAAAGTAAATGCTCTGTATTGTCTCTTTTTAGTCTTTTAGACCACTCAAAGCGCTTTTACACTACATCTGCATCCACTCACATTCATACACTGAGCCTAAGAGCTCAAACAGAAACTAACATTCATACACTGGTGGAACAGCCACCAGGAGCAATTCAGGGTTCAGTATCTTGCCAAGGACATTCATGCAGCCTTCATCTAGCCTTCGAGGAGCCGGGGATTGAACCGCCGACCTTCCTGAGCGACAGTCACCATCTGGTTTCTTCAACTTTTAAGTTTAAAGGCAAATATCTGCCTTTAAACTTGAAAGAAATAGTGATTTGACATTTAATTATCAAAATTATTTTAATAATAGAGAATTTTTTATTGTGATAACATTTTTGGCCTAGCCTTAGTGAAGATTTTAATTTAGTGGATGCAATGCAAGTTTGATTTACAGGGCTGTGGAAAACCCCTGCATTTATAAGGCCAGACCTATCGGAAACATGATGTTTTGAAATGATTTTAAGTGTATCTGTGTGTGAGTGCGTTTGTTTTTTTCCTACACAGTATTCCTGACCTGGGTGAACTGTTCCAGTGTGCGCTGGGCGACAAGGATCCAAGATGTTTTCACTGTAGGAAAACTTCTCGCTTTGGCACTAATCATAGTGGTCGGACTCGTCCAAATCTTTAGAGGTAAATCCACTTTCTGGTGAAATCCTCAACGTGACAGTAATTTCTGCAGTTAGATCATGTATTTTCTATTTAGGACACAGTAAATCAAAATCATAATTTCAACCTCAGGCTATATCTTTCAGAATATATAATTAATATATATATAATGAAGAGTTCTCTTCTGTGTCACGTGCATGCTAGAAAATGACATTTGGTGTAGCTGTATTGTTCTCAGGGTGGACACAGTAGCGAGAGTGAGTTGTATTTATTTTAAATGAGCTGTACTGTGCCAGAAGGTTGTAGTAATGAGAAGGACCAAAAGTGAACATTTGTCATAAATTTGGAGAAACGCGGGAGAAATGTGACCCCAGGAGGAAAGCGAGAGTCTCCCAGGAAAATCGGGAGTGTTGGCAAGTAGGCTGCTGACCCCTGGAGCACATAAGTAGACATAACATTAAAGGTTCTTCAGTTAGAAACAATACTTTTAGAAAGCAATTTTAAAAGTAACTAGTGAAAAAATGTGATACATAATGTATAATTTTTTGCATTTATTTAGAATTGATTGTAATGTTGATGAAGTTACACTGTAGAGAAAACCATTGGGACTACATTTAGTTTTTTAAATTGATTTTAACTGTTAAAAACTGCTAAACTGGTAATTTCCTATTTGATAAGACAGTGAAGCCATTAAACCGGGGATATATATAAGTATAGGAACTTATTAGACTTATTCACTGTTGTATTCACACATCCCTTCCTCTCACCTCTTACAGGTCACTATGATGCCCTGCGGCCCAGTGTGGCCTTTGAATTCAGTCAGGACCCCTCGGTGGGACAGATAGCGCTGGCCTTCCTTCAGGCCTCTTTTGCCTATAGTGGCTGGAATTTCCTCAACTATGTCACAGAGGAGGTCGTTGAGCCACGCAAGTATGGCACCGATAGTATTTCATATCATACTTAATGTAATGGTGTGCCCGCGACCCTGTACGCAGGATAAGCGGTTGACGATGGATGGATGGATGTAATGCTGTGGTCATGGGACATAATGTACAGCTCAGTCAGTTAGTGCTCAACTGAAAACACAAGTTTTGCAACATGGGAACACAAACACCTGAATTATCACTATTATGTCATTATTTTTTATCAGGAACTTGCCACGTGCAATCTACATTTCCATACCACTGGTGACCCTTGTCTACACTATGACCAACATCGCCTACTTCTCCTCCATGACTCCTGAGGAGCTGCTGGCCTCCAACGCTGTGGCAGTGGTAAGCTGCTCTCCAGCTCAACAAATGGATGCTTCATATTTCATATAGGAGCTTAGAGCAGTTTATATGTATGCTTATCAGTGTTGGGGTAGTTCCTCAAAAAGGTAATGGATTACACATTACTAGTTACTTTTTTAAAAAGCAATGCCTTTACTAGATTACTCACTGCTGAAAGTAAATAGTTACACTACTAGTTACATTACTTTTGGATTACTGCGTAACATCACCTGCAATGCACAATAATAATATATAGTTACACCTCATATATGCACAGATCAACACAAATCCTTATTTCAATGAGGACATACACAGGATCTCACACAGGAATAATAATTAGGCTATTATTATTATTATTATTATTATTATTATTATTATTATTATTATTATTATATGTAGCAGTTTTGCTACAATTATGCTTGACACAACAGCTGTGGCTGTGTTTGTGACCTGACCTTTCTTTTCTCCGTGAGAGGTAAGAATTTAGAAAGTTCTGTGGCGCTGCAGAAACCCCTCAGCTACAGTAGTGCATGGATTATGCATAGTAATCATCCAGACAGAGTGAACGATCACACACCGTTTATAGCGCTTAGCTACACAACCCGTACCAGAGAGGAGAGGGGCGGTTGGAGGGTACAGGGCCAGGAGATCGAGGAGCGACCGGCCAGCTGTGGACGGCTGGTCATCGTTCCCTCTGTCCTTTCGTGAAACAGTATGAAGTAATGCCTCCACCCCTGGAAAGATTTCTTTGGCAGCTCTGCCATTTCTGCTTCTTCATGAACTGGCGCTGAAGTCAACAGTGAGGTCTGAAAAGTGTTCCACAAACACTCATGAAAAGGGACAATTGATTTATTTCTCTTCTCCCGTTATGCGGATAGTTCAAGAACCAGTACGCAAGTAACGTGACGATTTTGTTAATAGTAACTGTAATGTGATTACTGAAGTTATCAACAGTAACACGTTACATTACTGTGTTACAGACAAAAGTAATCTGTACTTTGAAACATGTTAGTGTAATCAACACGTTACCCCCAACATTGATGTTTACATATATTTAACAGTCTCAGTTGTCTGGACACATACCGTCTGAGACTATAAGTCTAGTGAAGCTGCAAATCTTGTATGAGACAGACCTCAACCAACCAATTAACAAATCGGTCAATAAGATTAAAGTTAATTTAATTTTACTTAACGTTTAGTAAACAGTCATGAGTTCAGTTTGTGAATGCTTGTATTTTAGGTCCTCCAAAGAAAAGTAGTCCTAGGATAATAAAGGATAACACTGTGTATTATTATTATTATTATTATTATTATTATTATTATTATTATTATTATTATTATTATTGTTGTTGTTGTTGTTGTTGTTATATTTTTTTAATCAAAAAGAGACTAAAAACCCCAGTTTTCCGTTCAGTAAAAGACAATGTCATCCATCAGATGTTGTGTTATTCCAGACATTCGGGGAAAAGCTGCTGGGGATGTTTTCCTGGGTGATGCCGATCTCTGTAGCACTGTCCACCTTCGGAGGAATCAATGGATATCTGTTCACCTCCTCCAGGTAGAACACACACAAACACCTTGCTTTACTGTAAACTACATGCATGCATACATGCATATGAGTATCTGTCTGTTTGCCTGTAGATTGTGTTTCTCGGGAGCCAGAGAGGGCCACCTGCCCTATCTGCTGGCTATGATCCACCTAAAGAACTGCACTCCAATCCCTGCCCTGCTGCTCTGCGTGAGTTCTGCACTCAGTTTTGTTTACTCTGTCATAGCTTCTCAGGGACATGCAACATAAGTGGTGGTCACATGTGAAATTATTTTAGAATATTAATAGTCCTCTTCTGTATTATTATTAGTTAGTTTAATATATTCAATTTAATACGGAGATAGAGAGGGATTAGCAGCCAACATAATATCAACACAGAAATACTAGAAATATGTACTTGACCTTTTGAACCTATCTTCTCCTCCCACAGTGCATTGCCACCATTTTCATCCTGTGCATTGGAGAGACACACAACCTGATCAACTATGTGTCCTTTATCAACTATCTGTCCTATGGGGTAACCATTGCCGGCCTCATGTACCTCCGCAAGACGAGACCCAATCTGGCCAGACCCATCAAGGTACAGAAACCTGAGAACCACAGATCAAATGCAATAACAGCATTTAATTTAGGGTATTTTATTACAGGGCCTTGTTCATAACAGGATGTCAATTAACTATCAAATCATATCTCTGCAGTTTGCTTCAGATTAACTAAAGCAGTAACCCCTGTGCGAAAACTAATACTACTGCTCAAATATCAACTTTTCACCATTTCCCAATGAACTATCACTGGGAAATGTTACAAATATCTGTGTATTCTAAGCATAAAGCGAAAAAGTACACAATCACAGCAGGACACACTGAGCAATAGGCCTGGAAATGTGAAAACAATGTAAGATGACCTAATTGTTTCATTTAACAGCCATAAACATTAACAACAGCAGAGGTTAACAATATCAGGTGTAGCAGCTGTAGCCAGTAAATGCTAATTATGTGTTTTAGGCCAAAAACATTAAATATGAAGCACTGCTTGAAAATGTTACACTTGCTCTACTAGCAAGCAGGGCCTGCCTCAACAAGAAGTGGCAGCTGTAACTTAGCTGACTTGGTAATAATGGCACAAGTGGAGCTGTCTACAGGATAATTTATGGGCATATTCACAGAATGCCTAAAGGCCCTTTCAAACACAACGTGACAAAGGCACAGCTGCCCTCTGAAAACTATTTCCAACAGCACCTTTATTGCTGCGTGCCACTTGACAGAGTGCCAAACCCAGCGGTGAGCAGAGCGTTGTGTCTGAAAGGGCCTTTACAGGTAATTTGTCATTTAAGGTTGACATGGACATGGATAATATTTTGGCAGCTCCTTATTTTACAAAACTCTATTACATGAGGGGGGGGTTGTCTGTGTGTGTGTGTGTGTGTGTGTGTGTGTGTGTGTGTGTGTGTGTGTGTGTGTTGTGTACAGAATACATGCCCTGTTTTAATTTGTCAAAATAATAAACAAGCAATCATAATTTTCTCTCATAAATACATTTTTGAAATGATATTTTATTTAAATTATATTTTATTTTAAGCCCTATAATTGGATACAGTATACTGTATGCATAAACAGTGGGTAGGTTTGCAAATGTATTAAAAAAAATAAAATGCAAGATGTCAAAATAAAGATTCTTCAGATTTGACATCTTGAATTTTGTCTATTTCTGTCCTGTGCAGGTAAACTTGTTGGTCCCCATAAGCTACATGATATTTTGGGCTGTGTTGCTGGGCTTCAGTCTGTACTCTGAACCAGTGGTATGTGGCCTGGGAATGGTCATCATGCTGACTGGAGTCCCTGTGTACTTTGTGGGTGTTCAGTGGAAGGACAAACCCAAATGGGTCTACAGGCTAGTCGGTGAGTTTGTCCGTGTCACTGTACAGTACTTAAATGGAATTTTAAAGCATATTTAGATATGTAAGGAATTTGAATTGCAGTCCCTGTAATTAAAACTCCTCCTGTTGTCTTTTGTGTCGCAGAAAGAGTCACATACGTGGGCCAGAAGGTGTGCTATGTGGTGTTTCCTCAGGAAGACCCTTCAGAGACTGAACCCCTCACTGCCTCCAAAGCCACTGACTGAGCAGTGCAGCCAGCCAGGAATTCCGTTATCAGTTTCTGCGTTACAGTTTTTCCCCATTGTTTGTTCATTTCGAGAATGTTGAAGAGATGGGTTCGTCAGTGTTCTTGCACAGGTGCAGCTGCAATGAAGTTCCAGTATAAAAAGAAGCGGATGGTTGTTACTAAGGGCATTAGCACGTTGAGCCCTAAAGCTGCAGAATGTGGTATTGTTTGGTGGTACTGCCGTCCCTTTCTAACCAGTAAGCCAACTTTTCTCTTTCATACAGATGTTTATCTCATCTTCTTCCTTCATCTCCATCTGCCATGTTCTGGTTTACTTCCAAGATATTCTTTTTTATCACTTTAACTAAGTCCTTGCGCTAATGTGCCTTATGAAATGTGTTGGTATAGTGTATTGGTTTGTGCGGGTATTTTGATTGTGTAATAACTTTTATGAGGTAAATATGCAAGCAGTTTCTGCACTTAGCAATACTTACTGCTATTATATTCTATTACTGCTGCAGCTTTTAGCACTATTTCACTTATTACTCACATGGTGTTTACTGTTTGTCAACTGTGGATGAGTATTTTTCTTTCTGTATTTCAGACTACAGTATCTGGCCATTCCTTCTTTACACCCCCTGCTCTCTGTTTTTTTTTGTGTTATATCACTACTCTGTCCTCAGAGATTCTGTAGGTGCCTCATAATAATTATTATTATTATTAGAGAGATGATCTACACGGCAAACATCTTTTGCAGCAATATTTACAGCCCAGGAGCGACAAGATGACAGGAAGTTTGTGGCTGTCAGCTGGAAGAATGGTCGACTCTCAGAAATGAATAAGCTGCATCATTACAACACGTTAACAGGCTGTTCTTCCAGGTTTCTAATGTTCACCTGTCTCCTCCTCTGGTCTCTGAGTCGGGAACCTCAAGCCTCTGTTGAGCGCCTTGCATTGGAAATGTTCTCATCTCTGCCACTGTGAACTCCTACAAGGTGCTTTCATTACCAAGACAGTTTATTAGATTTCAGATTTCTCACCTGATGTTGTGATACAGCACTTACCATTACCGTGTTGTCTGAAAACATTAGCAGAATCCATATGGACAGACAGATGGGTGGCTGGCAGTGGATGTTTACTTGTGCATGGACCTTCACCCACTTCCCCAAAGACACATCATCACAATTACCCCTGGCCCACTGACCTTTTATAGATCAACTGACTTACTGATACTACTGACATCATAGTATAATTATCTAATTGGTTATAGTCACATTGACCTACTATGACCCTTTTGACTCAACATATTGGCATATTATGGCCCAATTAAAATACTAAGTTGCCCACAAAATATTACTGTCGAATTTTTACTGTGGTCTATGAGATTTTGGTGTTTACATGTATTTGGGTGATCTCTTATAGCACTTGTCTATAAGCTGTTTATGTATGTAAATACAGCAGGACATATGAAGGTTTGGCCCAGTGCCATTTTTATCACGACGTTAACCAGCAGGTTGGAACTTGGATTCAACATTCGGCCCTTTTCCAGGCCAGCAGAAGCTGGGAATTTCCCCCTGCATCAACTACACAAAGAGAGACTCGCAGTTATGACAATGTATGCCTTGTCTGCCATGCTGAGGCACTGTTAGTTCAGATCTGTAAATACTGTGTAAAGTTAAAAAAAAAGGCTGTTAAAAATGCGCCAGGTACTCTTACAGAGATCACATTCCTCAGACATGTCATGCATTCACATACTGTACAATTGGTGGGTGTACCTGTATGTTTTGTAAGAGTGTGAAGTTGTACAAGAATAACAATGTAACTTAATTGCTTATTAAATATAGCAACTTCTAAGGCTCATATTTTTTCATAATGTAAGTGGGTATTGTGTCCTCATTAGCATCCCCTGACTTTAATCTAGCGCCATCATCAGGTCAAAAACTGTCGCTTCACTTGTTTTGTGCTAATAAGAAATAATAGCATGGTAACACTAAAGTCAGATGGTGAACCCGGTAAACATGTTAGCATAGTCACTGTGAACGTGTTAGCTTGTTGACGTTAGCATTTAGCTGAAAAGAGCTGATGTGCCTGTCAGTACAGTCTCAGTACTTCAGTAAGTACTGGCAACTTACTGACTAAATATTGGAAATACATGTAGTGAAAAAATGGCTTGCCATAAACTACCAGTATTATGGGGATAGTAGTATTTTTTTATATAACTTATGGAATAACTGCATACATTTTGCACTGAAAAAAATATTAGTAAATAATAATGATAAAGAGCACGTTTATTAATTGCAGGCACAGGAAAACAAAAACTTATAAGCAGAAGGCTTTACAGGGGATCAAACCCCACAACATCATGGTTCTAGTTCAGCACAAAATATACAAATATAGTTCTCAAATTAGACAAATGCTTTTATACAAACTGTATATGTTGACTTCAGCCTTTGATGTGGAAGAAGCTTCAAAATCAAACCACAAGGAGAGGGCCATTATCAGACAACCTGGTTCAGTAGTACTTTACTTTCCAATGGCCGTGATCCAGTGTAGCTATCTGAGTGTTAACCCAGTGAAAAGTACAGCAATGGCTGTAGCATGTTGGAAAGGGTTTGATAATGTACATTAGAGTGATTAAATGCAATGGGAGAGAAAACACTGTGACAAAACAGTAGAAAATCTTGACGTGGCTTCTGCCCACCAGTTTTTACCAAACTTTACCAAACCAGTAAAACCCAGCGCCCGCAACCAAAAACCTTCGTCCTTGCTGACAGATAATTTAACATCACTTTAACCACATTGGCAGTCAATGTGACACAGCCTTACTTTACATACACAGAATAGAAATTCTCTCTCTCATTCATTCTCTATAATATGTTGGCTGAATTGTGAGGAACATCAAAGCAATGGATGGCACCAAGACTTTTACAGATTCTCACTTAAATAAACAAGTAAATGCACTGGAATAAGGTTACTGAAAAACAAATGTTCTTTTCTCTAAACCGCCTGCCATAATAATCCCAGAGATTCCTGACGCAGTAGTGCACTGTAAACTCCAGAGCAGTCGGTTGTACCAATCACATGTCACATCTTAAAGCTGTGTCAGAAACACAGACAAATCTAATCTCTTCACACATGTAAACCGCAACTGTGATCCGTGAAACTGTCCATGATATTTACAACAGCAAAGAAAAAAACATTAAGTACACTTCTGTACATTACAGACCAGGTAAGCACATACATTCTACAGATATGAAGTTATTTTCTTCAAACAGCAGCTATACCTTTTCACTTTAAGTCAAATGGGGACAACAGGCTTTGAACTCATAACAAGGTGCAACTGGTAAAAAAATAAATGTGAAACTAGGAATGAGTAAACTGATTAAAAGGGAACAGAAGATTAGGCAGGAATTACTTGAGGCGGTATGGATACATCTCTAATGGCACATAGCATGTAGCAGCCGTTTATGACTTAACTTCTACGAGAAGAAAGCGTGAGGGTAGCACGGGAAAAACGCTGGACAGACCATGTATTAGTACAGAAACCTGAAACTGCAGCTAAAAACCAACCAGCATTTGGCTCCTGCTCATTTGCCATACTCTCCCTGCCTTTTCAATTTCAGTATCAATATCTTGCAGTAAAAGAGGGAGAACTTCATTGAGTTCGACAATGAAAGAGATACATTCTTTAGAAGTCCACATGTGATTAGGGTCACCAGTGTCATACCTCAGCGAGTCTTTACAAAATACATCTGAGACACGGGCGACCAGGTTTCAATCAAAGTTCAATGTTTGTCAAGGCAGAGGGAGAAATATAAAGCAGAGCTCTCACAGGTCTCCACTTAAGACTGAAAAATAATGGTCTTTGTTTTATCATCATAAAAAAATTCCACAGCATAGATACGAATTTCCAGTGGAATAAACCATCAGTCCAGACGTCTGCAGTGACCAGTGTGCAGTAAGCAGTACTGCAGAGGTACCGCTGGGATCAAGAGAACTCAATCGATATTCTGAAGTGAAGCCTCTCTTTCCTGGATATTCGCTAAAGTCTTCTCGACACCAAATGGAAATCAGAGCAGACACTGACACATATAAAGTCGAGTTCATTCAAGTGAGGAAAGGCTTCCTTGAGAGGACAGTTTGAGCTGAGGAGGACGAGGGTCTGGGCAGAGTTGCAGACAATATACTTGGATTCACTACCTCTGTTTCCATCCAGGTTTGGCTTTTTAAAACGCTATATGTCAAGGTAAAAATGCAGAATTTAAATCTATCTAGCTATCTATATTGAAATCATGTTTGATGCAACTTCCAAAACATAACAAGAAAGTGCTTGATGTCTCTTAAAAGGAGTCACTAAAGTATCACTGACAAAGAGTAGCAGTGGAAAAGTATCGTTTATGATGAAGAAATATTGACAAAGGTTTGGTATGATTGAACAACTGAATCATTCAGTGACACTTCACAAGTGTAAAAGACTACCATTTTTGGGGATGCCCTTATTTGCCTTTTGGCTAAGAGGTGGATGCAGCCAGCAGCCAGTTAGCGTAGCTTAGCACAAAGACTGGAGACAGGGGGAAACAGCTGGCCTCTGCCTACTCACACCTTTGAAGCTCAAAGCTACCTTCAGACAGACCCAGGCTAGCTTTTTTAACCTCTTTCCAGTCTTTATGCTAAGCTAAGCTGCTGCTGCTTGCTCCAATTTCATATTATAGATGGAAAAACATGCTAACGGTATTAATCTTCTCACCTGATTCTCTGCCACAAAGCACATAAGTGTATCTCTAAAAATCTCAACCTTTTTGTGGCTCAAAGTTGTAATAAAAAAGGCAGATCTGGTGATATTGGATATGTTTGTAATTGTCAACAAATCCTATGAAAATACTAAAACCAACAATGGACTGATTAATGCTACTAACAAGTGCTGTCTGTGTAGCCTGGTATCACTTCTTCCTCCCTGTCACAGAGCTCCAGTGGTTTTCAAAAAAAATATGAAAAACAGCAAACAGCCACACCGCTGCACTGGGTGATATGTATTCACTCATTACGTTTTAGGTAATTATTTAGCCTGGCTGGCTTAGTCTCGAGAGATTCCCTTTTCATGTGATTTGTTGACCATAACAATAATATAAAATATCGCCAGCTTTAACCTTTAATGCAACGGCCAACCATGGCCTTGTCAGAATGCCCTACACTAATAATAACACTACCTCATTCAATAAAGTGGGACTAAGAGAAAGTAGAGGATCATTAATCAGATAAATTCATAGGTGATCACTTATTAGGCTTTCATGGTTCACAGTATATAGCGGTGCATAACGGCTCTGGGTAACGACACAAAGGCTGCTTTGGCGTTGTAAGAATGTTGCCAATATTGTGGTGGCCAGAACGGAGTGTGATTTTCTGGAACAGACTCATGTTGGGCTTATGTCCAAAACAGGTTGAACAGGGGTGTTTGTTTGCATTAAACTGTGGGAGTCAGTTTGGCAAAGAGATTTACTGTACACAGACCATAAGCACTCCCAATGCTGGTTTTATTAATCTAAGGAGAAGACTACGTATGCATAATTTTGTGCATTTGCAGATTTGTATACGTTCATAGTGTTGAATGGAGATGATCTAATTATATTTTACTGTACCAGGTACAGGTCTCACCTCTGGATCTGGTGATCACATTTCAAGGACACTTTAGCAGAGCAGATATTGCTGACACCAGGTCTCAACAGAGTGAGGGGAAGGAGAGTATCTTTCTAAACTCCTCAGCATGGCGTGGTCTCCCTCCCTGAATCTCCTCCCTCATCACTGAAGGTCCGGCTCAACCTGTAGAGTCTGCTCTTGCCCTCCCTCCTCCTCTCATCCCTGCTTCTTATTTCCCTGCTTGGCACTTCCACAGTAAAGTGGCTGTTGCTTTCCCCTCCTTTCACAGACGTAGACGAGGGCTCAGAAGGTGACGTCACCTCCATCCCCTGGGACTGAGGGTAGGCTGTGGATGTCTGGGAGCTGCTGGGAAACACAGTGGGCGAGATAGGGGATAAGGGCCCCATAGGGGAATAACGTCTCAAAGAAACACCCTTTAGGTTAACAGCGAGCTCCAGCACTAGTTTCCTAGATGTTCGAGAGTGACACGGGAGCACAGAGGCTTCCTGGGGAGTTGGAGGGGATCTGCTACGTGCTGAGTCACTCTGAACAGGGGTGGGGGGCTCAGACTGTGGAGCCCTACTGCTTTCCCTACAGACAGGTGACAGTTCGTCCTCCTCTGGAGTATCCACTGACTGCAAGGAGAGAGGTGACGCAGGGCTCTCTGGCGTGCAGGGCTGCAGGTCCACAGTGGCTGAGCAGCAAGAGCCGGGCATACCCACTGGATCGCCCTCATCCCCGAGCCCAGCCCCAGACCTGTCCCTTGCCCGGGGCCCCTGCACACCCACAGTTCGATAGCTGTGGAGCCCCAGTGTGATCTGCGTGGGCCCAGGTGGGTCGAGCAGGGGGGCATGGCCTCTGGTTCGCCCTACACTGTGCAGCAGGCGACTCCACAGATGCCCAAGACGCCGACGAGAGGAGGAGGAGGTGGAGCGTCGCGTCGAGTGACGTCTGATCTGTCGGCGCATCGCCAACCGCAGGTTCTGTAACACAGAGGCCTGGAGGAGGGGGGGGGGCGACAGACAGGAAGACAGAGAGAAACTTAATGCTGTTTATATCTAAAAGTACATTTTACCTGACAAAGGTGGCATCTTTTTTGCACGATTTTTGTAATGGTTAGCAGTAGTGTAAATGTGATGCAAAGCCCTTTAGCAGTAATCCATTTTTTTGCGCTTGCACTCCCATTTCTAAACAAACCGATAATTCAGGCAGGGCCAGCAGTTTTGAAGTTTGAAATCATTTAGAGTAGAGCAGCCATCCTAAGGAAACGTCTTTACTGCCATTAAACCTGTTGATATATTATTATTATATTTAACAATTTTTATTGAATTTCTGTTAAACCATGTAGCATTTTCTACATTTAGGGCAGGACCAGAACATATGTATATAATCTGCTGGTTGGCCTTTACAGCGAGGGCACGCAGGGTCCACATTAGGGAAGATTTTCACCAGCCTTGTCTTGGTCAAGTGTGCTCTTAGAAGCATTTTAAGTTGTATCACGCTGTATCTGGAGAAGGAGAACATGTATGAAATGAATCAAGCACAGCCTTCCAATGAACATCCGTAAATTCTTCCTCGAGATCATTCTCCCAAAGTCTCCTGACTTGCTATATTATTATTATTATTATTTAAGGCTCAATACTACTCTGAATAACCAAATTATTTTTCTGTTATGTCAAGATGATTATTACAAAGATCCATTTTGCCACTTTGCAATAGCAGTATTATTACGCATATGGAAATGTATGAACATAACTGAGTGAAACCTCACTACTGGTTTAAAGAAATGGGGGAACACGCTTGATCACTTTCCTGCTGAGAGTTGGATGAGAAGATTGGTACCATTCTTATAGCTGTTCATTCAATATGTATTCACCAATTCTCCAATTCACCAATGAATGAGTATCTTGTTTGTTTAATCCATCCAAAAACCGAACAACAATTTGCTTAACATTTACAGGGGGTTATGTGCCGGGACTGCTCCTGGAAGTCACTGCTTCCAGCCGCGCAAGTCAGGAAGTCACTGCGCTGGGCTAAGACATAGCCCAGCGCATAACAATCTGTACAGAACAAACAAACAAGATGTAATTTGTGATCTTTAAATGTGCTGGAGGGCAGATTGTGTTACCTTCACTGCTTGGCTTGCTGTTTCCCCCTGCTTATAGTATTTATGCTAAGCTAACTGGAGGAACAAACTGTCCTCTTAGACTTGTTCTTTTGAAATGTATTTTGCCAGTAGCTCAGTATTTACTGTAGAGATATCAGAGCGGTATCTACATCTAACTCTCGCCAAGAAAGCCAATAAGCATATTTCCCAAAATGCCACTGCCTGAGTCAGGACTGCTTATTACTGCTTCAAGTTACAAAAAATTAGCTGGTCACACTTGTCACACCTGTATGCTCAAATCCTGAGTTTAGAGGAGCCCAGAGTGTATCACTGTGTGTGAATGCACTACCTGGGTGGGGTTGTACACGGGGAAATCCTCCACTGGAGGGATGAGACCCTGGGCGATTAACTGGCTATACGAAGGGGGTGCCTCTCTCTGAATAAACTCGGCTTCCATGCGAGTCATCTGTGTCTCAAAAGCTCTGCAAGGGAGAGAATGAGCAACAAGGAGAGCAGACAGACAGCAGGACAAAAAACTTGTTAGTAGTATAGCACTACACTCAGCAGAGTTTGCAGCATGTGCACCAACAACAGCAAGATGGAATAATAGGCTATGTGCTTTTGGACCCACTTATACAGTAGGAGGACTGATCTCGGAGATAAAACGTGTGTTCATAGAAAAACCATGGAATAAATCAAAGGTATGAAGAAAATCAAGTATGTAATATAACATAACATGCAAAAATAGAGCAAGAAAAGTGACCAGTAATAAATGCTCATAAAGAAACAGACTGAGGTGTCCCTTACCTGTACTCTCGGCTCCTGAGGGAGTGGAGTTTGAGGGCACAGCCGAGGGCAATGACTAGCAGGAGACTGCAGACCAGGCTGCCGATCAGGGCGGCAGTGATCACTTTCCTGGGCACCGCTGCCAGGCAGTCCCTCTCATCGCTCCCGTCTAAGCAGTCCTCCTGGCCGTCACATCGCCACGTCTCAAAGATGCACAGGTTAGTCCCACAGTGGAAGTTTCCAGGTTGGCAGTCATAGCAGTTCTTCTCGTCCGACCCATCCGGGCACCTCTTCTGGTTGTTGCAGCGCTCAGAGGCTGTGTAGCACACACCAGTGCCACCCTCGCAGGGGAACTCCCCGTCTGGGCACGTCGGGCAGGCCTCCTCGTCGCGGCCAGACGGGCAATGCCAGTAGCCGTCGCAGCGTTGGCGTTCAGAGTAGCAGCCCTGATCACTGCCACAGGGACGCTCGCCGGGGAAACAGTAACCTTTTACCTAGGAGGGCAGAGGAGAAATAAGTAACTGTCTAGACAACAAGACGACTGGTTCTCTGCTTGACTGATTGTGATCCCTGCACAAACAGAGCAGGGTTTAGAGGAGGGTTTACATTATAAGTTGTGAGAGACAGATGGAGAGGAATGAAGGGTTTAAATCTGGAGACAGTGGAACAAGTTTTTTGAAAAAGAGGATGCAATACTGATAGTTTGCAGTACCTGGTATGTGGCATTGAAGCCATGTCCAGGGCTGTGAGGCTGGGCCACGTACAAAACACTCATCTGTCCCCGACTCGACTCCAGCAGCGCGGGCCGCCTGTTGTTATGATGTGAAAACACCTGTAACAGGTGCTCTGCCCGCTGCAGCAGGCCATCATAGACATGCAGCGAGTCTCCGGCCCCCAGCTGCAGGTCAAGCTGCAGCACGATGGGTTTGGGGTCCTGGGTGTCCAGCAACCAGGAACACTTCAGCTCCGCCCCGGTGCTCCTGTTAGCCCGGAAAAAATCTGGGGAAGCAAAGGAGCCGTAGAAGTTCCCCAGGCGTTTGCCACAGGTAGTGTCGGGGCAACCCAGCTCGTCTGTGCCATCGGGGCAGTCACGGGCTCCATTGCAGCGGAGGGAGGCAGGCAGACAGCGGGTGGAGTGGGACTCAGAGCACGGGAGGGAGCCGAAGGGGCAGAGGCCAGGCCGGGCCTCGGTGGGAGGGGGGGAGCAGCCGCGTTCGTCGGTGGCATCCCCACATTCATCCTGACCGTTGCACTTCCAGGAGTGGGGCAGACACTTCCCATTCCCACACAGGAATTCATCGGACTGACAGCTGCTCTGACCCAGGTGACCTACAGAGGACAGAAATTGACAGATTGCAACACCAGCTACAAACACTCGAGAGATTTGAGATTCGAACATAACACACGCTGGCAGGTTAGCATTTAGCTGAGTGCAAGAGCAAAATGCATTCTGACTCCAAGATCACATACACATAAACAACAAAAGCTAATCTCCACAATACACAATGCTCACACTCGACATGGTGTTACTCTGCCCCTAGACCCGGACCACAGCACGGACCTCCGCCAGGCCCAAAACTGACACACACATTTTCACATTCAAGACCCAGCAATGTCTAGTGACAAGTTACCGTATCGTTAGCAACGTGACAGGAATAAAAATCCTGCCATAATGAGAAACAGGGACTGACAGGTTATTATGATTTACTTAGTGAAGTAAATTTGCTGCATGTAGACATGAATATATAGCATTACACACCGTCACACTTAGTGATGTGGTAATCTTTAATAACAGTCTTATTATTTATATTTAAAAGTATTTATATTTAAACACAGTCTTAAACCACAATATTAGATTCACTCAGGTTAGGCACTGGACAAAAGGTAACCTCAGTATCCTCCCTCACCCAGCTTACCTCTGATGTAGGAGAGGCGGAAGCCCTGCGCCTGCCCGGAGCTGTTGGCCAGAGAGTGGAAGTACAGCCAAACACGCCCCCTGGTGGAGATGAAGGGAGGAGGCAGCATGGAGCCACACAGCCTGGGTTCCCCGCTCCACGTCGGAGTCAGCAGAAGCCAGTCTCCCGAACAACTTCCTGACTCCGCCACATCGAAGTTACGGAAACTAGGGCAGAACATGGATCATTTCAGGTTCTTAGTCCACAACAAACGCCATGTGTGTACTGCAGGTGAGAGGGATTCTACCTGATGGTAATGACCTCTCCCTGACCTCCCTGGATGTGCCAGCTACAGTTAACGCCAGGAGGGTAGTTTAAAGGCCAGGAGGGACTGTAGATCACACCCCTCCGCTCTGTATGGACCTCCACTCGCTCACTGCAGCCTGCTGGGTGACAACGACACAGAGGGAGATGGGAACAAACACATTAGTGAGGTCGGTCTTCATACTCCTTTGATAAGCAACAAAACACAAAATGACCTTGGCAAATCCGTACTTGTAACACGGAAGACTGACAGATATTTTGGCAATAATACAATAAGGGACGTCGACATATCGCTGCTATAATCTACAAAAGTACTGAACATGTTATTCAGATCTTTGCTCCCTGATTAACATAAAACATTCAAAACAATGCCTTGCCAAGACAAATGACCTTAGTGCCTTTCATGGGAGCTCTGTGTTGATCACATGGGGGCCAAAACAGAGGCGACAGCAGTCAAACTGGCAGCCAAGGCAACAGCATCGCCTGCTGCCATCGCACCATTGCTCCAGGGAACAACACACAGTGTGAGGTGGCCAAGAGGAGCACCAGGAGGAGACACAGGCCTCTGTGTAGAGAGCAGCAAACGAGTGCTATTGTTTTGTGGCGAGTGAAAGGAATCGGGATCAAGGTTTGACTTCGGAAAAAAAAAAGAGTTTGTCTCCCAGCGAGCCTTGATGCCAGAGGAGAGCGAGGCGCCGACTTCAGTTGTAAGGTCAATGTGACATCAATGGGAAGGATTTTTATTCTCTCCCTCATATTGAGAACAAGAATATAAAGCTTCCATGTTTAATCACCTCATTACTGCTTAATGCCACAGCAGGAATGGCACACATGCAAGACGAAGCTGTCTAACAAGCCTCTTAATTAACCAGAACCGCAGAGACAGAGCATTAGCTGAACTGCTTAACAATGATTACCCAACAGCGCCACACAGCAGAGACTCCGCTCAGTTCTGCTGAGTGTGTGTGTGTGTGTTTGTTTCAGGATTTCTTGATGAATCAGTAAAGTCAGCAGAGTGAAACAACAGGGCGGTGGGAGGAATCATTTAGAGCTCAGTGATGGATATCGACTACCTGCACATGGCTAGCTTAGCGCACACACCCAAAACTGGATGGCACCATGTTGCTGTTTAGGGCAACGAGTTTTTGGTCACAGTTCTTCACTGCAGCAGATGTTCTAAATTACATTTTCTCTTATCATAAATACATTTAGTGAACCTACTGCGTGATTGCTACTGCAGTTCACTCTGCCTTCGAACTCAAAGGTTGCCAAAATAACATGGCCGGCTGGACAGGTCAGCACAGAGCAAGTCCTCAGGATATTCTGAAAAGTTGAGTTGACCGGTTTTCAGTTACATATTCTTGTTTACACGTAGCACCGGAAGTGAAACGGGGCTTTGTGCTGGTCAAGCTACTGTGTTTCGTTTCAGTTAAACCTTTCCACAAATCTGAATCATTTTAGCGTTGACCTACTTTGTTGCTGACACGTAGAGATGTTTTCAATCAGATCTCAGCAACAGTTAATGTAGTGAAAATGAGACACTAGTTTCTCTACTCATTAGCCTCAACAGACCAGAATGCACTGCAGCTATAAGACACGTTCTGCAGGCGGTACGCAACTCTATCCTTTTTGTCAACTGAATGCTCTGCTCCTTGCTCTCATGATGTTTTTATCTTCCAGTATGTTCACCCAGAAACCTAATGCAATAAGCTGCACACATGTTATTTAAAATAGTCTTTTATCAAATAGAGATTTGATAAAAGTAAATCACTACAACAAAACCTTTTACTTAAGGATGAACTCATTCATTGGACTGCATTCAAAGCTGTACCTAAAGTATTAAAAGTAAAAGTACTCATACTGCAGAGAAAATGTCCCAGTGAATGACATATTAGCATCACATTGTTAGATGGTTAATACTAATGCATCACTGCCTAAGTAATATTTCCAAAGAGAAATGACTCTTGCCGACAGCTCATGACATCTGAAAGCAGAGAGGGATTTTTTGTAAAGGTGTCACAAGCCACAAAAGTTGGACACCGCTGGTTTAAATCTTTAACAAAGATTTATAATTTATAAGCTCATCATGTCTTTGTTTTTTTAGGTAAAATCTTGAACTGAAACGTAAACAAATATAAATATTCAATTCAGTATAGCTGTTACATAAATGAAGTGGAGCAGAAAGGAAATGACGTGCCTCTAAAATGTCGTGGAGTTGAAGTATGAAGCAACATGAAGCGCAAAATCGTACTCATTGAGTAAATGTGCCCAGATACATCCCACAACTACTGACACAATTTCTGCAGCTGTAAAGCTCTACAGCTGGTTCCTGTGTGTGTGTGTGTGTGTGTGTGTGTGATCTCTGAAGGTACTTTGTGTGCGAAAAAGGTGCCAGGTCAACAAGTATCTGTTTCACAAGGACTCCCAACACTGTAGGAATGTTCCCTTTAAAAAAAACCAAACACTTTAATTCATTTTACAAGTGTTGGTGGGTTGTTGAAATGAATAAAAGACAAAACTTGTGAGTCCTTGTGAGACAGATAGGGCCTACTTGCAGCACCTGGACAAAAAAGACCTGCGTGTTTTAAACACTGATTTGGGGTGAACAAGTACTGGCATGTGTTTAGGATAGTGTGTGTTTAATGGTGTGTGTGCAAAAGCTTTTTCTGAAGATTTTATCCCTCCTCCTCCTCCTCCTCTCTTCCTCTCTCTCTCTCTCACACACACACACACACACTTTGGAAATCTGAAACAGTTTGACCTGCGTGTGTTGGTTTGGCAGCCTTCTCCTTCCTTTCACGCCAATAAAGTGCAGGGTATGATAACAGAGAGAGAGAGAGAGAGAGAGAGACAGAGAGAGGGGGGGGGAGAAAGGGATTGACTGGCTGCAGAGAAGCAGTGATGTAATGCTGATAGCAGCATCACATTTTTTTTTTGTGAAAGAGCATCCATGTTTCCACACTAACCCTGATCATTTACTCGCCACAGATCAATAACCTCGCAGGTATCTGCAGAATGACAGCCTCGTCCTCTCACTCTTTGCGATCACAACAATGAAAACACTTGGTCTTCATCTTTCACATCACTTTGTCAGAGTGGCACAGGGGAGAGCACAAAGCAGAATAGCATCCGCTCCTGTTCGGGTGTGAACATCAGGTTTTATAGGAGTGCTCTGCTGTGACAGACAGTGATGTGCTGATATAAGAAGCTTTGTAAAGTACGAGACCTCCACTGCGCATAAACAGGTAAAAACAACCACGAACATATCAAATCTATGCACTGAATTTTCTTGATAACTTGAGTCTCTTGCATTCAACCACCCCCCCCAACACCCACCCTCACCCCAGTAGGACTAACAGCACAGATAGATCCAATTATATGTCCACAGCTTTTTAAACATCAGGGCAGTGTAGATAGCCTACATTGTTGTTGGTCTCACCTGCGCAGAGCAGAGCGGAGCGGAACCACAGCAGTCCGAGAAGCAGCTCCGTCAGTCCCATGGTCCGGCGGGGACTTCTGCTATAATCCCGGACACGACTTCCGCGGTATGCTCGACATCTTTGTCCCCCAGCGAGGCGTCCACATCTGTTTTCAGCTCAGACCATACACGGTGCACGCCAAAACGTCACCGCTGAGGAAAAGCATTATGTCCTTCTCAGCGAGCCAAGACACCAGGGTCAAGTTGGCCCCAGATATCCAAACGATGTCCGGTCATTGTCTTCAAAATAAGAGCCGCGTCTAATCATCATTAACAAGTATTTTTAGCATGAGCATCAACAGACATTACAAGAAAACGTGCTCTTTGAGGACATTCTTGTTGGAAACCCGAAACCAGGTGATATTTGCTGTAATGGGTAGCATACTAGGGTAAAAATACACAAACTGATTACATCTTCTGTACTCAAAGGTAAGTTATCGTCTTCTTAAAAACAAAAACAAATTAAAACAGCACCAAAAGTAAAACATATGACCAAAAGCCTAATTGATAAAGTGTAAAATTAAAGGTGGTGGTGGGTGGGGGGTAGAGTAGTACCCTCCCTCCCCCAAACTAATGAATGCCTTAGGACATACCTTTGTTTAACTATTTCGTGTAGTTGGACGTTATGCCAAACAGCAATGTTGTGCTATTTTGGCTCAAATGTTGAGTGTCTATGGGATCAAATAATAATCATGATCCCATTGGCATCCAGGAATTGAGCGAAACTTACCAAGTAAACTAAAGATGTGGTGGAGGGGCCAGGGGGAGCCTCAGGGGAGGCCAGAAATTTAAGACTTTGAAAACTCTTGTCTTAATGTATGTCAATGACAGAAAGGCTAACACTCTTCCCAAATGATGGCTTTACAGATTTAAAAGTTAAGTACCTAAGTTATGATTTACGATCATGCATGTTGTAATGCAAGATGTGCGTTTAAAACCTAAGACATTGTGTTTTGCAGGTCTTATTTTGAAGACCAAACCATCTAACTTCCGCTCTAATTGTGGTCCAGTCTGTGTTCGGCTGGCCGCATCTAACAGGACAAAGTGGTCCATATTATTCCTTGTTTGTATGTCTTCTTCCCTCCTCACTCCCGAATTGAATATAACAAACAGTTGGATATAATCTGTAGACACCGTCCTGAAGTATAGATGACACCATAAACTGCGTTTGCTTGCTGAAACGAAGAGTAGCTCCAAGATACGCTGTCTTCATTATTTTCTTCACCCAGTCCTTCCATTGTAATCTGACGGATTCTTGGCTCAATAGGCCGTTTCACTGCCGCCCCATGTGGTCAGATGAGGCCGTTTCACTGCCGCCCCATGTGGTCAGATGAGGCCGTTTCACTGCTGCCCCATGTGGTCAGATGAGTGTACTGCAGATGTCTCCGACAAAAGTACGTTTACATGAAATATCTGCGTTTTCACAGCATTCACGCCACGGGAACAGTTTCTTGAGGGAGAAAATAACGTCAGTGTTTCACCTTTAATCACATTTTATATAAAGATTAAATTAATGTTGAACATCTAAGGAGAGCGAGGAAAGACGTTCAATAAAAGGCACCGCTGGGATTCGAACCCAGGATCTCCTGTTTACTAGACAGGCGCTTTAACCAACTAAGCCACGGCGCCGATGTTACCGTGTCTAGAAATAGCACATTATGAACAGTCACACGTGTCAATGACGTAATAGTAAAATTAGTTTACAGCTGCACTATCTAAGGGACGACAGACATCTGAGCACAGCGTTTGACATTGCCAGTGGAAAGAGGTCATAATGTGACGGGAACTTGGGATTTCAAAGATAAATTAAGTTCAGGTTTGGTCTAGATACTGGTAACGTGAATTAGGGGTGTCATGAAAACCAAAACGCTGACTTAGGTAGGGTGTGAGACAGATTAACTCGCTATAATGTTTTCTGCCTGTTGGCATTTAACTTATGGACTCCTGGCTTGATTATATACAAATATCACTGAAACCTCTAAATAACTTGAATAACTGTGTGTATGAAAATGCTGCCACTTTGTTGTCATATATGTGATATGTGTCACAGTTCCTCTGCAAGATACAGTATATACATGTAGAACCAAGAAAGTGGAAACCCGCTCCCTGTACTTGGGAGGCGGTTCATTTGGAGACAACACTACCTCCCTGTGGGCAAGTCCGCACACTACAGCTGAATGAGACACCAAAACTATAACAGACAAGATTGAATAAAAAATTATGTAAAAAAATATATCGTAAATGGACACAAGGGGAAGGAATCCAGGGGCCGTATTCACAAACATCCTAACGCTAAAAGTAGGGTCCTGTCAGTGCAAACATTAGGATGTTTACGTTTCTGGTATAAGAGTATGCAGCTCCAAGGGTTCAGTATTATAAAATTCTGAAATAAATAATTGCATGAATGAATTGTGGAAAATATGTAAATTAAACAATAACTTCTGACATAATCTTAAGGACTTTTATTTTATAATAGCATTTTCCCCCTAGTATTTTATGGCACTTTTCATATATATATTTCATAATGTGACATTATGACAGTGGTGTTGTCTCCTTCCTCTGAAGCTAGCAAGCTCCTTAATCATGTTTTCTTGCAACTGTGGTGCCATTTCTTCCCTATTTTTTGAATAACTATTTAAGTTTAAATTAAAATGTTGCAACCAGAAGCCTCATCTGATCAGTGTACTCTTAAAAATGTGGGAAATATATCTAAAAGGGTCAGTTACCAAAACTACCTGGGCACTTAAACCAAACTTGGACAAGGAAAAACCAGCACTACAGGTAGGTGAAAAATATTTGTTGCTCTTTGATGCAAATTTCATGTAAAGAAAAAAAAAACATCTATAGCACAAAATGAAAAAAACTTACAATGTAGTCAAAGAAGAAACTGCCATCAGTGATCACTTCAGCAGAGGCCACTACAGTGTATTGTCTTTCTTCATTTAGTCAGGCTAGATTGAGGACAGTGATGTCATTCTCTTTTATGGGGTGACTGATGATGGAAAGTTTTTTTAGGAAGGCTAGATCTAAAATGAGCATCAAGCCATTTTGGTCTTGTGGCATCTGCTGCCAATAGTTATTGAAAGTAGTTGGCAGAAAACACCAACTGTTTCTGTGGATTAGTTGTAGTCACTGACATGTTGTTTCTGGAAAGAAACAGCTGATATCCCCTGCAGCAGCTAAAACATCTGCTCAGCTACATACAAACAGTACAGGTGTTTTAATGTATTTGTTGTGATTATTGAGAAAGAAGAAAACAAGGCAACACACATAGTATGTGATATTTCAACAGTTTATTCAAGAACTTCATAGACATTTTCTTAAGAAGTGTGCTGCTTCGCTTGATGTTTGATAAGTGCGGGAACCAAAGCTTTTTACATGCAAGTGGTCGCAGCACAGATACAGGCTATATGTTTTTGTCATTTCACTTGTCATTTTTCTTTTTTAAAAATCACACAGCTTTGAATACAGCAGCTGATGAAGCTTACCGACAACCAGTTCAATGATATACACAATAACCAATTCGCAGTTTGAATTAAAATATAAAGAAAGAGGGAAAAAAACAAGTAAAAACCTACAAAAGAAAATAAAGCTGTAAAAATCAGAAACAAATCCTACGAATGGCGCTGAGTAAATGGAATCCATCAATACACGAGTCCAAGGATCTGCATGTCACATTGCTCAGCTGCTTTGTCTGTGTATGCACATTGGTTAGTTTTTAAATTAATTATTGTAAATACTATGAAAACAAAATGCATGTCACACACTCGGCAAACAAGAAACATTCCTTTCTTCGACTGATCTCTCATTAGCAGAGGGGAACGGACTTTTACAGGGGAGACAGGAGTAGAGGGGTGAGGGGTTCACCTTGAACACCAGATTATCATCCTAACATGACATTCACAGGGGCAACCATTTGTTTTGATAAATCTTAAATATTTCATATGACTTCTACCTGAAATTCTTCTTTTAAGTGTCTATATCTGTTTCAGGTGCAGTCTTTGGCTGCCCCGGTGCGAGTTCTCAGACATAGACCACAATAATCCCGGCACAATATTACATTTATCAACATCTCCAGGTGCCACGATTCAACGTCTTTATGATCTGTGTCTGAGGAACTGCAGAGCCTTTTCAGTCTGACCTGCCTCCTTGTTTATTCTGCAACTGGTACATTTTCTCCCCAAGTAGAGCATGGGTTGTGCGTGTGTGTGTGTGTGTGTGTGTGTGTGTGTGTGTGTGTGTGTGTGTGTGAGAGGCGTATGAGACTACTGGTGGGCACACTGTACCCCTGGCCCGTGGTGACCGCCCTCTTCATCGGAGCTGTCGTTGTAGGCCTCTCTGCGGCTGCCCGATGTCGAGCTCTGGCTGACGTCATAATCCTGCAGGTCAACCTCCTCTGTGTCTCCGGTGATGATGGGCGGCTCTGACCGCGAGGGCAGCATGTCCTCCAGCTCCTGCACGTTGGAAAACATTCATCATAATGCAGATAGCTTCATGTTTCCTAACCACCCAGTAGTGTTGAGTGCAGTGCTACAAGAGGAATTTAGCAGTTATTGGGGAACCAAAATCAGCTCTACTCAGAGTGGGGGAAAAAAGAAGTGTTACTGTGTGAAAGTAAGTGCTCAATAAGTCACCCATTTATGGCGAGAAAAGCTCTAATCCCTGGAGGAAATTGCTGGTATAAATGTATCTGCAAATTCTTACTTGCAGAGGACTAAGCTTTCTCATTAAAAACACTGAAAGGAACATGTGTTTACTTGCTTTAGCTGATCTGAGCTGTAACACAATTACATGTTTCTATACAGTACCAATAAATTGATGTTGCATGGCTTCAATTAATTTTTAATCATTTGAAATACAACTGAAATAAAAATATGTCTTTGTAAATGACCAAAAAGAAAAAAAAGATTTCCCAAAAGAAAGTAATATGTAATATGGCTTCAAATAATAACTCTTTTTATCATCTACTTTCTTCATTAATCATTTAGTCTAAAGAATTTCAGCAAACGGGTAAAAAAAGCTCATCACGTTCCCACGATGACATCTTGCTATATACAGATATTCTGTTTACAATCACAGATGACTAAGAAAGCCAGAAAATATTCGCACTGAATTTTTCACATTTTACATTTGTTGGTATATATCAATAGCTAAACAGGAAAAGAACGGTACTTTCTCCTTACTTACATCATTTGGTTTTTTTTTACCAAAGCTAGCACACAACTGCACTGGTTAACATCACACTGGCCAGACTTTATCGGGTGATTTGTAGCAGTTTAACCTAAAGCTTTGGTTATTTCAGATTAAGAATAGTGACCCTTTTTCTTCAACACCAATGCCAACATCACACCACTTTCCTTCAAAGCTACATTTAAAAAGAACAAGTCTGTTGAAGTTACTCAACGCTTAAATAGAATTTTTGATCTCAAACCTTTAAACAAACACTAGAGCTAACAAGTTCATTTTGTGATAATGACTTGCTCATATTCCATTCTCCCCCATATAAATGTGCAAAGAAACCCAACAGAGGAGCCTAAAATCTTGACCCTATTTTGTGTTTATGCTGTTATTGCTGTTGAGGCAGCTAAGTCACTTTGGAATTTGAAGCTCTAAATTCCTAATATGACTTAACATGTCATGACAAACATTACAGTCACGCACCAGTCAACACTGGTTGGAGGCACTAGTTTGGGCCCAATAGCTGAATGTTTTCATGTTCACTGTAATGAGCCAAATGACACCAGAAGATGATAGATGGATAATAATCAAAGGAGTAACATGTCATACCACAAGTTTCTCAGGGCTGATCCAGTTGTTGTCGGGGAACTGCACATCAAACTTTATATACAGATCTCCCTTCTCGAAGGGGTTTCGGTACTGTGGCATGCCCTCGCCTCGCACCACACGGACAGAGCCTGAAAAAGGTACAAATAAACTTGTAGTGTATATGTAAACTGTGAATGGATAATAGAAGCATAATGGTGTAGGAGGAACACGTCTGACTCGTAACCTTTGTCAGAACTCTCACAGAGGACGTTTATGACCCCACTTGTCCCCTCGTTTATCAATTGATGTTGATGTGTCCTCATATCTGGCAGCCATATCCAGCCTCACTGGAGCTGCTTAGTACCTTGTTGTTGTCGTTAGCACTCAGCAGGAGCCCAGTCTGTTATCATTTTACTTGCATTCAAAGGTTACAAAATGTGCACTGTGTCATTAAATATTCGCAGTGTGAGTAAAATCTAACCACCCATGACACCTTTCTAGTGATGCATAGAGACAACGTTCTCTGCACAAACTTTTAGGCAATAGAGCACCAAGCCTCGTTTGGACGCCTGCTCAAGTGTGAGGGCATGTTAATGTAACACATCCTTTGTCCTGCAACAACGCCATCAGAGCTCTTATCTCTTTAGTATAGAACGTGCTTGAGGTAAATCGGATTGCTGAAATGTTACAAGAAGAGAAACGAAATGAAGTATCAAGAGAGTTAACCTGGTTCAATGACTTTGCCAGCTGGGTACTTCACAACAATCTGTCTTCCGTCTAAGTGCTTCACCATAAACTGGAAGCCGCACAGCGCCTCCACCAGCCCAATCTTGTGGTTCATGAAGAGGTCGTTGCCATCTCGCCTGAATGTCTGGAAATTAAGACAAAGAGTTAAAAACATTGATTAACTTTTCATGACCGTGCAGTTTCGTCTTTTAAAAAAAAAGAACAAAGAACCTGCTTCTGCATGTTTCTTTATTTACAGAACAAAGTTATAACATGACTCAGTGACCAGTCTGCATACGATCAACAGTAAGACCCACAGCATCTGCTAGTGAAAAGCTGCATTGCAAGCATGAACTGACAAATTAAACTTTATCTGACAACAGATTCCATTTGTGCAATTTACTCCACACAGGCTTAATGTCTGAATTTTCCTTTTGCAAACCAAAACATTTGTTTAACTTATCTTTGGTTACTTAATGCACCGAGAAACAAATTAACCTATTTTCTTTTTTTTCCCCCCATAAAACACATATCTGACTTTCTACCTATGTACAAACAGGGAGTCTCAGAGACATCCAAAGTGCTTGTCAATATTATCTGTTTTGCTGTAGCCACCATCCACTAACATATTCTGACATAATTAGGGGTCCAAGCCCGAAGTGGGCTGGGAACCCGCGTTTGCAAGGCAACGCGGTTCCCATACCACGAAGTGGCTGGGAACCCTATTGTAATCGTTCTCGCTTTTATTATTATTATTTTTATTCTTCCGTGAAGAAAACGCATACTGGGGACTGCATGGTAAGGAGTGTACACGCCGACACTCGCATAACGTAGGGTCCAACTCACCGCCATGACCGCATTTCGCAAAAATTCGCGACACTTCTACTGCTAGAGGCTATACGCTAAAGGTCAACGCGTTTTGGCTTGGACCTCTCGACCGCGAAGGAATATATCAAAACCTTATATCCACGCTGTTCAGGGGTCGAGCTGAATCTCCTGGTATAGGCCACGCCCATTTCCGCCTAAACTTTTAGAGAGCTACATCGCAAAAACTGAAGCACCGTCCGAAATCATCTCCTCCAAACCGCAAGTCCGATCGCCACCAAACTTGGCACGGATAATCTCTGGACCGAGCTCTACAAATTTTACGTAAGAAATTTTGATCCGAAAAAACTGTCGCAATTATATCGCTAACAAACGCTTGCGAAAACGCTATTAACAGGAAGTGAGGGCATAACTCGGATTGGAATGGCCGATCGACACCAAACTTGGACCACTCACTTGGGATGGGCCCCTGAGGGCCTGTGCAAAGTTTGGTGCAGCTGGCCCCTAGGTGGCGCTCTTTAATCCAGAAAATTTGTTCCTCCATAACCACAAGTCACATTGACATGAAACCAGTGCCGAATTATTCAGCATGGGCCCCTAATGCCAGGCACCAAAGGGGACCCTAATGTGCCCATAGGTGGCGCTGTTATTGCAGCTTAAAGACGAAAAAAATTTTCCCATTGACTTACATTCATTTTATATCTCCAGAACCCTAGGTCCGATTGACACCAAATTTGGGTCAATTGTTACCCATGGGGCCCTGATGATACCACAAAAATTTGGTGCAGTTCGGCCTAAAGGTGGCGCTACAATCGAAGCTGAAATGCCGTCAGAAGCCCCATTGAAATGAATGGGATTTCAAACCAGCACACATTTTCATAAGGTTTGGAATGCCTGATCAACACCAAACTTGAGGACCTTATCGCGGCTGGACTTCCGAGGCCTGTGTAAAATTTTGTGTCAATCGGCCAAACGGTGGCGCTCTTCATCATATCTTAAAAAACTCCCATTCACATACATGCATTTTATATCTCCAGAACCGCCGGTCCGATTGACACCAAATTTGGGTCATTTGTTCCCCATGGGGCCCTGATGATACCATAACAATTTGGTGCAGTTCGGCCAAAAGGTGGCGCTGTAATCCAAGCTCAAATCCGGTCAGAAGCCCCATTGAAATGAATGGGATTTCAAACCAGCACACATTTTCAGAAGGTTTGGAATGCCCGATCAACACCAAACTTGGGGACCTTATCCGACTTCACCTCCGAAGGCCTGTGTCAAATTTGGTGCCAATCGCCAAACGGTGGCGCTGTTCATCACATATCAAATAACTCCCATTCACTTGCATGCATTTTATATATCCACTACCGCAACTCGAATGACACCAAATTTGGGTCACTTCTTCACCGAGGGGCCCCGATGACAGCTGAGCGATTTGGTGCAATTCGGCCAAAGGCGGCGCCAGTAATCGAAGCTCAAACGCCGCCGCTAAGCCCATTCGTTTCAATGGCATTTTCAAACACGCAGCGTTAGCCTCGGTTCGAGCGCCCGTCGGGACCTCGCCGGGGCCTCACGCTGGACGTCGGCAGGGCACCGGGACGACTTCAGCTGACCTCGCGGGCGTGAGGCTGACTGGCGACAGGTGGCTTGGACCCGCTTACAACTGCTCGCAGTTCTAGTATTACACTTGAAATCAAAAGAATTTGGTTATTATACGTTGGCCAATATTCATCACGGCAGGCATCCATTCACACAATTCCACGTCTTTGTACAATGTCCAGCTCTGACAACACAGCACTGTGCAAACGGCTCATTCAACTCTGTAACCCTGTTGCAGAAATTGATCATCACTTAATTTGCTCACTCAAGTCTGAGTGGAAAACTAGTATGCATTTGGGCTATGCAGAACATGAAACACCTTAAATGTCTTTTTAGACTCAAAACCAATTGGTCATTGTACTACTTTATCATTCCCCTAAACACTGCAGATAAAAGAAACTATCAATTTGCCCTGGGAAGGACGCAATACAGAGAAACACACAATGGACAGGTCGCCTATCTGCTTTATTGTCCTAGGCTAGCTTACCTGAATCAACCTGCACACACAACAAGTGCACAGGCTGTGAAAACTCTCCACTAACTGCTTCCCAGTGTGTAACCATCTATTGAAGAAACCTACCCTGCCGCATCAAAAACATCTCAAAAACGACTTCCTAACAGACATCTTTTTGACAGTGTTATTTTTCTTTTTACTCTGGATCTACCACACATCACGGCTACATTCCTCTCAGTATTCAGGCTAAGGCAGGATATTCCACTAATTAAGGTTTTTCTTGCCATCTAAATCTGAGACAGGTCATGCATGCATTCATTTAATTATCAATGCTGGATTGAGGAAAAAATAAATTTAAAAAAAATTACACCAAGCACAATGCATCAAGGGGATAAAGCAAAGCTAAAGATGCATGCAGATACTACGGTGTGTGTGATCTCATTAAGTTATTTCAATTTGGCTTTTACTATGAAGCTGCTGTGAGAATTGTTGTGCTACATTCACTGATAATCTTTGGTCAGTTCGGTTTACCTTGAGGTTAGAATTGTTATACATCTGCATTAGCACATATTTTTCTGCTTTCCTGCCTAAAAAATTCAAACATACTGAAACTTTTGTTTTTCTTAATGTAAAATAGTAGGGGTGGGAGAAATAATAGATTCTTAGATGCATCGCGATGCGGACGTGGAAGATTATTAATCGATGCACAAATGTCTAAAAATCGATTATTTAAATGTTAATTGATAACATAACCGTCACCGCCTCTCTGGAACTCATCCCCACAGAAACGCTCCCTGTCTGGACACTTTCAAAGATCTACTAAAACACAGCTCTTTACCCAGCATTCAATCCTGAATGACTTTTTGTTGTTCTGTCACTGTAACTATGTGTAAAGTGTCCTTGGGTCCCGTAAAAGTTGCTAAAAAGATTTATTTATTAATGTAACATTAGCTAAATTACTAATGAAGTAATTAATTAAACTAACTAACCTACTAGTCAAGGGTTGAGAACATCAGGTACAAGCTGAGACTAAACTGGTGTACAGCTCTGTCCTGTACACATACTGTACATGCTGATAATTATATTTCAGTTTTCAGAAGTCTGACAACTGGTTGTTAATGAACTGGACCATGGAGCTGAGGTTAATAAAGTAAACTAGGGATGTAAACTAGTCCTTTTAAGCTAATTAGCAAATTTCTTTTGGATTTTAATGTGCAAATGAAATGCTTAGTAATTATCCAGGGATCCTGTATAGAAAAAATATGATGCATCAAGATGCATCGATAATCGTTTTATAATCGAATCGCAGCCCTCTGAATCGTAATCGAATAGTGAGGTGCCCAGAGATTCCCACCCCTATAAAATAGTCCTCCTGTTCAGCTTATTGTACAGCATATGTACAGGATTGTCACCCACATGCTTGTGTCTGATGTACCAAGCAGCAAAAACCATAATTGACATAGACATGGTACATTTTGTTCATTAAAACAAGTTCACAGGCACAGTGAAGGCCCACAAAAGAATATAACCTGAAAAGAATCTATAACAGGAAGTTGTGACCAGGTGGGAGAAGTTGGCTTAGAACTAAAGTCACCTTTTTACAGTCGTGAAATAATCAGTAACTGACACCGAAAACCGTGAAATAAGCAAAACTTAGTTGTAAATGAAATTATCCCCCCTATGAGTGTCATGTGAGGGCAGGTTAACATGAGCATGGCTGCTGTATTGGGGACAGGCCCACCTACCTCATTATCTTTTTCCTGCAGGACAAGGACAATATCCCCAGGCTCAACGCCAGGTGCCTGGTCAGCCTCCCCTCCAAAGGTAATTTTCTGGCCGTGCTTCATGCCCTTGTCCACGTGTACCTCTAGAATCTTCACCTCCTTCACGACTTTCTTACCCTCACATTTTTTACAGCGGTCTTTCTCACTGATAACTTCCCCTGGAGTGAGTGAAGAGAAAACAACATGAGGGATCTGTGCAGGCGGAGCCACAACAAAACACAAGAAATGCCTGTTAACAGTTTAGATCACTGAGCCCCTTACCTTCACCATTACAGTCCGTGCACACGGACTGCATCTGTTGGACCATCCCTGGGGCCAGCTGCCTGATCATGACACGCATGCCACGCCCCCTACATGTTGTACATTTTTGTACTGCGCCCGTCTTGCCTCCCTGCCTGCATACATACATACACACCAAGAGATTTATTGTTACGAACCTGGGAAACGTAACAGGATTAACAAAACCATAATGCTGTAACTAGACTAGACAGTCAAGCAGACATCAAATACAACTTACCCATTACATGTGCTACACAGTACTTTCTTGCTAAGTTGTAGTTTAGTTGTTTTTCCATTGTAAAGGTCATCCAGTGACACCCTGCAGAACAAGTGTGATGTTTAGATACTGACAGTGACACCATGCAGCAGAGCTTGAGTACAACAATGGCTTGTTCAGAATATCAAAGGACGTTTTAACATCTTCCAAATATAAAAGAATTATTGCACATGAAGTACAAACAGTTCACTCAAGTAGTCCATATGTGAGTGTACATGCTTGGTCTTACTTGAGTGGATGGACCATGTCCTCTCCTCTCCTCCGACCTCCATTCCTTGAACGACCACCCTGGCCACCCATGAATCCAAAGAGGCCACCGCCAAAAATGTGGGAGAAGATATCGTCCATCCCTGGTCCACCCCCACCTCCTTCCCGCAAGCCCTGTTCTCCATAGCGGTCATAAAGTTCCTTCTTTTCAGGGTTGGTCAGCACCTCATAGGCAAAACTGATTTCTTTGAACTATGTTTTGAGGGGGAAGACAACAACAACAAAAAAATTAACACCATACAATCTCAACAGTGGAAGCACACAGAAACTAAAGCAATTCAACAGGATGCCAAACACTACAATTTAAAACTACAAATTAAAGACGGCAGCAGCTTGGGTGTATTTTGATTTCCAGTAGTTTATTTCTTATTTCACCACTTTAATTCTACCTCCGCTATTTTGTGTTTCGCTACATGAATTGCTCCTTCCTTCAGTTCTCTTCCCACATCGTATCTTACTGTAAACACACAGGCTTTCCCCTCATCTGATTCTCTCTCCCTGTAGGTTTCAGATCTGATAACGTTCTCCATCACCAGTACATTTATAAAGTCACTGAAAAGACAGAACTCTGAATTTCCGCAGTTTCTGCAGCAGCAGATGCGAGGAGGCTGTAATACGAACCTATCAAAGCAATTGAAACCAACGTGGTTCTGAATGACATCTACACCGGTGTGTTCAATGCTGCTTTACCTAGTCCATGCCTGTGATATATCCACTGTGTCCGCGTCTTGTCACGTAATGACAGATCATGTCTCTCTGCAAAATGCTAAATTCGAATGCAAAATACCTATGCAGCCTGACCAACAAAAGTCTGCAGTTGAATCAGCACCTCTTTGATATTATCTCAACAAAACAAATCTGAGTCATGTGTCCATCTCATTGACACTGGAAAAGATGAGCTGAGTAGCTCACACTTCATTTGCTAAATTTCAAGTCTTTTCTCTTTAACAAATACCGACTTTAGGCCTACTTTCTTGAAGTTGCCATTTCCTAATGCTAACAATGTCATCCCCTGCTGAGAAAATGGCACTCCTCACATGGGAATAATGGAAGAGAGGCCATAATTCTTAAAGTTTCTGTTAACTTAATGTTAACAGCTTTTGATGGTTTTAATAATAATAAAAAATAATATAATATAATTATAATTTTAAAAATATAGTATCTCACAGTAATTTGCAAATTTAGACCACTGTGAGAATATCTAATCAGAAATATACATTCAAGGTGCTGTATGCGATTCTGATCCAATACAGCAAATATCTGTCTGAAGATGGTGTGCTTTCTCTGGGTCCTCTCCACATGTGTTAGCAACCTGTCCCACAACTTAGCTAACGTTAGTTAACTAACTGCTTGCTTTGTCGTTGTTCACTCATGGTAATCTTCATGGTATTGGATTTCTCCAGAAGGAGACACATTCAAGAGACCACACCATCTGGCAGCACAACCATCACAACAACTGCACTTGAATAAACAGCATTGCATTTACCATACTGGACACTGATGACTATGCACAACATCGTAAAAGTAGCTTATGAAAAAAGGCAAGCTTTAGAGAGGACAAAGCTTTGGCTCCAGCTGCCCTCTCCAATAAACACGTTCTTAAACCCTTTTGTTGAGGCAACAATGGTCGTACATACCAAATGCCTACGTATAATATTTTATTCTTGTTTGCTCCCCATTTAAACAGAAAGAACATAACCTATTTACTGTAAAACGGGGCTTTAATGAATAAAGTCAGTCGGTATTTAAATCAGAGGAGACAATCACAGGTGTCTTACCTTGTCACCAGCATTTGGGTTCTTGTCAGGGTGGTATTCTTTTGCCAGTTTCCGGTATGCCTAAGAAAACACAAAACAGGGCTGTGTTAGCTAACCATGCCTTGTTTACTGTACCCAAGCGCCTGCATGACTCAAACACATATTAAGTAACCTATTTTAACGTACTGTTGACGCAATCACACGTGCCTCTCTGACGAAACCTGATGTTACAGATGTTAAACTACCTGTTAACTGCGTTAAGCTTTCAAACACCGTGAAGTTATGTTCAATGGGCTCCTGATTAACTATCAGTCTCCTAGAGTGGCGACAGAGTAGCTCATTAATACTGACGACACCCGTAATTACCATGCTGTCGAAAAAGGACAGTTCAAAATGTCTGACAATTGATTCACTACCGTTGAGGGAAACTCTAGCACGCTAATTAGCATATCTTGCTAACACTAGCCACAGATGAGGTTACGATGTCGCTCTAGTTGTGACATGCGTTTCCACCCTGTTAAATAAAGTTAACTAAGAGCCTGGAAACAGAGCTGTCTAAACACTGGACACCATACATGTATAATGTTCGCGTCCTAACTAGGCTAGGTCACAAGGAGCTGGTTAACTAAAACCACAGGCTATGTGTAACGTTAGTCAGCTAGTTAACTTAGCCGATGCTAGCGGATGATGGATCAAATACTAACAGTTTAACTCAATGAATAGCGTTAAACTGTCTCGACTAATCTGGGGGTGAAACAACACTCGGGTCCCACTGTAATGGTGTCATTTAAAGATGACATTTAGTGAAAACGTTATCATTAGCTTAAGTTACTGTAACGGTAAAGTCGAAACTAAAACAGTAACTAGATCAACTCGGCTTCTTCTGATTATTTTGTCAAACTTACTACATGAATGTGTGTCTGTCGTCTAGCCGTGAGTCCGTTTCGTTTGAGAAGCACAAACGATCGTTAACGTTACCTCTTTCCACAACCTTCGACAGGCTTAGCTAGCTAATATACACGACAAACACCTGAGCTAAAGCTAACGTGAGGTCAATCGCTTGATTTGTTAACTTATCAGGCTAACTTGGGTTACTCAACTTTTGGTGAGGGTTGTGCCATTGAAGTCATTTGTTTAAGACAATATAAAACAATTTGACTGATTTTGGCTAAAAATCGAAAAAAAAATCACCGGATTTCACTGAATCCATAACGTTAATCATTAAACGTTAGAGCCGCATCGTCACATGAACATCCAGGCCAGTTAGCTTGCTAGCAAGATAACAGTTAGCACAGCTAACGTTAGCTAGCTGTGCACAGCAACGCATTTCCTGATTCAAGCAATTTTAACTTTTTGAAAGTCGAAACAGAAACGTAATGTAACGTCGTAGTTTCTTCAGCCTTTCTTGTGTAATTACCTTCTTCAGCTCATTTTCAGTGGCGGATGGAGACACTCCGAGAAGGTCGTATAGTTTTGTATCGACTACAGTCGCCATGGTGTTAATGTGGCTGAAGCAGGGAGGAGGGTGGACAAAGAGAAAGAAGCCGGTGGAAAATGTTTTCCTCGCCTCGTGTCTCAGTTTCCGGAAAGTTAGTGTCTCGCGCGAACATAAACAAAGCTTAGACGCTTTGTGTGCCCGCTGCTGCCTCCAAGCTGCTGGTATACTGCATGACTGCTGATCTGATCTACAAACTACAATTTATGATTTGAAATTCAGGGAAAAAATCTATATGTGTACCCTAATTTAATAATTTACTGATTAATATTTATATATATGTACAGTGGTGGAAGAAGTATTTAAGTATTTCACTTAATAGTAGGCTACTAGGTAAACGATATCTACATAAATATTGAATAGCATAAAATATAAAAGTATTCATTATGCAGAATGGCCCATTTCAGACTTATAAAATTACTGTATATTATGTGCATTCCCAGGTACTTGAAGTCCTCCACAATGTCTACACTGACCCCTTATATGGAAACAAGTGTCACTGGTGCCTTGGCTCTCTTTAGATCCAAGGCACCAGTGACACCAATGAGGAATACAAATACCTGGGAGTGTACTTTGACAACAAACTGGAATGGGCCATGAACACTCAAGCCCTCTACAGGAAGGGCCAGAGCTGACTCTATTTTCTGAGGAGGCTGAGGTCCTTCATCATCTGCCAGACAATGCCAGAGGATGTTTTATGAGTCTGTGGTGGCCAGTGCTATACTGATTGCTGTTGCTTGCTGGGGCAGCAGGTTGAGGGTCGCTAACACTCAACAAACTGATCTGCAAGGCCAGTGACGTTGTGGGGGTGGAGCTGAACTCTCTGTCGGTGGTGTCAGAGAGGAGGATGCTGTCCAAGCTACATACCATCTTGAACAATGTCTCCCACCCACTCCATGACGTGCTGCTCAAACATAATAGCACTTTCAGTGCAAGACTCAGACCCCCAAAATGCACCACAGAATGCCACAGGAAGTCATTTCTGCCTGTGGCCATCAGACTCTTTAACTCCTCCTTCAGTGTGTCTGATACACAGACACTTGGTTATTAAACTGGACCTTGTAGTGCAATACTTCACATTCTGTGCAATATTCTCTGTTATAATATTCCATGTGCAATATTCTCTGCTGCAATTTCTGCATTTATTCACTACTGCTGTTCATCACAGTTCTGTTAATAATGTAAATATTGTAAATATCCAGACTCCTTTATATTGTTTCCTTTATATTTTATATTTATATGTTTTATACTTATATATTTCTTTACCTACCAACTTCTATTATTATTTATATTCTTTTATGCCTTGATGTGCAATATGTGCAACTGTGACAAGAATTTCCCCACGGGGATCAATAAAGTATTTCTGATTCTGATGTCTGAATTATATTAGTGATGCATTAATGTTGCAGCTAGTAAGGACTGGGCTAATTTTTATTATTTTATTGGGTAGCTTAACCTATAATTCATTAGTTGATTTATATTAAATTCATTATGTGGGACATGGTGATACAATCTCTACAGATTCAGCACTTCACCAGCATGGAGTTGGTCCTGGATATGATCACCGACTGCGCAGCACCAACTTAACAGTAGCTCACAGTAAGCTCACGCAGGTAGTGTCCGATTTGATTATACCCCACCCTCACAATAGTCAACTATTGAGGGGTTCGACCTTTTATCACAAGACACCCTCTGTTGAGGAAGGCCCACCGCAAGATCACCATTCCTGGGTGTGTGTCTCATGGTCGGCTTGTGGTCATTTGGGAGCCTAGGTTGGGTCTTTTCCTCTTCAGCCACAGTCAGTGACAGCTTTGTTCTGTTCTGTGGGCCAGGGCTTTGATTGCTGCCCTCTGGCCCTGTCCCCTGTCTCCTATTTATCTCAGCAGCCTTACAGTGGAACTGGCAATGAAGCCTCTGCAACCCACCTCCACTGGACGTACTTCTACCTTCCACCCTCTCTCCACAGGTTCAGTTACCAGGTCTGCATAGAGCAGCTTCTTGCATTCTGAGACCTCTTTCCCAGCATCCTCCCAGTTGATAGTCAGTTCGATGAGGAAGGCGAGGCGGCAGGATTGCTTGAGGGTTGCGGAAGCTGAACACAAAAGACAGGCCAGATCTTCTCCCAGCCAGAGATTTAGGTTGGTGGGAGAGGGCAGGACATCATTTGTGGCTTTGATAGAAAAGCTCAAAAGGTTGGACTCCAAGCTAAGTAGCTCAGCTCATGTGATTTTCCTCCTCTTGACAGAGTCCTACCTCATCCAGCAGCCTTGCCTGGCTTAGGACACGGCTGCGGCACACCTGCTAGCTTCTTCCTGGCGGCACACTTCCTCCGCCACCAGCAGTGGTGCAGCAGCACCAGCAGCACCTTTTGACACGTGGGTTTCTTTTCTCCCAGGCCAAATCCCTCTCTCTGGTCCTCTATGTTCCAGTGCTGAAGGGCAGATTTTGCATCAGCAACTGCAGCGGCCGGGAATCCCTCCATAAGACTGGAGATGGGCAGTGACAGGGCTCCATTTCCGTAGAGCCCTGCGCTGCTAAGACATTGTGGTAGTGTAAAATCTATCTAGCTTTGGTTCCCAGGAGTTTGAGTATCACCATGGTACATCGTAAGAATGCAGAAGGGACAGTGATTCCGTTTAAGCCATTTATTGCAACTGTTCACACATGAGGACCAACATGAGATGATGAGGCTTGACGGTTATGGGTTTTTTTATCACGCACAACCATGGATGGTATCTGAATCACAGAACTGAGGGTCCTCACATGTGGTTTGTGTTGCTGCCAGCCCAAACAAAGGAAATGGGTGGGGTTTATAAGGTGAACCATTGATTAGGAGGAAGTGAGATCAGGTGAGATTGGGTGGGTCCTTGCCATGGAAATAAACAGAGGGCTACTGAATAGTATGACTCTATTCTACAGGTAGACCCAACCATTTCCTCACTTCTGCATTCACGAGTCTCTCCAGTCTCTTGACATAAATCAGACCGAACTTTGTACATGGTAACAGACCACATGAGTTGGGACAGCAGGCCAAACTGGAAGCACCAGGTTTCAGCTTCCTGGGAGTGCAGTGCTGTCAATCTGCTTGAGGCCATTGAGTGTGTCATGTTTTAGTTGCTCCAACTCCTTGGTGTCTTTAAGCTCTGGGTTATACTATCGTCTGAGGCTTTTAATGGGTTTCTCCATGACCGTTGGTATTGGCTCACCATGGATTTTAGAACTTTACTTTGTTGAGCCGGCCCTTCTCTGTGGAGATATTGCAGGTCTTACTGGGTTATATCTCCATTCGAACCCAGTTGATCTTTGCTTGGAGTTTGTCCAATAGGCGTTTGGTACATGCTTTGCTGTTGTTACTGAAGTCATATCATCCATATACAATCTAACTGGAGGAAGCAGCAGCCTACTGTTCAGGCGCTCTCCTCTGACTAACCATTTTGATGCTTGAATGATGAGCTCCATTACCGTGGTGAAGGCCAGGGGAGAAATGGTACAGCCCGCCATTATGCCTTTCTCCAGAGGCAGCCAGCCAGTGGTGCTGTCCTCTGAAGTTATGAAGAACTGGAGGTCCTGGAAATTTGCCTTGATCAATTTTGTGATGCTCTCTGGGACCTTGAAGAAATTAAACAGTGCCCACAGGGTCTCATGTGGCAGATCCTTCTTAGCAGTCGGAATCTGATGCCAGATAATGCTGGCATGTTCCACACATCCTGAGAAGCCACATATTCCTGCTTTCTGCACTGTTGTGGTGATGAAATTGCTCAGCAACAATGTTGAGTTTTTGGGCCATGACACCAAAAAAGATCTTTCCCTCCACATTAAGAAGACTGATCTGGCGGAACTGAGTAACAGTTCAAGAGTGCTTTTCTTTGGGCATTACTATTCCTCCTGCCCTTCGCCAGGCTTTGGGCATAATTGCTTTTTGCCATGCCACCCAAAGCAAACTCCAGAGGTGCTTCACAACACCCGGGGTGTTCTTGTACATTTTATACAGGATACCATTGGGCCCTGGTGCTGATGCTGTTCTTGCCCACTTTATGGTGTGACTGGCTTCTGTCTCTGGGTGTAATAGGTGTAGTAGTATTCCTCCAGTTCCTTTACTGGTGCCCTAAGGAACCCGCTCTTCTCCTCATCAAAAAGGCTTACATTGTTTCTCAAACACTCTACTCCTTCAAGCTTTGTCATGCATTGTTTTATTTCCGCCTGCAGTGCCTCAAGCCCATTCTTTTCCTCCTCAGTGGCTTTCTTCCACTGTTTTCTCATCTGTCTAATTTCCTTTGCAATTTTTTCTAATTCCTGCTGTCTTCTGCACTTAGGCTGGGCTGATGGTTCTTTCTGTGTTTGTGTTTGCTTGATCTTCATATCAAATCTTTCTGCACCAGTTGTTAATGGTGTCTCGCAATTTATCCAGTTTCCTTTCAACACCTGCTTTCTTTCCTTCTGAGAAATGGACATGGTCTGTGTCGATGTTCTGCTACTCCTTCTTCTGTGAAGACTTCGGCCACGGCATTTGAGGCCGTGGCCTTCATCCTCCCTTCCTGCGCTCAAAGTATACCTCTGAAGTAACCAGTAGCTAAACCTATTAATTAAATGAAGTGGAGTAAAAAGTACAATATTTGAGTATCAAAATAGTATCAAATGGAAATACTCAAGTTATAATACCTCAAAATTATACTTTAGAACAGTACTTGAGTATATAGGCTTAGTTACATTCCACCACTGCAATTATTATTATTATCTTTTCATCATTTTAATAACATAAGCTGGATGAACTACCTTTACGACATGTGGTGTGTAAATATAATTCATCTGCCTGCTTGGGCACTGAAAATTGGGTAAGGTGGATCCTGTGATGTCTTTTTGTGTGTTTGTTTTGAGCATGTGCTAAACAGCCGTTAAATTTAGTATGCCTCAGGTGTGCTTTGTGCATCTGCTTCTGTTTGTGCATGTGTGTTAATGTCTCCCACTGTTTTTTGATTTATTACAAAATGCAGTGAGTCATTTGTTTTTGATAGCTGCATCTCAATGAAATTCAAATAAATACCTGATCTATATCTAACAGTATAAAATCCTATTATGATAAGCTGTTTATTCATATGTTAACTTGACCAGATTAAGTATGTAGATATTGCAATTTACATATTTGAACTTTTTCAAAACACTATAGCCCAATTCAGTGTATCACTCATGACATGCTTTTACCATGAAGTTTTATGGAGTCTCCAAATGAATATGAAAACATTTTGAATTGTTAATAAATTCAAACTAGTAGAGTGACTTGTAATAAGAACAATTAAAGATTTTTCCTCTGCTAGCTAGTCCTACTTCTTCAATTAAGAATAATATTCATTTGACAAAAGATATCTAGATTATACTTGACACAAAGCAACTGTTAATATCTCACGTGCTTGTGTTCTGCCTTCACAAAACTCCATTTTTGAATTATATTATTTGAATTGTAAATGATCAAAGGTTCTTTAAAGATAATTTTAAAAGTTTTTATTTCTTTATAAGAGTGCTCACGTCTTATTTGGCATATATTGTCATGTATTTTTCTGACTCATGGGAATGTATTTACATCTAACCTAACAATTATTATGACTCATCCAAATATTGTTGTACATATCAACTGTCATATTGTGTAGAACAGTAAAACAGTGCTTCATTTACAAACAGTTGTTTGGCTCTGTAGATTTCTATCAGCAGATGAAACATGCATGTGTACATATGGGACTGTTTTTTTTTTCTACTGCAGAGCCTCTGAGAGAGGTTCATGTGTTTCTCTGTGATGCTAGTTTCTGTAAAAAACAACAACACAGCAACGATAATTTTTAAAGTGCAAATAAATCCCACAGTATCCTGTTATGAAATTTTACAGCTAATTGTGTCAGTTGTTCACATAAATAATATCTTAGTTCAGGCGTGAGTAGTTATTGAGTGATGAATAACTGTGTAGATTGAACAATTCAATTTGTTTGTTGGTGTAATGCTCAGTTATTTTAATTGTAAGTGATTTCTGAGACTTATGAGAAACCAGTAACGTCTGCTGCTCAGCAGTCACTGACAATGATATATTACCATACATCTACACTAACTTAATGCTGCTGTGACTACGTGTTTGTCATGAAGGACCACATCACCAAGCCTAATGCATGTGGCCATGAATATCTGAAGGAAATATATTTTAAAAGGGTGCCTTGAGCATCAGACAGGACAAATGCATCATGACAGCAAGGGAAAGCGTGAGTGGAAGTTGTGCATCTATGAGAGCGAGTGACAGATAGAAAATTCAATATTCAGAGACTCATTAAACGTGTTTATATACTATCTTTATGCATTTTGTTTAGTATTATTTGAAGCAGAACTGATCATATCGCAACAGTTGGAATTAATCAGCCTTAATTTCTGTATATTCACCCAAAACTACATCTTAGGGTTCTCACATTAATTATGCAGCAAATTAATTATGCTTAAAGCATTTTTGCATGTAAATATTTATCTCGGAAAGCAAACATCTTGCCTAGGCTGTTTTTTTTTATGATCAGTGTGTGTCTTACCTTGCCTCAACATCTCCAGCCTGTGAGCGGTGCCTTTTTCATCTTTCTTGGTCATGGTGAACAAAAAAGCTCACACAGGTAGGTGAGTAAGCTCTCATTTAATTCAACAGAATGAAATTATACAACCAGTGGTTAAAATCATAAATGAGAACCATATAGGCTACATGTCTGTCTCTTTAGGGAAACAGGTTGTGCTTGTGTTACACACTCAGTTCATGGGGAAATTGAAAAATTACTTTTTTGTCCTGGTAAGAGAGGGAGGGTTTAGAAGTAGGATGGATGCTTTTTTGATTCAGTCCAGGTCTCAAAACCAAACTTTTCATATCCCATAAACGATCACTCATAGCTTGAATGCCCATGTGCTATAAAGCTCACAGAGCAGAAATAGACTTTTTGTCACCCAATTTCTTATCAAAATAAGACAGTCTCTTCATGTGCTCTTCCTGAGGAGAAACTGAACCTGTACCTCTGTGTATGTGAGGTAACCACGAAAACTACATATTTATTATAGTAATATCACATCATTGTCATCAGCATCATATTTCATCAACAACAGCAACTTCATCAACACTTCATCCTCATTATCATCAACACCACGTGACGTGGATAAGTCATCTTCATAAAAGCATCTGAGCAACATTTGAAAAAGATTAAAGAGTTAAAAGCCAAGCATCATTATGAGGCTGGATATATACTGGTTTTAACAGTACAGTACACTGACAAAAATAAAGACTCAAATTATTAGAAGACGCACTATATATCATATATCTGTGCATGGCAGGTGAATAGATGTAAAAACTCAGTCTAGGACGTGTCTCTGTCTTTCTCTGCCTGTTTCTGACTGGTTACCTGGTCTTCTAGGCAGAGAAGTCAGGGTCTGCATGCGAGAACTCTCTTCTTATGTGTGGCTTATGAAAAGGAGAGATTAAATGAGTATAAGACTGGAGGAGAGACAAGATGTCTCCATCCTCCCTTAAAATCCATTAGAATCCTGAAGAAGAGAATCAATAGTTTTCTGTTTCTTTCCTCTTTTTATTCCTTGTTTCTTGTCTGTTAATTTAATTTAACTTTCAGATGAGACTTTGAGAGGAGAAGATCCGTAAGAGTTGACCGCTGCTTTGAAAGCAAAAGCAGAGAGGAATGATCAATTGAAGATTATTGTAACTCTCCTGTCTTCTCCTCTTCCTTCTCTTCTGTCTGTGAGTGAACTACCAGCTTTTTCTGCACTCCCTTTCTCCTTTTCTTCCTCCTTTCCCCATCTAGAAGTCCATGGACATTGAACGCTGTTGTGGGTCAACCATGCTGGTACTGTTACGAGCGCTGTTGCCGCGGATACTCAGGGTTCCGCAGGCTCCTGTCATCCCACCACCGATACCTCCAGCAATGCCACTAGGCCCCGCCATACCCATTCCCCCTGCCATCGCCACTCCTCCTGTTATTCCCACTGCTCCTCCAATCCCTCCTCCTGCAATCCCTGAAGCTCCTCCTCCACCCATTGCTCCTCCACCTGTGGCCCCTCCTCCACCACGCCCATAAATCTCACATGGTATCTCCTCTGTGACGCGGTCCTCAATGACCTGCTGGTCGCAGTCATGAGTCTGTGAGTGCTGCTTGTAGCCGTAGCAGCTCTTCTTGTAGCTGGCCGTGGAGTTAAAAGTCTTCATGGGTGGTGGCTTGGAGAAGTCGTTGTGGTAGGACAGCTCCATGGAGCTCAACGTGGTGCGGGAGTGCTTCATACTGCCGCCGCCAGTTGCCACTGAGGCTTGTGAGCCGCAGTGATGCTCGTGGACACAACGGGACATGGTGGAGGAGCGCCGCAGTTTGTGGAAACTGTCCATTTCCTCAGACAGATCGGCTAAATCTGACGACATCTCCTTGTCACGTAGAGAAAAGAGCTCGTAGTGGGGCGGGTCGAAGACCTCCTGGAAGCCTGCCTTGTTGAAAACTCCGGGCCGGCGGGCTACAACCTTAAAAAAAAAGAAGATTTATTCAGAGAGTTACATTTCACACCTACATGAGTATACAGTATATCAAGACAACACTCTTAAGAATTACAACTGTAAACCTTAAGGGCCCTTGACCTATTTTCTCAGCTTCTTACTATGTGTGAGGGGTCCTCAATCAGAGTATCTGCCAAACTTCTGTATTTGTGGTTTTGTTGGTGATTTTCTTACTGTGGGTGTCACATTACTTAATACTTTTGATTTGAAATCACTTTCATCACTTTCAATTATGTGTCACTTCTCTGGCCAGGCCAAGGACAAAGGACGAGTTACCTTTTTCCTTGGCTGCTTCATCTGGACCAGGATGGAGATGATAAGAAGAACCAGAACTATGCCTGATGAGACACCAATGACAGTGCCATGGGTCTTAGTGATCTGATGAAAAAGCCCCTTAGGCCCCTTCTCTGGAGGGGGAAGAATAAGAAAAATAAAGATGTTAATGAAAATAATAATAATTAACCATAATAACCTCAGTTGTGAATAGATGGGCGAAAGAAGACGATCACCTTTGCAGTGGTTTTCATCCCATGGGTAGACACAGTTCTGAACCCCATTGCACACCAGGGAGTTGTTAATACACATGTTGCTGTGGCAGAAGAATGTATTGGCTGAACAGGGGGCTGCAGGCAAAAGATACAGTGGAATTTAGAAAACAACAACAGGAAAACAGCTAACAGTGCTGAGCAAAAGATGACTACACCGTGAAAAGGACTGGAAGCTACTTTGATGACAACAACAATAAAACAATTATACCAATAAAAGATCAATCATTTCTAGATGCACGTAATACAATATATTTATGTTTATATATATTTCATGAAACACTAGAGGTCTAATGGAGACAGTCCGCACAAGGCCATACATCATCATTTTCTGCAGATGTAACATCAGGGGGTGATGAGAGGAGGAGACGGCAGCTTCACTGAGCTGCAGCCTTCATGTCAAGGGAGTCTGAGAAGCAGGAGAAAGAGGGGGAGAGGAGCTGGAACAGTGGATAGTTGGACTCCGAGTAGACATGGACGACGAGTATGGAAAAAATGAAAAGACAGGCAAGGGGAGGGGCAGTGGTAGAAATGGCTTTGGGCCATCATGGGGTGCAGATGGCCAGGCATGTGCCATGAGACACTCTACATTAAAGTGACTGTTAGCGTATCAAGGCTGCGATGGCAGAGACAGAGATGACTAGTAATTGATGCTGGCTGCTGGGCTCAGGAGATCGATGCACTGCCAGTAAGAAAGTAGAGCTGCAAGGCTGAGGTAAGATGCAGATGCCTGGGTTTTGATATAGAAACCTGGAAATTTGTTTGTTGAAAAGCAGTGTGTACTATAGTGTGATTTTCTTTTATCAGATTTATACAATTGTGTAGCAAGCCAGAAAAAAATCCAATTGAACACTTTTGTGGTTGAGAGTTATTTTTCTGCTTTGTTATATTGGAAAATTGGAGGACAGGTGAATTTATCAAAACTATCAACAGAGCCTTCAACCATGTTTCATAATGTACCCCAAATGCAAAGCAAATAAGTCCTGGAGAATATATTCAAGAACTAGATGGGTTAATGTTTATGTCTAAAGTCCAACCCTTTGTTAGGTCAAAACACAGCAAAAATGTCCAAGACAAAAAGACAGAATCTTTCTGAGACCTTCCTTCTGTTAAACGAAGAACAGTATAACCCATGTTGTAATGGGTGTCACATTTTCACACACTTTCACTGTGTCTAATGTGTAAACCGCATTCTGTGATCAATGAAATTATAATTTTGCCTTTTTGAGGTATTGACAACAACATTTTCCCTTTTGTTGCCTCTTATTGAGTCAAGTCAAGAATATTTTATTTATATAGCTCAAAATCATATATCACACATTTGCCTCAAAAGGCTTTACAATATGTACCACATACGACACCTTCACTCCTTAGACTCTCATTTCAGATTTAGGAAAAACTTTACCAAGGAAAAAATGGAAGAAATGTCAGAGAGCAACAGAAAAGGAATCCCTCTTCCAGGACCAACAGACATGCAAAGGTCCAAATGATAGGTAGGTAGTAGAGGTGGGAATCACCAGAGGCCACCGATACCATATTATCACACTACTTATGTCACAATACGATATTAATGCGATTTTAAATATATTGCGATGTATTGGACTTTATTACGTTTTTCCAACTTTAAAGTGTGTCTCCAACGGAAAACTCTTTTTCTAGTGGACTGAAAAAGCAAATGATTTTATTATTCCAGGAAACATGGAAACTGAGCCGCACGACCACCTCTCTGCCACAAAAGCTGAGTATAAACCACTATGCTCTGTCCTGTGTTTTTTATCAGAGCATCATGGCCAGAGAATGAATGCCTTGACACCACAACAACCTCATGGTTCCCTCCAAACGGCACTCACACAAACAAACGTTGTTCCACACCATGATGCACACACCACAGTATAATATTCAATCTGTCTCTTATGGCTAGTTCATGCCTCTGAACTGACCTTTTCCAGCCCCTTGGACCTCTGTTTTTTTTTTATACACACAGGCATTAGCAACCACAGACACACTCGCTGAGTCTTTATCACAGCTGAAACAGGCTGTGGTCCGCTCCACCAGCTTCACCGCTGCTCCGAGGTCCACTCTGATTGGAGCTCTAAGCACCTACTTCTTTTTCCCTGCATGCTTCCCCTGCCTCAAGGTTAAATCATTTTGACACAGGGACTTGTACTGTATATGTACGTGTAAGGGTGTGTATGAAATAGTGTGTGTCCATCCCATCCATCTCCCAGTGAGCCTGTAGACGGGGTTGCCCCCCTGACACTGTGATCACTTCCAAACAGATTATGCGTCTCGCACCACCCTTTACACACACACACACACACACACAACACATGTCTGAATATATGCACTGTGTGCGTGTTGGTGTGAGTGTATGTGTGTATGTGGAGATATTTTAATATATCTGGTTTACATGTCGGAAAATTAGAGCACATTAAGGATGATGGAGTGCAAAAGGCAAAACTCATCTTGTTCTCTGAGTGACAGAGATTAACGGTTCCCTCTGACCTCCAAGTAAACTTCAGTCACTAACTCTGGCCAAATAAAGTTTGTGAGTTATTCAAGAGACTTCAGGCTTCTCTGAGATGAACTGTGTGATCAGAATTAATGAGGATCCAATGGTCTTAAGGACTCTCGGAGTAAAAAAAAAACACCCCTTGCTGAATTTAAAAGGCTATTAAGTTCTGAATGGTTATGGTTTTGCTGATGAAAATAACATTAGCATTCACCCAGGGTTTGGGTAGTGTGCAGGAGAATGTGGCAATTAATATCTCAGTCTATTCAGGCATTTAATGAAAATATTACGGTGTGCTAAGAGAAAAATTGTTTCCTGCATGGCAATTCCTGCTACTTTATGTCCAACCTTTAATGGCATCTGTTTGGAAGTTTCTTGTCCTTCAAAAATGATGACGCTTAATGTACAATTACTTCCAGTAGATTAATTAACCCTACTCAACTTTTCTCTTTTCACCAAAATAGATAAATTCCCATTTTCCTGTTGTAAGTGACCTATAATAAGCACAGTATCATGCTGTGGCATGCATATCAAGATGATTTTATTCTTTCAGTTATTTACAAATGCTGGAGTAAATAATTGGTTTTCTCATATCTATGCTCAAAACATGGCGCAGTGTAATTAGCTTTCCTTGCTGAAATGACACTTCAGTCTCTGTTAGTGTTTACTGACGCCGGCTGAATGCAGGGCCTCATAAATCAACTGTTTTTGTGTGTGTTTCTGGACTATGTTGTCACTGTTACAGTAAAGTAATGACATATGGTGCCTTTCATGGCAGAGTCAAACAGTCACAAGGGACATGAGAGCGTGGAAAAGACTTTTGTTTTTCAGTGAACTCCATACCCCTAAACATATTCAGACCAAACTGCAACAAGGACATGAATCAGATCTACCTCTCTCACTTGATGTATTTGAATAAATAGTAAAGCTAAATGGGAATATTTTTGACCTGGGCCCTATGTTTCCTTCTTGTTTCTTCATAATAATCAATTTTGAATGTAACACAAGCAAAACACATAAATATTTCATAACCAGTCAATCTTGACACAACCAATAAGTTTGAAACCAAAGAGGAACTCAAAAAATGTAGCTCCTCCCGTTGTTGTTGTTGTATTAAGTGAAGACAGAGCTACAGAGAGCCACAAAAAGGAGATATTGAAGTGTAAAGCAATATAGCGTCAAGCCTGTGAAAGAGTGGCTCTAACGAAATAGATATCGCCATGGCAAGACGTAGACATGACACAATTCAACAGAAAAAGAAAAAGATGGAAAGAAGATGGAAAAAGAAAGGGCCGAGTTACGTTGTCAAGCAAACTGGCACTTACGGTCAACAAATGACGTGAAGAGCATGCGGAACCGGCTGAGTCGGCTTTTCTCATCAGCCCACATTCGCACGACTCCCACACCGTTATCCAGCATCACATCATTGGCCACGGTGCTACAGAACTTGGCCTTGAGGTTCTCAATGGCACTGCTGCCATCGTACACGGCCACAAAGTTCTTCTTGCACTCATTAGAGTGTTCCATCTGGTACTCCAAGAAGCGCAGGTAGATCTGCAGATACACAGGATATGCAAATCAATTGCCACGGCAATGCTTAGTTTCATTTTATGATGACGCATAATCACCAACTGTACTCTTTGTGTAGGCAAATACATGAAAATGTATTAAATCAGTAAAGTAAATATATCTAAATCAAACATTCAGACCCAGACAATGAATAGAACTGGAAATATTAGAAAATAACCAGGGTTATTTTCTAATCTATTCAGTTCTATTGGTGATCTTCCCACCTCTTCACCAGAGCACACTGGGATAGGAACAGGATAAACAATTTAGAAGATGGATAGAAGGTACAAGTTACAAGGTTAATTTATTGGAGTTTGTAGTTCCCCTTATGCTATGAATGAATTTAGGAGTCTTATCGTCTGGAGGAAGAAGCTGCTGTGTCTTCTGGTGGTGTGACAGCAGAAACTTCTGTATCTCTTGCCAGATAGCAGCAGGGAGAACAGACTGGGGCGGGAATGGGTTCTGTCTTTTAGTATCTTTTGGTTCTGTGCAGGCACCTCACCTCACTGATAACGCTGATGCTCAGTAGAAGGGTACCAATGACGTACCAACGTGCACCTCCCATGCCATTAACAAAGAAAAAATAAGCACGCACCATTCATATAGTGATAACTGGCTACTTAGAAAAGTACATTTTTGAAAATATCTGTTATGTCGCTGCTAGCTCTGTCACACTCACACTCTTTTCTCCTTGGTGTGTCTCAAGTCAGAGAATGCAGCAGGAGCTAGTGACCTGAACCTGCATCTACTCCCGACGCAAGAGAGTCTAGCTAGAGTGCAAAACAAGTGGTGTGTTCAGATGGTTCCTTTCAACTTATAAAGTTGGAAATTTCTGTTTTCCACCAAGAAGCTGTGGTCAGCTAACACAGCAGTAAATACCAGAGGGAAATGCCAAATATACCATATCAGTCAGCAAACACCTTAACTTGCTATAGAAGGATAAAGCACAGGTATTAAGTAATACCATTAATGTTAAGCCAGTTAGCAAGCAGGCATGTTAAATTACTTAAATGGAATGAGTTGTTATTACTGCTTTTAATTAATGTTAATGTTAATTTATTGCTAATAAGATTAAAGATGGCTCCGTTTTTTTCAAGTAAGCCTTGGCAGTGAGACAGCATGCACAATGCAGGACCCTAAAACTGACAGAGCTACATGAAACTCAGCCATCATTAGTTTCATCATTTCCACATGTACTTTTCTTGCTGTGACTTGTCAAAATGTCTTTTGGGAAAAGGGCTTATTACACAGCCTGTGGTTTGCACATGTCCACTTGAGGTCCTCAGTGAGATTCTCACCACTGTGACCAGCAACCTGCCTGCACAGCAGCTTCTCGTTTCTCATTAGTTAGACTAAACATGAAGTAGTGGTAAGTTTCAACCTGAAGTGCAAGTAATCACAAAAGAGATATCTTTAAATTGTGTGAATAAGTCAAATCCGCAGTATTGTCACAATGACGTCTTGGCTACAGGGGGACAACAACTTAGATGAATCTTCAGCAGATTTGGCACACAGGCACCTGTAACCATGCAGAAGATAAGTAGGTGCTCTTATACTGCTGCTTAGTGTGCTGCTCTGTTCCTTCTGCTTCTCTGAGCTAATATCTGGCTAGGCAACTCAGTGCAGCTGCTAATTTCAAATGCTCTTCACTGCTGCCTCATTCTGCACATGCATGGCCAGTGAAATGACTGTGGGGACTAATCTCTGTGTGTGTTTGTGTGTGTGTGTGTGAGAGAGAGAGAGAGAGAGAGAGAGAGAGAGAGAGAGAGAGAGAGAGAGTTAGGTAGTGCATGTGTGAGTCATGCGTGAATGTTTCCACGTGTATGCATATTACATGTGTATACAAATATTACTTTGGATACCTATAAGTATATCATGTGCATGAGTAATAGTTAACAGTACTCTATGTGACAGTATATTATGTAATGTATGACTGTATGTGTGCATCTGCTCTTTTATACTTAATTAGATATGCATGAATTTCTGAGAGCAAGTGTGTGTGTCAGTATATTGTGGCCAGTGAGTAGCATAGGAGCGTGCTGATGACTCATTTAGTCATGAAGGAGAAGCAGAGCAGCTATGAACCAAGGCTAGCCGGGCTGGCGATGTACTTCAATGGGATTTTCCAAATCCACTTATAAGTATCAGAACTTAGCAGAACACATCACTGGACTTTCACTCTTGGCTTTAAAATGTACCTATGAATCTCCAAGTATTTTATAAATCTGCATTGCTTTTTTTTGTGTCTGCACTGCTTCAGCCTACGATGCTTTACATTACAATCACAATACAGTCATGACAACTGGTGAATTTGAACAAAATATTTAAAATTAGTCGAGCAGACTAGATTAACATATTCAACTAAGCAACCCCTCTGCCCCTGCACTTTCTCTGCTATTAGGAGATGAAAAGCGGGGATGGCAGGTTAACAAAGGGGATGCATTTTGGTCATTTTGTTAACAATGGGGATGGCTTCCCCCCTCAAATCCCCTATTGGATTTACATCTGCCCAGTTGCTTGTATACTTAATTACTTTTTTTGCTACAGAGCAGGTCAGAACATTATTTCCCAATGACACAAAAGTAGGTGATAGGAGATGCTTTGACCGGAAGGATCCCTGAATCCAAAGCAAATTAGTTCACAGTGGGGAACAAATTACTCATGTTGATCGTGTATTGGCATCAGACAAAAGAGAAAAATGTAAAACTAATACTAAAGTTAATATGGAGCACATTGTCAACGTTAAGTGCCGGAGCAACTCTATTGTCATAAAGCAGGAACAGACTCAAAAGAATGATAGAGCACAGGGTGACTTTTAGAATTTTCTCTATTCAGAAAGTCTGAGCTGTTCCTTTACTTGTTTGTATTCAGAGCATCATTATTTCTCCTCAGATTATTTTTCTTTTTATATCTACTCTGGGATAGATTGCAACCATCACCAGTGAGATGAGATTTTATATCGCTTGTCATGTTGAAAAATAAAGCAACTCCATCCAGTTTTTTGCCATTTGAAAACATTAGCATTGTTACTGAAATAAACATTCTGAGCTGGGGTGTGAGCAGAGCCACACAACTTTTACAGTGCACTCAGAAGGGTGTGCAACAAAATATTTTATGTCTTCAAGGGTAGTGAAATGGTTGTACATAAACGGGGGCATACTTTAATATGTCATGAGATCTCAGGATGTTTTATATATTTTATATCATAACTAGTTGAAACTTACTGCTAAGTAAGTTGAGGTTAGCGTTTGTCATGTATTTTAAAATGGCTTAGAAGCATTGATTGTATGATAGAAGCAACACATGCCATCATTCCTGATTACTAATATGGTCCCCTGTACTGACCTTGGACTGAGGAGGAGCCCTGATGGTCCAGATACAGTCCAAAGCATCACCAGGTTTCACTTTTTCCTCCTCCTCCACCTGACTCGAGCGAATAATCCCATCCCATCCGCCGAATTCAAACTGACAGTCTGTAGAGAGTCAGAGGAAATGTAGAGGAGAGGTAAGAAGAAAAAGAAAGTGAAGGGTAAACGACAGAGAAGGCAAGAGAGGGGTCACATGGAGGTACACAAGAGAAGCAAGACAGAAAAAAGAGAGAGAGAGAGAAAAAAAAGAAGATAGAGGAAAAAGTATAGGATGAAAAGAGGGGCATGAGAAACAGACAGAAAGACAGATGAAGAATTTTATTTAAAAAAGTGAGCACAGCGGATTAGGATAAAGGACAATAAGAAGACAGAGGAATGAAGGCAGAAAGACAGAAAGGAAAGAGCAGGATAAAAGAGGTGTGTGTTCCTTCATGTGTTTACATTTGCGCATGTCTGTGTATGTACATTCTTTCACTTTGTCTACAGTTGCGTGCCTGTCAAGGTACATTTGCATGTTCAGCATTCACGTCAGAGGCTGAGATAACCTCCGGTAAGCTTCTGAGCACAGAAGAGCTCTTTAAAAAGGATCGAACGCAACCAGCAAAATACTGAAGAGCTTACCTGGGATGGGGTTTAGCAGTCCACCCACGTGCAGATGGAAATCGGGGTCTGAAATGATAAGATTTGGGAGGCACATTACTCTCAATCCACACAGCAGAAATAAGTAAGCAGAGAACACAAGATAAGATCCCATTAAGGCAGGCCAGATAAAGCAAGAAGGGGTCTGTTTGAAGCTAATATCTGTCGCCTGATGGGAGACACTGACTTCTAGGCAGTTTGAGTTTAGATTCAGGAGGCTCTGATATTGGACGTGTGTCTGCTAAGAGAACCACAAAGTAAAGGAAAGGAGGTGAAAATTGGAGACCCTGTGGGCTATATGTGAACAAAAACAATATGGGCAATGCAGAAAAAGTATGATTTAGGGAAAAATAGTATCCTTTCTGTCACACTGAGATCAGATTCTCCCTATGTTTTTGAGGAACTTTGAAAAAGCAAACTAACCAGATCCAGTTCTCTACACATCTTATCCAAAACCTTTGACATGTACAAAAAACAGATCTAATAGCCTCAAGCTGTATTGTGGAGTCTGCAAACATACCAGCAATGAAGGTGTATTTAATGCGGAAACCAAGGCCTTCCAGCTCCTCGTCACTGGTGAACTTGATCCACATGAAACGCCCCGTCGATGTAACCAGGCCCGGGTTCTTTCCCCCACAGAATCGATCAATGAGCGGCGAGAAGCCAAATGGTCCATCACGGATTTCGATGTGATCGAAGCGGCACTCGAATGATGGCTCGATGTAGTAATTCTTATCAAAAGCAAGCTGAATCCTTTGTCTAGGGAGAGCTTTAGTAAACAAGCAAGTGGCGAGAGAAAGGAAACAAAAAGGATAAATCCATGAAAGGAATAAAATGTAATCTTGCTTTTGTAGGACAAAGAAAAATCTGGATGGTTTTCTAAAGCATAAATTAAAAGTAGAATGAAATATAAATTCATCTGGATTATGAAGTTTGCTTCTAAACCATCAGTTGAATGGAAAAAGACAAAACATTTAGAAGTTTTCGGGCAAGGGATATGTCAAATAGATGGTATGGTGATGGTTATCTATCTGTAAAGTGACGGCTTTTTGTCACTCAGACATAGCTGACTTTCACTAGGTTTAAATATTCCTTACAGCTTTAATCAGACACAACAGCACTTAAATGACTTAAGCAAATTAAACACCTGCTCTGCCTTTACTACTAAGCAAATTTCTGTAGAGATGCTCACTCAAAACAGCACATGGGACAATTACACAGTTTAAAAAATATGTTATGTTTAACCTAATCAGTTCACCCAGACTTTGGCCTATTGTGGTAAACAGCATTATAAGCAAATATCTCTATCCAAGAATAAAGGATGACAACAGAACATGCAAAACACTCACTATAATTTTCTTTTAAACATAAACACAAAGGTGCATATTCACATATGTAAACATGCATCATACACAGAGTTAGACACAGTCTGACATGTCAGCATTACTAGTCTCTGAGTCAGTAAATCCAGAACATGCAATGAAATGCAGGCAATGCAATCAAAGCACGAACCATAGTTCACAAGTTCATTTGTCATTCAAATCCAGAGTACGTCTATATACTGAATGGACGGAGTTCTGACCCCCCACGCATACACCCACAGAGGAAGTATATGAAAATGGCACTTTCTGGCTGCTTTGAGAGATGAATCATACTAAATAAGGATGCTTAGAGTGGGAGCTGGGGCTCTGAATCATCTCTGGCATGGAGAAGCCAAGCATGCCCCATTACAGATATAAGAGTGAGGTCAAGGGCGGTACGTGTGTATAGTGCAGTGTGCAGCTGAAATAAAATAACACAGAAGATTCACTGTTCATATCTTTAAATGTTAGCCTGACTGTTCTCCCTTTCTGCTTAAATGAGCAGCTTGAATGTCTGCACTTCCTGCTACCCGTGTGTTCATTCCCTGGTAATGATTTATGTTATGGAGACTTGCGTTTCGTCTCCAAAATGAGACTGTGTAAACAGATTTAGGTCCCCACAACATGAGTAACACATGTCCACACAGACACACACACACAAATGACACAGCCTGACACAGAAAGAACAAAAAGTATAATCACTCGATATATTGAGCTTATGAACTGGAGGACATGACATAATCAATGAGCCACTAACCACCAATTATGATTACAAAGCTATCAGATTAGCACTCACGCCAAACGTGAGCATCTCTTTGCCTCTAACAGAGGCAGAAAAACAAGGCTTAACACAGGGGCTCAGATATGAATATGACTAAGGCCATTGAAGACCAAATAATAGCAAATGAAAGGTTCCATCTGTCGCTTTTCAGACCCACTGCGATGTACTTCTGCACACACCAGTATGGGCTGCTGGTGATGGAGTCACTTCTTATTCATCAACAACAGATCTGGGCTTGATTTGTCCACAGGGGGAGCCCTTGAGCCACGTGTAAAATCTATTCCCTATCACAGCAAGAAAAGTACCAAGCACACACCTCATCTGAATGAAAGACTGTACATTAACTTCATGGACAAACAGTTCATCAATTTAGGATGAAAACACATCAACCAATATCCCAGACCTCATCTTCTATAGCCGCTAATGATGCTTTCCGTTATGTCTCCCGCGCGGCAGGCCACCAAATTACTGATGGATGTGATATTTCTGGTAAACACTAAAGCGTTGACAAGGACGTTTGCAATTCAGTGATACGCCACCAAAGCTCAGCTGTGTAGCAGATGTTCATCGCTTTTATGTCTCATTCAATAGCGGAGGCTCCTGGCACACTCTGCCAATAGAGATGAACACAGCAATATTCTGATTAGGCCAGAAGTCAGGGGCTACCCACAATGCGCCACTCTCCATCATTTTCAAAGGGTTATATCTGTGGGGTGAAACAAACTCAGGATGGCTCATTCGGAAAATGTCAGGCTGATTGCCCACCAGCGAAGGAACAGAAAATCAGATAGGGGCGAGGTTATATAAAACAATGTCAGTCAAACTAATGACATTCACGGAAGAAGGCAATATGCTGAAAGAGAGGAAACTGTGTTAGCTGTTTGGATGACAACAATTAAAACTCAGAAGATGAAGCATTCAAATGGAAAAAGGATCCTGCTTTACCTTCCAGGATGTAAACACACTCCTTATTGGGTGGGTAGGTGTTTGGGTAGTTTGGCGATGTGAACACCCCGCCATTGATGTTGCGGACCCACGTGCCACAGTCGTTCTGGTTAGGGCTCTGGCCGCCATGATTGCTTGAATCTTAAAGGAGAAAGGCAGAGAACAGACAAACACATACAGTAGGTGACTGAGTCGGGGGATCGATGAGGGAATGATTGGAAGGCAGGGAGAGTGCATGGAGTGTATGAGAGGGAGCACTGTTGTCCTATTATACCACTAGAGATAGTTCCTCCTTATTTCAGACAGCTTTAACATGGATGAAACAATGTTGATGGAATAGAAGAGATTTGAGTTCTAGCTTACCTTGAGTTCTCTGTGCCAGAGCGAAACCTTCTTCTATTAGAAAGAAGAGTATCCACGCTGCAAAAAAGATAGATAATACATTTAAATCTTGAGTTCAACAATGAAAAAAAAATTGGAAATCACTAAACAGCCACAGAAGAAGTATGTGTGATCAGCTGCTGTATTGATTTCACCTGACCTTGATAAATACACGGTAAATTATAGCTCAATACAATGTTTAAGTAAATCCCTGACTGAATTGGTACATTTTAAAAACATACTGCTGAGAAAAGAGGAAGAGAGCTGTGAGAGAAAAGAGCAAACTATGCCTACTATGGTATGTATTAGAATAGGCATGTAGTCAAAATAGTGTGTGTTCAACATATAATCATATCATTGTCAGTACAAAAGCTTTCTTGAAAGGGCAAAGCTGGAAAATATTGCAGAGGCATTTAGCAATGAATCATCTTGTAGATGATAGAGCTGCAAGGCAAAGAGATTACTGAGAATTCAAGAAAAATGTATATCTGCAGTTGCTGAGGTTAACAATTCCGACTAGCTCATTAGGCACAATGTGGTATTATAAGTATGAAATGGTTACATTTTATTAATGTAACCAGTAATATTCTGCATCCCTCTGTTAATGAAGCAAATACAAACCCTCAGACTGCATCTCCTTTTCAATGAGGGACAAAATTTATGAATTGCTATCATTCATTCTTTTTTTTTTTGGCTGTGCAGTCCAGTGCTCACCACACTGAACTAGGACTGCAAAATATAATTTCTTCCACTATAAAAAATGTCTATAAAATGTTAGAAAATATCAAATATAGGCCTTTCTCTTCCCTAAAACATCATCAAGGGGCCTTTTCTGTCTCATAAACAGCTGAAAGACAACATATCAAGTTTACTATCGCATAAGGCAAAGAACAACAGAAAATGATAAACACAAATGAGAAGTTGGAACCAATACACCTTTGTCATTTTTGCCAGAAAAAAAAGACTTAAATGATTAATTGATTATCAAAATAGTATTTTTTTGAAAATTAATTAAAGCATGTTTTAAACAAGTTTTTCTGATTTTACAGATACTTGCAGAAAGAAAGTAGCAGTAGAAGTACATTAATTGCAGCGATAGTATTGGCTGTGGCATTAAAGTGTAGTGCTAACGGAAGTTGTGCTTGCAGAAGCATGATGATGTATACTGAGCATGGTTACAGTGGTTTAAGGTAGCTTTCTTATCTTCAGTAAGATAAATCTAGAGGTAGTAGCACAAGTACTGGACGGACTATTGGAGGTAGTCATGACATTAGATGTAGCAGAGCAGTAGCTGTACAGTGGGAATTGGATAGCAGCAATAACAGCCAGAGTTGTACACACATGAGCAGCAAGTTGTAATTCATGAAAGATAGTTTTAAACCATCAACTCTCATCCAAAACTGTGAGACTCTAACCTGCTAATCTGCAGCCTCTAGGCACCAGAAACACAAAGCACTAGCAGGAAAAAAAAACAGGATTACAAGCTCCAAGGCTTACAGCACTGATGAGAAGACAGGCATGGACAGAGTACGGCTACACACAATAGGTGAAATATGTTTTTATTACAATGATATCTGCACCCAGGGCAGGCATGTTACAGTTTATGACACTGTCTTGCTCTGATAAGCCGCTGTAGACCAGATCCCCACTGAGTTCATAATAGCTTGGCCCGCTCACATCGAATTAGAGAGGGAGCATGAGCCTGGCACGTTGCATAATGGCACCCAGGAAGGAACGATGGAAGACAGAGAGAAAGAGAGAGAGACGAAAGGGGGTCTAATGAAGAAGAACGCACGTTTAACATAAGCAGTGAACACAACCGCACCAATGAGCATGCATGTTTGAATGGACTCCTCTTTAAATGCACGCATACTCATGCCCCCCCAGGCTCCTGTTTCCTCATTACTTCTATCTCCATTATCTTGCAACGGAGTATCGTAGGTGGGAGTACGAACTACCACAGGCACATTTGGAGAACAGACCACCCAAACTCAAAAACCAAATAACAGAAAGATGCTGTAGGCTCTCACAAAGCTTTTGCTTTCTTTTTTTTTTTTAAACGATGAGCCAGCCAGCCAAATCTTACCGATAGAGGAAACACTGTAAAGTGCTGCTGCACGCAGTGAAGCTGGGAATCTTTTCATCCATTCGATGGCTTTTGGTTAGAAATATTATCAAAACAGACACTGTTAAGAAACGTTGTTTTTGGCAAAGGTTGTTTTACCAGTCATGAACCAAAGAGCTGCAGTGGCAGACGTGTATCACACATATGCATATTTAAATGAACGTATTGGGCGAAAATTGTATAAATTGTGTATACATTTGTAACATCTTTTGTAACATTATCAGCACCAGCTAAATAAAGCTTCAGCCATTGTCACTTCACAACTTGTGAAAAAAGGGTGATATCCTGTGAATAGAAACAGTTTATAAAGAATCAATAGGCCATCTTACAAAATACATCACTCTATCTATTATTCACCTACTACTAAATCCACTATAAAGAGTGTCGACACGCAGCTTACTGCTAGTTGGGTCATTCATGAGAAGCTAAGTTCCTTGAAGAAATACTTCTGGCATTTGAAGGCATCGTGAAATCCCTCTGAAAGGCGCATTCTCTGACCTCTGTTCATTTTAAAGGAGAGGAAAAATTACCGCGGGTTCAGCCGATTCTAGGTCATGTCATTTCATTTTTACATCACTTCTCACTTCTCTTTACAAGCAAAGTTAAAGCTGTAATCTGCTTTTTTCTCTCAATCGAAACGGACAACATATTCTCCCGCAAAAAAAGCAAGCAGAGGCCAACAAAACCTTCTGTAACAAGGGCCTGCAGACGGGTTAGTATGGCGGAACCATTGCCTTAATTAGGCGGTCTCTATTACATAGGCTACATTTCAAGGAAATAGGCTAACAAACAACAGACCTATAATTATTTAGCTATCACTTTATGAGGTAAGGTAACAAAAGGTGGAGGCACAGTAAAGTCACTAATAAAGCTTCATAATCCAAGACCCTAAGGGTGTTATGGTCTGTTACAGTTAAAATTAAAAATGACGCATTTTGTGGTAGGCCTATATGTCACAAGCCTAAACGTAAGCTATGGCCACTTAATACCTAATTACACAATATAGGAATTAAGCTAAACTGAATACAGTTAACTCTCCACAGTTTACCTGTTTAGCCACATAGCTACTGCAGTAAGCTCCCAACACCGAAGCATCAGGAACGCTTCACTGAAGAGAGATTTTGCAGCCGTGCGCTGCGGCGCGCGCCTCAGGTGTTGATGGCGCGAGACGGTGGATGGAGCTGGAGACGCTTGAGCTGCAGCGCGCGCACAGACTATCAGGACAACGGACGTCAGCGTCTGGGTCTGAACTTTTGAGAGTTTCGTTCGCCACGGAGGAGATATGGTATATTTATTAGCCTAGTAGCCTACTAAAAAGTACGAAGTGATAGTAGCTGCGGTATATTTTATTCACACAAATGGTTTTAGATTTTTTTTTTAAAATATGGCACCTATTTGCCACCAAAACTTCCAAACGCGCTTCTTTTTACGCTCACATTCCTGAGGAGAATAGGCTATAGTACACTCTTTGTGACAGACAAGATGTTTGAATGTCAGTGAGATACATTTGGACAGTTAAATTGTCCGCTTATTGGAAACACTTAGGCCTAATGCTCCCTGCTCCAGGTTGTTTTCCGCCCCTCTAGGTTATGGATTTCAAATAGGTGGCTATTTGTCCTATGCTGTCCATTATAATCATGAATCACAATCACATTGCACTCACGTAACCTGCTATGGACAGAGGCACACCTCGCAGTGCCCAAACTGGGGGCTACCAGGAAAACCTCTGGGGTTCTGGTCCAGCACGTAGGAGCATTTGAGTAAATAATACATTTTATTTTATGACCAGAACCAACAGAGGATTAACAATGTTTCCATTTTAGTTATTTTAAATTTCAAATAGAATGGGCTCTGGTCGGTTCGAACCAACCAGACTTAACCAAACTACCTGTCTGGCTTTTGCTGAATCTTAGACAATGGGAAGCAGACCAAGAGATGCTGGGACTTGAAATGGTCCATTATAAATCAGTCGTTAACGGCGATGTCGATCACTGATGTGAGCAATAATACTGTTTGTCATTAACGGTCACAAGAGGGCAAGTTGATACTAAAGACAAATAAACTGGACACAAATAGAGCTGTGGCAAAGAGACAGATTAGTCAGCTTGTGTTTAATTGCCTGTAAATTTCTTGAGCTGTATCAGTTTAAGAGAAATAAAACCTAAAAAATAATGAGGGCATTTTCACCTGCTCTGAAACTGATCCAGAGTGAGTAGGCTATTTTGTAATTTAATGCCACCCCAATTGCTTCACACGCAGATAAAAACATCAACTGTGCTAGAATGAGAAAAAAAGTAAAATACATATAATCCAATCTTAAAATAAACTGATTCTTTTTGCCTAAGGCACTGGACCTTGACGCGCATCATGGATGGTCGGGCAGCTCGTATCCAACTCACCTCTGTGCATTTCCTCTCACGGTGTGATTCCAACCCAACAGCACCTTTCTAAAAACGCCCTCCTATTTTGTCCATTTTAGGGGTCCAGTGGTCTCTTTACAAAATCCAACTTTTCTCTGACTACAGTAAATCCATTACGCAGAGCCAAGCCTCAAGAAGTAGAGCTCTTCTTCAGTCGGCGACCCCGCTGCGTTTGGCTGGAAGATGAGCACTGCTGCGAGCCCTTCAGCCAGGCATCATTACTGTATATACAGCCTCCGGTGGGACTACAGTGGAGATGACATGTGGAGGATGGACTGATCCAGGCGGAGTAAAGCGCTCTAGGAGAGCTAGGTATCCAAAACACGCATATGGATGGATGATGGATGGAGAGAGACAGAGAGAAAGAGAGAGAGAGAGAGTGAGAGAGAGATGGAAGAAGATTACGGAGGAGGAGAGACCCTCTCTGTCTGCTCCCCGTCCGTGTCTGAACTAAGAAATGCTCCTGAACGAGGCTCGTTTAAGCCGTGGGCGCAGCTTATACCAATGAGTGACTTGTCATGAGCGTCGTCAAGGTAGACACAATGATCATATCGCTTTTCCGGTCATGTCTTTCAAACTAAAACCTCACTGGCGAACTTGTTGCAACCATAGACTGTATAAGGTTGCAACCAAAAAAATTACAAAAATTAAATGAAAAGACAGAATGAAGGCATTCAAAGAAAGATACATTCTATTTTTCTATTTCTATTTACGTTGTGTTGTTATTGGTTAATTGTTATTTTATTTATTATCTAAAAATAACTTATTAGCAATGCAGTTGAAACATGGATGGGTTCAAAATAAAGACAATGACACATGAAGTGCTAGCTACACCGTAGCCTAATGAAACAAGCCTTCAGACTGAGTACAATCTAGTGTTCAGTGACTTCTCCAATAAATAGAATAGCTTACTACTAATGTTATGAAAACTCAACTATATTAACTTTAAAATTGGCATAAAGTTATGCTTTTCTTTGGAAATTCTTGTAAAATGTATTGTAAGCAGTTGACTGCCTGGCAGCTTGTAATGTAAACCAATATCCCTAAACTGAAGAATGTCTAATACAATCAAATGCATGTGAATGCTTGGGCCACTAACGATTATTTTCATTGTTGATTAATCTGACCTTTATTTTCTCGATTAATCGATTAGTTGTTTAGTCTTTAAAATGCCCGAAAATTGGGGAAAATCCCAAAGCCCAAGATGTCTAAAAAAATCTTGTTTTGTCCACAACCCACAACTGTCATAGAGGAGTAATGAAACCATAAAATAAGCTGGAATTAGATAATCTTTCTTTTAAAAAAATGTCTCAAACCGATTGATTATGAAAATAGTTCAATTCATTCAGAAGTTGACAGCTAATCGATTATACGATGACAGCTCTAGTAAACACTGCTCTCATTTTCGTTTCATTTATATTAAAGTCAACATTTAATGTTTACAGAACATCGCTTACAGGCTAGATCTAGGCTTGCCGCTTAATTATGATTTTGCATATCAAGAAAGCAGTGTTTGATCCACATGTATGCTATTTTATGTTTTAGTTATGACTGTGAAGTTCAGTGACAAAACTCTTCCGTGCATCCCGTCACTACTGTTTTCTAGCTTTCTTAAGGGTCCACGCTTTTATTTTTAAGGATAAATCACCTGGTGTCCGGTTCTGGTCTGTCTCTCTCTGTCAAGCTTAACACAGCCTGTGGGGTGAGCCACCTCCTCCTTGCTTTAATCGTCTCTCTCTCTTTCTCAGGAAACGCGCGCAGTCGTGTTCCCATCACTTTCGGGGACTTACATTAATTCTCTGGATACTTACCCTAGACTTAACCTTAAACCAACTCTTCACCCTAAAATTGAACGATTCACGATATGGACACACACACACACACACACACACACACACACACAGCTATTGACTATCAATTGTGTATATTTGCCGCCCCCCCAACCTACTCATTTGCCATGCTGGGAAGATGTACTTTCTCCATGCATTATTTAGCAGGGTGGCTCCTGAAGTGGCCCCAGAGGGGTGCTGAAAGGAGCCTACAGGGGTCCTCTGGAAAATTAAAGGCAGTTTAATTTCACTGCTGCTTCACTCACTACAAATTTAGATAATGAGAACATACAAAGATGATTATTTTGAATGCAAATTTCCCTCTAGCCTCCCTGCAACAAAACAAACAAAAGATTTTCTTAGAAAGGAGTTTCAGGGGAGGAATTCTTACCAGTGGTGAATTATGGGTTTGGGACCTAATGTGTGACTATTTATTTCACCAGCAGCTTTAAGGAGAGTGCAACATGAAAAAGACATGAAGTCTAATAATACACAAATTAAGCAACCCAGAGTGGATTTAAGCAGGATAAACCTTTATTTTCAACCTCAGTAAGTAAACACCTTTAATTTGCTTGAACATTCATTTGCAAATCCACAAAACAAAATAAATTACATACATGCTCAATTAATCATTAGTTTAAAAGTGCAAACCACTCGGAAAGGCATGAGCTCATTCTTGTAAAAAGTGTATGAACACACCAGAGAGTCTGGCACGATTCATTTTAAAAAGACAACAAAAATTAAAACTACATCCTGAAACCAGCTGGAGTATTGGAGTATATAGGAGCATGTCTTATTCAGCAGGACAAACCGTTTTTTAGACTATTCGCTGAGCCTTGATGTAGTAGCTTTAGAAATTTGCAGGATACAACACTGAAACTCTTTTTTTTTGGCACTCCCCTGATGATGCACTGTGACACGATCAACTGGGAAAAAGATGAATTTGCACTCAGCAGACCTGAAGGCCATTCATCACTTTTGGTGAGATGGGTAGCAGAAAAATGTTCCACAGAATCGTTGTGTGTCCATTTTTGTTCACTTTGCACCAGTCGCTGCTGCAATTGCATATATATATATATATATATATATATATACACACAGAATGCAATTTAGTTTAATTTCACAGGTAGATTTCATTACAATATCTCAGGGGAATCAACTAGACAAAGATGAGGGACAGTAACACACTGACGGATTTCAAGTAACATTACACATAACCCTTCCAGTGAATAAACAAACAGCTTATAATATCGGAGTAATTTGTTGGGCATTTCAACAGAAATCTGTGTCGTTTTGTCAAAACAATACTCTCATAACACCATGGATGATCACTCTGCTCACTACAGCCTGTCCAAAGAAATCCCTGCTTTAAACTGAGTGAGTGATCTCCGTTAGGGATTTCTCTCGGTGTCTCCATGGCCTTGTTGCAGCTCCTGTACTTCTAACACTGGAATGAATAAAGGAAATGGAACATAAATATTTCACATCTGACTGGAGGAGTGGAAAATATCAAAAAGAAACGTTTTGGGGCAGATGAGGATCCATTTATTGGCCCTTGAAATGAGTCTCGAGTGAAAATGTGTGTGTGTGTGTGTGTGTGTGTGTGTGTGAAGCGGGAAGGAGGGTGATGAGTAGGTGGAGGAGGACAGAAGAAGATGTTCTCTCCCATGGTGCAGTTCTCTTCACATGGCATCGAAATGGAAACGGTGGGCTTCCTGCCTCTTCTCTCGGTCGTCCGCTTTCTGAACAACACACAGAGAAACATCCACCGTCACACATCTCAGTCAGTAACATAATCTTTCAACTTGTTCTGCAGTGATGAATACTTGCGACATGTTACTAATAGGTGTGTTTTGCGTGTGTGCACCAGTGTTAACTCTGGCATAAAAAACTATGACAACTTTTTTTTCCGGAGTTGAAATCCAGTCCAAAAAAAGAAACAAGAGTCAGCATCAAACAGCTGGCAATCAGCTAACTAAGTCTTCCCTCATCACTTAAGAGGTTTGCAATAATTTATCTGGCATTTTAACCGGAAGTTAAATCCACACAGTGATCTGTATTTCAGTAAACATTTAAGCGAACTGACCTTCAGTGGTCATGCTCTAGTGCCAAAATTAAGTGGTTAACTGCTGTGTACATCTGTGTGGATGTGCATGTGAGTACACTGTATGTTTCCTAAACCTCAAGCTGAGAAAACAATTAGGATATACAAGCTGAAACATGCCGTCGGTGACCACTTTAGGCTGGATCTGTGGCTTCTTCCATCAAACGGGACCAAACTAAAAAGTGTTAAAGCTGGTTGTGGTACGGCAGGGCCTACTGTCATACAGCATATTCACTGATGAACAAATATTGCAACACAACTGAAATAAGTTGACCTTCTGGCAGATAGTTGTTTATCATATCCCTTTTGGTTATGTAACAACAACAAATACCAATTCATTGATTAAAAAATAAAGAAAGCCTTAGTGAAGCCTATGATGAATTGTAATGTAATTATCAAATCTGTGCAATCACAAGAAGAGATGTAGCAAGTGTTCAATAAGACTTCAGGCTAGGAAGTTAACCTTTTCATTTTTAATTACAGTGCCACAGGTAGAAAATAAAATCACCTCAATTATCTATCATCTTGGCAAATCCTTCTTATACATGAGAAATTGCACAACACATGGGTAAACATGCAACATACCATACAAACACACACACATTGTGTCCCTGTGTTAACATGAAAGGGCCTTCTAAGGACAAGGGTTTATAAAGGAATAATATGTGTACAGCTTGTTATCATCTGGGCATTGCGACACACAGGCAGGTGTGATGGCTGGAGGCCGTGGTGGCGTAAGAGCTAAGCTGAGAACAAGCTGACAGACGTGCAGCAGAGACCCCCTCACCCAACCCCCCCCCTTCCCCCACATGAGGCTGAGCCCCCTTCACGTCACACGCTCTAGTATTTCCTGCTACGGCGAGGAAAACATTTAGCCAACAGCAGCAATTTTTCATGTTTGCAGTTTACTTCTTTGAACTGACAGCTGACATTGTCCTCCATTTTGTAATTTCAGAGAGTGAAATTACAAGAAGGGTGTGGGGGCGGCGTGAACATTTGCAGCTGTGCTGACACAGTACCAAAACCATACTTTTTTGGGATACCCTAATTTTACGGTTACACATTTTCATTTTCTACATTTTTAATTTAACGACAACAACAAAAAAAACCCTTCTCCAATTGTCATCAAACCAGAAGCAGTTGTTTAAGATAAAATGCAATAAATAAAATACAGTGAAGGCTGAAGAATACAAACCTGAACAACCATTAGAGCCAGTTTCAGTACTCGTTTTAGATACACTGTTAAACAGACATTATGGTCAGTTCTCAAGTATTGTGACAGTATTTAATCTCCATCCCAGGTTCAAGAAAATTCAGTCATGGAGTAACAACTACCTACTACAGATGGTAAGACTCACTGATTTGCATCAATACACCAGCATTAAAGCTCAAGATGGTCTGTATCGCCTTTTTAGTCTTCCGACCACTGGGGCCCAGACTGTACTGGGGGCCCTTGACGGTAGCGGCCCGGTCGTTTTACGAGCTGGTCTTTATCAGTTACACGGTAAAATGCATTAAGTATCATTAATGAACAGAAAATACCAGTTCTACCTTAAACTATATTGTCAAAGGTGATCAACTGCTACATATACACTCATGTGTGCACATCCCACTTTTCCGTGGTGCAGGAGTTTTACACACTAAAGTCAGTAGCAGCAGTAGGCTATAAGGTATACAGCGAAATATAAAAAAAAATAGATTTCACAGATTCAACAGAATGAATTTAGACTTATTTTCTCGGCATATAGCTACATATGCAGTGATGATTGCTGGGTAATATGTAAATGGCTGCCCAATCTTAAGTTTCTATTTGATCATGTGACAGTTGACGACAAGACTACAGAACGCAACATCTGACCAATAGACTAACAGAGCACACGTGCAAGCTGGAAGTCCTGCTCTTCACACATAAAAGTAGTTTCAATGAGACACAGGAGAGAAAAGACCAGGAGGAGAGGGTCGCAAAGCTCCCAAATAAGATTGTTTTGGATTTCTGAGGACATCGTCAAGGATCTCGCTTAAAGCAGGCTCGTCGGACGCCTTTTAAATAGGTGAGTAACCTTACAAGTACTTTTTCATTGGATGTGGTGTGGCTGCCGTGCCGCTGTTTTACAGGCTGTTATCATTTTGTGGTCAGCCCGCCGCCAAGTAGGCCTACCTGTTTCATTGTGTGGATGTGCGTGTTGGTATTCTGTGTGTGCGCTGTAGCTGGCCTGTTTTCAGAACACGGTGTTGTTTTACAAGTTGGCCACTCTTCTTTCTTATTCACCGCCATAATGTCTGCCTCTCTGTCGAAGAGGAATGTGGTTGTGGTGATTCGGCTGGTGTCTTTTCACCACAGTGGACACCTCCTGCACTCAGCTGTTTGTAGTGACGTTTCAGGATTTTGACAATGACAGCACTGGCCACGCTCCTTATAACTTTCTGTTTGACTTCTGTACTTTGCAAATACAGAAGTCTAGGTGACACAGTCTGACTCTAAAATCCATCACATGATGGCAAGTTTACTTTAGACTGCTGCCAGGCGCATGCAACACAGCCGCAGCTGCAACGTATGTGTCGAGAGAGACACACAAAGACAACTGTTGAATTTAATATGTTAGTATGGAAATAAATACATTTAAAAGAGCTTTAAATTAGGTATTTATTGCATCTAATCTTCTCAGTTGTTAAACCTTGGCAAAATGAGGAAATAAGGCACATAAATTTTGCCAATATAGGGTTCCCTTCTAGACACAAACACGGTGAGTGCTATGTTACGGTGTAGCCCAAGGGCCCATCAAAACAGCCTTCACTAGGGCCAGTTGTTACTACCTTACACTGCTGTTCACACACATACTGATGGTAGAGCCTTTGGGAGATATTTGGGGTTCAGTATCTTGCTCAAAGACACTTCGACATGCAGCTCAGACCACCAACCTTCTGACCTTCTGGTCACGGGTTCAAACCCCAGTTGCCTTTCTGTGTGGAGTATGCCTGTTCTCCCCGTGTCTGTGTGGTTTCTCTCCAGGTGGTTTCTATCCTCCCACCGTCCAAAGATGTGCGGCCAAGGTTGGTTGGTGACCCTAAATTGTCCTTAGGTGTGAGTGTGAGTGTGACTGGCTGTTTGTCTATGTGTGGCCCTGCGATGGATTGTCGACCTGTGTCCAGGGTGCACCCTGCCTTTTGCCCGATGTCAGCTGGGATTGGCCCCAGCCACTGCGACTCTATACGCAGGATAAGTGGTTGATGAAGGATGGATCGATGGATGGTTTGCTTAAGAAAGAACCAAATAATTAATTTAAAATATGTATCTTTAATGTAACACAACTCCAGTGTAACACAGTCTTTTCGGCACAAAACTCATGGACAGCAACACAAAGGAATTTGGTAGTAACATATTGTAACATTGGAAGAATCTCACTTGATCTGACTAACTCAGACTGCTGAAGCCTCATATGAGCTTTGGCTGAACTTTGCTGAGTATTTTGACCTTCATCTCTTACACTGGAATCACGACAGCAGGATCTTTTCACAGCCAGTATATGAACTTGCAGCGACCGACAACTCTTTGCAAATATGGGCATGTGAAGCTTGTTTTAAAACAGAAGCGAAAGCTCAAACCTATCCTGTAATATTGTACCTGGGCCACGTTTAGCTAATTTCGCTACTTTGTATCCTTAGTAATTTCATATATTACAAACGTATGGTGGGATGTTGATCAGCCTGCAAATCACCCACCCAAACAAGCAGCGGAGGGAGGCTTCGGCAGACTGTGCTAGATGCAGCATGTGGGAGAAGTAGATAAACAAAAACAAGACGAGCGATCAAATGCCATAGCGAAGTGGAGAGCTACGCACTGCATGCTGATTAGTATTGGGGAAGATGTCGGTCTTAGCAACGTTCTTAAAAATCACAACGTAGTTGCTTGGCAGGTGATCAGACGGGGAGACAAAGCGCCTGCCGAGTAAACAGCATGCGCTCTATGGATAGTAACAATGGCAACGGCTTCTGAGCACTACACAGCTGTAGCCTATTTAATTTGAGTTAAAATTATAGGCTGCATAACTTTATGTGATAGGCCTTCATCTAGTTTTGTGGGGATGCTCTGCCATGTGGATTCCCTCCTGTTGATGTCCTATTTAGTAAACAGAAATACATTCTGGAAACTCACAAACAGCGCGGATCAGTCTTTCTTTCAATGATTTGTGCTGTGCCTTGCCTACAACAAGTTCAAGACACTTCAGCTTTGGCAGCAAGCGGGTGTGTGCGTGAGGAGACCACTTCACCTCAGTCTAACAAGGGTTAGGTATACGTTAACCTGTTGCGATGTTATGATCGTGTCTCTGGACTCTAACTTGTTTTACCAAGCTAGATGAAAGGTAATGCCCTTGCAGTGGCAAATAGCTTTGGTTTTATATTTGATTTTATTACATTAATGTTTAAGTTGAGATTTTCAATAAAAGAAATATTGTATTACTACTGTGTAAAGAGAATACTGTTGGTAAAAAGCACCTTATTTGTTTAGTGTTTGCAAACCACATGTTATTGCACTTATTGCACCATAAATAGCAGTACATCTGTACATTTTAATTAAAAGTGCACAATATGAGTATATTTCTAAAGAATTTATTTTTAATACTTATTTTTACATCTTATTTTTACTGTACCACACTCCTGAGGAAAGTTATGTACTTTTTAGTGCGGGGCAACGATAAAAATGTTGTAATTGAGATTGCATGCTTAAAAAAATCAAAAAATTTATTCTAAAGTAGGTTTTGCCTGCAAAATAAAAGCTCAAGAACATTTCTTGCACTTTATTTCATGAATTGAGAGTTTTTACTTTAAAATGTTCTGAATGACATTAAAAAAATCTATAGCCTGTTTGACACACCTGTAGTAGAGCAGTTAGAAAACTTTTTAGATTCCCCTGAATGTCCTCCATCAAAGAGGAAAAAAAAACCTCTCCCGACATGGGAACGAACACACAACCTTCTAGGTGAGAGACTTCAGCTTTTCCAACTGAGCTAACTGAACACCATAACATTTATCTCAAATATTATGTCTTACATTCGCCCCCACCATCTAATGGATTAACAAATGCTCTGATGCAAAACCTATTTGCTGACCCCTGCTGTATATTATTACTTCTTCGAATGTACGTATTCAACATAGTGATGAGTGTCTACACTGCCAGAATTCTACAAGAAGAACAAAAAGAAGAACGTAGAGACGAAGCACGCCCTGAAGGGCAGTTTGTCTGTTTTGGGCTACTGTAGAAACATGGCGACGTCCATGGAAGGGGGGGGCCGCAGTATATAAATATAAATAGCTCATTCTAAGGTAATAAAAACATAACGATTCATTATGTAAGGTCTTTATACACCACTGAATACATAGGTATGGATCTTATATTGCATTTCTGTCAATAGATCCTCCTAAATATTACACACTGGACCTTTAAGCAATGACATTTAATTCCTTTACTTTCTAATGGCTCAGAAAATAAAATTACATAATTTTACACAGCAGTACATTGTAACAAGGCTCGACGTGGCCCAGGATTAAAGGACTGAAGCACGGCATCAAACGTTTTGCCATTTGACAGTAGCACAAAAAACAAAAACGATACCATATCATCTGGACTAGTGACAGTGCAGTCAATAATGTATTCAGATCTGTTGTGTAAGATAAGTGATGAAGGGAATCCTTTTTTCATTCTCGTAACATCTTGTCTAAATGTTGTAGTAGAGCAGCTCATGTTTTTGTTTGGGAAGGACTGAACCCAGTCTTAAACCATTAGAAAAGACTTTTTGAGAAGACTGTTGCTTTTTACTGGACAGCCGGTCGTTCACTGATGCTGACTCATTTGATGGACCCTAGAGATGGGCAGCAATGAATTTACTGCTTCAGTTCTGACTCATAATAAAGCCCTCTCCCATCTTCTAAGATATGAGGGTTTCATATTGATCGATGTTGTGCTTTTTTCACTTTTTTTTGGCGGCAAGAAATTTTTAAGGAGCAGATGGATTGATGTGATGTTCTTTCCTTTTGATAACCAATCCACTGGGCTGTGCTGCTGTTGAAACCTGGTCTAATTGACTATCCTGGGGATACCACCAAATTGTCATTCTGAGGCCTGAATCATCATTAAGCAGCGGAGCATTGATTTGTGTCCATCTAAAGGTTTTAATGACACAGTGGTGTGTCTGAAACCAGGTAGAAAGCTACAGTGAGGCATGGTGTAGTCTCACTGGGCTCAACTAATTAAGTCTGGCCTACATGTCCTGCATAAAGATGATCCATCTTAGGTGAGGAGATCGATTACATTCTGCTTCATTACACGTGTTTCACATCTATTTTAAATACTCTGTTTCCTTTCAAACTGATATTCATATATATATATATTTCTGATTAATATCCATTATTACCCCTGTGAATATTGCATTGCACAGACATTCATGGGAGCTCTGTAAAAAGCCACGTTAGCTTGTTAAGCAGGACGGCACGTCTTTGCCCCCGTGCTTCTGCCCTCTACCTGACTTTGTTATTAGAAGAGCAAATACCAGAGGCGGCAGCGCAAACACACAGAAATGCCAAATGTCAATCAGTGGGCTCGCCCTGACCTTACTGGATGCACCGTCATAAAAGAGGTGGAAGAAGATGAGATATGAAGAAGGATGCGTGCGACCGGTGTACAGGACTCACCCTCAGTCTTCATTCCCTGGATGGTGCAGGAGGGTATGCCACATTAGCCGGTTCGGCCCAGATGTGTGTCTTTCATTTATTAAGTAAGAGTATTCCAAATTAAATCAAACTGTTGTACTTTAAAAAGCTGTCAGTCTGAACACAGTGCTGCAGTATATTGTACATATAAGTCAGTTTTAGACCAACACTGTTCAACTGGAAAAATTAGAAATGACAAAGTTTTGATTGACAGTTAGAAATTGTCACGTTATTATGATGTCATATAGTGCCCATGTGCTAAAATATGCATATGTGAAACATTCTCCTAAAGAGCAGGTTACAGGAGCTCTATCAAGAAGAATGACGTCGTAGGTACCAGATGTGCTTGGGTGGTCAGATGAGCTCGGGGTCCTGCGCCTGCCGGCGATGTCACACTATGGCAGCGCCACTCGAATAGACTACACTGTCCCCTATTTACAGCCTCTGTTTATTGATAAATAATGTGTTTGCTTTTATTTCAGATTTGCTTTGGCAATATGGAAACAACATACACACACACACATTTTAGCTAACATTAGCATTGTAACATCCATCCATCCATCCATTGTCAACCGCTTATCCTGTGTATAGGGTTGCGGGGGGGCTGGAGCCTATCCCAGCTGGCATAGGGCGAAAGGTGGGGTACACCCTGGACAGGTCGCCAGTCCATCGCAGGGCCACAGACAACCACTCACACTCACATTCACACCTAAGGACAATTTAGAGACACCAATTAACCTAGCCTGCATGTCTTTGGATGGTGGGAGGAAGCCAGAGCACCCGGAGAGAACCCACGCAGACACGGGGAGAACATGCAAACTCGCCCAGCATTGTAACATTAATTAATTAATTAACCGATTGTGGCCTTCCTGCTCTCAGGGCTTTTACAGGTAATGGTCAGGCAGTGGTAAGTCCCATTTCATAAGTAATGCAGTATTTCATTGTATAAGTTCTCCCAGAGCTGTTAAATACGATTATTTAACAGCTTTGAGTTCTCTGAGTTAATCATACAAACGTACAGCTAATCACATTATGTGACGCAACCGATCTGACCACCCGAGCACCCAAGCTAAAAATTGTTATCACGATAAAAAGCTTCATATCTTTCGATAATCGATAGTATCAAATCGTTATTTCTTTCAAGTTTAAAGGCTGATTTTTGCCCCTGAGTGAAAGTTAAAACCTGATGGTTAATTGTGGTTTAAACTCTTCTTTATCCAAAACTTATGCATGAGTAAAAATTAGGTAAAAGCTTTTTTCAGTCCTTTTTCCTCAACAAAATAAATATCTTAATAAAAAAATAAGTCCTAAATCGTGCATGATTCAAAAACCAAACATTTAATGAATATTCGTTGAACATTTGTTAGATTGTTATTGAAAAAAATTATACTGCGATAATTGTTTTATTGTCCATCCCTAGATGTCATCCATGATCATAGGCACACGCCTAGCCTACACGGACTGTGTTTAAGTTCATTTAAGGCGAAGAGGTCGGAAACCCAAGGTAAAAGTCCCATTCATTTTTCTGCATAGACAATGAGACGTGACTCGCAGTTGGCAAACATTCATGACTTGGAGAGGCCTCTCATGGTTGACTCATCAGAAGAAAAGATGATAGATTGTGTTAGAAAATTCTGTTTTTTTTTCAAATAAAAAGCTGAAAGCCTGTGCAGCTAAAACATAAAGAGAGAAGTAATAAACATACCCCTGACAAGAGCTTCTGTCATAGCAGCAGTGGTAAAATTAAGTTAGAATAATTATATTGCTGGCTTGCAGATAAACCTATAGCATCATTACATTTTTCAGAAATCTGTGTTTCTATATTGAAGATGACACTAAAAGAAAAATTTCAACTAAGTAATCAGAGCGTCAAAAATACTTCTGGTAGTCTTTAACTTTGTCAGCGTAAGCACATTACAGGGATCAAAGCCACAGACAATGCTTCTTTGTGGCTTCAAATCCATCATTTTGTCTGTGTGAAGATGCCAGATTTGATTTCATGGGAAGTATACTGCCAGCTGCTGCAACAATGAAATAATATAATAAAAATACATTTTTATTGGCATTTTCCTCTCACTCTCTTGTTACTTAACCCTCACATGGCCCCACATGGCCGTCACCCCCACACAGCATCCCCTCTCGTCCACCTGAGTCTGGACACTTGGTTCTTGTTTATTAAAATGCAGCGTCGGTTAAGATAAATAGGATGCTCAGGCCCGTGTTTCCCAAAAAGAGGGCAATTTGAGCACTTCTGTGTGTGTAACCATGCACACACGCCATCCTGCATGTAGACACACACACACACACACACACTTTAAGCGCACACAGTCGCATGGCAGATGGCTTGGAGAAGATGCCAGCAACTTACTGCACCGCTCAGCCCAGCAGACAACATTACCACAGTGTGTGTAGATGAAAAGGGAAACAATCCAAAGAATAACAACAAAAAATAAGCTAACTTGCGAGAATCATTGTTAAATAATGTTGGTGTCTGTGTATCCTCAATTATGTTATGTTAGGGTAACATACTGTGTGTGTGTGTGTAGACTTAAAAAACAACCGGACCAGGAGGAGCTGAAGCACAAAACACACGTGAAAAACACGCATCGCCTGCCTGGAGGGCGTATTTACAGCAGTAATGAACAGCAGATCTGCCATACTGAAAGGACAGAAGCAGGCAATTACAGCTGAACGTCCTCCAGGTTGTGGCCCAGGAAGGGAGAGAGAGAGAGAGAGAGGGAGAGAGAGGGAGAGAGAAAGAAAGAAAAAGTGTGTATGTGTGTCTCAGTGGGAGGCTAGAGGACTACAGGACAGGGACAGGGAGACCCATCTGCTGGTGGTTGTGACAAATCTGCTCTCTCTTCACACACACACACACTCTCTATAGCAGTAAATCACCAGGAAGAGGCCAATGTTAACTACATTACTGTGTTGTGTGTGTGTGTGTTGTGTGTGTCCTGACCTTCTCTTGCCAGTGGAGTATACCAATAATGACGAGGATAAAGACGCACACTCCGATCAGAGCGATGGCCGTCAGCAACACGCTGTTGCTAGGAGTCAGGTACAACTTGGCGCTCCAACTAAAGAGAGAGAGAGAGAGAGAGTGTACAAAAAAAAAGAGTTGGCTGTTTCATCGTAGTTTTATTTGACAGAAAAACAATGTAATTACCAAATAGTACACTTCAGCAGAGATTGTGTCCTAATTAAGTGAAAATAAATAAATGAACATCTCTTTCAGAAGAATCACTGCTCTGTTTCTGGTTTCCAAGAACACTTTGATCTATTTAATGTATCATCTCAAAAGTTTAGACTGTATGTGAGAAGAATGCCGAGGCACCTGTTTTTTTGTTGTTGTTGGGTCTCATTTCACTAATGGTGCGTATGTAGGTGTGTGTCTGTGCTGGCATGTCTAGGAAGCCTGGCGAGTATACAAGTGTTATGTAGCTATATGGATGAGGGTGTGTGTGTGTGTGTGTGTGTGTTGTGTGTTGAACAGCCATCTGGATCTCCTCCTGGGGTTTGAGCTACATGAACAACGTCATCAAACATGAGAACACATGCTGCGTTGTGAGTGTGAGTGTGTGTGTGTGTGTGTGTGTGTGTGTGTGTGTTGATTTCGGCCATCATAAAATGTATGGGGTGATTGTTATGTTATATATATGATGCTTTGGCAATATTGTTGTACAGTCATGCCAATAAAGCAAATTGAAAGTGCACAGGGAGTTTGCATGCTCGCATCTGGGCATCGCTTTGTAAAGACACACCACAGAAACACTGTCTGTATCAAGCTGAGGTAACATAAACTTGATATAATTGTTGAATGGTATCCATAACAACAAGAGTCAACCGGTCGCCCCACACATTACTATTACGTGAACAAAGGAAATGGCAATCAAGACAATATATATGTTCTAACATATCCAAGTATTGTACGAGTGTTTATGTACCTGCTGGGCTTGTTGTGCGGGTAGGGGATGACAATGAGCTGAGAGTTGGGAATGATGGCCGTCCACTCCTGCTTCCTCACGACCTGGAACGACACAGAAAATGTATAAAGTGGGTATGCACATACATGGTAATACATTATGGTAACAATATATGCAACACATGCAGATTTCCATAATGACACACAGACGCACTATGTATGTTATGTCCTCCGGGGCAGAATAACAGGGTCCCTTGGTTTTCCTTAGCTACTGTGGAGTGGCTATTTTAAGCTGGGCATTTAAGACACAGACAAACTGGTACTTGAAATAAATTAGTCTCACTGTGGGGAGTAACACAGATTTCCTGGCCTATTTATGTCCGTGTACATGTGGGTGTGTATATTTGTACGTGTGATTATATTTCTGCGGTGTGTGAGAGTTCAGCCTTCCGCAGAACAAGTAATAATCTCAGTCTCGGTAAAATATACATTGTCTTTTCTCATTCTGTAATTTAACTCATTTTGTAGCTGTACTGAAGTCTGCTTTGATGAATTCAAAAAAAAGAGAGGACCCATTCCACAAAAATACCATCTGCAGAAACAGGTTTCAAGAAGTGAAAGACAAGTGATTCTGTGGCGAGGTAGGGCGAAGTGAAGACAAATGTAAAAAATTAAGATGAAAGAACTGTCATACTGAGTGTCTGCTCTGTTTAGTTAGTTCTGTCAGTTGGTTATTTTCAGTCTTCTCTGTATATGTCATTTAGTCTGTGTTTTGGGTTTCAGTCCTACCGTTGTCTTTGTATTGGTTGGTCTGGTGCTGCCTGTGAGTCTGGTTGGGTGGTTCTGATCTGTTTAGTTCTTTTATTATTTTGATTGTTCTGCTTTGGTCTGTTCTTGTCATTCAGTTTGCTATTCGGTTTGCCTGTCTGTCCGGTTTTAGTGTTTGCCCTTATGATTATTTTTCTGCATTTAGATTGGCTTCTGAATGTTGATTTTATCCCTCTGCCTGCTTGCCTGTTCTGTGTTCTGAGTTCCAGTTGGATTCTTGTCTTATGTCCTTGGTCTTTTGCACCCTGTATGTCTGTTTATATGTATTCATATTTCTGTTGGTATTTGTCTGTGGGCTTGTTGGTACTTCTGTTAGTTTGGGCCTGTTTGGTATCAGTCTGTGTTCCTGTCAGTTCATCACCCTGCCTGTCTGTGTCTGTCTGCTGTCATTATTAGTATCACCTGTTTGTGCTCCCGCCCTCCTCGTTAGCCAGTGCTTAAATATTGCTTCTGTTTAACTGCTGCTGGTTCGTTGTATGTTCATCCTCTGCCGTGTGTCGTGCTTGCCTGCCTATGCGACCTTGTTTGTTGGATTATCCTTTGTTCTGTCTTCCCCTGGATCATTTGTTTATGGACTGTGTTTTTGCTGCTCTGCGGACAACCTTGGTTTGGACTCTGCCGTATGTTCTGTGGGCTTAAATAAATACCCAGAAACTTTACCTGCTCTGCCTCTGTGTCCTTCGTTTGGGTCCTAAAACCTGTTCCTGCCGGCACACACGACAAACTCTGACAAGAACAGGAGGCTCTAAGACACAATCTCAATAGGAATGTACACACCTACCTACACACCAACTCACTGACTGTCGATTATTGTCTTGCACTAATAAAAAAAAACAAAACCTCAGTGATGAGAATGGATTACACGAGAAGTAGTTTAAGCTTTGGATAGAAGTGCTGCATACATGCAGTTTCAAACTTCTGCCTGATTATAGGTCTATTTAGCCAGAGTGACTGATAACACCTATGTGAGTGTGCAGGCAGGACCGTGCAGCTGAAACAGGGCTTTTAAAGAAGGCACAAACCCGAAGTCACATCAAGAATCTGCTGCACCTGAGAGTTGCGTGAAGTCTTCAAAGACAGTTGAAGTATTGTTTAGATTTAGACATCACTGGGACGTCAGATCTCGAGGGTTCACCCTCCACCAACACATTTGCCTGAACCTGGTCAACCCCGTCACATAAATAATTATGGTTTTGGCACATCATTTGGCATGCATGTTTCAAGTTTATATCCTTTAATTCCTCGTTCAGACGATTTGGGCAAATGGGAATTAACCTGGGAAGAAAGTGACTAGGACACATAGTTAAACTATCAGAACTCAAACTGCAGTGAGTTTAAAAACATTTGCTCGCAGCACTGTGTTTGACAGCAGTTTGACTGTGCACAAGTTTCATTTTTAGTAGTTTGCTGCCTTAAGGCCCAACACCCACTGATGGCATCTGACATAAAACTGAAACATACAGCATCTGCATACAATTCTGGAGGAGCCCAGCATCATCATCAGTTTCCGTTGGCTTTCTTATTCCTACTTTTCCCAATTTTCCCTTGTGTCTTGATTCAGCCCCAGCTCAAGCACCCAAGGTTGTGTTCAGGCCCACTGGGGATTGAGAGTTCAGAGATATAAATAGGGGACGTCATATTTATGATTTAAAAGCTTTAGCCATGCGTGTAGCTGTGAGGAATAAACATTTCCAGTTCTTTAATTGCTCCTCATCAATAGAGAGGAAACACATCTCGCAGCTATTTTGTGTAAGCACGCAACAACGGCACTGCTTTTTACATAACGAGCACATTTTCGCCGCCAGCCATTGTCGCTTAGCTCTTGGAAAGCGCCGCCGTCGGTGCGGCAACCGGCAGGGGAGCAGAGCTGGAGACGAGTCAGCCTCCACTACTACTGCTGCCTGGGAGCAGATCTGATCTGGCTGTTTGGAAAAGAAAAGTGTTCCCAAGTCTTCAGAGAGAAAGAGAGACACTCTGATTCAAAGCCAGGGAAACTGGCACACTTCGAGAGAGGGAGGGACACACAGAGATGGCGGGTGAGGGAGACAGAGAGAGTGACAAGTACAGGATTGATTAGTGAAGCAAACCACTTTGAGCAGCAAAGGGAATCCCCTGGGTGGAAGATAAGTGAACAGGAGGAGAGAGACTCAAAAAGAAAGGCAGGAGGGGGGTGAATGAGAGAGAGGAATGATTGGACAGAAGATGGAAGATATCCAAGTAGATTTTACAAAACCTCTCATTCTGTGAAACAGCGGGGAGAAGCTATCATTGTGGAAGAGAAAATTTTAAAGGGCATAGCAGGGGAGATGGAAGGCAGACCAGATATAAAGACTGAGAGAGAAAGAAAGCAAAAATCAGAGAGGGGTGGATAAAGATTGTTGATAAACAGAATGATCTAAACCTGCTGACTGAGCAGGATGGTGTAGAGGTCAGGATTTCTAAACCATCTCCTCTTTCTAAAGCTTCTCCTCCTCATTACAGGTAGTTACTTCACTCCCTAGTCCCTCTGGGTACAAAAAAATGCTCTGCATAATGGGCTGCATCTTTAGGCATTCATTAATTCACTTTGTAGACGGAATGGGCGAGGAGGAGGAAAAATGAAAAAAAAAGAAGATAACATTTCTTTGCACAGGAAAAGGAGTGTGTGGAAAAGGGGACAACAAAGCAGCTTGTTTGAGATGTGTGTTCTCGGTGCACTACAGCTTCTGAATCGCGGACCGACCGATCTACAATTCTAATCAGCTGCTTGACGAAGATCTCGGTACCACACGGGAAGGGGGGAAAAAAAGGGCCCTGTCGTGTCTAATATTCAGTGCGACAAGTGAGAGAGAGAGAGAGAGAGAGAGAGAGAGAGAGTGAAAACAGAGACGGAGATGAATGCAGAGACAGCGAGAGAGCTGAACTGAAGAGTGCTGACATTTTGAAGATATCTGTTGTAGAAATGTGGCTGACGAACACACTGCAAACATAAACCCAATCAATTATTTACTATATTAATGTAATGCTAGCTTGTTGAACGACATGAGGCACACATGGGCTGCATCCGGAGAGTCATGCGCACGTCCTCTACTCTCACGGTTTGTTTAACAAAAATGTGTTTGAAGCTCAAAGCAAAGTAAAGGTTTGATATTTCTGTTCCAGTGGGGAGCTCGCTGCACCTTTATCAATCCCACAGGTGATGGAGTCAATCATTCCACGCATTATACGCGGACTCTGTCTGCCATAATATACTCTATATTAGATATTTCAACACCCAATGTCTCTCCCTCTCTTTAATCACTGGATGGGCAAGGAAAAAAGCATTTTACTGCTCAGTCTCGCCATCATATTTATCCTGCCACAACTGGCGTGTTTCTAATGAGCACGGCAAAATATGCTTCTTCAAAAGTGACTGCTATCAAAACACTGTTTACAACTCCTGCAAAAAAAGACTTCTCTCCCTTGAGCAGAATTTAGTCTTATTGTGAGTCTTAATCCAAGTTAGTGAAACTTAAAATCCTGCAACAAAAACAAATGGCCACCTGTCTGTGTTTAAGAGAATTAACAGGATCCATAAATACAAAATCAAACCAAAGACGTCTAGAAAAAACTAGAGAACAGGAGAGAATGAAGAGCTGATTAGCATTGTGTAGGTCTTAATTGTTTTTTTTGTGTTAGAGGCTAATACATCTTGATCACTCATTTCACAAATAAGTAAAAAGAAAAGAACTACAGGTATACTCTTGTTATGGGCAACCACTTTGGAGACATAGTCATTTGACAATTGATATAAATACCAGTTATCACATATTTTGTTACAAAAGAAAATAAGAAATAAAAAAACACCCAAACAAAGAATTAAATGTATTTTTAAAGATAAGTGAGACACTGCTGTTGTTCACCATTTCTAATTTGATAAGCAAAAAACATGAGGAGATATAGCCCTTAAACAAGTCTCATAATCCTCAGAAGAAATGCGTTACATCCAGCCAAATACAAAATAAAGCCTAAGCGGTAGGTAAAAAACAACCATTTTGCTCTCTGCTTATGACTTTAGAGGTGCTTCACTTGCACTTACCATGAATTAGTCCATCATTTGATATTTTTCTTGGAAAGTTTTCTGGTTCTTAACATCCTGATCCTGAGGCTATTTTTGCCTGTCTCTCACTCCCTTTTTACTGCATACACATTAAATGTGTCAGCTACGCATGCCATACACTGTTATATTCAGGACAGGTTAGGGTGCTTAGAAATGACTTAATTAGGCACAGGAGTGGTTTAATACATGTTCTAAGAGACTTTTAATGCAATATGCACCCAGAGGGTTGAAGGGGTTTTAAATCTGTGGTTGTTCAGCACACCCACTTCAATTTCTCTCTCTGCCATAGCTCTCAGACACACCACTATAACTGTATCTCCCTCACATATTCTGAGAGACTGTACAGCCTGTGGCTGTTCCTACAGGAGTGCTGTGAAGTGTCCAAGTAATAAAACCCTCTCATATTTCCTTACCGTCTCTCCAAGCGGCCGGGGGATGCCAACATAAAGATGGTCCAGGAAGTTGGCGCTGCGTCCGAGGCCCAGCACAGTGTAGGGCAGCTGGAGGGAGAAGTGGGCTGACTGGCTCAACTGACCGGCTGCAGGAAGGAAAGGAGAGAAAAGAGCATTTTTAATCTCTTAAAAAGCTGTTTATCTCAACACATAACCACATCAGGATAACTTATGAGCATCTCAAAAGGTATTGTGTCCAGGAGTTCTGTTTTTTAAAACACAATTTTGGTCACATGACTATTGGATAGAGTGTCATGGAGTTTTGTAAAAACAATAATGGTCCCCAGAGGATGAATCGTACTGACTGAGGTCACCATGAGGTTGACATTTTTAGTTTTAGGTTTTTATTGAAACATTTTAAAAAAAAGACTAAACGGGTTGCCATGACATTTTGTAAAGAAATGCACTTCCTTTCTTTCTAAAGACTATTTCTGTAAAGCCCCCATGAGGTTCACATCTGTGGTTTTTATTGAAATGTCTTAACAACGATTGAAATTCAGTACACAGATTCATGGTCCACTCAGGATGAACTGTAATAATTTTAATGATCTTATAACTTGTAATACAACATCAAGTGAAACTTTATTTAATATGACCAAATACTAGCCGTCTCTAATGCCATTCTTAACAAGCTAAAGTATGCCATCATGCTAAATTAAGATGGTGAACATGCTTGTCACACATCAGCATGTTCGCATTGTCGTTGCAGTGTTAGTGTTAGCATTTAGCCCCAAGCACCGCCAAAGAGGAGCCTCACAGAGCTGCTGGTGTGGCGGCAATACATTGGCATTTTGAATTGCATTTTGGCACACAAAGGATTATTTTCACATTTTTGAAGATACCATTTTGAAGATTAGCAAACTTCGACAGCTTGTGAATGAAGAGAGAAATAAAAAAATAAATAAATAAATAAAAGTGAAGCGAGTCAGAGGAGAAATGACAGAAATGAAAGGACAGAAAAGCACGAAGATCTCAGGCTCATGGAGACAACGAAACAGCGAAGATCAAAGGGGAAACATGTTTAAGAATATCGAAATGAATATCGTTATTGCAATATTCATGATCAATATCGCAATATCACATTCTGTCAATATCGTGCAGCCCTAGTCAAGGCTGACTACGCTGAGTGGACTTTGTCACTCCTTGTTCTCAACACACTGGGAAAAACTGCCCTCATGTGCATCACCCATGGCGGTACACAGGGACACAAAACAAATAAAGAAAGGATTAAGAAAGAAAATAAATTAGGAAAGGGTACATTTTAACCCCCATCCCTGCTTGTGTCTGACCTCTGGTCTCTTGTATTTGGCCTTGCATATTAACACATGTAGATTTAAAAAAAAAGATCTTTATAATTTCTATAATTTTTAATAAAGGCACATGGTTCAACTTATATCTGTTTCATAAATACACTGTTTTTTGCTGCCCCTTCTAAACATTTAGTGAACAAGGCAGCTTTGCTCATTCATGACTTTCTGCTCAATACAACTGACTGAATTGTCAGCTGTGTCTGTAAACCTAACCCTCATTTGCTTTAGTTTAGAATACTGTAGCTGCAACTAGGGCTGAACGATTTTGGAAAATAATCTAATTGCGATTTTTTTAACCAATATTGCGATTTCGATTTAATGTGCGATTAATTTTTAAGCTCTTTAACTTCTGTATTATTCAAAACGGACAAGCAGTAAATCAGTGTATAGTGTGATATTAGATAGATTAAACAGACAGTTCTGTCTTGTAGGTCAGGCCTGTGTTATGATGAATTAGGTAGGATTATTATTATGAGCAATAAGATATATCAAATTATAATAATTTGAGAAAGACAATTTGTGTCAAGTCATGGCATTAAATAATATGATATAGGCTATTATCATCAGGTCGGCCTACCTTTTCACCACAGGGTATACAGTCAGCGCTCTATACAAAACCCACAGTTCAACCACCAATTAATGATTCCTGATCTCAGTTCAAATCTCCTGGAGTCCATCTTTCTGTATCCCTGTAAGCAAACTAAAAATACTCAGTTTGAGGTTCAATTCATAAGTTGGCTAACTAAAATAGAACAGAGTGACGCCTCTCGTGTCTAATAGACAAGCTTAGTAATTCTCCGACAACACCGGAGTCCCCCTCCTCCCCCGCAGCCTCCGATGATGTTGAGCGGCGCAACATCATCGGACAGACTCGGGACAGACTCGGGACAGACTGGGCCTCTTTCGGACTTAGGTGTTTAGTTTGAAACGCCAATTTACAGATATTTCCTGAGCTGACTGGTGGCGGTGTGTGTGACGCAGGCGCTGATCGCCACAATGCGCTTACCTTAGTACATGCGTCTTTCTGTTGTGCATTTTTCCGTCCATCAAAGCCGCGGATGGCCCGACGATTTCACCCACCACCACCAAGTTACCCGCGGTAGCGGCTGCTACTTTCATTCCACGTGACATTAAAGTTTATGTAGCGTGAGCTTCTGTCAAGCTTAAGGGCATTTTACAACAAGAAGGCAAGTTCCAGCGTAACGTGCAGACGAAGCAATACTGCTTTCAGCTTGGATGTCATGTGACCAAAGTATAATCGCCGCCTTTGCGATTAGAAAATTGCGTTTTATTATATCGCGATTAAATCGCAAATTCAATTAATCGTTCAGCCCTAGCTGCAACTACTTTTCTAAAGGAACCATTTAAGTTTTCTGAACTGTAATGAGCTCTGACCTAACCTATCCTGACCATGACTGCCTGTGATAAGACTAAAATGTAGCAAGTTAACATAATGAGAGGGATGCGGAAGCTACATAGAACAGCGGCTATGGAGCCAGAGGGACAGCAGCGTGAGACCTTGTGTTCTGACATGAAGAAGCATCATAAGAGATACAAATCAGAGTGAGACACCTAAGGCCAGTCCAACACCTCTCTCCGTCTCCTCACACAACCTTTCTCCTCCTCCTGCCTGAAATCTCTCTCTCCTTACTTGCTATTCTCATCCAACCCTTAGTCTTGTTTCCTCCTCTCTGCTCATCTCTCTCTCCTCTCCTGCGATTCATTGCTCTGATTTGGCCTGTACTCATTTTGCTTCCCCTTCTTCTCCTCCCTCCTGCTCGTCTCCCCTCTCTTTCCCCTTCAGCTGCCGTATCTCGCCCACGCCACCCAACTTCCAAGTGCAGCCGACATAAATCAACCTCTACGTGGTAAACAAAGAGAGGGAAGGAGGGAGAGAGGAAGCCTCGAGGCAGCCAGTGATCAGAACTAATGTGGATGGACTGCGTATTGCAAGCAGAGAGGAGCACAACAGCTTTGCTTCCTCCTTTACTTTAAAAAAAAAAAAATGTGATGTCTCGGTTCTGAAAAAACCGAGGCATAAAGACAAACAAACAAACAAAAAGATTTGTCCCGTTAATTTTTTGGCCCCATCAGCTGAACCTAAGTCAGGCCAGTCCATCTCACTGCAGCTCAATGTTTCTCTTCTTCCACAGTGCACAAATGAAGCTAATCTCGGGAACATCTCACGTAGCGGTAAAAATTAATCAGCCACTGGATGAAAGTGAGTAATTAATTTAGGTAAAACCAGCGGTGGCTATCGTATGGAGCAGTGCAATAAAAGCAGTCCATGATGCTGTAATGTCCATGCTTTGGTTCCAGTCGGACTTAATGCTGTATAGACCAATCGACTTTTTCCATCTTCTACCAAAGGAAGCTTTTCATCAGTCATCTCTCTTTATCTCTCTAAATTTAGCTTGCGTTGCTCTATGAATTCTATTTTCCTTGCTTTTTAGTGCTGGGCTGTGGTGTTGTGAAGAGGCAGCATAATTGCCTTAATCGCACACCACAGATAGTGAAAGAGCGGGGGAGAGAGACAGAAATATTAGCTTCCAGGAAGAGTTGGGCACAGTTTCAGGACATTGACTTGTTCATGGTAGTACAAAGCCCTGCCTTCTAACAGCCATTGAAGATGAATCCTGATGTGTCTGACATTTACTGAGAGGTGCATATGTGTGTATGTGTGTGTCAGAAAACATATAAACATATCTGCTATACAGGATTTTACACATTACTATTTTTTTCTCCTTCTTTTAAATCATTGTAATAATATGTAGTGCTAACTTATCTGACTGCTGTCCAAACTTATATTGGTTTGGTTTCTCAAATGACAACACTGTCATAAGCCAAACTGTATTTAACATCGTTTTATGTTTGTATTATGCTTTGCATTGATTTGTTAATTCTTGAAGTTATTTATTTATTTCTTTATTTAGTTATTTGCTAGTAGTAGTAATACTTTTCCTCCTCTAATTCCAGTTTCTTAAGTGTAAATACTTTCTAGTTTCATTAATCCTCTATTACAGTAAAGTGAATATCTTTGGGTTATGGACAAAACACGACACTTGAGGATGTCATCTTGGGTTTAGGGAAACAGTAATCGACATATCTGACAATTTTCCGACGCTGTATAGACTAAAAAACTAATCAATTAATCGTAAAAATAACCGTCAGATTATTCGACAATGAAAATAATTATTTGCAGCCCTAGTTGTAAAGGACTTTCAAATGTAGGCTAGTTCAGAGATGGGCTATACAAACAGAAAATGAATCAATAAATAAATAATACATACCGGTAAGCATTCATTTGGTGATTTTGAGGTCAAAAGACACCAAAAACCATCTAAATGTGCTTGTTCATTAGATGTCGATACAACATATAAAGTAAGAACGATTCGCCGTCACTTTGTAGCCATGCTAGCGGTGTGGCTCTAGATTTGGTAACGTCAGTCAGTCAGTTGGACAGTCCACCACTTTGGTCCTCTGACTGAAATACCTCAACTAATGGACGGACTGCTATAAAATTGAGTTTTCCTCTAGTTATAACTGTCACAGATGGCTATGCCGCCACTTCAGCTCATAACATTTCTGCTTTTTTCGCATTAGGTTTTTAGAAGAATTAAATGTGACACTAACATGAGGTTTATATTTGAATTTTTCTTGCAAAATATCAGCTACTGAATGATCTGCCACACGTTCATGATGCCCAGTAGGTGAAGACTAAAGATTTTGGTGATTCCTTGAATTTTCAAGTAGCGACTTTAGCAGGTGAATGTTTTCACATATCCAGTGAAATACCTCTAATACTAAAATTACTATAATAATGTAACAAAATAATATGAAATAAATGTGACATAAATAACATTTCCCACATCAGCTGTTATTTGGATTTAGTGCTAATGTTAGCTTGCTCACATGCTAAACTTTGATGGTAAAAACATGGTAAACATTATACCTGCTAAATATCAGCATGTTATCATGGTTATTTTAGCATTTACTGTATATTTTCATTTAGTTCAAATTACTGTTGGGTCTATGTACACCCTAACAGAGCTGCTAGCATGATTGTAGAGTCTTACGTCTTGTTCAAAGGTGACTTGCTGCCTGATAAACACAACAAAATGTACAAGAACTGTGTGTATTCTATTCTACTGTATGAAAACACACACATCCCACTGCTGTGAGTCTGCAGAAGATGAGAAAAGTCATATCCTGGACATCACCATATGTAGTCTTACAATAATTTTATACCGAGGAACAAAATAAACACAAAGAGCTGTCATACCTCCACATAACTGAAAATAGGAAGAACCACTTTATGGAGCTCCTTTGGAGAAACTGCATTGAAACTCCCTCAGTTTTCACAGTCCAACAAGTTTTTTTTTTAAGAAAAGGCCTGTATCACAAGTAGGTCTTAAAGGACTTTTCATAGAACAATCCCATATAAACTCTACTCTTCATCAATCCCAGATCACACATTTAAATAATGTCAATAACAATTTAGGTAAATAATATGCAAAAACATGGAACAGAGCTAAAACAAGCATACCTGATGTAGCGGGTCTACCATTGACCCTCAGTACATGCAAAGAAACAATGAAGAAAACAATGTAAGAAACTCTGAACCAAGTCACTCTGGGATCCTCACCAGGACAGCTGAGCATGCAATAGGCACTGGGATTTAAAAAAAAGAAAGAAAAAAAAGAGTAGACAGTGATTCCAAAACAAGAAGACAGGTAAGCCAAGAAGGAACATGCAGCAGCGAGAAACAGGACTTGAAACTCAAAACTCAAGCCTTCTTACCAGTCCTGCTTTCTGTAAACTCACACGAGACGTGTGGAAATTAAATCTCAGAATTGAAGGTGTGGGTGTGAGGGTACACACAGATACTGGACTAACTAAAACCACTAGCCAACAGCTGTCATTGTTTTCAGTTTTGGTGCTGGGCAATCTCACCTATGAATACCCCAACCCCTTTTACCTACTTCTGTTTTATTATGAACCATAAAGTGGCCTTTTATGGTAATGTCATGCCTTGTTGTTGATATCCACCAATCAAATGCCAGACAGACTAACAGAGCACTGACTGCCCCACAGCAGAAAGAGCAGGAGTGTTACAGATCGTTGCTTTGAGATGGATCCAGCAGGGGAAGCCCTTTTAAATCAATCCACTGGCACTCACACTGAACTCCGTCAACGGGCTGGACAGAACAGGATTTTTGAGGGGATTGGACCTTTAAGCCAGTCTTGGTTTGATGTTTTTGACAGACTGCTGCTCTTTGTCAGTAGGCAAGAGGTAGGTGGCTTGCACTCAGCAGGATGGAGTGGGTCTGAGTGTGTGTGTGTGTGTGTCTGATGGAGGATCAAGCAGGGTTACGTTGCAGGCAGGGAGCCTGGCTTAGCATCTGCTAAGCGGTGTGTGTGTGTGTGTGTGCGCGTGAGTGCGTAAACTGGCTAGGAAACGTGGCCATGGCTGGAACAAAGCCATTTCACAACATGGGGAGGCTGGCAAAGGGTATTATGCAGAGAGGTGCATTGGGGTGTCTGCCTTTTGTGTGTGTGTGTGTGTGTGTGTGTGTGTGTGTGTGTGATTTTGTCCTATCTTACTATGGCAGAGCCAGTAGAGGCCTTGGCAGGGAATACCACCCTGTACACATGACTGACAGCCTACAATCCATCTCTTAGAAGGCAAAGCGGATTTAAAGCAGTAGGCCTTGGTGTGTGTGTGTGTGTGTGTGTACATATGTGTGCGCTCATTTTCAGAAAGTTCTAAACACAAACACACACATCCATACTAATGTGAGCACAATGTGCATCACAATAAACAAGTTAGTGTTCCAAAGCGCAGCCAATAAGACAGACAAGGGAACACACAGACACAAACACACACACCTGAAAGTAAATACACAGATTTCTACAAAACATTTACTCATTTGGCAGATGCTTTTATCCAAAGCGACTTACATGAGGAGCAACATTCAAGCATCAATAAAGCATCAATACAGTAAGAGATCTACAAGTGATAATAGATAACTAGTAAGATCAGCAATAGATTAGTAAGAGCTAATAGCACATATGGCATCAATGGGGTAAATACCAAGGGAAAGAGTTAACAAACTGGTGCAATCAATCCAAGAGAATTGTAAGGAGACAGAAGGAGAGCACAGGAAGTGCATGTTAGAAGTTAGGGGTTAGAGGTGTTATAAGAGAAAGTGTTCTCAGAAGAGATGAGTTTTCAAGAGCTTCTTGAAGTTAGAGAGAGATGCCCCTGCTCTGATGGCATGTGGTAGCTTCATGATGTCACAGATGAGAACAGCCGGGACTGAGACTGCTTTGTGTGTAGTGATGGCTGAACCAGGCGGCGTTTACTGTTGTAATTTCCAACAGTTTCCCATGAAATTTCTCTGCATTTCTCTGAATCTGCGATTCTGGAGAAATCCAATACCATGACAAATACCATAACATTAGAGTGAAAAGCGAAACAGCAAGTAATGTGAAGTTAGCTAGGTGGTAGGTTAGTAAACTGTGGCTATCTTACTGTTGAAGCAAAGCTAACATTTGAGGATGAGATGGTCCCAGAGCAGCACAGCAGCTCCAGACTGCGATACGCACAGCTCTCCTGCTGCTGTTGCTAACATCATACCAACAGCATGAACTAGAAAGTAAACTGAATGTCCTTGGGCAAGTCATTAAAGGCCCCCTCCAGTGTATTTTGACATTTCTAAGATATTTCATATTTTTCTGAGTCACTTCCTCACAATGTTAATTACCCACATAGTTCGCCAAATATTTTTTGACAAATGGCTTAATTTTGTGCTCAAAGTTGCAAAAGTTGCTTAGTTGTTAAAACGGGGTGGTGACGTATGACTTTGTAAATTCCATAAGTCATACTCCATATTCTCCAAGCTTGCGCAGGCGCACTGTCATGCCTCCGTAAAAACTGTCAGGGCTCATTCAGAGCATCAAACCGATAAACATCGTTGTGCACTAACCAATTTATCATGTCCTTCACAAAACGCCGTCGCACTTTCACCTGCCACCGCCTTGTATACAGTCTGTAACATGCATTTTACCGACGGCCGCTTTACCAATGCATCGGGCGGAGACACCCCCACCTCCGCGGTAAAGTGCACCATAAAATGTAGCGGGAGTTATCGTGTGCAGCGCTGACAGGACCATCAGCTGTGTGATTGATAACAGCTGATACGCGCACATTAGTTTCTATCATGACTAAATAACAGCTGCTCCTGCCAGACAGTAAAGTGGACTAAACTTTACAGTGTTGTGATGTTAACACAGCATGTTGTTAGTGAACACTCCAGCCGGTCAGTTGTTGGTTGTCATGGTAATGTTACGTCCAACTATTAACCACACCCCCATTCTCTGTTTGAGAAAGAACGGTCGCCAAAAACGGCCGTTAAAACTGGCTGGAGGGGGACTTTAAATGTTACCTGACACACATGTCTGGAACTGCTGGAATAGTACTGAGTGGCTCAACAGACTTCTCTCTTTGGTATGAGCTCCTCCTTTTTGCTTGCATGGTCTGATTCCTCCTGTTCAGTATTATCAACATTGTTTATTCTAAAAGCAGATTTCTTCTCCGCAGCACCGGCATGTGTGGTAGAACGGACCACGAGAAGTTAATTTCAAGTTGGATGTTAGTTTTACGTTTGATATTCTGCAGAGGTTTGTAAAAAAATCCAACTGAAAGCTAACTTCACTGTGGTACAAACGGTGCAAAGAGCTTAAGTGTGGAAATTTTGACACAGCAAAATAAACGATGGAGCATAATTGTAAACAACAGACAATTTTTTATATCTTGAAATGTTAGATATTGTCATATCGCACAGCCTTATAAGCATTAGTGACTTGAATTTGATTCGGGAGGCCACGGACAGCCAGTGGAGGCTGTTCAGACTGTCCTGAGGAGGCGCAAAGACAGTCTGAACAAGAGGTATTAGCAAAACGGCATACCAATGAAATTATTCCAAAAGCACACATGGGAAAGTGGAACAGTCCGAACAGTGTGATCAACTATCCAATTAATTTGTTTCAAATATTTTCAGGCTTCAACCTGAGCTGCAGTGGCAGCTAAAGCAGCAAGAGAGAGCCAAGAAGGGATAGCTGTAGTTAATGAAGAGAGAGACGTAGGCAAGGAGGAGGACTCCATTTAATACCTGTTCATACAATCCTACCAGCCAAGCTATTGTAAAAACAATATAGCCTAGAAATATTTATTATTATATCAAAATTTTTTCATTAGTTCCTAGAATAAATACCTAATGATACTATTAACATAAATTAATTGAACCCCTGGACCCAGAGAATTGGCAGGAAATGGATCAATGTATTAAACAATTAAAATAATAATTGATTTAAAGTCATTTAACTTTTTGCTAAATCTACACTTGCCCATTATGAGACAATGAGATACTCTAGCTAGTAATGGATAGATGAATGTGCTGACTGAAATGCCACAAAATGGAATTGAAAAGCATCCTGCGCAAAATTCACTATCACAACAATCCCACTTTTAGTTTATGTCTCTCTGCAGAATTTTAAATTTGAGCCTAAATACCATATTTTGATAACAAAACAACGTTTTCAGTTGTGTTGCTGTAATTTGCACTGAAAGATAAGGAAAAGTAATGCAGATAGAGAATATTCTTTTTACTGTTCTCTACACTTTGTTGTGTACTGCTTTCATCTTTGCAAAGCCACTTATCAGTGAAGAGAAGGTCTGTGTAATCATCAGTATGACATAGCAGGCTACATTTTGATTGGCTGTTGTTTGCTTATGTTTTTAGTCTTGGATGAACACACTCCACAGGATTGTGCAAATACTCGCACTGATAAAGTTTGTCTGACGTCTTTCCCTCACTCTTCCATGCTAGCTAGTGAGAACCTGAGCTTACACTGTCGGCTGAAACTAATACAAAACACAACATAGGCACATTTAATTATTTAAGGCGTAGCAGTGTGGAATATGAATTTAGGATATGTTAATTCCATTTTACCTACAGTGGTTTGTACTGAAAGTGTTCTACATACTTGGTGAAATCAATTTTGGTCATCCTCACATCATCGTTCCTTAATTTTTTTTCTCTCAGTAGAATGTTAGATAGCGAGGAAACTCTCCCCCTCATATTGAAGAGGACAAACTTTACTACCTTGTGGGCGAAATGAAAAAAAAAAAAGTGGGAAACATTAGAGAGAAAAAGACAGACAGGCAGAGAGAGGACATGGATGCCTCTGAGGGAGCTACAACATGTTAATGTGTGTGCATGTGTGTGTGTGTCCATCTGCCAAGGTCTTCTGACACATATCCTAATGAAAAACCTCGTACTGTCTGGAGGTTTTACCGCCCCGGGGCAGACATGCAGAGTGACAATGTGACGACTAGTGTCACTCTGACACAGAGTCAAGTGTGTGTATGGATACAGAAGGAAATATGCATTTTGAGACAATAAAAAATACAACAAATAAAAGTAAATGAGGAATCTCAACATAAAACATTATGTAAAATACAAGCATTAAAAGTGACAACAGACTATCTGCAAATCTTAACACGATCCCACAAATTCATCAAGGAAGGAAATATGATCATAAACATAATTGGCTTGCAGTGTAGACACTCTCTCGCTCTCTCTCACACACACTCACTCACTCCCCAGGGCTTCAAAACAGAAAGAAAATTGTGTTTTAAAAGAAATTCCTAGTGCCTGTCGCTATAGAAACCATTTGCTCCCCTGATGGCGATAAAAGGAGCAAATTGCAGAGATGGAGGGTGGAGCCATGAGGGAGAGAAGTGCACGTACGCACACACATATGCACACAGCTTACCTTGCCTGGAGAGCCCCCCCTCAGTGCTCATACAATGGATCTGGACATTGATTTGTGAGGAGAAACGTGTGTATACTCTATCTGTACTGTATGTGAGAGTGTGCATGTGTGTGCGGTGAAACGCCGAAGGACCCTCGGGGCTTTATAGTTGTTCTGTCCTTATCACCACCCAGCTTTGCACTGCCTCTCAAACATGATAGCACTGCAGCATGTTGACACCTGCGCCCAGACGACGGCCGAAATGACACAGAGTGTGTGTGTGTGTGTGAGCGAGAGAACCTAAAGAGAGCTATCATCACCCTAGCTTGCCCTTAATAAAACAAAATAGAAATACCAGGTTCACTACAAACTAAGCTCCTTCACATTTTGTCCCTGGCGGATGAACCGTCTGTTCAGTGACATCATGCCTCACTTAGTTTTCAATATGAGTTTCAGAGATAAAACGGCAGCAACAGCTGAAACCACAAAGCAATGGAAGATAATGAGAATCCAAAGGAAAAAAAATAAACAAGTCAGATAAAATAAAAAGCAAATTAAATATTCCAAATGTGCGAGTTTAGAAAGTTGGAAGTTAAATAAATTATTTCAAAGAACGTACTGTAAACTTGTGCTTTTACAGTTTTATTGGAACATTTACAGTATAATGAGCTGCGCACTTGCTCATATAAGAGCACGACCTTGTGTTTGTGCAACTTCTATTTTGGAGAAAACTGAGGGAGTTTCAAAGCAATGCAGTGTCATTTGGAATGACAGCTGGGTACCGCGAGACTGGCAGGAGGAGAAGAACCGAAGAATATTTTTATAGCGAATGTTTGGTGCATTTGAAAATATTTCCATATGTACAATTACACTCATTAACTTTGTGACAACTAAGTGATTTACAGCGGATTCAACCAGGACTCTGGTCTGGATCATACCTTATGGAGAAAATATTTTCTGGTGTTCTCTCTGATGTCCTCTAGCTGCTCTGCCTCAACTCTGTGATTTACAGAGTTTCCTGATGGACAGATAGCTTTACTTACTTACTTGTTAAAGTAACTGCTAACTGCTGTTTAGCTGCTGTTGGAGTGGGGGCGCAGCTACAGCAGGAGTTGCTAGTTATTTTGTTTTTTCCAACCTAATCCTAATCCGGTGAATAGAGAGAAACGGGTCAGTAATGAGGCTTGTTGTTCAGCAATAAATGCACAGTAGAAGTTAGTTGAACAGTAGTTAGTTAGTAGTTAGTTAAACAACAGAAGTTGGTGAATAAAGACTGCAGCATCTCAGTACTAAAGAGGAGCTCCCGTGTGCTGCTGCCAAATGTTGAATAAAGTAAAAGGTATAAAAACAGTCTCTCTTGTGCTTCCCAACTCTTTTCAGTCACTGTATTTTTGTAAAAACTATGTCAAATAACTCACTACTTTTTTACTCTGTTGTGTTTTGGATGCTGCGTTTGTTTGCTTACATATAGTTTGTTTGATGATGTTTGTTTTCTAATTGTTACTATTGAAGTTCCTCTCGATAATCCTACCAGTGCTGATAAATAAACCAGACTCTGTATCTTAGATTTAGGCTCACAAAAGTATTTTGCTTCAATACATATTTAAATATTGACAGGCTTGTTGTTACACCTTCTACAGTGCTGCTAAAACATGCCCTCTTATTGAGGCTAACGTGCTCTTGGAAAGCGGACGCTGTGGATTCTGCTATATTTCAGCCGATACTGGTTACCATGGCAATGCGCATTCATGAGTTTGTTTATCAACAAACTCTCTCCAGAATCGCATAGTATCACTTTAAAACACATACAAGCGTACGGTAAAACCCTAGGATGTTCGGAGGCTGACAAATCAACAGTCACGAAGGCAACACCGGCGACAAATAAAAGTTAAACAGTCTCTTGAGGCTTGAGGCTGCAGAGGAAAGAGATAACAGGGTGAGCAGAGAAACAGAAAAGAGGTAGATGAAAGAGGAGTGCTGGAGGATGGATATGGAGGAGAAAAAATATAAGGGAAGAGGGACGGAGAAAGGAGGTGAAGGAGTGAAAAACAGGAAAGAGAAAAAGCATGCTAAGCCTGATCAATAGTCATTTTCCATGTCTGCATGGAGGCTTATCTCTCCACTCGTTTTTTCCCCCTACCATTCCCAGTATTTCTTCCTCTCCACTTCTCCTGCTCTTCTTTTGCCATCACCTATCTTTCTCTTTTGTTCCACTCTAATTTTCACTCCTCTCATTTTCTCTATGTAACTGTACTCTATGCTTTCAGCTCTCTCCTCTGCACCCTCTCATTTTCTCCCCTTTTTTATTTCTCTCATCCACCTACACTCCTACCTTACTCCCATATTGTGAATTCACCCTGTGTGCTCCAAGCCTATCTTCCAAATGCTGTGCAATAAAATGGTTTGAGAATAGGGCAACACTCACTGACCTGATGAGGTCTCTGAGAGCAGGGGTATACCGTCTGTTGCCATAGATCAGTATGACATCAAGTGCAATAGGCTGGCTTTTACGACTCTGCTTGAGGCATCAGCATGATGTAGCAAAAAGCAACGTGAATTGGTTCAAGTGAATATACTAACACAACTGAGCACACAACTTAACCATTTGAATTTAGCAAGTTGGTTTGGATCTGCTAAATGGCTAAAAGGTGAAGATATGATATGTTTGTGGGTGAGTTGCTTCAGATGAATGTGTGTTTTAAAGGTTGTGCATGTATAACGTGTGTGTGTGTGTGTTTGAGAGAGCCGTTGATAATCCCCTGAACTCATTAGCCTAATTGGACAGTCTGCAGAGAGCTCCACATTGATCTGGGCCTGTTATGATTCTCCTCCCTATGAGCCCTCACTTTTTTCTCCCTCTGACCTCTCTCTTCCTGTCACTTCACTCTCAAATGTCCTCCCTCTCTTTCTTTCCCCTCTGTTCCCTCTTTATGCATAATAATCTCCGCCACCACTGACACACTCGTCCCATCTGGACACAGCTAACTACTTCGGAGTAGTTGCCATTCTTTCTTTATGACTGTTAGTGTTACAGCGCTTTGCATTCTGTTTCAATTTGCAGCTTGGTGGCACTAACAACAAAATGTGTTCGGTTCAAAGAAGCAGTGACGCGGCTGTTGGCATGGACAAGAGCTGGATATCCATCCAAGTTATTGTGGGAGTTACTTATGGGATAAATGATGTACTGAATTAACAAAACTTAAAGTTGCAAACTGTACACTTCATTTCACAAAAAGACTAAGAAGCTCCTTCAAGGAAATTCTGATTTATCTTACTGTACAACAACTGACACATCTATGAGACGCTTTCAATACTATGAAAAGCTGTTCATGAAATAACTGTCTTCCACAACAAGGACAAGCTGTGCATACTGTTGATTGCTGTTGTGATGCTAACGCCATAAGCCAGTCATTTAGAACACAAACAAAAAACATTTGTTTGTCTTCAGGTAGCATAAATGGCCACACCAGTTGGTTTGGGTCCAAACAGCTGATGCCACTCATCACCACAGACACACAGGCCCCAATGCAATTTGTCTAGAGATTCACAGAAGAATGACATCTGTTTTGGAAATGTAAAATGAAACTGTTGACATCTGGATGATGTCTTGTTGAGCTGAAGAACACTCCCAAATTACACTCTTCAAAACATTAGCTGAAGCCATGTCAAAACTACCGATTTAAAGAGTCTCAGGATCCAGACACAGAAAGAGATGTACTGGTGGAGTGGACAAAATGTCAAGACTCTTCACATGAACTAGGTGGACCGACTGGATCCAGGAGAAAAATTAGATAACTTCATTAAAAATCCTTTTGGTTTAATACATAAATAATTACTGTCAATGAGAGAATACTCTCATTATCTTTTGATGCCTTGTAGGTCAAAAAACAAGTCTTCCTATAGTATAAAAAAATGCAAGACAGTCAGAATCAGTGGCCTCTCATCTTTTTGTTTGTTAACTATACTTGTAACATATGCTGCTGTCTGAAGATAAATGGTCTTGGGTGGCTCTGGAACCCAGAGGGAAACACAGTGCAGTGTTTATCCTTCTCAGTGCGTCTCAGAGTGTCCATAGTGAGGGAGAAAGTGAGAGAGGAATAAAAAGGTTGTTAATGAATAACTTCTTCTATTCATCTCCACCACCCCACCTGTCTCACGCTCTTCCTGTCTCAGCAGGAGTTTGTTGATAATGAGGTGTGGTGTTGTCAGAAACACAGCCCATGCTCATCCATCCAACCTGCTTAGTAAGGGGCATGGCACACCACTGTCTGGTACGTCCACACACACACACACACACACACACACACACACACACACACACACACACACAAGGTCATACAGACACAGATGTCAGCGTGTGCACGCATGCACATTCAGAACACATATGGACACAGTACACAAGGACTGAAGAATATGTACAAGCTTAGGAAAATACATCAGCACACTGTATGAACGTCCTACACACACACACACCCACACACAGAAAAGAGTTACCTTGTGAGTGTTGCAGTTGACCTTTACTTGTCAGATAAAAGGGTGACATTATCACTGTAATATGCCTGAGTGTGTGTATATATACAGATGGTACTTATAAGTGTCAGCGGTGTCTCTCTCAGATATCTCACCAGACTAAGATTACTCTACCTTTGCTCCTCTCTTCATTTAAAATCTCTCTCTTCATCCTACCAGCTCCTGATCTCCTCTGACCAACTTGCCTTGTATTTTTTCCCCATTTATCTCTCTCTCGCTTCCTCTACTTACACACTGTTATTTCCATCGTACCTCGTTTAAACGGTCCCCCTTCTCCCTCTTTTTCAACAGGAACACCGTTCACATACAGCGCCTTCTCGGCCTCCGTCTGTCTCTCAGCATATTATAATCTCTCCTTTCCTCTCCGCTCCCTCTCCCTTTCAGGAGGGTGAAGGGTAAGTGAAGATCGTTGGGCCCCAGTGGAGAGGCCCAGACATCATGTGTGTGCATGTGTGTGTTTGTGTGCGCACCATCATTGCTCATCTCTGGCAGCCTCGCTGGCTGTTCCCCGAGCTACAAGCTACAGAATAAATACACTTTAAATCACCACACACTCTCTCTCACACACACACAAAAGCAGCCTGCTCCCTGGCAGCACTTTGCTGCTGTTAAATGAGGGGTCTGGGGAGTTGTGTGGGCAAAGCCTTCGGCTACTCTCGCTCTCTTCCTCTCTCTCTGCACTCCTGTCAAACACACACTGGAAAAATACGCCAAAGTTAAGATGGGCAGACTGTAATACACCAAGATATTCTAATGTTAAATTAATGGGATTCTGCTTACTGGAAATACCAGACCAGGAATATAAAGGCTCTGTCTTGGGATCCAGACACAGAAAGAGATGTACTGGTGGAGTGGACAAACTGTCAAGACTCTTCACATGAACTAGGTGGAACAACTGGATCCAGGAGAAAAATTGGATAACTTTTTAAAAATCTTGTGTGTGTGGAATTTTTGAGTTGCAAAAACATGGTTGACCTGTTACAAAGTTCCCTGAGGACTACTGAACAAGGGGCATGGCAGTTAAATGGCTTCAACCCAACTAGTATCAAAGTCCTGCCACTCGGCAGCCATCTTGGTAATGCCTCCGGGCAGTTATTTCAGGACTAACAAGACCAGGTCGCTATCTAAATGAATGGGGAGAGAGCCATAACTGCCCTTTCACTGGTCACCGGGACATTAAAACTGCATGTATAAAATCAGCAGTAAAATCTGATAAACAGTTTGATGACTTCGCCCTAAAATAAGGTTTAAAAAGCATTTTCCCCACGGTTTTACTTCTACTATGATGTGCGGCAACAGTGACATATGCGTAGCAGACCCTTCTGTCAGTGGAACCACAAGATTGGCCTAAATATGTTTCCCATCTCGGTGGTTGGATTTTTTGTGGGAGTGGCGAGATATCTGCCATCTCTGGCATTGCGGACTCTCTCTATAGACCTGTATTTAGGATTGTTAAAGAGGCGTGTCTCCTCTGCAAAACGTCTCTGCTTGTATGCACCATCCTACTTTGTTTCACCTCTTAAAATGCTTGTGAGGGATTTTCCTATTTTTATGAGAAAAATTGATTTTGCCAATTAATAATAATTTGGTTTCCAGATTTCTACATCTCCTGTTAATGAAACGGTCTGTTTGGGGTTTATTAACATTATTAGCACGAATTAGAATCAGCTGTACTGATTGCCTATATGCACTGTTGCCCCATCACCCCTCATGTCACATACCGTATGTATTGATTGTAAGGGCAGAAAATTGTATTCTTCTTACATTTACTATCCATTTATGCAAGTACTTATAATAGTGCTATTTTACTTTTATTATTATTATGTCTTATACATTGTTTAACCTTCAACATGTTCCTTTTATTATTATTCTTATTATTATTCTTATTCTGCTAGTGTGTCCAACAGGTGTGTAGGGTGTTTACTGTGTAAATGACTATGCATCACTTTGTTCTGGGCCAGACGTTAGTGACTGTCTTAGAAGACAGAACCTCTGGTCCAGCTGATTCTGTTGTAGTACTTCTCTGTTTATTCTCTTTTGTTAAATAAATTCTTCAAAGACAACGGTTGGTTGTAACTCCATTATTTGCCTAATCTCTCACCAGGAATCTAAATTTCCACGACAATTTTGGCGACCCAGATGGGACCGACGCATGATCTGGACTCTGGTGAAGTGCGGAGGCGCCTATTTAGATAGTGGATTCCTCCCAGTGGGTGAGAAGCTGCATTCAACTGAGCCCTGGTCATCGCTCTGGTCCTGAACTTACACAGTGAGAAATTAGTGAATGATTGAGTGAGCTTCAAAGACAACGGTTGGTTGTAACTCCATTATTTGCCTAATCTCTCACCAGGAATCTAAATTTCCACGACATTGATCATATCTAGCAGAATACAAAACTGATTCAGATGCTGAATTAGAAAAGCTAAATGCTGAACATCATTTGTTTTCCAGCTGTGACATCACACTGAGGAGCAGAGCACAAAGGCTTGTTTTAAGGATGCCATGCAAATGTGTCAAAAAGCCGGTGACATCTCTAACTGCCCTTTCTAAATATTTTTCTTCACAATTTGGCCTTGGCCCTTAAGTTCTAGTTAAAGCTACTTTTTGCCACCTGGGCACAACATTGACATATCACCTTGTGAGTTCACAAGGTATAATAAAACAGTTTCTTGCATCCACATCCAGCAGTTACAGAGGAATATTTTCATTAATTTGGAGTTATGTTTCTGGCCTCTTTATAATAATGGCCTCTTTAAGGCCAATATTTACTCTCTCTTAGCTTTGACCTTAGTCTCTATTAACAGAGAGAAGGGAAATTTGTGGCTCTTTAGCTGCCAAATTCTCAAATATGTTCACGAGCTAGTCTGCAGTTTATTGCTGAGCAGGGAGTGTACAGTGGGACGCTATGAACAGTAAAGTGGTGGGCCGGACAGCTAAACATTGAGCTGAAACTCACTGTGAAGCTCCGTAAAGCTGATTAGGAAAAGGTTTTGTCAACACCTCTGGGATGAATTGGAACGCAGACCGTCAGCCGGCCTACCTCACTAATGCTCTTGTGGCTCAATGGGAGCAAATCTCTGCAGCCAGGTTCAAACATTTTGTTAAAAGCCATCCCAGAAGAGTGGTGGATCTACCTACTTTTGGCCATTTAAGACTGCAAAGCCTTTAAATCACAAGCAGCAAAGTAAATGTTTACATGTGTAAACTAATTCCCTACATCCCCGTCTTTCTTAACTGCCATTACTGGATATTTTTTTCTAAATTTAGTATGAATTATAACCGTCACCGCCTCCACATTCAGTGGGATTCTATATCACTCTCCATTATCTCAGTGCAGTGTGTGCAGGTGGTGATAGCCCTCCCCCTTCATCCAATCTCCCCCACTCTCTACTGTTTCTCCACTCCATGTCCATTTCACTGCATATTTTAAACCAGTGGAGTGTGTGGAGAGGGACTTAAACTGAGTTTTGTTATGGTTTAAGACAAGTAGCCTAAATACAGGACAGGTGGTGTAAATATTTATCCACTTGGGCTTGGACACAGAGCACCTAAGTGAATAGTCTGCAGCCTCTGGAAAAGCAGTGTAGCCAGGAGCTTATATCTGTCTAATGGTGGTGAAATAATAATGATGTTAGCCTGTGATCTGTCTACTCATTCTTTAAATATGTATAAACTCCAAGTGTGCCAACAGAAATATGAAACAATGAAATCTGACAAAGTGGGATTATTCTGCACACAGGAACACACGCACGCACACGCAGACTATATATATCCCTGACCCCAGGCTGTCAGTGCATCTTGTTCTCATCCAGCTCTGTGTCCTTCCCACAATGTAACATCAACTAGGTTAACTGCAGCTAATACGGCACAGCACTGCCGTCCTCAATGTCTCATCTTATCTTTCTATGGATCTGCCTCTCTCTACCTATGTATCTTTCTAGTTTTCCGTAGAAAGGTTGTGTTCATCAGCCCCTAGGATTGCAGAAATTTCTCATCCTATGGAGACATGGTGATCCTACACATTACAACATAACAATCAATAAAAAACGGACTGACATTAACACTAGTCATAATTAACATTATGTGAGTCGGTGAACTGAGCCCCAAAACCTCCAACCTTCATTGTGGTGCCTTGTGTATTCCTGAAAGTATAGAACACAGCCAGATGTTGACACGACTGGTTGACAATATCTAACATGAGTAACCCTGAGAATACATGAAGTGGAGCTTTTTGAGATTGAAAATTCATATGAGTGTGACAAAACAATTAGCTCACGAGATGAGATAGGTTTAGACGAAACAAGATTTTAACACTGTTTTTAAAAAAATTTCAATGCACACGGAGGTGGAAAAGGAAACTAAGTAAAAAACTATTGATCAGGCAGAAATCTCACCATAAATCCACACAGGTTAACTTCAGCAGCTCTGATAAAGTGCAGCTCACATTCCCAAAGAGATCAAGGTTGCACCTCAGTTTTTAGATGTTTATATTGCAAAACTCTACCAGCTACATTACCACTTGTCACAACTGTCTGGACTCACAGCACAAGGTCGGTCCACTTCATTACGATCACGGCGTAGGCCGGTGTCGCATCAGCTGGGCACCGATTATTCGCGCAGTGATTCAAAGTCATCAGTTATACATTTGTTTTTATCACTGCGTGAGAAAATTGATGTATGCCGTGACAGCAAGTGAAAAGTGTCAAATGAGTGAGTCTCACAAGAGACTTTTTACTGGCTTTTTACTTTTACCAGTGATCTTGATCATCCTAGTTCCATACATAATCATCATTATCATCATCGTCTTTATATCATCATCATGCCTTATAAACTTTGTCAGAAAAGTGACAAATATAAAGAGGACAGTAGGTGATTCACCGCTGCAAAACAAAGTAGCTTGTGTAGCTTTTGAAATAGTAATGAAGGACGGAACGAAAGATCTTTACCTCAGACTTAAACGAGAAAAACGAGGAAGCTACAGCTTGTTGAGTTTTGCTTTACTGTGGAAGAAACTTCAGAGGCAAAAAGGGCCTCCAGTGTTTTGCAAGCTTTCACAGTATTTTTCTGTGAAACTATGAGAAAACTGTATCCCATAGACAGTGGCACTGCAGTAACTCCAGGCTGAATATTTGATTGATTGTGCTGGTAAACTTAGATTCATCTTTTAAAACTCAATCCTGGCAAGCAAAAGTTGAATACTAATATTCCTGTAACAGTTTAACATTTAGGTATGTTACAGCGGAGGTATAGAATAACAAAGTTATTCAGCAGCTAACAAAACCTGTAATTACTTTCAAATGTAGACAGAATAAATGTGAATCAAGCACACACTGCAGAAGCATCATGGAGTGAGCATTACAGCCTTATCAAGCAGATTCATTCTCCCTTCAGTTACTGCAGTCTTAGAAAGGACATTCTTTTTGCCTTTTCTTTAGCTGCCCTTTCTGCTTCAGCCTTTGTCTTTGAGGCATAGAGGCTATTTTCTCATTTCTAAAAAAAAAAAAAAGAAAGCAAGAAAATAAAATCAATACGTCCCTCTTCTCATTCTCGGTTGTCTTAAAATCCTCCAAAACAAACTGTTCAGCTAGACTAAAGACAGCTGTCATTGTTAGAAGGTTTAGTTATTAATAAACCTGATGTGGATGTATAAAAGCTCAGGCAATGATGTTTTCAGAAAAATAAATGCCTCTTTGGCTATTCTCTGTCTGATGTGGGAAAGAAATAAAAAAAATACTTACCCGAGGCATTTTTCAGGTAGCCGTTGGAGTCCACTGTGGTATACATGACGTAGGGACCAGGCTGGTTAACACCAAAAGGCTGCGAAAAAACCCACATGCAAACACAAATTAAAAACAAAACAGAAGACATTTTTGCAAGTATCTTTTCACATCAGCTGTGTATCAGTGTAGGGCGAAAGAGAAATACAGAAAGACAAGAGAGAGAGTGGGGAGAAGGAAAGACAGGCATGGTGTAACCTCAGTGACCTTGAGCAATTTTTTTGTTTTATTTTTTTAGGTGACATGGCAAATGGCTGACCTAGCTGGCTTGAATCTGACAGAGCATAAACGAGTGTGACGGCTGCGGGTTGGGCTACGCGGGTGGACACACAGGCGTCGTCTTATCTCTTCCCAAAAGGAACGATCACGGCTAATGAAGAGATCCGTCGAGCCGTCCTCAGCTAATCGCGAGCCGATAACACACGCAAACATGTACACTGCAGGAGAGACGTGGCCCTTTATGTTGTGACACTCGGGTGAGAGAGGAATAGAAATGAGGTCAAAAAAAGAAACAGAGAGAGACGCGAGACGCCACAGAGGAGCAGATTAGTGGGCTGAAAGAAAGACAGAGGAAGAGAGGTGTGACTAAGAAGAAGACGAGCGGGAGAGTGAAATGAAAAGATAGAGGGGGTGATGGATGGGAGAGGAGAGGAGTAGAAACAGCCGCAAGCTCCACTCGTCTACTGCATTCATCATACCTTTCAGTTAGACAACAAGCGGGTGGAGGAGCAGACAGACAGAAAACCAAAACAACTCTAATACCAGCAGCCTCTTGTCGATGTCAAAGCTAAAGTGTTTTGCAAAGGGCTTTCCACTGGTGAAAGGTTGTATAAGGAGCGCCACCGTGTTTCTGTCAGATTTCTCTGTCCATGTTTGCACATGATCACCAGACACGAGCTCTCTAGAACCCATTCATACAGAGGCCGGTCACGCGTCCTTGGTCTATCTGTATGGGTCAAAGCAGCCGACCCTCCTTCACCACCCTCCTCCCAACCGTGGTCTAACTGGCGTTGCTACCAAGAACGGAAATTAAATTCAAAGAGACGTTTAAATTTAATTTCACCTATCTCCCCACAAAGACTGAGAGAGAGACAGAGAAGGAAGGAGAGAGTGAAATAGAAAGTGTGCATGAGTGGGCGATCAAGAGAGAAGGAGTGTGAACATGGACAGACAGAGATGACAGTGAATCTCAACTTTTGACGTAATTCAGTGTAATTCTCAGGTTTATCAGTGAAATGTAAGCACTACACTGCAGATTGAAGTCTCTGCTAAAAGCAGGAGACTCATGAATAGGACCAACTCTGGCTAAGTAATCCAAGATCTGGGTTCTTTACCCTTATGGAGGACCTACAAGTAGACCAACATTGGCACTGTAAAAAAAAAAACGAGGCAAAATGTCCCCATCAACGTTTTTAAGCAAAGCAGTTTTCAGTCTGAACAGCTGTTAGTGTCACTGCTCTGCCTGATCAGGATTTTAATAGCCATCAATGTGCTAATTTGATATTAGAGTAGATGCCTTCTAAAGGAGGTCATACAAAAGGTCATCTTTTGTTGTTTCTCTGTTGATGTCTTTTTGATTGCTCTGAGTTGGTACATTGTGGTATCTGCATATATGTATTGACGCTGTTTTCATGACCAAGCTTTTGTTATCGAAACACATTTTAGAGCAACAAATGGAGCTTCAGGCCAAGTTGGGATCACTTTGAAAGGCCTGACTTCCCCTCGCTGAAGCTTCTACGTATCAAACTGATGAACGCTGTCTGGCCGACACATTGGACGCCTAGAAGAAGGAAAACTACGAATGGCTAGCTGTTATTTTAAAATGATTAGTACAAGCCCAGTCTCAGCAGAGACTACGGCCGTCAAAGTGTCCCTGAACAACAACAAGCAATAAACCTCAAGATATATTTACCAAGGACAGGAGTTGGAAAACATGCATGTGCACCTGGCATTTCTTTGCTCTTGTATTTAAAAATTCTTACACTGATATTTTATTGGAAAATGAAAACCACATGGAAGAGCATGAGATTCAGTACAGCAAGCACGGGCTATTGTATTATGAAAGTCTGTTATAAAAAGAATGAGGGTGGATAAGGGTACAAACAGGTGGAAATCAATGCTGTTTCATCACATAAAAATAAAACTAATTTACTTTTGTATTTTCCATTTTTTTGGTAATTTATTTCCAGGCTGCACTAAAAGATACGTACTTTACATATCAAGAGGAGCTTATACTGCCCTAGAGCTCAAAAACACATCACCCATTCAAATCCCCTTCCCTAATTTCCTGAATATAAAGTCGATCCTCCCCATAGACATGAAGTTTAGCCAGCAGTAGGGATATTACAGCCTATCTCTCTTCCTGCTGAAAAAAAAAAATGCTGAGTAGAGACTATGGAAGAATATAAAGATGTATGCATGAAAAGTGTAACGACTATAGACAATACACAACTGGTCAGACTGATCAGACAGATAAGAAACTACCCTACCACACAATACTTGTTTTTATGCTTTCATTAGAGAAGTGGACGAACACAGACAGACTTCTTACCTTGACATCTTCTGGACAGTCATTGGAGCAGAGGCCGCTGAGCACTGAGGAAGACAGAGATGCCAGAGTTAGACATGTTGCTCAGCGTGTGTTACATGTCCAACACAATAACACACTCCGCTGTGGAACAAGTGTCATCTGCGATGGTGCTGTTGCTGTGCCCTAAGGGCCACTGTATCAACATGTATCAAACATAAAGTGGGTCAAACCCGCACAGAGGAATATATATTTTTCACATTTTCCACCATCACTGACAGCCAAAACATAAATATCTAATTCATACTAACCGTGCTCAAGTGTTCCTCACAGTCACATTTTATTTTATGCAATTGAACTGTGTGCCAGGTGAATATGGACAAGACAGACAACAAAAGAAGGGAGGGTTATTAATAAATGAGAAACATAAAAAATAAATGTGCAAACTATAAACTCTGTGTGTGCATACGTGCATGCTAAGAGAGCATTTCACTCATTTGTGTGTACAAGCGGAGCGGGGACAAAATGCGTTGAATTTCTAATCAGTCATTAGAGAAGTGACTTTATTAGCATACTAATAGGGTCTTGGGTCTAGGTTGCCTTGATTTGCCTGATGGGAGTCACACTGAAGCCCAATGTTCTGTTAATAAGGTCTGCACCTAGCGCTGTACTGAGCAGCAGCCAAACTCAATGTACATGTTCAAAGGGAACATCACAGTGCCCCGAGATTGATCATGTAGAGAGAGTGGGTGGACCAGTGATGGTATTGGACTGGTCGTCACTGACTCACCACAAACATGTTAATATTTCCTGTACACACACCAATAACCCATGTGAACAAAGCTGAGCACTGTAAATGGTCTGTACTTGTGTAACGCTTTTATAGTCTTATGTTCAGTTATGTGAAGGCCCTTAAAAATAGGTTGCTGTACACTAACGAGGAATAGTGGCAGGTGACAGGTGACCCTGATTCATGCACAAGTCACTTGACTTGTGGTATGTTCCTTGTTACATGATCTCCATTCACCCCTTCATTCAATCACAATTTATTCGTGAATAGCTCGGTAATCACCTTGATTCCTCTATTCATTCTTTTCCACAGTTTAGAGTATTTATAGAAATGTGCAGCACACCATTAAGCATTAATGAATGACAATAATACACATGAGCCTAAAGGGGAATTTAGACCCTCTGGCACCAACAGAGTGTTTTCTAAAGCACTTATAGAGTGCTGTCTCAAGGAACAAATGTGTCACCAATTTACAACATCTCCGAGACGCTTGTGTCAATAAACAACCCACTCTCGCTCTCTCTCTCTCTCTTTTATTTTTCACACAAATCTATATTTGTTTCTACTTGCACACCTTATGAAGCAAAAGGAGACGTTCACATCACACAAATGTTCAACTTCAAATGTTCGATGTTGTGCACTGGTGAAGAATATCCATGACAATCAACCTCAAGTTTGACTATAAGCTTATTAACTTCACAATGCGCAAAGGTTTTTGGATGGCAAAAACTACTGGATGAAAGGATGAATCCCACTGACTTTGGTGAACACCTGATGTTTCCTTTAGTGCCAGCATGAGGTTTATATTTGTAATGCCATTAAATCTGAAGACATTCATGCTGCCAGCAGAGAGGAACCCTCAGGAGGAACTGCAGTAACTTTGGGTCCCCCGTACTTTTCACTTTGGCCCATCATCAGGTCAAACATGTCCAATACTTTAGTTTATGACCACATACCTGCAAAACTAATGACATTCCCATCAGCCTCAGCTGTACTTTGCATTCCGTTCTTATCAGCAAGCGGACGCGCTAAAGTAAGGTGGTGAACATTAGCACGTTGGCGTTGTTGTGAGCATGTTAGCATGCAGGTATTAGCTCAAAGCAGCACTGTGCCTAAGTAAAGCTTCACTGCAACTTGATTCTAAAATGACTGCTAGCACTGGATTATTCAAGTGTGACTAATTATGCCAATGTTGTATGCAAATGCCACAGTGGCCCAGGGTTGAGGACTGCACTGCACCATTTTCTGGTATTCTTATCACACTACGTGGTAACCCCTCTGCCATCACTTTGTGTGAATAAACAAGAGGATTTTCTTCTTTTAAAACTTTGATTTAAAAAGAAATGGCGAACGTGTGGTAAAGGCAAATTTGCTGCTTTGAAGTTCACAAGCTTATTAAGCATATGCCCGAAGCAGAATTTAGATGGAGCTCCCATCAAAGACAAACATGTGCTCCTTGACCCTAGCTGACCACACTGCACATCAGCTGCTGCTTAACATTCTTGAAAAACAGGCTTCAGTTAGAAATTTAAATGTGATTAAGAAAAAACACTTCTAACCTTCTAATTAAGGCCTTTGTTTTTGCAGTCATTTATCATTGCTTTTCAAAGCATATTTAGGTAATCCCATGGGTATTCCAGAAAATGGTCAGCGGTTGATTGTAACACGAAGGCTGCAAAAGGTTTTCAAGTCAGAGATATCAAAACAAGCGTGCAGTGGCCACACACCATTCATCATTTAATGTGACTGTAGAAATTTCAATTATGTCTTTACATATTTACTCACCGTGGTAACGTAAGTGAGAGAGAAACCTCTAAAATGAATGAAGTAAGCTCCCCAAAGCCCAAGGCGTTTTCTGGCTATTCTAGTGCCACAGAAGTTGAGAAAAGTTGAATAAAGCTGAATGAAACTAAAAAAAGCATTAGGTTATTTGCCACTGAAAAGATCAAAGCCTTTTAGGAGTTACTAAGTCTTAGCCTAGTGCAGCAATGTGGCCAGAAACACTGCGTGTAATTATACCGTTCATCAACTCCACGCAAACACCACATCAACACATCACAGGCTATGTTCCAAAGTCATCTATGAAGGGCACGATGATCAGTAAATCCCAGCGATCAGATTATTCATTGCTTGTATGAATTTCCTGCTGTGGGGTCAGACAACAGGCACCACTGTCGCTGACAATGTAAATCAATAAAGCAGAGGGATTAGACGGTCATTTGTGAGAAGTCAGTCTCATTTTGGGATTATCAACAAAGAGAACCTTGGACATAGAACAAAGACTGTAGCAGGACTCAAAGCCACAACACCACCAGCTCTCAGCACAGTTCCCAAACTAAAGAACATCCTCCCTTAAGGGCCAAGTTCAGATTATTGCATTATTCTTTACAATTCATTTTGCAGCATACAAACTATTCTCACACAGACCATTTCCACTTCAGCAGTTTTCTCTTGTTACGCCTGTGTGATTAACAGGCCAGCTAAGAATTAAATAAAAGTGCGTAAAAATGCACTTCCCAGCAGAGCCTCTGCATCTCTGTGGGCTACAGCACCAACTTTGAACTTGTGTCATTGTTAGTGTTAATCTGACAGCAAACTTAATTAAAATACATCCCGAGTAAGACTGACGTGAAGTGTATCCTCAATTTAGAAAAGACCGTGGAAGAGAGAAAAGATTTTGGTGCATTAAAGGATCAAGGAGAACAAAATGATTTGCAGTTTGAATACAAATTTACTGTACGTCAGAAACTGACTGTCAGGATACTCTCTTATGGGGAAAAAAACTGAGATGAGTGTTTACTGTCAATTTAAATGGACACATTTGAGAAGAACTGATGTGCACGGCAAAAAGAAAATGTCAGATTTAAGTGACATTTTAATTTCCAATCCCTGTAATAAAGCTAAATCACACTGGGCACTCCATGGAAATAACACTGTCAGAGAGCCCCTCGCCTCAAGCCAAACTCTTTTCTTCTTCTTTTTTTTTTTCCTGTCAAAAACCCAATAAAGTCCAAGTTCAAAAACAAAACAAGGAGCCACTTTTAGTCAGAGGTCTTTAGACTGCCACTGAAAAGTCTTGAACATAAGGTGCACACGGTACATTAAGAATTTTATGACGCAAATTTACTGATGCATAAAGAGACAGAGAGAGAAAAACGAAAGACATAAAATGAATGCAGAAGGCTTTCACAACTCTCTCCAGGAAGTAGATGAGTCTGAGTCATGTGTGTATGTGTGTTCGAGGCAAGTTCGCTACTACATTTATGAGAGCGAGGAAGCTTGAAACTAGTGTTTCTTCTGTGAGGCCGCATTGTTCTTTATACTTCAATCCTTGGTTGACAAGTAACAAGTACATAACAGCTCCTCCATGGCTAAAACAAGATTCCTGGAATAGCTCTCACACATCCTATGGGGAACAGAACTTGTCTCTTGCCAATACAACAGTCTCTCTTTCACACACGCGCACACGCACACACACACACAGAGTACAGCACATAGCGTCTCTTTGGGACTGAGCTAGCCTATTTTCTAGTGTAATATTAAGACTGATGGCAGCTCCTTCTCAGGACTAACCTAATCAAGTGGAGAATGAACTGGTCTGTGTACTCTGTGTGTATGTGTGTGTGCGCGTGCGTGTGCATGTGCATGCGTTTTCATCATTGTGACAATGAGGCAGCTAGTGAGCAGTGCTTCACGGACAACGTGTGCAAATATAAATGCTCTTTTTCTGGTGTGTTACTGAACAATGGCCAGTCTGCATGAGCAAAATGGCCCAAGTGTGAGGGTGAGAATATTAGGGATAGCATGTTTATGTCTGCATGAGAGAACAGAAATCAGGTACACAACAGAAATAAAGGCATTTGTCCAGGCCTCCAGGAGGATCAGGAAGTTTTTGCCTTGTATTAAAGAGTTGTGCTTTGATTTAGTTTAGTGGTTAGAATAGTTACATATAAAGTAGACACTGAAATTATTAAGATTTAAGACTCGGTTTAGGGCTAGAACTAGAGTTATATTCCGTTTGAAGCCAGAAATAATTTTTATATATATGAATTTTTTAGTTTTGTTTTCCTACCGCCTTTAATTGCTGCAAAATTCTCACACATCCAGTCATTTATTCCTAGTAGGAATCCAGCTGCGTGGTTCTTAAACACTGCCAAATACACAGACAGAGTGCTGGTCTCCTGCTAGGAAATTAACATCCCCAAAGAAGGGATCAACTGGCCTGTGGGAGATACACTTAACTAGTGCATCCCAATTAGCTAGTTATTTTTTTTTTCTAATCCAGACAGTTTAAAATGTGCACTGGCCAGCCACAAACTGCAAGGGAGAACATTTGTTTTCCAAAGAAACTAGCTAACGACCAAGATGTCTGTGCGATGTCTCAGCATCTTGTTCTGTGGCAATTAAATCAGATGTGGTCCGAGCTCGTGGTGGGTGCTTCTGCCTAGGAAGAAATGTTTGGCCGAAGCAAACACAGCTCACTACGTGGATTTGTGGTTAGTGTAATGATTGTAAAAGTCAGTTTATACAATCAGATGGACTTTGTTGAGTTTCAGTGACAGCTGCCAGTTAGCCATATTTCAGATTTAACAATGGAGGAGCACTGATGGCTTTGGATGAAAATGCATCACTTTGTTATACGAGTAGTCTGCCATTATTGAAGGGCGTCTGTGCTCTTAATCCGTGCTGCCAGTTTGTGGTCTGGGAAACTAGAAATGAGGTCATTTCTCACCACCGCCCAGAACTTACTTATTGCCGTAGTGTGCTTTAGTGTCATTACTGCTGCTAGATGCCAGGTATGTTGTATCAAAGTTTCAGAAATCTAGGGACAAGACTGCCCAAAAAAATAAGTGTGCCTTGACTCCTCCGATGGATGATAATGTATTAAATGCAGAGAATTAGACTTTTATATTCCGTATGTAAGCCTTCCACTTTTGAGATTAATGTACTTTACATCTGAGGTGTTATTTGAGGCTGAGGTATTTACATTAAAAATTAAGTAACTAGCTGTGAGCACATCATCTAACTTAACTTTCTAAAGAATTTCTGGCAACAACCTGACATCTTGCATAAATTAAAACCTGAATTAGGTTTTAGATTCCATCGGTTACATGGATACAACAAAGATTCAATGATTACCAAGTATTTAAAGGTAAATTTAAAATACTAACCTGAATTTAAAATACTACCTTCCTCCTGACCTATTTAACTTATGTACAGAAATAAGGAGAGTATGGAATCAACAATAGTGGTGTCACGATTCTCCAAATCCACGATTCAATTCGTCTTTCCGATTTAAGGTCAAGAGTCGATTTAAACTTTAAGAAAAATAAATAAATAAAACATAAGCTTGCAGATTTGTCTGCTTCCCATGGCAGTGTTAGATTACTGAGTTTTCAGCTTTCAGTTACAAAACCAGATGAACGGTCTTTGTGAACCTCTACTTCAGATCCATACACCATTTGACATGTCTGGTGTGTGACAGAGAGATTGCATTTATTTGGTTGGAGCACCACCTGTAATTGCATCCTCACTGAAACTCTATAAGGAGATACTACAGGGAGCCATGGTAACCACATGGACACGTCACAACGCAGTCCTGTGCCGCTGGGTCAGCTGACGTCACATGCGCACACAAACAGATACGCACATACATAAAAAGCTAAATGCGATGAGCAGACCTTGACGGGTGAACATGACATGCTGCGTCAGCGCTGGCCAAGCAGACACACACTGTACACGCAACTACAACAATCTGACAGCTGAGCGGCATTTGCTATGAGATGCTCATCACTTCGCATTGTCCTCATGCTGGGTTTGCTGACTGCAGGGCTGCTTAATGACATACATGGGCACAAGTCCCCCCCCCCTCCCCCAACACACGCACACACACTAAAAGACACACACAGTGAAGGACAGCAGCTGACATCTGGTCTTAAATAGCAAACTCCGGGAAATGACCACCTGCTTGTGGCTTAGTATGTGACAAGGACGATATACACAGTATTCTCACATTTGGTACACACATGCAATATGCATGTGTGCGTAAATGTGTGAACATTTACAGAGATTCTTCTTATCTGTCTGGTAAATTGAAGTGTTTGTAGCATTAAACATATGTATTTTATTACAAAATAAAATTTACATTTACCTGAAAAGTTGACAAAATGTCTCTGAAAACAGAAAAAAAAATCCCCTATCTGTCCCCATTAGACATACAGTAATGGCTACTTGTCTGGTCGAAGTGTAAGTAAGACAGGACACTGCACCACCGTGGGGATTCAAATCCCAGAGGGAGCCGTCCTTACTCAGTGTTCACTTTGGGTAACATCATTATAGCTCTGTTGTATGCTCACTGTCCCTGAACAGCTGGCGATGGCTTCCACTGTGTTTCACTTTCGGATGAACGCTACAAATGCAATGTGACCACCACCTTAATTAGCCATATCTATTTGAATAAAGTTTAACATGAGAACATGTTTTCTCCATCCATACTGGTTTTGGGAGGCAACACATTATAGTAAAATTAGAGCAAATATTGGGTTATAGCAACCTACTTCCTTTTCAGCAGTGATATCAAAAGCAAGGCACTCTCAGACTGAAACAGGCCGTGCCATCTCCTTTATGTTATATGGTTGTCTCATACTGCACTGGTAATATCAAAAAGCAGTAGAAGTACGTAGGCGTTCCAGTTGCAGATCAAATGTGCTTTTCAAAAACTTGCACGGGAAATCAAATATGATGTTTATTTAAGCAAAACAACTTGAAGTGAAACCACTGAATCTGAATTATCAAAGACTCAAAAGACAGAATGCACTGCCTTTTTAAATCTAGAAATGAAACAAGAACATGGTCAATTTCCCACAGCTGTAAAAGACGAGTGACGGGAGTGCTGGGTCATGAGGGCAAATGTTAGCTGCTTATTGTAGCCTGGTAAGGCTCAGTGGGACCTCAGGTGGGTTAGGAGCATTGTCAATGGCCGCAGAGCAAAATGTATTTGCAGGTGATTGGATTAGCCTTCAGAGCCACAAATCAAATATAGTGTCTAAGTCTAATTGGAAATTAGATGCCCCTTGTTGTTTTCGTCTTCCAAACCACTAACTATAATTTGCTAATTGGTCCACCTTCTTGCTACCTCGATTCTCAGTGGATGTGGCCCACACTAATAAAACTCAACTTGATAAAACCTGAAACTGATTTAGGCTGGCTTCTCGGAGGCTATATCACAGTGGCCTCCCTGCTGCTGCTGGTAAGACAGGTGGTTGGCAAAGGCTGGTAAGTTTCCTCTTTATTTACACTGAAAATAATACAGGATGAAGAATGGCGTTATATTACCAGACATATACCAGCTATGGATTGATTTTTTTTGTTTATTTTGGTCAGGATCTGCAATAGCTGACATGATAAAGACTAAATAGCTGAGTGCCTGTGTATTCTATCAGCCATCTATTTGGCTTTTGGGCAAGAGGGATTAGAAATATGGGTATGTAGGTAATAAATGAATGTGTTATATGTCTTGCTTGTTGTTACATTTGCAGGCAGAGCCATTATGACTTCAACTGTGAACATAAGCTGGTGCAGGATGCTATTTTGACAAACATTGGAGCAGGCACTCCCACTCAGCCGTCTTTGTGTGTTGCAGCAGACACTGAAAAACCAATCTGAATATAGAGCCTCCAGTTAAATCCTCCTCCGGACAACAGAGCTACACTGAAAGACTTCATGTAAATCTCTTCGTTGTCATTCGAACGAAATGAAAAGAGGGAATAAAAGACAGCTCTGACTGACAGACAGAGAGGCGGAGAGGAGACACAACGACAGGAAACGAGACCTTTGCCGAAGAGAACAAGAGAAAAGTGAAGGAGAGGTGAGAGCGAGATAAAAACAGACGCTCCAAAGGGTTAGAGGGGAGGAAATGAAAGAGGCAGGAATGAGATAAGATGGGAGAGCGAGAGAAGAGAGGAGAGGAAAGGAGAGAAGTGGAGAGCAGTACATGTGGAAAGAAGAGAGCTGGATTTGGTAAACAAGGGGAAGTGAGGGAGGTGAGAAGTGGAGGGAGGAGATGGGACTGAGAAAAGCTCCCAGATGTTTCTCAATGCAGCTAATCTGCATCCTAATAAGTGAGCAGGAAACTAATCAACTCATACAGTTCTGGCTGTCAGTCTCTCTCCCCACACACACACACACAGTTGTATTTCCATCAATTTCGGGAACATTAACATTATATTGACTTACATTCATTCCTTGAAGACTTTCCCCTACCAGCAGTTGCCTAACCCTAAAGCTTTCACCCTAAAATGTAATTTACGCTATGGACACGCACACACACGCACACACCTCAAAATGCTCATGCAGAGATACGCCCTCCCTCTCTCCTCTTTCTAATTTTGGAGTTTACGATTTCTCCCATCTCCTCCCTCCTCAGCAGTAATCATCCATCCATCTGTCCACCCCGCAACTGCTTTGTGAGCTGTCTCTTATAGCTTAAAGTGGAACCACTTTGCTTTGCGTAAGACTTCACACGCATGCATGTGATTACCAAGTCCCTCGAAAATGCACCCAAATCTGCTGTGCAAGAAGTCATTCAAGGAATCAATTCCAATTCACACCTGATCCAAAAGAGACCTGAGAGTACTTAGACCACACCCAAAATGTGGTCAACCGAACGAGCTCTAATGGAGAGTGAACACCAACACTGGCAGGGTGATTAATGATCAATTAAATGAGCAACCCTGATGATCATGACGCTCTTGAGTATTAGATATATTGACAGACCCGACCTCTGCAGCAATATAAGAGGACGTAATCCGATAAGAATTAATATAATTAGCACTTGGCCTGGCTCGGTGTCATTGGAAAGGTCTTCATTGCTATTGCCAAGATCACACGGTTGTTATTCTTCTACTGATTGATTGCTGAACGCCAAGAAGGCGGGTCTAATCTAATGTCGGACACTAAAGAGGAGGATGGTAACACTAATGAGAGGAGTAAAGAAAGCAGGATGGTGCAATCATGATGCTCAATGAACAACAAGCCTCATCCTTTAAGTATTTTGGTTTAGTTTCTGCCTGTGTTTATTCGCTACCCAAAATGAACAAAAGCTAATTCAGTGCGGTAGGTGATGCAACAGAGGACGCCGGACCCTACTCTCACCGCCCAGCTTGAAGGACAGTGCACAAGATAAATCAAACTCAGCGGTGTTCATTTAAGAGTGGAATCCTTTTTTTGGGGCGGACAACTGATGGAATTCAGTATTTGTTGCGGCCTGTGAGCAGCTGGATTTGTTGTGAGGCTTATTATTAATTAATTTCCATAGATGTGATAAATCATTTCTGCCTGTGCTGTACTGTGACAAACTGAGTAGACCTGTGAATACCTCTTAATAGAACTCTTTTTTCTTTGCAATGTTGTTTGTGTTCAACATTATAACTGTGGTTGTGTAAAATCAGTGGATTACCAACATCAGTAGGATTCATCCTCTGGGGGCCATGAATATCATCAATAAAATCGCATGGCAATCCATCACATCTGTGATGTTTTAGTCTGGACCAAAGTGACCAACCCACAGACCCACAGACCCGACAGTCCGTAGAGCCATACAACAAGCCTAGGCTAAAAGTATTAGGCACTCAAACACCTGCATATGATCAACAAGTTAAAGAAAACAAAAGACAACATGTCAGTATTGCTTCATTGTCATTAAAAAAACAACTAAATACAATCTAATTTGCAACATTAAGTTAGTAACAGTGAGTGAATGTCCATTATTGCCCATGAAAACTTTGCAACAGCACTAGTATCTGCCAAGAAAACACCCACAGGGGCTGAAACTGAACTGCTGCTACACACTGAATAACATTCAAACAACAACTTTCAGTAGAACCTTCCTTGAAGGAGTGTCAAAACAAAATTACATACAGGCCTGATATGCTTTTTTTCTCAGCTTTCAAGGATATACTTTTTTTTTTACAGAATGGCAGCTGCCAAGTCTTCCCCTGGTCTGCAGCTGCATTCAGAAAACCTCTAGCCTGCTCCTAAATAATATATGCTATGGCATACAGAGGTAAGGGTCTTGATGGAATGCGCTGGTGAGTGAACTATTGCATTTCGGGCGCATGGGAGGATAAGATGTCAGACCAGTACAGGTTCAGGTCATCTCAGTGTGAAAATCCCAGCAAGAGTCCAGGCCTCTGGCAGGCACAGAGGCAAGGTTGCTGTCTGAAGCCAACCTGTGATGGATTTAGCTTGGAAAGTCCATGTGCATCATGGGATCTTACCTTTCACTCACATGCACATAAATGCGCGCACACACACACACACACGCACCCACACACACACACACGTGCGCGCACACACACACACACCAAGGCCGACACAAAGTCAATCCTTCAGCGTGTGTTGTTCAATAATGCTCAGGGGAGGGTTGAGGGATGTCATCTTGAGAAAATAGGATTCCATCTTACGGAGCGGAGGACTGGATCAGGCTGTCTGCAAAAACACATCACTGGCTGACAACGTGTCAAGTTTGAATATGAAGTTCACACTTTCAGTCTCACTTATTACAGCGTAATACTATCAGCTATGCTATCAGAGACGACTGAACAGAATGTTAAATAAACAATTTAGCCTCAGGGGGGTTTAACTCGAGGTGCGAGGCTATTAAGCTGCGTTTGAGCTCACATTCACAGGGGACAGGATTGAAATGTCGACAGGTTTTGACACTTGACAGATATATTTTTATTTTGGATGCTTGCTTACTGTAGTCAGCTAGATTTAGAAAACACTGATCATGTATGAATTATTAACAACCAAAATATAACAACTGAAGTCAAATAAAGAGGAGAGGAGGGGGAGCTGACAGCGCTTGCATCGACACAGGAAAAACAGGCATTTTGGTGTGGGTGTATCTGTGTTCGTTTTGTTTGATGTTCTGCAATGAGACAAGACGCGGATAACGGAAAGAACAGCAGTATTTACAGAGGTGGCACAAACATGTTACAGCAGGAGGGAGTCAAGGTCACAGACAAACATAGTGTATGCACAGAGGCTGTCAGGCTAACTGAACATGCATGCTTCTTTCTTTTACAATACTTTAGTTTACTGACACATAAAACAATATAAAATATTTGTCTATTGACACTGTGCCTGGACAGAATCTAGACTACAACGAGCCTGTTCTGATATTTACGCAAATTCAGCTGCAACCCATGTATTCGTGTCCACATACAAACACTTTACAAGATGGCATACGGGTCATGTGGACATGATAAGAGGAAAATATCTAATTGTGATGGTTCTGATCAATACTGCGATTTAAATTGTCATTATGGGCTCATGTACATCCCAGCATAGCTGTGGCCATCTTCAACCTACTTAGCATCGAACAAGACAAATTCTACTGAGCATCATCACAAAACTATCTTGTTGGGACAGCAGATGAAAAATATAACTGTGGTAATAATGACAAACTGCTTGTATCTTCACTATACTGTCAGATTCTTGTCATTTTGTTTTGTTGTGAGTCTCATTATCGTGACCCGGAGGTGTTGTGAGTATTTGCTACGTCTGCAAACTATTTGTTTGAGTGTAGGCTTGGAATGTCTTTATTCTTAGTCTGCTGATAGGTCAAATCTCTGTATGCAGTACATGTATACTTGGCAAAGAATATTGATTGTGATACATACTGTAAGTGTTTACAAGGGCATGGTGATGATTTATGTGTGTGTTTGTTGTGCGTGTGTTGGATTCTGAAAGCAGAAGAGCAGTTGTAGCCCCTCCCTTCCAAATAAGACAAAACAACAACTGTTCGCCAACTGTGCTGGAACAGAAAGGGATGAACGCTCTTTTTCCTACTAATGAGCAGAGCAGAGTGACAGATTAGACTGTGCAAAGGGCCAGCCTAGAGTGGGACTATTTTTGCTTTCTTCAAATGCCAGTAGGTACTAACGCTGTACCAACATTTTGACTTCACAAGAACGTGTTAAAATGAAAATAAAAGACATAAAAATCTATTAACTGAGAGAAAAAAGCAGAGCCAAAAATATAAATACTATTTCTGAGCATTGCATGCAGATATTGAAGCTACATTTGCTTCTAGTCAGGCATCTTTTGTGAATACCAGGTTTAAAGTGTGACTGAAATACAGCATATTGCACAAACTGTGTGTGCCATATCCTGTACTGAGCAAATCTGGTGTGAAATCAGAACTAGTTCACAATGCAAGTCACACATTTTCTTTTCTTTTCTGTTTTTTTTTGAGGGCATTTTTTGCCCTTATTAGATAGGACAGTGGACAGAGCGGAAAGAGGGAGAGAGACAGGGGGCGAGACGCAGCAAAGGGCCACAGGCTGGATTTGAACCCGGGCTGCTGCGGTAAGGACTTGTACATGGCGTGGGCACTCTACAAACTGAGCTACCTTCACCCCAAGTCCCACATTTTTAGCCAGAGGTTGGTTTCGAATGATTTTATAACCACACATCGTTCATAAAAACAATCTAGTCAGAAATGTATTGAATACAGAAAAAAAACGCTCACAGTATTTGCCTCTTAATGGAAACTTCTAGTACAATATGTTGGACTTTTATTGTGCTCATTCCAACAGAACAAACACAATCACTTTGGTTTTGTGGCCCCTTATTCTGCTTCCACTCTTGTGTCATGAGTAAGGCATTATCAATGGTGCTAACTAGGCTGGGAGTAGTGTGCATATTTATAGTATATCTTTGTTGAACTACACACAAGCTTATAGTGGAGAACCAGACAAAGAGGACAGAGGCAGTATTTAAAATGAGCTTTTGGGAGAAAGTGCATCTGCTGCAGTTTTGTGGGGTCAGTGGCCTTAATCTAGTTTGAAGTAAACAAAATGATCAGACAAGATCCCATTTTCACCATCAACTGAGCAGCTTAAGGGTAAGCATTAAAATAATATGACAGTTAACAGCCATGGCCAGCTGGTTTTAAGGTGTGGGAAAAGAGCTGTTCGTGTTCAACGGTCCTGCTTCATCTGTGAGATGCTGTGATAGTAAAAAGTACATAACTACATGAAATCAAAAGATGTCATTTAATTCCTTATATGTAATTTGGAGAGGATTTCTTGGGTAAAGGAGGAAGACAGAAAGGTGGTGCCTTTTTCTTACTTAATGTGGCCCCTCCAATAAACTGGTTTAGGCATAAAGAGAGAAGAGACGGACAAAGTACACTGGGCAAATCAGTCACTTACCCATCACTTTAACGAAGTAGGCATCAGCTTCAAAATTGTTCTTTAAAGCATGGATGATCAAGTCTTCTTTGCCCTCTGCCTGGCTTAGAACCAGCATGTCTAATATACCCTGCAAATGAAGACAGGCACATAGATAAGGGACAATGGGAGCATGGTGTGTGTGTCTTCTGATGTACATTTTTATCCCTTTAACATACTGGGTGACTGATCCACAATTATATATATCTTATCATCTCAAGTCTTCCCTCTTTCTCTTCTCCTCACTACGTCTCTTTCCTATTTATAAATTTGCTCTCAATTGACTGAGAGAGCAAGAGACAGGGAGGGAGAGAGAGAGAGAGAGTTGAGATTTGACTTACCACATTAGCAGTCATAATACATTCTGATAAGACAAGCACATACAGTACTTTGCAATACAGCTGCTATACTATGTGCAGCGTGTGTGAGTGGGAGTGTGTGTAGGAATCTGTGATCAGAGCCTATAAAAAGCCTGCACTCCATATATAAGAACAAGTGTGTAAGACTCTGCGTTCTGTGTGTACCTCAAGTGTCCATCATTTTAAAGCGAACCATTGTCACCACGGATAGAAATCCAGGTAGGAATAAATGAAAAAAAAGACTAAAAGACAACGGTAGCGGAGCATGCAAAGAAAATAAATGATAGTGCTTTGTCTTGCACACAAGCTACAGTATGATCTTTAAACAACAATGCTCATTATGAACAAGCACAAAAGTGAACACAACATTTTCATGTCCTCAGTCCAATTCTGGAATATTACTTCTGAGCAGGAAAGGAAAGCCATAAACTTAAATCATTTTGTTGACGTCAGTGTTGAATGAGGCTTTACGCATAATCCACTTTTCTGCATTAGAGAAATCAAATATCCTTGTGTGCTCTGTGAGGTTTATTCATTTTTCTTCTCCATTTGGCATCAAGTTCTTTAATACTCTTGGCATTTAGCTGATATCAGTCACTGTGGAGAAATGGGAGGTGAGTTGCACGTGTGACGAAAACAAGCCCTAAACAACATTTACTCAATACAAACTACTCACGTCCTCATAGATGTCAAAGAATGTTGCCATGACGGCATTTTGGATGGCTCCCAAATCTGATTGGTCCCAGTGGATGCGGAACATTCTGCCTACACTCTGGCAAGTGGCGTTGTTACAGGGCACATTCTCCAATAGAAAGGCCTGCTGACCACTGGGAGGCAGAGAGAAAGAGAGAGAGAGAGAGAGAGAGAGAGAGAGAAATGCATGTTATCATCTGCATCTTAGATGGTGACAGTGAAGCATCACAAGAAAATTGTTCATGTCACCAGGCGATCTGTCACATTTGAACACACCAATGTGGCAAATCTTTCTCTGCTGACTCTTCATATACAATTTCCAATGCTGATCCCCCGCCACCCCCAACGTCCTATAAGCTGGACAAAAGAGCCTAACCGGGACATTTCTCAATGAAGTCTGATGCAATGTTTTGGTTTTATATCACCATGATGCAAGCCTGGGGTCTGACACAGAGCCTAACATAAGAGTGGTTGTACTTGTTTCAACAAAAAGCCCACAATCCTGTAATGTGTCTCAGACTGAACTTTAAATGTTGACCTTGTTTAATTTACTTGGGTTTTTAATAACCACATGACATTTGTTAGATTTCACTGCAAACGGCCTTGTGAAAATGAGCCATTGTTCCTGGTAGCATTTTGTTAATACTGGCTCTGTCCGTAACTCCTGTTTGCTTCACCTTTCATGTACTCATAGAATGTGGCTCCAATAAAAGTGCCTTCAGATGATATAACAGATGTGAGGTGATTTTACGCTCTGCAATCTACTAATGTCAAACCATTATTAAAGAAGCTCGACCTAAACCCCTCTACAGCTAGTAATTATCGGCAATCTCCAACACATGATTCCTTTGCACAGCCATTGAGCTGACTGCCCAACTGTCAATCATGTAAATTACATTTGTCAATTACGGTGTTGTGCAAAAGGCAGCACTGAAACAGCCTTTCTCAACATTCAGTCGTCAATGATCTATGAGAATATATTGTAGAGGTGCTGCGATCAGGATTTATTGGGCCCATTACCGATTACTGAAAAGCAGTATCGGCCGATACTGAGTATTAAAGTATTAAAATGAACAGATGATAAAGTATAATGAAATGAAAGCTGTTTATTCTTCTTATAGCTTAACAAACATAGCTTTCCTGTGGAATAAACTAAAAAAACAGAACAAACATCATCTTTAGAAATTTACATCAACTATAAAAGCTGCAACAAAAAAGGCTGTAGCCAAAATGTCATGAGTTGATGATAAACTCTGAAGTAGCTGCTTTTTGTTCTGGAAAGCTCTAGCAGGTTCTGTGGGCTTTAGGGAGTAGAGAGAGGTGTAGAGAGGAGAGTGGGCTACAGAGAGGAGTCATGTCATCAGTGAGATTTAAAAATAAGGGATTTTTAAATAAAATAAAAGTAAAATGTTAATTCCACATTATACAGTTAGTTTATTGTTAATATTACTTATAGTTACTATTTTCAATATAATTTCATATGGTTTACCATAAGTGTAGGCCTAATATTACTTCAATGGGTTATTTTCATTTATTAAATTCTTGTGCAAGAAGCACTGCCTACATTGGTCTCTGATTTATTAATGGTAACTAGCTTGTCAATAATCATAACCATCCATGCAGAACAGTGAGGCTACTGTTAGTTGCAGTCTTTACTCACACATCATCAATCGTTTGCACATAAGGTATCTAATTTTAGCAGACACTGTATTAAAAAAAAGGGCATAGGCCTATGTGAGTGAAAGAAGCCGTTTTTATTGGCAGGTGCTGTTGACTTCCTGTCGATGTTACAGCTAATGCTTTACATACTGCCACCAGCTTTACCAGAGGAGAGAGTAGCAAACATTTTAAATATGGCCAGCAGATTTTTATCTGATTTTGATTGAAGGTTAAAAAGATGGGAGATTTACAGGGAAACGGGAGGATACCAGGTGAGAACGGAACAATACAGGAGACTGCCGGGGAAAACGGCAGGGTTGACATGAGAGGAGGAGAGAGAGGAGTGGGGTAATGTTAGGCTACATCCACACCACTACATTTTTTAAAAAACAGTTTCATAACGAATACAATCTTCTCCGTCCACAGCAGCGTTTTAGCTGCTTATCAGAGTTGATCTCCGTCCATATTAAAAGGACTGAAAACACACATCTAGTGGCCGATCTCGTACACTGGGCATGTGCATGCCATAATAAACATGAAGCAGATGGTCTACTCCGCAGTTGCAGAAGATTTGGCGAAAGAAGAAAATAATACAGACGAAGAACCACACAGGATTTTTTTTACTGAAAGTAACATGGGAGTACAAAGAGACTGTGGCGGCAGAAAACATACTGGGAGTCGTCCCAAAGTAAATATGGCGATATGCGCATTACAAGTGTTATTTACCTAGTACAATATATTTTAATAAAAAAAACAAAAACTACAACTCTATCAGTAGCATTGTGTTTTCGCTTTGCATGACTGATGAGACGAAAACTGAAAGCCAAATCTGAGAGTCTGTGTGAGCGCTTGTGCTCCTGCTTGTTGCTCCGCTTGTCTGATTGCTGCTCAACCACCGATCAAACTAGTTAAAGCCATTATCGGTGACCGATCAATCGGAGCATCATTAATATATTGACACTCTCTGGATTGGTTTCTAGCCTTAACAGAGACTTCGTTAAGGATCTCAAATTTTACAACATTACGTTTAGGGTGGATTTTCTCTTTTTCAAAATATGAGCATCACCGTTTAAGAGAATGACAGCCGCCTCAGGCTGGAGCCCCAAGCACCTGTGATAGTACAACATCCACAGGCCCTGCTCTCTTTGCTCTGCTGCACATACGTCTGCCTCCCATTATGAAAAAAATACCTTGCTATACATATACCAGAACACACAATCTTACATGTACACATTTTCTGCTTGATTGGATATACAGCAGCCTTTGCATTGCTGGGACCGCACCCTGTATTTGGCTTCTTTTTGCAGATGTGGACAAGTGGTGGCCTGAAATAAAACTACTGTGGGACCTCAGTCTCATTTTTCTCCACCTCGCTACCTGTACTTAGCTCAGTGCTCAGTCTTTGTCACCATCTCTCTTTGATTCTCAGGGGAGATTGAATATCCCTCTTTCTCTATCCAAGTGTCTTTCTTGTCTTTGGAGATGGCTCTCTGTACCTGTTCTTAGATCTCTGTAGGAGTACAGACGGGAAAAAAGGCTCTAGTCTATAAATAGACTAATCGTGAAAGCCCTTTCACAGGATTTTATATGACCCCACACTCTTTCCCAATGGGAAGTGAAGGTGTAGGCAGACCACAAGCTAAGAGCCTGATGGGACATTTGTCATCTAGGATGTTTTAAAAACTTGAAAGACTGTGTGAGGCAGTGTTGGAAAAACATGATGTGCCTTACGTAGAGCAAAATATTGTGACAATGTCAGAAAAGGCAGGAGATTAGATATAAAAAGAAAAACATTGCAATGTATAGAGAGTGTTCCTTCATAAAATGTTGACTGAGTGATGCTGTCATTCATCCTGAAACTCTGTTGACTTGGCCTGTGCAAAATGCACATCTGTGAGAAGGCACAAATGACACATAGAGGAGAATTTAAATTGAAGTGATATATGATACACAGCAAGATAGAGACAGATAAGTGTGTTTCCCTGTCTTCACACGTGCCTACTTTGCAATGTGACAGCATACGCTGATCTTATTATTTTGTCATCCACAAAAAGGATATAAAAAAGAAAAATCCAGCATGAAAACAGAAAAGCATACAAAGTGTACAAAGCATGGGCTGTGTGTGGTCAGTGTACAGAATATGGGTAACGAACGCTGATATTACACAACACCTGGCTTCAACGGAGCAATCCAAGTGGTCAAATTGGCACTTGAAATGTGCTCAGTTAGCACTCCATCGCTCTTAGCCTGGTGTCAGGGAAAATGGTTGCTAAGTGTAGAGGCATAAACATAGTGCCGGTTAACTTTCTTTGGTTTCATTGTATTTTATCATCGGAGTTTGTTTTTCATAAAGTATCTAATGGCTGCTTTGATTGCTGTTTTCCAAAAAGCAAACAAGCTCTGGTAATGAGCAGCAGGCATAGTTCATCGATGCAACTGAATTTTCGCTTCACGGTTTGATGTAAGACCTTGCACTCGCTTGAACGCTGGGTTTTCATCAAAAACCATTTTATTCAAATTAGGATACGTGGCAAAGTTCAACCAAACTTCTGAAATATTACACACGTTTTTAGACTTGCTTGAAATAGAAAAATAGTGTTCATTTTAATAAATACAGTATAAACAGCAAAACTGGATGTACCATCATCTTTCTATACCTTCTTCTGTTCTACACACACAGTAGAAGTATGTGTCACTCTAATCTAGCCATTGACGTATTACAGTATTATCAATTACATTTTTTGGTATAATCAATAATCAAGCCTCAAATGATATTTTTCCCTTTTCTGGGGAAAGTGTTTTTTTAGCTGCACTCAACTGAGGGAAACAAATTCCCTTTTTTTAATTTTGTGGCAACATTTCAAATGTCCCCTTAAACTTTGCAGCTGGCACTGCAATATAAGGAGCACGTGCACAGTGCCAAATTCTGGCAATTGTACGATAGGTAAGAGCTACAAATGCTCATTTATTAGTAAAGGTCTGGATTCAGCTGCCAATATGACATCTGTATTTAAAACACTGCAAAGTACAGTACAGCACAGCAATTCAATTAATTCACATAATGCTGCAGGCACACAGATTACAATAGTGTCAGCTGAGATGACAATTTTCTCTGCAGATGTGCTGGTGTTTCAGGATGTCTGGATCTTCATGTGTGCTGGGAGGAGGTAAGGGGCTGGGGGCTTGTGAGGGATTAACAGACTTTGGCTGTGATTTGGTTAAAAGGTCATTCTGTGTAATCCATCAATACTGAATACGCACTAGACTGTTCCTCCCTTCTCATTAGGCTTAAAGTTGACTGCACAGCACCCAAAGAATATGGCCAGTGGTCAAGACACACTGCTAATAGTGAGCACTGATTGGCTCAGTGGCAGATAATCAGGCTTTCAGCTGCAGGAAATAGTTGCAACTTTTCAGGGACTGCATAGGCGTGCGCGTGTGTATGTGTTTGTGCAGAAAGAAAGAAATGGAGAAAAGTTTGAACCTCAGACATTTGATTGTTATTCACCAATGTGGGTGTCCTTTCTACTCTCTCTTGTACTGCAGGGGGGTGATGGTGGAGATGAAGACGAAAAGGTCATAAAGGTGGATTTCCCTCTCTCTAACACACACACACACACACACACACACACCTATAGATAAAACAAAAACATATTTTCTCCTCACATCTGGGAAGCTGGATGTGTGTAGAAAATAGTTTTGTTTTGACTGCAAATCTAATCTTTTTGACGCATTTCCACACACAGACACAGAAATCAACAATTACTTCAAAGCATCATTAATAGAGATGTCCTGAGCCAGTCCCAAGAGTATCGGGCTGATCCGGTTACATTTTAATGGATCGGCTAAAATGTTGACTTCAGCCAACCAAGGACAGAGGTGTTGTGAATGTGACAAACTATTTTTGGCAAACTGGTAGGAATGTCTCTGATCTCTGATTAAACTGTAATACTAACTAATCTTTTAACAAAATGTTTCATCTCCCCTCTCTCTTTTAGTTTTAAAAAAGAACAATGCACAGAACATTCATGTAGCCAGAGCTAAGCGGCAGATCATATCGACTGTAGCTGATTTACGTTCATTTCAACAGCAACTTGATGACCTGAATAAAACTTTGCTCTTGCCAGGTTTGTGCGCTCTCTGCAAGTTGATGTCTATACTCATCCAAAGATCAATAGTGAGGGAAGATACTCCACTCTGTAACTCCCTCATGAGAGGACTTTTTGTATTTCTAACAAGACCAACATAACAATCTTCTCTCTAGCTGACTGTGTCACATCAATTTCAATAAATGTGTTTTCGCAGTTAAATTTGATTTCATATCATATCAAAAATTTAAGGCGTACAATTACAGGTGAGAGCTGGTATTTGTTACATCTGTTGTTGCTATGTATGTATTGACCATATAATGAGCATTTTTAGCACAAAAATATCTTTCGGGTTGATTTACGTTCCATCTTATTTCATTTTCAGGTTGTAGCTTGAGTGTGCACTGGGCAGCTGTCACTTAGGTGAACACAAGTATTCAAATGGACTTGGTATAAGCAGATACCCATGATCAAGCTACCCAGATTGGGATCAGGGAAAACAATGTCGCAAAAAAAAAAAATATTATTAGTTGCTAAAACAAAGAGACATCCAGATATAAATATAAAAAGCAATTAACATGACTATGTGTGCTAAATGTCGAACCAAGCAGTATTCAAAATGTTAGACTTGATATCGGTCCATTTCCACTTACTGTTTATCTGGGTAATTAGTCAATCAACGTTTTAATTTGGTTTGGTGTGAAATTCTCATGTGATTAAGCAACAGTAAGTAAAGTCTGTACATTTACTATTGTAACATTGATGTCAGCTTGAAAAAAAATCTTAAACCTGGATTAAAACATGATTAAAAAAAAAAACATTTCACTAAAATGTGACTCAGAGAAATGTGCTGTTTGCAGCTTGTGCCTGCACTAATGTTAGAAAGCCTGTGTGTACCTGGGGGCTTTGGTTATTGTATGAACCCTATGTCAGCACTGATGTGCGTATTTGTGCGTGTGTGTGTATGTGTGTGCCTGTAGGGAGTCTTCCACTGTTCCTAGCTTTACCCGCCTTCCCTCTAATTGGCCTCTAGAGGGGCAGTCGGCTGGCAGGAGGCTGACCAGCTGATCACGACCACGACCCTTCTCCCCTTCCGCCCTCAAGCGCTCTGAGAAACTACTGTTACCTGTCCACCTTTACCGTTCCCCCATTTATCCATCCACTCATCCCTCTATCTCTCGACTCCCTGAACCCTGAAAGTTTATCTGTTGTACTGCCTTTGTGCAGGGAGATCCTGCCTCATGACAATCAGTTATGATTACTTGTCGAGTCCCTATGGAAGGCTGAAGTCAGTAAGGTAATGATAGGTCTTGTCAGTAATACCAGTTAAAAAGACAGCTTTCATCATTAGGAGCTTTCATCTTCATTGTTATTTTCCTTCACACCTGTGGTAAAAGTACAGCACATGTACACGCATTTTCTGTGCACGCAGAAAGTAACAAGCAGAAAACAAAAACTTCACATTTACTTTGTTGGATTTAATTAGCAGTATTATTATTATAAAGCAAAACAACACAGACAGAAGCGGATTTTTGGGATTCCACTAATCGAACTAGCATAAATTAGCAAAGAAATTAGCAAATTAGGCGAAAATGCACTATAAACTTATATGTTGAGGACTGTTAAGAGAAAATAAAGTTGGTTTCTCCTTGATCTACTGTTGCTTGGATTGCACCTCCTTTGTACAATTTGCCAAATGAATAGGCCTAAATGTAAATTGCACATTTAGTGTTGTGAAACCCTGTGTTACAAACTGGAGGAGTCGAGTTTGAAAGACATATAGGGTTTAATATGGGATGAGTTGATTTTGGAGCTTGACCCATATTTGGGATGAAAAAGTCACAAAATCTTGGGCCTCTGCTTGTTATATAATCACCATTCTTTTTGAAGTCTCCCAAGTTAAAAGAAATTAAATACCGAATCACTTAACAGTTTCAATTGGACCTTGATATTGGATTGTTACAGTTAATGTTACGTTTTTTATCAGATGTTTTACGGCGCCTAAAGTCCCCTGACTTCGGCTATGTTACGGTTACGCCGCGGTTGCCGGAGCTAATCGCAGACATCTTAGAAGTGTCCCAGACACTTCTGCAGAGAATAGGTAGCAGGTCTATTTTTGACGGATCTGCGTCAAGCAGCACAGAGCAGATCGAACCAGGCTGGAAGTCAGACACAGAACGGCAAAGAGAATACAGTCAGTTTTCAAAATCAAACACCCTGCGGAGACTCGATTGCAAAACAACAACAACAAAAACGGTTAAAACGGACACAAAAAGAAACCGTTTAACTATGTAGCCTACTTAATCACAGTAGAAGCACAAAGTGCAAACACTGATTGCACCTCCTGTTTTTTGTTGATTTCAGTCAACAAAATCTAAACATGTCAGCAAAATCAGGCAAGCAGCCTGAAGAAGTGAAGAAGGTAGAAGAAGCACAAACAGGAGAAATTAATAACAAGTCAATAACATGGGGCAGGTTGCACGCTTGCAGTGGACGTTGACGCTGGGCTGAGGACGCATCAAAACCGCGGTGCAGCCGTAACGTGACGTAGTGGGAATCAGTGGATTTTAGGGGTTAAGGACTTCAACATATCCTGTCAACACAAACATACACAATCACTATGGTAAGCCCAGCTGGAATGACTCAGATGTAACAAAACACAAAACTGATGATTGACAGATTGACAGTGAGAGAGAGAGACAAGACTGACAGAAAGAGAAAGAGAGAAAGAGACATGGACGAAAGGTGAGTGAAGGGAAGGAGTGGGCAGGTCCACGTAGACGAAGTGACAGCAAAACAGCGATGTGTTGTCAAGGCTGAGACACTGGTTTCTCATTCTGCTAGCCACTGTAGTGATGAACACGGGCGATGACTCACGGCGACACACTATCAAAGTCAAAGTACATCCTTTAGTAGTGTCACTTCTCTACACGGTCCGCCTGCCATCCCTCATTCTTTCATCCTCCCCGTCTGTCCCTGACTGTTTCCTCGCCTCGGACTCTGTTGTGTTACAAAATCAGCTTCCTTTCGAGACTGTCCATATTTGTCTTTTTGTTCACAAGATCATAAAACAACCACCTACAAATGAGCTTATTTCACATTGATGTGAAACAAAATTTTCAACAGAAAAGCAAGAAAATTGGAGTACTGCATCCATTCCGCTTGCATCCCTTTTCTTAAGTGCTAAAAAAGAATAAAGAATTGCAACCAGTTGCGAATTTCCATGTATTGCAATTCATAGTAAGGGTAGATTGGTGTTATTGAATTGCCAATAAACCCAGCTGGGGAAAAACAAAGACTGGGAAAACATTGAACATTTGAGCTGAGTAGGGGGGTGGAAGTCTGAGAAAGATCAATGCTAAAGCCTGGGTGGTGATTCGGACACTGGGTTTGAAGTCCCCTTCTGTCACTGTGGTTCTGCGACCCGTGTGGCCTAAACACTGGCTTTGTTAATGTTTTCACAGGAATAATGTCCCAAAATGACCAACTGAGCTTCTGATCCAGTGACAGCCAGCATGTAACACTACATTGAACTGAACATGGAAATTTTAAAAAATTTTTTAAAAAAATGATATATTTTCAGTTCTGTAGGATTATGATGGGACAATCCAACTTTTTGCTAGATGGACCAAACAAAGCACATTGATGTCTACTATACACAGTGATACCAGACAGACTTTGACACATTAATGTCGTTTTCGCCACAGTAGGCCTGCAGGGGGCGGCAATGTCCTTTTATCGGTCGGACAATTGGACCACCACTGTGGTCCAGGCTGAAATATCTCAACAACCACTGAATGGATTTTCATATTTTATTTCTCTAATTTTTGATTTGTCAGATACTTTTGATTGTGACCAAATGCCTGCCATCTCCCATCAACCTCAGCTGTACGTTAGTGCAATTTGGAAAAGTCCTTGACTAAACTATAAGGGTGAAAAAGGTAAGCACTGCACCTGCTAAAAATATGCTTGTTAACATTGTCATTGTGAGCATGTTAGCATGCTGACATTAGCATTTAACACAAAGTACAGCCTCATAGAGCAGCTAATGTGGCTGTAGACTATTAAGTCTTGTTCACAGATCACCTATCAATCAAACTACAGAGTACTGTACAACAGGTTATCGCTGCTCAGGCAACCTAGCTGCTTAGATCCATTCCAAACAAAATGGAAAATTAAAACAGGCGGACACACTGTACAGCACAGGATTAATTCCAAGACCTGTCAGACACCGGTTGTTTGAAGCAGTTAATAGAAAACATTACATAACCTGGATATAGGCTGAATTACTACTGTGTTATTTCATATCAGTGACAGAGGACAGCAAAGCAGAGATGTATTTATATTTTCCACAATGAAGATTACAACTTCAAAGAAACAGATGTGCTTTCTGTTAAATGAAGCACACATCCACACACCTCCGCAGATTTTGCTGAAATAGCATTGCAGCTCTCCTCACTAGAATGTGGCATAATGACATTATTTAAAACTGATCATCAAATGGCAAACACCCTCTTTCATTATGCTATTACTGAACAGCTCCCTAGAAAGCCGCTTAATTTTCTTTGTTTAGGAAGTCATCTGAGGCCAAACCGGCCTCCCGCCAACAAAGCTGCACTTTGGAAAGAAAATATTGTTCAGGACTAACAAGGCAAATGTCTCGCGTTACTCAAGTTTCCACCCTGGTATTAGCAACAAAACCGAGAGACAAACACAGCTACCCTGCTTCCGACATACAGAGAGGGATGGATTTTAAATGGCATTGCCTAGCAACAGCCTGCTAAGCTCTTGGCAGCTGCTTAGTCGGGTTGCATACTGATAGAGGGACACACACACACACACACACACAACACACACACAGAAACACTGAGACTTCATACGAACTCATCAAGGCATCAAAAAGGTGAAGAGCAGTGAGCTTTTTATAACCAAGAACAATAACTGTTGCTCTGATACATGTGAATGACTTAAGCTTACAAGTCTGAGTTTTTCACATGTTATCTGAATTCAGAACAGAAGTAGACATTATAATACTGTTGGGTTACTGGCTGTATTATACTCCACTCCCATATTTACAGTCCACTACAAATATACTAATTAGGAATTACGTACCTAATTTTCCTTTCGGTCATGCTTACTGATGCAAACCAGCACTCATTAAAAAGTGCAAACAATCATTTAATTCCAAGTACAAGTATCTTACAATTGCTTATTACTAGTTTTCTATTAGAGGTTGTTGATCCCAATAATTAGAAGTTAAAGTTTTATTAACAAGTGCTCATCAAGCAATACCAGAAAAAGGCAAGCCCAGTGGTAGCGGAATACAAATTTATGGTTGTTTCATGAATGACTGATAATTGACTTCAATTCATACAATGATGAGCAATGAACAGCATTTTGACTGTAGCCATCTAGCATGGTCTCTCAAACAGATTGTGTGCTATCTCCTTTGCAGCGCTGTGCAAACTGTCTGCAACCACTGATGTTTACACGCTTGTGCTCTCGTCCATTCAGGAGGTGTCAAGGCACTGCAATGTATTGGACAAATCTAAAGCAAGCAGACCAGAACACCTACTTGAGGGTTGACCAAAACCAGGTGTATACTGCTACATTATTATGTACTGTTTCTCGTCTTTCATGAAGGACCACAATGGAAACAAGCCTTTGGGCTTTCTTGTGTTTTTTATCCTTTTGAACACTTCATGTTGATTGTTGTTGTTCAATAAAGTTTTCAATCAATCAATCAATCAATCATAAGCTGAATGTTTTGACACGGTGACTTGAAGTGTCACTGGCAAATTTGTTTATTTGCAGCTAAATAATGTTCATGAGTTGAACTAACTATATTTTATGGGGTTTTATGCTGGTTAAACAATCTACTGTAGCTGATCACATTCTCACAATCATTTTCAGAAACATACTTAGCAGCTAGCAATTGTGGCTACCTAGTTGAAGCATATAAATGGTTGACAGCTAGCTGAGAGAAAGGTATTTCAGATCTGTCAGTTAAAACATGAACGGTCTACCACTCTGTGTTAACCTTATCATGTAGAACGCTCTGAATCCAGCCCGCGAGGATCCGAGGCTGTGAAGCAGGTCTTCTCAACAGTCTGTGAAGCTAAAGTTAGCTGAAGTAGCTGGGAAGTGGAGCTGTTAACTGGGGTCATCAGTGGTAGATCATTGAGCTTGCTTTTACAGTTTCAGATGTGAGTCACCACCCGTTTGTTATTTTTACCATAAGTGGACAACTTTTATAAAATAACAAAATAAATTTCAATCACAATACTGGTGACAAACATTGCAATTATATATTTTGCTTGATAGTTTAGTTTATCCCTGCCTTTGTGCCACTAACCCAGATCTGCAATCTGTGTACTCTGGTGAGTGAGGCAACATGGAGAACACAGAGGAGTGACTGAAGCACGACAATAAGAGTGAGACAGACAGGCGAGCAGACAGACAATCTAGTCGAACTTTCCCGAACAAACTTTTCTCCTGCCATAAAATACTTGTTTATTGCATGAAGGGAGACAGACAGAAGAGAGGAGACATTTGTTGTAATTTTGCAGTGCAACAACCTCAAGCAGAGGTTAACTATATTATTTTGTTACTGTCAGACACTCACTGACCCAGAGCCTTAACAGCACTACACAAAAATGTGCTATGTTTGTGTGAGTGTGTGGTGTGCCGATGTGCCACATGTCCCTAAGGCTTTTCCTGTCTTGTTGCTAATTCACACTCCTTTCCAAAGACACTTGTGACATCTATAGTGATATGGACAATAACAGTTCCAATCCCCGGTGTCTGTAATCACCAGTAATCAGCAGTAAGGCGTGTACAGCCCATTGTGGTGTGCTGTCATGTAGTGGTGTGAGATACAACAGAAATCACTTAAGTTCAGCTGTTTCCATCTGTGACCTCAATTCGCATTCCAGAAATAGCTCCCCCTCTACACACACTGCTACATGCATGGCTACATGTTACATGTACACTCAAACACAAACACACACACGCACGCAGAATAGCCCAGTGGAGGGTGGAGCGTGACATTTACACCATTTCTCCTGCGATAGAGGGCTCTTATGAAGCTGGGGTGGACCATTTCAACATCAAACACTCATAGCCAGCAGGACGCTCGGTCTCCCTGAGGGCAGTAGATGAATGGAGGGTGTGTGTGTGTGTGTGTGTGTGTGTGTGTGTCTTCCTGTGAATGTGAAGTCTACCTGCAGCAAAGAGAGTGGCTTTGCTGCCGGCTGCTCTGACACACAATCAAAGTCTGTATATGTCTATAAAAATAGTCTGGTAGTCTAATCACATCTGTGTAACAGTATGTGCTACAAGGAATCAACATTTTGTCACTTTCATCACAGCAGAGGGCTTGAAAAAGCTGCAGGAGCTTTGTTCTCCATCTACGTCATTACATTACCAACTAAATTTAATAAGGATGGGAAAAAGGAAGTTCTACGAGGGCATATTCACACTATGTTGCTTTTTTTTTTTTTTAGGAGAAAAGTCACCGCCAGGAACAGATTTTGTGCTGATATGGAATTCAAGCTGCTTTATGTGTGCTTTGTTTATCTAATGATTAGTTGCCACAGCTGCATGCAGTACTTCATCAGCGCTATAGTCCTGTAGGGCTTAATAAAAAAAAACAACCCATAATTCAGCTAAAGTGCTTCCATTCTGAGTCTTTATGATGAGCAACAACTACTAAAATTACTACTACTACTCCTGAGAAAGCTAGATCACCACATTTGTTTCACTGTTTACACATTATTAGTTTTCACAAATTAAAGAGCAGGCTGCTCATTCTCTATGATTGGCTGGCTCATAAATACAGTGCATGTCATGTTATGTCATACAACAAGTTTAAATTACTTTCAGTTGATAAAATAAACATTCAATGTGGCAGGATAGTTTGGCTCCCATACTACATCTAGACAACCTAGGTGCTACAAGTAGCCCTGCATTTTGGGAGCGCAGTGTTCTAGTGAGACAGTTTGGCACAAGGAGTCAGGATAAGATGGTGCCTGACCATTAAGGGCTTTGTATGTAAGAAGAAGTATTTTAAAATTAATTCTCAGCTCTACCGTGAGCCAGTGCAAAGTTGCTAAAACTGGGGTGATATGATCTCTCCTACTGGTTCCAGTCAGTATGCGTGCGGCAGCGTTTTGTTTTAGCTGGAGAAACTTAAGTGATTTTTTGAGCAGCTTGAAAGCACTGAGTTACAGTAGTTATGGCTTGAGGTGACAAATGCGTGGACAAGTTCTTCTCCTCGATGTAGAAGGTTTCTGATTTTCACATTATTGCAAAGTTGAAAATAGGCGATTCTGTCTTGATCAAAAATAACTCCCAGATTCCTCACGGTGGTGCAGGAGGCCATGGCAATGCCATCCAAAGCAACTATGTCTGCAGACAATGTGTCTTGGAGGTGTTTGGGTCCAAGTACTACAACCTCAGTTTTTTCAGAGTTCAACATAAAAAAATTATAAGACTTTCAGTTCTTGACATCCTTAATGCACATTTGAAGCCTAGCTAACTGGTTGGTTTCGTAAGGTGTGATAGAAAAGTAGCTGAGTATTGTCAGCATAACTATGGAAATTTATACTGTGATTCCTAATGATATTACCTAATGGAAGCATATATAATAAATAAAATGGGTCCTAGGACTGAACCTTGTGGAACTCTATGGGTGACTTTTCTGTGCAGAGAGGACTTATCTTTTACATGTCAAACTGGGTGTGATCTGATAAGTAAGATTTAAACCAGCTTAAAGCATCCAACGAAGGTTAAAGTCAAGGGCAACCGGACTTGGTTGAAGATACTGGAAGACTTAATTGGACAACCTATGTTTGGCATTAATTGCTAATAGGCCTCCACACATTGAGACCTTAGCAATTCCTTTTGTTCAGTTATTTACACTGCTGGTTTGTCTGCTCAGAGCAGTGTCAGTATCCTGTCCCAAATTACAAAACATGTCCTTGGTGCAACAAAGCTAAGACACAATATTGCTTCACAAAGAGGATAATCTTAACAGAAAAGCTACGAACAACAGAGGTGGAACTCAGTGGAACTTGCATTTCACATCATATGCACGACATATACCACTATAACTAAAGCAGATTATGACAAACTGGTTGAAATGATATAATTTCCCCTTCCATTTCCAAAATGCACTATTGTTATACCACACACACACACACACACACACACACACACACACACACACACACACACACACACACACACACACACACACACACACACACACACACACACACACACACACACACACACACACACACACACACAGACACACACACACACACACACACAGGAAAAAAGAAAGAAAGGAAGCAATTATGAGAGAAAGAAAGCAACAAAGCCCTATTATACTAATATCTGGGGATTTTGCTGACTTTTAAGGGATTTTGAAGTCCATAATTATACTTCAACATGCACACTGAGTTTGAATAAGTAGCCACCGATGCAGTGGGGTAAGAGATTCCTCCAAAGAAAATCACTACAGGCAGATTACAGTCTGGAACCTAAGAGGTGAAATTTTCTCCTCCCCATCTCCCTGCCCTGATGCAGCATCCTCCTTAGACATTACAGTGTTTCACACACACTTGCCAACACAAACACATATTCTCCTCCTCTCTCTCTGACACACACGCAATTTACATACACAGTCCTCTCATGCCCAATCCCTCAGAGAGCCCTAAAATCTTAACAGGGAAGAATCAATTAATTTTAAAAGTAAATGGGTGAGCAAAGAAGGAGCCATTATCTTTTGAATGGCGGCAGTGTGTGGCATTCAGGGAAACACTTTGGCTTTGATGTACAAAATGAGGGAGAGAGAGACTAAGCTGATTGCTATCCTGTGTGTCTCTGTGCTTACAATGAGAGAGCAGCCAGATGGTCAATTTTTTGCTCAGACTTCCAAATTCTTGGTTACAAGATTTGCCACTGTTTCTCTGTAATAGACATACATCTTATAGAGACAATATTATGTCAAAATATATAATATAGGATTATTATCAGTGTTTAAGATGATTAATTCCCATTTTTTAAAGAGTGTTTGCTGAGGCATGGTACATTTGGGTTACTTGATTGTGTAAATTTAGAGGGAATTAATTTGAGCACTGCAGATATACAATGCAGCAACAGAATATTCTCATCTATCAGAAAAAGCCAGGTTCTGACAGAATTAAATATTTGTGCTTGAAGAATTCCACAAGAGACAGAAATACCAATATCTCAAAATTAATTTTTGACTAAACCAGAAACTCTGTTTTTTGGTTTATACAGTCAAGATCTATCCTATGTATTTGTGTATGTGCGTGTTGTGTGTGTGCAATAGGTAGCATCTATATTAAAAGCCTAGATGTGGTTTTAAGGCCTGATCAGTATTTTTCAGCTGGTCAGAGCTAAAAAACAGAGCGAGACGGTTAGCATTGCTGCCCACGCCACACTATTCACTTTAATAGAAACACCAAACAAAAACACTCCACATACCTCATTATCAGAGGAGAGTTTGGCACTTTTACAACTGCAAAAGCACAGCACAGAGGAAGAGTTGACTGATATCCGCACCAGTACACATACGAATGCCCTTTAAATAGTGTCACAAGCAAACAAAAGATGTTGTGGATACCTGTGGACCTCTCCTCCTACACACACGGTGTGGGTGTTCCACAATCTCTGACAGAAGTATGCCTTATGCAAAAGCACAATTATAAAACACATAGTTACATGCAGCCTAAATGCATTTTTTGTAAAGCATATTCATTTTAGTGACACAATTAAGTGGTGGCAGGGTAGCAATGAACAGGTTTATCTAAATAATTGTTGATCTCTGGAAAGAGCACTCAAACTCAATATACTTTAAAGAGTTGGTATTTTGCTCATTTTCAGGTTCATAATCTTATTTAGGGGTTGTACCAGAACAGGTTTATAATACCGCCTCTTTGATCATTATCATCCTCTGTCTGAAGCTGAATTTTGGTGTGCTATGATAGTATATGAGCAAGTGGAGAACATGTATGTGTGCCATCTGTTTATTATATGTGAAGCAAAGTGTCCTACACTCACCTCAAGCTCCAGGGTTTCTGTTAGGTCAAGCAGCTTCTTGACGCCAGCTAGAGGCAAACTTCAGGAGATTCTGCCTGTCTAACATATTTAACATTTCTGTCACTCATGGGAAAATAGTTAATTCTGGTTCAATCACAAACATGTTTGTCTATGCATGAATATGTTTTTTTTTTAAAAGGATCTTATTTTATTTCTATAAAATGGTTTATTTTATTTGTTGGGTTGTATAGGTTGGGTACAACAACTAAATTTTCATTCATTTATAGTCTACATTCATGCACATTGTTGGCACATCTTGCCTTGAATCCATATTTGAAATACTGCAGCAAAAAGGGGAATATACTCATATCATTTACCTTAATATTATAATTATAATTTTCGTTGCCATCACGCACTGCAGATTGCACAGACCATGTATTTCACATATACACAAAGCCCTATAGGAAAGCCTATAGCAAAGCGTACACTTTAAGGTTGAAAATGATACATAGGTACGGTATCCATCCAAATAACCACCATTTAGGCCTACATAATGCATTATATTTTCGGGACTAGGCGCTGTGGCATGATACAATACAAACAATACTACATATTAAAAAGTCAGTGGTTCCATGTAACCACAGGCATGTCTATGGTAAATAGAGGGAAAATACAATAAAGAAGCCTTAAAAAATATCACAAATACCGAACTTCATCTATGGTCCACATGGGCAAATTTTTCATCATTGGACTTTTTCTGATAATATTTGAGATGCAAAATATTGTCAAAAAATACCCTTTACTACAGTGTATGTGTATAAACTGAAAGCCCTTAAGAGATAAGGCAGCCCTGAAGAAAGCAAGATAAGCATTAAATGAATGCGTTCTACTTTCCACAACAAAACTTATGGCGACAAATATCTATCGCAGCTACCAGGAAGCCTAGTGAAAACCAAAACTGCTTCCACAAAATTATTTTCTCTCAAAAGGGGAAACAAATTCCCCCTATTTCTCTATAGTATGCCGTTTTCATTATTCTGATTTATAGGTGTAAGGAAACAACATATACTAATTTAAAGAAGTTTGAATGAATCAGTTCCAGCTGCTGTGAGATGATGGTGATGTCTCTGAAGAAGGGCAGGAGCTTGTCATTGCCATGCCATGTTGTTGCTCATTGACTCGTACACTTTAAAAATGGTCAGTTTGATGGTTTCATATGGTGGGGGAGTGACTGGGGTGGTAGGACTGAAATATTGCTTGGAAGCTGATTGCTACATGCTATTATACCCTGAGCCAAAAGCAACAAATGCCCCTTTCACAGGTGAAAATGAATATATTTAAATATATAATGATTAATTATTCAACTTAATGTGGTATAAAATGTTCGCAAAGTGTCATTTACACTGATGTTGAGTCATCTTTTTCAATGTGAGCGTAATTATGCTGGAGATTTCCAGAGAAATAAACCATGGTCTCAGTGGGCTCAATGTGTGCACGCATAGCAGAAGGGTGTTAAACCACTGTGTGTGTGTGTGTGTGTGTGTGTGTGTGCCTGAGTGGGCAATGATGCATGTATGAACGCTGTAATCTGTTGGTCTCATCTGACCTGTGGTCATCTGCTTAGGCTAAAGGTCACTGTAAATGATGAAAGCTCAGGCTTTCCAAAAGCCTCAGATCTGGAGTAGCGCTGATCCGGCTGAAAGGGAGACTGCCTAGAAGGTGATGTGGCTGTTGTTTTCAATTGCTTGAGAAACACATGCTGATGTGCATTAGACACATGCACCACATGTAATTATATTTAAATCACTTGAAGCAGATAAAACATTAAAGCTGACCTATGTGCCTTTTAATCAGTGTATGGATGTGACATTGGGAAGTGGTAAACACGTAATTGCTGTTGAAGATAATTCTATTCTACAAAAAAAGACCTGGGCCCGTATTCATAAAGAATCTTAAGGCTAAGAGTAGCTCCTAGTGACGTAATTCTAAGAAAATTCTTAGAAAAGTGGGCGTTTACTCTTAAAATTAAAGAAAAAATCCTAGTAAAGAAAAAAGTAATTCATAATGCATCTTAACCCTTAAAAGAGCTCTTAAGCTCAGAATTGTTAGGAGCAGGGACGAGGACTTTTAAGAGGCTTAAGAGTTTCTTTAGTAGAGGAGAAAATGGCAGAAAGACGAAGAGGGAGAAGAAATGCGTTGCAGACAACGGATGACAGTGAGTTAATCAGATCGTGCAGGGATCGTGTTTATGACTGATCTTATTAGATACATGCAAACATCTCCGACACAGCGCAGGAATGAAAGTAATCACTACATTACGATATTTGGCAATGCAGCCGTGATGATTTGGGTCTGTCACAACTTTCTGTAAGCAGAGTGATCACACAAACAATTACAGCACTTTCAGAACCTCTTATTGTGTCGCAGTTCATTTCGTTTCCACTGGACATTCCCACCTTGCAGGCTCAAAAAACTGCATTTATGAATATAGCAGGCTTCCCTCTTGCACAACGAGAATGAACCGTTAATAGTTTGCGCTATACGCTCCCTCGTCTGCTTCTCGCCCCGTGCTGTGACACCGGGCCTGAATTTTCCTTTTAGAATTGCCTTGTGTTTATCCACTAACTGGTCCAGTTGGGCTTTCACGCCCTTCTTGGTTTTGATTCTGTGTTTGATCCATTAAAACCAATATTCAGACCACCACTTAAATAGAAACGCCAGCAATCAGTGTTATTGGAAAGAGTGGAACAATTTTTATCATTCCAAGCCAATCAAATACCTTATAGGAAATTAACAGCACGGTAAATAAAAAACAGGATTTATATACACATATATAATGTGTGTGTGTGTGAGCAGAGAACGGTCAAATAGGAAATATTACGCATGTAATTTCCAAAGTGAAGGCTTAGAATATAACCTACACCAGAATCACTCTTTTTTTTCCTTCTTGGACAACCAACCAATCACAGTCTTGAAAAGACTGTGTCATACATAGCAACGAGGTCAACCCCGCCTCCTCACTAAGATAAAAGTTTTTGTCTTTCCTTGCTCAGAGTTACTCTCAGATCAGTCCTGAATAGCTCTTAAGCTAAGACTCCTAGGTAAAAGTTTTTTAGCTAAGATAAGAGTTTTCTGAGAGGACTCTTAGATTCTTTATGAATACGGGCCCTGGTGTCTAACAGTCCTTTACCCCACACACAAAGACATCAAGTTGTTGAGTGTGAACTGTGGTTGATGTCATTCCCAGACTTCCTTCCTTCCTTTACTGGTGTATATAGTGTCACGATCCTGTCCGGAGTGCTGTGGTTTTGGGTTTTTATTCTGATGGTTTTGGTTTTGTATCTGCATGTTAGTTATGTCACCTGTTCTGTTTAGTTCTGAGTTTATTCTTTTATCAGTTAGGTATCTGTTTAGTTTCATTATTCTGTTATTTAGCCTGTGTGTTGGTTCCATGTCTTAGTCCCCAGTCCTGTTTTCCAGTTGGTCCCGTCTCTGTTCGTACTCCGTCCTGTTAGTCAGTTGTCATGTTCCTGGTCTTGTGTTCTGTTAGTTCTGTGTACTTCTGTGGGTTGCCCATGTCTGCTCTAAGTTTTGTGTTATCCTTACTTCAGTCTGTGTTCCTTGTTGCTGGTTATTCGTGATCTGTTTGCTTATGTCTGTTGCCCCAGTATTCCTCTGCTTGTTTGTCCACTAATACTTTGTGTTCCAGTTAATGTATGGTCTTGTATTTTGCATCTGTGAGTGTCTCTCTCTTTCCCCCTGCTGTCTCTCTGCCTGCCTGCTTGTCTCTGTTTTCCATGCTGTCTCTCTGCCTGCCTCTTTAGCCCTGATCCCAGTCACCTGTGTTGCTCCTGCCCTGCTTGTTAGTCCCTGTGTATAAATGTTTGGTGTTTCTTTTCATTCCCCGTCTGGTCTTTGTTTTGTGTAGACGCTCTGTATCTGCCTCGTATCTGCCCCTATTTGGATTATCTGTGTGTTTTGGATGTTGTTTGGATTACTTTGTTTTGGACTCTGGTATACCAGCCACTCTGCCCGTAAGTGTGCTCGCCTTTTGTTTTGCCTTAATAAACCCTTTGGACTGTACCAGCGTCTGTCTGTTACTGACTAGAGTTCTGACACTTCACTGATAAACCACAGAGTTGCAGATTAACATTAGGCTTTATGATCAGAGATGGTTTTTATGTCACGTCCACACTTCTGTCCATATCGATCCCCTCTGCTGTGAGTTCGCCATTCAATCAGTCAAAAGATGTTATTTATAGTGCGCCATTCATCTGCTATTATAATAGCAATGTGCCATGGTGCAAGGCTTTTATGGGAGATGACACTCTGATTGGTTCATGTTACGCCCAAAACACACCCATTACTAATTCAAGTACAACCCTTTTGAATTATGGACCTGGTGTAGTTGGACACGCGCTAAACGCAACCGCGCACATGCTTCACGGCATGCGCTTAAATTGTTTGAATAATGCTCTTTGGTTTTGTATCAGGCACTTATATTTCACATTTAAGTGGATATTAGCAAATCAAAAACTTAATATTTTCTATTTATCATCCTTATTTGAGAAATTAAAACATTACACTAAATATATTAATTAAATCTGTTCTATATCATGATTAATTATCATTATGTATTATTAGATCTTGTTTTATTCCCACTAAATTGATTTACTATCTTAATGAATCCAATAGTGGTGTTACTGCCCTTCCTCAGTGTGTTAAGTGAATACACCCAAACCCACTTACCTGCGCTCCAGCTATAGAGGTAGCCAGCCATTGTTAAATGCAAAGTACTACTGCTACAGAACCGTTGGTTGTGATATCTTAACATTAATATGGGTTGAAGTTCCACCGTGTTCTATTTGTATGACTATGGATTGCTTGTGGGCTGCAACTCATCATCCAGTGGAGACTGGAGGATGAGGAGATCAGCCATGATGATTCATGCATTTTTCACTTAACGAAAATTGTGATCTACTGTAGCTGTATTGTTTTCTTGGGTAGCAATACCATAAATGGCAACTACGCTGTGTGATGCCATTGCTTTAGATAATTCAATGATTAGGGATATATGATAATTGCATAGACATTTTTAAAATGAATTGCAATTCATGACCAAGTAAACAGGAAAATTATTGAGATTATAAATCTTGCGTAAATGATTTAGCCTTACCCCGCTGTCTTGGTGTCAAATGTGCAATCTAAAACGTATTGAATAATACTGCTCTGTGTGTGTATGGCAAACTGCAATTTAGTACATGCCACAAGAAACTGTTTGACTTAATACAAGCCAGTAGGGAAAATGGCATAAAAGCACATGAAAAGTCAGACAGCAAAGAATCTGGTACATAAGCGGTATACATCATGTAGTGCCATGCTGTGTCATCTGCACCTGAAAGAACTACACCTCAGTCTTCCTGCACAAAGTTTCTTGCATGGGTATAAGATTAAAAAAAGTCTCTCCTTTAGTTTAGATTCATTCTAGTGTTCTTTTTCCCAGTCTGTATCTCTGTCTCTCGTTGTTTCGCCTCTTATCTCCCCAACATCCCTGATGCTTTCTTTTCCTTGTATCCTTTGTTGTGATTTACAAATGTCTGTGCGTGTGTGTCAAGACAGAGCAATAGAGAGAGAGAGTCTAGAGGCACCGTCTGTCCTGTGACCTGGATATAATGTGGACCCTGGGGAGAGTAGTTTTAGGAGCTGCCGATGGAAATGACACACTACACAAATATGAAAACATAAACACACATGGACACATACAGACACACCCCCTTAACCCTAAATCTGTCTTGCAGTTCCTAATGACTGTGTTTCCAAACAGTCCATAAATGGATGATGTATTTCCCCCCTAACGTGACTGTTAAGAAGACCTGTGTAGTATAATTTTATGTTAATGAGATAATCCATAAATTCAGATTTTAAAAAGTATGTATTGCTACTGCATGTTGCTGCTGACAGAATCCAACAGTGAGTCAGCCTTTAGTACAGTTACCCTTCAGCGGTACGCAAAGTGATAGATGATCCTGACAGCAATAACAGCACATTATTTAGAAGAAAGAAAGGTTGGGTTGTTATTATGAGTGGCAGCAACAACCTATGCACCACTTACAAAAATTAAAACTTCAAATTGAATCAATAGAAATTGCAAGTTAAGTAAACCTGCTAAAATAGACAACTGATCATTTATGCACCAAAACGGACACAAGTATTCGTTTTCCAAGCGAGCACTGCAAGATGACGAACAACTGAAGAGTGATGTAGAGTCGACTCTTTTCCTTTAGGATTGGTGGGTTCTTCCATCATTTGCTCCACAGTAAATGTTATCTCTTGACCTGAATGAATGATCTACTCAATAAGACAAGTTAACAAGGTAAGATGGAACATCACTTACGGGTGGTGGAGACAAAGCTTTCAATTTACAACTCAATGTACTTTCCAATATTCCAATATTTCTATTGTTTTGAGCTAGTGACTGGAAGAATGAGAACACAGTTTCTTTCGCAAGGTGTCTGGACCCTGGAGTCACGCTTAGTAACCCTTTATACATCAACTAGATTGTATGTGAATATCATTTTTAGAGCCCAACCTATATGGGGCTTTTAAGACATACTGATTTCGATATATGGGCTGATATTCTTTTTACCCTTTTTTTTCAGAAACACATAACATAAACAAAGATTATGCCTAGCATTTGTTATGAGACCAAGATAACATAACAAAATGCTGAACAAAAGTACAACAAAATATACTAAAGTTTTAATAAATACCAGTCAAATGTTTAAAACAAAAATAAGATTTGAAGATCCAATATAAACTACTAGTCCTACTACTAATGAACATTAAAGGAAATAGTGTATGTAGACCAGGTGGTTCTCAAAGTGGGGTCCGGGGAACCCCAGGGATCCTTGAGGAGGTTCCAGGGGGTCTCCAGAAAAAAAGGAAATACTTTATTTTCGTTATAATTCTCTCCATAAGTAGCACAGTGACAGGATGTGTGACTATTTTAGTCATGGGTTTCATCCAATTTCTGTAATAAAACATCTACTAGCAAAAATCTTATCAGATGGGGGACCCTGGGACAAAATCCCAGGGTCCGTGGTTTAATTTGTGTTAGTTTAGAGGTCCTTGATGTTTGAGAACCACTGATGTAGCTTATTATGTGGGCTTTCCATACAGAAACAATAAATTACTACTACTAGTACTAATAACAACAACAATAATACCACCAAATATATTATTACTCATGTCATTACAATTATTATAATACATTATAATGATAAACAGGGCTCTCCTATGAAGCCAATATTTTTTTTTTTGTTGTGCGGTAATTATTACCTTACACATATTCTGCCATAATGACTACAAGCCACAGATAGTGGATTTTTTTTTTCATTTTTGTTTCAGAGCACTAGATATATTGATTGCTGGTGGGATGTACATACTTTCAACAAATACAACAAAAACTGTTTCTGATATAAAATTGCTTAACCTAGTTAAGTTCTGTTTCCTTGCACTACCTTTCTTAATAATGTGTACTCTTTTCTGTTATTTTAGTAGTTTATACTGAGTTTAATTTAGCAGCGCATCATCACGCATATGTTCAGTTCACCATTCACCAAAAACATGAGCATGTCCAATGAAAGGCACTCTTTAAGTGCATTTATTCACGACACTCTATGGATAAACTGGCTGTGTGTGCCGTCGAACTTTGGATTTTATTTGCAGAAGACTGCAACCTCTACCTATGTCTTTTTTGTAAATTTATTTCTGGAACAGTGTAGTATTTAAGACAAACAGTCCTCTTATTTCTCCCTAGTTCATCCCTTCTAAATATTCTGTAGCATCACTTACAGCAGCTAACGTTTCTAAATTAGCTACAAATCTAGCTAATGCCATGTTCATCAGCGGAGGAGCGCTAACATTAACATCTGCAACCTGCTTGTTTGTAGTTACAGTCAGAGTATCAGAAATGATTAAACCAGAGGGGATATGTAAATAAAATAAATAAATATGAGTTAAAAAACTATCTAACACAACTTCCTCCCAGACAAAGTTTTCTAGCTCCTCTTTCAAATGTGAAATGTTTTAGTCATAATGTAGAATTAGTAGGAGTGAAATCTGCAAGTACTGGTTGTAGACAGTCATGTAGTATTAGATGCATTCAACTGCAGGTCATTGTATCATAGACAACATGTTTTAAAGCCACACGGTGGTTGAGAAATTGTTTCCTGTAGCTGTAGAGAGAATTAAAAGCTTGCTGGTAAAGATTATGTGGAAGGTAAAATACACATGCTTATGCTCTGTCACTCTCTCTGTTTACAGATGGCTGAAAAAGTTGCACCTTTTAGCAGCAAATATTTATTGATGTGCAATTGTTCACATGTTCAGTTGTTAAGATTGTAATCTATTTTATTAATATCATCCACTTAGGAAAAAATATTGCCCACATACAGAACAGTTGTCAATATCGGCCTGTTCTAAGTATAGTTTATAAAAGGAAAGAGGTCTACTGTCCAAATGAAAAAATCTAAATATCGGCTCCTAAATCGGCTCTTTTTCACTTTAATATCGGCATCGGCCCCCCAAAAAACAAATCAGTCTGGCTCTGATCACAATATGTCCCTGACCACCTCCAGAGGTGATTGGATCACATCCTCAATGCATCTTGGGTGCATTTACACCTGAACTCTCATGTGGTCAAGCACTATCCGATTGTAATCCAATCACCCAAAACGTATGTAAGGGGATGTAAAGGGGTCCCTGCAGAGGTATTGGGGGCACTGGGAGGAGACCCTGGGCAGACCAAGAACACGCTGAAGAGATTAAGTAGCCCATGTAGCCTTTGAACACTTTGGTAGCCCCCAAGACAAGCTGGAGGTTGTGGCTGTAAAGAAAGATTTCTGGACTCTGTTTAGCTTGCTGCCACCTCCCCCAGATGTAAGAAGTGATGAAAATCGGATGGAGGGTTGATTCAAGCACATTGTCACATCTTCAAATGATGAAGAGCATTCATGCACATGCCATATTACCATATATGGTACATAAATAGTAAAATAAGTAGGGCAATCGACAAAAAACACCAATAAGACATACCAACCCTGGTGACAAAACCAAATCATTGTTTTTTTTTGTCAACAAACTTTCAAGCTATATCACAGTGACCTCATGCATTCATTCATGAACTTCCTAACTCTCTATTTATTCCTTCTCCCTCCATCTGCTCACTGTCCGATTGATTCTACCCGATTACTCTAATCTCACACCCTCTACTCCTTCTGTCTTCCTATTTTGAACACTTAAATCATTTTGCTGCGAGGAAGAGTGACACGGGCTGGCAGGACTTTGATCTGAAAGCAGCTATAAATAACCACTAGGAATGAAGAAGGAGATGAGATGGAGAGGCAAGACAGAGGAGAGAGAGCGAAAGAAAGGGAGGGATGGAGAGGCAGTGAGAGTTAAAATAGACCAGCTGTGGGCTGTACCAATATTTGGTAAGCAGAGAACATTTGGTTGCAAGGAAGTCAAAGACAGAGCGAGGCATGATGCAGGACAGACCGCACAGTGCTGCTGAATCCAAAGCAGGTGAGTCGACAGGATGCATTTGATAAAATGCCTGAACAAAAACGAGCACATCCTTTTGCTCAAAGATGACCTCCGAAACCTTGAGCTAACTATAATGAAGCAATGAAGATCAGTATTACTACTTTATGCATTAACTTCTGGCAGCGCTACTAAATATACCTAGCATCTGTGCTCACACCTGAGAATTTCCTAGTTAAACCACTGATGCTGTTTGGGGCTTTACTAGCCTTGATCTTGGGGAACAACTACGGTAGTTCAGGGATTTAAACAAACACATCTTAAGACTTCTCTAACCTTTAAACCATTCATCTCTCTTTACCACCCTGACCTGTATTCATCTCTTTCTCTCTCCATCCTTCATATGCTGATGATGTGGTTTTAAATGTTACTACTGGAGTCAGATTGTATTAGAAAGGAGTTCCACAATAATGTCCATGGCCCAGTACAGGATTACAATGCTCAGGCTTAAAATAAGAAGTAAATAGATGAAGGGAAGGAAAAAAGCTATAGCTTGTGTGATTAGAGCTGGTGTGACAGAAGTCATTTCTAGATGAGGGTGACTGCAAAGAGTAAAGCCCGACAGGACTTACTGGTGATTATATAGAGCTTAGACAAGAAAGTAGGGTTCAAATGTATGCGTGTGTGAAGCTTTAACCAAACATCTCACTATTTCTGGCATAAGAAGCACTCAAACACTCTAAGGAACACGCACTCACACCCGGCAACAATCAGTATGCATAGACAATCACAGCCCTGACCCTTCAGCCATCTTATCTTCATCTCTGAGGCCAGATAATCCACACAGTGCCTTCAACAAACACACACATACATACACAAATCCACACCCTAGTGTCCATGGTGCTTACGTCCTAGTATGCTGAAGTGATTTTTAAAGGGCTAGCTTATCAGTTGCCATGACCGTAAGCTGAAGAACACACTGACCTTAGCTGTCTTCTCTCCCAGTCTGTGCTCTTGTAAACTGGATGGTAATCACTTCTTCATTATATTACAATGTCATATATTCCTATTGCTCAGTCCAAATCATTTTAAAACTCTACATCCTGTAGCCAAGGACAGTTTTGCACTGTGTCATGAATGTCAAAATGTCAGCAATCTCATTAATTTATGCCTAATTTATGCTTCAGCTGATATGAATTAATAATGAGAAGAGTTTAATTAATATACTTTTGAAAACTTCTGTGCTATGAATAAATTGCTATTACTTGGGTATGAGGACAAGAGCTGCTCTTCAAAAGGTTGTAATCTTAAACAGGTAAAGACTGCAGGTCCATCTCTAAATGCACTACATAAATCAATTTTTTTTTGCCCATGCACATACACATTAAAAAGTATAGCCCACATTAATTGTATTTTTAAACAATGATTATATTTAATTATTCCTGCTCTACGTTCTTTGATCACTGACCAGTCTGTGAGAGTGAACTGCTTTTAGTTTCCAAAAACAGCCTGTAAACTGTAAACCAAAAACACCATATTAATGGGGCAACTGTTTGTAATGGAGACATTTTTTCCCAGCATGAGCCATGTCACTGCAAGTACAGTAATTTCACAGTAATTTAATGAGTAAATCCATCCTCCATGAGGCGCCTTTGAAAAAAAAAAAAAAAACATTTATAGTTTTGAAAGCCAAACAGATTTAAATAAGCCATTTAAGTATGCATCTTGAGTTATTAGGCTCCAATCAATTTCACTTCGTGTTCTGCTGAAATACTATAGTTAGTATAATCTCATCAAAATGTGTATTTATCATGTCTTACATGATAAATTCAAATGTGGGTAACAAATAAAGCCAGTGTTCATGGGAATTGAGAGGACGCTCCTGACACTGAATCCCTGAAACCAGCGTAATAACAATGCAAACCCAATGTGTACGCAACTGTGTGCTACATTTATCAGCCCCTGCAAGTGGACACAGACACAGCAACTGTGTGCCTCTGCACCGATGGCTCATGAAGTGAAGCATAGTACTGAAACGATTAGTTGTAGTAGGGGTTCAGGGACCTACTTGACAGGATTCCAAGGGATCCCCTGCCAAGTAAGGATTAGTTTAATTTCAGCAATATCTCATTCATTTACTAGACATTATCTTAAATAAGGTCCTAGAGGAACGACGACTTACGGCACCTTTCTGTGTGTGTATTTGGAAATAAAAAGATAATGACCAAATCATTATTTATGTAACTCTTACACAGGTAGCTTTTCCTCCCAACACCACTCAATAAACATTTCTCCTACCTGCCACTGGTGTTGCGGAGGACCACCAGGGCATCAGGGAAGCCGTCCAGGTTGTAGTCCCCGATGTGCAGGGCCAGGGGTAAGCTGGGTTTCCCCGGCACAAAGCCCCATACCGTTTCCCTCTGTTGGAAATCCGACAGCACTGGTACCCACTGCAAAAATATCCAAAAAAAAAAGGAACCATCAATCAGAATTAACCAATAAAACACTGGTTAATTAGAAATAGTTAATTTCAGAATTTGGTTGCTGCTACTTCTTTAGAAAGTGGATCTATATTGAATAACAAAACAAGATGGAAAAGGGGAAAAAGGGAAAAAAGCAGGCATTACTCCATCAGTATGAAAAAAAGTCACTAAATTAATGAAATTACCCTTTTCCTCTTGTAAACTAATTCAATTTGAAGTAAAGGCCATTAAATTGCTGCAGACATCTGGTATTGATCATCCTGTTAGCTACAATGTCGTTTTCACACTGACAAAGTAATTCATGGTTTTGTTCTACTTTCCATCTGGCAGGTAGACATAAACACTACGAAATACAATAATACAAAGTGCATTGCACAATGTATAATCCCATCCTCACAATTGCTGTGCTACTTAAGCAACTTAAGTATCGAAGTGCTACTAAGTTTGAACGTAAATGTACATATTTCTGTACTTGGGACTTTTTTTAATCCATGCTGAGAGAAACAAAACAGGGAAAGCGTTATTTAAAAGATTAACAGAGTGGTGTGATAAAGCATGTTTAGGCTATTTGTCCATTTATTAAGGGTTCATTGAAAGGTTTAAACTTTGATACAAACTTGTTTCAAATGAAAACCAGTTTTTGAGAGTATCAGGAAAATAAGTAAAAATAAAAGGTTTTTCCTTTTTCATACTATATAATATTGTTCTTATATTTGACTTGCTTATAAATATTTACAATTATTCTGGGGAGCTTAGTAGATCCACAGTAAAGACACCGCACTATTATGTTTCCTTACACACATTGTTTTTATTTTTTGTCCATACCTAATTATCCTGCCTGAAGTCACTGTAACGTCTATTAGTAAATAGGGAATATTTAGCCAGCTCGCCATCAACAGCTAAGAACCGAGGATCCTGTTTAACACACTTTGAACACAGTAGCCTGGTGTGATAATAAGGCACACATTGGGTATTGTTTTAATCAGTTCTGCTGTTGTCAACAAGGGGTTACAGAAGCAAAACAAATCACCAAAATATAACTTAAATAATATTAGCTAAATAAAAGACAATCAAAGTCTGAACCAGTCTGAATTTAATTTATACCAATAACAAATTTAAGCTCCATCATTTATAATCAATGGCCTGATAACAAGCTCATAATGCTGATAATTGTTCTGTTAGTCTCTGTACAAAGTTAGCAACCTCAAACTCCATTCGGGCAGGGACGAAAGTTTCATAGGACATTTCTAAACGGACCTCTCCCTGTAACACGAAAGTCACTTACTTCACTGCTTGTCTGTGCCGTGGCCCATGGATGTTTATCATCTATGCTCATGGATGTATTATTAGACATGACACATGCTGACAACTCTAGGCTATTCCATTAGGTACTTAGCTGTCCTATTAGCAAACTCTACCTGGACTGGGAGCTTTGAGTACTGGGGTAGCATTGGTGTTTGCTTAAACCACTTGCTCATGAGCTTTGGACCGCCGGGAGGAAGAGGTTTTCAGGCTTGGGGTGAGAACCAAGTGAGGAATGCTGCCAGTCTCTGGAATGAGCACCAGAACCAGAGGCTCAGTAGTGGAACTCAAACTATTTTCTGATGCCCCAAAATATGTGTTTAAATTATTACATTAATATCCTAAACATGTGACTAGTGGCTTGAACTAACGACTACCAGTCGACTAGAAGAATGTTTAGTTGGGGGCAGCCCTATGTACTACAAAGCTGGGTCTGTGTGTGCTCATAGCCTGCAGTCTTGACTTTAATGCCATTCTCAGATACAGGTACTGAAGAAGCCCTCAAATTCTTTAAACCAGTTGCTAATGAGGCACCTTTTTTTCATCCTGACAATTCGAATATGGAGGTAATAGGGCCCTCAAGGGGGCCTTGATGCAATGCTATTATTGACTGATGTACAGGAAACAGCCAAACTAAAGAGGTACACATATTAAACTGCATGAAAACAAACAACATGCCAGAGAGACCACTTTAAAAGACCCTGCTGAGACCATTATAACCTCTCGCTTTACATGAATGCCATTTTCTTTTAGTAGCTGCATAATTTCTCTAACACATTAGCACTGGGTTACGCTTTGACTCTTCATTTATGCCATCAACATCTTTGTCTTTCACTCCGTCTTCCTACAATTACACCAAATGCTTGTGACTTAAAGCAACAGAAATACATGCGCTATTGCTTTTCATTTTGCAGAAGAAAAGGTTTATTGTACTGTGACTGGCCATATATTCCCAGTGAATTCATTTTAATAGAGCTCTAACCAGTGACAGACCTGCAAATCTCTCTGCTTTCATTAGTGTGAATTACATATAATACACAAGAGGAAGGTGTTATAAGGAGAGACAGATAAGAGAGAGAGAGAGAAATAGAGAAAGAGAGAGAGAGAGAGCTTTATCAACCCTAATCCTCAGCCTAACCCAATCACCTGTGGCAACTAATGAGTAGCATGTATCACCATTCAGAACAGGATGTACAGCGTCGGTACAGTAATTTTTTCTGACTAGTGCAACCTATGAGTGAAATAATGGCAGTCTCTATATAATCTAATACAGCCTTATTGCACTCCAGGTGTTTGTTGCTACCACTTTATTAGACACATGTAGCTAAAACTAATTCAGTCCAATACCCAACTAATAATCAGTCTTGCGATAAATCCTCATTTTATGAAGGTTATAATGTTCAGTTCGTGTGGAAACTGTTTTAGAGATCTGCTGATTCGACTATGATCATTTTGGAGGATGTAGCACATGCCACAGATGCTCTTGGTGAAATGCATCGAATTTAGAGGCCAAACCAACACCTTAAAATTATTGTGTTTCTCAAACCATTCCAAATCATCACACTGCCTCAACCGGCTTGCCTTCTTTCCATAGCGCAAAATGACTCAGCTGTCGCTGACCGCTTTTCCATCCTTGGACCACTTTGATAGATGCTGACCACTGCAGACCAGGAACACCTCACGAGAGCTGCAGGTTTGGTGCCATGGTAACAAAATAATCACTGCTATTCACTTCTCCTGTCAGTGGTCATAATGTTATGGCTGAATGGTGTATGTGATGTCTACCAACATTTATGTTTTGTTAAATAAATAATAAAGTGTTTGTACATTGTTTTCCCCAATATACTAAAGCTACAGCCTACTGACCCATGACCTTCAAACCATGGTACATAAATTTTGTGTACTGTTGCGTACCAGACATTGGAAAACACAATAGCAGCAACATGCACACACAAATACACCTCCAATTCTCTTAATACATAATATACACACATAACTACCTAAATACATATGGTGCAAAATTATTGTTGCCCTCACACAAATACTTGTTACGTTCATCACAAGGCTATTCATTATATGTATGTTATAATGTTGTAACACTATCTCAAAGGGAAGCAAACATGGAAAACATAAACAAAGAAGAGGGTGCATTTGTATATAGCTCTATACTTGTAGGCTTGTTCCTTTTTAAAGCTAGACCGACATATTGTCCTATATTAGCTTACTGCAGATATATGTGGTTGATATATGCTGGCTGATAAGTAAACGGAAATTGCAGTAAAGAGAGAGTTTCACCATTGTCAGTTTGTCCACCAGAGAACGTTGCCAAGTTGATGTACTCAACTGTAAAATGTCTCCCTTAGTTTGCTACACAATTCTTTGAAAAAGAAATATAAGGAATCCGTATCAAGAATGCTGTTAATTTTTTTTTCTTTTTTTCTAAGTGTTACTTCCTAATTTCTTATGTCTCAAAAGTATAGAGAATGGCTATTATTCCCCACGAACTTTGCTTTTGTGGCCAGGAGAGAGATATTTTGAAATTTACCTATTTTCAATTTAAATTTGAAATAATAAAATGAAAAATGAAAATTAACATTATACCCCTTCTGGGGGTCCACCGGTGGCTCTCACTTGACATTGTTCCTAACCACAGAGAACTCTGTGGCCAGTCATGCCTGTGGTAGAGCGCCTCCTAGCCATAATCATCATACTTAAAGGCATCCAGCAAGGTCTTCATGCTGTTGATGCTGTTGTACTTGTTACCATTATGGAGCAGCACGGCTTTGAGGCTGGTGGAACCGCAGAAGGTGCTGATGCCACCACTGCACATCAAATTGGACCTTATGAAACGATTTGTCAGAGCTCTAGATAAGGAGTCGGCAGCCTTCAAGTACCTTCAAGACTTCTTCCCTAAGCTGTCTGAGGCAAAGATCAAAGCTGGTGTATAAATTCATGTTAATTTGGATTTACATGTTGGTTTTTTTGCCTTTATGTGAAAGAAAAGACACAAATTTGCCAGTTTTCTAATTGGAAATTAATTTCAAAATATCACTATTCTGGTCACAAAGGCAAAGTTTGTGGGGAAATAATAACCATTTTCCACACTTTTGAGCCATGAGCAATTAGGAAACAAAACACCAGGAACAACAATTAAGAGTTAGAATAGTTATTGGACTCAACTCCAGTATCACTCAGGTTATACTTCCTACTATCATAACAACACTGGATTTGAAAAATGTTAAAAACAAGACAATTTGCATTGCATATGTGTGAAAAGTATTTCCACTAGAATACTGTTGGTTGGCTCTGATTTTCTAGATTTAAAGAAAGAATACATTTTGAGACTCCCAACAATGCTAAATTTGCTTGTGTGTTTACGTGTGTGTGTTTGTGTATTCTAAAAAGGTGTGGGGCCAGATGCTGGAGGTTTAAACTATTCATGAATGTTAAACAGAGAGAGCAGGTGCAGGGGAGAGTCACCAGAGAGACACTCACCAGAACTAATAGCTTTAAATATGACCAGCATGTCTGAGAAAGACAGCCACAGCCTATTACCAATTACTCTGAAATGTATCACACAAGATGTGATGTCACTGATGTTAGTTTCCTCCAAACCAGATGGACACACTACATGAACACAGGTACTGATGTACACTGTGGCCTGTTTGTAGGGGTGCCAGGCTATGCTGGTAGCAGTGGGTGCATGTCACGTTAATGATGTGGCTGAGAAATGCCAAAGAATGGGTTTCCAACTTCCATAGAAGCCTGCAAGTAGGAATCTGATATCTTTACTCCTAATCTATAATGATACAGCAATTTCACAATGGCAAACTAAGGCTTTTTCAACTTTTAATCACTAGTGATTCCTGGTTGATCTACAGAAATATACAAATGAGCATAGCAAGCAAACCCACCCCAATACCAAAAAACTACAAATGAGCATAGCAAGCAAACCCACCCCAATACCAAAAAACTACAAATGAGCATAGCAAGCAAACCCAACCTAATACCAAAAAACTACAAATGAGCATAGCAAGCAAACCCAACCCAATACCAAAAAACTACAAATGAGCATAGCAAGCAAACCCACCCCAATACCAAAAAACTACAAATGAGCATAGCAAGCAAACCCAACCCAATACCAAAACTACAAATGAGCATAGCAAGCAAACCCACCCCAATACCAAAAAACTACAAATGAGCATAGCAAGCAAACCCAACCTAATACCAAAAAACTACAAATGAGCATAGCAAGCAAACCGAACCCAATACCAAAAAACTACAAATGAGCATAGCAAGCAAACCCACCCCAATACCAAAAAACTACAAATGAGCATAGCAAGCAAACCCACCCCAATACCAAAAAAACTACAAATGAGCATAGCAAGCAAACCCAACCTAATACCAAAAAACTACAAATGAGCATAGCAAGCAAACCCAACCCAATACCAAAAAACTAAAAAGGAGGATAGCAAGAAACCCAACCCGTAAGACATCAGGGGGTGTGACCGAAACATTTTAATATCTTTCATTCAGCTTCATGTAGGTAAAAGGTGCAAGTACAATGTAACACAATAATTATATATCTTATTTCACTGGCCCATCACTTTTTGCTTGACTCAATCAGCAAATGTAAAGAAGCTTTTGCAAACTCAGAAATTGCACCAATTACATAAGCAGTAAAAACTTGTGTGCCTGCATAATTATATAGAAAATTAGCTAAACTGTGGTGTTCTGCCTCAACAAATGTTTATACAGAAATTAAGAGATAAGATATTTATTTAATGTATAGGTATAATATTTGTTGATTTTATACTGAAGCTAATCCCAAGAGATTTATCTTTTAGGAGGTCATTTTTTCTCATGTCCTATGGTTTGGACATGGAGTAACTTGGACTGACTCACAGCCGGCAGAAGTGAGTTGAGGGCGATAGTAATTTTGCTCCTTCACATACAGATGGTGTCATAAAAGCAAGGGAGTGATAAACCAAGATCCAGGTTGAATACTTTTCAGAGGATAAGTGCAAGCATGAAGCGTTAATGCAATGCTGCTCAGTCAAGCTCTCATTAAATGACCGTTGAGTGATGTTTCAATGCGGTTTAAGAGGCTGACTGCCTGCCATATGGGTGGCTATGATTACTGCCATCCAGAGCGGATGGGAGTGCTGGAAATGACCACTGTGTGGTAGCTGGCAGAGAGAAGTGAAGAGAGAGAGAGAGACCTGAGAAGCTGCTGCCAGCTCATTTGTGGCCAGTAAACACAATGCTAGACATGGACACACACATACTGGTACACTGTCTCACGCACAAACATGCAAATTTGGACACACTTACAGAGGTGGAACCAGTATTCACCTGGTAAAACAGGGAGAAAACATTAATGTTAATTGCTTATAGTTCTTTTTTAGTTAGTTCTATCTGAGGAGATCTACTGAAGAAGAGAGAAAGAAATGGGAGAAATGAAAGTACATATATATGTGTACGTTACAGTAGTGCTAAAATGACTGACAGCTCATTAGAAGACCACAAAGGGCACTCTTCTATAATCCAAATGGCAGTTGGATAAAATTGAAAATCCAATATCTATTGAAGGTTAAAAAAAACGCTACATGAGAATACACTTGCCATTCAAAGTGTGCCGATTTGAAATGGTACAAGATGTTAATCTGATAAATATTAAGTAGCCTACACATTAATGCCCTTGTCAGCAGTTACTCTGAGACCAGGTGGCCATGCCTAAAAATCAATTCACTGTTGAGTTATCTTTAGGCTGGAGTCCTTTGGTGTATGCTCAGCACTGCCATGATGTTGTCTCTCAGGACAGAGTGAGGCCTTTGCTGGCCGTCAGCCTTATCGGCAGACCGCTGTGCTGTTGTTGGCCCGAGGCAATCAGTGTACTGTCTTCTTTTCTAATGCTGATTAGAGGAAGAGAGAGGGACTGCACAGAGAATACCAACAGCATCTAGACAACGCTGCAAAAATGTCCCCCCCCCCACACACACCAAACAAGAATGTCTGTCATGCATCACGTTAAAGAGATTCATCTGAAAGTTTTGAGATGGCATGATAGCCGCTGATTAAACTGGAGGGGGCATTTTAATCATCTATAAGTAAATGCTTGGGAGAACAGCAGAGGTTAAGGGAAAATAATTGTGACATAAATTTAAAGAAAGCCTCCAAAAAAAACACTGGAATGATGAGATCAAAAGCACACACAAACGCACATGTTTGTGCGCATGCATTCAAACATGTTAGATATGCTTACGCAAGCAGGAGTCCAAGATTAAGCCTGCCAAATTAGTAATTAATTCAGTCAAATCAAACAGAAGTGATGCATTATCACAGTTGTCACAGTGTAATTTATACATCATATTGTTTCCTGGCGAAGAGCTTGATTTTGTCTCCCAAACTTTACCTAATGACATTGATATGTGATGATTACATTGTGTGAACATATGGGCGAACAAAAGCAGGTGATGAAAGACTTTCAGTAATTGTGGTAAATTAACAGACGATAATACAAAGTGCAACAGCAAAAACGGAAGTCACAAGATCAGTCTTTATTCAGTCTTAGCAGAGAGGGAAAACGTTAACGTCCAGCATTTTTTTTTCCCCTCAGCACGATGAGACAGTGATTCCCTCGTGTTTGTTTTTATTGCTCGGCTGTATTGTGAGGGGAAGTTGGGTGAAATCATATGGGCCTCGGGGAGGATATTAAAGGTTTCTAATCTAATGAAATCCTTTTTTATTTGAGAAGCTGCAATGAATACCCAACCTGACAGAGGAGCTCCTTAAATAAATCATGAAGCAGTTACTCCTTCCTTGTGGCTGTGGAAGTTTTGACATTTAATCACTAAATATAGCAGAGTATTTGAATAATGTCAAGTGTCTTTATGGATTAATCTGTGGCCTAACATCCTCCCAGTCAAACAGAGCACTCCTAAATCTAAATAACTGACATTCGCTGGTTCAAATGTTAAACATATTAACACCATATTGAGTTTGAGTTGTGTGTGTGTGCCCGTGTGTTAGCGCAGAGACCCATTTGACCTAGTTAATGGAGATGGTGACGATGATGGGATTTGCTCTTGCGAGGTAATCTGATACCTTTAATGGTAGTGAGGGGAAGAATTCCGCATACAAATAGCTTTTTATCAAACAACGGGAAAACACAGACCGCGTACAGACAACTTGTAGCGTTCTGAATGCGTGCGTGCTCTCACACACACACACAAAAAACACAAAATATGGAAACATGCATAAAGAAAGACACATGAAAACCAGGAGAGGCAAAACACAGACCCCCAACATAAAATTGCTCTACTGGCTTTGGTGATGACTAAAGTGAAAAAGCGACGGCATGCTTGCAGGCTCCCATTGATTCTACTTGGCGGAGAGAGCTCCCGCTTCATTAGGCCAAGAAATTAAAATGTGGGCAGCCTGCGGCGGAGGTGGTGGTTGGGGTTTATGGGGTGATGTGGGGAGGTGCTGTAACATCGACAGACAACAAGGCTGTCCAAAGCAATAAAATGTTTTAAAACCCCCCCGAAAAAACAGGCGTGTAATGAAGCAATGGCTTTTATGATCCCAGCGATATAATGACTGTAATTCTCATCATATTAGAACTGCCGCTGAAAGACAGCATGAGACTGAACAGTGGTAGGGAGGGAAGAGTACATGACTAATACACAGCAAACTAGAGGTTAGGCCAGCTTTGCTTGTTAGGATAGTGTTTTAGGCAATGCATGTAGCCTACTATATGTCTACATTTCAATCTATGGATTCTACTACTACTGTCATTGTGTAGCCTAGTCTACGGCCCATAATCTTTAACTCTACAGGCTAATAATAGGCATGACAGTATCCCCTTGGCACTGTGGCTCAATGAATAAACCCCAACATGTACATACAAAATGTATTTGTTTTGCAATTCAACTGCAATGAAATAAGTTGAACTATTTGAAGTCCATGAAAGCAACTAGAAACCAAAAGGTACCTGACAGCTTTGCAGCTTTTTTGCCTTCCGCTATTATGCATAGTGCAATGCATCTGGAATTTTCTTCTTTTTTTTTAATTTTTGCGAAAACCAAAGTTTTTTTTTTTTACAGTAGCAGATTGCTTATGTGAAACTAAATGTAACTAAATAGCTGATTACGGTTAGGTCACAACAAAAAAGTAATCTGAGAACTCTAATGTGTTTCTCTGAAGCGCGTTACCCTCAACACTGAGAAGGAGTACGATTTTTGACACTAACTGGAGCAATGGGGTACATGGTTTAAAGTACCTTAATTGCCTCCACGAGCTGTCTGTCACAGCCACTGTTGCTGTTGAAACTGCTGACTGTTTTGGTAAGCGGAGCAAACTACAAAAAATATATATTTTCAGAACACCAACAGCACCTGTTCCCTCTGCACCCTGCCTTCAACTCTCCTGTGCCCCCCTGGTGAGGCCTGCCTCAGTTTGTATCGATCGTAAGGGTCAATGGAAGTGTTGTTATTGTAGAGTGATGATGTTATAACTCACTGCAATGACTTTTCCACCTGTGGTAGATATTGTTTCCACATGACATGATGATATTTCTAACCTTCGAAATCTTTCTACCTATCCCATGGCGTTATGGGATGGTGATCTGCATTAACCAACTATGTATATCCCGGTACACCTTGCACTGCACCTTATCCAAAATACCCAGATTGGTTTTCATTAGAAGGTGTAACTGATGTCATAGTTTGTCCCAGGAAAAAGGCAGTCAGAGTCAGAGCCAGAGATGGAGTGAGACCATATGTCTCTGTGTCAGCTGAGCAGGGCGAGGACGCTGCTACCTGCTGTCAGTGTCACCTCTTTGACCACTGACCAACCAGCTGACTGGGATGACTGGGAGGAGGCTGTCTGGTTCACACTGGCTGCCCTTACTCTTGTCTGGGCATCAACAGCAGGCAGCTGGCTTAGTCTTCATCGGGACGGTGTAAATAGGGAGGGAGGGGGGCATTACTAAGAGACATGTCCTTATATACACAACACCTACAGAATACTATCAGTATCAATATGACTACTTGTTTTATAGGTAAGTAAGACTGCTGGCCACTAAAGGATATATAAAGATGCCAAAACATATTTGTTAAATCAACCGCAATGCATATATGTAATGTATAAGATATCGTTGTCACAATATTTGAGTGTACATTAGTAAGCACACAATTTCTTTGTGGGATTTCTTTGTTTTTTCTCTTCAGACATCATACAAAATTATCAATAGCCAGCACTAATCAACAGTAGCAACATCCCCAAAGCAAATCAATTCTTGACCGTTCCTTTTAGCCAGGAGATGTGGCCTTTGGCCAAATAGTTGCCATTTAGGGTCACTCACTCATTGATGCTAGGTGAACAGTGTGAGAGAATGCTATGTCAGCCTGTGCTCAGCACCTACATCACACTACAGTTTTTCACTATAAGACAGACTGCAAACAAATTTCGTTCACAGTGTTACTATATTTGTGATACCGCTCGGGGAACATGATTTTCTTTTGTGTGTGTTTTTTGATAACATTTGTTCTTTTTGAGACACAAAAGGTGTTTGTGAATATTTATTTGGTCACTCATGGTTTACTTGTAAACAAAGATGAAAGGAAACCAGTACAATTCAGTAATGTAGACCACCATTAATTGTATGTAGTGCCAGTATGAACTGCATACCATGAACTGGTTTTCTAACTGTTAGGTGCACTGTGTTAGTATATGAAAGAGAATATCACTTCTTCTGCTTTATTTTCACAAATAAAATGTAGATTTTCTTTGTAAATTTATAAAATAAATATTCAATAAATATCAATAAATATTCCATGTCATAGGGTACATTACATATCCCTTGTGAAATCCTCAGAGTTGCAGCAGGCTAAAGCAGTGGTAGTTAATGCACTCTGGAAACAAGGAAAGTAAACAAATCCAACTACATAGATGTGCTCTATGTAATAGAGACCAAACTCTTTGATAAATTTAGTGTTCACAACAGTCCTTTGCAGTATTCTGCATATATTAGAGTGTAACCCAACTATTATTTGCACCACACTGCAGAATAGCTTGATTATTTCGACTGTGTTTGTATTTGAGTTCTATAATAAAGGGTACTTTATTGTCACATACACATACATGTTGAGTAATTAATTCTCTGCATTTAACTTACTGGACAGTTGACCAACTCCAGATCTATATCAGTGTCTGGTCATTGTCACTGACTGGAGAACCTTACATGTTTTTGATGGTGGGGGAAACTGGAGCACCCTGAGGAGACCCTCACAGACACGGGGAGAACGTGTAAACTCCACACAGAAAGGCTGGGACAACCTTGCTTTGAGCCCACAGTGCTATCCACTGGACCACCGTCTAATGTCTAAGGGTCTAAAAAATGTTCAGTGATAGAATGTTTTTAATGTTTGCCTCTGTAAATCGAATGCCATCTAAGTCTAATCGTATTAAAGAGTGGCCAGTCTTTGCTCTGATTAGAAAAGTCTATTTGCAAAGCCATTTCATCAAGTCTTAAAAATATTGAGATGCTATTTAGCTCGCTTCTTTTTTCTTCTTTTCCTCAACAAAATAAATATTTTAATAAGAAAATTAAGCGCTAATTCATTTTGTGATTCAAATAAATTAAAAGAAATATTTATTGAACATTTGTTATATTGTTATTGAGGAAATTTATATTGTGATAATTATCATTATTGTTTCATTGCCCAGGCCTATTTAGCAATAATGCTGTATTTATCTGGAAATGAGCCATAATTTAAATACACACACATGCTGTGGGCCTGGATGGGTTCCATGACCTCACATTCTTACTTGCTTTTTTGCTACAATTTGCTTGACGTGTGTAACACCCACAGACACACAATTACACTGCTTCCTACAGTAACATCTTATTGTGCTTCAGAATGTGGGAGCAAAAAAAGGAGGTCCAAAGCACTATAAATGTGATCAGTGTGCGTCTGAAAGGTCAGAGAAAGAAGCAGAATGATTTCTGGAAGCTCCCTGCAGTTTCTTCCAATATGGTGAACTAAAGGCCTGGAGCTGCTGCAGAGATAGAGGCAGAGCTGCGGCTGAGACCGCAGGAAAGAAGGAATGAATTGCTGTTTGGAGATGAACTACAGACACACTAGTTTCTACTCAGCGGGACTTCCATGCATACCCGGAGGCATCTCATCATGCCATTGCGTGTATACGTATTACTAGTGTTATTCCCTCTCCATTCCTCTTTTCCGCTTATCCCTCCCTTTGATGGCAATGAAGGGACAACAGAAAAAGATTTCCTTTTGCCTTATCTTCCTTCCTTTGCCCATCTTCCAATTCCTCCTCCTCCTCCTCTCTCTCCCTCCCTCTATTTCTCCGATCTCCTCTTTTCCTACATCAAGCTCTCTTTTCTTTCCTTTTTTCTTCCTTCATCCATCCATTCTCCTTTTGTTTTGCTCATCTCTTACTCTTTCCCCCCCACTCTCGCTCCGCTTTCTCTGTCATTGTCAGTGGGCAGATTCCTCTCAGGGAGACATCTGCTGACTAGCTGCTCCACTGTGATGGAGCCAGCCACACACACACACACACACACACACACACACACACTACACACACACACACACACACCTGGTGTAAGATCATGCATAATTATGGATGTTTACACCACAGCTAATGATGAACTGATTCAATTCAATTTTATTTATATAGCGCCAATTCATAACAGAACACATGATGAGATCAGTACTGTGATAGATTGCATATGTGTGTTGGCTTCTTCTGAAAAAGAAGATCATTATAATTATATTATTATCACCATTCCATGAAAGCATAGAAACTTAAAGAGAGTCTGGTTTCCTCCTCTCTCCGCCCACCCTTCCCTCTCCGCCTGTCTTTCTCTTTGACAGTGATGACTGTCTCTCAAACCCACAGCGACACAGAAACCAACATGTGTTCACTTCATCCATCAGTGCTGAGAAGTCCTCCTCTCTCTGCCTCCCCTCCATTTGCTTCAACACTCCCCCTTTCACTTCTTCCTTCAATCAATCTTTTTGTTGCTGACAGGCAAACAAAAGAAGGCATGTCCACAGGGAGCGCGCATCTGTTTGTCTCCGTGTGTGTGTGTGTGTGTGTGTGTGTGGGGGGGGACATGCAAATAAGCCTGTAATATTTCTATTTTGGACTGGGAAAAAATGTGGAAGCTAGTTCTCTGGTGGCAGAGGAAGGAAGAAAAAGAGTGGAACCTCCTGCCAAATGGTAGGATGCAATTGAAAAGGATGACACAAGATGGTGCGTAGGCAGTGGTGGTGGAGATGGTGTGTGCGTTCAACTGTAAGTGAACATTTCCACGCACATGTATTCGACTCTGCGTGTGTACATTAATTAGATGGGGCTGAATGTGTGCGTGCATATCTATTACTTCTATCTTGAGCAAATGTCCCCCGCGGTGACCCATGTGCTTAATACCTTCCTGAAAGGCGTTAAGCACGTGGCAGCCATTGTACTGAGAAACAGGATCTCTGGAATGGAGCCGCTGGTGAGGTGGGCTTCCACATAACGATCATAAAGGAGAACCAGAGTGGACAAGATTGAGACTGTTCTCACAAGACAGAAAAAAATACAGCAATGGTCACTTTTTCAAATACTTAGAAGTATATATACTACATATACTTTATATCGTACTTACATTATACTATATATAGTATAATTTAAAGGTACTTATACTACTTAGGGTGCTTTCACACCAAACCTGTCTGGTCGTTTGGGCTGATGTGAAAGTCAAATGCATAACCAGGCCGAGACGGCTTGAAAAAGGTGGTCTCGGGTGCAGTTCGCTTGTGAGATGAGAGCCTATTAACCAGCCACAGGATTTTATGATAGCAGATATGTAATTTTAAGATAATTTCAATAGCTAAGCTACCAATAAAACCCTTTGCTGAACAGGAAGTCTTATAATTGACCTGTGTAAGTATATATGTATACATTCCCACATTTTGTTACTGTACAAGACCCCTTTTCATCTGGTCTATATGGCATTATTCATAACATGGAATCTAATAATTATTACACATAAACAGGTACTTCTTCATGAGCTATTTGTGACAACAACAAATATAAATATACACAAGCAGAAGCATTAAAGTGCTGCACAAACTTCCCTGTCAGTCACCGGAATTTGATTTCCCCACGTAGGTCCTGATGATGCAGGAGGGCAATCACCAAAACTGTCCAATCAACAAATGACCTGTCAGCCTATATAACTTCATGTTTACTCCTATTGGTTTGTTTGTAAAAAGTCAGGATCCAGAATCCAGCAAAGTCTGATTTTTACCCCAAATGAACCAACTACAGGTCTGAAAGCTCCTCAAACAATCTGCTTACAAGAGAACTCTTTTGGGCATTAGAGCAGTTACCATCCTCTCTAAGCAGGAAGAGCAGGAGTTTTCCATTAGCTAACTACTGCCTTTACTATACTAATCATTTACAGAAGGCAAAAACGACAGCAATCCAATAAATCCATACTTTGTGATTCAATCTATCCTTCCTCTGAGCATGCAGTAAAAACTAGCAGAAGAGAGGACAGTTGAGCAGAGCTGACAGATTTGAGCAGAAGGTAAGTACAGAGACAGAGCAGTGAAGAGTAGTAGAATAGAATAGTAAATACCAGCTCATAGAACAGGGATAAATAGATAATGGAAAGTGGTAAATATAAAGTGGTTAACTGAGTGGAAAATCAAGCTATTCCATTAGAATCACTTCTAACACTAACTGTCAGTAAGATTGTGTGTGTGTGTGTGTGTGTGTGTGTGTGTGTGTGTGTGTGTGTGTGTTTATTATGTACCTCTTTTGAGCCTGACTTGGCCAGGTAGATGCCACTGCGTTGACAGACTTCATCAAAACACACTGGGAGGAGGTGGTCCTGGTATCCATCACCGTCTGCCAGACGCAGAAACAGAGAATTAAAATCGAGAAGCAACAACCTTGGGATTGAACTAGTGGGAAGCGTGATCCTTTGTTTTCTAAAACTGTGCTATTTTAATATTTTCACTCTATCAGAATGCCATGGATTTGCTCCGGAGTCAACTTTGAGCACAGCACAGTTTCTGGCAACAAAGAAAATTGTTGCTGTTTTGTTTTGTTCCTTTTTTCAGGTGTGAGCCGGATCACAGCAACACCTGCTTGTTTCCTACGAGCAAACACACATCCAAGCAGCACTTTACTCTTTGATGCCTTTTAATAATGTCAGTTGACTTGAAGTGTCATTTTCTCCACTGATTTTCAACGCTATTAATTATTATCATAATGCCACGCATGCTTCATCTAATGTACAAACAGGGACAGAGCCTCCCAAATCAAAACAACAGCTCTTCAAAGCTGAAAAACACTTCAGTACACCAGACACACAAAACACACACGGATGACAAAACCATCTCTCGTTTAAGTTGTTGACTGAATCATAAATTACTTTTCACCACATTTACATCTGCCAGAACAGACACCATTGTGATGTACTTCTTGGTTATCTGTGTCTTCAGGTCTTCAGTTCTGTGAAGCCAGAAACACAGATTTGTGAGTAGTGCACACTGCCACTATAGTATTAATATGAAGAAAATGAGGCCTCTGTGAAAGCCCATAATACACATAAATAAAGCCCTCTTCATGTGGCAGCGCATTGCTAACCACAGTGTCCAATTGTTACAACTGAAATGCGGCTTATCTCAAAATTCAGTACGCAATTAAGGATAACCAATATGACCTAAAACTATAATAACTTACTTTGATCATAATGATTGTTACACGATTTGAAAAGATTATTTGAGCAATTAATTGATTAGTCATTTATTTAGCAAGAATTGACTGGTCTAGCTTTGCAGAAAAGAATATTTTTTCTTGTGAAAGATCAAGGTTTTGGTGTCATCATGGGCTACAGTTACTTGTGAGCAGCTTTTATTTTTTGATATTTGCTGATATTCTTAAGACCAAACAACTAAAAAAAAAATACTGGTAGACTAATCAATGCTGAAATTGTCATTGTTAGTTGCAGTTCTGATTGTAACATGAAATGTAACAAAGCATCAGTGCACAATATTTTCTTTCTTGCGTCGGCTCTGATAAGTTTCTGTCCTTGATTATTAGGTAACATTCAAATGCAGGCTTTGTTTATTAAACATCTTGGTAGATGGCACTGTTTGTTACTTTCTGTTTTATTACATGGGATTGAGACATTAGCCATGATTCCATCTAACTGTCATGCAAATTTTAAACGTTGTTTATGTTTTGAAATGTTTCAAAAAAGAGAAAGAAGAAAAAGTAAATGCAAAATAGGTGCGTTTCCACCAGCTGGTTTGGAGCGAATACACCAGGCTACGGCAAGCATGGCTACATCAGTAGTTGATGTTACACATGGCTGTAATAAACAAAAAATTGAGGTTGCAAACCAGAAACAAAATCATTCATATGGAACTGACGGCCATCGATCGTAGAAAAATGGAGAGAGGTTCTCAAAAATGTGTTTTAAGCGGGCAAGTTGCTACCAGCCATGTCTCCGCACGTTATGGGAATACCCGGCGAGACGCCGACAACGGAAACAGCTAATCAGACGTGAGTTATACGTTCGCGACGTCAAATCTTATTCAGCAAAAGTGTTTCCATCCCCCATTTAGCGCATCAACTCTTTTAAGACTTGGCTGATTCATAAAGACACAGCAGACGCTCACTTGGTTCAGGGGTTGGCAGGTAAATTGACACCAGACTTAAAAAGCGTTGAAACTGCTTCTAGGCTTCTCATGGCACAGTTTATCTGAATCTTTTTCAACAGGGCAAGTGCAACACTCCCAAACAGATGTTGTGCCATGTGGAATGGGAAAACTGAATGACACTGATGATGAACGGCAGTACAACGCAGGGGAGGAGGAGAAACTGAACGTGGTTGTCAGAGACAACTGAGTGGGAGGCAGAAAGAGGGAGATAAAGTAAGAGTGATAAGGAGATACACTGCAAAAGATCCGATAAGTCCTTTTATGTAGTAGTAAATAGTTAAAATCATATAAGAAAAATGTTAAACTGTCTGTTTTTCACCTGAGGTTGTGATATTTGTTTCCAAAGTTAGATGAATGTATTATTTATTTTGTTTGTAAAGGGGGCATGTGCATATTATATTGATGTATTGTATCAGAGTTAGCTTAAAGCTGCATTCCCTTGTTTTATAATATTCTCAAAGCTAATGATGATCAAAACGCACATTTAAAATGCTAAAAATCTTGAGAGAAATATTCAATAGCATGCTGACAGGGACCATCACATCTACATCAAACTGTCTTGTTATAGCAGTCATTAACACTGACAATGAAAAATGCTGGATTCAAAAACAAAAAAAAATTAAAACACAGCTCACAACTATGGATGGGTACTCCTTAGTGTTTATGCTCTGTATGAAAAAAAAATGAAGGCATACAGATTGATTGTGCTATTTTTACTGCAGTGTAGAGTCCATTTCCTTTAAATCTCTATAAAGACAAAATATTTCTTTAGCGGTGTGCACAGAGAAAAAGAGAAATGGTTAAGGCTGGTATAATAAAAGAGGAAATCTCTTAGAAGGTATACCGCATTTCATAAATTTTTAATTTTGTCCATTTTCAAGGTAGTGTTTCGCATAATTTAAAGGTGGCACATCCTGTAATAATGAAATGACATGTCAGGTTTACATCCAATTTCGCACCTGGGCTGTTACAATAATTTTTGTTATGCATTATATCCAGAGATTTGTTTGATTAATTGATTCATTCCCTTGAAGCGATGTGTGGAAGAATTGAACAGAATTGTAGTTGTGTGTCTCACATTGGTTTCACCTACAGCATTAATGATACTGAAACAACACTTCATAAAACTCTTACAACTCCATTTCAACACATTCATTCCATATCAAACCTACGTGATGACGCTAACTGCTGTTTCACCAATTCACTACCCATCGCTGCATATAAGCCCCGCCCTGTGAGTGTACCTTAAACTGTACTGTGGTTTATTCAAAGTTTATTCATTCTGAATGTGTCGTGTGTCCAAATTGCACCAATTGAAATATGCATCCCATGCTCGCCAGTACTTTACATTTCTCCGTCCCTGTCTGAGTTTCAATTTCCCAGATATTTCGTCCATGAAATATCAAAATCTGCCCATCCACTATAATTAAATAGTATCATTGCTGTTTGTTGTGTTTTTAAAATGATGTATCTATTCAACTTGTTTGTCAGTTGTTTCTAAACAGTGACAGAGAGCAGCAGACACACACGGGCAGGAGAGAAGCCCCTCCCAGCAGATCATTTCACAAGGAGATTGTCCTCAGCTTCTTTGTTGCAGAAGAAGCGACGTCCAGGAACACATACAAAGCTTAATTCGTGTCGTTTTTATAAAGATAAGCTTTAATGTCACATGTGATGAGAAAAGAGCAGAATCGCTTAGAGAGCAGCCTGGCTGAGGGGGGAGGAGGGGGAGGTAAATGCTGCCTCCTATTTGTTTGGAGCATGATGCCAGCCAGAAATTACACGTTGTCTGGACAACAGTCAAAAAAGTGAAGAGTTAAATCTGCAATGGTATGAAATGAATGAAAGCCAGCAAATACTCATACTTGAAACGTTGTGAGGACTGTTTAGTGCTTACTAAACAAATGATTAATTGATCTCCAAAATTGTCATTGCTTTATAATCTATTTAAGCCTACTGACTTATCAATAAAGGGGCACTACACCAAATCTGTCACTAGAATATCACCAAAATTTATGGAAGTGTGATACTTTCAGCTGTTTCAACAACAACATTTTGCAAAGTCCCAGAAAGTGTTTATCTTACTTTTTGAAAATATTCTGATATGGGTATCGCTTTTTAATTAGTTGCATTACTCTGAGTGTGATGACGACAACCTGAAATTTTAAAACAGGCACTCACAGCTTGGCGTGGCCGAGGTGCATTGGCAGGAGGCCAGGAAACACGCCTCTGAATTATTGTGCGTTTTGGAGGAGTCTAGAAGGAGTTAATCATCACTGTCTGTGTCCAGTGTTTCCCATATGTTCATTTATTTGTGAACACCGCCACATATTGATTTTTGTTTTTTCTTTACCAAGCCTATTTAAAATCGTATTTGATTACAGAGCGCACATCCTCTCACTCGTCCCCCTCTCTCTCCCTCTCACTCACCTGTCCCTGTCTCTCTCGCTCTCTCCTTCATGAACACGGACTGCACAAATCAGTCCAACGCAAAGATGTCAGAGACCCAGATTAAAAAATGTTATTAGCAACCATGAAAGGAGCCTAGCTAATAAGGACAGCTAAGGTAATGTTAGAGTGCAGCTTGGTTTTCTAGGCTAGCACACTGTATATAGCTGGTAGTCAATATTTAACAATATCAATATCAGTAGGTAGTGCTATGACATTGCATGACCTGCAGATGTGTTCAGGGCATGGCCCTTATCAAATATGTGAAATTTGGTACAGATATGAGCATGTACAGTACAAAAACTTCCTGTTTCTTGGCGAATCATAGATTTTCATCGCCACGCCCTTTGATGAAAAGTTACAGAACTTTTCATCGTCAGTGCCTTGAGAATGCACAGCAATATTTTGAAGTTGATTGGATGGATTATGTAGGAGGAATATAAAGTTTAAAGTACAGAACGTGTAAATCAACAAAAATTGAATTGGCCATTAATTGAAAAATTGAATTGGCCATTAAATTCAAAATGGCGGACTTCCTTTTGGGTTCAGGGTATGAGGGCTTTTTTGATGCATCTTGAGATGACACGTGTCACGTTTCGTGCATCTAAGTGAAACAGGGCATGGGGGCTGCATCGTAGAAGGGAAACTTCCTGTTGCCAGTAGGTGGCTCTATGAATATGAGAAAATATTGGTCTTTAGATGTGTTCAGGGCGTGACCCGATTCATACATGTGAAATTTGGTACAGATATGAGTATGTACAGTGCAGTTACAACTACTTCTTGTTTCATGGCAAAGCATCGAACTTCAACGCCACGCCACAGACACGCTGTAATGGGAAACTCACAATCTTAAGCTTAATTCTCTTCAAAATGGACGACTTCCTGCTGGGTTTAGGGGATCGCTCCTAGAGGTTTTGTAGGTCTGGACATGATACATCTGCCACAAAAACTTTGTACAATTCGGTGAAACGTGGCCCTGAGGCTGTTCTGTAAGGGGGCGCTAGCAAGCCATTTTACCACACCCATGCGCATTACTAATGAGAAGTACATTTTCACCCCCCTCTTGATTTTTCTGTTAAGTTTTCTTAGTTTTGAGCATATTTAGGTTGCCAAAAATGCAATTCATTTTGGAGAAAGAAAGAATTCCTTCAATTTCAATATGGTCCTCGCATGTTTCACGCTCGAGCCCTAATGAATACGAATGCCTCTAGTGCACCATTTGAACATGTTTTGCAGTGCGGATAGAGACGCGTGTAGATGCTGAGCTACTGTAAGGAGAGTATCAAGCACAGAGACTGAATGACTGCTAATTCAGTCCTACTGAGGTTGTCGCTCGCCATTCTGTCTCCGACAAACTGTCAGTTCTGCCACACACACACATGCACACTCTAATGTTAATTCCCTCTGTCCCACCTGTCCTGTCCTCCATGAAAAGCTTCTTTCATCCATCTATTCATCTGTCTCTCTTTTATTCTCGCTATGCTCTCCTTCACCAGTCTGTTCTCCCGCCTTCCTCCACTCTCTTCTTCTCTTCTCATTTCTCTGTCAGTCACTCTTTCCCCCTCCGTCTATCACTCCCTTCTCAGTCTTAATGCCGCTGTTTCTCTGTCCATCTCTCCTCCTCTTTATTCACCATCATTCTCTCCGTCCCTCCTTCCCTCCCTCCCGCTTTTTCATCTCTCCCTCCCGCTGACAATGCGTGGTGTGATGGAGATTGGCTGAGAGTCTCGCAGAGGGAGGAAACTGCAGGTGTGGGTTGAACCGGAGAGGGCGGTGAGGAGAGGAGAGGCCAGGGAAGGACAGGGCAGAGGAGCGGAGAGAAAACAGGAGAGAGAATGGGAAAAGACAACAACATGAGAGAAAGAGAGAGAGACTACGAGAGATTATACAGAGACTGTGCAGATATGCATGGTGTGACACATGGCCATTCAGAGTACAGCACAAATAACAATGCAAATCATAATATGCACACGCACAAACGAACATGGTGGGATGCTGCCAGAAGCCTGTGTCTCATTTCAAACCCTATGATCTGACAGAGTTCTCTGTGTGTTTTTTCTGCCGTATCCTTGGAGAGAAGAGATTGGTAAAAACTCATGTTAAAAATAAATAAATAAATAATATAAATGCTTAGGTGATATTTATTATCCATGAGCTCAAAGTCATTTCAAAACTCGTGCTCTTCTCAATGAATTCACCTGAAAATTTGTTACAAGCCTGAATGGAGGACATAGTTGTTCATTTATGTAGAACTAGGAACCAAGTTACACTAGCAGGAAGCCAAGGTGTGTGCATCTTCATTAATGAATTACTTTAAAATTGATGGCTATTTATGCAGGGGAAAAAAAAATCATAAATCAAAAATTATCACATTGCTACTGAACTCTCCATGTTGAGTTTTATTTCATTCATCTGCCAGTTTTAAACATGTTCACAGTCTTCAATCACACTCATAGCAAGTCTCAAATCTTAAGTGTGATTCTTGAGTCTAAGTGAGAAAGAGAAATGTGCTAGAATGTAGAAATAGTGCAGACAATGGGGGGTCCCCTTCAAAATTAAGACAGCAACTTGTGGACTGCAAGTTGAGCTTGTTTTTAATCTTTTCTATATTTCCGAACATTTGGTATAATTGTCAAAAGCATCCTATTATTGTTTCTGGGATGAAGAATCGGAAAGATAAAGATATTCTCAGTCACACTGAATCTAAAAACATATGCATCATGTCTGTGTTCAGATTTACCTGGACTTCAATTGTCTCCACGAGCTATGTGTCACAGCCACAACTGCAGCTGAACTGCTGACGGTGTTGATAAGCGGGAAAAATCAGTGAGTCAAACTACAAAAAACTAACTTCTTGTTTTTAGAACACCAGCATCTACCTGTCCCTTTCACCTCATGCAGTATCTTTGCCTCACGTCTCTTTCTCTGCAGCCCCTCCTTCAACTCTCCTGTTCATCTCCTGGGGAGGTGTGCCTCACAGTCTGAAAACCTCTGGTATATTTTAATGGTGGATGCAAACACAAAATGGAAGTTGTGGATTTCCCTTTCAATACACAACACTTGTAACATGTGCAACACGATAACATTTTAAAATGTATTCAAAAATAAAGTGATAATTAGTATGTAGATCACTGTGGGTGGGTCCTTATAATTGAGAGAACTACTCATGCATAATTACTGCACAGCAGATATTGGAATAAGAAAGAGGGAAATGCAGGTTTTCCTTCAATGAAGGACACTTTTGTGTCAGATGTGCTTCGTAATTTGCATCAAATTGCATATTAAAATGTGCAAATTAATATCTGAACTTGGAAACTGTAAACCCGGGAGACTCAATCATTTGCATATGGACTAGAATATTTCTAAATGTGAGGGATATCACAAAATGATGCTTGATTAGAGGATTTTATTTTTCCCATTGCCACATTTTTACTTCATTAATGTGGTCTGGAGGGATTGCTATCACATAAACGCAGATGTATGCTGTTATGCGATACTGCTTACACGACTGACTCTGATCCTAACCTGCTGAGCAGCACTCCAGTACCTCTGTTTTACAGGTACACCACTTTCTGAAGGAGCCTGAGACTGAGACGGAAAGCGATGGAGAATGTGAGACTTAAAAAGCAAAAGCGAGTGCGAGTGCAGAGTAGACTGGTTGAAAACATGACAAGACAGCCAGTGAAAGAGAAAAAGACACAAAGGAAAATGAAGGTAAGAAAAAAAAAACAGTGTGAAAGGTATGCAGTGGTTGAGGCAAGAATGAGGCAGACAGAAAAGAGGGAGAGGAGGAGAGGTTGGATGTAACACAATATAATAAGATGAGTGGAGAAAGAGCGCCTGAGGGGAGAGCAGAGAGAAATAGGCTGTCCTGTTAACATGCTGACTTACCTGCACGTATACACACACACACACAACACACATTTCTTTCTCTCTCTCTCTCTCGACAGCCATTCCGATTTTAAATATCACTTCCAAACGCGTTCCTGTTTAGCTGTCTGAAAAAATCTCAGTTGAGCTGCTGGTCGCAAAGCAGCCTCCCTCCATCCTACCTGCAGTGAAGCTAGCTGACACACTTGGTTGTGGAACTTGGTTGTGCTTTACCTAATGATGAATTATGCATCGGCCGCTGTCACTTTGAAAAATGCAATTACCTCAGTGATAAGGCAGATGGGCCTGTTTTGTCTGGCATATGCTGTGCATCTATTAAGAGTCTAGTGCTGGAAAAAAAAAAAAACCTGCTAGCACACAAACACAGGAGTGTGGACAGATTCCCGCAGGCATCCGTGAACGTACCCGTACACATGCACTGTCAACATGCAGACACATACACACACACATCTCAAGCTCAGCCAATGTGTGCTGCCTGTGGGCTCCACTCAGATAGATGACTTTCAGCAAATCGGTAAAACAAACCTAACACGTGGATCCAAATTAACTGTTCCTGTTTGGTGCTGTGGGAAGGTCAGTCATGTATCTGAGATGTTACTTTAATGGCAAAAAGAGTGGGAGGACAAAAGAGAGAATCTAGTGCCACGGGATATGTAGGCAACATTTCAAAATGCACCTCCATTGTTTTGTACTTTGTGACTTCCAGTTGAATAAAATACTTTTTTTCTAGTCATATATTTCGCCATCGAAGATTTCTTAAAAACAGAATTAAAATATCGTCTCGGTCTCATGAACCTAATATAGTGTATCATCTCATCTCGTGAGCTAAGTATATTGTCACACCTCTAGCACGCACACAGCCCTAAAATACGTTGTGGTGACAAAGGCCAGCCATAACACTAGATAAACAAAATACAAGATTAGTACATTTATATTATCAAAAAGGAATGACTATCATTTTTGTCAAAAATCACATTTAAACTGACATTTCAGTTGACTGGTATCTTTAACGACAATTGTATGACACTGTAAGATGACTCATAGCCTTTTACTAAGGATCATTCAGAAACCAGAGCCCAAATTTCATTACACTCTGAAAACACATTCAACAACATGAAATTAAATTACATGCAAAGAGATGCATGGTAAGTCATGTTCAGTCAAGTAGTCTGAATCGTCCCAGTAATGAGTAGAGCTGTCACTGTCAAAAAGCCAATCTGTTTGAATTAATTATTAATTAATTAGGCACGCATATAGCATAATGCACACACTGACAGTGTGTGTTAGTGAGTGTCACTTTTTTTCCATCGTATGAATTATTATTATTAGGGGTGGGCGGTTATTGGTATAATGAGGTATACCAATATCATTTCAAAAGAGATATAAAATTAGACAACACCGTTTATAGCGATATAGTGTGATGTTGAGTAAATGAATATGTTTCTGTGAAGTCCTGCCAGCGTTTGCTCCTCTCTCTCTCTCTCTCTCTCTCTATCTCCACCGCGCAGCCCCGCCCCTCCCTGTGCGTCTGCACGCAGCCGTCTACTCACAGACACTCCAACAACATGGAGGGAGAGACTGTGCTGGTCGAAACCTGGCTTGTAAACGACAACACTTCAGTCAGTCCCACACACATATTTTACTTCGGCAAGCCGCCCAGGTTTATAAACGGCTGCCCAGGTATATTAGGTGACACATTGTAGCACCAGGTAAAGCGACAGTGAACACACTGGTGCAGATGTAATTCGTTAGCTTCCACGTTGGTTTTGTTTTGAAAGGCTAAAGGCTCGTGCAGACTACACGATTTTCAGCGTCGGCCAATGGCCGTGCCATTCACACTACACGACTTGCCGCTTTGTGACAGGAATCTTTAAGTCATTGTGGCGTTCACACTACATGACTGATCTGTGACAGGGGGTCACACACTACACGAGCTGACAGCGACTCTGTCACCCGACGCTGGTCTCCAAACCACGTTTTGTCAAGAAAACACGTGAAATGTGAAACGGGAAATGACGCGAACCTACACATGAAACAGCTGTTGTTTGTCATTATAAAGATACCAATTATAAAGACAAAAAATCTGTTTGAAAAATTAGCACACTCAGATAGCAGGGATTGTCTGAGCTACAGAGAGAGCTGAGGGGAGTAAAAAGTGTTGTGCAGTGGAACAGTGGAATAGTAGCTGCCTGCTCTACCAGATGCCTGCTCTCATTGGCTGAATGTTGATGTCGAGTCGGCTGACTCCGCCAGATATTTGGCATGCTAGATATCTGGCAGACGTCGGCGATGTGTCAGAAATGTGTCGGGGAGCCGTTTTGATGAGTCATTGAGTAGTTCACACATAACGACTGCCGACCGCCGATCAACCGCCGAGCTTGCCGAGCGGCAAATCGGGCTAAAAATCGTGTAGTGTGAACTAGGCTTAATGTGCGGTGCCACTGTTGCTGTGAACAGAATCCAGAAGACAAGTTCTGTCTGTGCAAAATTGAATAATGAATTCTAAAGTAGTGTATTGAGCACTTTTGATTTAAATGTACTGCTATTTACACAAAAGTGCAATAACGGGATTTGCAAACACTTTAAACAGATAAGGTGCTTTTACCAGCAGTATTCTCTTTACACAGTAGAATACATAATAAAATATATCTTGTAAATATCAACTTAAATATTAATGTAATCAAATCAAATATGCATTGCAAGGACATTATGTTTTATCTAGCTTGGTAAAACAAGTTATAGTCCAGAGCCACAAACATAACATCATAAAAGGCACCTTCTGAGCAACAGGTTAACATATACCTATACTTTGTTTTCTTTGTTTGGTTTTTTTCTGAACAGGTATCAACAGAAACATTTTTTCTTTTATCAGGGAGCAGCATAAACAGTCAATTTTCAGTAGCAAGTGTCCCTGTTAGACTGAGGTGAAGTGGTCGCTTCGCACACACGCCCTTGAACTTTTTGTATGCAACGCACAGCACAAATCAGTGGAAGAGAGACTGATCCTCGCTGTATGTGAGTTTCCAGAATTTATTACTGTTTACTAAATAGGACATCAACGGGAAGGAAATCACATGGCAGAGCATCCCTGCAAAACTAGATGAAGGCCTATCAAGGTAAAGTTATGTAGCCTGTAATTTTAACTCAGGTTAAATAGGCTACAGCTGTGTAGCGCTCAGAAGCCGTTTCCATTGTTACTCTCAATGGAACGTCTGCCGTTTTACTCACAGAGCGCTATCTTACTTCTGCCACAGGCTGCATCCAAATAGTCTGCCGAAGCCTCCCTCCACTGCTTGTTTGGGTGGGTGATTTTCAGGCTGATCACCATCCCACCCCTCTTGTGACCCATGGTTCGACAGGTTGTGTATTAAGAGCCCGCGAGCCACAGACTTTCCACATTATTGTTTTTTTTAAAACTGTGTTAACATGCGATAAAATAATTATTGGCGTTAATTAATTATTGCATTATTGCGATAATAATGCGTTAATGTGCCAAATCCTAGTAAAAACATTCCCATTATATTTAATACATTATATATTCCCATTATATACATTAAAAAACGCACAGGCAGTCCAGATCAACACAGGGATGCGACGATGCTCTCTCTCCTCTTCTTTCCTTTCATTCCTTCATTCACCGCCTCCCTCTCTAAATCACCCACATTGGCATATCTTTATATGTTTTATCCTCTTTGCTATCTCACTTCATGTCATCTTTGAAGTGGGCCATTACCTCTCACTCTTTCATTTGCCTCTCTCTCTCTTTCATTTGTCTCTCTTTCTCTCTCTCTCTCTCTCTCTCTCTTTCATTGAGCTTCCCTGCGGGTCATTCAGGATGTGCTCTTTAATTAGCCTGGAGAGAAGCCGGTCAGATGGGCTCATAAGATGGCCACACACAGAGACAAACACTGAATGATAATACCAAAAGTGAGAAAATGAAAGGCTGATGCAGCAGGAGGACAATTTAAGTAGGTAGGGAGATAAGAGAATAAATATAGTTGGAAAAGTAGGAAAAGGACAGACACAAAAACTGCAACAACTGCAGAAACCCACTGAACAGTGATTCATTTAACTGTCAATAATTATGACTGTGTCAGAGAGGGTTTCATTTATTATAAAAAAAATTTTTAAAGCTGTGCTTTGTGACGTTTTATTGGATTTGCATTCTATACTCTAACCATAAGTATGCACTTGATTGGTTAACTGGACTTGGGCCCAAATAATATAACACATTTATCAGCAGCTCAAGAGTTAACCAACTGAACCAAATTCCAAAGCCATCCATCCAGTAGTTGTCGAGATAATTCACTAAAAACCAGAAATGTCAACTTTATGTGGCGCCACAGGAAAGTCAGAGGATCACAAAATTTAGGAGGATTCTCCTCTCGGGACAATGAACATGAATAAAAAAAATGTCACGGCACCCACCTAATAGTTATTTCACAACCGAAGTGATGGAGCAGCTGACTGACCAATACTGCCATCCCCCGAGCCTTGCTGTTTGGGTGGCTGAACATTTAAATTAACTTAGACCAAGTCCACTTGAACGTAGACCGTTTTTGCAGATTCAGACTCCTGTACGTGACCATGACAACTTGTACTTTACATATTAAACACTGAGAAGAAGGGACCATTACATTACTTTCAAGCTGTTTGTGGGTCTTACAGCTTTAGAAGAATATAAAAGAAAGGACACGGCTTGCTTCAGGCTGAAATGCATCTATTTTGGACTTGTGGCATTAAAATATTTAAAGAGGTTCTGCCTAAGAGTGCAGGTTTTCGTTCAGTTTTGTGTGCATTTCTTGTCAGATCCAATCTCCTCTGACTCATACCCAGTCTCCAATTCAGCGCCATTGATTTAATAACAAACACTAACTCTACTCTCATTGGCACAGAGCATTTCTTTTTCTCTCCGCCTAACAATATGAGAGTTTGAGATACAGAAAAAGACTAAGAGATATAGTTAGAGGGAAGAATATGTTTCAAATTAAAGTCTAACATTATTTGATTCACCGTGTGTGATGTAATCTGGCCTCAACTGTAATCCCTTTTTCAACTATTGCTTATCACACCATGACATATTTTCTTTAAACAGTATTGGGTATTATTGCTTTACATATTGTAAAACACTGATCATGACAAATTTAGAATCTCTTAAGCAGAGTAAATAGTGAGTGGTGAAGCTTTTATGGATACTCAACATCCTAGAAAAACAAAGGGACTAAAAAAGATAGAGAGGGTGATAGCGGATCACTACAGAGTCCTCCTCCACATATTTAATAACAATGACACCAAGAGCTGTTTAGATGAAGAATAAAAGGGAGAAGGAAAATGAATCTGAAAAGCGAGTAAGCCACAGATAGCAGATATACAGTAGATCAAGAGAAATGAAGATAGACAGCGACAGCCGAGGAGGGGCTGAGTCAGGCAGACAAAACGGGAACACAAAAAAAAAAGAAAAAAAAAAAGAGATGTTATATTCTGCAAGGCATCTTTCTCCCAGAATTTGGCAGATTATTAGAAGCGTGACCCTCAAAGGCTTCAATCCCCAGCTAACGAGGGCAACATCTTGAAGTGACATTTCCGAGCCGAAGGAGGAAGGGAATAAAAAAAAAGAGAGAGAAAAAGATTAAAGAAATGAAAAAGTTTTTGTGGAGATTCGAACAAAAAAAAAAAAAGGTCACCGCCCCCAGAGATGATGAATTAAACACACACACACACACACACACACACACACACACACACACACACACACACACACACACACAAGCATATTACACAAACACACTGTGAGACAGACTCCCTCATGACATTCAGACACACACTGTACATACATACATACATACATACATACATACATACATACACACACACACACACACACACACAGCTTATAGGTCGTTTACCCTCTGGCTCATACATTATTGCCAATTTGGGAAGGGCAAGTTTGTTCACTAAATATTTGATGGACACCCCTTGCTGCAATGAGATTAACAGATTAATCTTGCCAATAAGGAAGTGTTTATCAGTGTGAAGCTCTTTGCGTACACGTCTATGTCTATGTGTGTGTGTGTGTGTGTGTATGTGTGTGTGCTCATGTGCATGAGTGCCACACAAGCCCCAAAAGTTAATTAAAAATGCATCAAACATTAGCTAACGACAGCACATAGCTCAGACTGAGTGATAAGGTCACACAGGCAAAATGAAACAAAACAGGGGGAAAAAAACAACAAAGTTATAAACCAAAAAATTCTGTAAGCTTGTTAGGATATTATATCTGATTCTTATCATACTTTTAAAATCACAATAAATATAATACCATTTTCATACAGTTAAATGTTCTGTACTGCCAACTGATTCGGATTTATTGTCTGGTCTTCCTGGGGAAAAATCCACTGGTTGAAAGGAAATGATGCATTTTCCACTTGGGTTTGATAGTCTGGAATCAATACACCAGAAGAAATGTGTAGTCACGTAAGTGGGCACACTGCAGTGATTCCCCTCCAGACATTAAGAAGTCCTGTGTTGCTTTTCCTGAATTACTGGGAACACTGTCTGTGCAGATTTTTTTTCGACAATCCAACTTCCCTCTCTCAAATACTACTGCTGCAGGAAAGAATATGATATGATGCTGAATGTATAAGTGATCTCTGAGAAGTGCAATGCAAAAACACCACCACAGATTACTGCTTTGCACAAAAAAAGTTGGACAACACAAAGCAAATCTGACCCTATGTAACTTTGGAAAGAAAAAGCAACACAATCTTCCTTTAACATATTGAAATTTGATAAAACATACCCTTTCTAAATCCAGTACACTCAGGAGCTTGGCTGCTGCAGCCTTATGGCCCTGTCACATCAGCATTTAAAACTCCTCAGGAATCTTTAGCGTTCAATTCGCCTTTGGTTAACTCTGACACACAAATTCCCGCCAGCAACCAATAGCAAATCGTCTCAACATTGTTGACCTTTGAGCCAGTGTTGGGCCGGAATGTCCAAAACATGGGAAGTCAGTAAAATGGTCCATACCTCCATAAGGTTTACAGACAGTTACGCCAGTAATTATCTTGTCAGCTACAGTAATTCTACAGCTAGCCTTGGGAGTTGCCGCTACAGCACCAAGCTTCTACAACCACACATTTAGGGAAGTCTTGTACTTTGGCACCTGACCAGCTACATTGTATAAACTGAAGGTACAGTGCATTGTTCAGGGCCATCTCAACAGCAGTGGGTGAAAGTAGGAGGAATATTTTATCACTATGATAACTATAATTATTATTATCATCATCAGTTTTCCAATCAGATATTCTTCATGTTATTTGTCTGCTGTAAAACATTGGATTGGTATTTAACTGCAATAACAAGCATAAGAAGCCACCACAGCTCTCCCCCCTCGCCTGGCTGAGGTGGTAGCTCTGACAAAAGCGACCAGGGGCCACTTTGTGGTGCACAGACTGCAGCCTAGAGATTAGAGAGCCAGCGCAGATTTGCTGCGGATAAATGTAAAGCTGAGCTGAACAATGAATACAACTGGCCAAGATTGTTTAAGGGGATAAGCTGTGCAGAAAAATCTGGCTCTGTGTTGGATTGAGTTTGTGTATCAGAGTGTGTTGTGTGGGAGTGTTTATCTGCAGCTGCGTGTGCACGCGCGAGATTAGCCTGGTAAGGAGAGACCATTTGTGGTGTGTCTGTATAGGGAAAGAAAGTTATGTGATTTGAGAGCTGTAGTGAAAATTCTAAAGCCAAAAAGACCAGACAGTCCTATTTGGAAGCCTTTGAATCTACACAGCTTCAAATGCAGAGGGAGCTTACAGGACTTAGGAGAGGAATGGATCTGCGACACACGCACATATATACAGATATAAGGGGCAAGACACTTTTGCGTATCTTCTGGCCCAGTACAACTCTGACTACTTTCAGAGGTTTTCTAAGCATCTTGAATGCGTTTACACACCTGCTTCCTGTGTTTTTTATTTTTTACATTTTGAGTCTACCAAATTACAATCCAAATCCCCACAGTACATGCCAGTGCTAGATTTGCAAATGGATCTGCCCGTCACTCCGTCACGATCACACAAACAAAAATGACAGCAAATGACAAATCTCTGACATTCTCACCAAAGTCGACAAAGGAGGACTGCCCCACAGTCTTGAATGATGGATCTGCAGTCATGGCTTCAGTTTTGGTGAAGTTCCCATCCTATGAGAACGGCCAATAGGTAGACAGAGACAGAAAATGGGGGAGAAAGAAATTATGCAGTTTCATAAATGCAACTACTAGACAGTGTGCTGTTGTTTACCTCAAGGGTCATGAATAAGTCAACTATTGCCTATATATAGTGTATAATGTCACATATCCAGTAGATCTGGTGTGAGACACACAGAGAGAAAACAGTTAACTGGATATTTTCTATGCAGGACCAAGGTCTCCATAGTGGAAAACCAGAAAATATATGCATACATTTTCTGTTTTTCACTATGGAGACCGTTTTGCTCATATAACTCACTGAAAACAAAACGCACAATACATGTTCAAAACCTGTTTATTATTAGGTATTGTTTTACAGGCAGTTGGGTCACACCCTTAGTAGAGAGGTTACTGAAGTAAAAGTATCATCAGTGTCATTTATTTAGGGCTGCAGCTACTTTCATTATTTTCATTATGCATCATCAATTATACATTCATTGTTGTTTAATCAATAAAATCTCAAAAAGTAGTAAACAATACATATCAGATGTTCCCAGAGCCCAAAGTGACATCTTCCAATGGTTTATTCAGCCAACAGTTATGGAACCAATTGTCTGATCAGCAGTCCGTAACCCAAATATGTTAAATTTAGATGAGGAAAAGCAGCAAATTTAAGAAGCTGGAAACATCCGATGTTTGACATCTTCTGCTCAAAAAAATCACTTCCATGACTAGGCCTAATCGTTGCAAAAAATGTTGCAGATTCATTTTTTGTCAACCAACTAAACGACTCCTCCTTTTACCTGTAATTTACTGATTTACTTCTTTAGATGTCTGGGGAACCCTTATTGGGCAAGTATTGACAGAGAAGGTAGCATATCCTGGCATAACATGTCATTGCAGTTCTATGTGTATCTTGATGATGCAGATATATAGACTTATACAGAAAAAAACAGTGTGTTCTAACACACATTGAACGCCACTGGTGTGGGGTGCCCTTTACAGAGGGCAAGGGAGAAAGAAGAGGAGATAAGCACGTAACGACAAGAGGGTGTGGGCGTGTTTCATATGTTTGTGTGTGTGGGAGCAGATGTGATTCTGTGCGGAGGGAAACTGTTGCCTGCTGATACCAACATTAGTGATTTATGAGATAGAGATAGAGTGAGAAGAGAGGGGGTAAGAGAGATACAATAATTGAGTCAGAGAGATCAACATATACATTATATATAAGTGTGTGTGGGGGCTATACGTGTTCTTAAATACTGCAGTTACTATGGTGTGCAAGCCAATTAGTGTTTACACGTAGAAATTGTTCAACATTTATGTGGTGATTTTATTATACTGTACATATTGTTTGGTTAATATGTTCTAGTAAGAGTCCCATTTGCATCCCATCTGGTGCTGCTACACACACTCAAGTTAATGAAAATGAATTTGGAGGCAAAAAACATTTGGACATTTTCACTTAGGGGTGTACTCACTTTTGTTGCCGGCGGTTTAGACATTAATGGCTGTGTGATGTGTTATTTTGAGGGGACAGCAAATTTAGACTCTAATACAAGCTGTACACTTACTACACTACTCACTTTATATTGTACATCATTTCTTCAGTGTTGTCCGGTGAAAAGATATATTCAAATATTTACAAAAATGTGAGGGGTGTGCTCATTTTTGTGAGATACTGCAGGTGGTCAATAACTTGTCTCCACGCTATCCTTGTAGGTCATCCTAAAGTGTCTTGGTTCTAAGAAAGAACACTTTGCATTTGGAACTCAATGCTAGACCTTTTTCACAGCAGACATTTTGTCTTGTCATAGTAGGAAAAGCACAAGTGTTACTAATAACGACAACAATGTGATAGTTTATTAATAAGCCAGCATGCACAATAGCAGGACCCATAAACCGAAGCATCTTAATGGAATTTTATTCATTTTATTATTCACACAATAATGTACTTTTTTACTCCACTACATTTATCTGGCAACTTTAATTGCTAGTCACCTTTTTGTGGGGCAACAAAGTATCTTCGGGCAGGGACTCTTTCAGCTCCGCAATAATATGGACCTTAACCTCCCACAGGCTTGTTTGCCACATACTTTGTGTTTTTTTGTAACTTGTGTATGTTTCGTAACTGTAATTGTGTGTTTATTTTAGTTAGGTAAAACAGTTACACTGCAATTTCCCCATCGGGGGTGAATAATGATCCAGTATTAATCCAAAAACATCATAATAGTGAAACACTCACAGGGAACATTTACTGCACTGGGTACTTTTACTTTTGGTACTTTTAAGTACATTTTGCCCAAAGCATAGTTAGAGTAGGTAGTTAAATGATTTTGATTTTCAAGAGGGGAATTCTGAAATGCAAGGAAATGTTGTTTGAGTTGAATTCTTCCAGACAACTGTCATAGAAAGTACCCACTTGATCATCCTAATGGCAGCCTCATCCTCCCAGTCTCCTACTCCACCCTGAGACATTTAGATTAAGAGACTAATGAATAGTGCTGCCAGTGTGATGGTCCAGTAGATTTATGACAGTGTCGCCTGAAATTCGCTTTAGGGTCAGTTAGTACATCACTGTTTTGACATCTGAATGGGGCTTCTGCATTACTGCCAATCCTTGATTGTGGCATAAAGGACTGGAACATCGCATCCTGAACATTGGTAAATGTTCTTATAATCTCGAGCCATGCAGGTTTTCCTGGGGGAAAAGCCTTTTTTTGCAAAAAAGAAAAAAAAGTGTTTTATGTTTCTGGGCAAAGAAAAGCACTTTGATTTAAATAAATATGAGCTGGGTAGTTAGCATGAAAAAATATGAGCATACACTCACTATCTATTATGTGGTTTGGTGGTTGATGTGAAAGCGAGAGGGAGAGAGAGACACCCAGAAAACAAAAAGAATAGGAAAATAAACTTCTTAAATGAACTGCCCAACTATTAAAGTTCAACTTTAAATAGTTACCTAGATTTTTTCTTATACATTTTTGCACATTTATAGTAAAGCCACTGCAAGAGTTGCATATAAAGTGATACTAGATAGTAAATGGACTAATTATTTCTAAATATCATATAGATTCATTTGTTTCATCAGTAAATAAAGCCCAATGTTACATTTTATTCCAATTATTCACAACACACAAATTGTGCTTTTGGAGGTTTTATATTTACAACATGTTTGATGCTTTGAAAGCTGATAAGGCAGCAATTTAGAGGCACTTATTCTGATGATTGAAATGGGCTAAGAAGTCCGTCAGCCAGAGATTCAGGCTATCACTGGCAGTGGATCAATGCGTTTGTTTGTTGCTCAACCCTATTTGTTTCAATTTGTGAAGAATTATTGGTTCTGCAACCACAGTTTATTGAATGTACAAACAAATCTTACAGGAAGCAGTGCAACACACACACACACACACACACACACACACACACACACACACACACACACACACACACACACACACACACACACACACACACACACACACACACACACACACACACACACGTATGTGGTAGTATGGAGAGAACCAATGTTTTGACTTAACTGCTATGATTCTTTCAAATTACAGTTAGATGCTTTGAAATGACTTCTTATATAATGTATGTATATTTTAAGGAAAAACTGAATTAAATAGTGATAATATATGTTTTCACACCCAAAAGCCACTTTATTAGGTACACCTGTTCAGCTGCTTGTTAACACAAATCACTATTCAGCCAATTACATGGCAGCACACAACACAACACAATGCATTTAGACACGTAGATGTGGTCAAGACAACTTGCTTAAGTTAAAACTGAGCATCAGAATGGGGAAGAAAGGGGATTTAAGTGACTTTGAATGTGGCATCATGGTTGTTGGTGCCAGATGGGCTGGTCTGAGTATTTCAGAAACTGCTGATCTACTGGGATTTTCACACACAACCATCTCTAGGGTTTAAAGAGAAGGGTCCAAAAATTAGTAAATAGAGTAAATATCCAGTGAGCGGCAGTTGTGTGGACGAAAATGCGTTTTTGATGTCAGAGGGGAATGGGCAGACTGGCTGAGATAACAAAAAGTAACTCAAATAACCACTCGTTACAACCAAGGTATGCAGAATACCATCTCTGAACGCACAACACGGCGAACCTGGAAGAAGATGGGCTACAGCAGCAGAAGACCACATCAGGTGCCACTCCTGTCAGCTAAGAACAGGAATGGCCTCCACAGTCACCAGATCTCAATCCAACAGAGCACCTTTAGGATGTGGTGGAACGGGAGATTTGCATCATGGATGTGCAGCCGACAAATCTGCAGCTACTGTGTGATGCCATCATGTCAATATGGACAAAGTCTATGAGGAATGTTTCCAACACCTTGTTGAAATTATGCCCCGAAGAATTAAGGCAGTTCTGAAGGCAAAACAAGGTCCAAGCAGGTACTAGCAAGGTGTACCTAATAAAGTGGCCGGTGAATGTACATTTCCTTTCTGCTTTCTTAGATGCATGTGTGTATGTTAAACTGACCCATATAAAAGAAAGACACACTTAGAAGCTGATCTCTTCATAAGCTGGGAGAGTCAACTCATGTCAATTACATCGAAAGTTTCTAATCTAACGTGCACACACACACACACACAGACAGACAAGCCTCCACAGATGTGACAACAGGGTGTTAACTCTCTATGCATTGAAAATTAGATCTTAGCCAGTGTGATTGACTGGTGCTGGTTGCTTGATTGCAAGATGTCATGATTAAAAATGCGTGTGTGTGTGTGACAGTTTGAGAACAGTTGATTGATGTGTGAAGATGAAAGGATTACAGGTTTTGTTATTTATTATTCTTTCTCCCTTCTGTTCACATCACTCGCAACACACACACACACACCCCAAAAGTGACATATGCACAGTTGTAGCAGTATAAGACTGCACAAGTATATCCTGAAACAATTGGGGTGTTCTTAAAATGGCTAAAATAAACTAACATGGTGCAGAATTGATGTCAATCCTTTATCTTTTTTGCCTTTATTGCTGAAGCATGCCTTGCCTATGACAGAAATATACTCATCGGCATTGGAAAAGGAAGTGCAGGGATTGGATTAAGTGCAGCGGACCCTGGGACAATCACAGCCCACGGCATCTTGACCACCCAGCCAGCCAAGGGAAGAGAGAGCCGGGATAAGAGCTAAGCTAAGCCAGGTTTGACTTAAAACTGCTCCACTACCATAGACTGTATAAACGTAGGAACATAGCCACCATGACGTCACCCAATGGTTTGTGGACTTCTGTTTTGAAGCCCAAAGTTTGGCATTTTGGCCGTCGCGATCTTGGTTTTTTGGAACCCAATGTGAGCATATTTGGATGAGAGGGTGGAGCCAACTAGCTTGGTTAGTAAGGTGCATCTGTAATTCAAGTTAACTGTGATATTAAGTGTGATGCTAATTTTAACAAGTGAGAAGAGGGTTAAAAGAAAATGTACTTATTGGGGAAAAAAATGAACAGCCGACTCTTTAGAGTGTCTTTTAGTACAATCGAGTGCTGAACAAGAAATTTAATTACATGAACTGAAAACACACTGAGAAAGGGTCAAAGTTCTTAGAGGAAATCACTGACCACTCAAAAACAAGTTCACGGCTAGTTAAATGTACACAGTGCAGTGGATATGATCCGCTATCCTGACTGACAGGAAACTTCGCCGTGGTATCGACTTGTCAATCACAATGTAGCCGCGCCCTAAAGCATACCCTGCTTTATTGTTTAGTTTACTCTAAATGGAAGCATAATTTACAAAATAAACAAGGTGCTGTTTTAAAGAAGACTTGACCACAAACTGTTTACGGAGGTAAGAAATCATGTGAAAATTGAGGTCATTTTGTCATTGACTCCAATGCAAATGGACTTCTTTTTGCAACAAGTGGAGCCGCCTCCTGCTGGCCATTAGAAAGTACGTAGTTTTGGGGCTTCACTTTTCAGACCCGGAGGTTGCTACTAGTCCACTGCCCAGTTTACTCCTGGCTAATGTCCCATTGCAGAAAAGAGATATGGATGAAATGGGACTCAGACTAATCCAGCAACAAGAAATCTGAGACTGTTGTGCCCACAACTTTACAGACAACTGGCTACACAACATTGTCCTGGTTCAAGCGTATGCACTTGACGGATGGACTGCGTTCCATGCCGAGAGAAGGCAAGACTCTGTCATTACAGCAATCATACTTGGTGCTCAAACAAAGTCATGGCAGAGTTTCCCAATGTTATAATGTTAAGATGCCCATCATATTAACACCATCTTGTTGCTGCTGTTTACATTTCCGCAGACTTACCAAGCCTATCAAATAATGAACAAAATATATGTTGTACTGTTGAGCAAGTTTCAACTTTTTTGAACTGTATACTAGAAGAAATAGTATGCTACATCTCATACAGAGGAACAGGGTGTATAATGCACAAATCCCATGACAACTATCCTGATAAATTCAGAAAACAGCCACAATAAACTAGAATAAATCATCTTCAAGAGGAAATGTCTGAATTTAAATATTTTCAATGCAAAACCATGTTATTTTGTTGCCCTCTATGAGGTAAGTCCTGTGTAAGCTCATGTAACCACTCTATTATGTGCATATTATGCTTTGAAGCCTGGAGGGAACATTTGTAATAGTTATGACAATCCCAAATTAGCATGAAATGAGCTATTTTGCAGGCAGCTATTTCATTGTTTTTTTCCTTGCAAAAATTTTATAAAAATACCCCGGCCCTACAATTAACTTTGTGTGTATGAGCAAAATGCTCATAGACTCAAATGTGCACTATATAATACTTCCATGTAAACTGACAACATAGACCTGTACGTAAGACTTTGTCTAATTGCTTTAAAAATACTAAATAATAATAAATATTCCTCATTGTCGGTTTCTGTTAGTGTGCTAAGCAGCATGCGGGTTGATCTGACAATATACATTTCTCTGTATCAAAGAATATAAAGAGAAAGGCTGAACATCAAAACACTTATGTGTTTCTGTAGCACATTGCAGTATATTTATATGAATGCATATGTCACCAGAGGTGTGTAAAAGTGAGTCAATTATGAACTAAATTATATTATCAGCCTTGGCTTTTCTTGCCGGGCAACGAAAACTCTATTCACTCATCTCTGCAGCTTGTTGCCCCCAACCCCCCACTGTGACTGCCGTCTCTTGTGTAATCGCAGGGAAACAGAGGAACAGGGACGGATGGAAGGAGACTTGGGGGGGGGGGAGAGAAAACAGAGAAAAGTAATTAAAACAGAGTGCTGAAGAAAGAGGAGTGTGTTGGCCTGTGACCGGTAGATGCAGCTGCATTGAACTTAAGAACGTGGCGGGATTAACAGGGGTCTAATGTGCTGTGGATGCTGGGAAATGGCAGAATCTTGTGTGTTTGTGTATGCGTGCACAAGTTTGTGTGTGTGTGTGTGTGCGCGTGCATCCATGGCGGTGCAATTCATGTGCCTTTGGGTGAGCAGTATTTTGTATTTTATTGTGTGTGTGGATGTGAGCACTTGGTTGTGGACTTCAGAACAGAGGAAGAGAAACAGTACAGAGAATTTGTTAAGATGAAAAGTAAAGGATTGGCCCTTTTCATGAGCTGAAGATGAGAATGAGATGCAGTGATACAGGTAAACTGCAGAGGACCAGATTTGTACTGACAAGGCTAAAACTCATGCTGTCTGTCAGAGAGTGTGTGTATTCACTTTGTCACTACACACTCTGTTCCCACAGGATTTAAAAGATCCACTCCAGCAAACAATTAAGCCCTATCAATCAATTGGCACTTGGCACAGTGTACATAATTACAAGATACACTGAGCGGGATATTGACCCTCCTACAAAGACAAGAACACATAAAAGATTGAATGGGGAATAAATTAGGATGAATAATGACACAAAACAAAACAAAAGATATGACTTTTTATTTTTCCTAAGGCAAAGCACCACTCCAACGGTCACCTACATACAGATTCCACATCTCTACTTTCCTTTATGGCAGATAAACAAAGGCTTCTGATCGAAACAATAAGCACTCCAAAATCTCAGACCTCTGCCAAGACTGAACAATCCTCCCAATTTGTTATTTCAACAATAGAACATGTTCAGATTTTTTTTTGCTTGCATCAAGGTCCAAATCTGCATCAAATCACACAGCTAGACAATCATCCGAATTTTTCATTTATAATTCAAGTAAGTACAGTGGTTCATGACAAAAAATTGAAACACTATTAAACAGGACTAAGGGCGAACTCACAGCTATATATACTGAAAATCAAGATCAAGTAGCCTTGGCCTTCTGCTCCACAGGAGGGTTCTGTCCGCCCAGAGCTTGCCTTACTGTTTGAGATGTGTGTCGTCCAAGTCAAACTCCCCACCTTCTGTTATTCACTGTTGCACTACCACTCTGACTTTGTTTTTATTTCCTCATAATATGTTTATTGTATGTACGGAGCACAAAGGCACTTTGGCAAACTGTAAAAACCCACTTGGCAATTAAAGGTATTCTGATAAATATGAAATATTAGAGCTAACAACAATAATACATGAAATATTACAATAATAGTAAATTAGTACTATTTATGAAACTGTAGCTTCCCGTGATTAGCTCCAATAGTGTTCACACCAGCAATCCAGAGATCAATTGACAGCGATACCACCTCTTCGAGGCGGACCAGAGTGCGGTTGTTTGGTCCGCACCAGAGTTTGAATCCGGTGTTCAACACCAGCCCAAACAAATCGCACCAAGGGAGGTAAGCACTCTAGGGTTTGGTTCAACCAGACTAAACCAGGCGTTTACAACCCAACTGGTGCCTCCCCTGGGGAACATGAATGTACAGAATTTCTTGGCGAAAAATCACATATTTGTTGAGAGATTTCAGCCTGGAACAGACTACAGACAGACCAACATTGAAATGCTTAGAGCCATGCTGCCAGCAAACGTTTTTGAAAAACTAATACAGACGGGCAACAAATAAGGGTGAAAACATTTCCTGGCTGAGTCTGGAATTTCTTTCATAATTCCAGATGAAAGATGAAATCATACTACTGGCTTTTGGCCAAGGCAGTTTTAATGCTCTGTTTTACTCATGCTTGGTATCTCTCTACCCTCACACACTATCTCTGACAAATCTTTCAATCTACCCCTGTTTCTCCTTACCTCTTCCCCTTCCTTACTCCTATTCACCCTCTCTGTGATTAGATAGACTACTGTTCGGCTTGTGCCTCGACCTACTGAATTTCAAATAGGCCCCTTCGACAAAACCCAGAGCCACAGTCTCCAATCTCTGCTCTCCCAGCATATTAACTAGTCCTGCAGCAGTGCCAACAATCCTGCAGCCCACCAAAGCTTTGCAGATCCGTCAGTTGCGTTAAGGAAATGAACAGTGTGACGTATGGGTCGTCACTCTGCTCACTAGGTAAATATGTTTTTTGGTTGTACTTAACAGAGGCGCACATAACCTTCCAATAAGTGGATATCCGGGCTTTAGTTCATATGTGACAAACACAATGTACTTATTGTGGACCACACTGTGGGTTAATGGCTAACAGTGGCTAAGACCAGGTGACTGTAAATCCAATCATAAACCTTAAAAATAAAAAAAATACTCAGTTACTTCGAGAAAGTGATAACTGTATCACTCTTTCTTTCATAACGTTTATATAACACCCATCTGTAAGCTGGATCAAAACAGTCCAAATTTACCTCAGACATCAGGTCTAGGTCCACACATAGCCCAACTTCACACCCTTTCAGATTATTTCCATCCATTCCACCTGTCAGTGCATTCATCACACACAGATACTCATACACACACAACAAAGCCTAGCCTACATCCCGCTGTTTCAATGTTTTCAGTTTATGTGTGGACACTGTCAGCGCACATGCCCAATTTCAATGTTTTCACCCTAAATGGCCTCTCATAAAATATTAGTTAAAGTAAAGTAGAGCTTAAAAAGCCACATATATTAACATAAATATTAACAGATAATTCAGGTTTCTTGGGGCTACTAAAACTATTTACACAGCATAACTTTTAAACAGGACTGATACATAGAATATATCAATACAACAAAGAGGTACTGAAAAACATAAAGAAAAGAGGTTTAAGCAGGTTCAAGCAGGTTTCAACCGAGCAGCAACCACCAGAGGTGAAAAAAGTGCCAAAAACTGCAGTTTGAACGGCCACTTGAGGCTGGCTTTGAAAGAAGGTCAATCCCCATAGTACCCAACATTACAGAAGAAATAAAAATCTTTACAGCCCGGTACAAAAAGGGTTAAGGTCTCCAGTGTTTCCCATACGGTCATTCATTTGTGGTGGCCCGCCACAATATCAACGCTGACCTCCACAGAGTGATTTTCGATTTTTTTTTTACTAAGCCTATTTAAAATCGTATTTGATTGCAGAGCGGCGTATCGCATTTGTGCAGCACTTCCTCTCGCTCGTCCCTCTCTCGCTCTCACTCACCCGTACCTCTCTCTCTCATGGAGCACTGCTGTACAAATCTGTCCAACACGCTGTCAATGTCAGAGACCCATCATTCTGGCTAATAACCAAAGTTATTAGCCAGAATGCAAGGAGCCTAGCTAATAAGGAGAGCTAATTTAATATTAGAATGCAGCTGGAATTTCGAGGCTAGCATGCTCTACATTGCTGGTCAATACCGACCCTCCCCCCCCACAACAACTGTGTGTGGGGTGATTTTTTATCACAACTCACAAGTTTAAATTATATTAAAGTTTTGCAAAATTGACAGTTCGCTAAGCCAAGGTCCCCTTACTTACTGTTGCTAAGGCTGACAAACTGTACTTATACATTTGAAGGTTGCGTTCAGGCTGTCAAACTGACATGAAACAAATAAAGACAGAAGCTAAAGTCTAACGATCACAGAGTAAAAGTGAACCACCTGAGACTGGCCAGCTGCATATTTGGGGCATGGCTTAGCGAAGGGCCAATTAAGGGCATGGCCTATGGGTGACATTACATCCATGTTTATTACATTCTACATACATAGTAGAATGTAAACACCTAAAAGAACCATGTTTGATTTTTTTCTGTTCTTGAGCTGCAAAGATGATAAAATGGGGAATATAGAAACATTTGAAAGTATGGTACACATTTAATACCCTGTGCTAAAATGAATAGTCAGTTTATCGAGTATGAGCAGAAGATCTAAGAAACTCAGTAGTAAATGTTTTGATTATCCATTTCGCATTTAGGTCATGTAATATCTAATATTCGCTAGGTCCTCAGATCGATTTTTTTTTGCTTTCCTACGTTTATTTCACAAATGACCTTTCAGGGTTTTTGACTGTTTGTCCAGAAAAATAAGCTGTTTTAAACATCACCACGGGTTGTAGTACTGTAACTTGTTACGGCATTCGGAAATCAAAGTTGCATGTTATATTTGCCCTTAAAGACTACATACCAGTCAATATGAAAGTTATTGTTGCCGTCATATTTTTGCAATATTATAAACTTTACATAAGATTCCTGCAATGCTGGTTACAGCAATGTGAGATGGAATTACAAAAGAGAGCAATATGAGGAGCAGTCATAAAAATGATATAGTCTTAAATTGTACACAATTTTCACCACACAGTGTTAAAGCTTCCTCCTGCACAGGTACAGAGGAGTGACAGGCAGTAGAAAGGAAAACAAGACGCAAACAAGTCCAAAAAGGTTAATTACCTTGCTGATCCAGGTCTCAAATGTAGGCCCTTCAGTTGTCAGGAACAAATCTGGAATGGGAGGACAGAGAGACAGAAGGGGGGGGGGTCACTAAGTGATACTATAATTAAACATAGCTCAGGGACTACTGGTCCATAATGAAATAAATGCTGTAGATTAGTGGGAATGACAGCAATGAAAATGCACACTGAGCTGTGAAAATTTTATGGACTTCAGTCAGTAATTGCTTAGGTTCCTAATGATATGTATAGAATAATAATGTTTGTAGAGAAGTAATCTTTAACACAAATTATAATTGATGTTGATAAGAGCTTCTATATTCTTAACTACAGATGGCAAAAATGTTTTTGGTTAAAGAAAAAAAATATGGTAATTTAATAGAGAGGCCTATCTAATATGTATAACATACAGGGTTACTTGTAAATGTTGGGACTGTGTAAATTTACAGCTTACTGTTAAAAAAAAATGTTTCGACCAACCTCTTTAATGTCAGCACAAACAGGCAGCGACTGTTTAACATACATCATCGGTGGGATTCCTAAAGCCATAAACATGACTTGGCTTCTTAAAGCAGCATCAGAAAACAGGTGAAGAGAAGGAAAAGGGATAGTGGGGTCTCCCACTGAAGGCACCCCCTGGTAATGCCTGTAGCTTGCTCTATTGGAATCCTATAACCTGGGCTTGTTCTCATATTCCTTGCTCTTGAAGCTTAGGCTGCATGCGGCACTTCTAATGCGGTTTCTGTGAGAGGACGTTTACTTTCATCGCTGCATTCTCTGGCCTGCGGTTCTGCCCCAGTAATTGGACATGAAATAAATATTGTCATTGATCTGCCTTAGGGCCCTGCTATTCTCCATGTGCTGCCGTGCTTCGCATGGGAAAATAGAAATGATAATGGAATAGGGGAAGACTGAAGCGAAAACAGGGAGGACGAGATGCGAGTAATGACAGAGGCTACTGTGGTAATCCTGCATCGTGTATCCAGTACATGATATACATGGCATGTACTGCTATGGCCACTGCAACTAGTACCAAGTCTAAAATACTGCAGCATGACTCCTCACTAAAGTGAAAAAAATAATATATAATAGATTAAAAAAACATTTGACTGAACTACTCTCTCTTTCATTGGCTACATGTCAAACACTATATTGACTGAAAAGAGTTCTTCTTTGAGCATAGCAATCTGAGCCCACCCCCCCTTTGTACTCTCACAGATATGCTCTGAATTTTATCCCAGGATTCCACTGCAGTCATCCCCAGAACAGAGGAAAAAAAAATCAGCAGCGTGAAAAAGCTTTCTAAAGGAGCGCTCTACTCTTCAGGAAGATCCGGCCACCACATATACGGGAGAGACTGTAAGTTATCATTTTTGAATTAAGGTTTTTTTAAAAAAAACATGCTTTCCATGCCTTCCAAAATGTCTTCATTCGTACTTCCCATGGTAGGTCCCTCATGGCAAACAGCACTGTACGGATTTTGCAATAGTGAATTATAGTGAACTCATTAGAAAACATGGTGGGTTTTTGTGTAAACCCAACTACAGCTGTTGGCCAATTTGTGTAAAAGAAGGTTGTAATTTTCTTAACTAACAACTCCAATATATTACAGACTGCATGCAAAGTTATGCCACTTTTAAGGTGCTTAAGGGAGTTCAATAGTTCAACATCAACTTTTAAATTTTAAAACTTTGTGGACTTGCAGACATGTTGCCCACACAGACTCAAAACGTTTTACAAATGCAAATAAGATAACAAATGCATGCATACATTATGCATATCTGTGTGCGCACACACACACACACACACACACACACACACTCTACAGGATACACTCAGTAACCCGGGCAAGCACATACGCAATCTGCAAATTACTGTGTGTTTGCGGTCACACCGGGTGGCGTGTTGATGAGCTTGGTTAATCAGCCAATCAGGCCTCTTAGACAGAATCCAGCCGTGATTGGCTGATTAGGTGCGATGGCGGTGTGTCAGTGAGAGAGGCATGGGGTAGACAGAGGGGCACAGAGATGCATGAAGAAATCTTCATCTCGTAAACACTTAACATTTTCGCTGTGGGAGCACTTCCTCTCTTCGCTCCTCATCTAAACACTTGCTTTTTTTTTTTTTTTTTTTAAACACAAGCCCACTACTGCCAAACTCTTTTCTCCACTCATTTCTTTCCTTCTGGTCTTTCACTAAAAGCCAGTCCAACTTGAAACTGCCCTGTCGTTCCCTTTGCAGGTTTGATTCTCACGACAGCCAAGGCAGTGTACTGAGGGTGTAAAGTGATGACTTTAAAGTGGAAAGTGCTCTTGAGCAGGACAATATTTCTCCTTGGACACTGCACCACAAATGACCCTGCTCTCTGATCTGTCCTGAGAAGGAATGCACTTTTAGGTGTTTGTCAAGAGGAATATGCACGAACGGAGAAGCCAACTCCCTTTGGTAAATTGAGCAATAAGGTACTTTTAATGTGATCCTTCTGACATTATCCTCTTCAGGATAAAGTCCTTCTCTGCCCCCCCCCCCACCCCCTCCCTTAGCACAGTCCCTACTAGAAAGTATTCTACCCAGTCTCATAAACAGCTGCTTGCTGGCAATATAAACCTAACTGCTGCCACCACCACTCACTTTAACACATTTTTACTGTTCCAGGGACTTTTACTGGGCTGCCAAGGGCCTTTTAGGGATTCACTGAAGTTAAAAGAGATATTTTAAAGAGGAACAGATCAGAGCAGAAATGAATCAAACAGAACAGAAACACTGGATCCTAAGTGGAAATCCTTTGTGTAATTAATAAGTCTGCTTGTATTGCCCCGTTGTCCCCCAGTTTAATTTTTGCCACTTTTTCAGAAAAAACACACTATTACGCTCATATATCTTTATTAGTCTTTCTGGTTCTTCTGGACATCATCAACAAAATACATAAGCATATACAAATCCACAACAATGTTTCTACTTTTCTCCGTGCGGGCTACTAGGGAGTACTACTGCATGTGTGTAACACGTTGTAAAGCTTTTGAGCCTCCACAGGGAGGTGCATGAAGTTTGAGAAATTCACTTCAAGTGACGTCACTGCAGCTGCACGATAGACATTTCTAGAGCTTCTGGAAAAAAAACTTACTTGCCTATGACATTTTGTGACCACTACAAATTATTGAGGAGGAGCTTCGACTGCACGTCAAACCCAGGTCACCCCTTCACCCAAGCACAGAATCTGCTCCTACTTCATCTACACTGATTCACTGAAACAAAGGACTTTTTTTGAGGAGGTGATTGTGAGGTCACACCGCTCACATCAAACAGGCAGTGTGGCTGTCCCAGTATCTTGACGTGCTGCCAGTAATCCTGTTAGACCTGTATGATTGGAAGTGACCAACACGACCATCAAAGTCTGCTAATCCCTTCAAGCTAAGGCTCAGTAGAAAAAGACGAGCAGGAGTAGTGTTGTGAGGTTTGTCGGGTGGGCTTAAAACATAAGGCTTAGAGCCTTTATTATTCTTTCCAAAGTATTCCTTTGATCTGATTTTCTTTGCATCATTTTAGTACTATGTCTGTGCTGACTTTAGTCAGAAATTTAGCAACCAGACTCTTGACAGCAGTTATAAAATGTCTGAAATAGTAGCCCAGTTTTAGCTTTACTTCTTTGACCGCTTCAGGTTTCATTTCAAATTGTAATAAAAAACTTCTGTTTTGTTTTTTTTTGTTTTTACAGTAAAGCTTTTGAACTACTGCTTTGATTGTTAGTATCTTTTGATTGTAATTGTGGTGGTCTATGATACTGTCATCACATTTTATCCCAAAGAACCAAATATAAACCTGAAAGCACATTTAACAATGTGTGTGAGCCTAGAAATACTCCACTGCTATATGACTTAATCTCTAAGCTTGTCACACATTGAGTTTTATCTATCACCTTTACAACAAGTACACTACAGACATCAAAACCTAAAACGCTTTAGTGACACTGACGATCTGGCACTCTGCTCATTGAGAGCATACAAACATTCAAAGCATACGCTAATAGAGCTGTCATACTCCAACACTCAGGAAAGATGCATACATAATTGAGGTATATAAATGTGTTTGTGTGTGGGAGGGTGGGATTGCATAACAGCAACGGGGTTTCAGAACTCTAAGTGGTATGTCATGTCGCCGGATAATTAAAGACACGCTAACCATGAAGGCTGGAGCAATGGCTACGCCAGGCATCAAAAAACACACGGCGGAGGGAGAGAAAAAAAGAGAGAGACTGACACCAGGTGTTAAAGCCATCCACTTTTCAAGGTGCATCTGAATACAAAAAGCAAGCTTATAAAACAGATCACTACAAAGCAGAAGCATGCTAATCCTATAATTGCACGAGAAGAAATCTATAATCATTTGATTATTTCTTCAGAGTTCCTCCATTCTCAGACACTCTCAGATTTTTCTGTCTCTTCCCTACAAATGACACTTCAGAAGGCACACTGTCACACCCACATGGACGAGTACATGATGAGCAGGCTGCATAAACACACGTACATCCGCCCCCACACTGCATGGCTGATTTCAGCACATTATTTAAATATCTGTGTCTGTGTGTGTGTGTGTGTGTGTGTGTGTGTGTGTGTGTGTGTGTGTGTGCGCATCTGCGTGTGAATTTCTTTGTCATCAGGGTTGTGATCCAGCCAATCATCTACAATCAGCCAGTCCTTTCACACTAACAGAATAATTGCGTGTGTCTGTTGTTAATAACAGGGTGCTAAAAACAATAACTGCCACAGCTCAAGTATGTTAAAACAAACAGCACAACAAGGTAAACTGTGGCAGAGAGCAGCGTGCTGCAGAACTGGGGAGGTACTGTCGGTCTTCTTGCTGTTTCTGCTGGGACAAATAGCAGCATGCTGCACAAAGGTTTGATTCGCTCTCTGCTGTTTCAATCAGGACACAGGTGAGCTTGGTATGAACTGGTAAAGGGCAGGTGTTTGCTGTCTTTTGGACACATGTTGGCATCAAAACATGCAATGTGTCTCATGTGGGTTAAAAACATCTGCAACCACATGGGCGTTAGCGTACTGGTGACTGTTTTTTTGAGTTGGAGAGAAAAACAATGTTTCTTTCTCTAGAAATGATCGTTCATTTATACATTTTAGAGATCTGTAGCCTGTTGCACAAGCCTAACCTACACTATATTGCCAAACGTTTTAGGACACCCCTCTGAATCATCATCGAAATTCAGGTGTTCCAATCACTTCCATGGTCACAGGTGTAGAAAATCAAGCAACTAGGCATGCAGACTGCTTCTAGAAACATTTGTGAATAAAATGGGTTGCTTTCAGGAGCTAAGTGAATTCAAGCGTGGTAACGTGATAGGTTGCCACTTGTGCAACAAGTCCATTTGTGATATTTCCTCAGTACTAAAAATTCCACGGTCAACTGATAGAGGTGTTTTAACAAAGTGGAAGTGATAGGCCACATAAAATCACAGAGCGGGGTCAGCGCATGCTGAGGAGACCTGTGCGCAGAAGTTGACAACTTTTTGCAGAGTCAATAGCTACAGACCTCCAAAGTTTGCATTATCATCGGTTTAGCTCAAGAACAGTGCATAGAGAGCTGACAATGGGTTTCCATGGCTGAGCAGCTGCATCCAAGCCTTACATCACCAAGTGCAATGCAAAGTGTCGGATGCAGTGGTGTAAAGCACGCCGCCACTGGACACTAGAGCAGTGGAGACGTGTTCTCTGGAGTGATGAATCACGCTTCCCTGTCTGGCAATCCGCTGGACGAGTCTGGATTCGGCGGTTGCTAGGAGAATGGTACTTACCTGACTGCACTGTGCCAAGTGTAAAGTTTGGTAGAGGGGGGGATTATGGTGTGGGGTTGTGTTTCAGGGGTTGGGCTTGGTTCCTTAGTTTCGCATACAAGACATTTTGGACAATTTCATGCTCCCAACTTTGTGGAAACAGTTTGGCAATGGCCCCTTCTTGTTCCATGGATGAGCGAGTTTGGTTTGTAGAACTTGACTGGCCTGTCCTGACCTCAACCTGACAGAACACCTTTGGGATGAATTAGAGTGGAGACTGTGAGACAGGCCTTCTCGTCCAACATCTGTACCTGACCTCACAAATGCAATTCTAGAGGAATGGTCAAAAATTCCCTTGAACACACTCCTAAACCTTGTGGAAAGCCTTCCCAGAAGATCTGAAGCTGTTATAGATGCAAATGGTGGGCCAACTCCATAATAAACCCTACAGATTAAAAATGGGATGTCATTAACCTAATATGCATGTAAAGGCAGGTGACCCAAAACTTTTGGCAATATAGCTTATGTCTGAAACTGTCAGACGTAAACTGAAAAACTGTCACAGAAAGTGACATTATATCCAGTGCAGCATTCAGGTAGTATAGAAAGAAGTACAGAAAGTAAGAGGAATAAAATGACTGTTTTCAAAAGAACAAATATAACATACACTTTAAAATGTTAATAATTATAGAAACATGTTTTAATCCATCAAACGTCACCTAATTAACAATTCATAGATCATAGATTCATAGATCATCAATCACTTTGGTGGTCTGTTAACGTTTTTTTAATAGGATGAAGACGTCTGCACTACATGTTAATATGGACATAGATAAAGCTGCAACAATTAGTCGATTAATCAATTAGTCGATCGCAAGGAAATTAATCAACAACTATTTTGATAATTAATTAATCGTTTCAGTCATTTTTTTAAGCAAAAATGTGGAAAAATTTGCTTGTTTAATCTTCTTCAATGTAAGGAATTCCTGCTATTTTTTATTTTCAAAGGAGGACAAAATCACACTAATCCTCATCTAATGCAAGTAATGGTGACAGCACGACATAATACTGAGTGCATATCATCAAGTGATGTTGTCTATCGCAGTCAATGTTCTCTCTACCAGCATCATGTTGAATTCTCTTTTCAGATGCACAGGGATAAATAAACTTTTTCTGAGGGCTTGTAATGTAAAACAAAACATCAGACACACATCTTGCTGCACCCCATTTCATTGAATTTTTGGGAGATAATTTAGGGGAAATGAAACTTCAAGGATGCTCTCCATCAGTCTCAGGTCATTTAAACAGTCATCTCACCTCATGAGACTGGAGTCAGTTCTATGTTCTCTGTATCCATTCAGGAAGAAAATAAGAATTCCTGGGTGAACTTTTTTGACAAAACTTTTTTTCCTGCAGACTGATTGGGATCTTCACTCTGGAATGTAAAATGGACTTGCAATAGGATCAGGCTCGTATATATAAACTGGCACTTCCTAATTACAAAGCGAAGTAAAGTGAGTTAATCTAAGTTGATACTTAAGTTTAGACTGCTTTTCTGGAGAGGATGGGAGAAGAGAGAAGAGAAGCAGAGCGTGGGGAGATGAGCGGTCCTTGAGTTATTCATAGCCTCTCCATCAGATTTGTTAAGGGGATTGGAAGCAATTTAAAGGCCTCCGCTGACTGTTTGACTCAAGCAGCATTATGTCTCTCTATTCCATTATGTTGAGCCGCAGTGTGGGGATAAAGACCAGGCTTCCTATTAGCCCCTGTATAAACAGATAGGGCGATGCTAGGCGTGTGCTAAGTCTCGGCAGAGAAAGAGAACTCTGACATTGAGGAGAATAGACAGCAGCAGGCGGGAGCCTATGCCATCTCCTTGCTTTGTCTCCTATCACCTTCCCTCTGTCTGTTTCTCTCTGCACACACATACTCTCTTATCTGCTATACTCTGTGGCCCAGGACAATAGCATCATTGTTGCGGATCAAGAGGTGTTATGACTCTGAAGAACAGTGAACTGAGAATAGTCACAGGTATGTAACTCAAACAAATGAATGGGCTCATTAAAGTTAAAGTCACAAATAAAGTCAATTTGTGATCCAAATGTTAAAAAAAGGGGCAGCCACGCCGCGGTTTTGTGCATGCAAAAGGTTTGCAAAGTGAAAAAGCCCAAAGTCTACCACAAAGGGAGTTCCCATCTCCCACAGAAAACTCTGCTCTGAACTGCCTGAAAACAGCTCATTTGTAGTCCAGCAGCGTTTATTGATGAAAGATACATTTGTTACAACATAAACAGCTGAACCGAAGCAGTGTTTACTGGCTTCTCACGACGTGATCTGGCAGAAAAAAAAAAAAATCAGAGCACCTCTAATTTTGAACCTGAAAATGAGCACAATATGACCTCTTTAACTATGACTTTATGTTTTCTCTTAGCTTTCAATAAGTTAAAGAGGTGGTATTATTCACAAAGTGAAAAAGCCCAAAGTCTACCCCAAAGGGAGTTCCCATCTCCCTCAGAAAACTCTGCTCTACACTGCCTGAAAACAGCTTGTTTGTAGTCCAGCCATTTCCCTTTCATCCCTGTGACGCAAAATGCGCGTTATATAATGCTCACCAAGTGGCTAAGGGTGAGCTAGTTTGATACGCCCTCAAAAACACCAGTGAAAAAACAGAGCTGCAGCACACACCTCTTCTTTCCAAACACTAGCTACCCTCCAGGCAGCCAATGGACATAAAGTTGTTACTGTGATGTAGAGACAGAGCTCAGTTAAAACTTTATGGATGAAAGATACTTTTGTTACAGATTAATAACTCACCAGTTAAACTCTTGCTCAAGTCCATGTTGCTAAACTGGTAAGTGGATATACAGCTGAACCGAAACCATGTTTAGCGGCTTCTCACTGACCCGCCCTTCTCTGCTTCTAATTGGCTAGTAGTCCTCGACTAGGAACTGCGCATGTGCAACTCCCAACAAAAGGTCATGTAGAGGCAAGATGTATCACTCCATAGCTAAAACGAAGCCTTCAACACACAGGGTAAAAGAGGAGCTGCGGCTTTGAAAATTAAACAATGTAAACCTGTTCTGGTACAACCCCCTAAATAAGATTTTTAAAAGCCCCCACAAGTTTAAAGGGTGTTTAAGGGTCAAGACTTGGTTGACTAGTTGTAATGGTTAAGGGCAGAGTAAGGAGCTACAGAATGCATTATGTCAATGACAGGTCCCCAAGAAGATAGTTACACAAGGCAAATGTGTGTGTGTGTGTGTGTGTGTGTGTGTTTGGCTCTACATGATCATTAAGTAGACTATGTGACGTAGGGACCTGCCTCCCGCTATACTATTCAATAATGATTGTTTGTTTGTTTGTATTTCATTCTGTCATTTCTCTATGTCATTAGACTGACAGATAGAGCAAACGGTTTCAAAAGGAGGGAGGTTTGGAGTAGAGGCCTGTGATGTCAGGTGTTACTGTGTGGTAATAGCAAATGGTTTACATGGCTCACAGGTCAGGTAGGGCCCTAACTTCTGCCCCTTTGCAGAACTAAGGGCCCCAGGGAGTTGCATGCCTATTTAAATGGTGCTCCTAAACGTGGAACACCAGTGCTACTAGTTGAAAAAGTTAGTCAGGGTTAGTCAGATTTTTACGTCACTGGCCAGGGGTCTCATTAATAAAACCATACCCAGAAACCTCACTAAAAGTTTATGTGCGGCCAAAAGCCAAAAATGCCTTTATAAATCACAATCAACTTGAAATGTGGCGCACATGAGGGAGCTCCATGTCTGAACCTTCAAACGCCCATAGTTGCCTATAAATAGTCAGTTAAACGCCCCTTATTAATATTAATATGTACTGACTGTATGAAGAGAAGGAGAAAAAATCTGACAGAAAACTTACAAAACGAAATTTAACTCAGTGTGACACTGACGTTCCTTTTGGTGAAGCTGAAGCATGTTGTTTGGTGGGTAAATATAACGCACCTTCACTCAACGCTTGTGCACCGGAGGAAAGGGGGCACAGGTCTGCACATTCTCCCGTCAAGTTTGTTTTCTGTAGATCACAACCTTGGCTTGGGAAGTGGCATAAGCATGTTTCCAGCCCTGTTTTGTATGTATGCACTGTTTACAAATGAGGCCCCTGATCTCCACAGTATCCTGTTATTCTCCTCTAAACAGAAACAGATTATTGCAGAACAATAATGCTGCAAACCCAAATTGGCTAAAAGAGCTGAACTGCGAGGGCGGGAGGAAAGGGAAGAGAGGGAAAGTTGGTGTGTAGAGTTGTAGCTAATTACTCTGTTCGCACCAGTTCCCTGTTACTCTCATGCCTGCCACTACAGTATAGACAAGTGCAATTACACACACACACACACACACACACACACACACACACACACACACACACACACACACACACACACACACACACACACACACACACACCATACTAACCCACACACACACAAACACACACACACATTGCACGGTACTAACCCACCCACAGTATCCTTTCCACGTGCCCTTTGCCTTCAGCGTTGTGGCAACTGCGAGCCTCCTCTGTGTTCACTAAAATGAGCAGTCATTTTATTCTGGCAGCCTGTGCTCGCAAGCTTCCAATTAGCAGCTTATTAAAAGCACTGTTGTGCTTTTATGGTGCTGTCAGGACTCACTTAGGCCACCGTACTGGCACACAAGAAAAAGTCAGGTCACTAAGTCATCCAAGGTGCCTATATCAGGGCTCTACAATGCGACCATTTCACTCACATATGGCCCTAAAAATAGATACGTGCGAAGAGGAAATATTGTTATATTATAATTAAGACTACAACCTACCGTGATACCCCCACCCCAAAGATAATCGTTTAAAACGTAGCCGGACTGGACGTGTCGCTCTGTGGGCTGCTTGAGCAGATTATTATACAAAAACAGCGACAGAGACGCGTGGTCAGCTGAAGTGGTAAGACAAAAGGCAATAGGGATAAAACAAAGAAGGTTTGGGTTTGGCTAGCTGGCCATTTAGCTACATTGATGATGTTTGTTGAAACATGTTTCATATGCTTTCATATGCTTTTCATAAAGTCGATGTGCTCGTCGTCAGTGTCACTTTTTGTCAACTGACCAATCACAGCCTGGATGGGGCGGGACACTAAAAAAGATTGACATGCTACAGCAAACTATCAAATGGTGAACTTACTGTTCTGCATGAACTGTTATGATTATTGACAAGTCTGTACTATTCTGTAACTAGAATTAATACTATACTAGTGGTAAGTAGGTGCAAAACCGAACCGCAAAAAAACGAATTGTTCAATACACAAACCACGGCTCGGTTTTCTACATGTAATCCGCAATTTTCGGTTCTGTATTGACTGGACTGTACAGACCATTCTCAAGAGTGCTTTAGGCAACACCAACTAAACAGCGCCCTCTGTAGGTTGGCTTTTAGAATAGTCAATATCAGTACAGGTTCCACAAAAAAACATTTTGCAACAAGCAAACACCCTTTGCCCTTCCCCTTCCCCGGAGAGTACCTGTCCAATGAACTGTCAATATATCGATGACAAATCACGTAACGTTACTGGAAAAAACTGGAGAGAGGGTAATCATACCGATGCTAATGAAACGCAAGAATATTTGCGGAGGAGATGGCGTGTGGAGGCGAAAAGTTAACGTATGAGGATGCACCATCGTCTTTTAAGTGACCTGTGTGGGAGCATTTTGGATTTAGCGTTGATTACAATAGCGAGGGAACGAAGGTCGTCACTAAAACGGAGACAGTGTCGTGCCAATGTAGTTATCCCCGACAGAAAGTGTTTCCCCTGCCGCGGGAGCGCGCGTGCATTCAGCGGTGAGGGCGGACCTTCGACTTCATCAAAGTGAATGAAAAATATACCATGTGGGTTGTTTAATCTGTCGTTTTAGTGTTGTTTTATTAGCGAGGTTTGTGTACAGCACGCTATCACTTATAAACGTTTTATAGGCTTACGTTATTATTCATTACACTTAATTGAGAATGTCTACGCAAGAAGAGCGTTTAGTTTCACTCGTAAAGCAAACATTTATTTCGCGGTAGTCTGGTGATGTTATAACTGACGACGTAGTCGATCATGTCATCCATGTTACTGTTTAGCAGCTAGATTCACCCAGACGGTCACCCTTTACATCTGCTTGACTTAAAATGTACGTTAAACTGAATGCAGCATTGTAGACAACCTAAACCAATCTAAAATTATAGTCTAAAATTATTTGTATCCCACTACAACTTTCGTAGGAAAATAGAAATGTCTCCATATTCCCTACTGTTACCGAACCGAAACCGTGACCCAGAAACCGCAATACAAACCGAACCGTGGGCTTGTTGAACCGTTGCACCCCTAGTGGTAAGCTATAAAGTATACTTTTATATGAAATTTTAATTAATATAGTACCATTACATAATGGATATATTAACATTACACTAACAGTATGCTATTAAATGAACTATACTTTTCATTTACTGTTAGAATATTATACTAATGCAGTCATTTATAGCAGTTCCTCCTCCAGATTGTGGATAGTCCACCTGCAGTGGACAGATGTAGATTTGGCCAGAGCCAGAATGCCATTGTGCCAATATGTGCTCCTTCTAGCCTCCTCCTGAGAGCAACATTGTCCCTTTGCTCTATTTTAGATCTCTTTAATGTTAATGTTATAAATATTTTTCAAAAATCTTTTTGTCATTATGTGTGGCGCTGGTGGTGTTGGTGTATCGTGGATCCGTCCCTGGTTCAAAAGTGCACCAATCCATGTTTTCTGTGATGAGTGATCAGTGTTTTAAAAGCTGTTTTCAATGTGTCAGTAAAAGGGTCTTTACTTCCATAGTCCTCCACTTGTTTTCACATCATAATTGCATGCAAGGACAAGGGGCACTCACTGCTGCAAGAACAGCAGGGAGTGAATCGCTCACCTGGATTTCAGCTAATTTTGAAAATCTAATCAGCTATCGGATATCATATGTAACATACGGCATAAGTGAATAAACAAATAGTGTATTCCCCCCTCAGCCTATTCATTTTGAAAATGCAGAACATGATGACATTCATTACTAAAATTGATGATGGAAAAAAACTGATGAGAGAATTACAATATCATAAAAACAACTCCATTTTAAACCTCCATCTGTCTCTCCTCTTTTTCCCTGAGACTTTTTCCCCCTTACCCTCCTTCACACTCCAAACCCTGTCCATGCTTTCTTTAGTCTGGAGGGGCTATCAGAGGCCAACAACAACGGCAACAGCAGAATCATTACAACCCCCTCCTTGTACCTGTAAAAGGCCTTGCAGCAGCACTAGTGGTGGTTTATCCAGGCTGCAGAGCAAAGTGGATCTGACAGCCAGCACCGCGACTGCTGCATTAGTGTCTGATATGCTATGTGTGTTTGTGCATGTGTACTGTCACCTCACTCATCTTCACCATGCTCCAAGACATTAGGGTTATGTGCATCTGTGCGTGTGTTAATGGGGCAACTGAAGTTTACATTTGGATACAAAATGTATGAAAGGATGAGGGAAGAGCAGGAAAGAGGGAAAAGATAAGAGATAGAGACACACACACAGATGAAAGTGTTAAAAAAGAAAAAGACAGACAGAGCTAAGCCTCTCTTTTCTTCATGTCTCTAATGCCCCCGAGCAGGTTATTTGTTAGCCTGTTACTCAGCAAACAAGCTGTGACTCCTATCCCCTGTTGGCTGTCAAAGAGACACACATACATATAAATACACATAAATGCACAAACACGTGTAGAGTGGTCAGACACACAGATGTGTGCTCTATCCCCTGGGGGCTGCTGGAGAGATGGGCTCAAGGAAGCCCACCATGCCGACTGATCTCATTGCTCTGTAAATTGGTGTTAAGGGACAAATGTCCACTTTTGTGTGTTTGCATTTGAGTTGTTATGCGTGTGTGATGGAGTTTGAATGAGGCTGACAGTAACAAGGCAGAATGAGAAGGATGAAAGCGGAAAGAGTATGCGCCTGCGCTTACTCGCTTCTGTGTTTGTGTGCCTTGTGTATATTTGTCCATAGTCCTGCTATGAAGCTATCCTGCAGCCTATCAGTCAAGCCCTCTGTGTTCGTCTGTTTGCATCAATTTGTTCCCTCTGCCTTTAACCCCCGAACTCATCCATGGGCAGAGGGAGGGCCTTTGGCATTCTGAAGGAAATGTCACAGCCGTCACCAGTGAAACAGATACTATGTCTCCAACAGACATTGCGAGGGATTGCCTGGCTCACTCTCAGCGTGGAGGGAGCATAGAGACGCAAGGCGATAAGGTTAGCCTAAAAAATATGCAGACCACCAAGTCCAATCTATTGACAGCATACAGAGTGATACGGACTGCACAAAGTCAGATAATTAGCCCAAAATCTTCTTTTTAACAAATCAGGCAAAGCCAAATCTTATGAGCTGCAGTGATAACAGCAGCTCATACAAATAATGACATTAATGTGACATTTCTTCTGTGTAATAAACCCTATAAAGTGACATGTTATCCACATGTCCTGTCAAAAGACATACTTGTCTTCTCAAAACGAGCATGCACAATAGGTTTGACCCATTTGTGCAGTAAAAATTATATTTGGAAAAGTCCCTTCCCAGACACTTGTCACTATGAGAAAAGGCTGTTCTCTAGCATGCTTCAAATATATTTCAGCATTGTGCAAAACTGGGCAAAATACAGCCATGAAGACAAATAAAACTTTTAAAAGTTTGAGATTATAAGACAAGTCACTGGACAGGGAAAAAAACACATGTATAAAAAGGTAAGAGGGATACAAGGTATATACATTAGGTGTGTGTGGTAAGATGTGGCACATAAACAGATGGCTATCAAGCCACCATGACCTTGCATTACAGCATGACAGCCAGTAGGCCCCCAGCTGCCTTGGAAAAAGAATTCACATGTGCTGTGGATTTCTTGTCTGCTGCAGGCGAGACCACAATGTGCAGACCTTGACATAGGATCTCTGCCTGAAAGAATCAGTATGATATTTTAAGTTTCAAGAAGAGACTTAAAATATGATCCTGATTCTGTCAGGCTGGACTGTCAGGAAGGTCACCCCACAGCTGTGGGGAACTGACAGCAAAAACCTGCTAACCTTTAGCCTTTCACAGTGATACAGGAATAGCTTGAAGGTGTCTGCCTAAAAACCTAAGGCTGCAAAGACCACAGGCTCAATAACATTACATAACCGGACAGCAGTCTACGCACAACCTAAAAGTAATCAGTACAACCGAACAATTCTAAAACAAAACAACCTATGCAAATATGCTAAAATGGGTGTAGTTCCAATCTAAGTCAGGCAAAAAGGCCATGACAGGGCTACATTTAATAAACCCATTAACAATCTGTATTGCTGATGACATGACTAGACAAGCTTTTTAGTACATTTCTGTGAATTTACAGCAAAATGCTCAATGTCATTGTCCCTTTTAGAGGTGTGAGGTGAGGGGACTGTGTGAAGTTGGAGCCAAATCTTCACTGGCCACTCTCCATTGATATGTGGCCCTGTCCCTCTGCTAGCAAGGAACCATCGAACTGTGAAACAAGCTTTTCCAAACTTGCCCAAAGCCCACAAAGACGATTTACTATACTGTCAAAAGGAGGAGCAGAAGAAAACCTAAAAAAAATACATTTGTACTTCTACCTTGTCGGCCGAGAGAGAACAGCCCGGTTAAGCTGGGCCATCACATACAATTTGCTTGTTAATGCAGTGAAATATTAAATTCTGTCCCCCTCAAATGTCTGACAGAGGCTGAGAGGGTTGAAATATACAATTCAGAAATTATTTTCTCTTTCAGAGATTTTTTCTCAGAGGCTTCAACATCAGTGGCTTAGTAGTAGTTGTCATAGGGGTGGGTCACAGGGAAGGTTTATGCAATTTTATATCACCATACCACAACCACACATACAAATGTGCACCGACACTGCTTACACACTGATCTTAGCTCAGACATGCTCATTTGCACATTGCACTAATACACAAACACATGAACATCAATAAAGTATATATCAAAACCTGATGTTAGTTTGTTGTGCACACAGTCACATAACACAACCAACATAACCAACAGCCTCCCTCACATAACCACCACACAAAATGTAAATGCACGCACGCACACGCACACGCACACGCACACGCACACAAAAGATAAAATGCAGAATCCAGGCCAGGAACAAAGTGAAAAGCTCTGCAGAATAAATCCGTCTCTAAGCCAATATGTAGCCCTACTCCACACTGTGTGACTTCCACCCCGATCTATCAAAACGGCTCATTCACAAACATGGCAACACACACCAGTGCAGAATGGAGCAATGCTATTCCCGGAAGAAATAATCTTCTAAAACCATTACAGGGAACAACGTAGGTGCCGTAGCTATAGGGAGGATTATGGCCAAACCCTCTCATACACACACATTTTCCATCCTATTTTGCTCAATTTCTTTATGCTGCACATGTGCGTATGTGTAAATAGAAACTGCTCACGGAACTACTGTAACAAGCATAGTAAAGCTCATTCCACGGACTGGAACGAGTGTGTTTGTGCGTGTTCATCATTGGTGTGTGCAACATCAAGACTGACGAGCATAGCATTAGCACTGAACACATTGATTTGTCTACTGTATTTGTGTCTATTTGTGTAAATCAGTTACATTTACAGAGGGCACATCACATATTAAGATTGATGCAAAACAAACAAACACTTGACCTTGCATCAGAAAGTATGGATATAAACCTGAAATAATGCAGACTACGATGACAGTGCTTATCAAGCCAACCATGTTTGTGCCTTCAGTAAAACCATACAAATGGCATGTCCTGGTGTTTTGTGGGTCTAAGGTGTACGAAACCATGTGAAGCCAACATCTTCGGTTCAAGTTTCACATGGATGTGGGGTGGGATCAGAAAGAATACATTATATGGGTGTACTAGATGCTGTGACAAACTGATCAAATTCCCTACTTTCATTCCCTTTAAAAGACACCTATTATGTTTTTCCATATTTTATGACTTATTTACAATGTTACAGTGTTGGATGTTCATGTTAAACATGGCCAAAGCTTCAAATAATGAGGTAAAAGTATTTAAAAGAAATCCCTGTGAGCCAAAACCTCAGATTTCCTCCTGTTCTGAATGCTCTTTTCAACAGCTTTTTCTACTAATGGCTCCGTTTGACGTCACATGGAGCTAGACGGGACCGGTATTCTATATATGGTCATTTTCTCTGCAAAGCTACACTCAGTCGGTCTACACTCTGGCTGTCTGTATGCTCAACAGCAGCAACCACCTGGTAACATGCTTCAGGTCTTGGCCAATCAGAAGACAGTGGGCTTTGAGAAGTGGGCCTTAAAGGGACAAGAGCATCCACAGCTTGTTTCAGACAGAGGCCGAAATGAAGGCCTACATGTAGGGCCAGTCTAAGATATAAAATTATTTTTTAAAACTTTGAATCATGCAAAGCTGGCATATAGGAGTCACAGGACTACAATATAGGACTGGAAATGCAGAATAATAGGTCACCATTAATCACACAGTTTAGGAATCCTTTACTAACTTAAACATGATCCTGGTAAGGATCCACAAATAAACAAAAACACACCGTTCTGAGGGACTTCCTGATCTACAATTTCTCATGGAGCTGTGTGAACTGTTTTGAATGTGTCCGTCTCTAACTCACTGGCCAATTATAACAACATGTTTGATATATAGATAAGCACAGAGGTTTCTGTGGTTTCTGTGCAACAGTCTTTTTGCACAAAATGTAACCAGCAGATCAGCCATGCGTAATTTTGGCTTGACAGTGCGCAAAAGACATCAGAGGAGACTGAAGACCTTTGGTTGGCCACTAACTGTTGTGGATTACAGAGCTGCTAAAAATTACTCAATCTTTATTTTGCCTGGCTGGCATCGATGCCATAATGGAGTGAAAAAGTTGGTTTGTGTTATTTTAGAGAGGTTTATATGGGTGTGTGAATCAGAAATACAGAGACCCAAATATTATGGAATATGGGTAAAGTGAGCGGTCAACCTGCTCTGAGCAGGCGGGTGGCGGACCACGGGAGACTCGCTCATTATTGGCACCAGGATTGCAGTGTGATACTGGATTAGCATTGCCACACCCTCTATTACTCTACCCTCTCCTCCCACTGGGGTGCACAGCAAGTCACCAAGATACCAAACCAGTGCAGTTGAGGAATTAACCTCAGGGCGCCCTAGGAAAATACCAGTTCTCCTGGTGGGACCCTGCATCCGTCCCCTTCACCGGTCATGTTAGTGGCGTTTTAAAGCTATACTTTATACTTTATGCACAGTAGTGCTTTGAGGTAAATGCTAACATCAGAATGCTAATGTGCTGTTATTAGTTCTTAATCAATGTATTTTTGTACTCATTTTGAAGTACAGCATTTGAAAAGGTTGATGGAAACAGCAACATTTCTGTATGAACAAGTATGAACATTTAACTCACATGACTGAGCAGCTGTTTCTTTGTCTTCGTCTCCGAACAGCATGGCCAGAACTAGCTGACATTAAAGAACAGTTGCCCACCTATTCAGGAATCAGAAACTATTGCTGAAGAACTCTATTTTTCTCAGATCTGTGGTCCTCAGTTTTGTTTCTGGTTTGAAAACTCTACTGCTCGTTTATTACAGCTACGTAACGTCACTTTCCGACAAAGCTACGCTTTGTGTAGCCTAGTTTATTTGCTCCAACCAGTTGATGGAAACGCGCCTAATTTGCATTTTCTTTTTTGCAACATTTACAAAGTTTGCTTGACATTAGTCAGAAACACCACTAATGTTCACCATCCTAATTTAGTGTTTTAGCATGCCAGAAATTTCTAATAAGCACTAACCGAAGAGCTGAGTCGGATAAGAATGATATTGTTGGATTAAATCTTTTCAGAACTATTTCTGTCTGTAGAACACTTTGAGCCAGTCCATGAACATTATAACCTACTGGTTGTGTTAGAGGAAATGTCAGAGGATTACCAAAGTCAGTAGGCTTTATCTATGAATGTGAACAAAATGTCATAGCAATCCATCCTGGTCATTGCAATACTTCAGTCTGGCGCAAAGTGCTGGACCGCTCAACAGACAGATTGGCATTGTCAGCTATTTATTTTTTTGTTTGTTTTTTCAAGATCAGAGATTATTCCTTTTTACAAATACCTTGGTGCGGGTTGCTGTATATTAAACAGAAGCAACTCACATCAGTATTTAGAACTGCACTTTGTACATGTCCGTGTAGTTTTCTTCTAAACGAGGGAATTTATTTTGGGACAGAACATGGGGAGATAACATTAGGCTACGCTTACAGTGCTGTGCCTATCAGAGAGGAAATGCTCTGCCTCATTTATCCCTATCATTCATTTATCTGCAGAAACACCTGTGCATACCAAAATAAACACATCGTCTTTTTTGCCCACTTGACGCTGCGCCAGCATTCCTGGAGGCGGAGATGCTACAAAAGACACACCTCAAAGGGCTAGTGCATTCCACCAGGCTCTCCTAACAAGCCTATGAGCTTACTCCAAAGCTCTATAAAACGGGTAAATTTAAAATGTGAGGAGCAGCAGAACATGTAACTGATTTGTTAATGAAGATGTAAGCTACATGTGACTGTGGCTGCTAAGGGTTTAGCCCTTGGATATGTTCCTCTCTGTTTTGGTAGGGGAATGTGTACACTGAAAACACAACTAATTATGTTTTTGTTTTGGCCTTCTATCGACACAACACAAGCCATTTTTCCGCCACTGAGAAATGTTGGCCCAAGTGGCTAAATTTGAGTAGGGAAACTTTCCAAAAATGCTGGCTCATTATTGTCAGTTTGTCAGGCTGTCAAAAACACGGCCAAAGGACTTCCACAAATCAGACAGGCCAACACTTAATGGCCTAAGATTTTCTCTACAATAAGTTTTTTGGGGGGTTAATATAGTTAAATCACACAACACAGACGCTATCACTGACTATCTTTGTTTCTTTTAGGAGGCTGCTGCAAAAGTATGTAATACAGTTATTTGATCCAGAGTCTCATTGCATCAACCCATGAATGTTTTGGGGCAGTGAATCAGAGTGTCTGTCTTACGGGGCTTTATTTATGAGCCTGTTGGCCGTAGTACTGCTTTTGATGGCAGCATATCATTCAATTTAACTCTGAACTAGCTTGTAGTGTATAAGAGAGGTCCCTTTGGTTTACCGGATAAAAGGAACAGAAACATATGCTGTAAACTTACTTACTTACTAATATCTACGCAGAGAGAAAGACTAGAGTAGGGACGCAACAAAGCATCAGCATCATCATCTGTTATTATTATCATTATTATTATTATTATTATTGTTACTACAGGAAGGAACTGCCATTACTATCATTTAAAATTCCTGCAATATCTTTACTCAGTGGGTAAATGTGTCTTGCTGTGATAGTGCCCCAGTTACCAAAATGACTATTAAAAATGTCTCACTCTGTCATCCAAATGTAAAGTTAATCCCTGTATAATCAATTCTTCTTCTTGGCCAACCTTGTTAGGTGGCAAATCTGTTCTGCTCCCCCACCCCATCACCACATTATTAGTCAGACAATCAACAAGCCACTTCAACACAGAGCTAGTTTAATTGGATGCTGCACTGAGCATTACCATGCCCGTTGCCTAGCAATGAATCATTTTGCCAGTATTGGTGTCTTTGTGCATGTTTTTCCCAAAATGCCATCTATAATTATTTTGCAATTACTACCTTTTCCTTCAAGCAAGTTCATCTCATCCTTCCTGCCTAGCGGCGCTCTTTCTGGATTTACATGCTGCGATATGGCCCCTGCAGGTTACTATGTTCCTGGATTGGACACAGATCTAATATTGGTGAATACTTCCAGCTCTAATGATAAGAACACCTCCTGTGGTCATTTGGCTTTCATGATTACAGAGGCTTTGAGGGCTATTGAAGCACCTGCTCACCTCAGCCATCTATTGTATAAATCTGAACCTCTGGGCTGTCCTGCAAAAGCCGCTTTCCTGCTAATTAGTTGTCACTGTGCTGAGATGGAACCAAAACAGAAAAACTACATCTACAAAGCCAGATCATTGCTTAATGATATATTTGCTTTTGTGGTGCAAAGATAGCAATATACTGTACATGAAACGTTTCCATGGCAGCCCTGTTCCTCCAGGCCTGGCTAACTGTTAAACCAGCTACAGGTAACTGGGCCAAAATGTTGAAGATGTGTTTTACTGTTACAGAGGAAAATCCCAGTGGATCTGTGCGAAGGCCTACGAGCCACGTTCTCCTAAACCTTTGATATTTATCCACTCATCGTCCTGTCTTGCCTTACACTCTTGACTACTGACACTGTGTATGTATTATTGATGGGAATACAAAAGTCATACAGTGAGCTGGAAAAAAAACTTCAGAGACCTGAAATCCCTCATTGTGTTAGGACAGACACAGAATAACCGGAAAACAAAGGAGCACAAACACAAAGCTGTTATGAATGTGTTGTGGTTAGAGACACTGGCTGGAGGAGGACGATAGTAACAAAAGAGATTATGAGCCACATGCAGTACGTCACGCCAGGTTGGTTGGCTGGAGAGTCCAATAAGCGGGCTAAATGAGTCCTTGACACCGGCCAGGAAACAATTCCAGACTTCTTCTTTTTTTTTTCCTTCGCTGTAAGTGCTGATGCAGTGAGGTCAGCCAATACACTACCATGGGACTGTTTACAGCTATGACACTGAATTGAGATTGGAGTCGTGACATGGCCTTGAAACAGCCCTCATCCTCCTTGGACCACACTAACAAAATACCTCACTGTATAACTGTAGTGCAAGGTGAGAATGGCGACCCTCGCTCAAAATGATGAGAAGGGAGGTGTCGCACCATTTAATGGCATTTTCCATTATAAAGATTTGTTTTGTCATCTAATATTTTCACGTGTAACTTCACTTTGGCCAATTTGCATTTTCAAGTGTTTTACACTTATTGCCCACAGTAACGCAACACTGTGAGTAAGGTGTTGACTGAAGTCATTTGGAAGCTGTAGCTCGCAGTAAGGTTGAGTTTTTTAGTCTTATATTAAGGTTTTTTTCTAATAACAATATACCCACATTTTTTTTAGGCTGTGGTCATGGTATTAAAAACCGTTTTAACTACTGTATGGGTTACACTATCTTATTATCATGAAGACAATATGAATCTTCACAAACATGAATGGCAGTTGAAAAGCCTCCAACTGTAATTTATCGTATACTGGCTGACTAGCAGGACCCAGACTGTCTTTAAAACTCGCTCTCTCCCTGCTTAAGCCACACTGTGATGCTCCAGCCGGTAACGCTTAGAGGAGCAGGTGGTCACAGCAGACAGCGCGCTGAGCCATACTGAAGATTCACCCACCGCCTCGCTCCCCCCCCCCCGCCCTTATCTTTCCTACCATCCTTTTCTTTTCAAATCATTAATCCGACCACTCATCCTCTCCGGCTTGGCTTTATTTCTCTGTCACTTCCTGCCTTCTTTCCTCTTCTCTCTCTCTCTCTCGCTCCATCTGCATGTCCCCACAGACGGTGGCAGCCAAAGAGTCTGACATCCAAAGATGCACAGCAGGGTGCCCCCCCCTCCTCCTCCTCACGCTCTGCTGTTCCTGCAGCACATTCACCCACACCAAACTAAACGCAGCTGAATGCACTTAAGAAGTCACAAGGATTTAATGATCACTGTCCTTGTGTGTTTGTGTGTAGGGGAAAGGAAGCGTGCAGAGCCTTTCAACACAGGTTGACCATCGCTCTGACTGACAGATGTGTTGTAGTGTACTTGATAAAGCAGTAAAAACCATTGATGCCTATCCAAAAATCAATCTGTACTAAAACCAAAACACCCAAAATTGCTACCAGTATTTTTTTAAGTCTGCCACAAAAAGTGGAAGTTTATTGACTTTATTCTAATCCCTAAACAGCTTAAATATGAATTAAAATCTGCTCCGGTTAAACTGTGACAGCCCTGGGAATAAAACCGTACAGCGCAAAAAGATACCTGCAGTGAGTATAACATGACTAAATCCTCTCTGATTACCTTAAACACAAGGATTAGTTTCCAGAGGAAAAAAAAATCCTCTCATAAGTCTAAGTGACAGCGCTACACTTAGTGGGCAGAAGGACCAGAGTGAGATGCTGTAAAACAAGAACGCGGCGATTTCTCCATTCACTGGCGAAGAAAATGGATATTTCATTCTCTCTTAGTCAACTTGAAAATTGGTGGCATTAAATATATGTTTTGGTCTCTTGTCTGATTCCTGGAGTCCCCTCAGGAGAAACTTTGTGGAATGTACTTCAGAAAGTACAGTTTACAACGAGGCCACTTGTGCATCCTCTGAGATTTTTGTTGCACTGGTCTGGTGAGAATGTATAAGCCAGGCACAATTTAGCCATTGTCACACAATCTGCATTTGTTTCCACTGCACCTGTACTATCCTTTCCACAAAAGCAGTGGGGCAGAGGGACCAACCGCTGTCTCGCTATATTATTTTCTCGAAGAAATGAGAGCTTAGAAATGATTTGCAGCCAGCTCTGGAGGGCTGGGGTGGGAGCTTGTCTGGTAACGGTCTCGTTCACTACTGCGCCAACTCCCCTCTATTCATTTAATGATAATGACTTTGAAAAGTCATTACATGTAATTGTGACCATCATCGTGACCAATCATTATTAGTGCCACTTTTCCCATTATTGTCTGTACCACAAGTGAAGTGCACTCGCCTACCAAACATAAGTGCATAAAAAACGACGCTTGTCCTGGTATCCAAAGCAAAGTCACCTTTTCACTGACACATATTCAAAACGCTCTGGTTTGTACAGCAGAGACACAAGGCGGAACCCAGAACCAAAGCCTTACATGTTCTTGTAAGTTCTGTAGAGTAGAAAAAAAGAGCTATGCAACTGGTTAGTCCACCCATAAGGCCCTCTTACTTTGATGCAGCCATGTTTGATGCTTCCTGGTGTTCACTGTGTGAGATGCCATAAATGTAAATAGGAGCATATTTCAGTTTCAGAACTGACGGGACAGTTATAAATCTGAACTGAATATCAAACATTCAGGCAAAAACTGCATGGAGTAACATGAGGAAACATATCCTTTTCTTCAGCAGCGTTGTAGCTTCAATTTGTACGTTTGTACGACATTGCAGATTACATTTGGGACTTTCTGGTGTATAGCTTTTGAGAGGAGACCTGTTTGATCAAAAATATCACTCGTGCCACAGCCACATCGGTCTCATGTAATTAAATGTGCAGAATTTTCAAAAACAGCCTCCCAAAGCGCTGATACCCCATAGGATTTGTCATTTTAGCACTGATTGTTCTTTGTTCCATTTTTGTTCCTTGTATCTCAATCCGGAACTTAATTCTCCAAAACACATTAATAACAGTTATTGATCCATGTAGGGGAAAACTAAAAGCCCACAGTAGAGGAACAAGCTACACAATAAAAGAAGGTGGTGGGGATTTAGGTCGCAGTTGTAATGAATCAATGGCTCAACGTGCAGTCCAGAATGTGAGGTGCAACGTACACAGCGGGGTCTAAGGGGAGATAAGTATGTTTGGTTTTATAGCGCTTCCACATTCAGAGTATGTGACTGTATTAGTGGTGGCTGTGGCTCAGGAAGTAGAGCGGGTTGCCCGTTAATCAAAAGATTGGCGTGTCCTTGGGCAAGATACTGAACCCCGAATTGCCCCTGGTGGCTATTCCACCAGTGTATGAATGTGTGTAAATGCGCTATAAAAGCGCTTTGAGTGGCGCTATACAAATACAGAGCATTTACATTTACATATTAGTCCAGCAGTAGGCTTTGTAATAACTCACCTAGCGTCTTGATGAGGACATTTTAGTAGGGAAGATGTTGAGATCACAGTCACTTAAACCTTGTCCTTCCATTATAGGATGGCCTTTTACACATTTGTACAGCTAAACAGACAGCTGGACTTGCAATTATTAATTTAAGAATTGTGTCCAGAGTTCAAGGAATGGTCAGCATGAGGCAATGAAAGGAAACACTTGGATAGCAATTAAGAAGGAATTCTGGTTTGATTCTTAGATGGTTTCGGCAGAATTTGTCATAGGCAGAAAGACCCTTTTAGTACAACGGCGAGAAACACAGCAGACAAAACCTGGTTTAGCAGGTTACATGACCACTTAGCCTATGAAATCTGTCGATAACAATGTAAGAGTTTTTGTCAATTTTAATAAGGGTTTTCAAAATATAATACATTAGAAAATAAATAGATGTGATTTGACTGATGTGTGGTGGGGGTTATGCACAGCTTCCCTGAAGAGTATGCTGTGTGCTCTGACAAACCCCCCAAAGCATGTTACATGTGTTTCTCATGGTTAGACATTGCTTAAACATAACTGACTCACCAGCGGTGAAGTCCTTGTTGAGGTCAATGAAAGCGTTAGAGTGAGGGATGCGCATGTTGACTGGTAAACTCAGTGCCTTGTTACACACTGCATTCCTAAATGGGAGAAAAACCACGAGGCGACATAGCGGGATTTCAACACTCTACATTTTAGAAAGTAATTCACTGTATAAGAGCATTAGAAATAAACACAGGGAATTCAAAGGGTTTGAGAAGGATTACATTACCTGTTGGTGAAATAGCAGACTTCAGTGGAATGTTGTTCGGTGACTCCAAAAATGTCTGGGATCATGTCCCCATTGAAACTGAGGGGAGATTTTTTTGTCAATGAAATTAAATCACTTCATTAAAGCTTACACTGGTGTAACAGCAGGGATAGGCAGTATTTATGATACTGTACATGTATTTCAAATATGCAAAATACAAAATAATTTGATATGAAAGGGTTGATGAATAGGGCTTCATATTTTGTATCAAAATACTCTGGTGTTTTGTATTTTGCAGTTTAGAAAATACTGTAAAATACTCTATGTGATGGCATCATTAAAATGCTGCCTCTGATTGGTGCCTACTGTAATTTGCCCAGACTTGTTGCAATCAAAACAGAAAATTGATCCAGACTCCATTGCTCTCATTCTTTTCTTTTCTTTTTTGAATATACTGCTACAATCCTTAACATTTCCTGGTAAAGTTTTGGTGTTCAATTTAGTAGCCTTACGCTAAATCCCTTACCTGCTAACTATTTCACAGTTAACGTTAGTTTGCTACTTCCAGTCTATGTTAAGTTTTCAACTGTTGTGCATTAAAAAATGTATTATAATAAAGTGTTTCAGAGTTGAGCAAAGTGTTAACTAACATTACTCTGTCGGTTACTGTAAAACCAACCTTCATCTGGGGGATCACAATGAAATGTGAATATTTGATCTGTTAACTGGCTGCATGTCAGATTTATAGCACGACTCATTTGGCAGAGAAAAGCTGTTGCTCTCATTGTCCACTTAATCTGCTAAGTCAGTGTACTGGTGAAGGGACAGAATAGGCCGATAGAGGTTTGCAAAGTGATCTCATGGTATCTTGGAAAAGTATTTTTGTATTTCTGAAATACACAAATAGAGTAGTTTATTTTGATACAGGACGTGGCTGCTGTACTTTGTAGTTTATTTTGATCAACTTAAAATTAAGGTATTTGGTATTTTCTTTTAAAATATATTTTAATGTATTTTCGCCCATCCCTGGGTAACAGTACTGTACAAAATAAGGCAGGGCTATAGCCCTGCAATAAATATCATGTTGAGTTTTGTCGATACGGTCGGTGTAGCTCCACCTCTAAGGTCATTTTTTAGGCCAGTAGTAGTAGTGATGTTGTAATGGGCTGCATTACATTGAAGTCAATGTCCATAAGGGGGTGGGGGTGGGGGGGTAATATGCATTATGCTGGCATCTTGAATCTTATTTAAGTTGGAATATATAGAATATATAACAATAAAAAACTAGTCCTACATGTGTTTCGATATGGTACAATGTGTAAAATACATGACACCATTGAGATTGGTACTTACTCCATAACAAGAGGTTGATCTATAAAGGTGTTGTTCAGGCTGATTCTTCTCTTTATATCTGCAGAAAATGAACAGTTGGTACTTTGTTCTAATGTCAACAACTTTGAGCAAAGTTAAATTAAATATTCAGATGGCCACAAAAAAAAACTAATAAGGGTGTTCTTTTTTTTGTCTTGTAACAAAAATGGACCTGAAATTAAGACAGTACAAATTTGATAAAACATTCAGATCAACCCCTGGCTAAAGAGCTCCTACTCAGGTTTCTGCTCAGCAGCACACATAGTTTGACAACACTGTGATGTCGTTATTAGCCCAACTCAAGTCAATGACCACTGTTGCCTTACTTTGCAGAACAAATAATATTTCACTGTACAACAGGCTGTATTAGGGAAAGTCATTCTACAGTTGTGTAATTAATGTTCATCATTCTGGACTCATGATAGGGCTTTTTTACAGCACACATTCTGGCTTGTCAAACTAGGAAAAATCAAATTTTATTAATAATATTAGTGTCCCAATAAGGCATGACATGATCTTAGTATTTACACCTATGCTTTCCCCACTGTGACATGTCAAAACATCTTCTGTTACAAAGCCCTCTACGAAGTAAACAGGACAATGTAAAGATTTTAAGGGAAGCCCCATGCCTAATAACTGCTTTACATTGATAATGTAAACCAGCGGACAGCCAGAGTTTTACACACAAAAGGCTCTCGCAGCACTGACAGTGCATTTGAGAGCACGATGGGCTTGTTGTCACTTACACCTATGTTTGACCAAGTCAAAATGCCTGCTGTAAAAAGGTCTACTCAACTTACACATTTCCCCACTTATCATTTGCGCCCACTGGGTGGTTTGTAAACCAGGGATTTAGTCATAACGTGCATCACAATGTAGGACATTTACAAAATGAGTCAAATGTGTGTCAAAAATAGCGAGCTGAATCATCTGTGTGCCTCCATCCACCCCCAGAACCCATTCGCTCCTAGAGCTGTACCTAATGTCCGGTTCTGCCCCCAGAAGATGTAAACAGCTGTATACTGGGGCTTGATCTCAGTGGTAAGAAGGACATCCATCTGAGAGTCTCCATCATAGTCTCCTGGAACCACACTGGTGATGATGGTGTCCCTGAACAGGAAGGTTGTCCATTAAAATCAGAGCCAAGGACATGGTGCTCCTGCTTTTTGCTCTGCCCTTATATGTAACTATTCCCTCCTTAAGAGTAAACAAAACCACCCTGCAACGTGAGTCACCTCCTCAGTATTGACAAAGGAAAGAAAAAATTGGGACATCGCATGTCACATATATGAAAACAGCACTGAAAGTCACGTATACCTTGGAAAAGTGATGTTAACTTTGGGCTTGAAGTAAGGTGTTTTCAAGTCAGCCAAGAATATGACCAGTTCCGACCCTGAAACAGTAAGAAGTCAACAAAGGTATTATTGCTAAGTTCATTATATTCATTTGATCACGACCACAGTCTTCAGTCGTTTTAAAAAGATATTATACAAATGAAATGAAAGCACAGAAGCATATTTTTTAGACAAGCAGTAGGCTAACTTATAGGTAAATCTTTACGAAAATAAAGCGGTGAATGTTCGTCAGGGTTAGTTTGCAGTTGTATCCGTTATTATCGCGACATTCCTAAATATAAAATGAGCTCTACATCATTTTTAACACACTGACGATACACATAATTTGTACAAGCCGTAAACGTTAATTAGCTAACAGGGAAGTGTAACGTTACTGAAGCATTCACATACGCTTTCGGATGATGAAGATGTCGGTCTGTTTATCCGAGTAAAAATCTCCAAACGCTGCCACCGTCCCATAATTTTCCGCACCGAAAAGATCGGCTGTCACATCCTGAAGCGCAAATGTGTTATACCGCCCCACAAAAAGTAACAAAAATGCCAAAATATTAAATCTGAATATCCACATCCTTCTGCTAGTGCAACTCCTCACAACAACACCAACTCCTATACGGCATACAGCTTTATGGCAGGGTGAAACAGCAGCTTCTTTTGATTAAAGGACGCGTTACACTAAATATCAATTTTGAATTTAGTTATCTGAGCTGCTATTTAGACATAGGTAGAAGGAATGCACTGCAATAAGGCTAAGAAATGCAATATTAGAGTTTCCTTGTTTACGTCAGTGTCGTGATCAGGGGTGGTTTGACAGCTGACAGTTGTGTCAAGTTAAAGAGAGTTAGCTTTATCTAAATCGGAAGTGAAGTAACTTTACCTTCAGAATAAATGTACATAACGTTCATCAAGCTGGAAAGTGGGGAAGTGAACACATTATACCTAATAATACATGAAATACATACTCATTAATATTAAGTGGCCAAAGTGTGGTTAATTGTCTTTTAAAATGTGACTTTTACACGCATGTTTTTCATTACGATGACCAGACGCACTGCCTCTCCTTTATTTTGAATGGGCAAACCGGAAATACTTTAACTTTCGAGCAAATTTGACACAGTCACAGTGTAAACATGGCGAGCTTGGCAGAAGTCGGATGGAAACTCTTGGAATTCAAAGCGCGATCAAAAAGATCAGGTCTGACTTATTACTTTGCACGACATCGTACAGTGTGACACGCCCGATTGTTTCTGTTGTGCCTGTGCTTGTGTGAGACTGTCTGCTTGTAAAGCCACTGAACACGGGGGTTAGATTTGACTTGGATCTACCCATTTAATTTGTCCACTGCAGTGACGATAGAAGCATGAAAGGTCAGAGGTGTAAATGTGCAGCACTCAGGGGCTATTTTAAGAGCTTCTCACCAGGTCTCCTTTCGCTGTTACATCTCCCCCGTAGTTAACTGTACTGTGCGCGCTGCGTGTGCATAGACTGTAAACAGTGCATGAGGCTTGAATAGAGGCCCTGTGGAAGCTGGCAGACTGTGCCATTCTTGTAGTTAGCCAGCCTAGAACTCGAGGGAAATTGATATGATTATAAAACTCAAACAGCTGTTATAAAACGTAAGGATAAAAACGTCACAGCGGTTATTTGTCACCAAATGTAGGAGCACCATCATTTTTATTGATGCAACCGAGAACAACACCATGATCAGGTCTATCCAAACCCTATCACTTTGGGGTACAACCCACCTGTGGGTACCACAGACACGTGATCGTAAAGGTCACCTATTGTACCTCTACTATCAGGCTTTAGTAATATTTTTTGTTCTAAGTATAGATTTCATAAAATTGCACCTCCATGAAGACTCCAGTGGTGTTATAATAACTGCTATAAGGCAGCTGGCAAAGAGAATTGAAGGGCAATCTTGCAGCAAATATTACGTCTTTTCTATTTAAAAAAAAAAAGACTCATCTGTTCCCTGAGTTTTCTTTTGACAGATTATTAACTCAGCAGTATGCCTGTAGCATTCGTAGATCCATAGCATTTTGAAGTAAATGTTATGGCACATAACAAACAATGTCAAGTCAAGTAGTGTCCCACCTTTAGTTTTGTAGTCATTCTTCTGAAGTCCTTCTCATCATTCCATTACCACCATATAGCAATTCATCATGACTCTGTATCGCTCAAGAGTTAAAATAATTTGCAATCCTAAGCACATACAATCACTGTAAGTCCTTGCATGTTGTTCATGATTATCATTGCATCACGGTGTAATTCATTGATTCATGCATGTCGAAATCTAAGTGTGTGCTGCTAACTCCTGCTTGTGAATTGCTGTAGATTTGTGATTTAGCTGAGAGAGAGAGAGACGATTGGCCTTAATTTCAACTTTTGAGAATGGCCGAGTCAGTGGCTGCGATTACCCGGCCTCATCGGAAAGTTCTCAGACTTGGTAAGTAGTGGCGGCAGATCAGAGAAAAAAACGATGCAGTCAGCCACACACAGAACGCCAGCGAGGACACGGGTAAAGACAATCATTCTGTCATCTGGTTGTGAAAAGCTTGTTTTAGTCACATAACTAACATAAATATTTCCTGATATGTTGTGAACCAGAAAGCACAAATAGGCTTATTTTTTCTTTGTTTTCTCATCGTCTTGAAATAAATAGTTTTTGACATCTGTATCTTTTATTCATTTTTTCATACTGGTTGCTTTATTTCCTGAGTATGAGGCAGCCAACTATGTCCAGATCAAAGCAGAATTATTTTCTGATAGGAGAAAATAAACACAAGAATGTTACACGCTTTAGCACTCTTGGGGCTGATGTGGCAAAGTAGTCATATCACCCCTAGGGTGTCTACTGTTGGTTAAGCTATGCGAATGAGCCACAGTTCGCATTAAAGACCAGTACTGATGAAGTCATATAGCCTACTGAATCTACAATAGTGTTTAAGGACTGCATGACTGAAGTTAGTCATGGGATTGTTTAAAACTGCCAGTCAACAACTGTCCACATTTGTCTGATCTCATGTTAGAAATTAAAGTAGGAATATTGGACTCCCTCTATGCTCTTTTAGAGTGTTATCTTTAAAAAGAGATGGATTGGCTTTGTCCCCGGCTACTTTTAAGCTGATGGAAATTATGCTAATTTCAGCCAGAATGTGAATTTTTCAGTACCTGTGGTATTGACCCAAGGTCGAACCTATTAAAATGCAAATCTCAGCAAAGTGAAAAGTGTCTGAAAATGGAGAAAGTCTAACAGATAGGAGTTTCCCTCAAACTCTCTCAGCTCAGAGGAAAATGTTAGGATATATCTGGTGACGAGCCACATAACCATTTGAATTTGTAGCTTTGGGTCTGAATTTTGTTTTGTGCGCTGAGCCCTTTGTGATGTGCTGTGTTGCAGTATGAAAATGTGTCTATTGTTTTTTTAATTTTCCCTGTTTCTTATTTTCTCATGAGTAATTGGGAAAAACAACATTTAATGATAAAATGAAGCTAATCACAAGATATATTTTTAAGAGATAAGATAAGATTTTTCCTGTTTTTAGACCTTTTTCACCTACATGTTAGACTGAATGAAATAAGACTATTGTCTAATATTGAAACTACTGAAAAATCACCATGTAACTCTATGATGATTTTTTTTACCTTACCTTTCCTCCAGTTAAGTCATTAAAGCATAATGTTATTAAAGGTGAGGAGACAGGTTTGAGACTTATCTTTTAAAGATTTAGTCTTGATTCATGAGATAACTAAGGCATGAATTATATTCAAAAAAAGATGTTGTAGGTCAACATTTTAAAACGGTAAGACTTGTGTGACGGTAAAGTTTGTGTGTAACAGATGTGTCCTTCATCAGGTTCCATCTATGAACCTCTCAAGCTGTCCACACTCCCGCGAGAGGATGAGCCCCTATGGGAGAAGCTGGACCGCTACTACAGTGCTGGTAAGTACACATATTCACCATTGACAACCTGTCAATAGAGCCAGGGATGACCTAAAATTTATAGCTGTGGGTATATAATGCAAAGCTATCTGAAACAACGGCACGGTGAACCACCAAACCAACTGTTTTTCAGTTTGGATAGAAAAACTGTCCGTGACATCGTGTTCGCTCCGAAAACATGTAGCCCACACGGCCAGATCATGGCCACACTGTTGAGCTGATGTATGTGACTGTAAAGTCTGTAGTTGTTTCATCAGTTTCCTTGGGAATAGTTACATCCTGCACACATACAGAGGAAAAATTGTTCTCGGCTGGCAACAAATATGAGGCATGGGAATCTCTGCATGTTACAGAAATAAAAAAACCCCACAACCATCATGCGCTGACCTGAATTCAATTCTATGCAATAGTGCCCTGGCCTGGCCTGGCTTGGCTTGGCCCTGCACTTGACTCAGCTGGTAGTGTTTGTGTGTGGGAAGCCAATGAGGGATCATGTCGGAGTTGCTGCTCTCGATAATCTTATTGGAATCAGGGTTTTTTCAACAAGGATAGGAGGGTGGAGACACATGAACCTTTGCCTGCATTAAGACCTGGTCTCAGTGGATACTGACCAAGAAGCTCATGACCTGTTTAAATTGGAATTGAGTGTAAGCAGTAGGCGATTTGAGCAAAATGACCAAAAAGCATTCCCCTTGTTAACCTGCCACCCTGCTCTCCATTCCCTAGTAGAAAAGAGAGTGCAGTGGCAGAGGGCTTGTTTAGTAGTTAGAATATGTCTGCCTGATTCATTGATCCTCCATGAGGTTTGAGGACTGAGGTTCGTCCAAGTTAGAATCTCCGACCATGCCTCTGAAATATCAGTTGTAACTGAGCTGTGTGTTGATAAATCCGTGGCGCTGTCCGTGGTGCTGAAAGAGCGGAAGGATTTGTAATTGCGATTTTGTTTCTCCAAATCTCATCCTTCTGTCAGTTTTGTCTTTAATCTCTCAACTAATACTATAAATACTCATTTCTGTCTACCTATTGAGTAGTGTCACCTTCATGATTAAAGTGACAGGTAGCAATGTGTAGTTACGAGACACAGCTGCCTGTTGAAATCCTATTCCTATTCCTATAATATTGCTGTGATCATTCAGTAACGCCCGTGCTGCTGAAACAAAATACTTTAGGGGAGACATGACTTCAGATGTAGTTTTTATTACAGATGATTGGTGGAGCTGGTCATGCGCTCAGCTCAAGCATTATTAAAATGCTGGTGGAGCGGGGGCCGGGGCGGAACGGGGGTGCTCCCATTGGGCCATCCCCCTATTAAAAATGAATCACAGTAACGGAATATGGTCAACATATCTGACCAACAGTTGATTAAAATGCTGTTTGATAATGCTGTGAACATCATGCCTGCATTTCCAAAAATGTCTCAAGTCACTAGTTTGAAATTAGCTAGTGGTTACTAAGAGCTAATAAAGGGCCCAAGCTTAGTGATTTACGAATAGCTGCTGCAACCCAGTCCAGGTGATGATTCTTGCACGCTTAATCAGTAAAAGAGTTTCCAGCCTCACTGCAGGAGAGATAAATACACATTAGTACTGATTACTAAATGACCCGCAGCTGCGACTGCAGCGTTGGGCCAGCCAGTGCTACTTCCCACATCACACATGAAAAAAATCACAACTAAACACACAGCATCCTCGATTTCGGACTCGCCAGTTTTGGATTTGAACAAAGTGAAACCAGCTTTGCTGTAGGAGTGAAAATTCCATTCAAAAACATTTAATGTGGTATGACATATTGCTGTCATAAATGCCTGTGTGACTGAGCCATTAGGCTGGCAGAGGGCTGAACTCTGAATTAGAAATGTTAGCTAATATCTGTCAAATTTAGGGCTGCAGTGCCAGTATACCCACCACAAATGGAGATCTGTTTGTTTAATGATAGACCTTTTTCATGGCAAAGGTTTTGACTTGTCATTTAATAAAAATCACAAGGGGTAACTAATAGCATTAATGATGGTTCTGCTAGGTGTGCCAGTAAGTAATGCCAGCTCGCACAATAGCGAGGCCCTGGCACAGCAGCACCTAGACTTTGGTTTAGTGGGCAGAACGCAGGAGCATGTGTTTCCACTGGCTGTGTGTGGCTGTAGGATTCTGGTAATACAGCTCAGGAGGCTGTCCCCAGTGATCCGTGCCGATTTTGCCTCTGTGGACATAAGCTTGGCTTTTCTCAGTTGCTCATGTTGGAGTCACAAACAATTACAGTACAGTACAGCAGACAAATCTTGACATGCTCTTAGGAGGACTTTCTGAGCTTTTAGTGCATTCATATTTGATGATAAGCTCTGTCCAGATTTGCCCACAGTATTGTGTGTAGCTGTAGAAATCTACCTTCATTTAGAATTACTGGCATCCTGTAGTTTAAACTGACACATAACACATGTCATGCCTCCATGGAGCTTGCTACCGCTTCTTAACCCGTGACATTTAATGGATCACAGAACATATAAAAAGCATGGCCTTCTCCTTGCAGTGGCCTTGAACTGAGCTATTTAAAGGTGACCTAAATTGGCAATTTTCCAGCTGGAATTTGGCAGAAGTGCACTTAAAACTGCCTTCAAACTAGGCTAAAGGATCCCGTGGCATTTTACTGTGGAGGTGCCCCGCCTCTCCTAACAATAAAGGGCAGATCCACAAACATCAGAAGAAATATTTACCCTTTAATGAAAGATATTAAGCTTCAGGGAAAACGCAAACAGCAAAGGCCACCATAGTCCATCATCTTGTACTTCAGTACTTGAACTGATCATGAGATAAGATGACTCAGGATCGGTCCTCACTTTGCGGTACTCATGTCGACCTGCACGTCCCTTTTCTGCAGAAACGCCATGCTGAAGTTAGTTTGATAACCACACATATTTCCCAACAGTGTGTGCATCAAGTTCAAGTAAGTTTACGGTTCCATATTGAGTTGTATGAACACTGTAGGTCCGTGGTGTTTGCGTCAACAACAAAGAGGCCAGACAGAGAGTCAATTAAAAGAAGACCCAGCCTCATCATCTGGATACAAGTGTCACAGTGTGGTTCATGTTGCAGTTTGATAGCTTGTAGTGACCTGTGTTTGAACAGACACCTGTTATCACCCAGCAATCCCACACCAGCTCCACTTAAAGATCCCGGATCCCTACAAATCCTGGTAGTTAAAAAGTTCCGCTGCTTATTCCACTTTGCATTGACTGGATTGCTGGATACTAAGCAGCTGCGGCGAGACAAGGGGTTAACTATCGAGTCACTCACAGAGAAGCTCAGAGCTACAGAACGTGGAGAAGTGGATCACAGCTGGAAGTCGGCAACAAGTCACTAGTTGCTGGAAGCAACTGGTGTGAAGGGCCATTGCTAGATCATAGGTGCCCAGCCTGTGACCAAGAGCTGCCTCTGTCTAAACAATTTTACATTTCTTCATTCCCTCAGCGTATAGAATTTCCCAAAATACAAGGTGCTGATAAAACTTTATACTGCAGACTGATATAAATTTCATAAGGGCTGTAAACAGTGGGAAAGAAAAACAACATTTACTGAGACAGCCAAGACAGACAAATCACAGCTCTGGGTCAGGATTTGACTCAGGCAGTGGATTTACTTAAGGCTTTATAAACTACAGCTTTTGCCAGCTGTAAGCTATTGTATTTTTTTCTGTGCTTTGTTGTTTCATTCTACAATGTATACAGAGTGAAGGTAAGGTAAGCAGAAGGTAATTGCCTCTAACCCAGGTGTGGATTGAGGGATTGGTAATGCGTCCTGTGTGAAAGCGTCTTGTTCTGGGCTGGATGCACCGTTTTCTCACATGAACACACTTCTGGCAGATATGACACAGCCCATTGGTCTGCCCTGATGGAGGCTGCTCAGCTTGTATGTGTGTCTGTGTGTGTGTGTGTGTGTGTGTGCCATCAGTGTACAGTTGCTGGGTATTCATTAGGCTGCATTTGTATGTGTGTTTAGAAAATGACAGAAGACAATAAACAGAGCTGAGTGTGCAACAGGTGTAGCTCTCAGTTGGAACCGATTTGCTGCTATCAGCGAGCGCAGCGTCGCCTCCAGCATCAGCTGCGTTGAAACCCCATAGATTTACGGAGAAAAGCCTCAGCCAGATTGCAGTATGTCGAAAACGCGGCGTTGAACACTGGGCTTGTTTAATTGTTGTGCTGGGTGGCGGCTGGGAGCGCTTGTCCAATTCTAGCGGGGAACAAAGCCAGCATTGTTATCGCCAGCACCCAGACCTGCCTGCCAATATACCTGCTTTCTTTCTGTTTCAGGGAGGAATAGGGGTGGAGAGGGGTGAGGCTGCGGTAAGCGGTATTAAGCTCACAATGCTGTTGTGATAGGGGACTTGTTTTCCGTTATCAAGAAAGGAATACCAGAGGAAAGTTTACCTCCATCTCTCATAGTTCATCACTCCATTATCCCCCTCTGTCTCGCTCTTCTCTCCCCTCTTCTTTCATTCCCTCACCTCTCTGTGGTTTCTTATTTATGTGGCAATGTGGCCACACTCCATTGACTCAGCCTGCTTCCTGATAATACTGGAGGCAAAAGGCGCTATCACTCTGGCTCGATTAAGGAATGGAGAAAACGTGCTTTTTTTTTATAGACATTATGAGCAAAAACACAGGCTTAGCTGGGCTGTTTTTTCTTCACTTTGTCATTCATTGTTGCTGCTCTTTCTTTCCTTCTGTCGTTTTTTTAATATTCTCACTTTCCCCTGCCTCATCTTTTGTTGTGTATAGCCAGTTTAAGCCAGTTGAAGTCAGCCTGTTGGCAGGTCACCGCCATCAGGGTTGCCTGAAAAAACAGTTCTCTGCAAATACCCTGTAAACTAAGTTAAATAATAAGCTTTGTTTCAGTGTTTTAATTAGTGTAATTGAACTTCCATCCATCCATCCATCCATCCATCCATCGTCAACCGCTTATCCTGCGTACAGGGTCGCGGGGGGGCTGGAGCCAATCCCAAATCCCAGCTGACATTGGACACCCTGGACAGGTTGCCAATCCATCGCAGGGCCACACATAGACAAACAACTCACACTCACATTCACACCTAAGGACAATTTTAGAGCCACCAGTTAACCTAGCCTGCATGTCTTTGGATGGTGGGAGTGAGGGGCGTAATTGAACTATGACTCTCAAAACGTTCCTTTTTCTTGATATGTGGATTTAATATAGTTATGGATATTGTTTCTGTCACCATGATAAAGAGCATTAATTTTAAATTGGAGATTCAAATGACTATAAGCTATCGCATGTGACAATACATTTGAGAGAATAATAAAAAAAAAGCAATAAAAATAAACAGAATTTTATTATTATTATTTTTTAGCAGTAACTCACTTAACACAGGATTTTGGTGTTCTTTTCAGTGATACTTGATCCGATATTCTAAATGTCATGTCTTGACTTTAGCTACCTACTTGAGATTGATCTCCCTTGCAAAGAAAGCAAATCAGCATATTTCCCAAAGTGATGAACTATTCTTCTAGAACAAGAACAGCATTGCTTTGTTAGCTGTCTTTACTCTGTCAGCAATTTTTGTGGTTCACAACAAGTGGGTTTTTTGTGGCCTTACTACTGCATTTGTTTTTCCATTTAATAGTAACTCACAGATGTTATATTACAGGGAACATTATGACAGCATCAGCAGGAGTAGACGGAGAAGTTATTCTTAAGACTGGCACGAACGATGAACATCACAGTTGGTGTATTTCCATTTTTTCCATCTGCTGTGGGAATCTTTCTATCTTCCCTCACTCTTATTTGTTTTCTCTTTTCAATCTGTCTCTCTGTATTTTTTTCCCCTTCTCATCATCTTCTCTCATTTTCTCCACCCTGTCGGTGCAGTGAAATGGCCCATTGTAAAAGAGCAGACTGTGTGCGTCTGAGACATTAGCTGCTGATTTAGTGGGACATTAGCTTGATGGATGGCTAGGCAGAAAACTCTCAACAACAGTTGATTTGCATCCAGAGAAACTTGCAGTCTGAGACTCAACAACGTTCAGCACTCATCTTTTATGTTCTGCATCTAATGATGACTTCCACTGTGTCATAGAAGATGAAAGTTTGTCCTTCACAGTTCCAAACTGAGCAGTATCAGAGCACCTCAACTAAGTTCATCCTGAGCTTTTTTTTGCAAAATACATTTGGTGTAAATTCAGACTATAAAGATAGATTTTTTTTTTCCATAGAAATAAATGTCTGGATCAACTTAACTTGAGTTACAGTAGATGAGAAATAGAGCCTTTGTGAGAAATGAAATTATTGGAAAATATATGAAATCAAATTATATTATTAAATTTCCTTTAACCTTCCTATGACCGCAGTTTATTTTCAGTGCTCATAGTGCAGCAGACTTTTACAGTAACTCAAAAACAGCTGCTGACATTTCTATGAACATACATACCAACATATTAGACTTTAGGCCATTGTTGTTTTTTTTGTTGTCTTTTCACAGCATATATTGTATATTGTCATGGTTCCCTTTGGTGGAATACTGTCACTGCAGGATGTGACATGTTTGCAAAGTGGTCAGTTATATTTGAGCCAATTATTCAAAGTGCTTGAGTTAGTCATACAAAAACTGACATCAAAGATATAAATAGTTAATATTTAATCATTTATAATATTATGAATTGGGAGGGGATTGCTGTGTGTATGTGTGTGTGTGTGTGTGTGTGTGTGTGTGTGTGTGTGTGTGTATATATATCTAAGCATGTGCGCTTAATATACTCCGTGCAGAGAGCAAGTGTCCTTACAAGGGCACAAAAATGAATAAATCAGTCAGGCTATTTGTCTTTGCACATGAGCCACTTTATAGTCATGCAGTTACTTTAAGTCAAGGGTTACATACAGGATGAGCCAGTAGAATGTCCTCAGACTAGTAATAATACAAATGAGTGTGTCCATGCATCTAAGCGTGCCCTTTAATTAGTGTGATACTTGGAGGTGGATTACCTGAGAGCTTTATTAATATTCTGCCTAATTCACCCCGTCGACCTCTTTATCTCACTGCCAATTTGACCGTCGTCTTGAACTGACCGATACACGCCCAAACATGCACACACAAACACACATATATACACAGAGAGACTGACGTCTTCCTCCCAGTGGCCATTACTTTCACTCTTTTTGCTCACAGAGACACATACATCCACACACACACTGATTCTCTCTTGTTCCCTCATCTCAGTCTCCTTCCGTCTCTCTATCTGTCTCTTCCTCTCTGTCTTTCTTTTGCTTTGTAACAAACGACAGTGCAGAATGGATGTCCCCTTCATTTGCACCGGCATAATGTTCTGATGAAAAATGAAGTGATCCCTCCAGACAGATTAGTCATCAGTGAGGGGACCTCTGCAGGAGAGGAGTGTGTGTGTGTGTGTGTGTGTGTGTGTGTGAAACAGATAAATTACTTTCCCGGAGGCCTTCTGTTTGAGTGTGTAATATTTCAGCATATATTATTGGAGGGTTACGATCTGTTCGCATTAAGAGTTTTCATCCGTTGTTCTGTCTTCAGTAACTAATACCAAGCATGAACTTTGGTGAACTTGAACCATCTTAGTTTATCTTTGCTCGTCCATTTAATGCAGTCAAACTTTCACGTGCCTGTCATGTACCCTAGCTGAAAAATGCCATATATCCAAATAAATTACACTGGTCATTAACTACTATAGATATCCTAGTAATATATGTATATTACTAGGATATTACCTATATCCTAGTAAATGTGGTAACAGCAAAGTAATTAATATAGATGTTGATACTTTCCTACCTGATGCTGGCACTGTACATGTATGGATTCAAACTTCTTTCGCTGCTGCACCCACATCACAGTACTGATCTGGTGATTTTTAAGTCTTAAGAAGTCAAGACAACTGAGGACAATTTTGTTGATAACAAATATATAATATTTATTTATATCACTGCTCCATATTGAAATATGGCCCAGTTTTTAATCTATGTGTAAACCCCGCAAAGCTACGAAACCAACAATCAGGGGTTAGTGTTATGCCCAGCCTAGGTGGAACCTGAGCATAGCATAAAATGACTCCCCTCTTTCCCAAAACCCAAGGATGACCAGTGCCACAGACGCAGACGCAGCCAGAACTACAATCTAATAATATCAGCAACTAACTTACTTATCTTCAATAAAGGAAAACAAAATGAAATACTGGCAGTTTACCTCCCTAACCTAAACAGGAGAAAAGAGGTCAACAAAAGAGATGAATCTAACGACACTAAATAGGTAATCGCTAGGCAGTACTTCACGGCCTGGTTGGGAGTCAGGAAATAGACAGAGCGAAGTCGGCATCGGCTGGTGGAAAGAATGACTCAGGGTCATAACAGTTAGACATTTAATCCTGTTTTAGCAATTTGTAAGGACTATATATCATAAAAAAGAAGAAGAAGAAGTTCATAAATGCTTAATTTTTAACAAAACATTGCGCCACCAGCTATGCTAGCTGCTCTGTGCTGTACTTGGGTGCGCTTTGAGCTAAATGCTAATGTGAGCATGCTAGCATGTGTGTGTATCATTAGATTTGCAGGTGTTTGGTCATAAGCCAGTAGTCGAAAAAGTAATGAAGTGAAAGGAAATGTAAAGGCACTGAATACGTTTCACCCTCTGGGATGCGATGTCTGTACAAAATGTTTGGTTAAAAATCTTAACAGGAGTAAATTTACATGCTGCAAGTCATATTTTTACGCACGTTTTTGTGAAGTATTGGTTTTAGGCTTATTTCATATTACCATAACGTTGGCATGTATAGTTTTTCCTCAGGCAACTTTCAAGGACAAGATGTTGGGCTAAAGTTTATATTTGAGGAACAAACATGCAACTCACGAGGAGGTTTCCTTGGGTAATTTCTTCATTTCCGTAGGTCATGCAGTGTTATTTGTGAGTTTTAGCACAGTAAAGGTTTAGATAATCCCTGGTTCTCTAGTTGAAGTACCTTGATACCTGATCTTGCCACACCACTGAATTGGACTTTTTGACAAATTCTATCCCAATGGAGATTATGTCTGTACCTTTACCCTCATTTGAGCCATTGTCAAGTCTGTAACATTTGGTGCAGTTTGTGCACATTACACTGCAAGTGACTTCACACAGCTCCATGTCTGTCTTGACAATGCCTTGCAAAACCCTGACATAAATTTAAACGGGCACTTTTTAGGTTATGCAGCACAATCCAAGTATACTGCAGTAAAACAATGGCATCTTGAGTCCAAGGGATATTCCTTCAGGAAGTATTGCTTTTCTTTAGTCTTGCAGCCATTCACACTTTCTATGTCATGGTTCACACTTTGCTCAACTTGCAATGTATCCATCTGTTCTCACACTCATACAGTGTATACTGTAAATGTCTACACAACACAAACTGAAAAAGCTCTGCTTCAAATGACAATAATTATATTATATAATACTTCTATATATATCTATATATCTATATCTATATCTATCTATATATATCTATATATATATATATCTATATATATATATATATATATATATATATATATATATATATATATATATATATATATATATATATATATATATATATATATATATATATATATATATATATATATATATATATATATATATTATCTTTTACTTACTTTAATCTAAGAAGAATGTCTGTCAAATGTATTTGCCCAACCTTTTTCTAAATTGAATTTACAATAATTGGATTTAATTTAATTTATTTAAGGCAGAATATCTGTACGAGGAACTGGGAGGAAAGGATGAGGGAGTGGGCAACAGCTGCACACCGCAGGTCAGGCACTGCCAGCAGAAGAAGAGAGCTGTATCCTGCTCAGCGAGCTGAATAAATATGATATTTCCACACTTGACAAAAGTAGACTAGCCTGGGAAAAAAAAACATAAGTGGAGAAAGTATATACTGGTAGCCCATTACTGTCTGACTCTTGTCTGACTCTGGGGCTGCTTCGGTGTCAAGTTGACACAATGAAATTGCTTCACACGTGAACATCTAAAAACTGGATGAAAGAGAAAACCAGGACCAATTTAAGGTCATGCAAAGTGTGTTAGGGTGAGAATGTGTGTATGCCCTCAAACTACTAATAATTAATGTACATTATTTGGGGTTGTTTGCCTTCGGAACATGTGTCTTAAGCTGCACTAGCTGCATAAGAGTCATTTTAGAGCCACTTCAGTTGTAAACGGCTGATGAAGCAATGCCAGCTTGCTTGTTGTGTGTTGCAGGTGCTTCCTTCACTGGTGTTTAAACTAATGTGGATGTGGGTAGATAATAACAACATTGCCACTTTTGCAAGAATTCTTGCATCACCAGTTCAGCTCTCTCTCTCTCTCTCCCCCTCTCTCTCTCCCTCTTTAGTCAAGACAACCATTCTTAACTACCAGAGTCCCACCACTGGCCTTTTCCCGGTCAAAACATGCTCCACCTGCAAGGAGGCCAAGGTCCGGGACTCACTGTACTGTGCTGCTGGTGCTTGGGCCCTGGCTGTCGCCTACAGGTTAATACACAAAACACACACATGCACCCTCACAGATAAACTATGCAGGATGTGTTTCATGGGTGTAGAATTGAATGCATCTTTAATTGCAATGTGTATCATAGGTGGACGCTCTATTTGTGGTTATTATTACAGTTTAATTGGAACTTAGACACCTCACTTGGTCTATAGTTAAATGGCATGATAAACTAATGTATACACACATTAGTGTCAACGGTTCAACGTTTTTTTGAGGATTTTTGTAAAGGTGACCCTGGTCCATCCCAGGGTCCTATAAGTTCAGTAATTACGGCAGTTTGAAGCTGCACTGAGCAACTTTGCACTTTATAAGCCCCAAGTGGAAGCATGAAAAAACTGATCCCACTTTTCAGAGGTTTTAACTGACCATTCACTAAACAACACCCTTTGTTGATGTTACTCACCTGTCAAGCTTTCTGTTCTCACTTGCCAGACGTTGGTTTACACTTGAAACGTCATATAATTTTGGACGAATGGACGCCAACAATGGGCCATTGATTTCATACAGAGGAAGAATAGGCTTCTCATTTGTAGGTGATTTACTGTAGCTGTCTGAAATGACATTGGTAGCTCAAAGATTTTAGCTGATGTGGCTAGATAGCAAATTATCATACACTATTACAAATAATTTAAATATACATAATATTGTGATTAAAAAACTGAGGGTAAATGTCCCAGGAAAAACATTGTAGGATGAAGACTGACCAGTCTGTTTGCTGGACAATGATGTAATGTTATCTTGAGTTTGGCTGTGGTTGCTTAAACTTCCCCAATCTGAATAAGCAGGACAGAGCTGCTAACATTAACTTTCACTCTGATTCAGGAACATGTGCTGGTTGTTTTAATTTTCGAACTAATGTGGTTAGTTAATGACCTTGGTGTTGGAAGCAGGAGTGGAAATTTACACCCACCCAATGCGGGTAGATTTTCTGTTTGACGGTTAAACGTTTGAAGGCTACCTGTCACATTGGCGGGTAAATGTATTCGGCATTTTATATCTATTTGACGATAACTAACAGCAACACAGTGTTCCTGTCTCTTGTGTGTTGCACTTAATTGGTCCCCGCTGTACCCAGGGATCTAAAATCGTGGAACACACCGATTAGGGGTGTTCATTGGTTATTGTTTATATTTGTGTTTTTGATTAGCATGGATGTGTAAGGGGTGGGTGTTGGGGAATGGGAGTCCAGAGGGAAAGCGGTGAGGGTGAAGTCATTCATACACACCGCATTAAACGCAGAAAGAATATCTGCCATTATGCCACATTCTGTTCATTCATACTGAACAATCGTTAGCGTCATAATCCATGTGTGCTTTCACATAGCGGTCTGGCTTTAACGGAACCAGCGAAAAAGACTTAAGTGTTAATATAACACAGATGTTATACCAAATTCTGCATCCCTGCCGAGAATTGCATGCACAACCAAATACTATTTGAAAAGGAAATAATATTCTCTGTGGGGTTCATTATCAATGGTGATAAATGATTCGAAGTAGATATTTTATGAACATTTAGACTCAATATTTTTATTACTTAGTAGAGGTAGAATCCCTTAAGATTCAGCAAAAATATATGATAACCGCATTAGATTAGTGTGCACAGCAAAGTGTCTGAAATAGACCCTAAGAGGTGGATGCATAACTCTGCAGAACAGATGTTGTAGGTTACCTGCTGAGATTTCAATCCATCACCTCTTTTCTCAGCATATATGAGTGTCATCTCCCACAAGGTGCGTGCAATTCTCGGCAGGCGTGCAGAATTCGACAGAAGACAGGCCCAAACCAACAAAATGAAAAAAAAAACAATGACAAACAATGACGAAAAGGAGGCTGAAGCCCAACATACAAATGATTCAGTCTAGTGTTTGATGCACTGTCAGATCTTCTAATGGTCCAGCTGTCCTCCCCAGAGATGAAGGAGTATGATCCATAGACTGTATAAGCTGTGATCCTGTGGCACCAGGGCTCTGTCAGAACCAGGTGGCCAGACTTCCTGGACCGTGCAAAGAGGGTGATTGTAGCAAGTGAGCAGTCTGATGAGGAGGTGTAAGTTGAATGATAAAGCATGATTAATAGTGAGTAGTGCTGAGATTTAAGTCGAATGATTAATGAGCATCTTGTAAGTTTAGAAAACAATTTACTGTTATGTATTAATAGCAATAATATAATTTTGCTTCTCATTCCTCTTCTTTAAGTTTGTATTTGACATAATACCTTTTTATGTCAAATAAAAGGACTGCAACAAATGTATATGTGACACAAAAAGGCAATTTATTATTTTGGCTGGTAAAAAAATAGGCAGGTGGATTTTTTCCACCTACCAGTCCCATTTGCAGGTGAGCCAAAAATCTCCACCTCTGCTTGGACACTCGGTTACTGCTGTAGGTAGTAAGCTGGTCAGCGGGATATGCAGATGACTGCAACTTACATTTGACCAGATAAACAAACTTTTGCTCTTGTTTTTTGGGGTTTTGACCTACCGTGCCTAGTTATGGTTTCTAGACTATGCTTGGACAATCGCTGTTTGGGGGTGAACACATTTAGTCAGTGCTTGCTTGTTGCTATACACACAAAGAATTGTTACATCATGTTGTGTGAATGTGAATATGCAAGTAAACCATTCATGACTTACAAAATCCCATGGACAAATAGGGCACATTTCAGTTACTTTTGGTGATGTATGCCTTTAATAATCTGATAAAATTATTGTATTTTTTACAACACTTTCTGAAGCTGAGATTTGTATATTCGTCACATAGTTTGTGAGAGAGACTGTGCAATAATGTGACAGTGCAACTAGAAAGTATTACATTTTCCAGCACCACAGCAAATGTGATGTAAAAGGAACACTAAAATGGATGGATGGATCACTTATAGTGTGTTTATAGAGCATTGTGTGCAAAACAGACCTATAATCCTCAGTTATATTGGTTTACAGTTATCGTTTCACAGCTTTCTGCCCCCTCTGTCCCTTCTTCTTCGCCTTTTGGTTTTGTTCCACTCGCTTCTGTTTCATTCCTGCTGACCCTGATCTCTAATCTGCCTCTGTAATTTGAGGGCTTTGCTTTTCAAACACACCGAGATTATTGATTCAAGGAGAACAGTTTAGAATTTCACTGAGAACCGTTTAAAAGCCCCAAACTCCTTTATCAAGTGTCCCTGCACTTGATGCCTGCGTTCCTCAGTGATTAGTTTCTAGGGAAAGAGTAATTCCACGGAATGGACCCGTAATAGGACAAAGAGAAAGGAGAAAGCACAGAGAGAAAGATGTGGAGGGGAATAGAAATATTGGGAGGATGGAGACAGAGAGGAAAAGGAAAGATAAGGAGAGAAGTGGATGCATGAGGAGGAGATATGGGGAGATAGAAGGTGAGGTGGGCAAAAGGGGAGATCAAGTGAATGGAGAGATAAGAGACAGGGAGAAGAGATGGGAGATGGAGAGAAGGACTAAGTGAAGAAATGAGTTCGAAGGGGGAAGACAGAGGGAAAGAAAGGGGTAAAAATAGAGTGTACTGCAGTGATGTGACCAGCGGCAGATCCCAGTCATCAGTCATGGCTGCCTTCTATTAGAATTGTCACTGGGATTTAATTAAGATAATTCTCATCTGACAGGCTTGGCTAGTGCCATTACTTACTTCACGCCCAGCTGTTATATGTGTGTGCTGTGTGTGTGTGTGTGTGTGAGTGAGAGGGATTCATTGACTCAACTGGCACTTTGATTTGCCACAAACTCCAGACAAGTTTCATCCTCTACCTTGCGCAGTCACATTTTATTCTTTATTTATTTTTTACATTTTTATTTGTAAACGGTAATATTTATTTATATTTGAATGGGGGTGTGGGTTATCAGCGTCCAGTACTAAGATTAGTCTTTTAATATTTTCTTGTAGTTGTCTAACCCATTGTGTTTTCCTTAATAACTAAGTAATTAAATTTGAAGAGCTGGGTATGTGACTATAAACCCTGGTCGGCATTGGATCGCCTCATGCATATTACAATGTTGAATATTTGTAGTCTGGTAATGAATGTCTAATGAAGTACTAAGATTAATGTACCGTCTACCACTGAAATCTGTTTCATGAATGAAACACATTTCACTTCAGCAACTTGGCTTTCCTCTGTTAATGTCCAGTGAGTAACCTTTGTGATGTGCATCTGGGACCTGCCAGCTCCACCAGATGCATGCTGCATCTCAGTTTGGGCTCTACAACCAAAATTGATTGACTTCTGAGTGGTATCTTATCACGATTGCTCTCTTAAAACAACAGAGTAAATACTAATCAAAGCTTAAATGCTTCTCCACAAGTCATTTTATTGTAATGCATTTTTGCTCAGAATGCAGACATATAACACTAAGGGTTTTTAAGGGTTTACAAATTGCTCATTGATTTTATTTTAGCCACTGTTGAATACCACTGATGAATTGTTTTAGGCAGCCTACTTTGTGATAAAAAGACTGCTAGTTCAACCCCTGCTATCAACAGCGACTGAGGCAACAAATGATACGTTGTTGCTTTTAGTGCTCCTGCGTTTAGTGTTTACACTGACATCTTTCAAATGAATAAAGAGGAGTAAACAGGAAATCAAATGAAATGACGGACAGCTCATTCATTGGGCAGTTTAGGTGACTGTCACACTGCATAATCAGCATCGCATGGACCCACGTTGGACAATGTCGAAACTGACAGCAATTCATTAAGCGCTTTATTGCACCTTTATTTATCTTTTCTGATGGACACAAAAGCCCACAGTGAAATAACTAATTATAAGCATTATTTGAGGCCGCAGCTATGCCACAGTTCAACCGAAAGCTTCCATCCAAAATGAACAAAACACATCACAATTTGTTGAGCGTCCAAATATTTTTGCTCTGCCCGTGTGCACAGGGCCCTGTGTTGTCAGTGTTAAATCTACTAGGGTTATTTCTATACGTGTTATTAATAGTTGTGGTAAATGGTGGGTTTACATTGCTTTTGTGAAGCACAAATAAAGTCTGACTTGACTTGACTCTTAAAGGATGACTCCAGTTTATTATAATGTAGACCTTATTTTGTACTTGGCTATAATTTAAAAATATTTGAAGACATTAAATTCAATGGCTTAATTGCAGCATCCGTAAAAAAAAAAAGTCCAATGATCACACAGGTTTGAGTTAAACCCAAACTAATTATTGCTCATACTATTTGTTGTAAACATCCATCACGGTTCACAGTGCACAGTTTATTGAACTTTTTTTTTAACCTCCAAATAAAGTGGTTTAGACAATCTGACTAAACTGTTGGCGGGTTTTTTGCCCCATCTGTCGTTGTTGTAGTGATGTTGTAATGTTCCCAAATCTCGGTGATTACGTTGGTGAGTAAAATGTTATGTTGACTGATCATAATGTCCAAAGTACAATAATAAGACCCATTGTTCATCATGTATTCATCCCCTCACTGTTTGTTCTTCCCTCATGTGTTCTCCCTGTTTACCCCTCTATGCAGGCGGATTGATGACGATATGGGGCGGACCCATGAATTAGAGCATTCTGCTATTAAGTGCATGAGAGGGGTCCTCTACTGCTATATGAGACAGGCTGATAAGGTGAGTTTTTAGCCAGCCTCCACTCAGCTCCTGCTCTTACACTGCATGTTTGCATAAAAGCACCCCGTGGCGACACACTGTATTACAGATCAAAGGTATATTTCTGAGCTGCTATTCATCAAAGCCTCTCAGAGCTGGAGCACTGGACACATCTGGTCCCTCTTTCATATCATAACAATTGACAATGGGAGCCGGTGGCTTTAGTCCTAAGGGCTTAATAACCAACAATCTGTTAATTACCAAAGACTTTTTGCTCCGAAGGGGGAAATTTCACGCAAAGCCTGCAGGAAACCTGGTTCACGCGCATGAGTAGGCTGTGAGTGAAAAATGGCATAAATACACCATTTTAAGTACCTAAAAAGTGCTCTCTAACAGCATTTTTTTATAGAGCAGACTGCTGTGTCACTGTGCATGCGCATGTGTATAGTACGGGCCTTTGAAAGCCATTCTGTTTCATTTTGCTTCGACCTTGACGACCTAATTTAGGGGAGAGCTTTCCCGTGTCTTAATTACAAAGCTGCATTTACACAGTTAATTACACAGAGCAGTGTTTGTTATAGCCCCGTCTTCAACACTTACGGAGAACATGGCGTTTTTAATGGAGACATGACACAGGGCCACTGCTCAGCAAATATCACAGAGCAATACGGCAGTCGGGCCCCACTATGGTGTGGTGTATAGGGGACTGAGGTATTGAGGTCCCTCAGATTAATTAAATTTTTTTTAGTTGGGATCAACAAATTGTAGAAGTCACTTTATCAGTTGGTAGGATTAATTCATGTCTGGAAACCCCCAAAGCTTATAGAACCAGAAGATGCAATCGTACAATGCTGCCATTTTCTCAGGCAACCAAAAGCACAGGACTTCAACCCTGGACACAGGGTACAGGTCCTATGTCCAACATTTTGTTAGGTTTAGACCCCTAACAAATAGCTGATTAACATATTTGAGCATTTAGCACCTAAATAGCCAGATACAGATTTCCCACAGGAGTTGGTAAGACCAAAAGGTTAGTGAATCTTTGACATACATTCATCAAGTGGACACAAACATGACTTCAAATGAATACTAATGTGCAAATAAACAACTCCTAACAACTTTGCCATGTCAACTTTATAAGGTGATACATGAGATTTCAACTTTAAAGGTGCAGTGTGTAAAAATTGAGTCACTTCAAACCGCCTGATCCATGATGTAAAACCGCCTGATCCATGATGTAAAACAACTGAAACAGACTATACAGACACATTGTCTGTAATGTTACTTTCAGCTTTAGATGAGCCGGGACTGAACACAGCGTGACGGAGGCCAGTTTGACAACTTGAATTCAGAAGGTGTACGGTTGTATTTTTCTGATTGAGAAGGAAAATAGGTTTTCTGAGTTTATTTAGTTTATGTACTCAACTAAAAGAGCGATGCAAACTTGCATGCATATCCCAGCTGAAACTGTGGGGGGAGGCCTGAGCTATACTACTGGATTATTGCCTCTTGAGGTACAAAGTCATCACGAGACAAGGCGGGCCAGGCCTACCAGGTTAGCATGCTAACTTCTGTATGTCTCTGAAACACAATACATAGTCTTTAATATGATGTCAGAACTGTTACTTCTTCTATTCTGTTGATAATGTAAGTTCATTTTTTTTATGTTTGAAATTCATAAATATGTCCTTACACATTGCACACTTAAGTAAAAAAAAGTTTCGTTGATGTCTTTTTCTTGATTGCTTGCTTTCTAAACTACTGCTGTACACTGGCTTTACCCCTTTATGGGTTGTTTTAGAAAATGCATCTCCTTGCAACCAAAAATTACGTGGAATGGCCTAGCAATTGGTCTGAAGAGATGCAAGAGTTTTGTGTCTGCAATAGATTTATAAATAATTGCATGGAAGTGGACATGTACAATTTCCTAATACTGTATGGAGCTGCAGGCATTGAAGTGTTTCACTAATTTGAAGCTCATATTGGCGCACTGCAGCACTCAAAACAATAAGCAAGATCTGGGGCCTCTCAGAATATCCCAAGAGTAGAGGCACTTGACACTGTGGCTCTGCTGGAGGGACAATCAGAGAGACCTCTACACAGAAGTAGGTTTTATAGAAACATAAACAGCAGTATCTATTGTTAGCGGCGGACAGAGGTAGCTCCCACTCTCACGCAGGCATGCACACATGCAGGCATGCACGCACACACACACACAGATATTAGCCGCTGTGGGATCATATGAAGTGGAGCAGTTTCAGTAAAAAGTGGGACAGAGGGTCTCCACTATGACCTGACTAGCAGAGAAACAGAAAGAGAGAAAAGGTGAGCAGAGGAAAACACGGGAGGATAAAAGGGGGTCTGAGGAAGAGACACAGAAAGCAAGAGGAACAAAAAAGGAAAAGGAGAGTGAATAATAGAAGGTACTGGGAGGAGAGAGGTAGGAGAGAGGGAGGGTGGGAGGTGGAAAGAGAAAAATGGAGACAGCGAGGGAGGGCTCAATGATGAAGAGAGCACAAAGTTAGGTAGAGAGGAGAGAAACAAACGAGGTAAAAATGGGACAAAGGGCCAATTATTTATAACTCTGCACGATAGGGATGGCATCCCAGACGTAATTTGGCGTGTAGTTGAGTCGATGCAGCAAACACACACATATACACACACACACAAAGTCACTAACAAACCAGCGAACACAAAACACGACACAACATATTGTTTGGGGGGTTTTATGTGTCTGTTGCCCTAAATCTGATCCTTACCTGCTTTAGAGCAGATCACTACAGTTATAGCCAAACATACGGGCACCACTGCATGTCTGTCACATAGTGCACTACTTCTCCCAGAAAATTGTAGTAATTGCACATGCTTGGAATTCTCATATTTATTTCTTGGTTCAACACAATGAAAACAGAGAAGAAAAACAAATCTCCATCCCATGCAGAACTATAAAAATGGACTGGACAAAATTATTGGCTCCCTCAACTTAATATTCAGTAGCACACCCTTTGGAAAAAGGGTTTGGAGTTTCTCACACCTCTGTACTGGAATTTCGGACCATCCTTCTTTTGCCAGCTGCTCTAAGTCTTTGAGATTTTATTGGTTCCTTCTCCTAAGAGCTATTTTGAGATCTCTCCACATGTGCTCTATAGGATTTAGTTTTGGACTCATTACTGGTCTCTTCAGAACTCTCTTGTGCTTTGAAACCATTTTGGGTGCTTTGAAGTATGCTTTGGGTCATTGTTCTGTTGTAAGACCCATGACCTCTGATGGAGACCCAGCTTTCTGACACTGGACGCTGCATTGCGCCATAGAATTCTTTCGTAGTTTTCACCCCGAAACATCAGTGAACTTCCTCCATGTTTGACTGGAGGGATTGTGTTCTTTAAAGGCCTCATTTCATTTTCTGAAAACAGAAGAATATGATGTGCTTTAGCAAAAAGCTTTATTTTAGTCTCATCTGTCCTCGAGACATTCTCCAAGATAAATTTTGGTTTCTTCACATAATTTTTTTGCAAATTCCAGCCTGGTATTTTTATGATTCTGTGTCAGCGGCGGGGTCCTCATGGGTTCTCCCTTTTCATTCAGATGACAATGGATATTGCGAGCTGACACTGTTGTACCCTGTGTCTGCAGGTCTGCTTGAGTTTGTTTGGAAGTTTACTGAGGATCTTCTATCCACTATTTGAACAATTCTTTGTTGAAATAAACATGAGAATACCAAATCATCTGTAATTGCAGCAGTTTTCTGGGAGAAGCAGTTCATTATATGACAAACAGTAGGGGTGCCCATATCTTTGGCCATGACTGTTATCTGCGTGGGTTATTCCTCATAAGACAGATTTATTGTTGCACTTGTTTTTTTCTTAGAAACGATCGATAATGTGCAGTATGTGTCGCTAGAATGTTTATGGATTCATGTAGCCCTGCATTTCAGGAAGTTGAAGACTGTGTTAGAAGTTATAGTTCCATTGGATCCAACGTTAGTATGGACCCCTAAGGCTTTGTACTAGAAATGGCTACATATTCTGAAGAAAATGTACATGTGCTCATTTCTGCTGCAACACTGCAGTGAAAATATTTGAAACTGCCTAAATATCCTTAAAGTTGAATTCTTTGTAGCTTTTGAACTGTGTTTGTACAGTATATGTGAGTTTTAGCTGAAGTGCAGGCTCTAAAAGTAGTTGAAGCGCCACCTCAAACAAGAGCATTGAAACAAATTAAAGTGGCAGATTAAGCCACAAAACTAGCTGAAGTATCGGATGAACTGAAAGAGATGAAAGAAGTTTAAGTGGCAGTTGAAATTTAAACACATTAAACATGTGCTCAGGCGAAAATACTAAAAGGAGTGGAAGAGTCTGTTGAAATGCAAGCACTGAAAGGAGCTGAGGTGTCATTTGAAGTGTAAGAAGGTGAGCTAGTCTTTGACTTGATTGTCCCCGAGGGAGGTTTGTTTTCGCAGGCTGTTCAACATACACGCATATATATGAAAACAATGTACAGATAAAGACAATATCTCCCCATAAATACATTCCTATATCCCTGCACACAACATAGTCAATGAGTAAGTTTGTTCAATGCTGTAATTGCAGACTGGACAAAACCCCTGCTGAAGCAAGCTCTCTTCTGTTTCAAGGTCCCGGATCTAAGTCCAGATGGCAGTAATGTGAAGTGATAATTGAGGGGGGGATAAGTGTCATTTGCTATTGTGAGGGCTAAGCATGTGATGGCTCTGTCATTTCTGAGACTTTGGGTGTGGGAAGGCAGATGGTTTTAGAAGTATGTGATGCAGGTAAGTTTGAGTTGTTGGAGATGGTTAACAATGGTCAAGAAGCTGGGGTTACATTACATTTATTCGTTTAGTTGACACTTTTATCCAAAGCGACTGTCGCATGCCTCTGACATTGGTAGATGTGTCACAGTGGGAATTAAACCCAGGTCTCTCACACTTTTCCACTGCTCCATCACCACAGGGGCACTGCAGGGCAACATACAGTTTACAGATAACATGTGCTTTGATTGATTTGCTTTAAAAAAAAGGAATACAAAGAAAAGTTGGCAAGGAGGTAGCCTCAATATACAACAAAAACAATGCAGCCATTGGAGAATAACAAACCATACAGCAAGAGCGTTTGTGTACTTACTAAATATATGAGGTTCAAAAAGTATGTGTTTCTGAATGTGGAAGGCTGCTCCTGTGGTCTACTGTACCCTTATTGAGGAAATAAACGTCTCTCCCTCTCTCTTCCTCTGCTCCGTGCTTACCCTTGACCTCTCTCTTTCATGCTTCCCCTCCTTTTCCGTGTATCTCTCTACCAGGTGGAGCAGTTTAAACAGGATCCCAGCCCCTCCAAGTGTCTGCACTCAGTGTTCAATGTAGACACTGGGGACGAGGTGTACTCCTACAAGGACTACCACCACCTGCAGGTCAGCCAGCAAGCAGACAAGTGCAAAAATAAGGCAACACTCAATAAAATGAAAATTATTTTTACATGCCGTATATCCGTAGACACAGTGTTTGAGTGTGTGTGTGTGTGTGTGTGTTTTGGAGATGTCGTCACTAGCTGCCGCCCTCAATGACGCAATGATCATTTCTGCAAAGGTTAGAAGTTTATTAAGGCTAAAGAGACAGATTTTATTATCATTTTATAAAGACTGTAGAATAAAATCACACCACACTACTTCTATTAATATCTCTCTGGTAACAATTATTTCAATATTGAAAATGATCTCACTGGCTGTAGTCAGGGAAAAAACTATAAGAAGAGAACCTCGATGAATGAACAACAGGATGAACAAATTGACCCATCAATCTCTTAGTGACAGGTTTTGTGTGTCATACAAAACTGCCCATAAAAATGTTTAATTTCTTTGTCCCTCTGCTTGGCATTCATGTACGGTTGGAAAATTGACTTTTCCTTCAGAGGTGGATATGCATTAAATTGGTACTGGAACAGCTTATTCACCCGTCAATGGTATTGACAGAGGTCAATTTGGTGTGCAACGTTTGGATGGAGACTGCATTTCTAGTGAAGGATGGCCAATACATCAAGAGAGCTAGATAGAAATGCCTGTGACAAAGAAAAACTCATCAAAGCTGGATAGATGTTAAACACTTACTGTATATCCATTTTTTCCCCTTGGCTTAGTTTTCTCTCCAACAACTTTACTGTGGAGTAAATTGTGTTATTGATAATACAAGTCCAAAGCCAAAAGCCTAACAGCTAATATAAAACTCATGTCTAAGTCTCTACACTGTGTAGGAAATCAAAGAAAGCTCTATTGACACATTTAAAAATATCACAGAGTCGACAAATGACAGTAATTGTTTTAATGGTATCTCATCCACTCTGTCCTTCCCTCTGTCATTGCTGCAGATCGATGCCGTTTCTCTGTTCCTGTTATACCTGGTGGAGATGATCTGCTCTGGTCTGCAGATCATTTACAACACCGATGAGGTAAACAAGACACTTAAATGACTGCCACGGTGATCGATTATGGACATTAGGGATTTACACCCTTTCCTGTTTGTTGGTCTGAAATTTTCTAGCTAATCATTGAGCGGCAATCAGTATCCATCCTAAACAACTTCTTTTCTTATAAAGATAATTATACATTGAACAAAAAAAAAACATTTCCTACAATATTGTTTCCTGTGCAGAGTGCTGCTTTTTCTTTACTCTCTATACTTCAGAATGAATACATTTAGAGATTTTTTGAATCAGTGTAAAACCAGTTAAAATTAGTTTTGTATGTTTTCTTGCCCATGCTAGGATGGCTATAGGAATGACAATGCCTTTGTCTCTGCCTGACATTTGAGCCACCACTTTAGACTGAAATATCTCAACATCTCAACAAACATGCATGGTCCCAGTAGGGTGAATCCTACTGACTGTGGTGGTCTCTTACTTTTCATCCAGCCAATAGCAAGCCAAAATTTTTATTTGTCCAAAACTTTGGTTTATGACTTTATACCTGCAAAATTAATTACACTGAACAAAATTATAAACGCAACATTTTTGTTTTTGCCCCCATTCATCATGAGCTGAACTCAAAGATGTAAGACTTTCTCTATGTACACAAAAGGCCTATTTCTCTCAAATATTGTTCACAAATCTGTCAAAATCTGTGTTAGTGAGCACTTCTCCTTTGCCGAGATAATCCATCCAACTCACAGGTGTGGCATATCAAGATGCTGATCAGCATGGGTATTGAACAGGTGTGCCTTAGGCTGGCCACAATAAAAGGTCACCAGTCAATATCTGGTGTGACCACCATTTGCCTCACACAGTGCAACACATCTCCTTCACATAGAGTTGATTAGGTTGTTGATTGTAGGGCTGGGTATTAAGTTCAATACTTTTTAGGCACCGACCGAATTGCCTCAATACCACCGAGTATCAAAAAATGTCTTGTCTTTCGGTACCAAAGTTCGATACCTAAAGGTTCTAGTTAACGCCAATGGGCCAATAAGCATGCAGCATTCTTGACGTGCCCACATCTAAAATTGATTGTAACTGGCTGTGGTGATGTAAACACTAGCTCATGCCGGTTACGCACAGAGACGTGGCTCGTGGATGTAAAAGACGTGGAGAAAATCTAGTGTGGCTTGATGCAACAGCGCGTGATGCAATATTTGCGACATAAGATAATTGCTGACAAGAGCAGCAACACAACAAACCTGGTGAAGCCCTTGACTGTGTGTGGAATAAACTTAACAGCAGAAAGTCGGTCCGTCTTTGCTGCAACAAGACAGAGCCGGTGCATCACCGTCTCAGCGCCCTGCTGCCACCGAGCCTGCTTCAACACGAGCAGTGCTGGGCAGTAGCGTTGCTACATGTAGCACCGTTACTCGCGTCGCTGTTTTCAGAATCAAATCAAAGCTCTTTTATTGGCCGAGTAGCGTGGTAGCTACCACACACGCTACATTTTTCCAAGTGTTTCTGAAGGATCAGTAAGTGACGCCACCGCCGCACACGGACCTGTATGTGCAGCTGGCGGAAGCGCTTCCATGTGAGGTGACATCACTTACCGATCCTTGGGCTGATGTCTGCGACTTTGCTGCAGTAGATTAAAGAGTTTCCTTTCTATTGTGACAGTTGTCGCCTGGCCACCTCTTCCTCTAGTGAGGAGGAAACTTTGATATGTAGTGGCAGAAACTTGTTTCCATGAGATGAGAGATTTCTCTCTCTCTCTCTCTCTCTCTCTCTCTCTCTCAGGCCTGTTGCCATGGATGTTTAGGTTGCAATGGTGCCAGAGTAAAAATTCACATATAAACAATAAAAAAATTATAATTAATAAACAATGAAATTACATTATAAAATGTAAAGAAAGAGGAATAAAAACAACAAAAACACAATATAGGCCGATGTTACATTGAAAATATGTCTTGGTTTTGACAAGCAGTAGCATTTTTCAAAGGAACAATTATTAAAATAAACTATTAAAGATAATAATGTAATACTTAAGTTGCTTTATACAAACAACAACGATTCTCCGTTTGTTGAGAAAATATACCAATTTTATACCAATAAAATACCGAAAAAAGTATCGTTCAGGAACCGCTATCGAAGTTGAGGTATCGGTATCGATATCGAAAATCTTTGAACGATACCCCGCCCTAGTTGATTGTGGCCTGTGAAATGTTGGTCCACTCCTCTTCAATAGCTGTGTGAAGTTGAAGTCACGTCGAGACCCTGATGAGGCGACAAGCATGCGGATGAGATTCCCTGAGACGGGTACCGGCACCTATTTTTTTCCATTTAAAGCACTGGTTGGAAGGCTGGTTGGATGTACTGCCAAATTCTCTGAAATGCGTTTTGGAGACGGCTTATGAGAAATGAACATTCAGCTCACAGGTAGCAGCTCTGGTGAACATTCCTGCAGTCAGCGTGCCAACTGCACGCTTCCTCAAAACTTGGGACATCTGTGGCATTGTGCTGTGTGAGTGAACTGCACATTTTCGAGTGGCCTTCTATTGTGGCCAGCCTAAGGCACACCTATGTAACACCCATGCTGTCTGATCAGCATCTTGATATGCCGGCAAGGAAGAACACAGTTTTTGACACACTAACACAGATTTTGACAGATTTGTGAACAATATTTGAGAGAAATAGGCCTTTTGTGTACATAGAGAAAGTCTTAAATCTTTGAGTTCAGCTCATGATGAATGGGGCCAAAAACAAAAGTGTTGCGTTTTATAATTTTGTTCAGTGTACATACGCATGAGTCTCGGCACTTTATTTTTTGTCCTAATTAACAAAATTAGTATTAATATGGTGTAAATGGTCAACATTATACCTGCTAAACACCAGCATGTAAGCATTGTCTTTAGCATGCTCACATTAGCATTTAGTACAGCAATGCCACAGTGGCACAGAGCTGCTAATATAGCTGTAAATGCCTCATTTCCACTGCATGGTATGGCTTGGCTCGACTCAACTTCATTGGAACCATTCTCTTTTGGTTTTCTATTGGCTAAAGTTGTGAAGTTGTGGATCACCTCGGTCAACATTACAGGCCAACTGAGCCGTTACTAGGAGCAGTTAGCAAAAGAAAGCTCCACTTTTTTTTTTTGTCCCCTCCGACGCACCTGTCTCCTGTTTGTAGATGTGCGAAGTTAATTACTGTTCTAAAAGGAGGAGTTAAAATACTGCAGAACATGGATTGTTCTGCAGAGTGAATTGCCGCTATAATTGTCACTTATGAGTCACGGGACATCCTGCACAAACCCAACATAGCGGCTTTCAACACCACGGTATAGTCAATTGGCAAATCCCGCCTACATTAAGTGGGTACTATCTGTATTAGGAAAACAAAATTGAGAAAAGTACCTGGCACCAAAACCGAATCGAGCCGAGCTGAGCTGTACCATGCATTGGAAATGAGGCTTTAGTCTTGTTTCTGTGTACATGACTTGTTTCTGCCAAATTATATACAGAGCATTCTTATAGTCATTAACAACATATTTTGAAGCATCTCTAAACTGCATTCTGATATTTATGAGAAATGTTTTTGCCCTTTAAGGTCTGTATGCATCCACGTGAAAATTCCTCTTGTGAAAATGCATCACTGGAAAACTCAATTTATTCTAAAATAATCAGTGGGACCCTAATGAGATTCATAAATCTTAAATTATGTGATGCTACCCTCCGAACATCCGAGCAGATGTTATAAAGTAAGACCAAAGGGTTTCTGAAGCCAGTTAGATGTACCCTAAATCCCCTACAGATATCCTAGAGCCGACACAAATGCAGGATCAGGGGACAGTATCTCACTTTTATAGCTAGGCTCACATTTATATTTTTGCTGAGCCGCTCAATTGACTTTCAGCAGGGAAACGTTTAGATGATTTCATTGCGGAGGCTTAAATGTCCTCCTGGGAATCGAACCGGTAACGTCTTATTTGGCAGCCCACCAAACCAGGCTATTACTGAAAAGCTGCTTTGAATGGTTTCTTCAGAGTTTCATGTATCCGTTCGGTGTCATTTTTTTGTCCTTTTTAATTTTTTGGCTCTTCATAAAACAGCGCGGCAACTTGGCCGTTAAGTTTACACACTGTGCTGCTTATTGTGTGGCCCTGAGGAGCAGTCGCAACTTCATTAATTCAGTTAGTTTTTATAGTCTGCTCATTCTCAGCTTTACTTACTGCCACAGAGCGGTGAAATTTGTGCCAGTGGTAAAGGAATCCATTTGTTTACTAGATTGGGCTCATCTTCAGAAAGTAAAGACATGCTAAAACATATTGCCACTAACCAATTAGTGAATGCAAGCTTTACTTTGTTTACAGAAAACCCTCCCTAACCTCTCAGTTTTCTGCATTTCTCACCCCTGATGACAAACAAATTGACAGTGTAACTTTTTTATGAGGGCAGTCCTGTTTGTGCAGCGGCTTTAATTTGCATGATTAAACATTGCCTATTAGGTTGCGAAGGAGTCTGCAACTCCCCCCCCCTCCCGTTCTTCTATTAACAAACATCAGATCCAGCAAGCAAAAGGACTTGTTATTTGTGTTCTCACTGAATGCTGTTTGAAAAGCGCTTCATTTGAACTAATCACATTGTTACGTTATCATTTATTAGTTTGTTGTTAGCAGTCACTGCTTGTAAAGTCCATTGGCGTTTACTTGACTGAGCTGGAAGCTGCATTGCAGTATTTTTTTTTTTCTTGAGGTGGTGTAGAAAGGCTGCTGCGCGTCCTCTGAGAAGATGCACTATCGACCTCCTCCCAGATGCCATTTTCAGTTTCATGCAGCATGAAATGGAGCATCTCATTAGCCTGTGTGTATCAGTCGGTGTTTTTTCACGTATTACACGTGTATGCATTTCTTCACACTGTGACTGTTACTGTGGCTTCTGCAAATGTGCCCGTGAGCTCAGACATCCAGAAACAAAAAAAAAGGCAGAAGTGGCAGGGACAGTTGTCTACCAGCAGGGAGACAGAGAGGCTTGTTTGGCCAGTGGGCAGCAACATTCATTAAGATACCATTAAGATACTAAAAAGTTCCCCTTGTTAATCACTCCACTCATAAAACCCCAAATGAGAGAGAGCGCCAGCAAATACCTTTCTGTCTTTGCTCCCTCTTTCCCTGCCCTCCTTCATAGACTGGCCTATTTAAGTCCTACACAGGTTGTATCTGCTTCTCTCTCTCTTTCTCTTTCACTCTCTATTCCCTCTCTTTTTCCCTCCACCGCTTTGTCATTTTAGATTAAATCTCCAATCAGATAGACGCGCACACACACGCGCACACACACACGCGCGAGAGCTGCTACTTTCAGGTCTTTTTAATGATTCAAGGCCTTTAAGGCATCACACGTTTTATCTCACCTTTTTATTTTTTTTCTAGCTGTGCCTATTGATTTTGACATGTCTCTTTCAGACACAGTGTCTTTCTCCACAGCCGGTGTGGTCCCGATGGATAGATACGGGAAACTCTGCTAATTACAGCTTTAAAATCACCTGGCCACCGGTTGGTTTGGTGATGAAATCAAGGACGCCGCTGATGAGTTTTTTGGGTCTGTAATGAAAGGGCGATGCGCTGATAATTAAAATGTTGCTATAAATGGATGTTGTGATTTGTGTCCATTCAGTCGAGCACGTCGACAAGGCAATGAAGCCACAGCTTCACATACTGTCACACTTTACTACTTAATTACACCTAGTCTGTAGCTGCAGGTTGAGTTTGACTTTGAGCACTGATGGGGAATCAGCTTTCTTGCCCCCTTTACTAACCTTTATAATGAGAGGGAGCGTTCCACATCTCACCCCAGATCAATATAAACGGTCACCCATTACTGTATATGAATGTAAGTGTGTGTATGGCTGAATGTGTGCATGTGTAGCTGCAGCTGAAATTGTGCAGTGTGATTGTGTTAGTCAGTATGGAAATATGTTTACTGCCTACAGCCCAGCGTCTATGCATGCAAGTGTGTGTGTGTGTGTGTGTGTGTGTGTATATGCAGGTGTCTGTATTGCAGATGCATTTCAACACACCATGCCCTTCTGTGTTTGATGTGTTTTCTGTGTGCAGGTTTCCTTCATCCAGAACCTGGTGTTCTGTGTGGAAAGGGCCTACAGGGTGCCTGACTACGGCATGTGGGAGAGAGGCAGCAAATACAACAACGGTAGCACTGAGCTGCATTCCAGGTCAGTCAAAAGCTCAGCAACACGCAGAAAATATGCAAAATAAATGTACATCCAGGTTTTTACTAAGTGAAACTGCCAAATGCTGATATGCAGTCAGTGTAGCAAAAATGCATTCCCAGTATACACACACACACACACACACACACACACACACACACACACACACACACACACACACACACACACACACACACAGGGCTTTATAGATTACACTGTCACTACTCACTGTGATGCTCTAAATTTCTCTGTTGCATGTTAGCTTTTTGTTTAGTGCTGTTGCCAATGTGAGTGTGCGTGGGTGTGTGTTAGCAGGGGGGTTAAAACGTTCTTCAAAAAGCAACTGAACAGTAACAACAGCAACAAGAGAGCAGTGGACTAGTAAATGCCTCTGTAAGACTGTCTGCTGATGGCCAGCGATGTAATGATGATTACAGCTTGCAGCTCGTGGAAATCAAAGCTCCAGTATTTCATAATCTATTAGAATTTCAGAATTTCAGAATTCCTAAATGCCTGCGAAGGTTTCCTGAGCCTTTAACCTCTCAGTCTGGTTCTGGTGCTCACCATGAACTTTTCCACGATATTCTTATTTTTTTTTACTAGTGAGGCAGGGGTGGAAGGAAGTAGTGTAGAATAAGCCAACACGAAGTAGAAGAGGGATTCATCTGATAAGGTCTATTTAAGGTCAGAGTGTCGGTTATAAAGCTGATGGAAATGTCAAATCAACACAATTAGGCAATTACATGACCTCTATCAAAGCAAATGAGCTGCATTTAGGAAATTTTTATTGTATCGACACTCCAAACTACTAACCGCTATGAAGATAAGCATTTTGGACATGTTAAGCCACCATCACTGTCCTTAACCAGTGAACTCAGATTGAGTTTTTGTTACATGCTCCTAACTGATTTATCATCCAAGGTCGAACTGGCCTCACTCTCCTCCCTCAGTGTCTTGATAAAGATCCTCAATTTCTGCCAATGCTTATCTCTGGGAAGCATGTTTTTTTTTTCTCCTTCTCCAACAATCCAAGGCTATTGGCAGCAGCATGCCAAGATATCCTCAAGAAAAGATAACAAATTCGATGTAGTGAAGAAGCACTGTGTCTTGCGCTTCTTGTATTTCCTCCCCTCGAGGTCATGCTTTAGATTTCCACAATTAGTGAGCTAGCTTACACGTGTAGTTGCGTAATACCAATTAACATGGTGAATGTAAACAGTGAACTGTGGCAGGGGCAGATTCTGAATGGCTCCATGTAAACAAGATCTGTGTAAATGATCAAATTGAGCGTTCATTTCAAGCCTCAGAGTGCCAGTGGGCAGAAGTGTTCATTTTGGCAGAGTATTCATTTGTCCATATCAAATCAAATGATTCATTTTATTTGCTTCTGCCTCATGTTTATCATCACACCCAGTCAAATGGCTAGACTGGAGCTGTTTTGTTTAAAATAGCATATCTAATCACGCAAGCATCAGGATTTCTTGAAATGTCTCAATTTATGATGAGTTCAATGTAATAGCATTACAAATATAAGATTTCAACACAATTCATAATAGTAAATATTTTATTTACTTTCCAGCAGTAGATATTTAAATTATCAGTCTGAATGTTACATAAGCATCGACTACCTCTACTTTTTAAAGCAACGTCGGTGTAGCTTGTTGCGCTGCCACCAAGTGGTCAAAAAATATTATATAATATCAGATTTAATTGTTTTAGTTTCTCAAAAGAAAGAAATCTCACATCTTTCAGTTACTGTAGGAGTAACAGGATGTTGCTGTGAGCTCTACAGTGTGAGCTCATGGACTAACAGTCTACAGCAACATTTTCATCATGCGAATCTGTCAACAGACACTGTTGCATCATGATGCTGTTTAGTTCCTGTTTCCTAGTATCACTTTTTAACCTCCTGTTTTCCTACCAAGCGTCATATCCCCTCTATCTCTGTGTGAGGTTCTGGCAGCCTTGCTGTCCAGTACTGGGCCCTTTTGTGTGTGTCTCTTATGCAGAACTAGTTTCAGCAGAGTTCTTTTCCAGGCTGAATCAGCCAGCCATCCTCTGTATTTTAGGCTTCGATTCCGGCTTCACTAATGGTATTGAATGCATTTTGATGTGTCAGCAGATCTGCTGCCAGTCACCGGCAAGTTTCCTGCAATTTTTCTCCCCTCCTTTTCTTTTTTTCTGGGGAAATCTTGGCAGGGTAGAAAGGGAAACAAAATGACAGTGAAATTGATTCACGTTTAGTCTGCATCGCAATCACAGTAGCCAGCCAGTGTGAAATTCAGTATAAGGTTTTTATTAAAATGATCCATTATCTACAGTAGACCACAATCTCAGGAGCCTTCAGCTTTATTGAATCCTAGCTAGATAGTAGTTTAAGATTGTGTGTGAAGTGTGATTCTGAATGCTGTTTTTCAGCTGGTAGGGGGGTTACTGACAATTGAAAGACGCTTATGGTTCCTATCACTGCCTACATTGTAGAACCACTGCTATTACTCTAATGAAATGCAAGATATCCTTTCAAATCTGCCCAACAGTGCATCAATGTCAATGAAATCTGTCTATTTTGTGTTGTGTAATTCTCAGTGTTTCTTTGCAGCTCTGTAGGCCTGGCTAAAGCTGCACTGGAGGCCATCAATGGATTCAACCTGTTTGGAAACCAGGTATTTGGATAATTCACCAAGACAGAAGTTTATTTGTCAATTGTTTAATCGTGTCACAAAGATTACATGTCACAAAGATTACATTTTAGGTAGACGGCCTGTTGTCTAATTCAAATCTGCAGAGGCTCGTTACAGCTCTATACACAAGGGAGATATTCCTGACGTTTGCAATGCCTGTGCAAAAAATGACCTGCCTCGGTAGCTTTGAATTTATGGAAAGCCATGGCTGTCTTAACAAGTAGCCATCATCGGCATAGTTATTACTGCTGTCATCAATGCCAGATTATTTCAGATGGATGCTTGATCATCAGCAGATGAATTTAGTTTGTTTGTGTTTGGCTCAGCAAATTGTTTTTGTGTCTACAGACTGTGATCGATGGTCGCAGTTGATGTTTGTTCCTTGTTTCCCCCCGGATCTCCCTTACAATGTCCATTAGTGGATATGTTTCTTTTTTTTTTTGCTCGTGTGAAGGAAAGAAGAAACAGGGACATTCATTACACCTGCTAATGGATTGGAAAATGAAGCCCTGCACTTAGCAAGCCTCCTCCCTTATTTTCTTTTCTCCACTTGGGTGTTAGCCAGTGATGGGTTCTCTAGCCATCTAATGCATCTTAACTTGAAGTACTGAGAACTTGAAGTATTGAACTATATGAGTGTATATTAAAGTCGCGGTTTGTTTTTCTCTTCTGATCACCTGCAAAATGAGGGGTTTAACCATGCCTGGAAATGGATTTTCTCATCGAGCTCAGCTTGTTGAAAGATTCAATTTATAGAGGTGTCTGCTTTATCCATGCTGTGTGGGGCCTCTGTTAAGTGTGAGTGTGTGTGTGTGTTTTATCCAGTCTCTTGTCCCTCTGTGGAAGGGGAAGTGCTACAAGCCAGCCAGTTGCTTATTAATGATCTCTATCAATCTTGATTTCCCAGCTGACTCTCATCCGTCCAACACCAAATGTAACTCCCCCAACCCCTTTAACCGGAACATTCAGTTTATTCTGAACCCTGCTATCACATTTTACATTGGCTGCAGACTCATGTGGGTGTTTGTCCCATTTAGTCTTTGTACTAGATGAATGGACACACAGCCTTCAGTTTCTGAAGGTGAAGAAGACCCCCACTCCCAACTCACACAACGGATGCAGAGATAGCAGGTTCTCTGTGTGACAAAGTCAACTCTTTGGACAAATTTGCTCTCACCAAGAGGAGGATCCTTCAACTTTAAAGCAAGTCATTAAATTCATGGAGCTGTGTACACATGGCTGGACAATCAAATCCTAACAGGTTCCACCTCCTAATTCACAGCCAGTCAAGAGCACGGATGTAGTGGAGCGGGCACACACCATTACTCAGGCCTGCAATCTTTTTTTCTGTGTGTGGAGTGGAGTTTACTTTTCTGGGCTGACATAGTTCTTTTAATTTAATTCCTGCATATTAATGCACAGAAAGCGGTGTCAAGATGATGTACAATGTATAGTTATGGTCTTTGAAAGGGGTATTACATATGTGCATCTTGTCAAGTGAGACCGGTGACACTTATGGTTTTGTGGCCATAGATTATGGTGGCCTGTAATTAACTCGTATTTTACAGTCACATTTCCGTGGTGATATGGAGAAGTAGAAAGAAAAAGAGAGAGAAGAAAAATGCGTACCTCAAAATATTACTGATTTTTGTTTTATATTGGCAGTTGTTTGCCCATAAGTTTGGAAAGACTGCAAGTCAGTTTTCTAATTTTCTAGTAATGACAATTGTATTTTATATAATCATTTGATGGTTTTCTCTACCGATTGGTAGAGCACATTTAAATTTTTGATATTGTTTCGCTATCACTCGGTCCAAGTCCAACAATTGACAGCCTTTTAGACAGTTTTCAGGTGGCATTCTTCCAGCTGTAGCTCTCAAGTTCTTGGGATGTGGCCTATTTATGGTGGAGTTTTCAAAAGTGATCATTTTTTTTGTAGTTTCATTTCAGAAGGCTTATTATGCATGTAAGTAAAAATAAAAAAAACAGTTAAGACTAATTGTATTTAAAACATTAGATTAAAACATTACATGAGATGTCTATTAATGGTAAAGATAATTTTGGAAAGGTTTTATTTATTTTTCCAGGAACAGGAAGCACTAACTTTTTATTGTATATGAAAGTCTATTGCTGTTATACTGTGGCACCAAAACAGGTCTGGTTCTACAAAGTCTGTACTTCACATTTAAGGACTTTTTGTTATTTGTGTATAACCATTAGTTAGTCTTTTTTTTAATTATTTGATAATTCATATACATATTGACATATTTATGTTGCATGTTAAATGTTTTATTTCTCAGGTTTGACACATTGCCTTTCCCCATATATGATGTGTCTATGAAAAATGTCTTTCCCTTTATATCCCAAATCAGAGTTCACTTTTAAATGGATATTTCACTGATTTGGGAGAGGCTCATAATTTGAAACTGTGTTGTCAGTTGAACAAACGATAGCTTCGTGTCTAAATAATTAACATACATAAAATACTGGTCTGGTCTCTTGAGTTCCATTAAAAAGAAAATTGTTGCCCACTGAAAGAAAACACATAGCACACATCAAAGGCAAAAATGTTGCTACATGTTCGGTTTTCTTTCACGCTGCTGCTATAACACCAAAAAAAGTTTCCCTGAGAGGGCCATTTCACAGACTGCTGGCCGCTACATTGGTGGCCAGCAATCCACTGCACTATGCAAATTGCTACAGGAAAGCTTGCTGATTTGACTAAAAGCCCTGGCCGGATCTGTTTTTGGAGGGGAAAAAATTGACTTTGGCAATATTCATACATAATGCATTTGACTTACATTAGAAACTGCTTAGCAGGTTGTAGGAGTGACTCAGTTGGTTTTATGTAAGCTCTGCTGATGGATGGATGAAGTGGACTGGACCAGCTTTTTAGAACCAGATAAAGGTTTGATCACTTCCTTTACTAGTATAAGCATTAACTGCCCCCGTCTCTCAACCAGAGGTGTTTAAGTGCACTGGATGGACAGACTGCTTTGTAGTAGCAGCAGCACGTTTTTGTACATGGGGACTTTTGAAGTGATTGGATGACTCTGATTCAGTGTTTAAGCACTCCCACATTATACTTCAAAAAAATGCGCGACACAAAAATAACCGCCTGGTTTTTCAGCGAAGCGAGTGTGTTTTGATGTGCGGAGGTGGCAGGTGTTATGGCTGGGGTGTTAAAGTGAGCTTTAAGTTGTTTTAGCATTTTGCTGTCAAATGTTTTTTTTTCTGATTATTGATGGAGGCCTTGTTGTGCATCTTATGGTGCATTTTTGTGGAACATGAGACTGCGTGCTGTTGTTGTACCTGTAAAGGGTGAATAGTTCAGCAGTGACTGTCAGTGTATGTGTTTCGTTCTGCAGGGCTGTTCGTGGTCGGTGATATTTGTGGATCTGGACGCCCACAACAGGAACAGGCAGACGCTGTGCTCCCTGCTGCCCCGAGAGTCTCGCTCACATGTGAGTCCATCTGAAATCACTCACAATAAAGAATAAGATAATAACGTGTCCAAAACTTAAAAGGTACAAACACATGCACGTCACTGTGTCAGTAGATATCTGTAGTTCAACAATGCGTTTCCCTCATGGTGCAGTCATTACACTATCCATACCTGAGTTATTGATGGTTCACCGTTGACAAGAAATGGGGAAAGAGAGAGGTGGCTGCAGAGCAGTAGGAGGAGGTGAAGCTGAAAAAGGAAGGAGGGAAGAAGAGAACGTAGAGGAAAAGAAGACGCAAAATCATTCCCTTCTCTCCACTCCACCACTTGCAGACACTTAAATGATCACATCTCTCTCTCTCTCTGTGCTGAATGTGTCAGGCAGAATAGCCACCATCAGCTTACGAGGGAGTGAGTGTAATTAGACGACAAGAGTGGCATTATAGCTGTATGAGATTAACATTAAGGAGCTAGAAGGATGGAGTGCAATAGGGAGCGAGAGACCAACAATACTGTAGCACGATGTCAAGATAACCAAAATATCAATATATCAGTATCTCGCATACTATGCCAAAAGAATGGAATTCAATATTCAATTCTAGACACATCCAATACCTGTGCAGAATGTGTTCTGCAATCTGAAATACCTTTTCAGCTGCCGTGGATTACCATGTAGATTGGGCTTGTAAGAAGAAGTCGAAAAAAAGGAGATGGGATTGGAATAGACAGAGCAGGCTCCTCTGTGAACTGTGGAGATGGGTGCAAGTAAAAAAACATTATAATACAAAACACAACAGCAGCTATGGCCGCATCTGGCATTGAAATCTAGACTCTTAGCTGGTTGACAAGCTGTTTCATAGCTGTCTATATAGGAAAGTATGTCACTGCAGTTATTGGAGACTTCAGTGTTTAGACAGCAGCTCAGGAAGCTCTGCTGTCTATTAAAACCTTAAATATTCATAGCTGTATGCAGTGAGGCTGGAACCTAATAGCTTTCATTTTCATTGCTTAATAGAGTAAACCAAACTAAAATTAAATGAGAGAATTAGATGTCCAGTCATAATTGTTTGTCAAGACTAATAACAATATTCATTCCTAATGATTGTTCCAATTGAAATTTACTCAGACAGTCCATGATTTTAAATAAGTCTGCTGCAGTGTGCGGTTCATAACCAGGGGCTGTCAATCCTATGATCGAAAAGGCATATTCACCTGTCTAGTATATGTACGTGACCCTTTACAACATAAAGATCCCTCCATCCATCCATCCATCGTCAACCGTCAACCCTCCGGTCACGAGGGTGGGGACAAAACTGTGGGCAGGGCTTGTTATTTGTGTAAACAAAATATTTTCTCCCTGGCAGAACACAGATGCAGCCTTGCTTCCAACCATCAGCTATCCTGCTTTTGCAGTAGATGATGATGCCCTCTACAGTCAGACACTGGACAAGATTGTCCGCAAGCTGCGGGGCAAGTACGGTTTCAAACGCTTCCTCCGTGATGGCTACCGCACCACTAATGAAGACAAGAATCGCCGCTACTACAAACCTGCTGAAATGAAGGTGGGTGCTGGTGGTAAAGAATATCCATTTTTCTCTTTTTTGTATCTGTGCAACATTTCACAGATGCTTTTCTTCATTACTCCAGCAGACAATATGCCTCCCAGACAAGACCTAGGGCCTCGTTTATAAAGGTTGCTAAGCACAAGTGGCTTAACACATTGATTTACAGAAAAATGATATGCAGAAGAAGTTGCATATTTCTACGCACAGATGAAATATAAAACACACACAGATGACATATATAACTATAAATGATATGCCTACCTCTAATATACAGAACTGTACAAAAGTTTTAGGCAGTAAAGTAATAATGCTTTCATATATTAAATAACATTATAATCAATATTATCAAAGATACATTTTAATAGATTATATTTATTATTTAACAAAATACAAAGTGAGTAAACAGAAGGAAAATCAAGTCAATATTTGGTCTGACCATCATCAATTGAAACAGAATACAACTGGGTGAAATAGGCCAAACTCAGCTAACAAAGTGAGGTTGCTGAAGACAGTCAAAAATCATACACCATGGCAAGACTGAGCACAGCAATGAGGCACATCATAGCTATACTGCATCAGCAATCTCTCTCCCAGGCAGACATGCCTCAAAGAGAGGATACAGATACAAAGCAGCAAAGGATCCAGGATAGACCCCTGGGGAACCCCCCTTGAGACGAAAGGAAATAGCCCCTCCTTCCAAAACAGAGAATGACCTGTTAGAGAGGTATGAACAAAAACAATTCAGTAATATATCACTAACTTTACAGAAAGCTTCATGTCATGGAGACTCATAAAACAATGCGTGGTCATCAAACCAGTGGCCATTTTGGAAAACACTTGCACTTACAACACCACAAGTGGGAGACAGGTCACCAGTTGTTTCCACTGATGTCATAATTGGTTGCAATTTTACTGAGATGCCAAGGTATCACAATCAAATTTAGTTTAGAGTTTAAGAATTATATAATGTGTAAAAGTGTACCCAGGGTGCATTTCAGGCAGGGGAAAAGGCAAAGTGCCAATGGTTGGCAATGCTAAAAAAGTTCACATTGAAAGTGCTTGAGTGTGACATTTCAAAAGTTTTTGAAATGGATAAACCTATAAAGGTATTATCCTTTTATGATAATGCTAAGAAATCTGTCTGTCTGTGACTTAGCCTCTCCCATTTCAAGTGTTTTAATCCTCCAGGTATTTCACCGCCAGTCTTAGTAGGTTTGTGTGTGTCTGTGTGTGTGAGTCCCTGTCAGTGGGTGTGCTCATGCATATATATGTATGTGAATGACCGTACATTCATTGCCCTTTCCTCAATCCCCTGTGATCCAAGCAATATGACATGAGTGTATTCACTTCAGAATCAGCCCAGTGAGCACACAATGAGTGAATCAGAGGTTGGACTCTTAATGCTAAACAAATGATTGTATTAGCTGCAAAGCTAACCTCCCTGAATTAATGAGCCTAGAGAGGCAGATGGGGAGAACAACAGAGCTCTGTAAGCACAGACTGCTTCTATTTGGTCTTGAAGATGGTTCACTTCTCATCCAAGCAGTCTCACCAGTTGGTGGGTCTTTTCACACCTTGACTCGATCACCTGACACTCATTCATGGACACAGATTCATGAGCAGTACTGGGAGCTCTCCTCATAGAAGAATAGCTAATAAGTAATCGGAAAGTTCATCGATTTGGAGTTTCTCAAAAATAAGGTTGCCAAAATAAGTTACCAAAGTCGCCAGTTCTGGTGTCAAAGTCACTGAGTTGGCATGGCTGACTCTAACACAACTTGATAATATCACTTTTTTGTAATCACATTCACAAAGGCTTGATTTCTTCATGACAGCAACACCAGTGCTGTTTGAATTGCCAGACAATATTTGAGATGGTGGCGGTGGTTCACAGGAATGGAACTGGCTTTTAACCTCCAAAATTAAAACTGCACAAATTCAGAATTTAATATCAACATTGGGGAAAATGACTAAGTGTAAAGTGAAAGTACTTGCTCATAGTGGTGAACCCAGAGAATTATCCAACTCTGTAGTTCCTCTGAGCTACACAGCACTTCGAAAGTCTTTTAGCTTGCTGATTTAGTCTGACAGACTGCAACATACTGTTTTGGTTCATCATCAGCTTTTTTTCCCAGCAGCTGCACACAGCTGTTTTCAATGAAAAACTCAAAACAAACTGTACACTATAGTGCTTAACTTAGGCAGTTTTCCACCCCATTATCCTACATTTTCTTTAATTGGGTGGATGAAATTTGTTTTGGGCAGTTTATAATATTTTAGGCTACTTTTTGTACCCTTTGGGTGGTTTCCTTGATAAAAGTCAGTCCTCTCATCAGCGGAGTCCAGTGGGCACAGCTCAACTCAAATAACTAATATTTGATGACCCAAAAAAAAACAAATGTCATCTCACTTTATTTCACTTTTAATATACAATTATTAATAGAATGGACTACTATGTTTATACAAGTGAAGACTAAAAGTTTACTGTAATGTTATGTTATGTTATGTTTCATTTTATCCATGATTTTGCATTTGCCTCGTTGCACTAATAAAACAGAAGGCTGGAGCCGCGTCCTAGGACCAAATTCTTTATTACCCCCTTCCCCCCAGTCATATTTAGCTACACACTATGACAGGGATGCTCTGAGGCTCCTTGCCACCCTAGCAGCTAAAGACCAAGATATTTAGTGTAGACCATACTAGAGTTAAAAAGACTGTGACTTTTGGAGTTTGCTGCTAGGTGGCCAAATATCAATAATGCTGGTTTAACTTAACATCAATACTTTCATATTTTTCCTTAAAGTGATTGTCCTTTACAAAGAAAATTCTGCTAAGTAATTTACACAAGCCATTGCTTGAAATATGTATTTGTTTTTCAAATAGCTATACACATAAAATATAATTCAGCTGTGATGTGAAGGCCTTGTGGCTAGCAGTGACCTATTTTTTGGTATATACCTTAGCAGGACTCGACGGATTGCTGCTCATGGCTCTCATAGCTGCTATGTGGTGTGAAAAATGTTTGAAACAATATCCCTTTTACAAAATTAGATTGCTTTTGGCTGTTCTTCTATTTGCAGAAACTTGGGATAGGTGGAGTCCTGGTACTGAAAACAGAATAACAAAGGCAGAGATGGCCAAAGCGCTTGTTATGTCGCAGGGGACACTTGTGGGGTACCAACTCTGAACCACTCGGAATATTGAAACTAGCTTTCTTTAGTCCTGCAGCTAATATGATACAGATACTCTAACGCTTAGAACAAGCAAACGATATTTATTGTCTCGGTTACCTCAGGCTCCATCCATCCACAGTTTTACCAGCACGCAAATAGATTTATTGTGGACACTGATGCCAGTAAAGTTTCATAACTTAAATCACTCATGCTGCAATTTGCCTTCCATCTACCAACAGTAATATATGTGCTACTACGTCAGCAAATACTGCAAGTAATAAGAATCAAGTTATATAGGAGGAACCTGTGCCAGGTAGTAATATTACACAATACAGTATATTACCACCAAGATGGAAGCCCCAGGAATGAATATTGAAACAGATTTGAAAAGTAATTTCTTAATGTTAGGATGCTCTTGCCAATTTTAGAGGTGTAATACTGTAATGACAGTACAAACACACTACTTACTACAAAAAGTAATAAGTAGAATGTTAACTCCTTTGAGTGATACGCGAGCATGCGGAGCAATGAAATGCAGAGGGAGTGTGAGCACTGTCTGGTGAAAAGGAAGTCACAGGTAGACCAGGTCTCCCCTGCAGGAGACATGGAGTGAAGTTGTTGTTGGTGTTTAAGAGGGAACTCACAGCAGAGCAGACGTTTGTGCTCCCTGTCTGTTTACCATTGACAGAGAGCAGCAGCCTGTGTGATAGACAGTTTTACCAATCAGTCGAGCTGCTCAAGCACAAACCACCAGGGATCCCTGCCTCGACAGGCCAAAAAGCACAGACCTCACTGGGTGACTGCCTTAGCTCTCCTTCTCTCCTTTATGCTCCCCCTGTAAATAAACCCTCCTCTGCCTCTGTATCTATTTATGCCACCTTCTTGTCTTTCATTTTCCTCTCTTTCCTCCCTCTCTCGCCACCCTGATAGCTACTAAATTGCGTCTCATCTCTGCTGAAACACGGTTTGAAGCCATGCAAACCTGCATAATCTCAGGGTGCAGATATTAACCGTTTAAAGAAATGCATTCAGGCTTACAGACAGTAGGATCTGCTCGGTGATAGTGAATGCAGCTCTCACGTGTATTTGTGTGTTCCAGCCCTGCCAGCCATTTGTTATTGCATTAAGATGTAATCTTTGTTATCTTCTATCGGTGTGGAGATTATTGAAAAAGATAAGGGACCAAGATAATCAGGATTAATGACATTTATAGTTAGATGGGCTCAAATGCGCACACACACACTCTCACACACACACACAAACATTTTGTAATGATGGATTTTAGAGAGGCTAATAAAAACCTGCAGTCTGCATCTTTTTACAAACCACCTTGGTTATTTGTAGGGTGTATACAAATGTGGTGATGCAGAAAAGGGTTATTCTGCGATGAAGATGTACTTCATGTTAGTGTTGATCCTCTTTTGGCGAGCATAAACAAGACGGGATTGAATTATTGGACTTGATAAGTCTGTCATTTGACTGGACTGTCTTCGCTACATGTGACTTGTAACCACATGACGTGAGAAGGTTTGTGTATGTGTCTCGACACTACACATACACACGTGGTGTGTGTGATCTATAATAGGATTTCTGGTTGAGAAAGAAACAAAATGATATCGTTTGTGTCAATGCAAGTGTGTGTTCTGGAAAATTCCCTCCGGCTGCTGCCACATGCTGGCTTTTATTAATCACCACACTGACGCGTACACTCATCGGTTACTCATTCATATCAATCAGTTGGTCGATTAGTTATCAGTCAGTGATAGATTGGAAAGTGTTTATGAGGGAGATGTTTAATTAAAAACCTGAATAATTTAGTGGAGAAACATAACAAATGCACACTTCTTCCGTACAGTGAATGGTTTTATGGATATGAAAATGATGTAAATCACATGCTGTGGCCTTCACAGTCACCAAATCCCAGCTGAACACCCACTGGAGCTTTTGAAGTGTCATAAAAACCCCAAATGAGGGATTATATTTTAGGAGACTATTGTACATCCAGCCAGTACAGTTCCACTGACATGGAGAATCTATACCAAGTAGCAGTGATGCTGGATCCGGTGGCTAATTGTGGCCCAACACCTTATTAAGGATGCTCTCACACCTGTAGTTCGGTTCATTTTGGTTAAGAACAAGGAAAAAACTGATAATTTGTTGCCTTTTAGTTCTGCTCCAATTCATGTTCACAGTGGCACTGCAAACCAAACAGAGGTGAAAACATGAAGTCAGATAGACTGACAGTTACCTACAACATTGAAGCCCTTCCCAGCTTCCAGCGTGTTTACCTATCGTCTCGCGCACCCATTAATAAAGAATAATGAAGCGAGTGAAACCCAGCAACCACATAGGAAATATCACCCCATTATATCATGACACAAAATCACTCTTTTTTTTGTGCTCTGTAATTTTTTTTTCTCTGTCCTGGCTGAGTAAACCAAACTACAGGTGTGAAAGTGACCTCAGACTCTTTATATTGGTCTCTCCTATAATTTGTCACCCATTTGCATGGTACACTACATGCATATAAGTGTTGCTTTTTTGTACTTTACTAAAGTAAAGACAGTATTTTTGATGCATGTTTATAAAATATCCATCTAAAACCTTCATTCCTCACATTAGAGTCAGCACAGTTCTGCATTTATATGTATTCTACTTTTAAGTGTCATAACATAACAGCAGATTTTACTGATGAATTGGTGGAAGTGTTGGGCCACAGCCAGACTGTTACCTGTAGACCTAAAATGGTCCGCTGATCCAACTTTTCTTTCAGAGGTCTTCATGTATTTGTCACTGTATCATAAACTTTCCTCCTCAATGTCATCCTGAAAACAAACAGCAGAACTTTGAATTTGAGAAAATGACCTTGCAAAGAAGCGTTATTATTCCTCTCTGTTTTGTTGGTTTTCATTCACAGTGTCATGTCGTCTATATCTTTATCCCTGTGCCATGCTGTTCCATATTCAGTGCTGCTAAAGTTCAGCCATCCGCTGCTTTAAAGTCACTTTGCCTCTGTCTTCTTTCTGAAATGGAAAAGCAATAACTCCTCCTCTCTCTGTCTCTCCCCAGCTTTTTGATGGAATTGAGTGCGAGTTTCCCATATTCTTCATCCACATGATGATTGACGGTAAGCCTTGTTCTATCCATAGCTGTTGTGATGATGTCTCAAGTGGGTCATTGGAAAGATAGAAGACATACTGTAATGGGAAATTACAGTGTTGTATTTGCCAGGTTTAGAAGACACTCACACGATATATATATATATAAATAAATGTATAAATAAATCACTCTCTGGCCAGTTTACATTCCACTGACTAAGCAACCATCTGATTAAAGGCCTGTTTTTATGGGACCATAACAACCAACTGCTCAAAAAACATAAATTGTACATCAAACTGATTCAAACAGCGAAAACTAAGACAAAAAACAAAGTAACAACTAAAATAAGGCTCTAAATAAAATGCTCTAAAACAATCGTGTGTACCTACTGTACAAAACTTAGATTAATGTAGGGTGACAGCGACGCAAGAAAGTTCAGTTTTCTAAAAACCTACAGAACATATTTTGGGGGACTTTTAACATGATCATGTCATTTACCTGACTGATGCAGTTAACAGCAGAGGCTGTTAGATGTTAGGTAGAGTTGTTTGGTAAAAATGCAATTTGCTTTTCAGCCTGATAAAATGTTTTTCATTTGTAAAGCACACAACAGTGCTTGAGCATTAAAGCTGCACTAATACTATGACTGTGTGATAATACTCACTAATAATTTACTAATGTACTTTTACCTTGGAGCAATGAATAAACATTTAAAAATATATAAATATATTTTATTACTTCTTACAGAAACACGTTCCTCGTGTTCTGATCCTGATACATCTATTACTTGTGTGCGGACAAAAAGTAAACAGGATGTGCGCTCCGGGAAGTGTTGCTTCATATGTTATACATCATCTCTAATATATAAGCCACTTCCAAGTTACAGAGCACCGTGTTGTTGTGTCTCTGTCTAAAATAGTCTCAGTATTTTACAAGGACATATGCAGAAATATACATAAGGATGCACACAAACCCACAAAGATGGGAAAGCCTGGGCTTACATTCACACTCACATTCACTAGATAGAAACTCAAACAAACTGAATGCACAGCACCTACTGCTTATTTCCTTTATATAACAAACTATTTAATTGTATAGATTTGTATAGAATGTACATGCTGAATGTTGTAGTAGACTAACTGTGTAGGTTATAAAAGTTTCATCCAGAAGTTTGAATTAGTATCATTAATGTTTGTGCCCATGCATGCATTTGTGTGTGTGTGTGTGTGTGTGTGTGTGTGTGCGTGCACGCGTATTTCTGTTGCAGGGGTGTTCAGAGGAAATAAAGCTCAGGTCAAAGAATACCAGGACCTCCTTGAACCCATCATCTTCCAGTCTTATGAGGGTGAGTAGTCACATAAATACACACACACACACACACACACCCATGCTGGGGCCGATGGATGTGGAAAATTATGACACCTGTATAGTTTTATCTGATCACTATGGTTTGTTTTGGAGCTTCTGAGTCGGCCTCCGTTCGCTCTCCCTGTAGCACTGAAAATATTCCTCTTATTAAATCACGTCATTCATATTCATACACCACACACTGTGACTGAGGCTCACAGAGGCGTTACATTCAAATAAACTCAGCCTTTCCTCATGAGCAAAGAAACTGGCTTCCATATTCACCTGCACCCATTGCTGTGAGGGGAGACAGTCAAATGATAGCGCCATCAAGAGCTTCGTGTTTCCATTGTTTCCTTCATAACAGAGCAGGAATAATTGTTGTTTAGAAAGGATTATGAAGTTGCTCCTGATGTCTCCACAGTTCCTATGTACTGGTTCTGTATGAATTAACAAAACTCCTGGTTTAATAATAATTTGGCTGGGTTTGAAAGGATAACACAGGTGTCCTTTTTCTCTTTCACAGTTAAAGCCCATGAAAAGCCTAAACCCATAAATGTATTTGCTGCTGTCAGAAGCTGCTATTGTGTGTTCTGCTGCAGGTTCGCCCGCCCTCCAGGGAGTCATGGGCTCCCATTGTTTTGATGAAACATAGACACGGACAGGGTAACGCTCTGGGAGACACGCTGCTGTACTGTGGTGAATGGCCAACATTGAGTAGAGATGTGCCATCCTTTGAGTCGGTATTTTTCTGTGAAGTGGGTTAGATTTAAAGTGGACCACACTTTCAGGAAAAAGTACAGGAAAATTGTACGTTTTGTACAAGATCAAAAATTGCCGTCAGGGAAGTCTGTCAGCTACAAGCACATACGCAATTTATGTACCCCTACTATTTGTACCTTAGCTATAATTGTGCCCCTGAAGTGACCAAAATGTAGCCTGATAATTAGACTGAATTGCCATTTAATTTCACTTCATTAGTGAGTCATCACATCATGTTCATGTCAGCCAATTTCTGTGTGGAGGGGGAGCTATTTGGTTTTGTTTTTCCCCTTTAGCTTTAAGTGGAATACAGCGTTTGGATGGATTGCCTCGAAATTTGGTACAGGCTTTCATGTTCCTCTCAGGATGAACTGTAATGACTTTGGTGATGCCTTAAACTTGACTCATGACCAAATACCTCCAAAACAAATGACATTCCCATCAGCCTCAGCTGTAATCTTTGTTAAGTGCTAATAAGTAAAAAATGAACATACTAACACGCTAAAATATGATGCTGAATCCCTGTTAATCATCAGCATGTTGTCAGAATTGTCATGGACAGCATGTTACCACTTTCAGTTTGCTCATAAAAAACATGGTGTCTGAGGTGGATCAACTTTTTGATAAAAGCAAAAATGTGACAAAGTGCAAAGGAAAAAAGACTTAAGTGACGATGTACATGAATGTACATGTGGCTGAGATATAAAATAGCGGCAGACTGGGCGCCCCCGGTGGCTCACCTGTGTCATCCTAACTGTCTCTCTCTCGCCACAGATAAATCACGATATCTCAGTGGACTTAACCTTCCTCAAATTAATACATCACACAAACATAAATGGCATATTTCTGTTGTGTTTTCTACATTGTTTTTCACTATTTGAGATTTGACCGGTGCTGATTTAATAACATCATCTTGTTGCGCCCTCGTCTTCTGCAGCGGTTTAATTGCACCACTAGTTGTTTATCTCGATGCACCAACTCTTAATAATGCCATAACTGTACTGGATTCCGACTTACATTGAAATTTTTGCTACATTTGGATGGAAACCTAGCTAGTGTTCACCAGCATCCCAACCATAAACGCATATCTACAGAATTTTTTCTACCGCTCTGAGCACCATTATTAGTGTGCTGCCTTCGCTGACTTTATTGACTGTACCTTTAAATTTGGACTGAATTGGCACAAATGATTACCCTAAGCAATCAGAAACTACTTTGTGCTATTATGGTCGTTCAGCAGCTGGCAGCCATTATGTACCTGTATAAATGCACTTTTAGTGCAGGAATGTACTAATGCAGTACCTTTTACATATACATATGTACATATGTGTTTTTCATCAGCCGTCCTGGTAAATAAAAAATACCCCAGTTGCTTTGAAGTACGGTGACATCAATGCAGCTATTGAGCAGAGCCCCTATTAATGATCGACTCACTCATTAGAATGTGAAGATGCTCTCCTTACATAGAAAATTGGTTTAAAGATTGTACACACATAAACCGCACAAGCACGGTGTGAAATTGTTGCTGCATACTGCGCGTGTCACCACTGCAGCGTTATGAAAGTATGGTGCCTGTAATCACAGGAGAGAAGCGCAGATCGTTCTCTCTCCAAAAGTAACACGTGTCCAGAGAAGATACTGTCTACACAAGCACACTTACACAATACTCCTCCTCGTCCACGCCAGGCCATGCGGTGATCCCTAAATACTACTACGTACCGGCTGACTTTGTGGAGGCGGAGCAGAACAAGCATGGAAGCCAGAAGCGTTTCCCTAGCAACTCCGGCCGTGATGGGAAGGTCTACCTGTGTGGTCAGGCCCTTTACTACATCGCCAAGCTACTGGGTATGCCTGTGTGTATGTGTGTGTGTGTGTGTATGTGTGTGTGCTTTGGTATGACTCTCTGAACCCAATCAAGTCAAGCTCTTCATTAATATTACAAAACTAATATAACCTTTATGTAATATGTGTTATGAATTGTCAAAAAATCTATTCATTTCTTTAATTATTCATGATTATCTAATCATAGCAAATACAGCTTATTTCTTCACTGACATGAATCCATGGATGCAGTTTGACTCATCCTTTGTGCGTGTATGTATGTCTGTCTTTGTGTGAATAATGAGAAAATACATTTTTTGTCTTATTTTTTTTTACACTTGCCGTCTTGTCTATGTGGGTGTGTTTGTGTTTGTATGCATATTAATTGGTTTTTCTGATGTCTGCCTTGTGTGGCATGTGGTGTATGCTCACATTCCAGTGGAAGAGCTGATCAGCCCTAAAGATATTGATCCCATCCACCGCTACGTGCCCCACCAGGACCAACGCAACGTCAGCATGCGGTACTCTAATCAGGTAATCACTTGGCTCTCATCTGAACCCTGCGCACTTATTTCACAATTGATCATAGTGAGCACTCATAAGCACTGTGGGCATTCATTCTCAGTGTAACTTTGAGTTGAAGTGCTCCTCGTTAAGCTGCGCTCGCCCTTGTAAATATGACTTATCCAAGCATTTAAGTGGTTTTGGCCTGAAGCAAAAACAACATACACACTGTAAAAAAATGTACTGATTGCTTTTTTATTTTAGAATTAAAGTAGGACTAAGTGCTTTATAACAAAGATGCAAAAAAAAAACCTTCTGTGTTTGTAATTTACATAGTTTATCCAAGAAGGACAACTTAGAAGTGTAAATAAATGCATAATAACAAGACATGTTGAGCAGTGGGTAAATCACAAGACTGAGCTAGCAGGTTTGAAGTCCAGGATGCTTGAAATTTGCTTTTTTGAATGCTTCACACACATTCAATTTCACTGATTGTTTTCATATTCTGAACACACCTAGCCCTGCATCCCACTCTCCACAACATTATTACGGCTGTCTTTTGTAGCAGTGAGATGTATCACCTTATAGTAGCTTTGTTGTAGTTCTTTCAAAAGCCCTCTTTTCTCACCTTAACGTTAGTTTTTAATTGAAAATCCACCTTCACTCAAGTGTCAGAAAGGCTTGAAGTTAGATTGTTGCATTGTTCCCTTCGGTCTTTTTATTCTCATTCTTTAAATCGGCCTCACTAGAGGTTAATTAGAACAACAAACATGAGAGGTGCCAGTTACTGTCACCAGAAATAGACATCTGGCAGCCAATTGGAGTCAAGCATTTTCAGTGGCCATGGTATAAACAAAAGCCTTTCACAGCAAACAGTCAGTAAAAAAGATAATTCAAAAAAGAATGTATAACAGTACTAGGCAAGAGCCAAGACATGTTTTAAGAAGAATATCACTCTTGTTTTATATCAACGGAGCTGGATTTATACTTGACGTTAAGGGGTGAACCGCAGATGCCTACGGTGTAGGTTTTGATTCAGAGTTCAGATGTCACTCATTGATGCCACCCCCACAACACCAGGCGAATGTATTGTATGAGATCAGGCTGTATTGTGCTTTAATATTATTCCCCACAGTAACAATGTTTAACAACTCCACCTTATGCAATTCCCACATCAAACATGACAACACTCCCACTATTCAATCCTGCTTACCACTCCTGCTTGTTGTGCGTGCTAAAGCTTTAATTACAACTCATCCATCGACACCTTAACAGCAGAGGCCATCCTTTTTTACCTTGCCATGGGCTAGTCTTGCAGACACAGATTAAAAAAAACAGTCCATTTCCTCTACGAACTGCCTCTGAATGACTGAATCATGTCTGAGGTTTAATCCATATGTGAGACGGCCGGCAGCTCTGAAGATCATACAGATGAAAGGTAGGGATGCGTACACAACGGCCTGATGTTCATTCTCTTTGCTGTGCAGTGTGGATTGATAAATCCCAATCTGCTCCTGTCTGTGGGATTTTGTTTTTGTAGCTCGACTGATAAGGTGGTGCAAGAGCATGGCTCACAAGAGAGGATATGTCTGCAGAGGTATGATGAACCCCAGACTGAATCAAATAGGTTGCAGGGAGAACGATCAGCAGGAAGAACAAAGACAGAGACAGAAAGCAAAAGTCAGAGATAGAAAAGAGCGTGTCAGCCAGTAGAAAATCTTTGTGGAGAGACGGAATAAGACATTTGCCTCGAGAGGTACAAATGTCATTATTACTCTCTAGCGTATACTGATACTCTTTAATACACGGAAAGACAACTCTGGAAGTGACTAGAATTGGGATTCACTTTAAGGTTTTGACATTTATCAGCTGTGTATAGACATTTCTCACCTTGTTGTTCGCTGTGCTGTATTATTGCAGAAAGAAGTGGTTTTAGATTTTCATACAAGGAGACTATTATGGTTTCCGTTTCACTATGCAGACGACAATAACAGAGCTCTAACAGTCTCTATGTTAATTGAGAGACCAATCAACTGTAAATGTTTAAGGGTGCCTTGTAGTTAATGAAGTCTTGTTGGTTTGTAATCAGTGGTTACCAGCCTTGTTTTGTCGGATATACCCCCACAGTCCTATTGGTTTGATGTACATCCCTTCTTCTACACCAACCTCTAAATGTGTTAATGTAAAGTGGATTGAGTTTGAACTCCGTATTATTTAAAAGGTCGATATCCCAGTGGATTTAACAATATTTATAACTACAATTTTAAATGCTGAAGTTACGTTTCAACCATTTATCCATTACTTTTAGCTAACTGTTTCAACTTCTCTGCTCTTCTGCTAACTAGTTTACATACACTCTTAGTCACATGTGTTGTTCAGGTGTTGCAGTGGACTCAATGCGTGGATATATTTTTCTTTAGATCTTTGGTTAAGATCAAAAAGAGAGCCGTTTCAGTGTTGCCACTGTTGAATGTCAGCATATCAGCATCAGTTTACTTGTATAACCAGATGCCCTGTGATATTTCTCTGCAGGAAAACAAGATGAATATATGCAGCTCCGTTGTGCTGGCAGCATGTTTTTTTTTTTTTTTTAATGAATTCAGCTTCCAGACTAGTATGCAGTGTGAGCAAAGCCTGACTACCCTCAGTTAGGCTGCATATTTTGTTGAGATTACTTTTATCACAATAACACTTTGTCGAAACTGGATTTGTAGGCAGCGTGACAGCTCGCTGTGAGCCTGTCCTCTAATGGTAGCGGGCGCTGCTCTGCGTGCAGCCCATCAACAAAAGCCTATCACATTTAGTTTGATGTTTTCAGCCACATGCAGTCCAAATAAATGTGAGTGTGAGTGCATGGTTTTACTTTACCCATTTTGGAGAAAATTGAAAGCCCTGTGGTTTGCTGTCATGGTGATGAGGCAGGTCTTTTCATGGCCATTTGAAATGTAATTCTGGATCCGCACAAGTTGTTAATGAGGTTATAGAAGAGCTGACAACTTGTTACTGAAGTTAATGCAAACTGTTAAGGCTAACTGGGTGCGCTCAGTTTCATTAGTGGACAGAGTGTGTAGATGGGATGACAAATCCAGCCCAGCCACTGGGGCATCAAGGTAAATGTTTCAAACTGGTTTGCAGTATAGTCACATAGGCCCTTGTTTAAGGCACCGACGGGTGGAGTCCAAATACAAAAAAGGGGAAAAAGATCATTTGGCGCTCATTAAGCCATTGAGCCTGACTGACTCCATTTTTATTTTCTCAGAGTCATAACTCAGACACATCTTAACATACAAAACCCGTGTACATATCGTCATAATCAGCACAACTTACCAGCTTTCCAGTTTCTAGATATGGTGATTACTCCCCACCTCAGTCGCAGACATCCAAAAGAATTCACAGAAAATAAGACGCTACTTATAACACCAGATGTTGCATCATAACAATCTTGTTTAGACTTTTTCTTCAGTATCGAAAGTCTCCAGTGTCCATCGTTGTCTGTATGTCTATGGTCACAGTGCTAACAGGAAGCTTTTGTTCAGATTGATTTAGCAGATTCATCAAAATAAAGAAAGCTCTAAGTGGGGCTACAACACAGAGGCATTAATGGATCATTTAAATATATTTTTTAAAACTTTCACATATTCCGTGCAGCAGATGGCTTCAGCCGTCAGCTGCAATTTTGCGTGTCAAAATTATGTCCACAATAGTGCTTCATTTTGCCACTGACAGCCTCAGACAACTGTTGTCATATCTCTGACAACATCACGGAGTCGCTCGTAGGGATCCTTTCCATGATGTTGTCAGACACCTTGTTAGTCCACCGGCTAGTTGCTAACCATGTCTGTCTGCTGTTTGAAGCTGAGCAGGTAGTGTACAGTGGGTTTGACAGCTTTTTTTGTGACACATTTGAATTTATTTTTTACTGCCAAGAATTTCAGTGTTGCCACATACAAAAAAAAAGGAGTAGCTGTGTTGTGCATGTTATTTAAAAAGTCAAGGAAAAGAGTTGATGTGATGGAAGCCTTTCACTTTGTAGGTACGATGATTAGAAAGGAAGAACAGCATCTCAAATGCAGGTGTTGCATGTGTTTTTCTCGTTTTCTTGAGAATTCAGTAAATCCCAGAAAACACCTTCCATTGCTAGACCGAGTTTTCAAGAAGCACCGCCTGATGTAAAGAGTATTTATTTCCCTGGAAGACATGATTGCAGCAAATCAACAGACTTTCAGTTTCAGAGCACACCTGTATCCTGCCCTCAGCCAGAGGAAATTAGATGTGGTTGTTTATTTATGTGGCTGGTGCTAAGCTCAGCGCCTTGCAGGGTCAATTGGTCAAACAAATTGTAGACTTCATTCTTCACCCCTCTATCCTCCGCTGTTTCTCTCACCTCTGTCCTTTTTTCTTCTGCTTTATACCATCTCTCCCTGGCTCTGACTCTTTATTTCTTCTTCCTTTTTATCTCTTATGTTTACTTCTGTATCTCTTTCACGCACACATTTTCTGTCTCATCTACAGTATATGCTTAGCTAACACGTTGTGTTTGCAAAGAGGCTTGAGATGGGCAGAGAAAAAATGTGAATAGGGAATAGTAGGGGAAGAAGGCCTTTGCACTTTTTCCCGATTTACTGTTTTGTGTTTTAAGCAAGAACGTGTGTGTGTGTGTGTGTGTGTGTGTGTGGTAGCTGTCTTGTTGCCTCTGCATCATTGACATCCAGTGTTTGGTTTGCAGGCTGGAAAGGCACATGGGCGTGCTGAGCTTTCACATATAGTTAAGGCTTGATTTGTCCCCACCCCCCCATCTTCCTCTGTGAATGCATATAATTCGCTTCCCATTTTGTGTATCCAAAAACAAAAAACTAAACTTGCATGTGTTATGAGTCTGCATGCATCCATCTTTGCATATCACACTCTCTGCCTTCATGTGTAGACGCAGATGCAAATGTTACGCTACCAAGTCATCATCAAATCTCAGTAAAGTAATCATCAATTCATTCCATAGTTGGAGAAAATGAGATGTTAAAAAATATTAAACAAATGAATAGCCTGCAACGTTTGGTTCCACATATAAGAATATATAAGATTACCTCAGGATTGTTTGACAGCTCTGACACTGAGTTAAAGTTATGTGTTTCAAAGGCAAGGTTGCACTCCGTCATGTGACTTATATATACCTGTTTAAATAGTTGATGCATTGTTGGACCCATTTCCACCAAAAATATTTAGAATACTCTGGTTCAACATATCCAATTCAGAAACTAATTGAAACAGCAGGATGTTTTACCACTACATTTAGCATAAATCATAAATTGTGGGATTTGAGTTTGTTGTTTTATAGTGTTTTAGTGTCACTTCATTTTAATCCCATTCCTACACAAACCTGGCTGTGACTCCAAAACCCTGTAATGCCCTGCAGAAGAAGTGACTTTGATGTGTTGGAGCTGACATGGCAACACTTTATATTCTTGCACGTTCCTGAGAAGTACGTATTAAGAATGTACACAACACAGCATCAATTTAATGTGGCCAGTCTACATTTAAAAATGATTATACAGCACAAATCCCCCATATTGTAAATAGGTAAGGCAGGATGCATTAAATTTGCATCATGTGTCTAACTCAGCAGAAAGGTTGTGGTTTTGCTTCGAACTACTAGCATTTGGAGGTTGGGAAGTAGTAATTTTAATGCATAGCTTTATGTACAGGACATCATGTACATAATGACCTGCAAGTATGTTAAATAGGATAGGATGGCATAAAATATTGCTACACAACTTAAATATGTATGTAACCCACGTAGCAAATGGTGGAAAATCAACAAAAGTGCTTTACTACGCTGCTGCGTGCACTTCTTTACTGTACTCAATGGATTATTGTTTAAGCTTGACCCTGTGGAGAAGTGCAGCTTTACTTGATATTTAGCAGCTACCAAAGTGCAGGGGTCGACTGTGTTGGGTTTTTCTGCATGAGAGACAACGCGCTCCTAGGGCTGTGAGGGTGAGTCAGATCAAATGCACCCTGGGGAGAGTGGCGTGACATCCCACTGACAAAACATGCAATAATACGCAGCAGGCGTTGCAGCTGGGGGATTTGAGAAGTCATGAATGGCTGTGAAAGTGAATTAGTTGGTTATGTTGCTTACAGCATGTCACACGCTTGCTTTTAATGTTATGCCCTTAATCTAACCAGCTATTACCAGTGTCACATTTTACATTTTCTCAGTCTGTCTCTCCGTGCTCTGTATCTTTTTCTCCGTCTGTCTTTTGTTCTATTTTTTGTAAATTCAACAACCTACATACACCCATATACGGCACTGAAGCACATGCAAGAATAGCATTTGTGTGCATCATAAACAACGCAAGGTACCACTCGACTCCGTCATTGTAAACCTTTGGCTTCTGTCAGAGTTCTCTTTTATTCACACACACACACACACACACACACACACACACACACACACACACACACACACACACACACACACACACACACACACATATATTGATATATTGCATTATGTTAGAATAAGGTTAATGTAAAAAATTGCGTTCTGACCCATGCTGCGGGACGTGTCAGCCATCAAACATGCAGCATACAAACATGCCTCACTAGAAGTCGGAAGATAGGAGGAACCCTGAACTATAGGGGAAGGGAGGAAGAAAGAGAGAAACCCACTTCACCTGACAGGTGTGTTTACATAAAGTCACAGCAGACTGTTAGCTTAGCTAGTGCTGCATTTTAAAACAGAAACGCAGTAGTGTGGTTTTCAGTAGTTTTAATGTAGACAAAGATCAACTCTGATACGCAGATAAAACGCTGGTGTGGACGGAGATCGCATTTGTTTTGAATAGTGTGGATGGGGCCTTAGGCTACCTGTGTAAGGTGTGTATTGTAAAATCAACTTTATTCGACTAAAAAGCATCTAATCTATTATTCTGGGTACAATTTGGCACTTTTTATGAGCACAGAAAAATAAATAGATGTGCTGGATAACCACATAGAAATTATATATCAGACTTTACCACATGTTTTGGCTGACGAATAATAAAAAACATTAAATGTAAGTATCCATAAGAGTCACTCTGTGTTACTGTTTGCTCACTGCCCAGTTCTTCTATTTATTCAAAATGAACCAGAAATATAAAGCACATTATTTCCCTTTTACCAGAGGATGGTTCTTGGAAATTATCAGACACCTTGTGAAGGAAACAGCATGTGCAGATTTCAGAAACTTTATAATGATTGATGTCTTGTGTAGTAGTAGATTTAATGTCAAAAGTAGCACATGCATTTTGACTCAGTACCTAAACAAAGATTTATAACCCATAATATGAATTTGTGATCTGGATTATTATCCTTTAGCATAGCTGGGTGTGGAGAGGGCCCCCCCGCTTCCTACTGCTTTGTACATTGTTTTCCAGTCCATTTGCTTTAGGGCGTTAAGGTGTTTTATTGAGTGCTATGTACAGGCAGTTAGAGTGCACATTTAGAGTGTGAAAAGTGTTTCGATGATAAAAACTTTCCATGTCAGAAAAACTGGGCAGACTGTGTGTCGTTGTCATCATCACATCTCTTTGCCAGAGAGACGTGTTACTGTAGAAACCAATCGAGTGGCTATGTATCATACAGTACCGACACCTGTTAAAATAAGTGAAATATGAATATGAGTCTAGATTAAAACAGCTGAACACAGATTAAAGGTCAGTGGTAGGACACCATTGAATAATTGACTGCCCCTTTCTGCAGAGCAAAGTGACACCTGAACAGCATGGAACAGATGGGCGTTAAGATCCTTCTGACCCTCTCCTCCAATACCCCAAACACACACACGCACACACACACGCACACACACACACACACACACACACACACACACACACACACACACACACACACACACAACAACATTATATCTTGAAACCTACATGCACATCCTCCACTTCATACAAGCCCTACAAGAAGAATCACACATATCCCCACCAAAATGCACTAATCCTCCTTCTTTGTCTTTTTCCTCATTCACACACACAAACGTGCACGAACGCACAGACACAGACTGAGAGTGCGCTAAACCCTGCTGTTTGCCAAATGGCCTGGTGGTGGGCAGGAAATGTCGAGCCCAGCAGTCTGTGACAGTAAAAGCCCTGGAGAGATGGCTGCTGACCTTAACCTGCAGGGAAATGGACATCACTCAGACACACTCACACACTTTGCATGCATTAACTCCTGACACATGCTCAAATGCATCCTGTGATGGTGCTCATACCACCACATGGAAGCACTGCTTTTACAGTATACTCTCTCAGAAAGTGTGTGTGTGTGTGTGTGTGTTTCTGTCCTTGTCAGACACGCCTCTGCCTCTTCTGTGTTACAAGCTGTTCTCTGTGCCAGGGCCCCCATTAGCGGTGTCTGATAGGTTTGGCCCCTCCTGTTTCTTTGTCTCACTGTCAGTGTTTATTGGCCAGCTCTGGTGTACAGTGTCTTACTGCTTACGGGTGACGTACCAAACAGAAACAAAAGGGAAGCGAGCTGCCAGGATACACAACCTCAGGGAGGATGGCAAAAACACCCGAGTCGAGATCAAATATTTGAACACGCTGTGCTCAGTTCATCCAAACCCTCACTTGAATGAAATGCTGTCACATCCCTTGTACATTATGGTGTATCAAACCCTCCCGCTGCTGGAGTTGGAGCTTTAGATGAGTATAGGATTTGTGTTTGGAGCCAGGTGTGTTGAGAGGAGGCATCTTGGCTTCTATTAGCAGCTTGTTGATAGTTTGTGCTGACAGTTTACAAGCCCAAGCTTGGAGAGAGGATGAAATAGTGCTGTTTCTTTTCAAGGCTGTTCTTTGGAATTTAAACCTTGCATGCAGATATTTGGAAGCAATTTTAATCACCCTTTAACTTACAGTACCCTCTATGATACGACCATGTCCTAACCATCACGCGGCGGACCCCCAAGGTGTTGTCTGCAATTCCATTTGATTAGTATCTTTGGATCTATTTGTGATTTTCAGATATTGCATCATAAATTCAAAATAGCACAGTGAATAGACACCGCAATTTTCATTATTTGCTTCTTCCGAACAAATGCAAGGACCATGTCACACTCCAAGAAACCTTAACGCCTTCACAACCTAAAACCTCCAGAGTGCGGGAACATTAGATTCTTCACTCAAGTTTAATTTAAAAGCTGATACCTAAATAAGAGGCATTGTGTAATTTTGCGATTCCTAATCCGAATAGTCGATTATTCGTTTCAATAATCGATAGAACTGTCAAATAGTTCATTTGTTGCAGCCCTATTTAAAACACCAGCTGGTTATGATTTCAAAAAGCGGATATAACAAAAATGGATTACAGCCGGAGCAATACGTTGCATGTAAGTATTACAGTATATCATGAAATGGTCACAGGTACAAAGAAACACGGTATAACACTCTAATCAAGATATTAAAAATAATGGCTGTAAATAAGGAGACATGCAGGCCACTTCATTCTGCTTTACCTATACACATTCATACTCCTTTATCACATTACATCACATAGACTTTTTGGTGCCTATGGTTTGGAAGGTTTTTCATCTTTTAGAGCAAGCGCCTTAATATGTCTGATTAAAACGATATTTATTGTACATTTTCTCTTTAGAGTGCCTGTCAGTCACAGCTTGTCATACTGCTTCATTACTCCTACTGTAATGTCAACCAGACATTATGCAATCCAGGTCTGTCACTGCTGCTTGGACTATCTGCTGCCATCCTACAGCTTTAAAAGATTGTTAGCCGTCCTGTCCTTAATGGAAGTCAGGCAATTGTGCAAAACAGTCACTTCATCAGTCTCATCAGCAACCAGCTCCTCTCCCTTGAAACTTTTTACGGATGTAATTTTGACAGGCACAAATTGCCAAAAGGAATATAGCAGCCACCGTCGACTGAAGACATCTACTGCATCGATTCCAAAACTCTTTGTACCGACTAGTCATTTCAACAGCAAAATATGTGAAAATAGAGCCCAGGTTTAAAAATACCAAAATGATCCTTTAACTGTTACTAACTTCCCAGGTCTTAAACATTATAATGTACTCGGTATAATTAAAATCATATCCGCATAATACATTTGTGATGGAAGAATGTATTGTGAAACCCAATAATGATGTGAGCAGTCATGCAGTACGAGCAGAGCACAGTCAGGAATGTAATGAGTGAGGAATAGATTATCAGTATTAGTTTTAACAGATCAAATAGTCTTTTGTCCAAACCTGTGGGTTCACATGGGTCAACTTCAAAAGCATCTCCAAAAGAGGACTCTCTCTGCAGTGTCAATTCTTCAATACTTTTTCGAAGCTCTCAGAGGTTGCACTAATATCACAAAATGTTACTGAGACTGACTGAAGTTATAAAATGAGGAGCTTCTATTTTATCTGACAGCGGCCTTCTGCGTAAGCATACGAAAGGATATAGAATTTTTGCCTCCTTGTTGACAAATAGCTAACATGTCACTGCCGGTATGGCAGTGCACTCATTCAGGTTTTTAACTACACCGTGCCTCTGTGTGTGTGTCTAAAGGAAAGTGTAGGAACTGGTTTAAAATAAAAGAAGTCGGCTTGCATTTCTTAAGGAATGGAAATTTGAGGCATTATCCAGAATTACAGACACTCAAAAACTCAAACAAAAAATCATCTTGACCTGTACAACTGTACAAGTAGTAATCAGGCCACTTATCTTTCCCAGCCTTCCCGGCTCTGACATGCAGATCCTCCTGTAGCCCACACCATAGCTTGTATTTTAATATCAACTCTTTTTTCACTCATAAGGATTCTCCAGCAGACAATAATACTTCTAAGCTGCGTCCGGGGAGCAGCGTATGGATTTTTCTGGTTTACAGTTACACCGGCTAATTGCCACCCAGACCACTTCTTCCCTTGGACCTCCTCTGCTGAGGTGATTCCACCTCCTTCTCCCTCCCTCTCTGTCAGTCAATCCTCCTGTTCTTCCAGTTTCTTTTTCCTCCATGTTGTCAAACTGGAAGCATTTCCTTAAATCCGACTTCCGCCCCTCATCACTTCCCCCTCCTCCTGCGAATGATTCTTATCGTGGTGTTGTCGTTATTAGCACATGACGACCTTTTGAAAAGATCAAACTTTACAAACATACACAAGAGAAATGTTCCTCTCCCACGGCCTGGATTGAAAATGACTTAGCATTTCTTTCATGTTTTTTTCCCCCCCGTCTCAACGTATTTCTGCTAAACCCCTGACACTTTGAAATACCCTCATCAAAATATGAATCTCTGAGCTGCACAGACACCAACGTCCCGGCAACGATACAGAGCCCAGAGTCATTCCTCTGTGCAGGGGCATGAAAAGAAGGGATTATATTTCATTCAAATAGTTTTTTTTCCTTTTTTTATGGTGGTGGATAAATTCCCTCGCTTGCTTTTAACTTTTTGAAAGTCTTTGAATGTTTTATTCCTTTGTGATGTGATGCTCGCTCGAGGCAGCCTCCCTCATGCTGCGCTTTGCCAGCTGACACACTGGGAGGGCTATGACCTTGAAATAGCGTCACAGAGTCTCAGTGAGTTCAGCCGAAGTTTTTTTTTTCTCCACTCTAAGTTTCCTTTAAATGGTTAAATATGGAGCTAGAAGAAAACACACGACTATTATTATCGATAGAAATTGTGTCAGTCAATTGATCAGCCAGTTTATAAATCACTGTGTGGTGGTTTCAGGCACAGGAAGACCTTTGCCTGGACAGAAATAAGAAGACATTTGGCTTGAATATGACCTGAAATTCTGTGTGAGCGTGTGTGGGTGACTTTGAGCCTGTTATCCCTGCTAAGTAGACATTCACTGCAACATTCAGCATCAAAGCTATGTAAACAGTCACACACACCTACAGTTTTCCCCCAACAAAACATAAACATAAGTGTGTGCACACTAATCACACCTGAGCTTTCTGCATTTTCCTTATCTTTTCACCCCTTTTCACAGTACTAAATAAAAAAAATTCTCATTTAACTTTTCAAACACACACAGCAGGCAATTAAAATAATGTTCTTCCATAACAAATTGTTACACTTATTAAAGTCTTAAATCCACCAACATAAGTAACTGTGAAAAAATTGTCTCTAAATAACAAAAAGGGAACTGAAAGACATGAAACACCAGAAATCTAGTTTTAGGGGAGAAAATAATTTTGCGTCTGCCGTTCAGTAAACACCATTAGTCAGATGTGGTGATGCTTTGTCAGCTACCTGATTTGCAGACTTACAGCTGTGCGCATAAATCTGCTAGTTCAAGTCATTTTCATCCTGTGTGCGTGTGTTTTGATTGTATTACTGGTGGAGGTGTTTTGACAGAAACGTTTGAGATTTGGTGCTCTGTGAAATGCTGTTTGTTTGTGGATAATTTTCTTCTGACCGTGAGACACACGACTGGCTGTGAGACCGACAGAGTGAGAGGAATGAAGACAGGTAGTGACAGAGTAAGTTCCAGAGAGAGGTAGTAAAAGGAAAGGAAAGGACAAATATGGAAGGAGGGAAGGGGATGAAGCATGAAAAGAAGAGAATAAAGAAATAAGGAAGGGCTGTGTATATGCTGTGTGTGTGTGTGTGTGTGTGTGTGTGTGTGTGTGTGTGTGTGTGTGTGTGTGTATATATATACGTGGTAGGATGGAGGGATAGATAGGCAGAAGGGACAAAGGAAAGAGGAAAAAGGTTGGAATGAAAAGAAGAAAAAATGTGAGGGGAGAAAAGGAAGAAGGGAAAGAAGTAAAAGGAGAAATTAACTAAGAAAGGAAAGAAAGAAAGAAAAGTAGAAAGAAAGACACTCAGACACTTTTCGTCTTGTGTCACAACTCAGTGCTTTTAATTTTGGGGGAAAAAGTCAAATGAAGCGGAGCTGAAATTCATTTCTGTTCTGCAGGGACTCACAGCAGCATTCTCTGGTAAATGGCTTTTCACTTTGTCAAATGTAGCGCAGGCGTATCTCTGAGAGGCAGGACGCAACAGCCGGGCCTGCTGCAAACCACTGCCACTCCATCCTGCAGCTGGAAATGTGCTATAGCACTTGTTAACAGCATGTCTTAATTGTCCCGTCTCAAGACTTCTTTTATTACCTTTTTCCTATGGACTCAGATCAGCCTCAATATTAATGAATGCACAAAGAAGGATTCATAAATTTTGGGATTTCCACAAAAACATTTTTCAATGCACACAAAAATATTTTTCATATATATAAATGTAATACAAATCCACAAATAAAAATAATGTAATCTATAATGTATTTCTGATGAAAACACAAATATTTCTTGTTTTAAATAAAAGTAGTTGCAATTTTCATCAAAACCATATTTGGATGTTGTTACATGTAAATACAAACTGCTTGTCATTTGTGAACTTCCCAGGATTTGTGCTTCTGCTTCAGCTAATCACATAGTGGTACAGTTCATAGCTGACAAGCTGTATGTAAACGCAGTTTCAACATCGACATATGATTTTGATGAAAACTGCAAATACTATAATATATAGAAATATCTGTGTGTGCATCAGAAAACATACTTCAGACAGGCCCGCTGTAGTAAAAGAAGCTTTTATTTGCTCTGAAGTAAGCAGTATGTTTGGTAGTATGGCTCTGTTTGCTTTTTCATGTGCATACATGGAAAGCCTAAGGCAGCGAGAGCGGCAGCAAAGACCTACCCAAGGGTACAGAACAAAGAAGGCATCAATGACAACAGAAATGACATTGATTAGTCAGACATAGCATGAAAGGATGAGCTGGGGTGGAGGCGGGTAGCAAAGCGGCTTGCAGAGGAAGCAAGCAAGGCTAGGCAGGCTAACGCAGCTTAAATAAGGCTGGATGCTAAGAGGGGAATCAGCTGTACCATCAGCTGATGGGGGCTGGGATTGTGAGCTGAGGTTGACTTTTTTGCCTGCCTGAACTAACCCTGTGCTCGATTTGTGAGCGTTATTTTTTCATTTGTGGGACGATAAATGTTTTTGTGTGCACTGAAAAATATTTTTGTGAAAAGAGTCATTTATATATAAATCCCAAAATGAATTTGTGAATCCGTCTTTATACATTCATTAATAGTGAGCCTGATCTGACTCATATTTCCATGTTTTTGTCTGCGTGTATTGTGATTTCTTGCTCTTTTCTGTCTAGAGGCTAGAGGCTGCACTGCGCATTTTTCTGGAATCCATTTCCATGTCTAAATCTGCAACTTCATTCGTAGATCATTTGATCTACAGTTTTGTTATCTCAACTGTAGAGTAGTAATTGAGCCTGTAGCCTTTAAATGCACTTCCCTAAACAGTTTACTAGAACAGCAAAGGCGACAGCTGTCATGTAATTGATTTCGGTTGAATTACAGATATCCTTTTTTCTCTCTGCCTCTTTACAGGAATAAGTCTTTACTCTCTCATTGTGCATAGATAAGGAGCTGTAGTTATTTATCCTAATACTACATACTAATCGGTTTTTGTGACCGATTAGTATGTTATCTTTATTTATTAATGTACCTCTTTCCTTAGTCATTCTGTGTGTTTCTTTGTGCACGCATAGGTAAACAGTAGTGTTTGTTCTTCCTCTCACAAAGTAGTGCCCAAGGTTGGTACACACATACAGTAGAAAAAAACCTTTGTTATTAGACTAGGACCAAACAAAAAAAAGAACACAGCCTCCATCCCTCACCACTCACAAATCAGGTTTGACTGAGAATGCATTCTTTCATGGACCTAACTGACTCCTCTGCATCTGGGATTGTGGTCTTTAAGACACAACTCACTTGAGGCTACGCTAATCCCCAATTCTCCCAGACTATCGATCACTGAATGCCTTTGTGACAGCTAAGAGGACATTAAAAAGTTTTGAATTTAGATTTAAATGCCCCAAGAGAGCCAGATTTCCTACCAGCAGCTGGAACAAATTTGAAGAAACCTGGCTTCGCTCCCAAATCGTCAAATAATACTGCCTGGTCAGTGGGCATCCACTTCGAAATATGACGTTGTAGGTGAGGTGGTATAAAGAGAAAATAAAGAGAGTCCGCATTTGGAATAGGAAGTGAGGTGGATTGATTAACCCGCTGTTTGGGTCTTGGTGAAACCAAAAGTAAATATTTTTTTCTTTTTAGAAACGTATGTAAGTGAACTTACATACAGACATGAGACGCAGGAAGAAAGCAAATAAACATATTTACCAAACTATCATGAATTATTCATGAAATATATCACAAACTATATTACAGAAATAAAAACCAAGGAAATATCGCCATAAAGGATCTGGATATTTAACTATCCAACAGGCCACGTCAAAGCAGACTGGTTGTAGTGGGCATAAGCCAGGGAGACCAGGTAGAAATATATAAATATGAAACCATGTTAAAGGATGAGGCTTTGCCTAAACTGACGTCTCTTCACAGTATGTTTAATTCAGTTTATTTTGTTTTTTTCATTGGGTTTTTTATGATAAGAAATACTGAAATAACAGCAGCTTTATCATCTGAGAAGAAACATTTTTTAAACTGGCCCAGACCGGTCTTGCTCAGCACAGAGCTGTGACTGCAGGAGTGCTGAATTGTTATTTTCCAGGTGTAGACAAATGTCCTTTTGCTGCTGCAGCAGCAAAGATTTCCTTAAATGCCTTTTGGCACAGACTTACATAATTCCTATTTGTGAGTTAAGCGTGACAATCCATCATTTTGTGTTGTGATTGACTGTTGATGAATTCCCTTTATACACAAAGTCGTGTGATACACGCTCATGGTAAAGTGATTTAAAAATAAACCTGACTTAGTTGGACCAGACATAATCCTAGGGACCAGAGCACCTTTTTAAATTCTGTCTTGCAGTATTTCTAATAATGTTCCGGCCCCTCTCAAGATCTCCCAGTTCTTGCTATAACCACAGACTTCACCGATGGCCTGAACCGAATCTGTTTTATCAAACAATCCTCCTAAAAGGGGTTTCAAATAAATATTATACACCTCATTGTGTTGTTTTAGCTTTGTTCTTCTTTATTCATGGAAGAAAATAAGCTCATTTCCATATCAAATCAGCGGAGAAAATTGGCAAAGAATCTATGGTATTCAATTATTTTATTTAGTATTGGTACAATTTACAAGTTGGTAGCAGGATGATTGCATTGATGATATGCGCTTTATTTACTTCACCTGGACTGGACAGGGACAAAAATGTCAGTAAACAATCTTTGCGGTCCCCTTAAATGTGCCTACTGTAATATTTCCCCAAACCACTGCAGAGTAGTAAGAGCCGTGGACAGCTGTACCAGTGCAAGTGGATCAGTGTACTCACTCACTTCTGACTGACTCCCTGGTGATCAGAGGTGGTTGCGGACACAATATCCATACTCAAGTAGTCTACATTACTTCTTCTGGCTCTCACCTCCCCTGCTACCTCAACAACCTGGCAAGACAAGACAATACCATAGGGAGAGAGGGAGAGATTATTACTATTAATTGGGTGGGACAGTCACATGATTCTAAATTCATATCCAGAATTGTTGGAATTACCTGACAAAGATGTGGGAAAAGCTGTACCAACCATGTAATACCGTAGTGGTTATGACCAAATAGTTGTTTATTCAATTAATGCATATAACTGTTCAGTCTTATTTCATTGGATACTTGCTAAGTGTTCTGTTCATTCAGATTTCAGGTATCCAAATACTGATGCGATGACTGACCGAGTGAACACTGGCAGCAGCTGACGGTCTCACTTTATAATAGCTTTACAATGATGTTATTTTATTATCATCGTCATTAACTGAATTCATTCATTCAATCATTCGTCTGGCCATTTAGCCATATCAGGTGCCTTTTGTTGAAACATTCAAGTCGAACGTGAGCTCTGCCACCAACCAATCACAGCCTGGACGAGGCGGGACATTAAATAAAGTTTGACGTGCTGCTGCAGACTTTCAAATTTTGAACTGATTGTACTGCACGCATGAATGTTATGATTATTGATGAGTTATCACGCAGCATTATCAAATTAGAGACTAACTCAACCGCCATGTAGAGCATTTTTTTCTTGCACAAGCATTTAATGAATGAAAACTGCCCACAAAACTTAACTGCTATAACTGGAAATCATATTTTACTGATGTCAAGCTATGTAGTATTTATAGTTTCCAGTTGGCCATGTCACAGCAAACTTTCTTCTCAGTTAAATCAATAATGTGCTGCCCTTTAACTGTCAACAGCTAAATTCCCACTGTTCGCCCAACGGCAAAGTTCCCTCTCAAACACATACTGTACGCTGATGTTGAGTGCATTCCAGGAGCTATTTCATGTCAAGGTGATGCAATTCATTTTTGTGGCTTACTCAGCCTCTCTAAGCCTGCATTGTCTTCCTCTACCACACTTAGCAATTTCCAGTAGAATTCACCAAGAAGACTTGATTGAACATGTTACATCCATACTTTAACGTCTAGGTGGAGACAGCATGCTAAGAGCAACAGGGTATGTTTTTTCTTTCCAGCCAAGAAACACTTTATTCACATGCATATCTGCTCTAAGAACAATATAAGACAGCTTAAAACAGCATCAGTCCATTTCCTTTTGTACCATAATAATGCTTAGTTAAAGTTTCAGATCTTTAATTACCTGTGTTCAGTTGCAACTCATTTGTTCTACCAGTTTTTTTTTCCCCCTTTTCATTAATTAGTCTGAAATCCAATTCCAGGGAGTGCTATAGAGGTCTTTAAACTGTTCGATTTGGCCTGAGCTATGCTGACCTGATCAGACCAGTGGCTGCACCATCGGGTACATCCAGGGTCCAATATGATTTGTTAACTACCTTTTAGCAGTCTGCGGCACAGCCATTTCGAAGAATCATCACATCTCTCCTTCTCTGCTTCCTTAGACTCGACACCATTTCGGTCACACTACATTGGTGTTTTTTAGGGTGCCTATGAAAAGGTTGTTTGAAGCAACATTTGAGGACTCATCTCATTGTCCTCTCTGCGGTTGCACAGTCCTCTCTCACAGAGGTTCGACCGCATTGCTCAGAGGAGAGAGTCGATTCCTGCTGTGTCTCCATTATATATTTCCATATCTTCTCCTTTGCCAAATGAGTCCTTTGTCTGCTCAGAGACCAGCGCTAATGAGAGAGTTGCATTGCAGCATTTTAGAAGCCATTGCTCCGCCGTTCATCAGGAGAGATTTGTGTTCAGCCATCTGTTTTTTTCTACTCCGCGACCCCCTTCTCTCAGTTCTCTCTATACTCTCTGATTGATGATAAGGAGGTTGTTGGCTAAAACCAGCTCTTATCGACCAAAACAAAATGGCTCCCAGCTTTCCGAGTGTGTGTGTGTGTTTGTGTGTGTGTGTGTGCGCATCCACAAGCATGCTTTTGTGGTGTTCCCTGTCCTCTGTGTTCTATCTCTGACTATCAGTCTGAGCATGTATTAGTGCTTTTGTGCTTTCATTTGTAAAAGTGTGCAAACGTGTCTGTATCAGAATATATGTGTGTGTGTTTGTATGTATGTGTGTGCATCCCCACAATGAGAACGAGATGAAAGGCCACTGCTGCCTGCTTCTCAAATTGCCCTGAATAGACTCATATAGTCACTCGCGCAATGAAGATGATCGTCTCTGCTTAGAATTCGCTGGCAATAAGTACGAGTACAAGTAAAGAACGAGATGATGAAAGGCACTGAAGGACACATACAGAGAGAGATATTTACATGTGCATAAATATAATAACAATACACACACCTCTAAAATAGGATAAAGCAAAAGAGAAAGAAAGAAATGCACACTTGTGCATAGGAATATAAATGTGAGTTTTCGCTAGCAATATGTCATACTGCTAGCTGAAATTCACATTTATTCACATTTATGTAAGAAATATTGTTATTACAGATACACACGCTCATAAAGCCCATTTACATGGATATAAAAAGAAGAGAAACCTACATGAAATAAGAAAGAGATGCAAACACACATAAATAGAATTCTCTGTCTTTGCTGAAGATAATAATAAATTGGGGACAGACATTTTCCATTTCTTCCCTTTGCTTTTGTAATCACCATTCAACATTTCCAACATATTTGCTTCATTTGCATGTGATTTATTTTGTGTGATGTATTCAGATGCTATACAACAAGACAAACAAAATGTGATGTCTCTTGTCTGTGTTTTCCCTGATTGTCCACAAGCCTAAAAGGTCTGAGATGACTGGAGAGAAAACCTCTCTTACCTTTTTTTCCCCTCCCCTTTTCCTCTGTATATTCTCATTGTCTTTCATGTAGTCTCTCACCCTGCATCCACTCTGCAGGCAACACGAGTGATGTGTTGCCTTGACAGGCTCAGGCTTCTGCGGCCACAGTTATGACAACAATGAAAAGCCACGTGTTTCTATCACTTTAGTTCAGTTTTCCCTGATCTTAATTCATTTCGAGGAGGAAAGCTTGCTTGAAAGAATTATTTATGTAGCACGCAGGACATGAATATACATTTGTATTTGATCTTCAGTATTTTATATTAGCCAGTGTGCAGTTTTATTGCTATAGATTTTGCGGATATTGTTCAACCACGTTGTTACAATGTCATGAAAGCAATAATTCAGGACAATATAATAATTTCATATATATAATATATGAAAATAATAGATGTTGTGGAGAAAAAGAATGCTACAGTGTGAAGCCTGCTGTTTTTACCTTGCTTCCTGATTTGGAATAGTGGTTTACCTTTAATGATGAGTTCATGTCTCAATACTTATCAGCTTACCTTTCTGGTGGTACTCAGCTCCATGCCCATTTATTCCTAATGAAGATGGAACTCTTTAACAATAGGTCATAAATAAATGGTAAATGGCCTGTATTTGTATAGTATTTCTAGTCTTTGCGTCCACTCAAAGCGCTTTTACACACTACGTCATACTCACCCATTCATGCATTCTGATGGCAGAGGCTAAGGTGCCAACTGCTCATCAGTATCAGAAATAAACATTCACACACCGATGGCACAGCCACCGGGAGCAATTTGGGGATCAGTGTCTTGCCCAAGGACACTCCGACATGCAGCCGCCATCATTTCCTAAAGCCTCCGGGCATTCTAGTTTTTAGCAAATTTTACTCAAACCGTGTAAATATGAAATAATGGGGACCATTTTCACCTGCGGATTGATACACATTTGGTGCTAAAGTGAGTGTTTAAAGCTACAGGACGGTGTTTGTGGGATTGACTCAATATGAGCCATTGTTCTTGGTAATAAGGTAACATGTCAAACAGCGCAACAGTGCGGCTCACTGGTGTGTGTTTATTAGTGTTAGCTCTATGGCACAGAGGAATAAGATATCTCACAGACAAAGGGTTGTTAATAGAATCAGTTTATTGTTACTTCTGGTCTTTTCTGTGTTGCTGGTAAGCAGCTAATGATTATTTCTATTTAGATTTTTTTAAAATTATTCTCTTAGTCCGCAACATGCCAAAATGAATAGCAAATGCCCACCACAGTTTGCCATAACCCAGCGACTTATTCAGATTTCTGACTTTGTCTAACCATTAGTCATGTCACTTCTCCAGAGGGTATTAAGTATTAGGATGGTAATGAAAATGAAAATCCTCAAACTAGATAATCTGCAACCACCAAATGGACAGGATTCCTACTTAATAAAAAGGCTTAAAATGTTTCATTATAAATGTTGTGCTTCTCTAGCTTTTATCTGTTCGACTTTTTTTTCCGTCCATTTAATGTCATTTCAGCTCAGCTCTCTGTGTGGGCAGCAAAGCAGAGAAAATGTCTCACATTTCTCTCCATCTCTGCTTTTCCTCCCCATTTTCATCTCCCTCGCTCCTCCCCATTTTCATTTCCCTTGTTCCTTCCTAATTCCCAGCTCCTTCCCTGCCAGACCGGCGCTCCTGCATCGCTCATCAACCTTTGTTGGTTGTTTTGAGTTCTGCCTTGATTTAAATTGTGTGAGAGCGGAGGTAGCAATAACACAGGCTGTTGTCATTTCGTAAGGGGGTGAATTTTGATTTGAATCACTGTCTCTCTTCCCCTCTCTCTCAAAATCTCTATCACAACACACACACACACACACACACACACACACACACACACACACACACACACACACACACAAATTTAATTCAACTCAGTTAAATTCTTGTCCAGTTTGCTGTATTGACATAAGTGTTGCATCATTGTCAAAGAAAATAAAGTGATAACAAAAGCAATAATACAAAAACACCATCTGCTACATGATAGCAAACATGTAAAACATTAATCGTAGTTAAATTAACTAGATTAAATCAACACTGGCAAAACCCTAGTAAAACTAAGTGATGTTTGTTGATTGACAAATAACGGAACACTGAGCAGTTGATCCAAACGTTTGTAATCCGTCTGTACAGAATCAGCTGGTTCCAGTGTACATTTACAGTGTTGCCGAAGAAGGAATGTTCTCAAGAAAGAAAACCAATTAACATACTCGCTCATGCAACATATAGCAGAGATGTGGTTCACATGCAAATCTCCTTATTCTGTCTCTTTCACAGGGGCCCATAGAGAATGATGTTGTGATCCACGTAGCCCTGATCGCAGAAAGCCAGAGGTAATGTGTCTGTGTGTGTGTGTGTGTGTACAGTATATAAAATATGTGTGTGTATGTGTGTCTCTTAATGTGGTACAGACCATAACCCAAGGTTATTCCTATTCGGCTCCCTCAGTGCTGTAATTGTGGTGAGCTCATAAAGCTGGAGCTCAGCCTGACCCCTGCCATCATCTGTCAATCTTCTTGTGTGCGTGGGTTCTTGTGCGTATATACGTGTGTGTGTGTGTGTGTGTGTGTGTGTGTGTCAAACGGGGTCAAACAACTCTGTGAGGCTTGTTAACCTGTAGCTTCAATTACTGCTACAGGCAAGTCCCCATCTGGCCTGTTGCATCATCTTTCCCACTGCAGTCCATTCGGTCCGCTCTTCAGTGTAAACTTCAGTTCAGTAACAGCTATTGATTCATAATAAAGATTTACCATGGACTCGATTTACATGAGTTTTATATTTACAAGAAGACAAGGCCAAGTTCTACTGACAAAGAGAGCTTCAAGAACTAGGCTATACACTCATAAAGCTGCGATTTAAAGGTCAACACTAGATTTAAAAGGGGGGATTAGCTGTAAGTAATTCCAGCACTTCTTTCCAAGAAATATAAAGTAACACACTGATAAAATAAATATTGTGTGTGTGATTTGGCACTGGTATAAGGGTTGTGTATTTTCCAAGCAGCAGGTAGGGGGAGCATTTATCAGCTTTTAATCACCAGTGCTGAAAAGACTGTAACAGCTATATGTAAAAGACCTAAAATTATAAATTCAGTATTGTAAATTTGTGTCTGTTTGTGTGCGTGTAGACTGCAGGTGTTTTTGAACACCTATGGCATTCAGACCCAGACGCCCCAGCAGGTGGAGCCAATCCAGATCTGGCCTCAGAAGGAACTGGTCAAGGTAACACAGGCACACACTGGTCACACATTGGTCAGTTTTTACACGCTGTTTACAGCCCCCAACCCCTTAGATAATGTTGCTACGCCTAGCTTTCCATCATTGCACAGCACATGTGCAGTTTACAATGATATACAGTTTATGCTAATTTTTCATAGAATGGGTCCTTGACTTCAGACATATGTAGACAGAAGCAGGCTTCTCATTTTCAGCTGACAACCGTTGATTCTGCCAGGAAGAAATGACAACTGTTGAAGGGCGCTCACCAGGTAGAGTGTGCACACCATGAGGCTGAGTGTGTGTTTGATTCCAGCCTGGGGCCTTTTTCTGCATGTCATCCTCTCTGTCTTCCCCCCATTTCCTCTTCAGCTTTACCTATCTAATGAAGACAAAATCTTCTACAAAAATCTTCTACAACTGGCTAGTGGTTACACACATGACGCAGTGCTAACTACCATTGTTGCATGTCACCAGCTTAGTCGTTACTAATCCATGTAGGAGACAACAACCTTGCATTGCTGGGTAAAGCAATTTTGCCGTAGTATAAAAATATAATATCAGGCCAAGGCTATAGAGATACATAATAATAATAACAACACAAAGATTATATTTAAACATTACTGTTAAGTTATATTTCACTTACATGGGGAAAGAAGGTCCGGGACAAACTGTTTGGCAACGTCACCTCAGGCTAACCTCCACTGATCCAATACAGAGCAGGAGAGGGCCACTAATATCCTGTTACAGAGTGGATGTGTCAGTCCTGAATGGAGCCTTTTAAAGCAGTAGAAGAGAACTATTTTGTTAAAAATGCGGAAAACTGTTATATCCTGACAATAGTGCATTGCAGAGATAATACGCAAAAAAAAAAAAAAAGTTGAAATCTGGTTCCTCTGTCTCTTCCTGCTGCTTCTAATGTCATTTTCTAGGATCAACAGTTCCCAGGTTAAAACAACCAACAAGAGCCAGGAGGAGTCTGTAACACAGTGTCAGTCACTGCTCATGCACACGCTGGCCTCCCTCCTGTGCCAGCAACAGCAAATAGTACAAAACCCATGTGTGAACATGCCCCAGCTTCAAGGTCATTTTGTTCGATACCATGGGGCTCATATCGACAGGCGGCATTGAGGCATGGTGACAAACAGTGAGGAATAACTTTTAAGGGGGGACAGTGATGCACTAGCCTCTCATCCCGCTGTTGTCCCGCTGTCCCAGCTGCCTCTGAAGCCCGTGGTCCTCAGCCCTGGGCCGCAAAGGAGTTGGAGAGGTGTCTTTGAGAAGACGAGTCAATGCGAGAAAGACCCGGGTCTTGGTAAGACTCTTGCTGTGGAGAGAAAGCCCTACACGGGATGAGGTTTTGAAAGACAGCCGTCTCCTTCATGTCGGTTCTGTAGGGTGGGGCTTAGCGGAGCGGTACAATCGGCAGTGAGGAAGGTTTTTGCTTTGTATGTTCAGTTGTTACTGACTGCTGCTTTAACTCCTGTAACTCCACATAATCAAAGAGAGATTTACAGACCTGCTGTGCCTAGTTATGGTTGCTAAGCTGTGGTTGGACAACCGCTGTTGGAGGGAGGATTTATATCAATGTTCAGTTTCAGCAGTTATTACATGCATCAATATCCCAACAGAACTTGGCTCAGTCGGTTTCCTTGTCTGTCCAAGATTTCCTGCTCTTAAAGGTTCAGTGTGTATTTTTAGTGGCATCTTGTGGTGAGTGTTGCGAATTGCAACCAGCAGCTCACAGTGCAGAAAAAATATCGGATTATTCCGACAGCACATGAGGGCGGCGTCAGTCACTCCTCACCCTCCCTTTACAAGTACGCAGGAGAAGCTACTTGTGCTAAATAATACATTTGGGACCCGTTTTTCCAAATATCGATTCTTTTCATACTACTTCTAATAAACCAGTCAACTACTACTACTGTTTAAGAGTCTCGACTAAAAACTAAAGGGGACAGAGCGTTTACAGTTACGGGCTCCAAGGCTCTGGAACAGCCTGCCAGAGGAGATCAGGGCAGCTGAGTCAGTGAACTCTTTTAAGTCCCTTCTTAAAACTTACTTTCATAGCAGAACCTTTCCTGATTTTAGTTCATTTTAATTATCTGTTTTTCTTTTACCTGTATTCTAATTTCATAACTTTCTTCCTGCTTTTACAGTGTATCTTATTTTGTTTGCTGTGCTTTATTTTTCTCCGCTCTTGTGAAAGCACTTTGTGACATTGTTTTGTGCTCTATAAATAAAGATTATTATTATTATTATTATTATTATTATTATTATTATTATTATTACTACTACAAAAACTTATTATTAATAAGGTACATGTTCTTTAATATTTTTCTCTCGATTATCTCATCAATTACAGCAAGGCTGCAGATTGGTTGAAGTGATTAATCAGTCGACCAGTGATTGCTCATGCTGATTGATCTGTATAATGATGGAGCCGTCACCGAGTTACTTCTAGTTTAGTTTGAACAACGTCCAAATTTGTTCTCAGAAGGGACGTTAGCCAGTTCTGTCAGAGATGAAAGATATCTCAAATATTGACTTGTGATATTCAGAATGGGTCATTTTGAATCGTCCATTGTTAGCGTAACTGTTTCACTCCTGAAATTCCAGTAACTTAGATATCCCAAGAACTTAAGATAATGGTTGTCAGCATTCTAATACTTACTCTACCTACATAAGGTAAGCAAAAAAAAAGAAGCAAAAAAGTATCTAATTTACTTTTTTTCCAAATTTCCAAACCAACCAATCTATATTTTATTCAACAAACAAGTCCTACACTATCCATCCATATCTATCATATCTATCTAAGTAAAACATAAAATATTTGTGGCAACCCAACTGCAACAGAAAACTGAAATCCATCCATCCATCCATCCATCCATCCATCCATCCATCCATCCATCCATCCATCCATCCATCCATCCATCCATCCATCCATCCATCCACCCATCCATCCATCCATCCATCCATCCATCCATCCATCGTCAACTGCTTATCCTGCATACAGGGTCGCCTTTCGGGGGCGAAAGGCGGGGTACACCCTGGACAGGTCGCCAGTCCATCGCAGGGCCACACACAGACAAACAACCAGTCACACCCACATTCACACCTAAGGACAATTTTAGAGACACCATTTAACCTGGCCTGCATGTCTTTGGATGGTGGGAGGATGCCGGAGTATCCAGAGAGAACCCACGCCGACACGGGGAGAACATGCAAACTCCAGAAAACTGAAATGTATTCCCCAAAGCCTTTCATTATTAGGCCGTGTTCTCAACAGTGTTCCTTATCGAAGTTATTCAGGTTTAACGTTAAGTATCAAAAGTCATAAAAACATAATACTTAAGAGCTAAAACTCAAAGATTGGTATTCAAGTCAGTGCTGGCTAATACTAGTCCTGTGATAAATTAAATATTTACTTTTTAGTTAAATTGCTATGGTGTATACATGCACATTACTCTTTGCACATAAAAAAAGGAGAAAGTAAGTAGAAGATTTTGTGAGAGATTTGTTAGATTCTTACCAACTTGGAAATGGAACCAAAGTAGACATCACATCTGTTTGGTTACTTGATTATTAACAGCAGACGTACGTTGTCTGTAACAGTGAGCATTTTGTGAGTCCAGTACAAGCAGCTTTTTCCATCCTGTCCCCTCTGCTTCTTTCATCCACTGCAGATTACACCATTTGTACTGTCATTTCTGTGACACCAAACACTACCTCCCATACAACTTCTGTTTCACTTCCATTCTATCCGTCACTCAAACCCCCGGTTTCTCCTCTGGATACTGTCCCTCATCTGCATGTGTATTGTTTGAAGTCTAGGAGATACCCCATCTTCTCTGTCTCCTCTGTCAGATCTGTCACTCAGCAACTCAAACCCTGGTCTCCTCCCTAGCCTCTGTTCCTCATCTGTCATGTCTGTTATGTGGTGTCTATTCTCCACGCCACCTTCTGTAAACAAACAATTTCTCCTATCATGTCATCTGTCTGGGCTCTTTTCTTTCCTCTAGGCCTTTCTACCTTCTGTCCATCTCCTGTTGTATCTATCAGTTCCCCTAACCCCCATGCTCCCCTCTAGGCCTACATCCTGCCCCGCCCCCATTATGTCTGTTACACCAAACAACTCTCCTCTCCAGGTATATCATCTGCCTTTGAACCGTCATACCTGTAACTTTTCCCTTCTCTCCCCTCTGCCTCTTCCTGCTGTGTGGTGCTCAGCATCTCAGATGGATATGCAATTGTGAGTCAGAGCGGGTGCTCTGGTGAATATTAAATCCGAAGCCCTGACAGACGATTCTTCCTCGACAGAATCTGTTTATCTCAGAGTCACCACCATCTCGGGTGCTGCAGGCTGCATTTGCTCACCTCACCTCGTCCCTCTCAGCCGTTTGATTGTGTTGACAACAGCTGCCTAACGATTGGAGAGTGGCAATTACATTTTGCAATGTATTATTCCCACCCGTGCACCCTAATGCTTATCCCCTTGCAAATCACAGCTTTACCCAAAATAGCCTTCCTTTTAGCTGTTTCTCTGCCGTTTTTATATCTGATAGTCAATGTGGACGACATTTTGTTTGTTGAGACTCTCATTTTTTCCACATGTTGGTGTGTTGTCAAAATGAGGTCTTAAAGAGACACTCTGGACAAAGACTGCAGGTCTTAAAAGACTGTAAAGGGAAATTCCAGTATTTTTCCACCTGGGGTTCTGTTCTAATATTTTTGTGAATTATGATCACATTTTACTCACCGATTCAGAGATTAGTAAAAAAGTGGGTAGTAGAAGCTCACCACAGCTTTTCACAAAAATAAAACTTCAACAAAAATCATCTGTACACATAGTAAACACAGAAAGGAGTCCCATCATATCCCTCGTCACAGTTGTGGAGTTGTTATCATTAACTTTAGTCTTCCTTTATTGTACAGTGGCAGTTGATGAAAACTGCAGTGTTTACCTTGTTTTAACTTTCACAATTCAGAAACTTGGAGACCATCTTCTTGCATTTGCTACTGCTGCAGCATGTAAGCATGGTAGTTTGAAAGTGAACAAAATAGCATGTTAAATGGGAAGTCAATCTACTATGCTATGCAGTTACAACAATAGGGATTTCATGGGAAGTATTTTCTGTGTTTTGCTCAGATAGTGTTTGAGATCATTTCTGTTAAAGAGAATTTTTTTGTATCTGTTGTAAACAACAGATATGGTGAATTAAATCAGTCATAATGGACAGAAATATGACCCAGCTTGACAAATACCGGAAATTTTTTATCTCTTTTTCCTTTACATTTACAGAGTTATTGTTTGCTGTAATCATTTCTCCTCTCCAAAGATGGTAACTTTGGAACATACCCACTTCATCTGAGAGCAACATGAAAAAGTGCAACCTTATCTTTTAAAGACATTTCATGGGGGCTCCCCAGCGCTTACAGAAAGTGTTTCACAACCAGAAGGATTTAATGTCAAATTCAATAGGTACGTACAGTATCGTTTTGAGCTGTGTGGCAGGATGCTGAACCCCTACCTGCGAGTTTACTTTAAGTCCCTCTGGATGACAGCATCTGCTGTAAAAGTAAATCTGTTTTGCCCATTTTATGACACCAACACTTAACACTTGCACTGTTTGTCACAGCAGCTATAAACATGTGCAGAAACCTACTCCTGTCTGAGCTCCACGCTAATTGAGGAATGTCTCTATGGTGAATTAAAAGTTTGTCATTAAATAGTTGTATATTCTCACACCTTATAGCCACTGCAGAAGTGTAAAATACTGCTTTCAAATGCAGCTTTTTATTATCACTCCCACCTGTCAGGCTGGCTGTTTGTGCTGCGGTCAGTGGAAATGTGAGGGAATGAAAGGATGCTTTGATAGGCTGCCTGCGTGTTGTAGTTCTTCATTGGTATTCTGCACACAGGAAGTGTTAGGTGCAGAGGTTCTTCCAACCTCCCTTGCCTTTTCTCCTCCTGGTCTCATCCTTGCCTGTTAGGGCAGTATTTGCAATGCCACTTAATCCTCAATTAACATTTCTCTTTTTTTATATAAAGACTGTACTTTTTCCTCTTTTAAGGTAATTTATTTTAATTGGTCCAACCCTCGCTTCCCTCTGTTGTGTTCAACACAGCCTTCAAAACAGTGAGAAAGCACACTGGAGTAGCAGAGCACCACCTTTTGGTTGACTTTGTGAATTGCAGTTGGTTTTAGATGGAAGAATGCGGCATGGAGGGCTTGATAGGCAGATTTCCTGCAGTGCCACTTGAGTATGTGGGTGTATTGATGCTGTTTCATTATAGGAGAGATTGGGAGGTACATAAATTTAGAATTTATAGGCATCACAATGGGAGTAAGTACTGGTTTCACACTCAGTCAGACACATTAGAAATGCAGTTCACACACGTACACAGTAGTGCAAACACTTCAGCTCTCTCACACACACACACACACACACACACACACACACACACACACACAGACACATTTAAACGGTAACTTGTGATGAGTGTGTCACACCACTATTCTCCAAGCGAGCAGAGCCGAGAAATCAATGTCCATCTTCTTTCTCTTTGCATCTTTGAATAGGTGCATTTTGACAGCAGGCGACACAGCGGTAAGAAGCTTTTATCTGAAGCACCAAAGAAATGCCCTGGAAACTGTCATTTCTAAATGCGTTTCAGAGATGGCTGAGGGTAGAAGGCCATGACCTTTTCCTCTGCTTTGTTTTGACAAACTGAGGAGTCCTTTGATGTAATAACCAGGCAATTACTGCAACACCTGTGAAGCCAGTCACTGATTTCTGTTTCTCTGTCTTGCTCTTTTTACCTGGGTAATTGTGTGCCAGTGGGCTTACCAATTCCACAATTACTGCAAAACACACATATAGCAATGTTGTTTATGTGTTAGGGTTTGAGCTGAATGACACCACACAATTTTAGTCCACCAATTAAGTGAGAAATTTGACCTCAGCTACTCTGAGCCCATCTTGTTCAGCAAACCCCTGCCAGAGCTGAGCATTAATGTCCATCTCTCTCCTTGCCTCTGTATGCTGGGCACCCTGCACTGCTGATGTTAACAACTTTCAGCTTATAAAGTTGCTTTATAATTTGAGGTCTGACTTGACTCACTTTGAGACTTTGGGACCAGGCTGAGTCTTGAGACAGGACTTCTGACTTGATTAAACTACAGTACTTCTGCTGTAGAGGGATGGAAGTACAGTGTGTAGACAGATTATGCATCGACCAGATCGAAAATCATCTACTCCCAGGCTCAAAATAAAGAACTTCTTCCCACCTCCAATCTATAGCAATCCTGGTGATGAAAGAAGGACTGGAGAATTTTATTGAGTGGAATGTATGGTGCTTTACTCAAGCAAAATCATCAGTCTGAGATCAAGTTTTAAATATCTTTCAAATCAGTAATTTCACCAGTTTCCAGTTTACTTCATTTCCAGTGATTTGATGACATCATCAAGGTTATTTTCTCAGACATGACAAAGACCCTCCAGCAACTGTTTTCATGGGCTGAGTAATACTCCATAATTAAAACGACGTTCATGTGGAAGTAGAAATTCACTGTTCACTACACCACCTACAGATTTCTTCCAGCAAGTTTCCAATCATTGGTGGGTAGTGGACTTTTTTTGCCTTTCCAAAGCCAAAAACACAAGAGCAGTGTGGCATAACATTGTCGTTATCATCAACTAACTACATTATTTTGTGAGACACCACATATATTTGAAAAATCCCAGTTTAGGACTGGCACATGCTCTGCATGGAAGTAATGATAGCAACTGTCCTGCCTCCGGCCAAACTCGTTAGCTGAGATCATGTTATTTTTGCCAAACACATGGGTTAGTCCTCAACATCAGGAAGGCTTTTGTAGGATGAAATATGCAGTAAAGCATAAATGTATCTGTGCTGCTTATCCAAGCATACGTCTCTCTAAGTAAGCATCCAAACAGTGCAACATTATATTTATTATACTGTTCTATAAAACTAGAGCTAACTAGTTTCGCCATGCAATATATGAACAATGCGGTTTCAGCCAACAAAGTCAACTTGATGGCTGCTAGAATTGCCTTGTTTACCTCTGTGTGAAATTTATGACCCATTGTTTCAAAAAATGCTGAATCTGCCTCTGTTATTGTGAACTGCATATGTGCCATGCTAGCATGGAAAGCACGACAGATAACAGTAACTAAGGGTGGTGGGGCCTAGTGAAGGTTCAATTACCACCAGCTAATTTTTAAGATGGATGTTTTTATTGGTGTATTAAATAAAAAGTGGCTCACGGGAGAGTATCAAACAGCATGCCATTGTTTATTCTAATGAGGGCTGATGTAGGTCTCAGTCTTCTTATGGACAGACTCATACAACAGTGTTATCAGCTCTGATGCCCATGGGTGCGCTTGGGTCCACTAAACACGCTGCTGATGGCAGCACAGGGACCTTTCATTATCGCCGCCTCTCATAACTTTACACAGAGCTAATATCAGTTGGTGGTTCTGCCATATGGTGGTAATTTCATCTTATGTGTTGCAACAACAGAAATGTCTCAGTGGGACAGACAGATGATGGACCGGCATTTTTATTACGATATGGAATGGTACTGTGCGGCATGACATTTCAAATCAAATATATTTTTAATCTCAAAGCAACACTGATATGATCACAGTGAAATGTACAGATCAAGATGTAGATTGTAGTTTTCTCTGAATAAAGAAAGGCTAGCAGTAAGATCATGTGCAACATGAATGCTGCATTTGCACACAGGGTTTCATTGATGTGTCTTTGTGAACATTTGTGAATGTGTGTGTATGTGTGTGTCTTTCTGCAGGCATACCGTTTCCTTGCCATCAATAAGAAGCTTGGGTTGAGTGGGCGTCCAGAAAGGCCAGTGGGCTGCATTGGGACCTGCAAAGTATGTGCATTTGCAGTCACACCTATACACATTTACATACCAGTAACATTCACCCTGCTGCACAGGTCATGGCCTGTGACCACTAACACACCTCCCACATATTGCCTGCGCATACATTTCCCAGAGCTCTGAGAAGCCGACTCCAGCGCAGAAACAAACTCAAGAGAGACAGAAAATATTCATTTCCAAGAGGTTTTTTTCTCTTCTTCAGACATACAGTATGCATAAGTGAATGCTGAATCCATTTTGCTTTTTCTCAAGACTTAGTGCATTTTAATAATGCTAAGCTGCTGTTAGGCAGTCTGTGTGTATGTGTTTGCACAGTTTATCTGTTTGTGTGTGTGTGCGTGTGTGCTCTAATGCCTCTTGCTGATGTTGTTTGCAGTTTCTCCCAAATGAAGGTCACAGTACGACCAAATGAGTCGAGCTATAGCAGCTTTCTCAAACAAAGACATTGCCAAACAAATGAATCATGGCTCCCAACGCATTGCTAAGACAATATTATAATGGAACATTTATGGGGAAGATGGCAGACTGCCAGAGGGCATTATCATCATCAGTGTGTCTGTGTGGGTGTGAGTGTGTGCCCCTGTGACAGTCTGTGTGTGTGAATTGGAGCTTTGTATTAGTTGTGTGTATGCGCTGTGTGTGTGCGTATGTGTGTTATCAGGAGTGGTTGCAGCTTCTGTGTGTCCCCTCTGTCTTAGGATTGATGGCTTGTTTTATACACTGCCCAGAATAATGTATACGTGGCTACTTGTGAGCCATCCATCTTCTAATGCAATAGTGTGTGTGTGTCTGTCTCCCCTCCAGATTTATCGTATCCTGGGCAAGACTGTGGTGTGCTACCCAATAGTGTTTGATCTAAGTGACTTTTACCTGTCCCAAGATGTCATGCTGCTGATTGATGACATTAAGGTAAGTCAGGGTCACGCTGTGGAGCTTAGCAATGCCATGGCTCCACAGCTAACCACACTTTGTGTGCTCACGGAACTTAAATAACTGAGATAATATTCAGTTTGTCTGGTGTAAAGAGATGCTGCCTGACATGGTCCCACTTGGAGGGCACATACTAGATTCGTAGCCTTCCTGATACCCTTTTTACACCTGCATCAGAGAGAGCTTCCATGACAGGCAGTATCACTGCCTGGTTTGTGAACAAATCTACTGTTTCATTCTTTCTATTCCAGTATTCTATACTATTTTTTTATTAGTTTCTTTCTGGCGATAGGCACAAACAAATCCCACTACACCTCGTACTGTGTGATTGATTCTGTATGTGACAAATAAACATGATTTGATTTGATTTGATACCAGTCCTGGCTAATCCTAAACTCAGCTCTTCTACACTTTTTATAGTAACTTGAAAGGTTCCAGTAACTTGCATGGCATGCATATGCAATATTTGTGTATAAGCGCTCAGAGATAACTGTTGTTATAAAAAAATTAATATTTGGGGCTCAAGTTGTTTGCATGAGTTATTAATGAGAGGGTACAAATTTACCTTGGAATACAAAATACTAAAAGTAAATAATGTGCAGGAATGATCAAAAATGTTACTGCCACAAGCTGCCAGGGCTCTGCACAGATAATTTATTGGCAGCTACCATATACTGTACCCATACACTTACAGCAACTACATCCTTCAGTTCATTCATTAAAAAAGCATCAGTACTGACTAATAAGTAATGGTACATGGATGGACAGAAAGGTAACATACATGAGATTGAGTTTGCAAGCAATCAAAGCCACAGCTTTTTTAGTATTTTTCGTCATAATGATGACGAAACATTCTAAAAACTTTATTTCCTGAAGCAAACCTTCAGCTGCTGACCGTCCTTATGGCCTAGAGGTGTAAGTTCCACACCATGTAGTCATGATGTCGCTGGTTTAATTCCTACCAGGGACCTTTTGTTGTTGTAATGATATGTAGTTATCATAAAAAGGCCAGTGCCTTATTTTCAAACTATGGTCAGATCACATATTTATATAAAATAAAAGGTGACATTGCTGCTGCAGCAAAGGTTTTAAAATATGGATGGAAAACAGAAACAAAACATACAGAATTTGAATTTGATCGAAACACATTCAAACTTCAGTAAAATCATAGATTTTACCACTGACTATGAAACAATCAAGGATTTATTTGTATTTGTATTCAGTATTTGTATGTCTTCAAAAAATGCAACACTTTTCGAATTTGGGGTGGGCAATTTATTTCAGAAGCATTTTTGTTATATTTGTTGAAATTCTCTTTACATACCAACAGCAAACAATAATTGAAAACCTCTGAGAAGATTCTGGATCTGTGCCTGTCTCAGGAATGTAATAACCATGGCCAGTTGTGATTGGTAGGCCTACCTGACAACACTCCATCCGTCCATCCAGATTTTTTCTTTAGGTTACCTTCAAAATCTTGCTGTCTCTTGCTAGTTTCCCTAACATTACCTAGCCCAGCTTTAAACTTTGATCAGTTTGACAGCTGAGGAAGGTAAACTGAAACGACCCTGATTCAGTTCATGCTCAGAAACAGTGGCAACTGCAATCTTTGAACCAGCACCATGCCTTTGCCAATCTGAAATGGCGTCTGTGTGTTTCTGTGTGTGCAGAATGCCCTGCAGTTCATCAAACAGTGCTGGAAGATGCAGGGACGTCCCCTCTTCCTTGTTCTCATACGCGAGGATAACATCAAGTAATATACACACTCTGTAACAGCTCTTTTATCTTTTTTGTGTCTCCCTGTCTCTGATAGCTTTCTCACAGCATCCCTTCCCTCTACCATCTCTCCATACATCACACTTTATCTCTCTTTTTCTGCCTGATACTGGCTCCAGCTCGCAACTACATGTCTTGACTGTCACAATGTAGTTTAGTTCATTTTCAGGCATTTCTCTCTCCCTTCCTCTCTACCCCTCTTCCCTTCTATGTGTACCATTTATCTTTATAGCAGGAAGGTGCAACTGTATTTGCTTGCTTGATTGGGTGATAATGTTTCTCATTTGTATCACTATAGCCTGGCTGGTGGGCTGATTACAGCAGTATTGACCATTATCCAGAAAGCCGTATGTTAAATGTGCTACAAATGCTTAAACAGCCTCACTGCAGCATCTGGAGTGAGTCAGTGGGCTCTCGTAGAAGCAACTCAGTAGTCATTAGTTTTTGTATTGATCGGGATGATGACTTATATAGAAGGCGACTGCAGACTGAATAAAGCAATGAGGGTCAGGGTGAAATGTGCCCATCTATTCAGAAACTTTTCAGCTGTGATGATTTCTTACTGATATGTTTAATACGCGTGTTCTGTTCGGAATATTGTAGTTAACACAAATGTTTTGACTCAGAATTGAACAGATTGATGCTACTGTCCACTGTATGCAACAAAATCTACCAAACTAACCTCGTCCTCAACAGGGGGAGCCGCTTCAACCCAGTCCTGGACATGCTGGCCTCGTTCAAGAAAGGCATCATTGGCGGGGTCAAAGTTCATGTCGACAGACTTCAGGTTTGTGGCTCTCACTGAAATGCACTTGTTCATTCTTAGGTTGATTCTTTCATTTACTGATTTTATTTAACATAATAAGAATACCTTAGCTGCATGTCAGGGGGTGCGTTCACAATGACTTTAGAAACAATGACTCAGCTGCTCACGCTCGGCTCTCTGATTGGGTCTTGCACAATGCTACTGACCGGTTTGACATCGAATTTTTATTAAAATATTCTGTACCGTGCAAATAACACTTATCTGCCTTCACTTGTACTGTGCATGTTGCCGTTTACTTTGCAACGACTCCCAGTCTGTTTTCCGCCACCACAGGAGTGTGGCATATCCAATGTACCTGAACGGGCCCTTGCTGTGCGTTTTCTAATCATTTTAATGGAGATGGAGATCAACTCCAAAACGCAGCTAAAACACTGGTGTGGACGGAGATCGCATTTGTTTTAAGTCTCCATTTGTAAAGTAAAACGTAGTAGTTTGGATAGGGCCTTAGAAATAAAGAGCTCATCCGACTACAGCGACAACACTGCAGATACCGACAGTCCACTAACGCCATAAAACGACCGGCTCCCAGCAAAACACAGACTCCAACAAAAACTCTGCATAAAGATAAAAACAACAATAAAGGTTACGTCAGATCAAATGAGATTCAGATGATGTTGAGTGAAAACAGGCAGAAATCACAGTTGCTGGCTTGTGTGCTGTATGAGCCGGGAACGTTTGTAGAAACCCAGCTTGAACATGTGCATGTGAAAAGCCACAGCCGGCATGCCGGTGTTTCTGCGTTAGTTGCAGGATTTCTGTATGAAAGCGGTCGTGTTTCGGATTATTCTCGCTCATGAGTTCAAGCGAGGCGTGTAGGAGCACACACATGGTTGCAATCTTAAAACCGCACCTCTAGTGGCCTGAAAACTACATATTGCCCCATTAACAGCTCAGGAAATCCTTTTGATTGAATTTTTCACAGCAATTAAAAATATATATATTATATATATTTTGCCATCAGAATTACACCCAGCGGTTTCTGCTTGTGTCCATCATCTCAGTCAGTCATGCATTCACTAGTCAATCATACATTTTATTGGGAGGATCAGAGGTGTTAGGTCTTGACATTGGTACAATTCCAAGCCATACAAGTGGACGACTGAATGAATGTTACCATTACTGTTACCACACTTTTGATTGTTTGCATATTGTGAATAAAAGCGCCTGTTGAGGCAAAATATGTTACCATTTCAGAGATGGACAGCTGCTTAATATTTCAAATGTTTCAATAAATTTTGCTGCAGGGCTTCATCTCTCTCTTCTGGAAAAACAAAAGTTTCCCAGCCTTAATCTGAACTCCCTCCTTATTTCAATAGCAGTGCCATTGTTAATCTGTGTTTTGACCTTGGTCTGTCAGATTCAGTTTGGGAGGCTAAATGTTTGTTTGCATGGGAAAGGTGAAACGGAATTGAGCCTGGACGAGTTTAAAAAGGAGATGGAAAGTAAGCTTTGTGTAGCTTGTTAAAAATACATTGGAATGACTTTAGGGGAACACAGCAAATAAAATGGTGAATTAATAGATTAGAGGTTGATCCCTCCAATATATCTTTCGGCCTGGTGAGAAGATTGCAGAGAAACCTGAATCGACACTCAGTGCCGACATACATTAATGAATCCATTTACATTACTGGCTGTTGTTACTGTGTTCGCGGCGTGATGGCATGAATGTCAGTGTGTCCTCAGTTGGCTTTGCAATGCATCCTAAAAGCTTGCAAGGGGGAGAAGAAATGGTAACAGAAAATTAATCAAATGTAAAGAAGAAAGGATCACAAAAAGCTTAAAGGAAAATTCATATTATAATGGGTCTTATTCGGTAGATTTTGCATTCATAACTGTTACTTTGTAATTAAGTTCAGCTTTTTACTTTTCATTTAGCTTGACCAGCACCATTGCTCTCCATGCCAGTGGAAGTGCCTTGAAAACACAAGACCACATTTCTTTAAAGCTGCTATAATCAATATTTTGATATTAACAATGGATCACATCACTATGTGGAATGTGAAAGGAGTTGCTCATAGTGACACAACAGAATGATCACCCGCATTCTAGGACTTCTTAACTCATTGTTTTGGTTTTAACACCAGCAAACCTTTGGTCCAGTCTCATTGCTCATTTCTAGCAACAGTAGGCAGCTGTTTCCAGCAACAAAAAAGCTGTTAAAACCCACTGCCCACTACCTGCCCGCTACTGTTTCTGCCGGATGAGTAAATAAGCACCTGTTTGCGAACATGTTCCTCAAATCTACTTGTTTACAGATTAACACAAATCTGTGTTGTGCGTACTGCTTATTTGCTGTCCCAAAGTGGTAAAAAAAAAATCAGTTAATGCAGGTATGAACTAAGTAAAACTTGCATGTCTTTAGACTGAATAAACAATAACACATCCTATTTATTAAAATTCAACAGCATTTGATTGATTGTAGCCCTGTTCATCACACATCCTTTATTTTGGTGGCTGCCTTGTTGAAGTCTGAAGACGCTGCTCTAACGCAGGTTTAACTCACAGCAGAATTCATGAATATACGATTAACCATAAACAGTTCGGTGCAGATAATTCTTAGTTTTAATGGCAGACTGTGTCGGTTTAAGTTGCACTTGAACACAATCAATCCTAATGATGGCAAAAAGTGGGAAAATAAGGCCAAGGTAGAACTAAATTTATTTTCACGTTGGTAACTTTAACCAGCTGCTTTGTCAAACTTATGACAGATATTCCAACCCCAACTTCTCTGCCAGTGTGTTTGTGGTGTTCAGCAGAGACTTCTTCATATGATCCCTTTTTTTTCACTTTAAAGTTCTTCCTTCCCTTCGCCTATTTGCTATTCACTTCACTGCTAACTCCTACACCTTTGAAACACTTTCCCTCTTCATCATCTCATTGTTATGGGGAGCAGGCTTGCACCTCTCCTACGCCTCTTAGTTTTGTTTTGGAGTTGACTTCAGTTGGAATGGCTAATATCACATTTAGACCACAGGAGCAATTGGTATTGAACTGCGGTCTTTACTCCTACACTGCTATGCTTTTAAAATACTCAAAACTTTTACTTTTACCACGTTAGACACTCGCTTGTAACTGCTCCCGTACACATTTGTAAAATTTAAAACAGTGAACTTAGTTCACACCTTACTACTCCATGTGTTGGTTGTTATGAACTGCATTATTCAAACACTTGTTTTGTTCACTGAATCAGGGATTCATACAGCTCTGCTTCCTAATCTCCTGTGTTTTTGTGCTCCTGAATGCGCCTTTAGAGTGTGATTTCTTCATACATTTCTTCACATTACTGTGGGATCTCTTGTAAACTGCAGCCTACATTAATACAATAATCACTTTACCGATCTTTTAATGTGTCGTTTTTCCCATCAACCTTTTAGACCCTGATTTCTGGAGCAGTGGTGGAGCAGTTGGACTTCCTGCGTGTAAACGAGGCAGAGTAAGAGCTTTCTCTAGTCTTTATGCTTGATTTGCCAGTGTCAGGTCAGTGCTTTTGCTTCTGTTAGCTTGTCTGTTGGCAGGACGTTTCAGAAAGCTCAGTAGGGATTTCCATGATGCAGTGGACAGATAGAGCAACTCGTTCCTGCTTCACATCGGATATGTATGCAATCTGATGATAATAATTTCATAAATGTTAATCTGCAGTATAAGTGATGTAGCGATTTGACTTTAAATGTTTTCAGGACCAATAAATAATTGTAGCGTAAAATGAATGATGTCGGCATTATTTTGTCTGTTGCTTCACATGTGAAATGTTTCAAATTGGGAAAAATGGACAACAGCTACACATGGATCTACTGCCTACATACAAATGACACACGCATTGTAAATTGTCTGCGTGTGCATGTGCGTGCTTCCATAGGATCCCAGAGTTTAAGAGCTTTGAGGAGCTGGAGCTGCCTAAGCACTCCAAGGTGAAGAGACAGATGAGTACACCCAACGTCTCAGACCTGGAGCAGCAGCCAGAGATCAGTGTGGAGGAGTGGCTGAACAGGCCCACCCATGAGATCATCCAGAAGTTCCATGTGAGTTGACTGGCATTACAGGAAAAGGGCCCACTAATACATATTGGGATTAATAACTACCAGTAAATGCAATTCTTTTTAACACATTAGAAATATGGGAGTAAATTAGAGGAGCAAAAACAGTGAGTAAGTGTTCTTTAACCAGGCAGTATTATACTAATCAAAGGGTAAAGGTAACCAAACAGAACTATTATAGTTAGTAGAAATTAAAGAAGCAAAGGTTCCAACAACAAGAAAGGTTGCTAGGTGTAACTATTGCTAATCGTAGCAGTAGTTCTCTCATTGCTAATGTATTACTTGCCTCTTCCTTAACTAGATAGGGACTATAAAGACTGGCAGAAGCAGTAAGAAAGAATTAGGAAGAATTAGAAAGAATTACATCACATAGACCTGGGTTAAATCTTGAGCAGTGTTCTCCTGGTTTGGCCCTGTACTTACAATACATTACAATAAATACACCGTTGGTAGTGTTTGCATGGGTAAGCTGGTGATGAATCATGTCCATGCCACTGCGCTAGTCAGAGTGACAGGTAGAAGAAAGAAGCGGCTGGCAAAGCAGCGTGATTCAGAAGAGACACTTGACTGTCTGCAGCCATCCCCAGGTAAACAGTGGGAGTTAGAAGTGACAAGAACGGCAGCCAAGGAAATTCTCCCTTTTTAAACTGTAGAGAAAAACGGGGGAAAATGCTTACAGCCAAACGTGCTGCAGTCTTGCCAGAAGGAGAGAAAAATCTAAACTTCAGAAAGATTTTACTCATAGTAAACATTTGTTAACCATTTGAATGTGAAAGTAAAACATACAATATTAACCAAACACATTCCCCGGTTTCTTTTCACCAGGGGTAAACAGCTCACAAATCAACTTCCGACTGGTGCACCTGCCTTATTATTTGTGTTAAAGATGACCTCTATGCACTCATTGTTCTCTCTTGTTATGGATTTTATCTAACCATAGTTTAATAATTTATATAATAATTCAGTAATTTTTTTGATACGGCTTGCTAGTGCTTACTCTGAGGGGCTAATATTGCAGCTCTGTATTGCAGTGCAATAAATGTATTTGTCTAAGTGTTTGTGTTTGTTTAAGTCTGTCATGTTTGTATGCTTGACCATTTTTCTCTGCATGTCATTGTCCAGGAATGCGACTGCTTGGCCAGTCAGGCTCAGCTTGCAGCCATCCTTCTTAGGAGAGAAGGACCAGAATTCCTTGCCAAAGATGGTAAGCACATACACTGTGTGCTAGTGAGCAATTTAAACAACTATTCACTAGTTGTACTGAAGTTTCCTCATTGAATGCAAAGGAAATGCGATCATATCAGAATTGTTACCTGTTAGCAGCTTGGCTAACATTATTACCTATCCCTTTTATTCCTGTAAAAACCCTTTTTTGGGGCATTCATCAGTTTGTGATCAAGTACTGGTCTTTAGGATGCTCTTGTATCATGCTTTTGAATGTGTAGTAACTGCCTAATTTGGCAGTTCTGATTTACAGAGAAATGTACAGAGAATGTCATTTTGATATAACTGTGTATGCCTTTATCATGTTTTCTTTATTTCTGACGACAAAAATATTTGTGATTCCAGAGAACCTGATGGATGAACTGGAGAGAATCTATAGAAGAGCTGGAAGCAGAAAGCTTTGGTCTGATATTCTCACACACATACACAAACACTTACGGTGCATACACTGTTTGCAGCTGTCCAGTCTGTTATTTTATTTGTTGAGCTTACATTATCATTCGTCCGGATCTGATTTTTAAAAATTACTTTTGTTGTTATGGAATTCAGATATGAAGTGGATTACCAAAAGTGTCAAGATCTAAAAACATAAACTCTAAAGATGCATTCAGGACCAATGTTGGCCCTTAAGGTGGTGACATTCAGTATGTGTAGTATGTCATTATGTTGACCACTGATCTTCTCAGTTATTAGTAGTATTTGCTTTGTTTTTAATGTTGACATAACTGTTATTTAATCTGGCTGAACTGTAGGCTGGCAGTGCGCCATGCTGCTGCCATTATCAAGAAGTTTGCCAGCTCTATAGCTCCTCACATCACCACAATACTGGTGCATGGGAAACAGGTAATGTACATGCAGAGATGGACTGAAGACTCTGCATGTTTACTCCCAGTTAGCTGGCTAGCTTGAGAGCTGTGTAAGCTTCAGTCAATCCTTTGTTGTGATTCCTCATAACCAGGGTGTCAACAGGACTTTTATTTAGAGTTAGAAAGAAGAATTGGCTATATTCAAGGTTTGGACTAATGACTCATATATTTAAAAAAGTCAATATTTCTACTCTCTTATTAGTCATTATCTTATCTTTCAAAAGTTAGGTGTGTAGCCTTCATCTCCTGGAAGGGCTATATAAGATAATTCATTGTTCTGATACAAAAAGTTCCAGAACAATGTTTAAAATACAATTTGTGTATAAAAAACATATGGAAATCTTCAAAGGAAACAGTTGCTACTCAGAGAAAAACAGTCAATACTGACCATACTTGACATTATTCAAGCAACTTTTCGTTTAAAACTAATGCTACAGTTTTGCTATCAAATAGGTCTCAAGAAGTTAAAATGTAACTTCTCGCACTCTGGTAACAAGTGATGAATACAGTAACAGGCTAGTTCCTTAGCATCATGTTAAAACCATCATCATCACGAAGTTGGGCATAATAAGATGGTCATGAGGATAGCCAAGCCAGTTATGCTAAGCTAGCAGGCACCTTGACTCAGAAGCATACAGGAGCTTGCAGTCAGTGTTTGCTTTCTCTCCATTAACCATGCTGTTATGTCCTACTGCAGCATCACCTGCTGAAATAAGGTTGGCTGTATACTCCAAATGAAACTGAATTTGGCTAGGATAGGTAGGTGTAGGCTTGGATAGTAGGTTTGGATATGAAGTTGAAAATGCCTTTGCACTCACTGTTTCGTCAAGGTTATTCTATCTCAATGGAAGTAAACAGAAAACACTATCTTAAAAGGATTTATGTAACCAATTTGGATTATGGTTGCTATTCACTTTTTCCATCTTAAAGCTGTAATCAAAGTTGACTGTCCCTCACATTGATTGTTAGCTCTACTTACATGTAGTCATCATAATTGTATTTTTAATCAGCATACTCATAATAACATTTGTTAGTAGAAACAAGTGGTACTCAAACTACACATATCTGCACAGAGAGCACACAGACCTGCATTAGGTGTTCCAGTTTCTTTTCAATTACCCAGCTTGAATATTCAGGTTTCTCTAAGCCACAGTATACACGGATCCATTATTTAAAAACCCAGTCATAAAAATAGTGTGCTCCATTTTTTGGAAAGTAGCAAACAATGTTAAGTACCATGGTATAAAGTGAACAACGACACAGCAAATAATGTAGCTAACATTAGGTAAGTTGTGAGTTAGCAAGCTGTCGCTATAGTTGCTGCTGTGAAGATAACATGCAGACAGGACGAGACGCTCCCAGAGCCAGCACAGCAGCTCCAGACAGCGAAACTTACAACTCTCTTGCTACTATAGCTAACATCAAAACTATAACTAACATCAAAACAATAGCATTTCTTGGCATAGTAGAGTGTCGTGGTTGACCAACTGGCAGTAAATGTAGCAGTGCATCCATGAGGCTGGCTGGCTGGTTCCGCTCTGCAGTCCATTGCAAGAAGCATGCTGAGATGACCATTGTTTGCTAAAGCGGTTACCCCACAATGGCCACACACAAGGCTGGTCAGCCTCAATTGCAATTCGGAATAAACCTGGGACATGTGATCATAATAATAGTAATAATAAAAGAAAATGCATAAGAGATTAAATGTAAGAGGAAACAATTTTCTGCCATAACACCTGACACTCAGATAGTGGCTGGAAAGGTGTTGTATGGCTCATTCTGAGCCACTTTAATTGGAATTTCATACTCCAACTCTAGATTAAACATTTGCCTGGCAGTCCCTATCCCGCTACTCCAGGCAAACAAAATATCTTCCTCTATTTGATCTTTGATCACACAGCTGCTAAAATTCCTTTTTGTTTGTGGTATACTGCTGACCTGACTCATGAAGAATTGACCAAATACTGTATATGGTTGTCATAACTTCTCATGTGATCTTTTGTTTCCTTCTTTAGTGGTCAGTGTTTTCTGTGTCTGTGGTTTGATTTGAATTAGTGTCAGGTTGATTGATATGACAACTTTTATTATATGCTGTTTTATCGACGAATAAGATTTTAGCACAGATACATTTAATTAAGCCTGGGAGTAAATAAAAAAGCCTAGAGGCTGGTTTCCAACTTGCTGGGAAATAGCATCAATACTCAGTTTAATTTACTTTCTCATTTACCTAACATGGGCTAGGAAGTGAAGCTTGAAATAGGTTCCCCAACAAAGCACCGATAGATTGACACCACATCATGCCTTCTAAACATTAAGGCTTTGTTTCCTTTTTATTCATTGTGCTCAAGATGTGCTTTCGTATTTCTGCAGGTTTAAGCACTGGATAACACACACGCACCAAACTAGAGATGTTCTCAGCATATAATAAGAAGAGGTTGTGTTTCAGCTGATTGTTTTCATGACCCCATTAATGAAATAATTTTATTCGTTCACCGCTTCTGTGAGGATGGCTTCCACCTCCATGTGGGTGTCTATAGCAACCCTGGCTGTGGGCTACCACGTGAAGATAACCACAGTTCATGTGTGCTGCTTTTTCCTCATAGGATTCCTGCAGGCAAGAGGAGATAGTATGAAGGCTGCAGTGACTCTCAGGAATAATGAACTGAGAAATGAGTGAACATTAAAATATTTTAAGGGGAGACAATCTTTTATATAGTATTACAATAATAAATCTAATCCATTGATTTGGACTTTGATTAACAGATTTCACGGAAAGGTTTCATTTAAAAATTGTTGCCGTCTTTGATTTTAAAAAGGATGTTTTGTTTTTTAAATTTCAATCTAATTTTTGGATGGTTTGTAAATGTGGGGGCACTTAATTGCTATAATAAGAAAAGGAAGCAGCTAGTAATTATGCCTGTGGATAATTTCAGGCCTTTTTATCATGTTAATGAAATTTTTATGTATTTCAATTGATGCTAGTCATATATTTGTGTAGTCAACACATTCACGTCACATATCGACGCTCGGTCAAGGCCCTTTGGCGTCGCTTGTTAACACCCATGGGTAGCCCTTGAGCAGCCCTTGAGCATCACGCAACAACAAATATGCAACGTCTGGAAAATTAAAAAACAATAGTTATGCAACGTCCGGATACAGTTTCAAAATAAAACGCTAGCTATTCGAAACATCGCAATGAAACGGTCCGTTATTAAAGTTATGAAATGTTGCAATTTGGTTAGGTTTAGGCGTAAAAACTACTTGGTTAGGTTAGGAAAAGATCATGGTTTGTGTTAAAATAACTACGTAAGTTAGCTAACATCACTTGCATAACTTACTCAATTTATGTAACTCATGTAACTTATTTAATGTTTATATTTAATGTTGACTTTTTGTTTCACACGGGACACAAACCCCGAGACTCCTGGTTCAAAGTCCAGGTTCTGGCCCTCCATCCACCCCAACCTTTTTTATTAAATACAATATACCTACCTTACCCCGTCACAAATGGACACTACAGGGCTTACCTCACTGCTTAGAGCTACAATGCTAAAGCGATCCCAGTGTGTTACAAACTGACACCCAAGGGTCTTGACCATGTGTCCATATGTGACGAGTTGGGCCACTGCACACCGTGTACATTCTCCACATATTCAATTGATTCAAATTGAACATCCCATACAGTATATATGTTCTCTACTGAAGCTGCAGTAAAGTTGAGGAATTTGATCATTAGCCTTGTAGTACAAATAAAAAACAGTAATGTAGTTTGTTAAAGTCCTAGCTGTTGGTTGTTATCTGTCATGATGTCAAGACTTTTCTTCTGTCTTTTCGCCCACTAGGTCTGTTGTCCGTCTTGCCGCCAGTCTCTTAACTAAGCTGGTGGACAGCCTTGCCCCCAGTATTACTAGTATTTTAGTGCATGGCAAGCAGGTAAGTGGACATACAAACAGCAGGGCGTGAGTAGTTTACCATAACTATCCCTTTTTTTCCAAGACATTTTGGGTTAGGTTTTGAAAACTGGCATGTCGGCACAATAATTTTAATGTTCACTGATTTAAAAAAAAAAAAAAAAGAAATTGGAAAGATATTATAAGCTCCTCATGCTGTTATCCTATGGGCATTACTTGCACGCTCATATTCCTCATCACAACTCACCTCCACTGTGTGTATCTAAGCTGTAGCTGTAGCAAGGCTGCCAGTGTGACCAGCGTAGAATCCTAATATGCACCGTGTCCACGTGTCTAGACACACTCAATGTGCCGATTGATACATTGTGACCGGGGAATTTGTTTGATGCCACTAGCTCACGAAGGATGAGTTTCGGTGCATCATTTCCTGTCAAGTGTTACTCAGACTCAGAGATTAGCCTCCTCTTGAGAGTGTCACTTATCTTGCCTCATTTTTACCCTTCTGAACAGTTTTAGGCATTTCATTATGCTGAAGTAGCTCAAGGTGTGAATCTGCATATAGATTGCTTGCTGGAAAGAATGCTCCTCTCAACATGATTGGAAAAGCTGATTTAAGATTTGATATGGCAATGTTCCTCTGCTACAGTAACAGCTCAGTTGGAAAAAAATGAGAGGCACCACCCCATTTAAGTCTATTCTGACTCTAGTTTTCATTATATTTCTTGTCAGGATTAAAATTCAACAATGTAGTCCCTTTGAATTCAAAGTTGGTCAGTTCTGAATTTCATTTCCAGCATCGGGCTGTTCTTTGCTCAGAGTCAGTTTAGATGTAAAGATGAATGATACATCTTCAAAGTGCTGGGTTTCATCAGCTGAAGGCAAAGATAAAAGTGAGCGCTCTTATCGGGAAGATTGGTGAGGTGTAATTTTTACAAGATGGCTTTCAGAAGAAACAAAATTCAAAAGAGGAATCTTAGGGTGTCATTTTTTTCCTACTCGCTTTTATGTGACTCTGGGAGAGGAAGCCAATTTTGGAGTGATGGGACAAAGATACCTGGTCACAGACATGCACCTGCATAGGCACACATAATCTTAGATAAGTTATACACAACAATTCCTCTGCAATGCAGATAACTTTTTAACTGTACGTGGGTATGGTCTTTCTCCCGGGGTGTGTCCATGTGTGCTAATGCCTATGATTACCAGGTGACCCTGGGTATATTCGGGCAAGAAGAGGAGGTGATCTCCAACCCGCTGTCGCCAGGGGTGATCCAAGGCATCATCTACAGCAAGTGCTCCCCTCATGGTGGAGAGCGGGAGGCTGTTCTTCAGCAGGAACTGGTCATCCATATTGGATGGATTATCTCCAACAACCCAGAGCTGTTCAGCGGCATGCTCAAGATCAGAGTCGGGTAGGACAAACTCGGGCTCAGGGTTGTGACAATGGTGCCCTAAAAAGTCTTGTACATGTAATCGAGCAAGATGGCTTTATGCGGTATGTACTTGCTGCTGTAATTCTCCTTCCCTGGTGTTCTGACCACTCAACAAAACATGAATCAATAAAAAAGGATCAGTTCAGGCTGCAGTTTGCCTTCAGTTTATTTTCTTATGTTATTCGATCCAAACATCAGGAACTCCTAGCTGTCAAATATCTGTGTCAATACCAATGATACCTTATGTTTCAGGTTGTTATTCTGAAGTTGTTTTTTGCTCCAAATAAACCACAATGCTCTTGGAACTGGATTTAGACTCAATTAATAGGTGTTAAATGGATAAAAGTACCATTTTAAACGATCAAAACTCTGTTCCATGAGACAAACAAGTTATCTTTTTTTTATCTCGAGTGTTTGTTTTGGTTACTTTTTGGTCTTCTTTTATTTGACTGTAAATAAAATAGTCATATTTAGTCATAAGAAAGTTGATCCTGAATAACTGAAAAATGGACAGAATTTTAAACACGTTAATCCTTGCTCAATCACAGTGACCGCCTCCATGTTAGCTGTATGTAGTTCAATCCTGTGGTGCATTAAGTGTGTGTGTGTGTGTGTGTGTGTGTGTGTGTTTGTGTTTGTGTACTGTGGATCTCCAGATGGATTGTCCAGGCCATGAAGCACGAGCTGAAGATCCGGCGGGTGACATGCCACCCCAGGACATCTACCAACTCTCCCCCAGCGACATCAAGCAGCTCCTGCTGGATGTCCTGCAGCCACAAAACACGGGCAGGTACCGTCCCAACACACACTCACACCGTCATGAATATCATCCAAGCTTTCTCATCCCTTTCAACTCACAAATCTGCCTTTGAAAGACGCTGTATCTCCTTAGCTTTAATTATTTTATCTTCGTCCTTGTCTACATCCATATCTTATTACGCAAGCTTTTTACGCAAACCAATTTACCCACGGGAATTATTAAAGTTTTATCTTATCTCACCTAATCTGATACACATGGACTCATAGACAGTTTCCTCTAGCACGACGGGTATCAACATTACCCAGTCTCGGTTCCACAGTTTCCCCCCTTGTTTTGCTGCAGGTCTTGGCTGAACAGGCGTCAGATCGATGGCTCTCTGAACAGGACTCCTCTGGGCTTTTATGATCGTGTGTGGCAGATCCTGGAAAGGACCCCCAACGGCATTATGGTGGCTGGGACTCACCTCCCACAGGTACCCGCCTCCTCTGACACTGCTTCAGGATATATACTCTGAACAGTACTGGTTAAATGTGACAATGTGTTGCCCTCTGCTATACAAACAGCTATGGGATATAGAAACGTGTGTGGCTTTTTTTTCAACAGGCATATGCCTTACAGACACAGACACTGTGTTTCACTGAAAGAATACCTAACACATTCTGATTAAGAGTGTTGCTCTCATGTATTGGTTGGTTCAAGCACTAGTGACAGTGTATGCAAAAATACAGACACAAAAATCTGGCCATGGTTGCAGTTTGGAACCTGTGAAAGTGCCTTATCAATTTAAAGGGGTCTACATTGAACATTGAAATGTATTTCTTTGTCTTTGGCAATTATTAGTTGGTATTTTATTGTGAAGGTCTAACTGAAATAAAAAACTGCTTTTATTTAATCACGTCAATTGTCATGTTCTGCTTTTCTGATAGGCCTCTTTCACAGAAGACATTTTAATATGTCACAGGTGTAAATGGAAAAAATAATGGTTCCATTTAGCTGCTTCAGTTTGGCTTGTTCATTGCTACATCTATTTGTCAATGGATTCACTTAATGATAGCTATTATATAAAAATGTGCATGACTTCCCTGGCAGATGTAATCTCCAAGACAGTAAGGTCTAGAAATATGATGATATGAGCAGAGTGTCACACAGATTGTGACTTTATTAGCTACTTCCCAAAAATCCTGTTCACACTATATGGTACAGTGACATCACTCAATTAATTTTTGAAATGCACTAACAAATCGTCCAGTGTCTCTTGTCTGAGAGAGCTGATTGGTCTTTCCACCACTGTCAGCAGCTGCCACTCTCAATGGACAGTTTGTTAATGTACTGGCAATGTACAGGGACCAGATCCATTTCCATTCTAATATCTGCACCCTTAATAAAGAAATGAATTATTGTTAAAAAAAAATGAACAGGTTTTCACAACTTAGTTTTCCTTTTTACACATCTCTCATAATCTGTAAGGAAAGAGAGGAACAAACATTGACTTGTTTTACCACCTACTGTAGGTACCATGATAGACAGGCTGTAAGTGCACAGGAGAAGGGAGATCCCACAACTCTCTGCCTTGTTTGTGCTCACAGGGATGGGGTCAGCTGATGACACTTCAATAAGGAACAAATGAGTGAAAAAAATAACATTTTACTTACTGTCTCTGCAGCAACCTACACTGTCTGACATGACCATGTATGAGATGAACTTCTCCCTGCTCGTGGAGGACACGCTGAAGAAAATAGTTCTGCCTGAGTACAGGCAAATCATAGTAGAGGTAAAAAAAACAAAAACCATTAAACTAACACCACCAATGTGCCCAGATAGAGCAGAATCAAAATGCATGTGCATGGATATTTACTCAACATACCATTGACTTTTCTCTCTTTATTTTGGCATCAATCCCTTTTTAAGCACTGCAGTCTGTTCAGAATGAACATGAAGCAATGATGATATTAAGTGACTCCAGTTCTAGCAATACTTCATTACTACATTTGGGTTTAAATGCATTTTAACCTCCCTACCTCCCTTCCTTTGTTCCTTCCTTATATCCTTCCTTTAAGATCAAGTCAGGTTTAGAGCTTTAAAAAAAATAATACAGTCCACTCTGTTGCTGTGTTTAGTTTCTGACTTCTCTTATCTCTACTGTGAGTAGTTGCTGATGGTGGTATCCATAGTGCTGGAGAGAAACCCAGAGCTGGAATTCAGCAGTGAAAAAGTGGATCTGGACGGCCTGGTGAAGGAAGCCTTTAAGGATTTCCAGAAGGATCGCAGCCGTTTTGAAGGCATGGAGAAACAGGTAGAGTGGCTTCCCTGTAGACTGTCGGGTTAACTGATATTGCAACGTGATCTCATCGCTGTTCTAAACTGTGATGTGCTCCCCAAACTTCAGGCTTCTGTTCCAGCCATACACTGATAATTTAACTAAAGGGTTAGCTTAATTAAAATGTATTAAAAACCCTTGGCCTATTAGTAACAGCCATTGTCCAGTTCAGTAGAGCTTATTAGCAGTTTTTTTTCACTTCTTGAGAACACATCTGTTAACCTTTTCAAAGATGATTTTTCATCTGTGCCTCTTCCAGGATGACATGGAGGCATTCTACAACACACCACCTGTGGGAAAGAGAAGCACCTCCAGCTACCTGACCAAGGCTGTTATGATCCAGTTGCTGCAAGGGGATGTCAAACCCTGCAAGGACGACCCGTGCTCTGTTAGCTAGATTTACGACACTTTGACCCCTAATCCGAGCCTAGCTAGAGTGTAGTCATCAAATGGCCCGGCGGGGACTACTGAGTATCTATCACATGTATTCAGAAGGTAACCTCTAACCTCTCCAATCCTCCCTGCAGCAGAACTCTGCCTGCAAGCTACATTTTACCTGGACTTTTGCCTGAACAACAGTAGAAGCTGTAAGCAGAAGATTTAATTCTTGTAGATGAGCATGTTGGCAGTTTGCTCAAAGGGGTTAAATTACATCAAGCAGTCATGTTTAATATAAAAACTATAATGTTAATTTGTAGGAGAAATGATGGCCAGGGCCTTGTTTCTTTTACCTCTACACATTTTTGTTTTGCTAGAGTTCAGTCACCCAGCTGTGTTGTGCGCTCAAATTAAGATTTTAATAGCGTTATTCATTGCCGTAGGTGGCTAGCTATGTCACCTAGCACCTAGCCACCCAACTACTGTACTATATTTCCCTTTCTCCAATAATGAGTATTTTCCTAAATTTTGAGCTATTGCTTTCATTTTTGATGTTGCTTAGAAATCCAATTTAAATGTTCTGTCAGGTATGCTATAAATAATGCCACAATGAACTGAGCTAAATGAACAACAGTCTCAGACATAACTGTTAAAGTTATATCTCACCTGCAATAACCTAGAGCTGTTACATAGCAAAACCTCAGAACAAGGTCATGTTATATTATAAGTGTATTTGTAAAATGCTGTTCTAAGATTGGTGCTTTTGGCTCCCAGGAGCCTCAAAACAGCATCCTATATCACCAGAAATCAAAAGCTGTTAAGTCTGCCATCATTTCATATATGATCCATCAGTATAAAGTATACATCTTCACCAAATTGCATCTTGATGTGGTTACCTTCATGGAAGCTATCTATGGATCTTTGGCAATACGCAGTTTGAAAACCACTGATCATAAAATATTTGGATTTTATAGTGATTTCCACTGTAGGTTATTCAGCTTAAATACATACTGTACATGCCAGAGTTAGGTGTTTGTTGTACTGTAATGAGTTTCTCCTTCTGTGTACACACAGTCTGCTGCATGACAATAGGTACTGTTTGTCATAACCATCGTGACGGATTCTCTGAATGTTCAATGCTACAAAATAGAATTTCTGAAAGGCCTGTTTAGGACAGTAGGTTTCTGTATGACAATGACTACTGCTCATCTGAAGTCCTGGGACTGAGGACTCTTTAGAAAAGGCTGTTTTGTTGAATGTGGGCAGCAGTAAAGATGCTGTCATCCTTGGGTGGAAATGATAAAAGACTAACTTTGACTTATTTTAAAGCGTGCCTCTCTGAATATCATCACTGTGATGAATCAGCCCAACCTTGTCACTGTGTGTTGTGTGTGTGTGTGTTTGTTTACTGGTGTTGTTCAAAGGAAGTATTTTTAACTCAAAACTGTAGATTCAAAGAATAAAGTTATCATGGAAACTATAAACATTTCCTTCTGTGTCACTTTATTATCGCTGTTATAAACTCTGTTTGTGAACGTGTAAATATGTGCAGCTGCTTCTGGAACATCTCCCCTTTTAGTCTATGCTTAAGATAGGATCAACTTTATTGTCCCCCAAGGGAAATTTATCTCGGGCATCAGTCCCGCATAAGGCTTGGACATTTGGACTGTACACTCACACATCATACAGTCCACACCATACATGTACATTACAATGCACAAGTATCTGAGACACTACACCTGTCAGTAACTGATTGCAAGGTATCACAACTTTTAGTTGTCATTAAATTTTGTTTCACACTGGATGATAAGGGTGCCAAACCAGGATGCCATTCCATATCTGATCAGAATTCCCAGCACCGCGTTGTAAAATGAATTCATGATCTTAGTTCTCACCGCAGACCTTTGGGCCAGTTTGGCTCACAAATAGTCAACATGCACATTTCCTTTTATTCGGTTATCTAATTCTATAGCTTAGTACTTATATCAAGTTACTTGCTTGATTTCTCTGTCCCCAATGACCACACTGTTGTGGGCTCCAACTTCCCTGGGATCAAATCTCATCTTATTAGTTTTCAAATTAGTAAAGATGAGATGATTCCTCACACACACCAAGCCTTAAAGGAGTCAATCTCCCTTTAATAAGTTGAAGGGCAGTCACCAACATGCAATAAACCTAAAATAATTGTGTTGTCAGAAAATTTTATGACATGGTTGTTGGACTGACTACTTCTACACTCATTAGTATATAGCGTGAACAAGAGTGCAGAGCTACCAGCTTCTTGAGTTAGCCCTCTACTACAATATTTTGCCTTTGAGAGTGCAGCATTTACCTTTACGTGTTGGGACCTGTTTGCTAAAAGAGAGTAAAACCATTTGATAATTAAAGGATTAATTTTCATGTCGACAAGCCTCTGAACAAGCAAGTGAGGACAGTGTCAAAGGAGAACTAAGATTAGAAAATAATGTGAATATGAGATACAGACATTATTTCTTCACATGAAGCAAAAATCTCTTGTTCCTTGGCTAAAACTGCAGCAGAAATTGAGTATGACTGCTATAGCCCTGAGGGGTGTGTTTGGCATTGTATCGAATCCTACAAGTTACACCCACTTATGGTGCCTGAACCCCTTATCAATCTGCATCTCGCCACTGAGGCTGTGTGTGCTGTCTGCAACATTGACTAACTGACTGGCAGAGAGGTGGGCGAGAGCCAGAGGAGAAGATAAATGAGCTCTGCCTCACACTCAGTATATTCAAACCAACTTGCATGCTGGTGAGAGGAGATCTTGCCTGTCTTGTTAAATAAATCTCTTCTTCACCAGGAAGAATCCAAAACAAATTAGATTCTCTCAGCATTAATTTGAAGCGGTTTTAAGTTGTTTTATATCATTTCTTTCGTCAGTTTTGTTGCTTTGCACTTTGGAATGTAAGAGAAAGGATCATGTTTTCATTTCCCTTTAAACAGTAGGAATCCTTAAAAGAGAAGTCCACTGAATCCACTGTTAAGGGTAGGTTAATACTCATAAGGAGTACTTAAGGAGTACTACACATTTGATTTGATTTTGACGATTATTTTTAAATCGCCCAATTTTATGGAAGTGCAATACTAAATCACTCAACCACCCATTTAATGGGGCTCGATGGGGATTGAGTTAAATAATTGTATAAAAAGAATCAAAATCTATAATTAGATATTTCAATTCCCATTCATTCCCTCCATCTACAAAAAAAAAACACTAATTCAAGACCTTGGGTGATATTTTCCCTGGTGCAGCATGGTTCTACTGCCAACATTTGCATCCTGCAGTTTAGGAATTTATGCCTCAGCAGTCCACTGGGTTGCAGCAGAGATCAAGAAATGAAACTTATGTGGTCTGGCTTTTTATTAAAGATTTTTCTATGGTGTTTCTTTTTTAAATCTAAATCATATAAATCAATAAATTATGTGGATTCATATCCATAACCTGTTGTGTTATTGTGCATAACCAGAACACCCACGCCCACCCATCCTTTATAGAGTACTGTAAATCAGGTAATGGATTAAAAGTGGTGACTGCAGCTGCACAAGGAAACAGTAGTTATTTTACACAGATCCTGTTCAATGGATGAATCATCTAAGAAATATTTATAATAAAAAACTCAGCTCAGAACTCATAAATAACTCAGAAAACAGATCAGGTTTCACCTCCTCTTCACTGCTTTGTTATTTTCAGACCAAAGGGCACACAAGGTCAGTGGTTGTGTTGTTGTTTCTTGTCAGAAACAAACAGGTGGGAGCTGGCAAGAAGCCCGACAGTTTGGCTGAATGCAGAGGAACAACGACAGACATTAGCAACCAACAGCAAGCGCAAAGATCAGGGCCTCAGTGGCCTTTAAATAAAGTCAAAATAGAGTCACTAAAGTAACTGTTAGATTAGGTTAAGGGGATACACATGTACAGAGGTGTGAGATAAGATGACATGATTCACCTCCTTCAAACTAAAATGTGATTAGTCAGCAAACCAGTGAAATAAGTAGGATTGAAGTAAATGGTGATAGATAAATGAACTGTATATGGGAAAGCATCTCTCCACTCTTCATAATTTGTACTTTCTTTTCTTGTCTGACGAACACGTTACGTCATAGACACACATCCCACAGCACTTACAACCATACATCTCCCCAAAAGCTTGCTGTCAACGTGGAGATAACCGATAGCATAATCACAGCTGACACATTCATTCGGTGTGCTCTGATAGACTGTTGAACAGAGGAAGTTTCTCCCATGGCAGTGAGCACAGCCTTCCCTCGTCTGCATCTCTATCACACCTCCTGCTATAATACAGAAGGACATCCCCCACTTCCTCCCTCCCTCTGTGTTATCTGAGTTTCAGATGTGAGTTACTGCCAGACTGTAGATAAAATGCCATAATAGTGTGCTTAGTCTGCAGGCAGCCAGACACTGGGGAATTATTCAGCCGATCCACACGGGGTCGCTTTATATCATACATCAGTCATTGCTTCTTCTTTTTTTTTAAACTGTGTGGTTGGTCTTTCATACACGCCTTTGCCACTCTTTTGGCAGGCCGACATTTGAATGTGTCCACTTTGCACTTGTGTTTAGTTCTAATTAGCGAATGTTAACATGCTAATATGCAAAGCTAAGATAGCGAAGGTGATTGATTTAACCTGCTAAACATCTGCATTGTCATTGTGAGCATGTTAGCATTTAGCACAAAGCACGGCTATGTCTAATGACAGCCTCACAGAGCTCCTATCGCTGTGGAAACTCATAGACATATACACTAGATGTCGCCTTGGCTACGGCAGTTCATTGGAACGAATGCGTCAATAGAGCCGCCATCTTGGAACAGGGGAGCCCCTTCTGTTTAATGCATCAGCGTCAATGTAGGCAAAGGTCTAACGGAAATAAAATCACCATAAATCGTCATGAATGCGATTTTCTAGTTTTTTTGGTTCGTTCCATCAGTCAGACATGTATTTATCATTGAGTCCAGAGAACATTTTGATATTAAGATAATCTACTTCTTTTTCAAAATATAATGTATAGTGCTAGTAGACCTAAGTTTATTAGTCACATTCTGCCTCTTGAATAAACTTAGAATGAACTATCGCTACTTACCTTAGCTTACTGCATGCAAAATGGCTACAATGGTGTGACTATAAATGTTAATTTAAACATTTAAATTGTATTGGTTTATTTAAATATGATACACAAAGCAATTTGCAGGTGGAATCAAATCACAAATATATTGATTTTAGTTGCACACAAAGTCAAACAAACAATACAATGCAGGTAGAGCTCACTGCATACATGAGATAAAACATGTATGTAACGTTATATAACTATGGGCCACACAGCATAAGTCGGAGAAATTGAGACAAAACAACAGAGACAAAAAAAACTGTCCACATTTCCAACATCTTACGATTCTATTACATTGATATAAATACATTCTGTTCATTGTCGGTTTTCCTAACGGTCAAAAACTAATGGGTAGCGTTAACGTAACTAGCTAGATAACTAGCATGGATTAGCTGTCGTAACCGATGTCATGTTAACCAAGGACTGAAACAAACCCACAAACCAACGTAAACAGAAATATAATTTCAATTCAATTCAATTTTGCTTTATTGGCATGACTGCTGAACAATATTGCCAAAGCATCATACATATAATATCAATCACCCCCATACATTTCATTTAAGAATTCGAGCATAAACTAATCAAAGTATCGGTGTTTGTGTTAAAAAAAAGAGAAATATGTATATATTAAAAAATAAAATAAATAAATAAAACAGTGTGTGTGTTATAAATACTAATACTAATACTAATTTACTAATACTAATACTAATTTCGTAACATTCAATATAATAAACACATTCTCACCTGTGAAATGTAATCCCTTGTTGTCTGGTTTTTATATTTCGTTCGTGTGAACATCCATATGCAGCACAAAAGTCCGGCATCATCCATGAATTGTATATATTTATGTATGAATTATAAGTACTGGCGGAGATAGCAGCGTTACCTAGCTACTTCTATGGCTACTTCCGACGACAACTTACAAGACCCCTGTTTCAAGATGGCGTCGGGTTTGACGCATGCTTAGAACCCCAAGGTGACGTCTAGTGTATATGTCTATGGTGGAAACTTAGACTTATGTTAGGAAATAGCTAGTTTGTCAGACTACATCCGAAGTCAGTGTTTCTAGCTTCAGAAGAGTGAAAAAACAGTCTCTCTTGGATGACATTCTTTATGCCGATTACTAGATGGCTGCTCTGCCTCCTAAGCTACGTCTCCCCTATGACAGAAATAGCTGTGGAAAGAATTAGAAAATAAGAGAGAACCTGACTTTCAAACCCTGCTCGCTTTCTCACCTCTGCAGATCTGGTCAATCACTGTGCTACAGTAGGTGGGAGTGAATGTCTGATGGTTGGTTTCAGAAAGTTACAGAAATTATTGGAAACAGCCCACTTAATGCCATCGTCAGAAATTAGAGTCAAGAGGTTTCTGTAGCTGTTTGACCATTTAACAAGCAGTTCTGTTGAAGCATACCAGCCTCTTTAATCTTGTTTTGAGCTGTACTGTGCTCTTCTGTCCTCTGTGGACACAAGAATATTGGAACGTTAGCATAGCCTTGAACATTGGCCTCCGTAATATTGGTTATTTATGAAACATTTCTCTCGAATTTGCGGTCATTTAAAATGACTCTAAATTCCTAAAATGTCAGTGCAAATTCAGTTACCACAGCAGCCAAAGATGACATTGCTTTAATATATGCAATTAAGGAGCAGATTGTCTTCTGAAGGGCAGCATGACAGCAGTGCATTGTGGTTCTCTGAAACAATTTACTTGTGTTATGATACACTGGTGCTGCTGTGGCCTTATAACTCAGCATCTGTCATCAAGCGATCCAAGGTGACACACATCTATCAACATCTCATACTAGAGATGGCAGAAAGCCCAGACGCCACATACAAACAGAGACCAGAGACTGAGACTAGTGAGCCATATTGTCTCTGTCTTTAATCATGGGTAAACTAATGTAAAACATGATACAACAAAAGTAGTTCACTTTGTAGAGCTACACATGGGTGTTAAAGACTGATTTCAACATCAGTCCATTAAATTAGCTCAAAACATTTATGGCAGTACAGAGCTAATGGCTCTATTGAGCCCTGTAACTTTAATCAGTTGACGCATTACTCAGGCATGAAGGGAACATTCAAATAGCACGGCAGCATGGGATAAATATAAAGTACGTGATGAAGACCTGTGTATCACCTATTTCAGCTAATGCTTAAAAACAGTGAGTGGTTTAATGGTATCTAAACAGATTGCTGTAGGAGGTCCATAACACATGTTGTCCTTACATGCTGTGAGATGCACGGAAGTAGATATTTGAATAATTCTAAATACAGTACCATATGTGCGGCCAACACTTGCAATTCTGAATTTACAGATGATGGGTCCTTGTGAGAGTGTAACCTGTGACAAAATGTGAGTGAAATGAAATAAAATTTACTGTGTGGAAGTACCCAATACAAACACTGTTTTTGCTTCATTGCTGATCAAAAATAAAGTAGAAGTGTCTCAAATGCATTATTTCCAATAATTTCCAACATGGAGGTTAAGATAAAACTACACTATACAAATAAGAGCTTATCCTAACACATTTAATTTTCATCCATAAAAGCACAAACAAACTCCACAGTCACGTCAAGCCTGACTGTCACTTTAAGCAGCTCCGTTGAGCTTGAGCTTGAAAAACCTTGGTCTTTTGAATATTTTGTGCATAGTAACACATGCATACATTCTTATTAGATTAGATTAGATTAGATTCAAGTTTATTATGCAGAGTTTGGGTACAGAGCTATTGAAATGCAGTTAGCATCTGACCAGAAGAAGAAGGTGAAGTCTGTACAAAATGTCATGGCACTTCATCCAATAGTTGTTGAGATATTTCTGGGCCAAAGTGGTCGAGCAACCACACAATCAACTAATCAACATTGCCATCCCCAGAGCCAGGCTGCTAGTCAGGCTAAAAACAGATATATATATATATATATATATATATATATATATGTATATATATATATATATATATATATATAAAAGTAGTGGAAATTAACAATCAGTATGCACAGGTCAGACTGTACTGTAAACTGGACAGGAGTTGCAAATCATGCAGTGGTGTGTGTGTGTGTGTGTGTGTGTGTGTGTGTGTCTGTCATCATATCATTTCCCTTAGGTTTTCCTAGAAAAAAGAATACCTATATCTCTGAGTTTTGTTTGTAGTGAAAGAAAGTGTTTCATTTAGATATCTATTTTGGATTGTTGATTATTGAGGACGTTATGTATTCACACAAAAAACACTGCAGAAATAACATTGTCATATTGCTGTATCTTGAATCAAGAATTATTATTATTATTATTATTATAAGTATTATCATTTTATTATTATTATTATTATTACATATTTTCCCCTTAGTTAGATCTTACATTTTATTACATTTCTCTAAAATGAGGGATTCCATCTTGGTATAGAGAGCCTAAGTCCTTCCCCTTCTGGTGGTTCACCATGGGAGCTTACTTTGGAAAAAATATGTACAGTAGTCAATGGCAAGAGACAGCAATTTTTTTGATACTGTTTGAATTGTTTGAATTACGCATATGATGATGGTCAATTTAATTTATAAAGACCACAAACCCAAAAGTCGCGTATGTGACTTTTTCTCTTAATGACTGAAGCTAACGTTACTGAAGCTAACGTCGAAGAACTTACATGTGTAGATCGGTGGTTCTCAAAGTGGGGTCCGGGGACCCTCAGGGGTCTTTGAGGGAGTTCTAGGGGGTCCCCAGCAAAAAGTGGAATAATTTATTTGCATCACAATTCAATCCATAAGTAACACAATGAGAGAATATATGTATACTTGGGTCACAGGTTCTATACAGTTTCTGTAATAAAAGCTCTAAAAGCAAAAATTCTATCAGAATGGGGGTCCGTGGACAAATGTGTGTCAGTTTAGGGGTCGAGAGTCGTTGGATTAAACGCATCAGGTGAGATATATCTCTGCATGGAACAAAGCTAAGTTATCTAGCTAGCAGCAACCAAGCAATGAACGTTAGCTAGCATTACCGCGTTAACATGATGTTGGTGACGTATATTGTGCGAGACGAGAGATGTAATTCATTAAACAGTTTTCACACAAAAAAGGACATGTAACTTTACTGTTTTACAAAAAATGCAACTTTCTTGACGGATAAAATTATCTCAAACATCACATGTTATTCAGGGCACAGGTCAAACAGGATCAAAAAAGAAGTTGTCTCTTGCCATTAACTACTGTACATATTTTCCCCCAAATAACGTCCCTTGGGCCGGAACCATCTTCCACTTTGAAAAGACAGTTTGAATAAAAATACCCTTAAACAAGCTCTATATATAACATTTGTGTGTGTCTAGGTGTGTGTGTGTGTGTGTGTGTGTGTGTGTGTGGGCTGAGTTGCTGAATGTAAAGGGGAGTGTGTGAGATTAATGACAGGATGAACAGATCCTCCCATTGACACGCTCCCCATCTCCCCTGTCTGTCTGTGTCTGGAAGGAGGCAACTGTAGGCCGATGTAGGTGAGATTAATATGAAGATCTCAGCACCACCTTTCAGTCTGGACACTTCCCAGACAAATGTTGCCCTTCCTGGGGAAATGTCATCCTCTCCACCACCCCCAGCTTGATCCAAGTGAGGGATAATGCTTTCTGCACATTGAAAGAGGAGGACAGGAGCAGGTGAAGAAGGGAGGTGAGGAAGGAAGGTGGAGAAAGATAGGGAGGAGGACATGGAAGATGATATGGAGAAGGGGGAAATATAAGAGAGGGTGGCAGACGTGCAGTATGACAGAAGGATGACGTGGTCTGATGGGACATTAAAAAGAGTGGGAACAGGAAATGGGAAAAGAAAGAGGAGGAATATGTGAAGGACATTCATGTCCAACCTCCTGCGGTGTCCGTATCTTAGCAGCAGCAGTGGGTCCTGAAAAGGATGGGAAATCTGCAAGGAGACTGGGGGATGTACCACAGCCCCTGACCCTGTCAGAGAGAATCCCCTCACAGCAGGAGGTTGACAGAGAGGAAAAGGGAGTGTTGGACAAAAGTGAATTCAAGCCAGACAGAAGCCTGGAAAGAAACCTGGCTCCTTTCTGAGTCTGGGAGGAGGAGCTGGTTAACTCACGATAAACCTACAGTAAATTTTGCGATGAAGAGAAGCAAAGTAAAATAATGTCTCGGGGACATTCCTCCTCCATGTCCCGAGACATGGAGGAGGAACTTAATTTTATAGACTTTGTTTAATGTTTAACTACTATCATGGCAGACATCATGCAACAGAAACATACTATGCTATTTCTTGGTTGGAGGATTACTTTAGGATTTACAGTAGATCTGATGCGTCTGAAACTGTTCAGGTCTCAGTGTTGTGCTTGAGAGGCTTTTGGCAGTGATGGGAGGCACCATTAAAGTAATTATAGCCAAGCTCACAGCTGCAAATATCAGCCTATTATTTGCCTTCTGTACCTCTGTCCACAGCTTCTTTTTCACGCTTATGTCAGTTTTATACACCTTTACCTTTATCTCTCTATTTTATTTTTTAACATACAACCTTCATATACAATGCAAATTGTAAACACACATAATATGAAAAAGCAAACCTAAACATAGACTTTGCCTTTGCTTTGTTCTATGTGCATGCAGTATGCTATTAACTGCTACAAACCCCACAGAGCAGCTGTTTTACTTGCTGTGGTAAACAGCTGAAAAAGTACATCTGAACTTCCACCTTTTCCAAAGGTAAAATAGCTGCGCTTGCCCTCTGACCTGTGCGGTCAAAACCATGGTTACACATACAGTACGCCTTCAGAGGAGTAGCTGAAGAAAACAAGGTTAAAGTCCAAGTCTTGTACACGGCAAAAACTCAGTGTTAAGATGTAGTTTTTTTTCTCTCTCAAAAGAAGTGAATCATTTTTACTAGAGATGGACATAATTCCGTAGTAAGTTTTTTTCAGCAGAGTCTGGAGTACCCTGCAGGCAGGGTCCAGTTTAGTGTGCACACAGTGTGAGTGGTATGGAAACAAGGGACCCTGCACCTCTGCCCCTGCACTGAGTCTACCTTATAAATCAGTTTTGCCCTGGGGCAGGACAGGCTGTCTGCTGAGCTATCTGTCTTCCACAGCACCCACCAGGAGGTCGACGTGCTGCTTCAAAGGGCGTCACATCTGTTGGTGTCATGTTGGTGCTTGACCAACACTGTCAGCTGATCATAGCTCTTCTACCTTCACTTCCCTTCTTATCCATATCATCTTTATCTCTGCCTGTCAGGTCATCTGTTTGGACCTGACTGACTATCTTTTTTTTTGCTTCACTGTCTGGCTCCTTCTATGCCCTACATATTTATGTTTAAGATGAGATATCATAGCATTTTACTGATCCCTGTGGGGAGTAAAGCAGTGGCAAAAGTAACAGCAGGGAAAAAGCAAAGAAGGGATAGGAAGATACAGCAGCCATATCATAAATATAACTTTGTTAACAACTTCTTACAAGCATATATGCACATTTGAACGTTTGAATAAAGAAATTAGGTTTATGCTCACCATCTTTTCTGAGAGAAAATCAGTTGCCTTTTATTATTCTCTCGCACACAACACATAGGCACTAAGGCTCTTGGGTTTAAAATTTTCTCACTTTACTTAAATCTAAATGCAAATGAACCTCATGTGTGTGCTTTCCCGTAGCTGACCTGACCTCTGACACTGCCAGTGAAGCCTGTAAAAACATCTAAGTGATCAATAAAGTACCACATATCTATCTTTTTCTATTTTTGTTTTACCGCCTATCAGTACCAAAGCAGACCACAAGATGGGGATAGACAGCAGCAAATTAAACAGACACGGACAGATTGCCTGTACTACTTCATTGGTGGAGGATTGGCTGCTGATAAAGTTGAGTTAAATGTGAATATGGTTGCTGTAGTTCTATGCCAATAAACTTGTATGCAAACAGTGAAAGCTTAAGTAGATCACTACACTATCAAGTAATGTGTGAATGTGAATGTGGATACAAACTGAGCATCACATTTCCCACAGATACCTGCAAAAGATCTGCACTAGCTTTATAAGATAATCCATCATTTATTTTCTGACTTGAAATAATCAGCTGTGGACCTCTTCTTGTGTAATGACATTTTTCCTGACATATTTTAACCATCTTGATGCTTTTTTGTGATGCTCGAATACTTTGTTTGTCCTCCCTGGATTACATACAAGAGGACAAGAAGGGTGGTCTCTTCATTTCAGGCAAGGCCCTCCTGCTAGAACAAGATGTCTATATCAATGACTTCTCTCAGAGAACATGGCGGTGGTGTGCCCCATGCAGGCCTCAGTCCTCGGCCTCCTACTATTTAGTTTTTTAAATGCTTCAGCTAAATCCTATCATGCTAAATTATGGAATTTATACACACACACACACACACACACACACACACAACAACACACACACACACACACACACACACACACACACACACATATATATCTATATTCTTAAATGAAAGATTCTTACTATGTCATTAAACACTTTGTTTCAGAATAAAATAAATTTGTTGTTTATATAGCAATTTTTATTTTTAGTTAAATCTCCTTCTATCATCAGCAGTCACATCCTCATAGTCACTTCAACTGTAGTAATCCTGTCCTCTCTGGCTAGAAAACTATAAATGCACCACAATTAGTGCATCATACTGCTGCAAGGAGATTACTCGGACTGAGAAGAGTGCACATGCAGTTTTCAAAACTCAAAAATGCCTCTTCTTCAAAATGAAACATCTAACATGGGTAAACTACACACTCCTGATTCTGTTCATCAGTGTGTCAATGAAAAGGCCTCAGCAGTCTGAGATGCTCACAGCTTTTTAATTTGCACATACTCTTCAATGTTCTCAATGTTGACAATGTTCTCTTTCTAATCTGTTGTTTAATTAGTCAGACACCAAATCCCCCAAGAGGTGTGTGTGTGTGTGTGTGTGTGTGTGTGTGTTTGTGTTTTCTTGTCCATGTGTGGCCACTGTGGCCTTTATTGTGGACAGACAAATGGCGAGCAGTGGATTATGGGTGATGCATAAGAATGAATTGCTCTGGTCTGTAAATGTTTCTTAGAGGACCTTCTGCACCATCTCTCACATGCAATACTTTATGGGAGGGGCATTCCCCATACTGCAAGTTAAGTTAACACACTGCAGGGTAATATTAGGTACTCTGTCCGGCTCCTTAATGAATTTTCAAACTGAACCAAGCTCATTAACTAGACAGAGATAGCACTGATGTTCGCCTGTGACACGAGTTAGTTGTTATTCTACAATCATTTTCTAATGTGGTGTTAAAAGTGAAACATACTGTTTGCAAAAAACAAACAAAAAAATCCCCAAATCTTGTGTGTCCATGTTAAGTTGGAATGAAATATGTTACATTTTTGGAGAGCATGCAGACCTTTTGTGTGGGACATACAGCACATAGCCTCACTTTTTAAGCACTATATTATCTATAGAGCTATCAAGTGCTATTAAGTTTTCAGAATGAGTTAGCTGGAAACGTTTAAAAGTCACATAGAGACGGCCTTTTTAAACATCTTCTGGAGCTAATGTCAGCTAAATTGGATACCCAGCTAAATCTGATAACATCTGCTAGCAAATTGATAGTTGTCAGCTTGGAATGGGATGTCTGCTTTTATCCACCTCTGTTTGAAAATCAAGGACCCACTGTTTCAAAACTAGAATTTCAAAGGCGTAAATCTGCCACTGTTAATAATTGCAAACTGCATAAGTGCCGAGCAGGAACAGAAAGCTTGGCGTAAAAAGAGTGGTTTGCAGTGCACAGTGACAAGCATACTTGGTAGACTGATTTTTAATATCTTAAAAATAAAATGGATCTAGTTATCAGTTTGTCAACTAACTAACTTGTTGTACACATAGTCGTGTCCTCAAGCAGCAGATGTACAGTATCTGTGCAATATGTGCAGAGTTGAGAGATAAACTCCACAGTGAAGACAAACTGATGTGTTTCTCAGTAAGATGTGTGATAAATGACTAATAAGCTCTCGCTTCTCTCTGTACTGAATACTGGGGATTGAGAAAATAAGCCACATTTGCATCTCTTGCTCGCTTGAACGTTTTAAGTGCATCAATTTCCTGGCCCTGTGCACCCTGAGAATTGTCTGCTGCTAATTGGTTCTTTAGTGTGTATCAAAAGCGTAGCTGCTGTATGCATGCTCTAATAACAGCTTCATTATACACTGTTTCTTTGCAGTGCACTTTTGTTGGTTTACAAAGCACTGTTTACCAACAAGGTGGCCTTGAGGCAGCAGGAATGCTATGAATAACTGATTAAAGAGCCATGTTTACACTCAGGTTGTGCAGCTGCCAGCACTGTGCAGCTTTTGAGTGAAAGAGAAGTACAAAAATTACCATACCAAGCAGTGAAATTATTTTTTTATTGTCCCTCTCTGCCAATTAGAGTTAATTTAATCTAATGAACTGTTTCTTTTTTGAAAAACTTTGTTTTATTTCGTCCATAAAAAGACTTCCTCTGAAATAAGGCCATGTTCTTAAATTTTTTTTTTGTTGCATAATCAGTTTTCAGTAACACAACATTTCTGTAACCTACTAACAGTTGGTATGAGCAGTCATGATAACAGCTCCACAAGTAGTATTAAGGGTAATAGTAGCAGTTGTTGTACACAAAAGTATCTTCCTCACGCCGAGCCAGTTCCCCTTCGAGGGAACTCGAACTGCGTCAGTTACGACACTATGGGAACGCCTCTAGGCGTAGCAGGTCTGAATGTGAATGAAATCACTCCAATCCTATTGGTTTGTAGCTAGAACGGTAGGATGTGACGGAATAACCGGCTTTTTTCTATTCAGCAGGCGCCTGTATGTTGTTTGAAGAAGCTCGATCCAAGATACAAGCAGTATGTCTTACCCGAAGAAGTCTACCAGCATGTCCGGCAACCAGCAGAAATACAGAAGGTGTGTTTTTCCTTGCCCTCGGTTCATCACGGATCGAGATTCTCATGAGATGTGTGTCTCGTGTTTGAGCTCTCGAGGGGGCTGCCTGCGGCCATTGCGAAGCCCTTTCCATGCGGGTACTGAGGTCCCGCATAGCTCTCTTTTCCAAGGATGGCCGGATGTGGTCTCCCCGTGGCATGGGCCCTGCGGCCGCTGAGGCAGCCCGGCGGCCTCACTCATGGGGTTCACAGCGTGATCTGTCGGAGGATTTCGGGACGGCTGAGGCTCTTTCCGACCTTCATCCGCTGACTCCGACGTTTCCTTTCCTCGTTCGGGAGCCCGTTTTGCGGCTTCTCCCGCTCGTGGTTTGGATCCGGAGACGCTGCAGCAATCCGACTCCGAGGAGGTGGATGTGCTCAGTGTAATGGGCAATGTCATCAGGCTGCACCCGACTATCATGCTAGCTGCTGGAGGTGGTGACTAGAGCCGTGGCTAAGCTCAATATCAACTGGCCACAGGAGGAGCAGACACCACAGGCTGTTGGTAAGCTGGATGAAAGATTTCTTAAGCACCATGCCCCACCTCCATGCCAGTCTCTGCCATTTTTTCCTGATCTACACAATGAACTGAGTAAATCATGGAGCAGACCCTTCTCCACACGGATTTTCACACCTTGATCACTTAATTACAGCAATGTGATGGGGGTTAGGGATCGTGGATATGAGAGGATGCCTCAGGTGGAGGATATGCTTGCGAGCTATCTCTCCCCTCGACTTGCGTCCTCCCTGGAGAAGCCGGCGTTACCCTCCAAGCCGTGTCGCACCACGTCTACGCTCGTGGGGAAGGCGTACATGGCAGCGGGCCAGGCAGGTGCGAGCTTGCACACCATGGCGGTGCTTCAAGCCTACCAAGCTGACCTGCTACAAGAGATGGTTAAGAGGGGGGGCTGAGGCTAAGCACTTGACCCTCAAGATGGCCTTTCTCCTTGCTATCACCTCTCTGAGGAGGATGGGGGATCTCCAAGTGCTTTCAGTCAATCCACAAAGCCTGGAATTTGCCCCTGGGAATATTAGGGCTATCCTGCACACTTGTCCAGGATACATCCCTAAAGTGCCTTCTTGTGCGGCAGGGTCCACAGTGCTGCAGGCATTTCATCCTCCACCTCATGTGACGGAGGAGACTTCATCTGCTCTGCCCTGTCAGAGCACTGAGCATTTACACTCTGAGGTCCTCCCGTTGGATGAAGGCTGACCAGTTGCTAGTGTGTTTTGGGTCCCCCAGGGCTGGGCTCCCTGCATCCAAACATACTATTAGCAACTGGATTATTCAGACTATTTCCCTGGCCTATCAGGTGCGCGGTTTGCCTTCACCTGTGGCTGTGAGGGCTCATTCTACCAGAGGCATGGCTGCCTCTCGAGCCCTCCTTTCTGGGGCTTCTTTGCAGGATGTTTGTGAAGCGGCTGGCTTGGCCACTCCGCACACATTCATTCGGTTTTACAGTCTTGACCTTCCTTCGGCACCTGGCACTCATGCGCTCTCCTCTTAGTCGTGCCACTCTATTGCACACTGGGGCAGGCGGGGTTTTCGGCACAGTTTAGAGGGTATCTCGTTCCCATAGTGTCGTAACCGACGCAGTTCGAGTTCCCTCGAAGGGGAACGTCTCGGGTTACGTATGTAACCCTGGTTCCCCGAGAAGGAGAACGAGACACTGCGTCAGTCCGCCACATCTCTCTCCCTGCCTGTAGCGCCTGCTTCATAGGTTAAGCTAATGATGAGTGTGTATAGGTGTGCTTTATACTCCTCCGGTTATTCCGTCTAGCTACAAACCAATAGGATTGGAGTGATTTCATTCACATTCAGACCTGCTACGCCTAGAGGCGTTCCCATAGTGTCGTAACCGACGCAGTGTCTCGTTCACCTTCTTGGGGAACCAGGGTTACATACGTAACCCGAGACGTTATCTGCCTGCACACACAAATGCCAAGAGAATATGTTAATATAACTCTTGTTAGCTTTGAAGAGCAACTTAACAGCTGCTGAAAATCATGTTTTTGTTGACCTCCAGTGGTTTAACTTCTCTCCTTGCTGCAGGGATGCAGAACTGTACTCCAGGCTGTGTCAGTACACCCTGATATCACTGTTGGCTGGGGTTACAGGTACGACAGAGAACTCTCCTGACCACACCCAGGCTTCAGTGATGTTGGGTGTGGTCAGAGGTGCAAAAGTCTTGAAATTTTCAACCACCGGGGTCAGCGAATCACTGCTTCACTGTGTGAAGCAACTTTCTTCTGTCAAGGCACAAGATGTCCTGCAGCTTTGACTTTAGCCATTACTCCATAATCACCACACAATCCAGTTCTCATCCTGGGGGTTTGGGAAATATATGCACACATAATCACCCGCTGAGTGGTGGCCAACATGAGGAGAGCAACCTGCTGAGAATAAACACAAGATATTATCAGGAATCTAATCACATCATCAAATGAACTCCAATTGGAACTTAAGAAGAGGGCCTCTTGGCCATATAGATTTTTTTTCCTCCATTCTAATATTTTGTTGTTTGTGTGGACCATTTCAAAGGATCAGGGTTGCGCAGAAGGAGTCACATTGTGTTTTGTCCTACTAAAGTTCTGGTACCTTTACTGATTTGTAATCCAAGATGAGAACGGACAGAAAATGGTTGCCTTTTGTTTGGTATGATTGTATTTAAATCTCCAGTTTGACAGCAGGTAATGGACCCTGTGTCTGTGGATTTATGCGTATGTGTGAAATATGTTTATGCAGACACATGGTGTAGAGGCAGATGAGGGGATTTCTCTTATCAAAGAGGATATGGACAGCCACAGGACTTCACAGTTAAATTTAAAAAATAACCACTCGTTACAAACCAGGTATGCAGAATACCATCTCTGAACGCACAACACGTCAAACCTTGAAGCAGATGGGCTACAGCAGCAGAAGACCACACCGGGTGCCACTCCTGTCAGCTAAGAACGGGAAACTGAGGCTACAATACGCACAGCCTCACCAAAATTGGACAATAGAAGAGTGGAAAAAACGTTGCCTGGTCTGATGAGTCTCGATTTCAGCTGCGACATTCAGATGGTAGATCCTGACCTTTAGGATCTGGTGGAACGGGAGATTTGCATCATGGATGTACAGCCGACAAATCTGCAGCTACTGTGTGATGCCATCATGTCAATATGGACAAAGTCTATGAGGAATCTTTCCAACACCTTGGTGAAAGTATGCCATGAAAAATTAAGGCAGTTCTGAAGGCCATAGGGGTTCAACTCAGTACTAGCGAGGTGCACCTAATAAAGTGGCTTTGTGGACAGGGGGAACAGATCAGAATCAATGACAAGTCTGTAAAGTCACCAATACATCTGTCACAGTCAGAGGCTATTACTGTCAAACTGGCCAGTGAGTGTAAATGCTGTAGGTATTGTGTATGTATGTGTAGTATAGCAGGGTAACTGTCGACAAAATATGTGTGTGTGTTTTTTGTCTGCAATGATGAAAACTGCATGGTTTGATGCTTGGCTCTGCTGTGTGGGAGGATGTGAGCGGACATGCTTGCCAGATCACCCTCAATCCATGTAACCTCCCACTGTTGACCCTCCACCTTTAGCAGAACGTTTACATAGAATATCTGTTCCACGTTTTCAGGCCAAGGACTTTGCAAATGCTCATTATCGTATCCGTTCTTCGCTAAAGAAAATTAGCAACAGTCCTGGGGCAAGGGATGCGAGTCTGGGCGTTAACACTCCCACTGAACAGATTGATCGTTAAAAAACACACTCTGTAAAACAGAGTGTAAACAGTCATTACTCCGAGCGATGATTGAGTCATAATTTTCACAGGGATTTGAGGAGATATTGGGTGGAAGTCTGGTATATTTAAAGTCAATCCCTGGTTACAGTGAAAACAAATCTGTAAAAATGTGTAAACTCTGTGTTGGACACACACACACACACACACACACACACACACACTACAAAGTGTTCACCGTCAAGATCCAGCATGCCTTGATATATACAGTAATTTAATAAGGGTTGCTGCAGGCGGCAGCTTAGTTGAAAGGAAAAGCACTGATTTGAAAGACACTTTCTGGTCCTGTTAGATGTAATGTATTAGCGAGCGTGGCGGGATACATGTTTAACTTGAAACTTAAGCTTATAAGTTGCTCAGAAACTGGCTGCTTTATGAGGGAGTCACAGACTGAGCTCAGCCTTTTCACCTCCTTACATTTAACCCGTAAGTTAAAGATTAAGTGAAAGAAATTGGACAGCTCACATCACTGCACTGAGCTCCTCTCTCCTCTTCTCTCTTTCTCTCTGAGTGCAACCTCATCCCATTAATGCATGTTACTAACTCGATTTTTTCTCCCTCTCCCGTGGTCGTGTGCTTCCCCTCCTGTCCTCCCCCCCTCCCCCTCACTTCCTGCGGGTGTTGCTGGCTCTGGAGCTGTGGAGTCTGGACCTGTTGTTGGGAGTCTCCTGCTGCCCCCGTGTTCCTGCTCGACGCCCTCTGCTGCAGTTGCAACTGCTATTACTAGTCCTATTGCTATTATTACTGTTATAATTAATATCACTAAACATTACTACAAATATCTGTACCATTTTTCATTCAGTCTATAGCACCATTACCTTTATTGTCTGTACCTCTATGTGTATACTGTGTAGGTTGCCTCCCTCTGCTCTCTCTCTCCTGCTCTCTCTCTCTCTTGCTCTCTCCCTCTCTCTCCCCCTCACCCCAACCGGTCGAGGCAGATGGCCGCCCACCCTGAGCCATGGTTCTGCTCGAGGTTTCTGCCTCTTAAAGGAAGTTTTTCCTTGCCTCTGTCGGCCTAGTGCTTGCTCTTGGTGGGAATTGTTGGGCTTCTGTAAATAACTTCAGAGTACGGTCTAGACCTGCTCTTTATGAAAAGCGCTGTGAGATAACTGTTGTTGTGATTTGGCGCTATATAAATAAAATTGAATTGAAAAATTGAATTGAATCACTGCTGCTACACGAATGGAAGTAAAACAAAAAGTTACCTATCATGGCCTCAGACTTTGAACTTTTTGTGCACACTTCTGACTGAAAACTCTTCTGTCATGTATGAAAGTTTTTACACGCCTGAGGTGAAATATTAGTGTGACATTCTTTGAACTAATATCCTGTCAGTGAACGTCACTGAACGTCACAGTGAACGAACTTTTCACTATGCAAAAAAGCAGCATTATATATATATATATAATTGTAAATAATTTGATATATATATATATATATATATATATATATATATATATATATATATTTGATATATATAAGTCTACAGTGGTGCAATCCTTGGCATGTAAACAAGCATCAGGCCTGGGATGATATCAAGTTTAGAGCTGTAAGAGTGTAATTTTGCTTGCACACTGTGATCTCACAGAAAAAGAAAGACAGAGAGGTTCAGCTGAGCAACAGAATGGCCACTCATTCACTCCAATCAGGGCGGAAAATCGGGAGACAAGAGACCCTTTCCCTACTGGACCCAACACACACATACACAAACATGCAAAACAACCCCCAACACCACCACCACCACCACCACCATACACACACTGAGGATGACTGGCTTCCTGTAGTCCTGGCAGCAGTTGAAAGTGGTCGGTGCGATCAGACGAAACGAGTTAGGTCTCTATTGTAACAGATGCCTAGAAGAGCCCAGAGCACCACTCTGCGGAAGGGTGGGTGGGGCTTGTCAAAGGATGAGCTCATGTGCGTGGCGGTTTCCCTTGTTGTCATTATTTACTGTTGCTGGTGTTTAGTTGCGCTGACATGCAGCATCTTTGTGGACAGGGGAACAGATCAGAAACAATGACAAGTCTGTAAAGCCACCAATACATCTGTCACAATCAGAAGCTATTACTGTCAAACTGGCCTCATTCTTTAGAAGTCAGAGGCTCCTGTTGTTCTCAGCTTGGAGATTCAATGCACTAATGCAGTTTTCAGCACTGACCAGCTTGGGACTGGTCAATATGTCAGTCTATGTAAGTTTATGTAATGCTCATTGTTTATATAATGCTAATTGCTTATATAATGCTATATAATGCTAATGCTAAGGTTATATAATGTAAATGTTGTGTTTGCAGCTCATTGCAACGCCCCCAAGTGGCTAAAAACCCAATTATTACAGGTTCTCTCAGACCGTTCTCATCTCAGGGCGTCCAATATCAACGCTTTCAGAAAAAGTAACAAAACGTAGTTGACGCACCGGGGTGTCTCTTTGAGACACTTCCAGATGTGTCTCTATGAGACGCTCTGGGGTGTGTTGTGCAGACCGGAAGGGCTAGCTAGCTATCTGTGTTTGTGTTAAAGGTGTTGACAGCCTCCCGAAGCCCCCTACCCTTACCAAAATCATCAGAAATGTTAGTACCTAAACCTAAAGTCATTGACTTTCTGCATGTTGACCGGCTAACCCTACAGCTGTGCACATTGGCCTCACGGCCAATGTGCTATCAGGTAGGGGTTGCCTCCTTTGTGTTCCTGGGACATAGAAAACGGTGGCGTTTCATGCGGACGCTGAAGGGTACCTTTAGCGCACAATACTTTGTCTCTCTGTATGAAAGCATCAGTTATGATGCATTGAGAAGAGAACATGTTGAGTTCTCTTTACATTATGCAATGGAAGTGCTTTTGATTTGGTTGCAGAAGATAATTAAGTACAATATACACTGAGTGATTTTTAAAATGTTGCATAATATTATCAAAGCAGCAGATTGACTTTATTACCTTCATTAGTCAACCCTGCGAAATATTATGAGGAGAGGGCTTTTGCTTTCTGCAGCTGACTTGGCTGTGGTGCGTATGAAAAAGCCTCAGTTCTCTGTCTCTTTGTTACTGATATTAAATCACTTTCAGTCCAAACCACCACAGAGAGATGCCTCCCACAATGTACTAAACTGTTGAATCCTCAATGCTTCTCTTTGACAATAACTCACTGCCTCCCCTTAAATCTGAATTAAAATGTGTCCAATTTTATGTTCACATACTTTACAGGGGCAAATTACTCAGTGGAAGACGGTCGACATCATGTTTTAACATAGCATGTTAATGTTCATGAGTCTTTTGGTGTCTCTGTGCTGGTGTTAAACTGGATGAGAATTGGCTGTGGAATCTCAATTGAGAACTCATCTGATAAGTGTGCTTTTACAGCTGCCTCAGTTCAGAGCATTTCAGTGATCTACGGATGAGAAAAAGATACAACTCTTTTTCTAAAACATGACTTTTAAAATACATAAACTGCTTAAATCATATAGGATAAAATATCATCCCTAACCACTTATTTATAACACAAATACACACTGATTGAGTCCACATAGTAAGTAGGTTCAGATTTTTTTCTAAAAAAACCCCAACTAAATAAATACAGATCCTCCTCCTTTTTTTGGTGGGAAACAACAAAGATGTACATTTCAACCATCATCTGGTAAGGAGCGCACTTTTTCAGGCACCCCTCAGCTTGGTCTAAGCAGTTTATTTAGCAAGTTGAGTAAAATTTAGAAACTCTATTACCCTCATCTTCCATCTCAGTGGCATTTAAATTACAAGGTAATGTATGTACACTTGCACATGTTTGATTGACCAAAGTAGTACGTTGCCAGATGACATTGCATTGCTGTCTGGCGAAATTTTACCAGGGTCAACAGTTTTGCTCAATGCCCTGCTTTTTTTTTTGTTGGTTTGCCAGACCCCTTTGTCAAGCAGTGGTTTCATTGAATTGAAAGTGGAATGCTAGAGAGTGCTCAGATCTATGAGTTTGGCAGCTTGTCAGATGCTGCAACATGGCATGCTGGTTCAGATTACTATGAGGATGGATGCTACATGTCTGGAAGGTTTTGTGATTACATGGTGAACATAACCAGGGCGCACCACAACTATGGAAAGCTGTCAGGCTGTCAATTATTTCAATCAACATAGATCCCAACATTATGATCGGGGGGTCACATATGTTCTACCAGTAATGTGTGATTGTGTACATTTCATTGGCACTGTAGCAAAAACTGAACTGGACAGCCCTCTGAACAGGTCAAAGTTTGAATATGGCCTTGGAAGGCGTTAAAGGTCGAAACAAAGAGAAAACTGTGTTTTCAAGTGTTTTGACATTAGTGTGGACCCTCAGTTGTTAGAGATTGAAGGAACATGTCAACACGTGTCCATCCGCAAGACCTTTGCACCCAACATACTAGTTCATTGTTGCAATACTCCCTGCTTCATATCATATCAGACTTCATGTAATTCTCGTATTTCTCATGCACTGCACACACTTCCAATGCTGATTTCACTATAATCGTGCATTTATAGGAGGTATAAAAAGCATATTTTAGTTTTACTTTAATGTAAAGATGTTGGGTCCTGCTTGCCATCCACTGGTCTTTTCCAAGAACTAAAAAACAAACTTTTTTTCACAAAATACTCACTTGAGAATTACTTGCCTTTATTGTCTCTTGAAAATTGCCCTTTTGGCTAACACAGCCTGTTATTTATTTTGAATCTTTTAATTCTGTCATCCTTATTAACCTCAGGAAGTCGTGCCCTGTGAGAATCCACTGCCAACGCCAGCAAGCAAGCACTTTATCTTTGGCAAATGTTCTGACAGGAGTTTATTGCAGTTGTTGTGAGCACTGCTAGGTGTTTTCTCTGGCTGCTGTCCATTTGGTCTTGCTGGCATGCTACACGTTGTGTATCGGCAAGCACAGAAAAATGCTCACTGTCTCTACCAGCTGATGATCAAAGAGTGGCAGTTAAAGTTGCCAAAGCTGTGGGAACACTGTCTGTTGGGGATGACTTGAACAAAGGTGTGCTAAAACAGCTTTTTAAGTAGTAAGTCACCAAATTTAAGATGTAAATCACTGTATGCAACCAACACTGAGGGCAACCATTTACATTATTTCTGCTCAACTTCCAAATTGCAAAGTCAGCACATCTTTTCATGAAGCCAGAGCCAAACTGAAAATATACCACTGTATTGCCTATTTTTTTCCACAAAAAATCTGTCTGGAAAATATCATTGCACCAATCTCATGTGCACCTGTTGAAAGTTTTATTTAATCTCACTTTATGTGAGAAAAGCAGAAAATACAGTCTATATATATTTTATTGATTCACTTTGCTTCATCACTAACTTAACCTCCTGTGCTTGTCGACCCTAAAAAACCTTGAGCTTTAGCTTTTGTTAACTCAGCAGGCTTGAGACCACATAGTGAAAAGACTGCATGGTGCAGCAATATCCTGCTCAGTATTGTGTAGGTTGAGTAGGGTCGGGGACAATAAGGCTGGTGTGTGTGTGTGTGTGTGTGTGTGTGTGTGTGTGTAATCCCATTTGAAATGATCTCACCTCTCTTCAGGTCACTTCATCATTGAGGCCCTCCATCTTTTGTCCTCTCATCTCTCTCGCTGTATTTCGTTCTGTGTTTTTCTTTTCATTGAAAAAGCAAATTGGCTTACACACACACACACACACACACACACACACACACACACAACACACACACACACACACACACACACACACACACACACACACACACACACACACACCAGTGAGAAGAGAGGAGATAGAAAAGTCAACATCGCCGGCAATAATCCAGTGCTGTCCCCTTGGAGGATGGGGTGTCAGGGGTTTGTCTTTGCCCATTGTCCAGCCGTGGAGGCCAGAGACAGGGGAGGGTTTCCAGCTTCTGCCCCCAGACAATGGGGCCCTTGGAGGGGGCCAGGACTGATAAAGTACAACATGGGCTCTGGTTCAAATTGAAGGGGTCAGAGGGGTCATTTGACTTCCCACCTCAATTTGTTTGACTTCTGGTTTTGGCTATCAGAAAGTGATCCCTTTTCATTGACTTGAGTCTGAAGTTGTCTCAGGTGAAGCATAGAAGCATGACGGATTAAAACAGGTCTGTCAAACATGTCAGCATCAGAGATTTGGGCAATTTTGACTCTTCACAGTGCCCCAAGATATTTTTTTGTTAAACTAGTGCTGCCCATAGAATTTTTTTTTTGCCTAATGCTACACTTTTGGTCTCAAATCTCAAGCTATGATCGCCTTGCCAGCAAGACACCATTCAACATGAAATAAATGGCCTCCCTGTGGTTCAAAGTTCTCTTATGCCCTCTGCTTCTACTTTGTGGTGCATTTTACAAACAACCAATACATATTTATAAATACATCAAAGAGTGGCCCTTCCACCCTCAGTCCGTCAGAGAAGCCACAAATTGAGATCCATGCGCACAAGTCAGAGGATGAGATTATCCCTAGAAAGACAGGTTCTAAAAACAGCAAGCCAACGTGCCTTCCCCCCGTCGCGCCCCGGTGAACCTGCTGGTTTTTCTGCTCCTGGCCGCTTGGTGTATTTTTACAAGAGATGTTTATCCTCCAAATGCTGGTTGAGCTGTAATTTTGGGTCGTCCATCCGTCTCTGTGTCTGTCTGTTGCACTCTTAGGGGAGGAAAGAGGTTGTGGCTGCTGACCACTAGCACAGACTGGGGCCAGGCTGCCCGCTCAGCTTCTCCTCTGGCTGATACAGTAACACTCGTGCATCACCACTGACGTGGTCAGGACGCTGCTTCTGTTCATTCTACTTACAAAAGATGAAGTACTCCTGGTTGTTACTGTTTCATTTGAATTTGTGCTTTCAGGGCTGCTATTTCCCCATGACACGTGGCGCATGAGTCATGTACAGCGCCTTTAAACTACTTTGGAAGTAGAACAGAATATGCTACACTAATAACTACAGTGATTACAGTCACTATATGCACTACAAGAGAAAAAAAAATTAACACCTTTTATACAGATAGCTGTCCAGTCCATGTCCCCACTTTGACTCCAGCTTTCCTTTTTTTGAGGTAGTAGCATTTTGGTTCCATGTTTTGTAGTTGTTCCATTAAACTATTTATTTTATTATTTTAAAAGGTAAGGGAGAAAATGACCTACATAGCTGACATTGGAACCGCACTGTGAGTTCATTACTATCAATTATCGATCAGTCCATTTTTTAAACTAAACACAGTTGCAATTACTGACAATTTTAAACTTCGAATTCACCTACATGCCATGTCAGGGTGACCCATTGGTTGGCACTCAGGTTGTGGCCCTTCAGTGTTGAGTTTGCATGTGAGCATTTCCCCATGTGAGCATGCATCTCCTTCATGTGCAGTTTGAGACCCTGCAACAGATTACAGTGCAAAATCCATGTTTCAGAATGTTCTCCAGATACTGTGTCTGGTACCAACAACACAAGTTGCCTTTGTTTGTCCACATAAAAGAAAAATCTGATCTGAAAACTATTTGCAAGGATCGTCAGTGTCCATAGCCCCATATATATATATAATGATCATCATAAAACGTTTTGTTGATGCTTATCAAATCCCAGTGTTAAATCATGTCGTTTTGAGCCAAGGTCTCAGCAGCAATCATATCAGTCAGAGTCTATGGTGCAAAAAAGGCCATGGCAAGCCGCAATTAGTCCATTTACCATGTCATGACAGCACAGCTACAGACCTGCACTCTGTCACGTCCCCCCAGGAACTGAGTGGGGCTGACTTGGCCTGCAGGGAGGAGGGTGGAGTAAAGGGGTATAGGGCTAAGGGGGACACTAGGGCTGTCTATGGGAAATCCCAGCATGCAAGGGCCAAGCCAATGGTCCTGCACTGATGGCGAGCCAACAGACAGTGGGCCATGTGTTGACTGAGATGAGTTTGGGGTGGAGGTGGGTGTGGAGGAGCAGGGTAGACTGGAGGGTTGTTGGCAGGCGGCACATCCCAGATGGAGAGAGATGAGTGCTGCCCGTTGTCACGTTGTGTTTGTAGCACGGTGGAAAACACAGAACCACAAGTCTGGGGCTCCTGGCTGGACTTCATTATCCCATCAGCTCTGAAGTGACTCACTGAGGCAGACTTTTTCTGTTGCTGCTGTCACCGACTTCACTCTCACTCTGTTTTAGCTGCTGCACCTTCATCCGCCTTTTTTTTCCTATTCTGGCTCACTATGCTACTCTACTTGATCTACACTAAATAATTAGAATTCATCAATTAAAACATTTAAAACTCTAACATAATAATCAATGCTGGAAACACTGTTTCAAAGGTACATTAAGTATGATGAACTCTTTATTACAACTCAAGGCAAGCATGATATTAAATGATAGAATTTTCTCAAAGATGTTTTAGTTGTATTGTTGAAGCAAACGTAATATACGTGTTTGTGTGAGTGGCTATGTGTCTCTACATCTGGCAGTATGAGGTGAAATAAGAGTCAGATATATTAAAAAAGAAAAAGAAGGGAAAAAGAAATAAGAACCAGAGAGAAAGCAGAAGTTACCAATCCAACTGATCAAGATGTATTCCTATAGCAGTGGCATGTCCACTCCAATCACTATTTTTCAGTGAGAATAAAGGAAGTGGGTTGCACCTGAATAAGTCTTGCATGCACATGTGAGACTTGGGAGGTATGACCCACTGCATGCCCATTTCCATCCATCCATCGTCAACCGCTTATCCTGCATACAGGGTCGCGGGGGGCTGGAGCCTATCCCAGCTGACATTGGGCGAAAAGCGGGGTACACCCTGGACAGGTCGACAGTCCATCGCAGGGCCACACATAGACACACAACCACTCACACTCACATCCACACCTAAGGACAATTTAGAGACACCAATTAACCTAGCTTGCATGTCTTTGGATGGTGGGAGGAAGTGGAGGACCCGGAGAGAACCCACACAGACACGGGGAAAACATGCAAACTCCACACAGAAAGGCAACCTGGGGCAACAAGGGTTTAAACCCACAACCTTCTTGCTGTAAGGCAACAGTGCTAACTACTGCACCACCGGGCCGCCCCTGCATGCCCATTTGTAATTTGTAATATCAAACTAAGAACACAGGAATCTGTTCATTAAAACATTGCTCTATAGTGCCTCCAGTGGGCAACATTTTCACAGGGGACCTTTAAAGGGGCATTATCGTGTTTCCAGTGGGCACTAGCGGTGCGGTTTTAAGCTTGCTACCAGGCGCGGTGCTCGTACACGTGCTCGCTTGAAGTCACGAGCGAGCATAATCCAAAACACAACCGCTTTCATACAGAAATCCTGCAATAAATGCAAGAACACCAGCATTTCAGCTGTAGCTATTCTTCAGACATGTTCAGGCTCTGTTACTTCAACGTTCCTGGCTCAGAGGCAGAACACCGGCTCTTGCATTCAACGCAGCGAGCCACATATTGGCACAGTCCTTCTGGAAAAAAGGCAGAGTGACATTGGCTATAGACAGTCAGGGAGACAGCTTCACACAATATATCGGAAACTCAGGTAAACCCCTACTGCAACATTACAGTAATAGTTTTATCAGCTGCAGGTTGAACTAATCCATGCTTATTACATGATAATGTTACATTTACTGCATTAAGCCGAAGTGATACAGAGTTAGCTTGCCTGCTGTTTTGAGTAACTATCTTTACTATCTGTGTATCTTTCCACGGAGGCTCAGCAATATGATCATGGCTAAATGTACTGGATGATAACAAAACGGTTAGTAAGCTGGACTGGATATTATAAAAAGATTGTGTCGCACTTTGTGACAGTTAGACCGCAGTAAGTAACTTTACTGTAGTGTTAGTGGATGGCTCTTCCTCTGGGTTGTTGTCGCTGTGAAGATGCAGTTTTGTATATTATGTGGGTCATGTTAATTATGGCACAGAGAGGTGGAGAAGCTGTGTAACAGCGGCAGGTCGGAGCTAATGTAGCGTTAGCTGGCTGCTCCTGGCTGCATTACTATAGGCTGACGTTAGTGAACAAATCACTCCAAATTACGCTTTTTACCGTCAAGTTACATCCAATCTTGCAGGCTTAATCAACAATACTACACAGGATAGTAACATGGGTCACATTAGTTGATGAAGTAATGTGGAAAGTGATACAAAATTGCAACAGATAACATTAGCATCTGCTCGACGTTAGCCGGCGAGCTAATGTGACTTTCTCTGTTTCTCCAGCTTTACTAATGTTCACTGTGATTTTACTCGACATCGTCTGAACCTGTTTGGTCTGACTGGCTTCAGCACATAAACCTTTATTGTTGCTTTGTATCCTTACGCGGAGTCTGTGTTTTGCTGTGAGCTGGTTGTTTTGTGGTGTTAGTGAACTGCATGTCATTAGCTGCTGTGTTGTCGCTGTAGTACGAGAGAGGCTAGGGAGCATGCACAGAGCTGAATCTGACTTTTTTGAGCCCATTGACAATAAGGCAATGAAAATCTGATTAATTTCATTGAAAAACTTAACATATAGTCCCTTTAAGTAGCTGGCGCAAGCTATTTTTATTGTATTTAGTCACAATCTGGAAGAATGACAATGTGGATCTTCAGGTTTGGGAACAACTGAAAACTTGTCAACACTAAACTGACTGGAGTCAGTATAAATATTTTTTATTTTGGGGTAGTATAAATTTCCTTAAGACAGCTTAAGGCCATAAAAACTCCTAAGAAGGGGCTCAAGCTGTTTTAGGCAGAAATACACAACAAATGTCAGACAGATGACAAGCTGCAAATGTGCCACATGAAGCTTATATAGAATAATTGGTTTGAATTACAGGTAATCACAGATTACTGTAACAAATATCACTTCCATAGTCTGAGCTGAAAGATCTGGTAGCGTGGCCTGAGCTTTGTAGGAGAACAAACCTAGTGTAAAGTATATGGTCCTATGGCCAGCGATGTCACACGAGTATGTCTCTGGACACATTGGCTTTCTTTGTGTCTTTTGTACTTTAATGGCACAAGTCAAAAGATCTTGCAAAGTACAGTAAGCTTCAATTATATATTTTAAAGATCAGATTTCCCACCAAAGGTCTAACTTGGTGTTATTGTTTTTCAGCTATAAACCTTTCTAGAGGAGAGATGGTGCATGCACGTTTTGACAGTCATATCTAACATTTAAGTTTAAAATATTAATAAATTGAATATAGGACCCTTTATCATATTATGTGTCTGACCCTGTGAGTTGTTGCCTTTTAACCATGTGGAGAGCAGAAACCTTCATATAGTATAGTACATGAATTTCAACAGGGTAGAGGGAGGAAGCGAGTGTGATTGAATGGTTCATACTGTCCTACCAACAGTCAGTCAATTGTAGTTTCTTTTAACCATGGCTACAATCACTCCCCTACCTTATTCAAGATATTTATACTGACAGACCCATGATCTTCCCCCTCATCAAGGTGTTTTTATACCCAAATCTAACCAAACCTTAACCAATGCAGGCAAAAGTTTTATTTTTTAACAGTGATTTGTAACAGTTTTGGAAGGCACAGCCCTCCTGTTGATAAGGACGTCAGAAAACGCTCATGTGTCATTCTGAAGGGCAATTACAAACAATGTATTTTTCCATCTAATTCGAAGAATTAGTTGTGATAAACCCACAGTAGCAGAAACAGAGCAACATAGTCTTTGGAGCTCTTTAAACACCTTTCCAGTGTTTCTCCAAACTGGGAGAAAAATATCTGGGGTCTCATTAGCGTGGTGGATGTTAGACTCTCTTCACCAGGTAATGCTGTTCTTTGGTTTTGGTCTCAATGGAAGTGAACAGTACTGGTTGGAAATCATGCCTGAAACAATACTTTTTTACTGTTTCTATCACTTACATTTGATCTGTCATTAAAAATGACTTTCTTAATGTAAGCTTCAGAGGTGGCTGTTAACTTTGGAAGATTCTTCCTTCAGCTTGAAGTCTACAGGAACGTTGCAAACCTCTCTTCATTTAGCGTTGCTCCCTATGTTCCAGGCATTTTTCGTAGAGTATCAATGCTGGATGAACCCACACTGTTCAAAAGACACCTCATCAAGATGAGTGACAAGTGTTGGAGTGAAAACATTTCAGATAGAAAGACTAATAACAAGCTTTCCTGACTCAAGGCAAGAAGTTTTATTTCAGTTCCTGAAATTCAGTTTCAGTTGATGGATGTCATGTCTGTGTGCTCAATGTTAATTCCCAAAAGCCCAGCTGTCGTAGGCGATGCTCTGTAACCTGAAGGCTCCTACTGTCAGCTGCCCCCGGTGCCTCACCCATTACCAGGAGACAGATAAAAAAGGAAAGTAGTCTGCTCCAGAAGTCCCGAAAAGACCAAGATATGAATGGAATAGTGCTGACTGGGAGGTTTTGCCAAACATTAGCTCTTTTTATCACCTGTCACCTGACGCCTGCAACTCTTTGTCTGTGTAAAGCTATTAAGCAGGTATCTGAGGCCGCCAAGGCGCCATGTGACTCAAAACAAATGCTCTCTGTTATTCTTTACCTGCAGTTCCTTTGGGGAAATGGAATGAGGTATTGCTGCTCTGCTTACATGATAAGTGCTCATGCAGATAAACGCTTTCCTTCTTTCACACACACACACACACACACACACACACACACACACACACACACACACACACACACACACACACACACACACACACACAGGCAACAAAGAAGTTCGTCCTTTATACATGCACATACATGGATTCATGTCTGCACCCAGAGGTCATAAATGTTTATTGTCTGATAGATAAACAGAGTGAGTTGATCGTTCCATGTAAACTTTTTGTTTCCAGAACAAACTCATTGGCATTTCACTGCAGCTGCAGGTGCTTCCACGAAATCAGCTCAGGCATGCCCTCTTCATGAGGAGCATTAAGAAATCAAAAGATTAATCCCTGTAGTCAGCCTTCTGGTACAATAACAGTTTACTATGGGCTTCCTATTTTCGCTGGAGAGCGGATGAGGTGAGGGGTTGACAGCTGCATGGATTTTCTTTCAATAGTTTACGCCTTTCAGTGTCACCGTTTTCCTTCTCATCACTTACACAATACTTGGTCATATATGCACTGTGGAGTCATCTCTTGACAGAGTGTCTACCTCTGCCATATTCCTGTCTGTGTAGATATCTGTGTGTGATTTAGGAAAGGAAAAACTAAAAATCAGAATCTTAAAAGCACTGCTTAGATTAAATGCAAAGAACATATTTTTATATCATATCTCTTTATATCATCCAAAAAAGTTAACTGCACATACTGTGTCCATGTAGATAGTAGTGAATCAAATACAGCCAAACGTTAAATGTCAAATATGATACACGTCAAATAATTTTATAAACACACGATTTCTGGGATACTTTTCTTTCCAAAGGAAAACAGTGAGTCAGTCAGTGGTTTTGTGGCTGAGCAGAATCTCACAAACCTTTTAAATCTGATATATACTCTGTGTACTGTTTGCTGTATTAATGACAGCAGGGTGTAACTGAAGAACGGATTTGGTTTTAATCCTGGGTGGGTGGGCCTGAAAGTATTTAGCAGGGAACCTTGAGCTGCCTTGCAAAGTCCAGTTTTAAAAGAAGCTGACATCACTTCAGCACTGAAATGATGTCATTGATGTACTTCCATACTTCTGTTGCACTGACACATTACCAGTTGAGACAGTGAGCCAGACATTGAACCTTTAGAGCAGGGGTTGGAAAATAAGTCTGGCATCGGGCCAAATTTTTAAGTCATTAGATGGCGGGCCAGAACATCGTCAACTGACCATTTATGTTACAATCTGAGATCAGTTTCAGCCCATATATATATATATATATATATATATATATATATAGATAGATAGATAGATAGATATAGATATAGATATAGATATAGATATAGATATAGATATAGATATAGATAGATATAGATATAGATATGTTTTTTTGCCACCATCAAAGTAATCTGGCCACGGGCCAGATATTATTGCTGGTAGGCCAGCTGGCCTGCAGACCGCCTATTGCCGACTACTGCTTTAGGGGCTCAATTCACATTCAGTGTTTCTTACCAATATACAGTTTGTATATCTTTGGGTTCTAATAATGTGTGGGAGAGAGTGCATTTCCCTTTCCATAAAACATGTGCAAAGCCATCAATGGTTTAAATCCTGTATTGTTTAAAGATGCAGTCTGTTAGCTATGAGCAGAATTTTAGTTTAGAACTTGAATGCGAAGAAGCAACAGTAGTGACGTCATGTCAAAGACGTCTAAGTATTGTGTTGCAAAGGTATCTACTGAAGTAAGCATGCTAACCTTCTAGCTCCAGTGTTGACATACCACTCGAGATATGAGAGTGATTCTCTGCAGCATCCAGTCTTCCCTCAGTCTAACATGACAGGACGAAGACGCAGAGCTATTTGCTCAAGGTTAGCTCCTGATGCTGATGCACTAGCTGCTCTCCCTCGTGCTCCTTGACCTCTCATTCTTCTACTATGTCTCCTGCCACCACTTAATCATCCCTGTCTCTGACTGGGCAGACTGGGTGTGAAATCACAACAGTTGACTAATTACATTTATTGCTATCTGAGCACTATAATAGTGCACTACTGATTCAGTGCTAACACTGCTGTAAGTTAGAGTGTGGTGGAAGATGAAATGCAGCCCCTATTTGTTTGGAGCATGCGGACAGGAATTGCACACTGTACCTTTAATACCATGTTTACTAGCTTGTAGCTTCATCTCTGCCTTTGTTGTCGCATTTCTACGTTTGTTAGCACGTTACCTTCTTGTCAATCAGCGGCATAGCGTGGAGTGAATGGCAGGATGTGAACAGTGCATGTGGGTCCTTGTGTGTGTGCTGTTGTCTGCAACATGAATAAAATAATGTCCATACATTTCAATATGCCTATGTGTTATCTATTAATTGTCCTAGCAAACTTTTTTTTGCATCTTGTATACAAGAAATCAATTTACTCTGCAATTTACTTTAGAAGCATTTTTATTGTTTTTTTTTGAAATTCTCTTCACATTCTGACAGCAATCAATTAATCAATTGCTCTGACACAAAAATGAAAAAACATCCAGGACAGTAATGCCGGCCTACCTGCTGCATAAAAATGTTTTTGGAGGACTAAAGGGAGGGAGTGGAATTTTTTTAGTTGCTAGTTTCTCCATCGTTGCCTACCTCAGCTATAACAGGAAACATTTCAAGACATTTGAGATTTAAAAAAACCCCCAACCCTGCAGATTTTGTGAAAGAAAAGATGATTTTTTTTACATTTTCAAAACTCATTAACTCACTCAAAACCTCAGCAAATTTAGGGTAGTGTGATGGCATAAGGGCTTTCATCCACTCTAAATGAAAACAACTGTCTTGTCTTTGTTGTGGTTTGTTTGCTGCTATCTGTTTTACTGAGCTACTGCCTCATCACAACAACTCTACAAGAAAGAACCCCTTTGATAAGGATTCTTCGCAACATAGCATCAGTTCTGTAAAAGGAGGAGGAGATGGACAGTGGAGTGCGTTTGTGTTTTGTCTGTGTGTGTGTGTGTGTGGGAAGCCTGCCACATACAGTGAAACCCCAGGGCAGCACCAGACCGTATCTAATGGGAATTAAACAGCGTATTAAAACATCGCCCAGTCATCTTTCTGCCCAGCCTCGTCACAACAGTTGGAAACTTTTGGCTACTGGACAAGCCCAACTCTACATCTAATCTAGTGATGGAGGAGTGTAAAGGTTGAGCTGTGAATGCTGCATAAATTAATTGATAAAAGAGTCTGCAGAAATCAAAAAAAGTAAAGTTCAAAAATTCAAAATGTCTTAGTTCTAAGGTAAGGAAAACCTGGAAAAGAATCCTAGGAGTTGTTCTGAGATTGCAGATCTTTTCCTTCCAGGGTGCAGAGTATAAGGAACCAAATACACCCAGCAGAGTAGAATTTTGTTCATCACAGGATTAGGCAACTAAGGTCTGATACGCCCTCTCCATCTTAAATAATTTCTTTAAAATATGAAGTGGGTACATTCAAACACTTGTTCAAAAATAAATGGCCATCATTTGTTAAAAAAAAAAGTTTTATCAAACTGTTGTTTAAAAAATAAGAAATGGACTTTGACTGGAGTTAACAGTTAACAGTGCATTAAAATACCTTGTCAATGATTTACTCTTCCTACCGTTGTTATATTGACCTTTATTTATTGAACACTTTGTTACAAAGTGCTTTATGAGACAAACAAAGGGGCAGCCAGATGGGAGAGTCCGAAATATGTGCTCCACCAAATTTTCTCATTAACTGGGTAATAGAAACTGGCTGGATCAATACTGGAGCAGCAGAGCCGTTAAAAAAAACTAAACATTTTGGTTGGTTGTAATTTCACAGGGGCCTTTTTGAAAATCATGATCTTTAGTGCTAAGGAGTGTGTTTAAACTTTAAGTCTCAGAAACCTGCTGTCAGTCAAACAGAGGCCAGTTCCTTGGGTTTTCTGTTGATGATGTTTGAGTTTCTGTCGGCAGCATTAGTTTATTTTTCCTTCTGTTTCTTCTCTCTCATTTTCTTTTCTAACTACCCAGTTCTTATGTTTATTCCAAACAAACCACAAATATAAAATGCATCTCTTCCTGTGTGCAAGCTCATTTTCGCCAGGAAATATCGACAAGACACAAAGCGCAATTGTATGTAGTTTAAATCTTTACTGTGTTATAGCACTATTCTTAGGGGACAGTCATTCATATGATAGTATTTTGAACAATTAATGCACCTACAATCATTTTACAGTCAGGGTTAACACATCAGTATCAGACAGATGTATTGGGCAAGGAAAAGTATTCATGTGTATGTGAAAGTGTGTGTTTGTAAGACAGATACCTCACACTCATGTCACAATTAATTTAAGCACGAGAAATGAACCTAAAAACAGTCTGACCTGGTGCCACAGGAGAAGCAGGCTTGTATTCTGCCTGGAAACAAACATTAAGACACATCAAACACACAATCACAGTGGGCAGTTAGCACCTCCACTGGCACGGGCCCATGTGATGTCATCAAAGACAGAAATCCCAGGTGCTGATGGGATAGGAAATGGTCTCTCTGGCTCTCCCCTGACTCCTGGCACCTGGCTGACAACTGATGACATCTCTTTTTTCATGTAATGATCCCCTTGACTTCAAAGTGAAAGTAGGGGAATCCCACCTCACACACACACACACACACACACACACACACACACACACACACACACACAACACACACACACACACACACATGCACAGAGCATAAGGATAGGCATTCATCTTTGTTTTCCAAGTGGCAATGGTGATTATATCTCTCATTTCCTTTTGGAAAATATTCTTTAGATGTCAAATGCTCAAATACAGGGTTTCAAGAAATTCCTGTTTTATGTCATTATGGTCACATTATGTAAAGCCTGACACACTTAACAGCAAACCAGGGTGCAAATGGATGAATAAATGTGCTGATATGAAACAAATCTGCCTAACTTACCAGATTAAAATGATGATGATTAATATATATTAATGTAATAATACTTTTTATTATCTAAGTTGTAAATTATGGCTACATACTGAAGATTACATGACATCATGCTGAAAAACTGTGGCTAAAGCTGTAAGTCCAAGGCAAGCAATCTGCATCCTCATCAGTTGATGATCTATGACATGGAAATAAACATCATTGTTCTTGTGTTGTGGTGCACGGTAATTAGACCTAGTATTATTAATATCATATGGAAAACCTAAGTGGTGGAAGAAGCATACAGGCCATTTACTTATGTAAAAGTAGCAATACCACACTATTAAAAATTCTTATTGGCACGTCAGTGTAATAATCCTCGCTCTGCTGCAGGACAAGCTCTGCAGGTTCAACACAAACACTTACCCCCCATAGACACTACACGTCACATTAACCTACAGTCTGTCTCATCATGTGTCTCAGTGCATAAAATTAACGCACATCTTTTGGATTACTATCTCTGTACAGTGTGTGTATTCTTCATACTTCATACAGGGAACTGTTGCACATTCCTTGGTTAATGGTCTGTGCTTTCCTGCAAACTGCATAGTTCTTTCATTCTAAAAACAGATATATTGGACATGTTTTCATATCTTATTGTTCATTTTCCTTTTATGTTTCTTAACTTTTGCAACACTTGCTTTTCATTTTTATTTTAACTTACTGTTTTAATAAAACAATACCCAGGTAAATTCCATGGATGTGAAAACTTGGCAATAAACGTGATTCTGAACTTCCTCTTCACAAGAGAAACAGAAGTCCTAAGCTTGTAAACTGAGGTCAGATACTCACTGTAGAGCCATTAAGTTATGTTTTGTAGAAGGCAGACCGAAAAGCCGACTCAGAACACAACAGCCATGAGATAAAAGTTGGAAGTCTTTATTCAACACTGTGTAGAAGAATCCAAGGCAGGTGGGGTTGGTGTGAATGAGGGGCAGGCACGTGAGCAATGGCGGAATCTGGAATCCATGACGACATAGTAGCTGGTACAGGTGGTCTCGTAGATGAACATGAGAAAACTACTTGAATCACTTGGCACAAAGTTGGCTGAGGTACCCTACCACTGGTGGATAGGAATAATGTGGCTGTGAGCTTCAGGAAGCCAGGAGTATTTGAGTTGGATGGTTGACTTTCCGCAGGTGTGCAGCTCCGCCATGTGCCCAGAACAAGATCTCACCCATACAGACACGCGATAGGGAGGTAAAACACCCAGATCCACAGCACTGGCTGTGACACATATAATCTAAACTATATTGTACCACCTAACTCTGTAGATGACTCATTTGTTAAAAAAAAACTGGAGCTAAACTATAGAATTTCATGTCTTTGATGCTGGTGCGGAGTAGAGAAGGCCTGACTGCAGAACAACTACTCAGAAAAAGGAGAGCCTGTCAGTGACACAGACTATTACTTGAAATGCACCCTAACAGAGATGTACACTATCTGCATTTTACACATTAATCAGGAGCTTGGCCAGGCCTCTACAAAATCGGAGTAATTTGACCTATTTGATAGATCATCATATTGTAATTCCAAGCTTTCACATTCTTACACATACACATACTGTATGCGGTTAGCCCACACTCAGTCTATTTCTATCCATAAGCAGGAGGAGATCACACAGGGCCACAAAGGATGAGACATGACTGACAGGGAAACAGATGCCTGCCACTGTGGCAACCGCTGACACGGCCAAAAATAATCCTGGAGGAACAGACAGAAATTCACCCCAAAAAAGTCCCATAGATACAAGCGGCAGGGAAATTATAAGGTCTTAAATGAGGACCAGATACATGATGCAGGACAGGAGAGAAGAGGAGTGTCTGGAGCTGGAGTTTTCTGGAGCCCACGCTGGAAAAAGCAGTGCCACATGACAGACAAAACAAACAAACAAAAGCCAAGTGAAAGGGGGAGAAATCAGGGGAAAAAGCTGACATATTCCTGAGGTAACAGCTTGCTCCTCTTAAGGCGTCAGTGATGTGTTTGACTGTTCAGTAAATAGGCCCTATGTCTGATTAGAAACAGCATGCATCGACATTCTCAGCCAGCGCTACACCCATCCTTGAAGGCAAAGGGTCTCCCATGGGTAACTGTGGCCAAGGGCGCCAGATTCATTTCAGAAGTGGTGGTGGTGGTGGTGGTGTGTGTTAGTGTGTGTAGTGGTAGATAGACCAGAGACTTTGCATAAACAAGTACCAATTCACAGGAACTTTCACATGAACAAGTAGCCTACTAATTTCTGTAACGTTAACAACAAAGCCAGCTGAGCTAGTGTTGCAATATAACGTTCCACAAAAAGTTATGTGAAAAAATTGTTTTCCACATCCAACCTACTGCACCATAAACAGTAAAGCAACATAAAAATGGTGTTGTTGGTATCAACAACACCTTGAGCTTCAGTTTTGAAGCAAGCAATTCTGGTTTGTACGGGCACTGTCTTCACTTCCTCGGATCGTGGGAGTAGATGAAGACGTTTGTGCTGGTTCCAACAACAGAGAAAATGCCGTGCTATGCTTGCCTCCACATCTTCGTTTTACCAGAGTCAGCATTAGCAAGGAAATAACAACGGGTGGGCACGCAAGGTCGATTCACTATGTATTCACTCTTTGATTAGATTAAAATGTAAATATAAATCATTTTTGGGGCTTTTCACTGCATTTTGGAAAGAGAAAGACAGAAAATGAGGGAGAGAGGAGATAACTGTAACACTCTACCAAGTGAGCTAACTGGTACAGTGGACGGGAATGATTGAAATGATTGTCTTTTTACCCAAAGTGTTGCAATATAGGGGCATTTGCAGGGACGCAGTGACTTGTGACTTAAATGTGGAACATAGGCCCCTTGGACCCCCTACTTCTGTCGCCCACAAATGTGTATTTGAACCAGTGAAGACAAGCCTGTGCCCTAAACCAAGTACTTACTCATAGGGTGGGGTATGGTATCAGTCTTGAAAAGTTGAGACAGCTTCAGGGCCCTAAGCAAAATAGAAATATTAAAGACTCTGCATTTAGCACTTTGCCATTAGTTAATCAAATATTTTAATTTTTGAAATTAGAATTTAGAAACCTGGCGGTCTCTGGCAGACTATTCATTTGCAGCTAAATCCAGGCAATCAAAGCAAAACAAATAATATAACCACATTAAAAATCGCATACAGTTGCAATTCAGTTAAGTTCAGAGAGAGAAGGAGGTGATGTTTCACTCACCCTCTTTGAAAAGGAAGGCCATTCTCCTGTCTGTCATGGTGGCAAAGTGATCAATGACCAAGTTATAGAATTTCCCACTGGCTTTTAGGTCCTTCACAACAGTTAATTGTTTGGCGCTTCCAGTTAGCCGCTCTGTACGGATATAGTTTTCCTCATTGAACGTCTGAAACCCCTTTTGCCTCTCCAGGCGCAGCTCCAGTTTTGGCGTTGGTGTCTTCCATCAGATTTAATCTTAAATTGCTGCTGTAGTGGTAGTTTAGTAAAACTATAAAAACTCTTCCATCCTCCATAACTTGCACCAGCTAAAGTTGCTAACAGCTCCCATTATTTTATCTGAATGATGTTGATCGCATGCTGTGAAACTAAAAACATTGTGTTTTCATTAAAATGATAAAGAGAGTCTCATAAAAACAGGGGAAACCTTGGCCTCTGGGAGAAAATGCTGCTGCTCCAAAGAGATGTGTACCAACTAATGACAAAATGCTGACAATAAATGCAAAGGTGACTTCTATGACTGAGAGACCCACTTGATTTGGCTAACAGACTGCTGCAGCATCATTTGAGCTCTGGCTGAATTTTTGAATGCATTTTTGTACGGAATGATGATTTCCATCACTCTATGAAGGTATCGCTTCATGGCCAGTAGCAATGACTGTAGCGGCCCATAACTCTTTCACCATACCTATGGCATGCGAGTACTGTAGTAAGGTAGACCTGAAACAGGATAAAGTTGACAGCCATGCTCGCAGCTCTAAGTCTGTACCAAGGCACAGCAGTGCTTTGAGCTGAATGCTAACATCAGCTACCATGAGCTTTGGATCGTAGTGTAGATCCAAACTGAAAATGTTTTGTAGTAGATTAGCCAAAACATTTGCATTTACAGTAACTTCACTGAATCTTGCAGATATTTTGGAATTGTGATACAGATTTATGTTACCTTCTGAGTTCAATATTGTCTGCATAGGTTCAGTATATTTTTGCAGTCCACAAGTTTGATGCCATTAACTTGTCAAATGGTCTCTACTCTGGTTCCGCTCATGCCGTGTTTCCAGGACAGAAGGCTTGGGGGATAGATTCATCTCAGTGTGGTCTCTAAATCTTTCAATCTATTTCCATCCTTGGCCAGAAACCCCAACTGCTTATATTTCCAGCTGCAACCAGATATGTTGTATTGCTTTTGGGAAACAAACAACAGACTGGCTTGACAGGCCCTGGTAACTCAACAACCCATCTGGGGGAGAGACATTATGAGAAAGGGAGACAGCGAGGGAGAGACCGCTAAGGGCTTCAGACAGTTGGTTTAGCATGCCGTAAATAAGCACATCGTCTGTCAACACAGTGGCACGGTGCAATGAGCTGCGGTGTGCCGGGGTGTAACACTGTTCAGATTTAAAAGCATCTGTAGCCACCACCAACAATGCAAACTACATTTTCAGAGTGACAGAAAGAGAAGCGTGCATGCTGAGAGAAACACATCAACAGACGAAATAGCAGAAAACAAAAGACAGCAACCACATCAGCCACTTTAGAGAAAGCCTCTCAGCCCACATGTCTTTCCACCTCCCAATCTAAAATGCCATGTGTTTCACACATGGAAACAAATAGGAGTGCCAGAGCAGAGTAATCAGGTAGCCAGAGTGTCAAACATGAACAGCATATACAACAACTCAGGGACCTTCACCATGCAATTGCGGAAACAGTGCGGTTATGTTTCTTTACTAGCTCTACATCACGCTGAGCGGATGACAGTGCAATTACCCTCCAAAGTACAGTGCAGGAAATTTCCCAGCAACCTCAAATCACTGACACTTACACTAACATTTAGGCCAAGTACAGGGCCGCCAAAATCGCATATTATCTTTTAATGATATCATCAAGGGTGTCTATTTAACAATGTGAAGTCTTCTATCGGAAGAGGGTGGAAATATTTTAAAATGAGTTATTTGAAGCACAATATTAAAAAAAACAATAGGTGCTTAACAGTGGACTAAATACGATCTATGTAGATGTAAACGTAGCCCTTTAAAACCAAACCTGGCTTCATGTTGTTGAAGTACGCCGACTTCCCCGTTGATGAGAAAGGATCAGAAGGAGATGAGTTATCAGATTCTTACAATATTTTATTGAGCTCACAAAGCAGATATATATCTGGAGACTCTGCTCTCTTAACCTAAGTGTCTGAGGTTCCCCACAAGAGTCTGAGATTCTTCCTGGTAAGCAATAACTATATAGTGGGAACAGCACCCAGATGCACATCTTCTTTTGCCTTATTTAGCAATGTCTGGTAAAGATGCAAATATCATGGATGACCTATGACCGTGTGTAGTCGTGCATGTACCAGACAGAAGATTCTGGACAGTGTGAAGTGTATGGTGTGTGTGTGTAAGTATTGGGGAAGGACAGTGTATCGTGTGTGTGTGTGTCTGTCGAGTGATGTATAAGTGTGAGTGTATGCTCTGTATGCTGCAGGGTTCACTGGGTGAAAGGTGCGGTTCCTGTTTTCTGCACAAGCTCTATGATTAATTATATGCTGATTAACATGATGTTAGAAATTTTGTTCCTTTCTTATCTCTACGTCAATCTTAAGCAAGTCACAGTTCTAAATATACTAAAGAGCAAAAGCAACCCCTTGATATATGTATAATCCAACAATGTGTGTTACAATGACTGAAAGAGCAAAACCACAGTGAGACAATTACTTGTAAGGAGTTCGTCATCCCCTTTCTTTGAGGCACTGATGCTCAACCTGCCCCGGTTGAAATATGGTGTATGGTGGCTTCCACACATCTTGTATTTCTGATCTTTGAGTAGAGCATGGTGACGAAAACCTTAGACAGAGCAGGGCTGAGTAACATCAAGTAATGTAACGAGGATTTCATCAAAATACTTCGGCTGTTGGTTTCCCAGTCAGTAACAAGAAATGAATCATTTATGTACTAGTCAAGCACCTTGCCCAACGCTGCTGCCAAAAATGTTCATCTGATTATGTGTATTGCATGCTTTGGCACGCTATAAGTAATGCAAATCTTTCTTGAGATGTTCCCAGCAACTGTTTGTCTGTTACAGTGAAATGCGTAGGTCCATTCAGGGATCCCACTTTCAACGTGAGAGTTAAACATTGCAGAATGGTCACTTCAATTATATAAGTTTATATATGGGCTATAAGTTATTGAGGCGGTAATAAAGCTTCTAATCTGACACAGCTCCAATCCAATAAAAACATAAAACTCTTGACTTAAGAAAAATCAAGCAAAGCTTGATTGCAAAGCTGGTAGATTGCAAAGCTGGTCTAGGTTTAATAGTGCTAGATTTAATGGTGCTGGTATTAGAGAAAGTCCTTGTCAGGATCAATAGATTTCCTTGCAATTTACCCTGTGATACTATTACATTTCAGCAAGATACTTTAAAACTGTCAAAACAAAGTGTATCTCTTTTAATATTGTAGGACTAATACCATAAAATATATTTTTTAAAATGCTATGAAGGATGAATTGTCAGCATACTCACAACTAAGCAGCGCAGACATTTATAATCCCCATGAGAATATTGAGTGGTTATTAAGGTGATGTTTTATTTAAACCACAAAAGCTGGCAAGAGCTGTGAGAAGCCTTATTATGCTTGGCGGAGTGTGAATATCTGTGTAGTGGGCTGGCTGTGTGTCTGTTGGTGCATTCCAGCAAGCTATCCAGGTGTTAGCCAGCCACCAGAATGGAAAAGGCTACTGAGGACCACCTGCCCACAATGATTAGGATTACTCACTTGCTTTAACAGTGAAGTGTGTGCAACTGTTACTTCTGTACAACAGATTTAATTATATGCTAGTTTAATTGACTAGTTGTTAACACTGTTTCAATTAGGAAGAATTTAGTAAAGCAAAATTTTGCCTTCAAATGCTGTCAGAAATATTCAAATTTTAAGGTGGATTACCCAGGAAAGTCCATGCTTACGTAAAACATTATATGTCAAACCTAATTTTTGGCACTTTCTACTGGATAGTCAAAGTAAACATTGCAACCCATGCAGAACACATCTACATGTCCTACACAACACACCCTTAATCCTTGTTTTTATTAAGCTACGGTCTGTATTTTTTTATATCCTGTGCAATTGTTTTCATTTGTTCTTAGTTTTTTTATATCCTGTGCAATTGTTTTCATTTGTTCTTAGTTTTTTTATATCCTGTGCAATTGTTTTCATTTATTCTTAGGTTTATTCATGTGCATTTTTATATTGTTTTTGATACAATGTGATGAAAGCATAATGTTGTTTATAACCCTAAGAGAAAACATGTCCACATTTGCAGATGAAACGCTGCCTAACTTGGTCTGACAAGCCTCAAGCAGCATTCAGGAAATCTGCATCCTTTCTTGTTTGTGCATCTTAGTCGCCAGTTTTTTTTATGTGAAGCCCAACCACATAAAGTACAAATTCTGCAATTCAAAGAAGATATAAGAAATTAAATATCCGGTGTATAAAATGTTGTGGAGAGAAAGGCAAAGTAAGCAGACAATAAAAACAAAAGTTGCCATTGTACATTGGCTGTGACCAAATGTGTGGGTGTGGCACACCTTTGAAGTGGAAACATACATGTAATTGTACTTATTTATGGCTTTGAAGTGCCTGGGATTCCTCTGTCTTTCAGTTCTGACCAGTGATTATCCTGAAGAGCACCTGAACTGACCTGCTATTTTTCACACTTTGGCTGTTGTTGCCGAGCGCATACCCTCCATGACAATTGGCCCGAAATCAGATACATTTATTTGTATCGGTAATGTGAGAATATGAAGTCTGGTGGTGAGAGCAGTTTCTTTTTTCGTCACAGTATTTGCTTTATAATAAGCATGAAACCACAACAGGCTATAATAAAAATAAATAAATGAACAAAAACCAAATCCAAAAAACCACACTCTACATTAAACTTTCTGCATAACACATTTACAACTCTAACTCAAATAATTACCTCTTAATTGGTACCTCCAATTAAGTCTACACGAGTGCATTGCTGCTACAACTGTGATTAAAACATTTTGTAACATATGTGTGACATTTCATGGTGTGTGAAATAAGCAGCAAAGTAGCCTACCAGTTACCGTGGCATCAACATGTCCCCAGGAGTAAAAGCCGTAAGTGGTGTATATTTTGTCCAGAATTTGACACCTGAAACTTTGAAGAAAGTGAAAAAAAAAGTCTGCTCTCAAATCATGATTTGCATTGCATTTGTGTTGAGCTAAGGTATGAAGATCCTTTACTTATGCAAAAGTACAAACAAATCTAAACACCAGTAGCCTAACTAGGCTACAGCTATCAGATAAATATAGCCTACTACTCAATTAAAGTGACAGTACCTCAGAACTTACTACTTACAGTAGCCTCCACTGAGTTAATTTCCACCACTGCTGGAACAATAGCAGATGATACACAAAACAGAAGAAAAATGTCTCTATTTTTCTGTACTTTTTTCCACTTTATTCTGCCACCTCTAAGACAAGTGTTTCTTACAGAATCCATTTTAAAACCAGAGCCAGTAAGACTCGTCTGCTGACGAAACTTTCGAAGTAGAAATTTACGAGCGGCACCTGAACGCAGCAAGAGTCCCGCTGCTGCCAAGAAGAGAACGTTTTTCTTCTCTTTTATCTGTGCGTGGTAAATGATGCTGCGCGCTGATTGGCTACTGCCCGCTGACTTGTGCTCCATCCTGCAGACCCTTTCTCACAGAGCCGGGCTGAGTGCTCAGTCAGCGCTCCTCCCGGTGATCCCCGACACCGCTACCTGCCGCTCCTCCTCACACACACACCCACACACTCACTCTCATGAGTGCGCGTTGCGTCTGCGCGCACCGCCGGCTGCTGCAACCTGCGGACTTCACCTGCGCGAGCGAAGCGGGGAGCAGAACCACTTAACAATGCAAGAATATAGCATTATGCGATACCGCAGGTTATTACTACTTTTGCGTTCTTTTAGGAGGTAACGGGGGAGGTGTAAGCTTGCATGTCATCACCATGGATTGCCTTTTTCTTCTGATATGGACTTTACCCATCCCGCTGGTCGGCTGCACCTCAATCAAGCTCCTGTCCACCCTCTTATCCTGGAATATTATCAAGGCATGTGGCACTTCATTAAACATGTATACAGCCTTAAATCCAACAACAACCAATCTAGTTTGGGACCAAAACAAACAAACATTTGTCTCTTTTCAGCATGATTTATATCAACAACAAGCTGGTGTCTGCACTGCTATGGTCACTGATTGTGGTGAAAAGTAAGACAAGTGATTGTCATCCCAAATTAAACTGTGTGTGCAACTCATGTTTCAACAGAGGGGCTCTAATTATCACGTTTTGGCTTCTGCTTCTTACAGTGCTTGCAACCTGTTGCTACCTGTCCGTTTATGATTTTTTGTTTTTTTTTTTGCAGACGCTGCACATTTACTGCTCACACACCTCCCACACCGTTTCGGCCAGCTATTCTTCCAGCGACAGCAACGGATTAAATCACGGTGAGTGCTTGTCTTTTGACATCCACGGATGTTTCTTCCAGCTGGCACGATTCCATGTTTGTAGAGAGAATGTAAATAAAATGAGATATATGTCAGTGATGGGTTTAGTTATTGGACCAGTGGCTCCTAAAGATGATCCTGAATGAATGAATTAGGAATGTTACAAAACGGACTAATGTGTCTACAGCTTATGTGATAAAAAGTGTTAGGAACCCCTGCTCAGGTCTAAATTATAATGTGCTGACACTGCTGCAGCGGCTGTGGATGCACGACCAATGAGCGGAGTGCACGCTCAGGGATTCCCTCATAAGAAACAAGTTGAGATGGTTAACATGAGGAAAGAGGGGAGGTGGAACTCTTCTCAGGTTGTGCAGAAAGCATTCTGATTCTCCTTGAGTCGCGCCATTGAAGGGGTTTAGGTGCTGAATATAAAGAAAGTTAGAATCAGTAAGGTAGAAGGAGAAAGGAAACAATGAAAAAACGTTATGGAGTCTCACGGTTCTAGTGTCTTGAAATGGTTAGTAGATTCATACTGCATTTGACCGGAACACCATGGCAACTGTATGAAATCAGAACATCATATATTTACAACCTCTGGTTCTGAAGTATTGACCCATACTTGACATGCATGGAAGTATAGTGTTGGCGTCATGGCTTCTGTTAAAAGCCATCTGTGACCCATATGAACTGCTGCGCTCTGAGCAACAGCGGAGCACTAAACTTTTCACTCGAACACAAGCTTGTCATTGTAGTGACAGTAACCTTTTCAGATGCTTGTGATGTATCTAGTGTTTCTGGGTGTTGTTGAGCTGCTTTGATCGCGTCCATGATGTAGTTTGATGTCAGATTTTAAAATAAAAGTAACTGACATGCTGGAAATGTTCTTACTTCTTCCTCAGACTATGTGTTTGTAACCCCGGTGGAGGTGGACTCTCAGGGAGGATACCTGACTCACGATGTGACCCGGCGAAGCCACCGCAGCAGGAGGTCCCTCTCTTCTTCTCTACACTACCGGCTCTCTGCCTTCGGGCAGGACATGCACCTGGACCTGCATCCGTCCCCTGTGGTCGGCCCGGGGTTCACCGTGCAGACGCTTGGCCCGGATGGCATCGCCACAGTGATGGGTGATGAAGGGTTTCACAAATGCCTGTATCAGGGAATTATCCGAAACCTGTCGGCCTCCTCCGCAGCCATATCGACGTGCTCTGGACTGGTAAGTGTCTGCCAGAAACTTCTCAGTTCAAGCTTTTGTCATGTGAAAAGCTCATTTTGTGTTTCACTTTAAATTGATGACATGGTTATCTCTTTAAGTAGATTACATTTTGTGTTACGATTCTACATGGTTTGCGAAAAGTCACCATCCCTTGGGTTGATGAAACATTTTAAATGATCTCAAACATGCTAATGTTTTTCATTTTCCAAAAAGTTTAGAGGACATTTTGGAAATAAAAGGCTCTCACTCAACAGATTTTGTGCTCCACCCCTACCTCAAGCTCCATGCTTTTATGCCCCAAAAGCCTTCTGTCCTCTAATGACCCGCTTGTTTTGATGCATCATTGTCTGTGCAATTGAGACCGTGGTAATATTATGAGTGAACTGTAACATGACATCATTGCCCATGAGTGTAAGCATCGGTTTCTAGTGCTTTGTCAGGCACTTCTTTCAACATTGGGAGGAGTGGATGGAAGAGAATGAAAGGGTAAAAGGAGGAGAGCAGGGGAGGAGAAAAATGTTACGCTGCTGAAGGCACAGCACACGCAGAAAGGCGTTTTTGTAAAGCCCGCGCACATGACAAACACACACCCAACATTTTGATCAGAGAAGACCTAGATTGCATTTGTCCTCCACTTAACGTTTGTATTTGCCATGTCGAGCCATGTGGAGCGTCTTCACGTGTTTTAAGTCATTGCCTTTGTTTATGTATTTATTTTTGTGTGAAGTCGTGACCGCTATGTCCAGTTATCCTCAGTGACCACGACCTCTATACACTTCGTAAATGAACACTAGAAGGAACAGCTCAACCTTCTTTCTGCTTTTTCACTGGGCCGTGCATTAAGTGGTGTGGCAGTGACCGGCAAAGTCTGTGGAAATATTGGATTTTAGAGTTAAGCCTTGAGCAAACATGTTATATTTCTGGGCAGACAGACACATGTTGGGTCATAAAATACCTTTAAACCTGCTGCTGTATAACAGGTAAGCTAAGGTTTACTTATTGGCTTACGCTATCTAAAGCTAATGTATTAGCAGAGGTCGCAAATGGGCTAGAGAGTGGAAAAACGCTGGAAATGGGGAATTAGCTAGCCTTCTAAAGTGATTTTTAAAAAGCTTACCACCACCTCTAAAACTCATTAATTAACCTATTGTATCTTGTTTGCCTAACCTGTACATTAATCTAAACAGAAATGTGCAATTGAGTGCAGATTCTGCAGGCAAGAGACAAAATTTGTCTATCAGAAGCGTTCTGGTTTCTGTTTGTAGTCAGTTTGTATTCCAATTATTATTGACCAATCACGTTTGAGCGAGCATTGGTTGCATGCAAGTAAACAGTGTGGGTAGAGAGCAAAAGAGGCAGAAATGCAGTATGCAATAGCTCATGGTTCCTGGGGTTGCCTATAAACAGAAAAGTAAGAGCAACAATTTGTGTGTTCAGGGGTTACGTAGTGTAACCAGCTAACCAGAGGAGTACTGAGCTGATGGATGAACTGTCATTTGTGAAGCATAAACCTAACATGTAACTCAACCTAAAATCATTTTTACGTTTCAGTTCATTTGTGAGATTTAGAGGTGTTAGTAATCCTTTTTTATTCATTTTTGAACAACGCCACCTTAGCTAGCTGTTTTCTTCTGCCTGCAGTCTTTAAACTATCCGAGCTAAACATGTTGTGACTCCGGCTCTATACCTAATGCGCAGAAATGAGACTGATATTGATGTTATCTGTCTCAGAATTAAAACAGTATTTCCAAAACTTCTTATGACCTGACTTTATTTCCGAGAATCAAACCCCAGAATTGATAATATCATTGATTGCTATGTTTCACCTTTAGGTATAGACTTGGATTGATTTGTGTGAACTCTTTCACATTCAAGATACAGATATCTTTCCTTAAACCACAAGGACTGGTAATTACAAGAGGCTATTCGTTTATGAGTTGCCTTGACCCTCTGGTTCACCAGCAAGCGCACATTCCATGACACATCCCACACCATCCTGGACCAGATGGATACACTACACCTCCATAAAAGCCTAAACCTTATCATCCAGCCCTCATACCACCTCTTACCTCCTCCTTGTGCTTGCCCTGCTCTTTTGTCCTCTGTTTGCCCTGCCTCTACGTCTCCTCTTGTTTGCAGCAATTACAGCCAGGGTGAAGTTTGAGCCGCCTGGCTGGCAGTGCTAATCTTTGCATTGTCCCTTTCATTAGGCTAGCTCCCACTCACAATAAAACACCACTGACCCGTTCTCTTAAAAGCGCTGCAAGAACATAATGTGATTGGGTTTTGATTTTCTTTTGAATAGGCCGCTACAGACACTTTGATCTATTTTTTATCTGCCAAGCTTTTGCCTGTTTTATTTTTCTATCCCAAGTGCGACCCGAGTGCCATCGTCGGTTGGATGTTCAGTAGCCCTATTAAGTGGACTTGTGTTTTTATATGTCTCTGGCAGATAAGCAACATTGTTAGACATATGAAAGGTGAATGATGTGAAGTGAGACAAAATGACAAGTGCATCAGAGGGGAATTCTGGACCTTTCCTTGTCTCTCTGCCTCTGTTTCTCAGTACATCAGCCTCTGTGTGTGTGTGTGTGTGTGTGTGTGTGTGTGTGTGTGTGTGTGTGCTGTTGGACTGCTGTTAGGCTTAGAACAACAAAAGCAGTTGACCCCTGCTTTTCATCTAGGCCTTCTTCACAGAATATTTGGATTAAGTACAAATGCGGAAAGAGCCATTCAAGCCTTCTCGATGCTCTAACAGACTCGAGAAAAAGATTAAGGTGGGATTAAAAACAATGCTAAAGAGGAATAGCTCAGTAAAAAGACAGGGAAATCCAGGAGACACAAGAGAGAGAAAAGCAAAGAGGGTGAAATAATGAATGGGAAGTAAACTGGGCTGGGCTGGGAGTGAGGCACTAGAGAGAGAAAGTGTTCTGCAATAATAATGTGAATTCATTGTTCAGGGTGGAAGCTCCCAGGAAAGCTGTATGGTCTCTTTATAGAGAGTTGGAGACATGGACTCTGTTTATGTCAAAGGGCTTTGGAGAAGAAATGGGGTGAAAGCAAGAAAGAAAAAGAGCTTCCTCGTACTTCATGTCATTGTCTCCTTTCAACAGAGCTGAGGAAAGAGGAGAAAAGCGAAAAGAAAGTGTCTAAAATAGGGTTTTGGACTTGACCTGCCTTTTAATAGCAGCAGAGGTGTCAGCATCAGTTACTGGGCCAAACCAAGGCCACATTCAGGCCAAGCAGATGGAAGTGGGATTCAGCTGTTTAAATGAAGACCAGGCAGAGAGGTGGTATTAAGAGCAGGGCAGGATGGATGGATGGATGGATGGATGACTGGCAAAGGGGATTTTCTACTGTAAATCCCCTTTAATTAAACATGGTAGTATTTGTTGGTTTTTAATTACTCATGCGCCACACTCGTGTTTCTGAGTAAAATGAAGTTGTCTGTCTCTCTTTTGCATGAGAGATGAAAGGATGTCATTTCAGATGTAATCCTCTCTGATTTGCAAGAGGAGCGTAGGCGGGGGGGGTCTTCTCTCTTTCTTCTTTTGAGGGTTTCACATCAGAGGTTGCCTTGTTGGTTGACCCCAATCCCCTCAGCCCGTGTGTATGGGGGTGGGTGGCTGTTGGGTGGTGTAAACCTGGACTCTCACAAGTTCTTACTGTGGAGTGCAAGTTCAGAGTTGCTAGCCACTCTTGTGAATGCAGAGAACAGAAGTGATTTACTGCTCCCCTCTGTCCTTCCAGCCCCTTCCCAGGGTAGGATTCTTCTCTCTGGGGTGACGAGGGCAGATCTGAGACCTGCACTGCCAAGCCTGCTGGGGCTGGTGCCTGTGAGAAAAGTAGTCCCACTATATGTCCTCACAATGTAAATAGAAGTTTAAATTTTTTCCCCAGCGTATGAATAAATAAATGAATGACAAAGTACAGTTGGTCAGGATTAATTGCATAAATGTTTGGACTTCAATATGTCAGAAAACACAAACGAAAACTCATCACAATTTTTGAGATATAAAAAATGAGAGATAAAGTTGATCTCTTCATATTGCAATTTTCTGTACCACCAACTGTCCTAAACCCAAAAATGCTCACTTAACAATGACATTAAATAGACAAATGAAGAAAGTCCTCAGATAGGCGAAGATACTTGACGAAACGATTAATCGATTCTAAGAGCAGTTAGGTATTAATTGTCTATCGATTGACTAATCAATTAATCGGCCAAGCATTTCAGCCCTAGATATACTATGTTCCAGATATATTGCATAATTCTTATACTCGTTTAACATTGTGGCGAGTGGATTAACATGCAATAATTTTTATATTGTTGTCAGTTAGCTATGCACACACATTTAACACTCGTGGTGTGTTGGAGTGAAGAAACATTTTTGAAATTGCCCAGTATGACTGCTTTAAAAACAGTAGGTCGTTTTCGCTCAGCATGTCTTCATTACTGAAAAATTTGAGTGTTGGATACACCCCACATCAGGCTGGCTGTGTCAGGTTGCGGCCGAGCTGGTCATGACCTTTACTGTGACCTTTCCCAAGCCCTTGCAGGCCAGGTCAGAGACAGGTTAGGCTCTATGGAAACTGAACACTTTGGCTCAGAGTGACCAATAGGTGCAATTCAATGGATCAGTTTTCCTCTCACTGTAACACTTTCTGTGTCCTAAGGCAACAAGCGCAGTTCCATTTAATGATATATCAGTGCATGATATCTAGTTGTTAGTAAAATCAGAAGATGTGAACTGTAAGAAATGACAATGATTGGCATATTTTGTCTGTTCTTGGTTGAAACAGCAGCCACGAACCTGGTTCGGCACGCATCGATTTTCACTCTGCCTGCTCTTCATCTGCTCAATATAAGCCTAAGATCCTTTTAACGCCGCAATAAATATTTCTAAGCTTCAATTATTCGCTCTTAATTACTATCGAAGCGTTGAAGCTCAAAAAATGACATTTGGGCCAGCCCTACTAGAAACAAAATGTATCATGAGACAAGATCCGTCAGGATCTCTGATACAGATTTGGCTCAGCAGGCGACAATGACTGATTGATCACATCGCATGTTTGACTTAGCTCTATATTTGGTCTGCTTCTACCGACAAAAAGATAGAAACAAAGAAAAAACAAAGTACAGTATATAAAGTATAGAATTTCTGGAATAAACACATTTTTTGACAGAGACTAAAGCTTAGACTTCTATTTTTAGCAATATTTGCCATTTTTACAATTTATGCATTTTGACTATTTATTATTTATTTATGCAATGTTAAAAAAAGGCAAAATAAATGGAAAAAATGTGAATGTACTTGCTTGGTATTTAGTATTCGGCTCATTTTTTCACTATATTCAGCTTCGGCCAAGAATTTGGTGCATCCTTAGTTTTAAATAAATAAGAATGTTTAAATTCAGACGTCTGGACTTATTGTCCTGTTTCCTTATTAAGTAAATAAAGTTAAGTGAACCAAGGATGCTCGGTTACAATAGCATTACACTATTCAGTGCATCTTAAAGAAAATTGAGACTATACTATAAAAAAACATTTTATTAAAAACTTTGCACACATCTAAACTTACACTATACTGTTCAAAAACCATTCTCCCTTTCATTCCACTACTCTTATGTATACACACTGGAGCCCACGGGAGTTGGGGAGACTTCTTGGATGTGTGTTGGGAGTTTGCCTAATGACCCAGCAACCCCCAGGTGTCACAGTTTATTGCTTAAATGCGTGCTTACGCACCCATGTGTGAGAGACAAAACACTCTGTTCTTCAGCTCGGCAGCTCAGATCAAACCTGTCTGATGGCCGTCGTTGACACAATGCCGCCTGTTGTGGCAACCACTAGCGACTGTTGTAAGAGGGGAGCTCAACCTACGACCTCTGTCTGTCCCTACCATGAATGGTGCTCCCTGTGGAGTGAAAAAAAGTGTTTGCTCTTTTCCCGCACCTTGTTATTGATGCTGGATGTACCGTAGCCTCTGGAAGGCTTTGTAGTTGTAGAACACGTCACAGTGTGAATATATGAGATCTTGAGCGCCATTACTTGTTGGGAAAATGTGGCGTCTTCACTTGCACAAGAGTCGCTGGCATCAAAGCCTCTTTAAGTTATTTGGTTGTTCTTTAAAATTAAATATGTATTTCAGGAATAATTGATTTAAAAGTCAGTTCTACTGCAGACTTGCTGCGTGGGATTTTGAAACGACATTCAATATCTAAAAAAGTGTCTGTAAATTACATCTGGAAAAGAAAACTAGTTGGCCAAAAGGCATTTATTTAAACACTCTATGTTTCTATTTAACATGTGTAGATGTTGTAATCCCATTAGACTCCTTATGGAGCTGAGACAATATATGATTACTCATCCACATGGCTGGGAATTGAGACAACATATGATGTGTGTGTGTTTGTCAGTGTGCTCCCAATCCCTGAGGCTTTTGCAAAGTTAAAATGACACTTGAATGACCGATTTCCCGCCAGCACTTGGGCCATTTGTACCTGTCTGTTTTCTGTAAAGGCCAACAAATTGGAACATCTCCCGACTACAATATGCCTCTCTGGCTTGGCCATAATTCAGCGACTGGGCTGGGCCACAGAGGAGCTCAGATCTTGGCGCTACAAGAGGAGAGTGGCCCGGAGCCGGTCCCTGGTGGTCTGGATGCTGACAGTGATGTAGTGCCCACTGTTATGATGCCAGCAGGAGAGGGGGGTCAGGCTCTCAGCATGGGTGTGGGATGTTGTGTGTGTGTGAAAGGAGGAGAAAAAACAGAAAGGCTGCGTGTGTGTGTGTGTGTGTGTGTGTGTATATGTGTGTGTGCTTGTACGCCCTCTCAAGTCTGTGCAAGGTCTTTCTCACACAAGACTAATGGCTGGTGTTGAAGTCTTCAAGTGGATGCTGCAACTTCTACAAACAGAGCCCATACGTCAAATATGACCTACTATTGTCACCACTGCGCTGCATTCAGTGGTGCTGTGGTAAAGCAGTCCAGTCTTATAGTTAACCTGGGACTGCCAGATTGGTGTTGTTGAGTAGCAAGCATTTTTTTCACTAATGTATTTTCCTTGTTCTTCTTCTTTTATCTTTTTTATTTAGTCTTTGTGGGCTGCAATAAAAGTTAAGTTCAAAGCTGGGTTTTAAATTAAATATGTTTAATGTTAAAAATCTAGTCCTCAACTGGTGCATAGCAACCTTTCAGTCTCAACCATCACATTATAGTAGAGTCCATGTGGTGTGCATTTCAGTTCCTGGTAGAAAAAAAGCTGGCATATATCTTGTCCTGTTCTTTGAATACAGTGTTATAGACTGTTGGGTGGAGATCCTGTCACTCGAGGCTACGTAGAACTAGAGGAACAGTCGCTGGAGGTTTTTGGTGCCTGAAATCAATAAGTTCTAAACTTTGGTGAGTTGAGCAGGAAGTTGTTATTGCAACAGCTGACTCCAAGGGCTGCCTTCTATTCTGGAAATGTGTTGCTGTGTCAGTGTCCTCAAAGATAGTGAGGGTCTGACTGAAATGACACAAACATGATGGCTTCTGGGTAAGAGGACAAATGAAACGTTGTCCACCTTAAAGGTGAATATATGGTCTTTCAGCAAAAAAGCAAATTTGTACGTAGGCTTTCAGAATGTTTGCCTATGTAAGAGCGGTGAGATGACCGTCACCATAAAGTATTAGTAGTCGTTGGTAGAATATGACAATTAACAGGCTACAAAACAGTCAATATTTCCTGGTGAGGATTGTATTTGAAAAAATGGGATGATGTAATATGGTATCAATCTGTTGCGTCTGGTGTTTAGCAATTTGGTAACCCAGATTTTTGTCACGCTCATCACAATCTCATTAGTGCAAATACTAAGGGGGATAAGCAGAAACTATGATTAGTAGCCAAAGTAGGAACATGAGGAATGTGGAGAGAAAGTTTACAGAACACTTGAAGCCATGCCCATTTTCACACCTGTGCACACCTGGCCAATCTTTTCAGAAAGCAGTCGTTATTGTTGGATTTTTTGTTGCAGAAATATTGCGTAACGACACCCCATCTGTCTAACTCTCTGAAAAGGATCTTTTTTTCCCTTTCATACTGTCAGAACAGTACTTTTGAGGAAGAACGCAACCAGCTTAAAGGCACATTGTGGAATTTTTCCACCTAGGTCTAATACTCATAATTAGTAACACAGTATTAGTCATCCTAACTTTATCCTCACCACGTCTTTTGTAGAGACTGGAGAGAGGTGGACAAAACAACAAATATCAGCACTAGCATCTTAAGCTCTCCAATTTAAATAAATCTTTACAGAAAAAAAAATTCAAAAGCTTATCTGTGAGTCTGACTGAAACACAGACCATACCCCTGGAATAAAACCCAGGTTCAAAAATACTGGAAGCGCCTGTGGCATACGCAGGGACTGATGTTCATGTCAAGTAGCTTATTTAAGAGTTTAAACAACTGTATTGTGTTGAAGACTGATCTGAAGCTCTATGAACACAATGGGATTCGGCGAATTGGTGCAGTGTCAGCAGTAATGAAAGCTTCAGTTTACTAGTCGATCTACATTCTGTCCTTGAACTATGGTCATGAGCTTTGGGTAGTGACCGAAAGAATGAAATCTTGGATACAAGTGGCTAATCACAATCAGAATCAGAATCAGCTTCATTGCCAGGTATGTGTTCACATACGAGGAATTTGACTCAGGATTGTACATTGCTCATAATGGAGTGGTTGCAAGTCTTAGAGATAGAGTCAGGAGCTCAGACATCCTGAGGGAGCTCAGAGTAGAGCCGCTGCTCCTTTGCGTGGAAGGAGCCAGCTGAGGGACTAGATATCTCATCTGGCCTGAGAACAACTCCGGATCCCACAGGAGCAGCTTTTAACATTTTATCATCACTGGGTGTAATAACCTACTGTAGAAATATTTTCTTCCTGTTTCCAAAGAGTAAATCTTTTTGCTTCCTTTTGCAACCGCCAGTTCATTCAGCTCATTCGTTCATTGCTGGAAATGACACAAATGACAGCACATGTACGTGCCTTTCAGCAGAACTAAGAACCTTTAACTTCATTTAAATTAAGCTTTTACATAATTTGCTTCACATCAGCACTGTATTTCTAAGTCAGTAAAAGTGTTAGAGCCTCACTGTAACCCAGTTAGAGTGCAATTAACAGCACTTTGAAGAACGACATTTCCATTTGTATGGGCTGGTGTGGGAGTAGTCCTCCTGTTCCCTGCTGTGTCTACACGGGATAACGAAGCGGGACCGTGCCCAAGGCTCCAAATGACAAAAGATTTAACCAACACCATCGGTTTCTCTCTTTGTGTGTGCCCACCTCTGCTGTGTTCCCCAGACATGCTCACAGGGTGTCAGTACGTTGTTCAAAGACAATTAGTGAGGCCAAACAAAGACTGCAAAACTCCTCAGGCTGTTGACACATTGTGATCCTGATCAGTTACACGAAGAGGGTTATCTAGACATACTAGTGCTAATGGAGTGGTTGCAAACGAACGGCCTGGCTGCACTTCACCAATCCTGTTGGGTTTCCATGAATGCTACTGTGCTCTGTGAAACACAGTCATTTGAAGTTAAAGGAGGAGAAATTCAACCGATGTTGGGCCCTGTCATTGTCTACCGTGCCATCTTCTTTTGATCCAAGATCCAAAGTTACCACCTCTTCTCTACCCATTTCTTACCAAATTTTAAAGACACATAATTTTCTTGAGCAAACCGTAATTACTCAGATTGTGATTCTGTTGAATAAGTTAGATGCCTGAGGGGCCTCTCTGCGCCTGTATGATTCCCCCCAACCCACGAGACACTGTGTTCACGTGATTCTCTGCTGAACTGGAGTGCAGATGTGCTTTAGAGCTCGGTAATCACCAGCTTGGGGCTTCTCGGCTCTCGGCACTAGTCTTTAACAGCATGTAAGCACTTACTCATTTGCCTTATAATATCATGGTAGGAAACCTTAAAAGAGGCTACAGTTTATACAGAGACAAGCTAAAGATGCCGTCTCCCCTCACATAAACCGTTATGTTGCCAAAGAAACGGAGCTGTTTTTTTGGAGTGGTTCGCATTGGTTTTACTCGTGGAAATGAAAAAAGTACTGAGAGTTTTTTAACCCTAGCTTTCTCATGTAGAAAATAGTGCCATTGCTGATTAGTGGCGACCTAGTTCAACCTGCAATCTGACTGTGTGAATCTGCTTGTGAGAGTCAGAGAAATGTAATGCGTGTGCATGTAAACGTGGGAGGAGAGTAAAGTGGTGTTTAGCAAAGAGTGTTCATCCCTTTAATCTAGCCAAGTCTTACAAATGTTAATGTATGGAGATAACTAGAGGTCTGCTGTATCAAAGCCACAGCTGGCCTTTCTCTGGTGTCTGTAAACTGTGTGAAACTCTATACAGCTCATCTGTCTTTTTCATCGTACACCATTAAACGTGTAGGTCAGCACCTGAGCATTGTTTTCACTTTCATTTGTCATAAAAAGAGTCTGACACGGGCATTATTATGTACATCTACTCTATAATCTGCAAGATACTTAATGTTTAGAGAAATAATCTCATTGACGGAGCCTATGGTGTAGCTACATATTATCCCTAGCTACCGCTGAAACCCCTTAGTGCAGTACTATAAATCCACCTGTACATCACACTTTAGGAGTTGAGATGTGGTGTCAATCCATTAACACAGTTGTACTTTAGTAGGTTATGTTTTACTTTGTTGGGTCTGAAAGGCAGGTAACGCTTGTGTGTTTTATTAGTTGTTCTGTCTTTGGTATTCGCCAAAACATAGCGAACATGCTGACAAAAGAAAATGTAATCCACACACACACACACACACACACACACACACACACACACACACACACACACACACACACACACACACACACACACACACACACACTCAGAGCCCCATTATTACCATCCCTGCAGATGGAATTAATTTCCTGTCATTATCATCACAGACACTTCCATCTGTTAACTGCTGGAAAAGAAAATGGAGAGCTGGCATTTGTGGTAACACAGCAAAAGAGAGAGAGAGACATGTAATGGATGGGCGTAAGTTAATGAAGTAACTTCAGAGAGTTCTTTCACAGTGTTATTGTTGGAATGCAGTGGTTGCCAGGCAGGTTTAAGGTTACTAACACAGCCACTAACTAACCTTTGTGTGCTGGTAAATTAGATGATCTCTACTGCAAAAAGACAATCTGAATTGTACAATATAATCTCATAATCATGTTGTCTTAATAATTACCAAATCACTTTCCAAAGGGGAGAAAAAGCTCTGAAATTATCTCCCCGTGGGATTGCGGGATGATTACGCTGATACTGTTTGACAAAACCAGCTGTCCAAAAATAAAAAAAAGTAAGTGTTTCATCTTTAAAAGATGATTCTTTGATGAGGTGTATGTTATTACGGGTCAGGTCTGTTGTAAATGCCAGGCAGAATGACAGATGAAAAGATGGGCAAATGAGAAGCGACAGCAGTGTGTGCTGATGGGAGACACCTCCTTTGACCTCCTCAAGCTCTGTTTTGAATTCCAATCTATTTTGGGAGGCTGCGGCTATTTTTTACCAAGGACCTACTCTCTCTCTTAATTCAAGTCTTTGATTTAATGTATTTTAATCATGGCCCGAGGGGAAACTTTCATTCCACCCTGTGATTGCAGGTTCAGCCTTTCCGTGCGATGCCGCCGGTTCAGGTAGCTGTGGAGTATCTAACTCATAGTTGTTTTGGCAGGTATTGATGTGCTGGGGTTCAAACCATTGACACTGCAGAACAAAACTCTCCACCACTGGAGCGTGTGGACCTTACATGTAGTCAAAATAATTAAGTTTGACAGTTTACTTCCTGTAAAACTTCCCATCGCGCCACAGAAGATTGATGGAAGGAGAAGATGATTTATGGACAGATGAAAGTTGTGCTGGCAGCTGGATGGTTCGAGGGATGGTTGGATGGATGGATGGTTAGAGGGATGCATGGGGACGATGATGGCAGCCCGCCACGTATCCAGGCACTGTTTTGACAACAAGAGCCTGGCCATGGCTTCCCTTTTGTCCTGCCTCTGTTTATTTTGCCACCTGCTAGTCTGGGGGGAATGGGGTCAGCTCAACATTAGTAGGGTCCAGTCACACACACACACACACACACACACACACACACACACACACACACACACACACACACACACACACACACACACACACACACACACACACACACAGGTCATTGGGTCAGTGGGTGCATGTGTGTGTGTTTTTGATACGTTCAGTGAGTTGTGTGCTCTAATGAATGTATGTGTGTGTGTCGGATTGCACAGCTATTTTATGTGCGTTTGGTGGGTCGTGGAGTGAGTTAGGTAGAAGTCCTGAATCTTCAGTAGCTCAGTCTCTCAGTTCAGAGGGTAACTATGGCCGCTCGCCTAAAACAGAGACCCACAACACTGAGCCAGTCTGCTGCTATGACAATATGGTTGTAAGTTGGACATTAATTTGCTATATGTTTCCTCTGAGGCTAAAACATGAAAAGAAAAGCAGACTAAATTAAAAATGTGCCTTTTTCCGCAGCAGGGAAGGAAAAATGGATGTTGACGTGGCTTGTAAAACATTCTGAAAAATGAATGTAGCCATGTGTACATGTCTACTGAATCAAACGTTAGCTGGCTATTCCACAGTAGTAAACACAATGCATGATAAGTAAGTGTCAAGTGATGTGACACTATGTGTATGTGAAGTTGTGAATGAGAAGAATGCTTCTTGATTTAGATTTAAATCCCAGGTAAACATTTCCAAGAGAAAAAGTTTTACATTTCAAAAATGTGTCTAAACCAATCCTCTTCCCTGTTTAACTTCTTATTAAATTATATTAATCAGTCCCTAAAATATACTCTTTTTTTTTGACCTTTCAAAATTGAATGAAATACGGGAAAATAACAATTACACAATACACTTTGTTTTGAGAAAGTACACTGGACAGATATTGCGTTAGAAATAAAGCCAGGAACCCAATGTTGCAATTAATATGAATATTTCAACAAGTACTTCAGTGTAGTCTGTTTTGAATAAATTATGTTTTGAAGTAAAGCCCTAACCTGGATTTAACTCTAGCTCAAACACATGATTTAAATTTTGTTAAAATCAATTAAAAAAAAAAACTCAGCTCACCATAAAAATTGTAATTTCACGCTATTGTGTTTTCCAACTAAATAAGACATCTCCTCCCCTCAATAGCTGCATGCTCTCGCACTATGCACATCTGCCTAATGTTAGGACAGAGTTAGGTGGTAAGTGTAGGTGGGGCTGATCAGTGAAATGTGTGTTAGCTGTCCAACTTAATGTTGGAATGAATGTTGGCTTGACTCAACAGCTGCTCCAGCAACACTGTAGCTCTGTCAAGGCCAGGTAGAGGAGACTAGATAGCTTTGTGCTATTAAATACCAGGTGTTTTTTGTACAGTATTTCAGGTACATTATTTTTTATGTCATTATGGCAGCTGTCTGTTTATGTATAGACCAGACGGTGTCTTTGGAAGCTAGTAACTCAAGCAACATGTACAGTTCGTACTTATACCACTGGTGCCATGTACATTGCTACATGCAGAAGGCTTGTTTGAATTTAATTACAGCCATGCAGCTTCTCCAGGAATCCAAGAACACTATTGCATTCCTGTATTGTTTAGTGTGGGTGATTGTGTACAGGACAGGATAGAGTGCAGAGGTTCCAAGACCTGTAATGATTTAATACACACTCCCAAATTTACAAAGACACACAGATTGAATACAATCAGTGTGACATGTCCCCTTTGCTTTAAACTCTAAATACATTTAATATTTTGGGAGTCTAAACACTATTTAAAAAAGTTCTATGGTGATTAGTTTCTAATTGTCAAATATTTATTATTATTTATTCATATAATATTACAACTACTAATGTAAACTTCATCTGGAATCATTTTTGTGGGGTTTTGTGAGTGAGTTTTTTACTCATTGTCCTTGCCTTTTGTGTGTGTCTCCCAGTCAGGTTTGATCCGTGTGTCTCAGGAGGAGTATTTGATTGCCCCGCTACCCCAACATCTGGCTGACCAACATAACTATAACGCCCCTGATGGTCACCAGCCGCATGTAGTCTACAAACGCTCAGCAGAACACATTGTCCACAGAAGATCCAGCAGCCTGTCTAGTACCAGTTCTTCTGGACCTGACAACCCATACCTTTACCATCATCATCATCAGCAGCATCATCACCATGAATACCTGCAAGGAAAGAAGCAACACTTCTGCGGGCCCCGCAAGCAATGTATGTAAGGGAACCTTATATTCCTTATATTTGTATAATTGTATATATTTGTATTTATGCTGAGGAAGTGAAGAAATTGTATATTGAGGTGTGAGTTTATTGAGTTGTACATAGCAACAAGTGACATGTCAGAGGACTGTGGTGTGTGACATAAATTAGGCAGACCACAATTTTTAGCCTTCACGCTCATTAGCTATTTAAAAAAACACCTCTTTTTTAACATTATGATTTATTTCATGTAATGTGAATTCATGGTGCAAATTTCCAGTCACAGGGGAAAAAAAGGAATCAACAGTCACATTAAAAACTTTACTAAATCCTTTTATTAAAATTTCAAAAGGACTGAATATCTTAAAGGACTGAAAGAGATATTCCTGAGGTACTAGTAGCATCTCTATGTTCCTTTGCTATTGTGAATTTACGATGTAATCTATCATATCAACCATAAAATATATAATAAGCATATGGAAACATAGGAGAGACTCAACAGTATTCGGTCTGGTAGATGCCATGGTATATTGTACAATCACCATGCATTGTAACATAATACAATTATATGTGCACCCAATGATAATTTCCATGTCACTATGTGATGTGTAGTATACAATGTATGTCCTACTTTAATAGAGTAAAGGTAGTATTTCACTAGTCATTGATTTTTTTACCAAAAGGGACAATTCTATTCAGATTCTATTGAGCCAGGGTAGAAAAGGTGCTGAAAAGCCTCACCCTAAGACAGTTGTCTGTAACATAAGGCATGTCACAGTATTAAAGCATTATCACCACCTCATAACATGTGTTAATTTGATATTTAATAGAGCAGTTAACCCTAACCATTGCAGTTCCTAGATATGTACACATTCATATTGAAGATTAATGTCTGTATTAAATGACCATTGTAAAAGGGCTGCACCAGCCTGCGGCTACTCAACCCACAGGCCAGTTTTCCGTTTCATCTTTCCTTCTAGTGGTGAGAGGTAGGAAGCAGTGTGGGGAGTGAATTTCCTGTCCTTTCAACACGAGTCTGCACTCTTATCACCCGACACGAGCCAGGAAAAAGACAGTTCACTCATTTGACCCTCACTGCCAAGTTCCCCCTCTCTCTGTCTGTGTCTATCTCCCTCATACCCTGCCTGTCTCTCCTCCCTTCCGTCCTTCCCTTTTTGCCCTCCTAGACGCTCCCATGCCTCCTGCTGAGGACCGCTTCATCATGCCTGATGAGTTTGTGATACCTGAGGCAGAAGGGCCAGGAAGGGCAAAGAGATCGCCCATTAACTCCAACAGGGTGGGGGGCCTGAACGTGGAGACCCTGGTTGTGGCAGACAGGAAGATGCTGGAGAAACACGGCAGGGACAACGTCACCACCTACGTCCTCACTGTCATGAATATGGTAAGGGTGGGAGAAAGGAGGAGAAGGAAATGAGGAGGTGGCATGCAAGCTATGGCTCGAAGACACATGGCAATCTGTTGTATTGCTCTGTTTTCCCATCTCTTTTTCATTTATCTAACCTGGGAGAATCTCCACAGACCACTACTTGCATGTCAAGCAAAATGTTTACTGCTGTTTTTCCAGCTGGACATTCTGAAGTCTACCTTATCAGCTAGAAATATAATACAGAAATTGGAAGGTACTTTACTATGTGATTATTTAACTTTTAAAAGAAGAGATAGCATGTTTATTATCTTACAAATAACAAGTTCAATTCATATGCATTAAAATAAACCCTTGATCCATTCAATACACTCAGGGGGTTTGCTGCTATTACTTTACTGGGTCTTTTGTGACCAGTATTTTATAGTCACTAATGTCAGCAAATGCTACGCTGCATTTTAGCATTTGTCCTATTCTAATTGTGGCTTGTTGGCAAACTGTTCAGTCGAAGTTACATATGCTAGCTTTAAATTTGGTTTTCAAAATCTTACTAACTTTAAGTTATGTTTAAATTAAATTCCTAATGGATATAATATTTATCATATTTTGCGGGAAGTTAGCATGTCTGTTTCAAGCTATTTCTCTCATAACCAGCGTTTTCATATGAAAATGTTGTCATTGTTTGAATCATGTTTTTTTCCTTTGCTGTGCACAGTTTTGCTAACTTTCCAAGAAAAGGTGTTGTTCATTTCTTCATTCCTAACCTTGTCTACAATACAAGTAGACAAGCTAACCAAGATGAGAGGATTGTTTTCATCCTAAGGCTAAATATTAGTTTGTATCATAGGACATTTAAATTCGACACTACTGAACTGTTTTCTACTCTTTTGCAGGTTTCCAGCCTTTTCAAAGATGGCACCATTGGGACAGACATCAACATTGTGGTGGTTAGCTTGTTACTTCTGGAACATGATCCTGTGAGTGGGTGCACACTACAGTTTGCAGTAAATTAGCACTGGTGATTAATTCATTCACTGAATCAGTCTTATCTGTATCTCTATTTCTCTCCTTCCATTTCCAGCTGGGATTGACCATCAGTCACCATGCTGACCAGTCCCTCAACAGTTTCTGTCAGTGGCAGTCAGGTCTGGTGGGCAAAGGGGGTAAACGGCATGACCATGCCGTTCTCCTCACCGGACTGGACATCTGTTCTTGGAAGAATGAGCCCTGTGACACCCTGGGTAAGACTGTGCTCAGCTATCCATAACAAGCCGAACCTTGTATTTTCTAGCCAAGTGGGATGCAGTAGTTGATGGTATGTAGTATAACGACAAGGTTCTGTGAAACGTGCGAGCTGTCTTCAGCAGTGACAACTTAATACCACTTGAATGACATAAATGTTGTAATTTTAGGCATGTTGACAGTTGTAGCGGTGATACTGTGGTTGTGGACATTACAACAAGGAGCCTAATAGAAGTTTGACAGGTGCAAGCAGATGAGAGTGTAAAAGAGGAATAGCACTCATTTGTCACTGTGACCAAAAGCTACATTTTATTGGAGTATTTAAACACTCTCATAAACCCAAGCATGTGTGATTTATTGGCATTTTGACTTTCTTGGATAGTAACAGTGTAGATGCAGACAGGAAACATGGATAGAGAAAGGGGCTATGCAACAAAGTTCCTTGGACAGAAATGCAAACATCGCTTTGATTAACTGTCACTTTGGGGAAAAAAGCTCATTAAAAAGTAACCTGTCTTAGTTGTTTGTCAAATCGGACAGAAAAACAACAAGTGTGTAAAACACCTGGGTTTGAGTGAGCAAGATTAAAAATCTGCCAAAAAAGTAACAAATACTGAGCGAGATGCATGCTTCATCATGTCTGAAGTTAACATGCTGCACTTTAGGGTGAACTTAGGTTCCGTTTATGCATGAATGAATCTTAAAGCTATGGTAGGGAATTTATTCCAGAAGCTTTTTTATTATATTTGTTTAAATTATTTTTACATCCCAACAGTAATCAATAAATGAAATGCTGTGACACAAAAAACTTAAACAATCTGCAGGCTCTGTGCGGACATCGGTGTGCCACCCTTTTTTTGTGACCCCGCGGACAAGTCCCCCCTACGCTACCAGGGCACCAAGCGATCTATTGAGCATGTGTGGAACAAGTTTGCCAAACGGACTCCAGAAAGTAGTATAAACAGAAGGCTTCAGAATGCTAAGGTTCAGCAGAATTCTGGGATTTGTTAGTAGGCAAAATTGTAGGTTATTATTTGTTCAGTTTCTGGTATTCAGGCAGCGATGTTTAAAATATAATTCATAAGAAAAGCACTTGCTAAGCACAGAGCCCAAAGGGCTTTACAAAAGAAAACAAACAAACAAAAAAATACAATGGCAATGCTATAAAAATAACAATATTAAAATATAGCATTAAAAAAAGGAAAGATCAATTTTTCATAATTTCTGCACATATTATAGATGATTTAATTGAAAAGTTATAACAATCTCTAGCTCTTTCATGCATGAATTATTATAATAATTTTTTATGTTTGTTTTTACCTTTAAATAGTTAAAAACTATGTCTATAAACTTTTCCCCTAGTATATTTAAGTTTACATGCATCAACAGCATCAAATGTGATTCAATAGAACCCAATGTGGGTCCAAAAAACTATATGTTTTTAAAACATTTACCCAAAGCAAATGGTATAAATACACATAAAAGCCCCTTTTCCACCAAAGCATTTTGAGAGCCAGTTCGGAGCCGGTGCCTACTCGTGAACCAGTTCTTTGTGTTTCGATAGCCAAAGAACCGGTTCTCGGCCAGGAAAACTGGTTCCAAAGCGGCACCAACTCTTTGCTGGACTAGAACCGTTCTTTTATCACGTACACAGCGACGTGGCTGCCGCAGGACTGTAGTAATAAGCACAGCCAATCATTTAATTTGTTCCTACCGTACCTGCCAATGCTCTTGCACTCCACTTCTGCATGTTTTTGGTTGGATACTTTCAAAATCTAATGTAAAATGTCTCTTGCTAACTTTTCCAACGTTCCCTACACTGGTTTTAAGGCTTGTAGGAACAAAAGGCAGCTGGACGTCAATGTATCCAACTAATCTTGGCTAATATCTTAATCATATTGCTTTCACACCACTAATTACTTGTAATGTGAGCACAGCACTTTATCTCATTAACTGCAGGAGGTAAAAAAAAAAAAGTTAAAAGCGCCTCACAATTAGAATGATTTATTAGCTGTATTTAACTTCTGTATGTCTGAAAAAAGGCAACATGAACCTGAGCCAAGACAGGGGTCAAGAAGTATTGGCTTTGAGAGAAACAACACAAACACATGTCATGTGTGACCCAAATACTGCCTGCGTTGTTGAAGTTGAGCATCTGGCTCAGTGTCATCACTCATTCTTCAACTACATTTTGATGTTTTTAAAGTAAATGTTCTTATAGTTTTGGGTCCATTGGGAGAAACTACTGCCAGAAAATGAGAAAAAACTTTGACCATTTTCAACAGCTTGTTAGTTACAGTAAACCTCACATCTAGGATCACTTATCTTTTTTCCTAATGCTGTCAATACCATCAGCAGTAGTCCTGTAACCTGATTAGATATCAAAGTCTAGGAGCAAACTTAAGTTAAGTTGGCCAGGACTTGTGTTTCACTTTGCAGCTGGAGTGAAATCCCCCTCCATGCATGCATCTATGCAATATGCAAATGTGATAGACATTTGTTGCCTGCCAAATCTGTCAGGTTTCAACAGAAAGAAGGTGCTGTTAACCTTTGGCTCTATACCATCAGTATAGTATAGGAAATAACCAAGCATCCCATATTCCTAATACCATATCCCTCTTTTTTTTGTCTATTTAGGTTTTGCCCCGATTAGTGGAATGTGCAGCAAGTACAGGAGCTGTACCATCAATGAGGACACAGGACTGGGCTTGGCTTTCACCATCGCTCACGAGTCTGGACACAAGTATGTTTAACAAAAACTGCGTCAAGACAAACTTAATAACTCGCACAGTTTCTGGACACCACACGCTTTCCGTATTCTACAGTTGGAAAGCTGCGTTCACAATCAAAGTTGACAAAAACACTGACAGAAATTGCACCTGTAGACTTAATCGGATGAGACTGTGCCATTTACTTTCGTGTCAATAGTATCAGTCACTGTTCTGGCTCTGTGCTGCCAGTCGATGTAGTGAATCTATGTTAAATGAAATAAATGTGGCCTGATTTAAAGAAACAAATACACTCTGAAGTAAGAGCATTACGTTAGAGCACTACTTCATCCACTCCATGACACTTTATGAGAGAATAATGGAAACTGCCTGAGGCCACACGTTTTCTCTGTTTGTGTTTGTACGTTTCCACTGAGATTGGAGGCCATTTATTTTTGATAGTTTCTTTTATTTCATGTTGCCGTGAAACTCTTCTTTCTGTCTGGCATGCTCTCAACACAAAGTAGGAACAAAGTGTCACCCAGGTGATAATATGTCAGAATATTTATAGGCCGCAACATCCTAATGAATTTAGAAAGAAACATGTTGACTCAAGGCTTAAAACTGTTCACAGACAAATTTCCAAAGAAGTAATTGCTAAACATATGACGCAGAGATGAAACAGTCAGGGAATATCTTAGCTACGAGTATCAGCAAGCATGCATCAAGCTGTATTATGCATTTTATGTTACAATATAGTGTAACATGAAAAAAGGGGAGTAAACAATGACATCAGCTTGATCATCACCAGCCTGTCATTTACTTTCTCTTAAAAGCCCTCACTTTTACTCATGAAGAGCTCACACTACATGTCAGTCAAAGGCCTTGTTATGACTTACTCTTAAAAGACACCAATTTATTTGAATTTTTCTCTCCAGTTTTGGAATGATCCATGATGGTGAGGGGAACCCTTGTCGCAAGACTGAAGGCAACATCATGTCTCCCACTCTGGCTGGAAACAACGGTGTCTTCTTTTGGTCCACCTGCAGTCGGCAGTACCTCAGCCGATTCCTTGGGTAGGCCAAACGCCTCACGCAAGTGCACAAACGCTGTTAAATTTGCCTGTCACTCGTCGTTGTTCTCATCCTGTCTGACATGAGTGGTTTGCTGTGTTCACCAGAACAGCCCAGGCTTCCTGCCTAGTGGATGAGCCCAAGCAGATCGGTCAGTACAAGTATCCTGAACAGCTTCCTGGGCAGCTGTATGATGCAGACACGCAATGCAAGTGGCAGCTGGGCTCAAAGGCCAAACTCTGCAGCCTTGATTTTGTCAAGGTGAGATATTCACTTTTTAAAAAATGGTTTAAAGCGGCTCTAGTTAAAATGTTTGAAGTTTCACTCAGCTCCTCAGTTTTATAGCATCTTTAATGTGTAATTGTTGATGATTGTACTCCCCACAGTTTCATTGTTTCGGTTCACTCTGGCTCCTCTCATCAGTGTCGTTTTCGGCCACACTATAAACTACCAGCTAAGACAAAATTAGCATTCTAGCTGGTGAACAAAGTGGAACATCTTGCACCCAAAGAGCCAGATGTTTCCCTCTGGAGTTGGTGAAGACCAAAACAGAGATAAAAGGAGAATACATAATGTAATTACATTCATCAGTCGGACACAAATACTCCAACTGCCAAAAATTCCAAAAGTTAACTTTACTTCATATCTGTTACATGTGTCAAATGGCAAATGTTTGCCTACAAGCAAATATATTGACAGATGTTTCTGCTGCCCCTAAAGCCGCTCGGCGAGCTGTCAGCTCCTGTAGCGTGTGACCCCCTGTCACCGATCAGTCGCGCCACGACGACTTCAAGACTCCCGTCACAAGACAGCAAGTTGTGTAGCGTGAACGGCACGACCATCGGCCGATGCCGAAAGTAGTGTAGCACGAGCCTTAAGTGGCCAAAAAATAGGTTATTGCTGGTTTAACCAAGTTATTCTCTTGACGGTATCTACTGTGAGTCTCTTTTTTGAGAAAATAATTACCGGTATTTATTTATTTATTTAACACACAATACACCAAGACACTATACTCTAAAGAAAGAAGAGTAAGGAAAGGAAGAAGGATCCGTCCTACAATAGTTCATCAAACTAATCCTGTATTGTGCGGTTACAAAGAACCAAATCTATTGCAGTTGAATAATCCTGAATTTACATGGACCCCAAGTGTTATTCATGTGCCTAAATCGAGTCTCACCAGATGAGCCACCAGTAATGAGATCATATAGGGGCTGCAATTGATGCAGGGCTAAATTGGCACTTTATTAATTAGTATGGTCTTTTGCACAACAACCTTAAACCCCCTACATCTGACCCTCCATTAAAATGCATTCCATCATTTGAATGGGAATTACCAGCCCCTCACCCCTGAAGCCTTGTGGTCTTGGTATAAGCCTTTATGTGCATTCAGTGATGGTGATTCACATGTAAATGCTGTTTAAAGTACTATGGGCTTTTCTCCTCAGGACTGTACTGGCTGGGAAATCGACGTTCCCCAATCGTACATATGACGGATTAGCACACATGGCATCGTCTTGGCTATTCATGACTTCTCTATATCCCTGCCATGTTTCCCTAACAGAACTACTACATCTGCATTTCTTAGACGGGTATGCAAGTTGGTGGGTGGTAAATTAACCTGCACATATTAACAGTGGATTTGGGGCTGCCTTTTGTCCCCCTGTTTTTTTTGTTCCTGATGGGCTCTTGTAGAATGATTTTCAGTATGCCATTGACAACCACCTGCTCTGCATCAGAGAAGTAGATCAGCACAAGGACAAAGACTCAAACGCACACACATGCACACACGCACACACACACACACACACACCCCAAAGCTGCTCCTCTTGCTCTTACCCTCCCTTCTTTCTCTCTTGCTGCCAGTTGCAGTTGGTCGGGTTGCCAGGCTCTGCCGCCTGTCTTTCGACCCCGGCTCTCCCTCTGTGCTCACTCGCTCGCTCTGTCTCTGTATTGTTGGGTCAGATGACACATACAATTATAGCCCGTTTCATTAAAGAAGTACAGTGATTAGATTTGACATCGAGGCTTTGTGGAGAAGCTTATCCCCGGTTATCGGGGCGGTGGGGGCTTATTGACCAGTGTGATGGTGGTCCTGGCAAGAGGCAGGTGCTGTCGGGTCAAGTAAGAGGAAAGGGAGGAAGAACGTGATGCCAAAAGGCTGTCAGTCCACGGTCAAAGGGAGAACACCATATCTAAACGTACAGACTTTTTATCCAGTGTGTTTATGTGTGTATGTGTGCTTGACTTGTTTGACAGGACATCTGCAAGTCGCTGTGGTGTCATCGCACAGGGCACCGGTGTGAGACGAAGTTCATGCCTGCTGCAGAAGGTACCAGCTGTGGCCCTGACATGGTGAGCCAATGTCTTCTTGTTCCTGCACAGCAGCCAGTCACTCATTCTGCTGTTTTTGTCAAAAGTATTTTACTCTCTGGTGCTCTAATTTCACCCACACCCATTACATGACTGAGCACAGACGACAAATTCAAGTGGACAAACAAACAAAAAAGACACAGATGATTGGGTATAATTATGATCTAGTTGTACTAAACCATAATCATCCTCACAGTTAACATACTCTCAGCCAAAGTAAATCCTTGGAACCTAAAAAGGGAGAGGAGACAACTCAAACCAAAACTTTATTGGGGCGATTACTTTATTAAAAGTCAGTTACTAACTAAACAACTATCAATAAAAACTCAGTTATGTTTTCATGCTTGCTGCTCACGCATGCATGTACCTACAAAAGCATTTTTATATTCTCAGTTCTCGCAGCTGGACACACAACGGCCGTACTTCTTCACATATCGAAAGATGATATTCAGAAAGAGAGAGGGGTGGTGATGTGTGTGAGTGCAGGATTTGGCTTGGATCGGCCCGGGTGTGGTGCATTTGTATGTGCGTGTGTGCGTGTGTGTTTTGGCTTTAGCTAGAGAGTCTGGGTGTCCAGGTGTGGTGTCGGGCATTTGTCCAAACCAGGAAACTCAGGCAAGAAGCCCAGACCAATGCTCAAGTACTGATAAGAATGCTATTTCTGTGTGTCTTTTTCTCGGGTTTCATGTCCATCTCTCTCTCTTTTCTCCAGTGGTGTCGGAGGGGTCAGTGTGTTAAATATGGGGAGCACGGTCCTAGGGCTGTCCATGGGCAGTGGTCAGCCTGGTCTCAGTGGTCTGACTGCTCCAGAACCTGCGGAGGGGGGGTCATGTACAAGGAGCGCTCCTGTACCAGCCCAAGGTATGCACAACCACATAATCTTCTATTAATCTAATTCATCACCTCCTTTGTAATGCTATTAACTAGCCAAACAGGACAGAGTGATACATGTTGTCATGCATCTGCTTCTGAGATGAGAATGTGAGTTGCAGTTGGGGCCAGAAAGCAATTCTTGAAAGCCTCATGTCCCAAAACCCTTCCTTTCTGAACACCTGAATGCGCTGTCTGCCAAGTAGCTGTCAGCAGAGACATGCACACACATACTGGACATGCACGCACACACACATACGCCTGATAACAGCTCTCATCAGTCAGGCTGACAGTCCAGACAGACGGACTATCTCTCCCCATGCTCCAGACAGAAAACCTCCTAATAGCATGCTCTTTTCTCTGAAAGCTGCCAAGACAGTCAGCAAACGTCCCCTATTGCTGCTCACTCACACAAACATAATTCTACATAATTCTGCAGACCCAGATCCCACAGTGCATATCTCTTTGTTAGCAAAAGGCCCTGTGCATGTCATTACACGCACGTGAGAGATCCTCAGTTTTGATGTTGTGCTTCAGACCTACAATCCCTCATTGTTATTCCCAGAACACTTGGGCGATTTATTAGATGTTTTGTCGGCCTTTATTTCACTTTCATACGATGGATTACTAGATTTATTGCTGTTCTGTCACTACGGTGCGATCAGCTAATTGATTGTCTCGGCCTGCAGTGAGTTAGCCAGCCCCCACAAAACTTTAAAATTTAAGACAGGACAAGCTAGATGTCTGAAAATGGGATATTCAGTGGGAGGATTCATTTTCTGATTATTCATTCCATTTCGGCCCCTCTCCTGCCTTTACTGTATAGTATGTGTAAACCATAGACCTGAGTCAGTCTGACAGAAGCCTTCTTAAACGCTGATGTTATGTTGCAATTGATTGCAATGTTTGAACAAGTTTTATTCCCGTTAAGGGTTTAAAGTCTTCTCCTTGAAGAATATTTGTTTATACTAGCAATTTCCTCCATACTGTAGCTAAGGAACAGTCATGATGGGGATGGTGGAACCAATTAACATTGTTTTTGTTTTCGCCTGTGGGAGCCATGGCCAATCATCAAGAAACAAAGTCAACAGAAATTCCTAGACAGCACCTCTGTTTTTCCAATCTGTTTATCTAGCTAGCTGTCAAGAGCATTTTAAGCACTCTATTTAGTTAAAAATGAGGAGGAATTGATTTCTAGGTCTCAGGATATTTTATGCATGGATCAACCTGTGGCTCTGCGTAGCCGCAAATAACTCATATCCATGCACTTTGATCGGTGGACAGATCTCAAACCTCATCACAAAGAGTCTGTTGTTTGGTTTGTACTGTTATTGATCGCCATTGATTTACCTCAGTGGCAGATCACATCCAATCCCACATGTCTGCACAAAGATTGTTTCAATGCAGGTGAGATGACTTTGTCATGACAAGGACTTTAGGGACACGGTCGATCTCATGCTTCTGTATACTGTCTTTTAGCCAAGTAGTGTCTGCATAATGAATTTCAAAATAATTTCACACACACGTCATCTTTTCCTCTCACGTAGGCATTTACACAACCTCCATGGTTGCCAATCCAATACATAAGGGCGTAAACACCGAGTCACCATGGTACAATACCGTATAACAGACACATCCAAAAAATATAATGCAATTTAATAGATATAGCCTCAAGGAATTGTGAGTTGAATCAAAACACTCAGTGCTTTTGACCCAACTTACATTTTAACTTCTTATATTGCTCACGCCTGAGCTGTCTTCAGCGCTTCCACTTCCCACTGACATGCCCAACATGTCAGCAGCTAACAACTACCAGTCTCAGTTCTTCTGCTTTCAGTGATTAAACTTCAACCGACATATCAACTCAACTTTTAATGCTTACACTTCAACTGACACTTCAAATCCTTTCAAGTCTCACTCCATTAAGGGGCCTGTTCAGATATACAGACACTTGTACTACTGTATATTGTCCTCTTTACTTTTTACACTGGCTTCACTGCTCACTTAACATCCAGGCCGACAGTGATGTGGCTGTTCCGTCCGTCACGGCTGACTCTTCTCCTAATCCCTGAGATGGATCAAAGACCAAAAAGTTTTCCGAGGCAGGCTGGCCCTCATATGATACACATTATACACCATGACTGGCAGACCAAAAAAAAGGCCACAGAGCCCTTTCAACCCGATTAGCTGTCAAGTTCATTTATCATTCCTGTGGCACTAAAGAGCCGCTGAAAAATGGGTTGATGCCTCTAAACTGTGAGTTATGGGTTCAACGGGACAGAGAGCGGAATGAAAGATGGTCAAGGTCTCCCATGTGAAGACAATAAAATTGGGCTGGTGTATGTCTTACTGTAGTAAGGTATTTCTTCACCTCTGTCACCATCCTTAACCCCAACCCCACCACCACAACACACACCTCCACCAAAATAATTCAGCCGCCCAAACACACTCAGACCTTATCCCAACTGCAGCATGTACCTCTGAGTCACGTTTTAGTCCATGACTCATGACATTCAGAGTGTGTTTGTACCCGGTAATCTGTGATTATTTTGCCAGGCCCCCTCTGCTCTTAATCTGAGCAGAATTGAAAGGATTAGCCTGAATCTGACTGTCTTTAATGTCATCTTCACCCCCAAATTGAACTGTCTGGGCAGCCTGTGCTGTCTTCCTCGAAGATCACTGACACTCGACACTTTTTAAACATATAGAATCTTGTCAGACTTGCAGTGTGCGTACACAGATGCATAAATGACATGTATATGAATCCATAACTCAGATTTTAGACAAAACCTGACCAAATCCTGTGTGGTTCGGAAGTTGACCATACAGACAGCTTCTTGTACGTTTACACTTCTGGCCTACTACAAAATCTTCACTCAGTGGGAGCGGTCTTAAAAATCCTTAATGTGATTCTGCACAAACTCATCCGTTTTACGAGGGCACCATGTATCCTTGCTCAGTCTTGTAAAAGAGTTCTATGGGATCAGCCGATTAAAGCCTTCCCTTCTCGGAGTAGCTCCAAGACGGAAAATGAATCTTCTCCCCTTCCCTCCCTCTCCTCACCTCCCTCCTCCATTCCCCGTAGAACACCTGCCAGATCAAACACTGTCAACCTAATCCTCCCCAACAAGCCTAGGAGATTAGGTTCACGATCTTGACCTGGTTTTGCAGGGAGCACATTGTCACACACTCGACTTAAAGGGAGTGGGCGGTGTAGCAATGAGGGGGGCGATGGTACTTAGATAGAACCGTGTTTGGTGTAGTCTCCCAGTAGACTTGTAAAGGGTTAGGCCTGCAGCAAAGCAGCAGAATGTGGGTGTATGTGGGAAGTCGTGCGAGGGGCAAGGAGGGAGCAGGTGACTCAAGAAGAAGACAAGACTAGACATGATGACCTCTGACCTACAGTTTCAGCTCAGTATCAGCTTCTGTCGCTGGGCAGATTTACTGTGCTCATGGGACATTTAAGCATCCTTAAGAGCCCTGAGAGCTGCGCTGGAGTTGGGGTATAGAGACAGAAGAGGAATGACTGACAAACAAACTGCAAACTTGTCATATCTGATTTCTGTCTTGTGGTTGGAAGTGGATTTACAGTTGAGAAACCAGGAGTGTTGTGAAACTACAGGAGTGTTTGTGAAGGCCAGATTTACCATAATCAATGAATTTTATTCAACTCCCTTCTTAAGTAATCTGTTCCTCTTTACTGCTCGCCTCTGATCAGAAGGAGTCTACAGTGTAGTGCCCCACTGGCCTGCTGTAAGCACATTACCATATGGGCTGCATTTGTCTGCTGCTTAATAGGATCAGGCCTACAAACCCCGTCTCCACCACCACCAAGGGAAGCAACACCGGCACAGAGCAGATTTCCACACACACACACACACACACACACACACACACACACACACACACACACACACACACACACACACACACACACACACACACACACACACACACACACCTTGAATGGAGCTCCATCAATCTTGGCAGCTGAGTCACTGTTTGATTGAGTCCAGGTCTGAATGGAGGGGATGAACGGTTGGAGTTCAAGAAAAATGCAGTGAAGAAACATGCATTTTTGCTTCTGATTGTTGCTGACATTCTTTTCATGTAGGCATTTTCAATACTGTTGCATTGGTGAAGGAAATGCAAAAGAAGAAACGTGCCTCCAGCTGCATTCTACTCCTGCTGTTTCTATTAAAGACTTTTTCAGTTCCTTTTCCAAAGCATTTCATTACGTCGTAACACTCAGTGAATTGTTTTTATTAGACATGTTTGATCAGCATGATTCCCCAGTGTGTGTGTGTGTGTGTGTGTGTGTGTGTGTGCAAGACACTTGGTAAATAGCTAAACTCAATTTTCTCTGCTGGTGGTTATGTTGGAATGCCTGGTATGAGTTTTGAAAGCCTGGGAAGTCAGACATGGCATCCTAATGTTCACTAAATGTCAAGCCTGTGCTTGTCTTTTTAAGCTGGTCTTTTCTATGTGCTGATTACTTCTATCTTTTTAATGGCATTATAAAGCTCCATTGCCTGTTTATGTTCTGTACCAACCATTCCCATGTGTATGGCGTGGAAACGCATAGCATGCAAACTTCTCTCTGACAGTCCTATTTTAATCCTCCAAAACTTTAAACTCTAACTTACTCTTTGATCAGGGCTAACACTATGCTGACAGATAAGACGGTGTCATTTTGATAAATTAAGGGTGCACTTTTGTCATGGATGAAGGAAAATCTAAGAGACAATAAATAATGGCTGATAATATCTTGGATTTATTATGCTCTTAAAGACTTTGTCTTGGCTCATCAGTCACACTGACTGGGAGATGCCAGTGAGTAAAGTTGCATTCTGAGGTCTTACAGATGCCCTATTTAGTTCTTTTATAAACAGACAAAAGTTAAGTTTACTTTCAGTGTTTCTCACCAAAAACAATTATGTCTAACCTTGATTTCTCACAAACATGCTCAATGCATATTCTTTCTCATAAAACATTAGCAGTTTTTTTAAGTATTACTTCAGCAAGTGTTTGATGACTCTCTCTTTGGCTTTTTGAACCCTTTTTTGTGCCCTGATCAGTTGGCTTTATCCCGTCTGTGTAGTAGTATTGCAGTGGGGGTTTGGTAAAGCACTATAGCCGTAATCGTTTTTATTTGGCTAGTTGATACATTGGTAAAAGTGTGATAATAAAACAAGCAGGACATTTGATATAATGTAATATCTAATATATTAGATATATTAGAAGCAGATATGTAAACCTCTCTTCATCTTCTCTGCCTTGTCTTGTCTCCCACCCAGGCCACAGAACAATGGAAAATTTTGCTCAGGCCCCAGCCGTCTCAACCAGCTGTGTAACACTCGGCCGTGCCCTCTTAACGCTGTGGATTTCCGGGCCCAGCAGTGCGCTGAGTACAACAGCAAGCCATTCAGGGGCTGGTACTACAAGTGGAAGCCCTACACCAAAGTGGATGGTAAGATGATCAGTTGATGTAAGACCCAACAAGTACAAAGTCTGTTCCTTCCTGTGGTTCATTTATGTTTAATCTTTAATTTACTATGAGGATGTTTTGGATGCATTTTTTCTTGCATCCATCTTTGAGAGTTGAGGAATAATTACAGATACTTTATGCCTTTTTTTGGCAACTAAGAGGTTCTCTTTCTTAAAAATACACTGTACTTTCCAAGGATTATGAAGACATCCCATGATTTACCGTATTCTTGGCACATAATGCACAAGAAAAGAAATCTTACTGTTCAAAGAACACTGCGTTGCTAAATACACAAAGAATTACAGATTGCTCAGGGCATGCTTTTTCTTGTCTTAATTCTGGAGATCTTTTACATTGTGCACCCCGCTGTATTCTGCTAGTCCAAATCTTTTTTATAAAGTGTCTGTAATGCCAACCTCTGTTTACTGCTGCAGTGATTAGGCCAAAAAAGCTGGAGGAAACTATCACTCTGTGTAATGTGCACGGGAGACATGTAGCCACCTGCACCCTCTGACACAGTGGGGATAGATTTAAAAAGGAAGCCTACGGGCCAGCTTTGTTACACTGGGCGAGGGAGCAAGAGAGTGCAATGAAGGAGAGCAGTGTGTTTGGCCGTCATCCCAGGCCTGTTTAAGCTGTTGATGAATGGGAGGTGATGTAGAGAGGAACAGATTCTGAACTGCCTTCTGGGACCTTGGGCCAAGTCACCTTCACCGTCATTTATTTTAATCAAAGACGGCTGTAGAGACTTGTCTGTGATAACTGATCTGAAGTACAAAATAAACCTGTAGCCCCACAAGAATACCCATGGGTGCGTTCACAGTCAGTTCCTGTCTTTTCCACTTCAGTCTCAGCGGGAATTGTACATACTGTATGTGTAACAGGTTGCAGCACAGTAGCCACACTAACTCCAAATTTACCAGGTCACAGAAGAACTTTGGTGAATCAGTACTTTTTTACTAATGCAACTGTGTTGTTGTGTATTTATGTGTTTTGTGTGCAGATGAAGACATCTGTAAACTGTACTGCATTGCAGAAGACTTTGACTTCTTCTTTGCCATGTCCAGCAAGGTCAAAGACGGCACCTCCTGCTCTGACCACAAAGGAGATGTCTGCATTGATGGAGTGTGTGAGGTACGTTGTCTGTATGGATTCACTGTGCTGCACAGTAAAAGCTCACCTGTAAAACCGTGCTCTTGGACAATTTTCTCCAACTGCCACTGGTAGATAAATGTTACATGACGTAATTTCTGACATGACGGTACGAAGCAAATGCTTTTTGTAGTTGACTGTCATAAAGTTGTAGGAGGGGTACAGGTAAGTTCGATCAGAATCCAGTGGCACAGTGCAGTTTTGGGTGAATATACTAACAATAGTATGCTCACATTCAGTCTCAATTCCAAATAAGAGGTGATAATTAGGTTGAACTGAGTATTTGTTTAAAACCTGTCTAATTGTCACGTTGCTTGCCCTACTTGCAGTCCTGTAAGGAGTAATTCTTGCCTAGATATCATCTAAGTGCTTGTAGGATGCATGATGGCATAAGAAAAAGCTGTCAATTTTTTTGTGTGTGTTACTTTTGGCTAGTTAAAATGGATCCTGTGTGTTTCAGCATGAATCTACCACAGCACTGCTGTGTAAAACATGTTTACTTACTTTGTTTCAGCATTTTGTCTGTTTTTCTTTGCACCTTACAAAATTCTAATGTCTATATTTTATTGCATGTTCGTCTTTTCTATACATTTAATCTTAAGAGTCGTGCTGCATTACCCGACCATGGTTATATTGTCCTTATAATCCAGCCCTCAGGTGCATTAGGTGCAGTTATGTGGAACACCAGATGTCAACAAAGTTCGAATTAAAGTTAGCCCCTGTTATCAAATAACATTAGTTTATTTCATTGACATGAGTGCTTTTCGGAAAGACCTTAATTCTAACTCTGTCCACATTAATGGTACATGAGGTTTTTTTTATGTGCAGGCAGTAGGCTGTGACCAGATTCTGGGCTCCAAGTCCACTGTGGATGTCTGCGGAGTCTGTAAGGGAGACAACTCCACTTGCAAATTCTTCAAGGGCCAATACACCCTTCAACACAGGGCTAACGGTAAGCTTGTCTTTGTTTGTAGTGTGTCTGTGCATGTTAGCTAGCATAAACTTGGTCCTCTCGGCAAGACAAAGGGAGACTTAACCGGACAAACAAGGACACAAAGAAAAACTGTGCACAGACACATGCATCCCTCTTCATAATGGACTGACTCATTTATACTTGTGCAGTAGCACACAGATCAGAGATCAAGCTGAGTACGCAATGAGGTAAAGCAGGGATCAGTGTGCTTGCATGGGTAGCAGGATTGTGTGATGAAACATGGCATTAGAATTAGAGAACAGCAATAAAAAAAAAAACATCTATGCAGGATTCAGTCTTCACTTTCTTTCCTTCTCCCCCCCCCCCAGAGTATTACTCCATGGTAACAGTCCCAGCGGGGGCACGAAGTATTCACGTCCAGGAAATGGAGGTCTCCACAAGCTACCTGGCTGTCCGCTCCTTGAAGAGGAGGTACTACCTGACCGGGGACTGGACTGTGGACTGGCCGGGGAAGTTCCACTTTGGTGGGACTGTGTTCGACTACCAGCGCGCTCTTTCAACAAGCCGGAGAGCCTGTATGCCGCTGGACCTACTAATGAGACGCTGGTGTTTGAAGTAAGCCGCCACTGCCGGATGATGTCCATTTGTGGCAATTGACAGTGACAGGGTCCCTGGCCGTGCTGCTGCGCCTCTTTTTTTATGCCTGGATATGAATAGGCTTAGATGAAAAAGGAAGTTTGGATGGTAGGGAGAACAGGGGTGGTTGTAGCTGTCTGCAATGCTTATGTGGCGGATTAATTGTGTTTTGTGATTGGTTATGTCAGGGATGATCTGGGGATGGGTTGTTGTGTGGAAGGCTTTAATCAGAAAAATCTAAAGCTTTTGGTAGGTTGAAACAGCTTGTCCTGTGCAGAGCCACCCTCTTTGTGAGTGACACAAGGAAAGTATAGAAGGGTAAAGCGTAGAAGAAGACAACAAAGGTTCACAGCATATCTAGGATTAATTCAAATCAAGGCCAACAGTTTCAGTTCAGCCAAAACACACTGTCAACATTTTTCATTTGGACTAGTTCTTTGCCGATGTTGTTGTTCAAATGGTGTGTTCAAACACATAAAGATAAATGTTCCCTAGCTTTATTGGCGCAGCTTTTGTCCACTGGAGTGTTTGTGCAGTCTGTTGTTTGTTAACCTCAAACAACTGTTCAGTTGTCAGCTGTAACTTGCTGGCAAGTGTGTATGGAGTGTATCTATGTGCGTGTGCACATTACAGCTCAGACTAAGGCTCAGACTGATCTCAGAACTCACCAGGCGCTCCGGTTTGTTTGGTCCATTTTCCTCCTGGATCGGTTCACCCAGACCAACTGTTTTCATGCTCATCTTGGAAAGTAATCTCAAGATATGTGGATTATCCAGCATCACTGGAAAATTGTTTCTGAAACAAACATATTAAAAATGTAAACTTGTGTTCAAACTGCAGGGGTTTTCACCTCGAATTTGACCGTTGGAGTGTTTTTGCAGTCAGTGTTGATATGCTCCAAACAGCTAATATACTCACTACACGCAGCCCATTTGTGTGGAGTGTGCCTGTGTGTTTGCTTAGGTGACAGCTTGGACTCTGACAGATTCAGAACTCGGCCTCTTTTCTTTTTTTTCCCTCCCCCTCTTTCTACATTCATGAATTGAAGTCAGAAAGCTCTATAAGCATCTCCCCTGCAGCATATGCCACCCTGGGCAAACTCACAACTGTATGAACACACTATCAGTGCTATTCTCCATTGTGCTGGGGCGGCAGCATATATGAAAGATATTGCAAAACCTGGACGAAAGCATAAATCTGCGATTACTAGGAATGGGTAATGGTATGGGTAAGTCAGAAAAAATGTTTTGTGTAATTTTGTTGAATTGATCCTCTATGCACCTTTATGCACCAATAGAATGGTGAAATAATACAGACGTCAGTGAGACAATCAGAGAGAGATGTGACACAATTAGTCTAAATCACCCTTTGTGCTACTTCCAGCTCTGTCTCACATGGCAGAAGCTTGCCTGTTAATATGCGATACAGTGTCTTGGTACTGCTGGCTCCAGTGTAAACACACTCACGTGTTTGTCCACGTACACATGCTCAAAGCCATGGATGTGGCCGCTATGGCCACTGACCTCAAAAGTGCTTAGTTGCAGCCATGTGATTCGAGGCTAATAGAGCGAGTAAAAATCCCCACGTACGCTGCCCTTTAGAGTAGTGAGAGAGAAAATCAGATGGTTGGAGTGAGAGGTCCTGCATAGGAGGTGATTTATGAGCCCATGGTACCTTTCCCCCCCACGTTTTGTGGTGGGGGGAAGGAGTATCCTCCAGAGAGCAAAACTAATACTATTATTATTATCCTTATGACTCTGTAGGTTTAAGTGAAAGGTGGTGGGATGTTCTTTCCACATAACTTTGTCAGCGAAAGCATTTATTTTCTCATGAACTCTGAACCCTACTGATGGAAACAGAAGTGGAAACCAGGTGAAGAGTAGACATTAGTTTTCTCCTCCTCCACCACGGGTGAAGTGATAGTCATGTAAAAGCTAGTCTCCCCTCAGTCCCTCAGGGTGCTGAAATTCTGTGGTTATAGCAGGAATGATTGACATGTAAATCCGGGAGGAATACCAATGTGATATTTCTAAATCACTTGACTTGGTCACTTGTTCGGCCATCAGGAAATGTCTGAGTGTTTTTTGTAGCTATTTTCGAAAAGAGAATTCTGCCTGTGGGCAGTTTAGCGGAGGAGCTGCTGGCGTTTGAACAGCCCATTGTTGTTTCTTTCTGCAAGGAAGCTTGCAAAGTAGTAACAACAACCTAATATTGTCATTCCCAGAAGAAAATGCAGGATAGATTTTATTATTATTTTATTATTATTATTTATTTCAGCAATTTCTGCATTCTGCAATGCCACAGTCTTGCTTTCACTGAGCATGGTAATATTTAGGGATCATTCTGTTGTTCAAAAAATCATATTTTTAGCATGCAGGCGGTGTGGCTTTAGGGATGGCAATGTTGGTCTGTCAGGCGGTCCACCACTTTTGACTGAAATATCTCAACAACTATTATATGGATGAAATGTTCACACATCCACTAGCATGGCTGTAGACTCTTAGTCTGATTGCTCAGTATTGGTAATACGATTGTTCTCACCAAGGTAATAGCAGAGATCTGGTCAAGTGATGATGTCGATAAGAAGTCAAACGTGGCTATAAACACAAGCAGTGAGACTCTGACAGTCATGCAGGGTTTACAGAGGCGACCAGGTTAGTCACACTTAAATGGAATTGAAATTCAAATTGAATTTGAGTTATAAATACCATCTTCACACACCAACCAACAAGTTTGACCCTCAAAATTTTCTGTGCAGTCAGCAATCATTAGGGACATTTTTGGGTTGGCTTTCTTTTGGTTTTAAAATAAATAAAGTGATTTAGATAATTAGGCTAAACTGCTGGTTTACTTACAGCTGATTGCCAGACTATTTGCATTTCTTGCCTTGTCATACTTTGTAGTAACGATGTCACTGCATTCCCACCACTTAGTTTGGTGAGTAGTTTTATCATAACCAACAGAAACAATCAAGTCCAAGACCCAAGAAGTTGTAATGACTCTAAATATTTTTTTTTAAGTAGAGACTTTGCAAAGTCTGACAGTGCTTCTCCTGCTTGCCTGTATGTCCCAGTCATACATCTGTCCAGCAGAGCACTCAGCGTTAGCATGCTGCTGATCTGCAGATGACACGAGCATAATCTCTATAAGTATGTCCTGTAATTACAAAAAGGAGAAAGAGGTTGATAGAGAGAGAAGGATAGAGGGGGGGGGTGAGATTAAAAGATTAAGAATTCTGCAATTGAACTCTTTGGATGTGAGAAGTTAAGGTCAGGGCACAGGGACTTTAACTGCAAATGCATAGAGCCAAATAAAAGAAAGCGAGCAGGGTTTTTTTTCTATGCCGATCTCCAGCTGTTTCACACATTCTACTTTACTAACTGGCGCACACAGAAAAACTGAGAGAGTACATCGGGAAGGATAGACACACCAATCACTCCCAGACCCTTACTCAGCTTGAAACACTCAAAGAAAAGCAAATGTTGAGGAGTGTGAGCGTAAACTGTGACAAGGTGTTCACATCTGCCCAGCAGCTAACAACAAGAGGAGGAGGAGGGAACAGACATAACATATGGCTGAGGTCTCAGTGGACACTAAATAGGGTTATTACCCCTGAAGTGACATTCTTGTGGTATGGCGAGGCAAGGTCATGCCAGTCCAGGGCAAAGCATTGACAAATGAGATTGATATCTGTGTCCACCACATTGCAATTCATCATCATCTCATCTGACTTGATGAGTGGTGTGGCGGTTGGGTTGTGAAAACCAAGACACTCTGATGCTGCCTGTAGAAAGACCAATCACATCAAGTAAGCTTGAAAGGCAACTCCTCCTGCTGAATATTTCTCAAGGGAGTCCATGTTTCTTTCAATGTAAGTGCTTTTTTTTCTGAAAACCAAAAGAACACAAGTTGATATTTGAAGCTGTAAAATAAAAGTCACTCAGGTGGTGCAAACATTCACTACAAATGAACAAATTCTCCAACTTAGATCCAAAGAAAAGAGGATGAAGTCAAATGAACATGTCACTGGCATGTTAAAACACTTCCATGAGCGTTGTACCTGCATTGGCACATTTGAGGTGTTTAAGTTTCATTTAAAGTATTTTTTTGCTGTGTATTTGAACTGACAGCAGTGAGTGGTAGAGCAGAGTTTTTCTTAATTTGCTAAAATGTCTATGTTTTGTAAATACAAATACATATTTTTTTAAAATTAATATATTAAAATCTTAACTTTCTTTATTTGTCAAACCTTTCAGAATTTTAGTTAAAGTCAAACTTTTTATGTATTTATTGTATTTTACAATTAGCATCTAATTAACTTTTGTTTAATCCCGCTACACGGTGGCCGCAGCATCACTTTCCTTGTGTCTTTTAATAGCACTGCGCAGTGACAGTTTACTGGTTCTGAAAATAAAAGCCCTATACACAATGTTCTGTAAATGATCAGTCTAAAAGATTCACAACTACATTAGTAAAATATCTGGTTTGTTGATAAAAAGTCATGGTTCAGGCCTGGGTACATTAAAGCTAAACACTTAAAACTCTGCTACGTGGTGGATGGAAGGCAATGTTTATGGAACAGATAATACGGTTTGCTGCTTGAAACGTTGCCGGCTGAAACCACCAGGCGTTTTGAATTGAATACAGCTCTGATTCACATCTCTGGCTTCTTCTCCATAGCAACAGCATTCAATACTCATTAGTAGTGTAGTATTGAGACCTGCCCGCCATGCCAAACTAATCTACTATCGATAGGTTGTGACATTGTAACTTCTATGTTAAGTACCATTGAGGATAAAAACAATATTTGAAATGAGAATGTAGAACCAGCGGGCCCCTCCCGCTTCTCAACTCTAGGTATTGCCAAGTGATATGGATTCTCTAGCCAATATCTAGCTATGCAAACTGATTAATTGTTCAGTTAAAATTAAATTGCATGTAAACTCACTGACTGAGAGGTTGCACTCATTATCTACTCCCACTGATAGTAGTTTGTGTTGTCAGTCCAGATGAGGCTCATTTATTAGCTGGCTGTAGAACTTTGGTAGATTTATATGTGTTATGACTAATAGCAAGGCAATATTTTGCTGCTGCTGTTAGTTTGCTTTGACTACTACCGAGTTCACAAGAGCAGTGAGAGTCCCCGTTGTGGGATTTTGGTTTAGAGTAAGGGTAGGTAGGATATTTTTCTTTGTCCTTATCTGTTTGGGTGATGAGCTTTGGCTGCAGCTGTCCTAGAGAAGAGACAGGTTTGGATATGTCTGAAATTATTGTTTGAAAGTTAGTGTCTCTCCTGGCAGACAAGTTCACGTTGTGGTTGGTTGGGTGTATTTGACATTATGGATGGTTTAGGAAAGAAACCATAGTTATTTTGAAAGTGTTAAGGCATCAAGGATGTGTAAGAATGTTGTTTTACAGCTGCCGGTTCACATCAGCGGTGGTTGTTTGGAGAAGGAGCAGGAATGTTTGGTAAGAGTTGGTTTGCTTGGCTAAGCATAAAGTCCCAGTGTGGTTGGTGCTGGCAGTTGGTTTGGGTTTGGTTGAGGTGAGTAGCATCAGCATAGCAAGTGTGGGTGTTAAAGTGTTGCCAGTCCTTATGCAGTGCAGCAGAAGCCAGGGCCATAATTTCAGCATTCTAGGCTTAAGATTAGAAGGCGCACAGGCCGAGACAGTGAGTGTGCCATTGTAACTTGGCTGATGGCCAAGAGCATGGTGACAGTGTGGTTGAGGGGAAGAGTGGTAGCTCTGTAGCATACTAACAAGACTTTGTGGATTTTTGTATTTAGTCTTGAGACATATTAGACAGAAGCTTGTGGTTTGTTTGTTAGACGGTGGGCAAAAGCACTGATTATGAAAAGATCAGGACTTGGCCAGCTAGTAGTATCTGACAGTGATGTATGATGATGAAGCCTAAAGATGACACTGCTTTATGTGTCTGATGTGAAAAGCACAACATTTGGCTCCAGTGTCTATTATCAGTGCGTGATGGTGTGACCAAAATCAAAGCAGCCTGTTTCTGCACTTGGGTGCACTTGGTTTCAGAGTTACATAAAAGTATCTTATCAGTGCAGAATAATGTGCACCGCAGGTTTTAGCATGCAAGCCTAATTCAGTGTGATTAAACTGAAGCTTTTGCTGAGTTTTGAATGACAACTTTACAGCAAACTGATAACATGAGCAGACAAGCTTGTTTTAGTGCGGGGGTTCAAAGTCAGACATGTGCAATAACTAAATTCCCGCTGTTTTTAGAGCACCTGTCCTTTCACTTCAGTCAGTATCTTTGCCTCATGTCTCTCCCTCTGCACACCCCCTTTAACTCTCCTGCACCCCTCTGGGGAGGCCACGCCTCACAGTTTTAAAAACCTTTGTTTCAGTGGGATATATAACGCATGGGAATGTGCCTGCTTCTATCTGAGTGTCTGCATATGTTTACACGATGCCATATTGGTTTGTCCTTATAGCTGTTCACAAGTCTGCAGAAAAAGGAGAAAAAAGGAGAGCCAAATAAACAACGGTAGCCAAATTCATGACCAATCACTTTTGAAGATGACACTGCAGCAACATATGCAGATGTGGTTGCTGCAGTGTCATCTTCAAAAGTGATTGAACATTGCTCCTTTTGCCCTCCTGTCTGGAGCTGGGCCGACCGTACACATGGAACAGTTATCATGCAGCAGAAGGTGATTGGTCCAGTCTGTGGAAGAGCCCCGGGACTGTTGAATGTGGATCGAACCCAGGAGGTGCTTGGCTTTCAAAGTTGGATGGTTGATCGTAGATTCCTTGTACTTTAGGATATACCCCAAAGAAAATACCCTTGTCAAAGCTCGTTATTGTGGATATTGAGAGACTTGATATGTTTGTCAGGCATTGGAATGCCTGTTGACAGTTGGACTTAATACAGTTTGATTGAGGATTAATACCCACCATACCTGAACTAAAACGAAGTGAGCTGTAAAAGAGATATAACTTTGCAGAACACAGTCCAGTGCAGTGTTTTGAAATGGTTTAAAACGACACACTATGAGCTGACTATGTAAAATTCTTCACTGTGGCAGACAATCCTCATGGGGTTGCTTTAATGATAGCCCGATGCTTCTCCTGTTATGGGTATGTCTGCTTTCATTCATCCGTTAGTCTCTGCTTGACTTGAATGTCCAAATAAATCTCCCGTACAGAAAAAGGTAACTCAGAATCACCAGCCAGTACAGGGGATGTGGTAAAAAAAAAAAGAGCAAAGTCTTGAAAGAACATGGAATTTGTCCCTCATATGTGCACTGTCCAAACAAAATGACCATATAATAGTGTGGTCAGCCAGTTTGGACTAGAGAGGGAACAAAGCGCTCCTTAGTGTTTGCAGAGCCTTTTGGTTACTGGGTAGTGGATCTAACAGCTCAGTGGGACCTACATGGCTGAATTAGGCCACATTGTCAGTGGTTTTACCTTTTACTCTCTTGCAGTGGAATCCATAACAGATGGGCCATTTGTTTCTGCTCTTCTGTCACTGCTCTTCTGCCGTGCACCTTTTTGTTCATACAGTGTAGGACATGCTGTATAGATTCTTGGAGTTCTACCAATACAGAAGACAAAACTGTGATATATTTATTACTGATTGCCTCTGAGAGAGTGGGTATACACCATACTGCATGTAGGGGAAGACTTTTTATTGTTTTTTACTGTAGATATGGTTTGTTTGAAATTATAGTACACAATTTGGTCTAGAAATAAGGGAATACATGAAGTCTAGCTCTGAAACATTACTGCCAAACATTTGCTGTCTCCAGCCTCTCAAATGTGAAGAGTTGCTGTTTTCCTCTGTTAAACATGTTATGTCCTAATATTTTCTATATAAAACAATACATTATAAGAAACAAATGACAAATGTATCAGTAATGAAATGTTATTAAAAGTAATGTTATTAGTTGCAGCTGGCAGCTGAGAAGATGAGGGAAGGAGTAAGAACCAACCAACCACCAGTGAAGTGCACTTTAGCAGAAACCTGTCTTGGCTGTACTTGTTGAACCTTAGTATTCTATTGTGTATTATGATTGATGTGTGTAAATGATGTGATTCTCTACCTTAGAGTATATACTGGTAGCCTGGAGATTTGGGGTAGGAATGTTGCTGGTTTGAAAATTTGAAAACCCGATGCAGATGTGAAACAGAGTGATGCTCATCGTGCCTTGTATGAGTAAAGGTTAAAAGACAATCTGTATTCACACATGTGACACCTTTCTGAATTACTGTGTTCTTGTCTGATAGATCCTTCTCCAGGGAAAGAACCCGGGTGTGGTGTGGGAGTACACCATGCCTCGCACTGAGAGGAAACCCGACTACAGCTGGGGTGTGGTGCGCTCTGACTGCTCTGCTCCCTGTGCTGGAGGTGAGACTCTGTGTGTTTGTATTTGTACAAAGGCCTGTACGTGTTTGTTTGATGAGTGAAATTAGAACTAGAACTCATGTGCGTGTTCATGTGTCGTGTTCACGAATTGACTGCTCACTAAGCCCCTTGCTTTAACAACAATTTTCCAATCCTAGCTTAGCAAAACGGTAAGTAGGAGGCAGGGCAAGATTTTTGTTTTAAAACGAGTCAGCTGGAAACAAAAAGCATTTTCAAACAAGTCAAGGAGCACAATATAATCTAAATTAGGCAGCTAGCTACAGCTGATAAAATCCCCCAGTGACAGTTGTCATTTCAGCTGGCAAACGTCACTGTCATTGGCTGGAAATGAATGAATAATTGAAGATTTTTTTTTGTTACAGAATATATTTTGTTTTGGTCACATATTCATTATATCATAACAAACAAGCAGGTTCACCTGCATATGTGCAAAGTGTGTACTCTATGTGTCCGTGTGTCAGATGTTGTCTGTATGTTTGTGCATGTTATTTACACCCAAAGAGACAGTCTTTGGGTGTGAATATGTTTTTGTATTGTGTACAATTCCTGTAGTCCTGAGTGGTTCAGGAAGTGTGTTAAGGATAATGAAAAGTACCTTTGTTAACTGAGAAGTTCAGATTGTTGGTTCCAAAAGTCTTGCAGCAACTCCTGGCTTACTTGTCAGTGGATGGCTGTGTGTGTCTTTGTGTGTGTTCTGACTGTGGCCCTTGTTGCTCCACTCTCCTTGTCTCAAGAGGCTGCAACAGCTCTCGTGCGGACACACTGACATAACACAGAGATTCTGATTGATGACAGCTACCTAATTGGAACTTTTCAGATTTCCATGTTTTAGGCATGAATGCTGCAGTTGTCTGCAAGAAGTCTCTCTTACTTTTTTCTCTTTCTGTTTTTTCCATCAGGTCGTATCTCCACCAAGGCTATATGTCTGCAGGACCAAAAGGTTCAGGTCAACTCCACCATGTGTAATCCCCACACCAGACCAACGCTGGGCTCCCATCTCTGCAACACACAGCCCTGCCCTGCATAGTAAGTGCTGTGTGTGTGGGTCATGGCGTTTTTTTCCTGTAAAGTTGGCTGTGGGATATGTGGCATGTGTCTTTATGTAGCCAAATTTTCAGGAGCCTTAGGCGCCGGTTTCATTATAGGCAGACACACATAGACATACACACACACACACACACACACACATACACACACACACACACACACACACACACACACACACACACACACACACACACACACACACACACACACTGTGGTCCATTTGCTGTGGTCAGCCACCACTCTGCTCACCCTGTGTTCTTCTCCTCTATACGTCCTCCTCTCTTCTCTGCCCACTCCCTAATTTTTCCAATTTTCTTTCCATTTTCCTTCCTCTGAAAACACACGATCCTCCCTGTCTTCTGTCTTTTTGCATCAGTTTTTAATTAATCCATTATAGGGTTCTCTCCAGCTGTACTGTACATCCGTCTGAGTGTCAAGTGGATTTTAATCATGCTGACATGACAGAATCATTTAATGTCTATTATTTCGCCTTCATGTCTGCAATGTCAAGCTTTGTTCTACCACTTGGTAAGAACAGGAACAGGATGACAAGCTGACCATTTAGTTTAATCTGAAAAGTCTTAGCGTGGCAAGTCTTAACCCGTAGAGGAACCTGAGTAAATAAGAATTTTTGTCATTATTGCCAAGGACACTGTTTATGTTTTAGGATTTAAGAATGCATTATTTTAAGAACACGTCATTCTTTAAAGGAAACTGTTTCCAGCTCTGGCTTCAGCTGAGGTCAGAAAACAGGGCTGTAGTGACATTACCAGTGAGGTCACCATGGTCATGTCCTCAAGAATATTTCTGAGTGGTTAAATGAAATGAGGAGGAGTATACATTCATTGCACACATTAGATGTGTGAAATCACATAATGTTAGACTTTTAAGGCTGATTCTATGAAGATTTTTAATTAGGCAAACAACACGCCTGATGGTGTAGAGAAGGCACTTTTAAAACAACTTTTAGACAATGATACATCTAGGTGGCTAAGATAGTCTAAGACGATCATTTCTATATTAAATAAAATTGTACAGCGAAGACATAAAAGGTGAAATCTTTATATATTCCCATCAGTCTCAGCTGTACTTTGTGTTCAGCGTTAATTATCAAATGTTAGCTTGCTAACACACAAAACTAAGATGTGAATATGTTAAACATTTTATGTGCTAAACATCAGCCTGTTAGCATGGATTTCAGCAAGCTGATATTAGCACCTAGCTCACAGCACTGCGGTGCCCAAGCACAGCCTCGCCGAGCAGCTAGCATAGGCTCTTAGTCTTGTTTTTAAACGGCTAGAAATTTTGGTTTGAGTTTGGTTGGTGGCTAGTCAAACCCTTCTTAGGTTGGTAGGGTACTATTTGAAAATTTGGACTTCCTCAGGGTTTCTTAAGTGCTGAATAGTTCAGAAAAATCTTACGCTAACCCCTTTGTTTTTGTCAGGATGTAAATACAAGACGATGTTAGGAGTCAGGAACGGTCCTGTTACTTGAGCTATTATTTATGAAAAAGAAAGAATTTTTTAGAAAAGAGGGAGGAAGACATCAAAGCCAACTCAGAATGATTGTGTCTTTCAGTGCATATCATCCCCTCTCAAAAAATTCTCAGCCCAAAGCTTCCTGACTTTCTCTGTAGCAAAATCACACCCATGTTTCATCTCCTTGTCTAGACATAGTGCTTAATGACATGCATTTTTAAAGGAGACTGTGCATTCAGGGACCATTGCAGCAAGGAAAGGAGGAAACCAGGCTAAAGTGCAGTGGAGTAACAAGTTGAAACAGCACTGAATAAATGGCCTCTCTCTTATGTAGGCCTTTGGCTGAGGGAACTGGAGCTAGCTTGATTTACAGCACTGCTCCAAAGAACAGGCAGGGAACCGTGTCTTGGGTTCAGAGAGCGTACACACACATACACACAAATACACATAGGAAGAGATGCACATATACAGTTCATATGCACACACATTTTCCAAATATATAATGATGAAATAATGTATTTTGGATTCAAACCACAAGGTAAAAATAGAAACACAAGCTGCTTCTGTCTGATGTTAATGGTGTTGTCATTATGTCCACCATTAGCCATGCCACAACAAGTCCGGACTGAACTTTCTCCTGTGTCAGGGGTTGAACAAGCCAGACAGCTATCGGTTACACCTCAAACATACAGCCTCTGTTTCTCACTAGTTTCCCACCACCCGAGAGGGCAATTCCTGCCCCTAATCTTGGGCATACCATTTCTCTTATCTTGGTGAAAGGTATTAAACAGCCTTGTTGCATGCCCCAGCCTCCCCTGTTTGTTTGAGTGAAAAAAATGCTATTGCCCAGATCAAAAAACATCAGCGTGGTTGTCCATTCAGGAAACTAAAGCAGTGTTTGACGCCCATGGACCTTATTATACAGTAGCTGACACCGGTTCTCAGCTGGTTGTGTGTATGGATCAATTTATGGCCGCTGCACAGGAAGTGAGTTGAGTTGAGTGAGCAGCATGAAAGCTTTAATGACTGTATTAAGACCTCCAGGATGTACAGGCATGTATTCAAGCACCCAGCAGAGAAAAGAAAAATTGACAACAAGGTGGGATGCATGCTCGCTCTGTGTGTGTGTGTGTGTGTGTGTGTGTGTGTGTCTGACAGGAGGGGGAATGTAAAAGTGCCTGCTTATCTCTGCAGAGTGTATCTCGGGTGCTGACAGGCCTATCCATGTTTTATTGTGCAGAGACGGCGGGATTCCCATGGGGCCAGCCCAGTCTAGCCATGCAGAGCCAGTCAAACTCCCCTCACCCCTTTACTCCCATCTACCCCCTTTTTGCTTTAGACGTGCTTTAAACCTTCACTCCCCATATTGCTGTTAGCCTGTCAGGGAAAATGAGGATATTCGACTGAGGTGTAGCAGCAGTTTCTGAACAAAAAAGAGGGGCTCGAGGAGAATATTAAGAAGCCAGTTCAATCTTCCAGCCCAGCGTTCAGTTAGGAAGCATTGCACCTGTATCTCATAGATTTTCTTAAAAGTCTATGTCTCTCTTGCTTTCTCCACCGCTCGGCCCCATCCCCACCTCCTCCTACCTCTCCATCTTTCCTACCTCTGTAGATCCATCTCTGCTGTTTGAAGTTATTTTGCTCTTTCTCTTGGAAGAGGCCATCTGTAGAGTCACTTACCACAGGTTGGGGATTTCCCTGTGCATCACGCAGCAGGATATCTAGACAGATCAAAGGGACATGTTGTACCTGTTCCAGAGAAGATGTACAGAAAAATAGAGTCAAAAGATGTGTGCACAAGATACTGACCACAGCTTGTGTCTAGTAGACAGAGGCAAATTAGTAGAAAGTAACATTTCTCAAAGTGAGTTTGGCAGTGAAAGTTATTGATTTTTATTTTTAATAAATTATGACCCAAAAAAAAGGCATATTGGAGTATGCTTATAACCAAAGTACCAACAACTAAAAAGACAGGGATGTAGAGCCTGTTAAGAACACTGAATGAGCATATTGAAGTGAAATGCTGAGAAAGGAACATCATAGTACAGTAGTCAGTACAGACGGGAAATGTACAAGTTTTGTTACAAGTTTTACAAATGTAAAAATGTATAGACCTGGATTTTAAAATCATTCCTTTTTAAGAGTACGGGTATAACAACCTGTTTGACAGAGATGAGTCATTTTGGCAGCTGCCTCTGACCATACTCAATATTAGGTTAAGAAGAAATGTTAATTTTTTCGGTGGTAACTGGTGTGCAGCCATAAAAGCACTAAAAAGGGACGGGTGAGTCTCTCAGAACCTCCTCTACAGCATTGCACTTGTCTACCTCAAAATATGTCAGTTATTGAGACATTTCAGAGATACAAATTACAGCTAGGTCAGTGGTGGTTTGCAGTGAAGCCGAGTAGCACTTAAGCCACTTTTCCCCAATGATATATTGTTATTTATAAGCCAGGCAAAACAGAGGAAAAAAAGCAAACAGTCCCCAAAAATCCAAAACCAAATGTTTTCGGGTCCCAATGGTTCACATCTTTCCCGTTTCCAAATTGCAGTCTAGTCCTGCTGCTTCATTTGTCTGTGGCGTTTGAAAGGGAATGAAAGGATTTTTCTTCCCCTGAAGCAGGTCAGCGGCGTGGAGGAATGGTCTTTGCGGTAGCATGAAGCACGTCTCAGAACTGGACTGAGCCATCTGCCCATCTCTCCGTCTCCCTCTTCTGAGCCTGTGGTTGTCAGACCACTCATTTGCTGTAATCTCCCCCTTCAGCCATAATGCCAAGACAGACGCTATTTTAGAAGCAGCAGTAGGCTTTCATCAGTGGGGAAGCAGGATTCAAAGACACTTAAAGAGGAGAGGAGAGGGAAAAATCAAGGGTGGGAAGAGGGGAGATTGAAAATAAAAAAAATGATTGGTGGAGAGAGGACAGGTGAGAAGAGAAGGGGAAAAGATAGAAAGAGGAATGAAAAACCGGAGAGGACAAAAGAGGAGTGAGGGATTGTAGTCCCCATCTGTCTGTAGCCTTATTGCATGTTGTATATTGCAGTTGGCCTTGGAGACCTGGGAAAGCTGTTATAGAGAGTTTTATATACAATATGGTTTTCATTTTTAGTTTCAAACATAAATAGTACAGAGAGAACTAGATGGATATGGATATATATTTTGCCCTGTGTCTTTTCTTTGTCTGTCCTTAACTACCATTTTGTGCAATGAAAAACATCAATGTGTGAAAATATTGTATTTTAAAAGCAGCAGGTCTAGGTTTTCATGACTCATAGCAAGAGCAACCCAGCTAGTTCACCAGTTGGAATTTTTAACCGCTTAATAATAAGTGGCTTTCTGAAGTCTTTGGAACGATAGCACTGACTGGCAATTGAAATTGTCTTTTTGTGTGTTTGGGCCCAAAATAAGTACTTGAACCTGTGGTTCACTGTCCTAATAAGCTGCTCAGTCATGTTGTTTGTATCCTGATGACAGAGGCCATATTTACTCTGTCTGTAGTATATAATAGTATATATAGTATAATGATACTATATTATAGCTCATTAAACTGTCTGATGATCCTTTTATTCTCGGTTGCATTCTCCTTGGGCGTCCCCCTTACCATCTACCTCTTGGTGTCTCTCCACAGTTGGGCGACGGGAGACTGGGGCTCCTGCAGCCGCTCCTGTGGAGGAGGTCAGCAGACCAGGACGCTACGCTGCCTCAGGAAGGTGACTTATCAGAGAGAAGAGGTGGTGGCGCACTCTCTCTGCCCTGTCATCTCTCCAGCTCAGGTCCAGCCCTGCCACACCCAGGCCTGCCCACCCGAGTGGAGCACCGGATCCTGGTCACAGGTGGGTTTGTGGCAGTGTCCTTCACCGCTTACTCCTCTCCATAATGCTCCTCCTCCTCCTCCTCTCTGGTGTCCTACACCTCTTCCTTCAGATTTCTCTAGATCCATTGTTCCAAAACTGAATAAACTGACTCTGGCCCTTTTACCTATCTATTGAAGCTTCTGATTGGCGTGTTATCAATTTTGACTGTTTGTGTTTCCACCTGGGTAGCTGTGTGCTAATTGAGCTCACCTTGTGCTGATTGAGTGAACAATATTGAATGCCAGTGCTCTCTCAATGACCACATGGTGTAGGCAATGAGAAATGAAGGGATTTTTGTGTAGAGTTTAGGGAAATGCATTTTCTTTTAAAAAAATGGAGCTATGGTTTTGATATTTTAGTTCAAAGGTCTGCTTATAGTGTTTAAGCAATGGAGAAAAACTGTAATATGCAAGCTGTCAGATGTTTCACTGAAGCTAAAACAAACACTCTGCTGCCCTCTGTTGGACATGAGGTAAAATATTGAAAAAGAGTTCAAATCTTTTACCCTTGTCCTTATCTAACATGTGGGAAATTTAATGTAGACACTTGAATGAACTCTAAGTGACTACTGTACATTAACCAAATACACCCTTGAGTGACAAAACTGACACAAAAAAGTGATCGTAAGCAATATTTTCTGGTTTGCAATCAGCCCCTCTTGGGTGATTAGTATATGACTTGGAGGTTTTAGGGTCCTCTGTAACCGCAGTGCATCACACAGTAGACAGGGCTGCTATTTTCCTGTAAATATTAATAGCCTGGCAGCAGCTGACAGTTTGTCAAACTTTCTGAAATGATTTGCTGGTGTGTCCTGCACAGTCCGTACATTCAGCTGTCACTCAGCCATCATTCTTTAGGACACTCGTGTTGTGTGCTTGGACCATTTTGTAACACTGGTCCGGGTTCAGTCGGCGGTCATGCAGAGACAAGGCCAGTCTCCCTGAAAAGATCAATTGGACCTTTCAGTGACAAAAGGACATCTGGGACGTGTGTATGTGCATGGTTGTGTTTGTAAATGGACATACGCAGATGCGTACGTGTCGTCTGCCTAATAAATGAATGCGATGTTGTTGCCCTGGCGGCTGTGGTCGTCAGTCCCAGCGGGGCAGTTTGACTCTGTCCACCTCTGCATTTCAGTCCAAGTTTACAGCCACGCTGTCTGCTGTTGGTGGATCCTTTGATGGGGTTGGGGTCACATTCATCTTCGATTTATTGGTTTATTGTATTTAATGTTAGGCCATAATGGGGCTGTCATCAAACCGGCGACCTTCTGTTTGCTTGTACACCATGTGGTGAATTACAAATGCCTTTACAATGTCCGTGCCAAGGATTTAACCTCTGTTAATACGACCTAGTGCTTAAACGGGATGAAAGCTGGATGTTAAAACAATCATAAGAACGTAAATGGCTAAATTACAGTGCATGTGCGTGCATGTGTGATCTAATATGTGTGTGGTCATTAAACCTTTGCTCACTGAATCACGAATCACCCGAGGATGCAGTCATCTGTGTTTTTGACTTTTTTCTATTTTACAATGACTTCTTTCACTGCCTTCTCGTCACAGTGCTCTAAGACCTGTGGCCGTGGACTGAGGAAGCGGAGTGTGTTCTGCCGCAGCACTGATCCTGGGGCCAAAGCAGTGGTGGTGCCCGACAGCATGTGCAGACAGCACCACAGGCCCAAAGCCCAAGAGACCTGCGTCCTGCGGCGCTGCCCCAAGAACGAAAGACTGCAGTGGATCCCCACTCCCTGGGGAGAGGTAGGAGAAAAGAGACATGAAGCGACAGAAGTAAAATGTTTTCTTTCCTGTTTAAAGAGTTTGAAAAGAAATTCACCCTGAAGCACTTGGGCTTTGTGGGTCCAGTTTTATTAAACATCAGGAGCTTTGATGTTAGTCCTTCAGAATTAAGAAGACTTTCCAGCGCTCCCATCATACATGGAGAAATCCATCACAGAACAGAGACAGCAGTTTCACAGCCAGCAGCCTCAATGGACCAGAATGCAATGCAACATCAAGACTCTTGCTTCATCTGGACTGGAAAAACTATCAGCAGTGCTTAACCTGACATATCTTCACTGGGCCTGATGAAGGGCAAACTGGCAGATGATGAAAATGGACTTGAAGTAGATGAGGCAGGTTGAGGGAAAAAAAAGAATTACTAACTAAATAGGTAATGTTGCTGTATATGGAATTAAAATGTCAGCGTGGGCTAGGTTTGTAGCACAAAGACTACTAAGCTAAAACACAATGAAAACACTTAGTTCCCAGAATACATGAGATACAAGAGCCAGACACACACTCACCCACGTACATATACACTGTCTGCTCTGACCGATAAATGCTCAGGAGAGCACCTATTATTTTGGCTCTATTACTACAACAATAAGTGACCTTGTGGTGTCTACTGCTATGGGAACCCGCCACATTACATGCACACACAGAGTTCATTTTCTAAAATTGTCCCTCCTGCCTGCACTATGTTTCAGTGCTCCCGGTCTTGTGGCTCAGGCATCCAGAAGAGAGAGCTTCGCTGCGGGGAGAGAGACTCACATGGAGGGTATGTGCCTCCAACTGCTCACCAAGACATCCCTCACACTTTAATAGATCTGAACGCTGTGACAGTGTTATATATGTGTGCTATCCGCTGAATCAGAATCTCACTGTTTTCAAAATTGGAAGCTCTGCAGGAATTGTGATTTTGAGCAGACAACCCATCCTCTCCCGCACAGGTATGTGGAGTTCCCCATTCGGAGGTGCAGAAATATGGCCAAACCGTTGGTGGATCTCCAGCAGGGCTGCAACCGCAGTCCATGCCCAGAGCTCCCCCGGGTCGTCCTTGGCAGAGCCACCTCCAGTGCTGTGGTCTTAGGCTGGTACGCCTCTCCCTGGCAGCAGGTACATTTTCTCATGCTTTGATCCAAAACTGTCTACATGAGAGACTTGAAAGTGCTGCATGAGTGTTCCAGCTGATAGGCTTCCAATTTGGAACTTTTCTCCCACATGTGACTCAACACTAAATGGATATTTGGTCGAAAATTGCATCCCAGAACAGTTAACACATGACTGGACGCTCAAACCAGAATCATATGCATGGCGACACTTAGTTTTCACATCGGTTACCTGGACAAGGACAGTAAGTAGAAAAGCTGATTTTATCTGTGTATGGGAGGATGGAAGTCAGTCAGAACGTAAGAGCAAATACTGAAAAGAATGTTTCTAAAATGAAAATGGATGTAATGAGGTGTATGTGTTTTTTTTAGTTTATGTTGATACTTGGATGGAAACCTGACAGTGGGGACAGTAGTTTGACAAAAAAAACTTGACTTAAGGTCTACTTGCTACCTTATTCCGGAGCTGCATCTTGCAGTCTTCCTAAACAGATGGAGTTTGTTATGGACTTTGGAGGTCAGAGGACTAGTAAGGGGCCTTTTTTTGTCAAACTACTGTCTTCACTGTCAGGTTTCCTTTCTAGAGTACACATGCACAGCAATACATACACCAAAAAAATAAAGAAATATGAACAGCAATTGATCATTCATTAAAGCCCTCCCTCATCTTACCATTGTCATAGCTTAGTACACCTAACTAGGCAAGGCTGGTGTATCAAGCTTTGTATTTCTCCAAATGCAGAAGTGTTGTCCCTGGGGTCTAGTAACACAGTTACTCTGCATTTACTGTGGAGGGTGCTGTCTATCTTTAAGTATTTCACAAGCAAATTGCAAATGTTTGAGAAACTGATCATAACATACGCTGCTATCATTAGCCTGTCCAGCTAACTAGATCTCTATCTACAGTGGAAAAGTAATTGTGGGTTTCATCCAAAGCCAAGTAGCATATTATCAGCTTACTACATTAGTTTTAGGGTTGCATGCTATGTAAAAAATTTAAAAAACTCAGTTCACCACTAGGACATCCACTGTGTAGTATTTTAGCTGGTTCTGGATGCTATCCACATTAACAGTAATGTTAGCTGCTTTTTCCTGCTCTTTGTTGGATTTTGCGAGCGTAGCTTTAGCTTAAGTCTAAGATCAACAGTCTTTAAAAGTAGCTATTACCAAAAATCATTCCATTGTGTGATCACTTGCATCTAAACTAACACATCTACTAAAGGCTTTCATCAGACTCACGACACTTATTTCCCCCCCACCACCTCTCAATTCACTGATTTCTGGGTGGCCCTAACATGATGAGGAAGGCAACACGACGCCTGGGCCAAACAACTCTGATCAATACTAGATACATGACCATGAGTGGCTCTTGTGAACCAGTATCTTCTATCTATTTTTTTTGGCATTTCATTTTATTTTGACAGTTACAGTAGAGAGAGGCAGGAGAGGCAAGGCAGAGAGAGCGGATGACTTGCAGCAAAGGGCTCGGAGCGGACTACGAACCCAGGCCAGCTACCAGGATGCCCCTCCTGTGATCCATTATGTTTCCCCCAAAACCCCCAAGAGGCAGGCTGTACAGTTTAGGTGGTGGTAGTTCACAGACATAGCATAGTTCTTAGCCAGCAGTGGCTGGCTATGTGAAATGGGCCTCAGATGCAATCCCAAAACTACACTCTGTTACTCAGCCAATCGTGGCAGGTTGTGTAGGCTATGTGTTATATCATCTATTATGCAAAAAGTCTTAAGGGCAACCTCTTATAGCACAGTGTCTTATTCCGCTTGATCTCAAGCTTGTGATCCCTGTATGTTTCCACCAGAGAAGATATCTCTTGACAGCTTGCTGGAGGGCAAGTACATGCCGGATAGGATGTTTGCTTTCTTCATCTGTTCATCTGTTGTCTCTGCATAGACTTTTCCTCCTTCCTTTCCCCTCCTCCCTGTGCTCCTTTTATGATGATTCCTTTTTCTCCATGCACTTCAGCATTTGATTCCCTCCTATTTATATCTCTGTGCCTTTTTCTCTATTCTTCTGATTCAACCCCTCTTTTTGTTTCTGTCTCTCCGCTGTTTCTCTCCCGTCTCTGTCTCAGTGCTCTGTGTCCTGCGGCGGAGGAGTCCAGACTCGGTCTATCCAGTGTCTCCGGCAAGGTCGCCCTGCAGCTGGCTGCCTGCCCCATCAGAGGCCTGTCACTTCTAGGGCGTGCAACACACACTTCTGCCCCAATGCTCCCCCAGCGCCGGCACAACGCCACGGCCGGGTCACAGCTGCTGGACCAACACTGAAAGGTAAATTCCTCTGAGGGAAGAAGACAAATTCATCTAGTTTCATTCCCTTTTCTCCATTAAATTACAGTACTGGGCGGAGTTTGCGTTACGTGTTTTGGGTGTTTTTTCTGCTCTTCTTGACGCATTCTTCCCATAATCTAATAACAAGTAGCTCAAGTGAATTAACAATTGTCTATACAGCATGTTTTTTTGCATATATGTTAGCTCACCGGATGACTTGTCCAGTTGTAGCCACTTTATATTTAGCCCAGCTGGTTTTTGGTGAAATATCTCAACAGAAAATGATCCACAAACAAAACACTGGCGCACCTAATCACGAGTTGCAGCCTTAGTATGAACTGCTGCAAAAAAATTGTGCCTCAATTTTTTTTCCCTCCGCAGATGAACACTGCATGGACCATTTCAACTGGTGTCACTTGGTGCCCCAGCATGGCGTTTGTAACCACAAGTTCTACGGACAGCAGTGTTGCAAGTCCTGCTCCAGCAAGAGGCCATAGTGCTCTGATACCGCTGAGTCTGTGGCTTCGGGCCCATGAGGGGAAACAACACCACAGAGGCCATTTGGGAGTGATTACTCACAACCCACAGAACTGTGCTCACCACTTGTGTGTTTTTCTTCCTGGAGTACTTGACTAAATAATTTTGTAAAGAAGTAAAAGAGAAACTCTTTGTTAAAGAAGGCAATGTGGCTGCTGATGCTCATCTGCCAAGGCGGTCAAGTCATCATGTCATTGATCACATTGGAACTGGAAAGACAAAGCAAATCACAGAGCATCTGAAGACTATATATATATAAATATATATGTTGTCATTTTGTTGAGTGTTTTCCTTTTGAAACCTCTAAAGCTACAAGCCATCAAGAGAACAGGAAAGGACAATAGCATTTTTGCTCGCTGTTGTATTTTTAAAGGCGTCTGGTTTCATACTCCTTTATTTAAGTTATTATGGTGCTTAATATATGATTTTACATTTTGTCAGGTGTACAGTGGATCTGTGACATGTTATTTCTATGTTTGGAGTTATCATATTATTGTGCCAGTCACCCTTGGATCCACATACTGAGAATTTTATATGAGGCATTTAGTAATCAATGGTCAAATGTCTCCTGCACTTCTCCTTCACACGCTATCCGCTCGTTATGGTTACTGTTGCATTTTTCACATGCATTCCATTCATGTTAACGCTATGAAAACCTGTGTACGTAAAACATTTTACTCAGTCATGTTGTGAGTGGTCGTTTTTATCTCTCCTATATGGTTATGGTAATACAATTTGATCATCTATCTGTCTTTCTTTCCTCTCCTACATTCTCTCCATTGATTACAGCCACAATGAGGACAATAATGCACTGCATTGTCTGCAGGCCTGCGGGAGAGGCGAGTAGGGTGACGAGGGAGAGAAGTGGATGATTGTAGGTTGAGCGTGGGTGTAGTCTAGATAGCAAGATGTTTTGCTTGTTAAGAGCGAGCCGTGTAGGTTTCTTCTCCACAGCAGTCCAGTCAAAATGCAGCTCTGATGTGGCAGAGAATTGGCTGGTGGACTTCAGCTGAGCGATGACACAGTCACATTCAGTTTTGTGTTAATCTGCCATCACTTGAGCAATGTAATAGCTGTCTCACAGGACAGCAGAAGAATGGCTTGAAGGCTTCGCTTGACTCATAAACACAAACGTGTGTCTACCTGTGTCCTTTGCACACTGGTCATAAAAACAAATCAGATTTCTTCCAGGTGTTGAAATCTTGATGTATTGCTTCCTAGGCTCTGCAAATCCATTCAACCTTTATTTATACGTGACAGAAATGTGTTAAATGGTAAAAAAAAAAAGCAAAGTTAGTTTGGTTGAATTGAGCTGTGCCTTTCCCTGAAAGACAGTAAATAAAATATCAGATCAGAATAACACGTTGAGTAATATGGTTTCAAATACTTTGAAAGAAGTAACTTACACAAATAGAAAATCACAAATGTGTTGAATTGTGTTAAAAACGACTTGTTCACGGATGTGTTTGTGCTCACGAACAAATGCCTCCTGGGTTGAAGTGAAATTAACTTTTAGTTTGTCATACAAAAAATAATCATATGGAGCCATAACTGGAGCCAGGTATTATTTTGCACCTGTTTTCCCATCCAACCAGTCACATCATAGATACGCTTATTCAGTTAAGCCAGCCTGCTCTTTAAAGAAACTCACACTCTCTGCTTTGCACCCAATTACTTCAGAGGCTTCTGTAAATCTCCATTTAGTGGGAGGCAGGTGTACATTTGGTTTATGAAAGCTTTGTTGCTGCAGCTTCCCACTGCAACTGAAATGCTGTTCAGGGCAGTGAATCAAAACATTAAAGTTGCAGGCTGTAAAACCAACGCAATTAGCTTAAAGATGCTAAAATGGGAACTGAGTCTGCTGATAAATCTCTGTGAGAAAAAAATCTAAAATCTCTGTTTATCACTTTGAAAAACCCCTTTCACATTCCACATGCTCATTTAATACATTGTTGCTATAAAATGTTGATAGAGCAACTTTACTAAGTTTTGTGTGGCATCAGCGTTTACTTGTATGCTAAAATGTGTTACTTGTATGCTAAAAAGCGTGACCCCCAGTTAGATACTTGGTTGCCAGTGTTTGTCTGGCCACTCTGTTGGAATCTGCTGGCACTATCACTGGCCTCTTTGGCAACTGTAGACATTTGATGGACTTTTGGCCCCCTCAAAACTTTATTAAGTTGGAAGCGTGCTGAGATGTATGCTGCCAAACAGTGTTTTTCTTACGGTGATTATGCCACCCTTTCTCACACTGCGGGGGCTGCGATTGCTCTTTAATCAACCCGTCTGCATGAATCACGGAGCCTGGAGTCCCCACATCGTCTCGGCTGCATGTTGTTTACCGGCATGCTGTGAGCCAGACACCACAAGCTGGGGCCCACGCATGTACACACAAATATGGCGGCTCGGCTAACATAAATATAACGTGTTCATTGAGCATCAGATTGGCTGTGAAGGTGTGTACATATTGTGGTCTTGAATGTGTGTAGGTGAGAGCGTGCATGTTTCGCATGCTTTCCCGGGGGCCTGTGTTTGCTGGTTGAATTCATTTGGTGTGTGTGTGTGTGTGTGTGTGTGTGTGTGTGTGTGTGTGTGTGTGTGTGTAGTGACTTACAGGGAGAGAGAGAGTTTGTACAATACATATGTATGTCCCTACGAACCAGCTTATGATGTCTGCCTCTCAGTGGGGCAGCAATTTCACTGCTGAGCTGATGTGAGAATTTCCATTTCTACATCCTGCTTTCATTTCCAGATGGGACTGAATTTTCCCTGTCCATATTGGTTCGTAATGACATATCTTGATTATCTTAGCATGGGGAGCCACATCAACCCTAAGAAGCAGAAATAAAGAGCCCAAGGCTCAACTAAAGAGAAAGACAGAACTTAGGGGTGTTTAGTACTGACAGAAATGTGTCTGTATGTAGCACTGAAAGCTGGTGATGTAGGTTTCAACTTATTCTCTGAACAGATTATTCCTCATTTAATCATGATTTTGGTCATTTTGATTTTGCTAAAGGAAGAGTTTTGTAAACAGATATGGTTAAATTCTTGGTTATATTTCCATATTGTTACTGAAAACAGTTTAGCATTAGCACTGGTATCACAAATGTAACATACCCAGCTCTGTCTATGTAGAGATTGTACATAGCTTGACTACAGCTTTTTATAGCCAGTGAAGCTCTGGGGATGGCTGGGTGGGTCGGCCCGCCACTTTGGTTCGGACTGAAATTACTTGACAATAATTGGATGGATTGCTGTGCCCCTTGCAATTTCATTTAGTGCCACCATTAGGTTGACATTTTAGTTTTTTGGTGAAACGTCTCGACAAAAATCAGATGGAATGCCATAAAACTGAAATTAAATTCCCAGCCTGGCTCTCTCCATCTGGCCACCTAATCATCCCCCAGTGTAATTGGCTCTATGTTTCCCTCCCTCTCCACCTCAAGCTGATGTGTGATAAGCATTCTGGCACAAAATGGCTTCTGTGCATCACCCAGGTGGGTGCTACACATTGGTGGTGGTTGAGGTGAGTTTATCCCACTTTTAAAGTGCTTTGAGTATCAAGATGCACTGCTAATTAAACCGAATCCATTATTACTATTATTATTATTATTATTTATTATTATATATATTTGTATAAAATAAAAATGTCTATCGGACACTCATGTCCCCTTCAGAACAAGCTGGAGTATTAGGTGCGTTCGAGATGATGGCGGCTGACTTTCGCCGACTTCATAGTCTAACGTGAGTTGCAGGTGACTGCAGGGCCGGGGTATAAAAACAGCGCCGTAAAGTTGGACACATTCTACCTGCAGCAGCTTACTGTGAGTTGAGATCAATGACTGATCTCACGGCATTTGCGAAGAAAAATGCTGCGAGACCGGGCAATAGTGTGGTTCCAACTTGGTGCAGTCGGGGAAAAGCAACTGCGGCCACCGGACTCGGTTTTAATGTCATGTGACATGGTGACGTTTTGCAGCGCCGGTGAAAGTCGGACACAATTTCTAACCAGCATGACTTGTTTTAAGTCCAGCATGCATCACCTTAAGTCAGCGCTGCGCAGCGCCGCATGAAGTCAAACGCACCTATTGTCACTGAAATTTCCAAATGGCGCCATCGTCAGGTCAAAATTCTTATTTGTCCACTACTTTGGTTCATGACCAAATTCCTGCTAAACTAATAGCATTCCAGCTGTACTTTGAGGTCTGTGCTAAATAGAAAATGTTAGAATGCTTACATGCTAAACTGCAAGGTGAACATGATGCAATGCTAAACATCAGCATGTTAGCACTGTCATTGTGGGCATGTTAGCATGCTGACATTAGCATTTGGATGAAACCACTGCTGGGCCACAGTACACCCCCACAGAGCCGCTCTGGAGACGCTCGGTCTTGTTTAAAATTCCTGTTTTCATCTCTTCTATTTTCATGAACAATATAACAACCTTCCTCTGAAAGTAAAGCTTGTCCAAAGCAAAATAAGTGCACCGATTCTCGCTTTTTGGAAAGAGAGTACACAATCTGCACACTGAACCAAAGTAGATGCCTTGTTCTGTCAGCTCCAAAATAGGCCTGTCTCTGTTAATACCTTCCTTACTCAGGCTGATCGATGCAGGTATTTCTTTCCTGGTTTCAACATGCTCTTGAGGTCCTTCTTTTTTTTCCAGCTGGCAAAGCACCAGTCATTGTCCGTCCAGCTGTAAGTCAGGGCCGGCTGTTATTTCCAGCTTCGACATTCCTCCACTAGCCGACTGTTAGGCAGCTCGGCTAAGATGGTTGTTTGTCTGCACTTCGCGTGCAGTGAACCTTGATGGGACAGCTCACAACTGACAGTCAGCCTAATCACATCTTAACAGAGTTCCATCTTAGTGTGTGTGTGTGTGTATAGACTGAGAGAAAGTCAGAGTGATCTCTCTATTTCTTGCAGGGCTTACTCTGAGGTCAGGCTTCAGAACAAGTGAGATGTGTCATATTTCAACGCGACCTCTCCCATCAGTACTTCTGCATGAAGCAGAGTTCACTGAGCGCGTGCCCACACGTACAAAAAGATAACAGACACACACTCTTACCCCTTTCTTAATTCACCCTGGCTTCCTCTCTCTCTCTCTCTCTCTCACACACTCACACACACAGAGGCCACAGCGGCTGTTTGCTGCAGGGTGATTGCAGGTGGATCACGGCATTGGCAAGGCTTTAGAGATGCGCTGTTGCGTGGGAGTCGTGGTGTGGGTCTCATTTGTTGCTGCCAGGAGTCTCCTCCGACGTTAAGAGATCTGCCCCTCGCAGATCTCAGTGATTAACAGCTCAAAAGACGACTGACAGCAAAGCACAAGCCAAGCCTTTGTGTCTCTGTCACGCTGGATGATTTAAGAGTCGGGCAAAGACCCGTGGATATCTCACTCACGCTTAACTAAACCTCCTCGGCTCTCCAGAACCCTCAATCCGATCCTTGCCCATCACACGCTCCCAGCCTGCCTCTCATTAGCCTCCTCCTCTATCCATCTCTTTTTGTATATATATTTTTCACCTCTCCACTCCTTCCCTGCCTCTCCTCTCCTCTGCAGCATCCCCCCTCCACCTTGATTTCTCTAACCCTCATGCCACCATCACCTCTCTCTCACACTCCTTTAATCTCATTACCCTTTTGTAAACTCAAAAAACTTTGTAGTGTTTGGCTTTTGGAGCACCCAAATCACTTTATAACCCCACCTGCTGTGTGTTTTCTGTCTGCAGTGTCATCTGGGAATCAGCCACAGCTGCTGTCTATGCAGTGAATCTATGCGAGTCTTCACATTCAGTTTTAAAGGCAAAGCTTCCCTCTTTTGGGAATCTTCTGGAGCTTATCTATTCTGAAGCAAAACCCAGTGTATTTTTAAACTATACCATTTGACCCTGCTAATTTGACCCTTGATGAAGAATATTTTTTTCATTGAATCTTTTTTCAACACTTGAACATTTTGCAAGAACATTGCGCCATCCCTGTTTGTCACACTGCAGCAGAAGCAGCACTATTCCCTGTGGTTGCTTGAGCACCACTCTCACAAACTATATTCTATCTGTCTAAAATGTATTTTTCGACTGGGTTGACCACACAAATGTACAAATATGCTAACCAGCATTACAGAGCTTTTTTTTTCTCACCCTCCCTCAGCACATCGTTAGTCTTGACAGTGGACGGTTTCTTTCTTTTTGCTCATACATGCTCATTCTTTCACTCTCTCTAGAGAGCATAAAGGTGGACAAACCAGCTGCTTTTCTGAGCATCTCCTCTCAGTTCCATTGAGTAAAAGGCTTTCACTTAACATATTTTCTCCTTGAGGCTATGAATATTATTGATCTGTGTGTTTGCTGCAACTCTCTCTCATCTATCTTCCTTTGAGCGGCCGGTTTCTCATCATTTTCCCCTGAAATGTAAGAATTGATTAGGATCCTCGGGGCCCTGTAGGCACCAGCTGTAGCAGGGCCCACCTGCCTGTTAAACCTCTGACCTTGAGGAAATAGCATCCAAGTAGCTGCAAAGGGACTGGACCTTGCTTGTGTCTCTCTGTGTGTCCTTCTTTTCTTTGTCTTGTTCAGTGTGGGTATGTATGTGAATTAATAAATGCAAAGCAGAAAAGCTCATCCATTTCATTATCAGAAGGAGTTGATGTTTATCCCACCTCCTCCTCTTCACTGGAGATGCATTGCTTTGCTTGACATCCATTTATTCATGTAGAGCCATATACAGTACATGCACACACACATACATACGTACATATGTGCACAAAAGCTTCCTTTGGAACGATATCACGCTGTGTGGGACAATGGAACCAGCTTTAAACTGCAACACGCACGCTGAAGGAGCTGCTGAAGGAGTGAGGCACATTGCTGATCAGTTTCTTGCCTGACCACCAGAGGGCAATGCTTACTCAATGATTCCCCAATGGTGTTCTTTTAGTCTTCCTCTCCCGACCACATTTTAAACCGCATTTTAAATGCAAATTACAAACAACAACATAAACAAAGAACAACAACAGCAAAATAAATCATACTCTCTAACACCTAAGATGAGATGTATGCAAATGGAGTTCCCTTGATTTCCTTGCCCCCCAAAACAAAAGCATTTACTTCTCTGACCTCTGTCGCCTAGTTAAACATTATCTCACCACTTCTATATGCACATTCTCAAACTTCATTTTGACAGGCGTCATTTCAATATTTGTTGCTCGGTCATATTTTATTGATGAACTGCGTGCTCACGCTGGCCACGGGGAATACACTTGCACAACAGATATGTAAATTCCAAGCCTATCAATTTTTCAGACTTTTTGGTCCGGACTGCCAGCTGAATCTCTGAGGCGATCCTTCATTTTTGCCCCTTGTGGATAAAAAGATGAATAGGTGAAAACAAGCCGGGCTTGATTTTTAGACCACCGGTGATTTCCTAAGTAAATGAAGTGCTCTCCAGCACGTTGAGGGCAAAGCTGAATTACAAATAATCAGGGGGAAACATCATCAGACGGAAAGAAACAAGGTCAGTACTATTACCAATTAACTATTACTTTTTGTGCAAGGCAAGCAACAAAAGTGTAAAGGGTTTGGGGTTGGGGGGGGAGCATTCTCCTTCATTTTGGAAAAAAACAGCTAGGGAGTGTGTTTGTAGGTAATTGGCCAAGGTTGCACACCTCGATAAATCAAAGCCATGCTAGTGCTTCAAACAAGGACACAGCAGTGGTCACATTACAGCAGATACATTATTTTCAGACACATACTTTACTTCATCCACATACATAATGGCTGTACTTCCCACTGCTGGCTTTCAGCACTCCCCATTACTTGACCTCACACTGTACGATCTGTTGTATTGAGTGGCACACTAGCGTATGAAGAGCCTCCACATCAGGCTCGCCTTCAACTAAAGACTTTAATCTAATTGAGGCCTTTATGAGTCTGAACAGATTGCATTTTGAAAGTGAAAGGCCCTATGCTGAACAAAATCCTCTGAAGTCATTTCAGAAAATTCACGTGGTGCTATTTCAACTCAATGGAGAGAATTTCTGAATGTTCTCAAAGGACAAATTCTCCGTTGCTTCTGTGTAAAGTTGATCTTTACACAAATCAGTGAAATGGATCAGATTGACGTGATATAATCGAGGCAAGTTAAGACAAAGTCAAAGTCTCATCCTACCTCAGCCCCACATTCACTAAACTCAGCTCTGTACGGGGGCTGGTGTGCAAAACCCACAATATTTACAGGAAGCTTAAAAAAAACTGATATAAAAAGGCACTAAAAGAGTCCATCTGTATGCTGTGTGGTGTGCAGAAAATCTCGCATCTTTAAATCAGCAGAAAAAGAAAGCATTGAAGGAGCTGGTTTGTGACATCTCAAACAGCACAAGCAGAAGCTATTTACTGCAGTTAATACTGTATGTGTGTGTGCACGAGCTGGTTTTCGCCGTGTGAGTTCATGATTGCGCACACAGCAAAGTTGTGTAGGAATAAATCACAAGTTTTCCTAAGACAATAGTGACAATCGCAGGTAGATCTCAGCCCACTGAAGTGTCTGTGGCTGTCAGAAACAGCCCTGAAATGGAAAGATTTTTATATATATACAGACAGAGAGAGAGAGAGAGAGAGCGAGAATGAGAGAGACAGACAGAGACGGAGTGAGAGAGAGGAGTCTGACAGATTTCAGTGACAATGTGCCTTACAGCCACATCCTCAGTGCTTTTTACCCAGTGCCTCTGGTGAAGTACACACATGAAAGTGAAGGAGGCATTGCATGCAGCCATAACGGCGAATGGCACCATTACAGATACAAAACAACTGTCACCTGAAGCCGGAGTCAGCGGATTTGACAGATTACCTCACCTTACCTTCAGCACTTTGTTTACAGTTGACTCAAATGGTGAAAGTATGACAAAAATAAAACCAAAAAAGCTCTCTGACACGAGTCCATGCAATTCTTCTACCAACCCAATAAATAAATCCTATTATGCAAATCATTCCCTCTATTAGATGTAGCACTTGTAGCATCCTGAAGTTTTCTCTAAATATACCCCCACCACTCTGTTGTTCTTTCTGGAGTTGCATGAACCTCTGTCGAAAGCAATCACAACTGCAATAGATACAAATCCAAATGAAGCACATCAATCAAACCGCCTGCTCCTCTTTCTAACTCGCTCCCACCCAGCTCCCACCAGCAGAGAAAACAGCTGCGGTTGAAGTGGAACTAAAATGGGAAAGTTTGCTTTCCATTAGAGTTGGGTTTCCTTCGGAGAGCAGGCGGGTGTGTGTGCAGAGAAGCAGGGAGAGGTGGGCAGGTGTGTCTGGCTGTGCTGGTGAGGTTCAGTTTCCTAGTTACCTTTGCTACACTTCAGCTAATCATCTAACTCAGTGGTCGGTCCACCCGGCAGGAGCCTCAAATACCTCGTCCCTCCCTCCGCCCTCCCCATGTTGGCCTCAATTAGTGGGGAATTAAAGTCCTGCTTCACGGATGGGATTCATGGGGGACGCCGCTCCTTAATTACAGCAGCTCTCCATGTGCTGCTGGGGACTGATTGCAAGGCAAGACATCCCCCAACCCAGCACCACCCCATCCCTTTTTGGGGGTGTCTGGAATACAGTGTTGTTGAAATCAGCAGGCAGATGCAGATTAGTTATTCAGCTGATACAATGGCGCAGAGCTACAAGTGTCACTGTCATTTTTTTTTCAATTTCTTATCCTGCTGCCTACAACAAGCCAAGGGATAGAAGACTATTTTCTTATTTTTCATGCAGAAACAGTCAACAGCACAGCTGTGAAGGAAGTTTTGTTTGGCGGTCTTGTTTTTGTTTGTTTTCACCATGCTTGCAAAAAATAGTTAACAGGAGCTTGGATTTTTTTTTCACCTTCACTTGGGTTAATTTTCTGTGGTTTTTGCATTGTAATGGTAGAAATGTATTCAATATTTCATACCACACGCCACATAGATTTCCTCTTTAAAATGAACATAGGGCCTTGTCACAACTTGTTTTCCTTTCATGATTATTTTAATATTTTCTTGTTCTTATCAATGTGCTAATTATACTGTCTACAATTACAAAAATTCTGGAAAAGTAACTTTAGTTTCTTCATCCTCATCTGCTCCAGAGTCAATTCAGTAACTTTAAGACAGACGACTCTTCTTTATGTCCTCACTGGTCCTGCCACAAAATGTAAAAAGTCTCTTATGAAGCCCCACAGGAATTCAGATTTTGGGTACTGGTTGCTAAGCAGGTAACTGCAGATCACATTTATAAAGGAGGTTCCCCAGATTTTTTGGCTCAATACCCCAATTTTAGGCTTGAACATGTTTTCTACTTAAAATAAAGACTTGTCTTTGCTATTGCATGTGTTTTCAATGACAGACAGGGGTTTTCCTGAAGAAGGAACGACTGAAGGACATTCTAGTCTATAACCAGTCCAAACGCACATTATGTTGACGCTGATGTTCATTTGAGCTCGCCATATCTAATGAGATGTTGTGCTTGCATGTCATGCTACAGCCCGAAGTGCCAAACCTACTTGGTGTAGTCCAGAGTGCAAATCTCAAGTCATCTGGCCCGGAAAGGTACTTTGACAAGAACACAAAATCCAGCTTAACACGAATGCAGTACAAGTGCTTGCAATACGCTTTAAAATGCTCTGAATGCTCCAGAATTCGAGTAATTGCCTCTTGCTCCAAACCAAAATCTTTGTTGTGTTTGATCACTTATCAGCTCAATCAGCTGTTTGACAGCACTGGTTAGCAGATCTATGGTGATTTCACATTTTAATTTTTTTATTATTCAAATTAAACTTTAAATATGATTGAAATTGACTTGATATTAAAGCAGCATTACGTCAAATATTGTTTTGTTTTTTTGCGATTTGGCACCCCGACCGTTTCAGAATGTAATTCACCGCCGTCATATATGAGGACAGCTGTGCACGTCAATATGTTATGATTATGTTACTCACGTCCTAACATAGTCAAATAACAAACAAGTGCGGCAACACAAGACAAGGCAATATTAGAGAAAGAATGGAGTCTGCAGCCTTTTATTTCACGAAGCTCTCGCCAACATCCAGGAGCCTCTTGCTTGATCACTCTCTTTTTCCATTCTTAGCTTCCTCTGCCAGCGTCCTCTTTGGTCTCTTCGCCTCTGCCATTAACTAATGTTAAAATGAATGAAAGGATAAAAATGTTTTCCTTATTGCCTATTTGAATGCATGAAAACATTTCTTGATTAGTTGACATACTTCATCAGATTCAAAAGATAATGGAAATGGTACTGTCTGTGGTATTGGTTCTCCTCATTGATCATTTCTATACCTTTTGTGTTGTATGTGGGTCTGTTGGCTGAAGTGGCTGCAGTATTCTGGATTATGTCCATTTATGTGTGTATGTAGTATAAATATATAGCCATATATGCCAATAGCTAAAACTGTGACGTTTTATCTTTATATGTTGTCTTGGCACTTAATAAAAGAAAGAGAATTCTTATAACCGTGTAATTAAAGTTGACCCTGGAATGTGCTTTTCATCTCATGTCTGCAATGGGAAACAAATGCACACATCCAAAACTTCATTTACTCCAGCAATAGCTTCACACTATATTTTCCATTGAGTGTGTTGCCACAAATGGATACTGAAGAGCACTGTATCCGGAAACGAAGCATTGACTGAACCTACACTTGCGTCCTCACAGGGCCTCGAGCTTCTGATGGCTTGATGTGCATTCTTTATTTGGGAGGGCAGAAAATTACACAGCCTGTTTCCACAACCCACGTGTCAATGTGCCTTTTTGCGAAAAGGTTGGAATAATTGCTCTTTGTCTTTGCACCTGTGTGATACCGAAAAGCCAGAAAACCCTCCTTGAATTTCTATGAAAAAGCCCATGAGGGCCACTTGTGGCATGGGAGCAGCGGCGGGCTGAAGTGGCTGCAATATTCTGGAATTAGCAACGATAGCTGAATACTCAGGGAGGCAAGTGGGTACACATCTCCTTATGTTATTTTTACATTTCATTTCAAAATGCCACAGGGAGAAGAGTAAGAGGGAGGCATCCATAAGATGTGTCATTTTAATTTTGCTGGAACAGTTAGCATACACCTTATATCACGTCTGAATGTACAAAATATGAGCAAGATATGAAGCTAAATAGCAACTAACCTCATTTGCGTTGTCTTTGTGTAACAAATGACAGGCTTCAGCATTTGTATTCTGAGGTCGTGTTTTCCTGTCACAGCACAGATTCCCTTTGAATAGAATAGCCTTTGGTGAATAAACTACTATTTCAAAGGAGAGGCTCAGCCCTGGCCTCATAAACAGCAAAGACGGCCTATTTCTCTTTCACTGGGAAACCGCATGCAGACTGTATCCACTGCGTGGCTCTGACAAATGTCACCAGGCTACCTTTCACATTGGATTTTGCACTTGTATCAATAGTTAGGGAGGTTTCATAAATCAGATGAGACAACTTTTTCCCAGTCTTCTCTCGAGCTTAGATTTACAGTGCTGTCAATGATGGCATGACAAATGAGAGCCATTGTCAAAAAGGAAAAGAAAACCTAAAGATGGATATACGCTGAAACAAGAGGGAGGGGGCGGAGAGAACATTCGGGTTGAAAGGCGGCGGTTGAGACAGCTCCAGCTAATTTGAGCTTTTATTGTTGTTGTTGCTTTCTTTAACCTGTTGACCCCGGCTTGAATGCACATTGGCATGTTTGGATTCATGTCAGAGAAAATTATGTATGGGTAGATGTGTGTATACATGTGGAGCGTGCCACTGTGTTTGTGCTCAAGTTTGCGTACATGTGTGAATCATCACCAACCTCACAGATGAGTGATGGACAGGAAAAGGCAAGACAAACAACAGCTGCTCTGTGACTGTAAGCACAGCAATACATCAAAGGTAGGAATAAATGTAATAACTAATTGTGGGTGTGTGTGTGCAGCATATTGTCACAGATACTAACTCTAGTTTAAGGCATGCCAATCAGGAAATAATTCAAGAGAAACATGAATGGAAAATGAGAATATAGACTGAATATTAAGTGAAAGGGAGATGGAAACTTTTTCACTCAAAACTGATGGGGACTCCACGCTGACACCATCTTTTGTCTAAACCTATATTACCTTTTTTACGGCAAGCTTATTAGTGAACAATTGCTTATTTCCATATTCAGCAGATACAGCAGCACATTAGCATTCATTTGAAGTTGTGTTTCTGGCTGTCTGACAAATGTAAGTCCAATAATTATCCCTCTTTCAACTCAGTTTATGGCCTCACCAACTCCAAAATCTGGCTGTAGTTACAAAAATCATTCACCAGCTAATCAGCAATGTGCTGATGCTGTGTCTGTGTCAACTGTGTCTGTAATTTGGTGTTGGACAGGTAGAGTACAGTCAGTTTTTAGAGCTGGGAGTCCCAAAAACCCAAACTATCAGCTGAAAGACGCCAAAATGCTGAAATGAACTGAAGAAAAGGATAAATCTCTTGGATTGTAGGATTGTCAGTGCAAGTGACCCCTTTTACATTACACATATTAATTTAATCCATCATTAGAAAAGAAATACATTTCTCTAATATATTCCCCGCCTCAGGCACAAGTTTAACATTTGCCTGCTTGTTCACGCAAATAAAACTAGTGATGTGTTTATTTAATGTTAATGTTTAATACAGCCTTCTAATTAATATACATATGCGGCATGTTCAGCTTTATCCCATTTTCTCAGGTTTCTTAATTTAATAAGGCTGCCACAAGTTCTCAGTTTTTGCCTTCGTTTTCAAGCCGAGGTCAATTTTAGTTATCATATTTAGTTTAGTAGGTGGTAGGTTTCAATCACAAACGACATTCGATCCAGTTTCTATTAGAGTGCAGCTCTCTCTTTCAGCTTCAGTGGGATCTGCATGCCACACAGACATGTGTGCATTTTCATTTCGAGGTGTTAGTTGATAGCCACCTTTGTACTGGTCAGATATGAGGTCATTAGCAGGCCTGAGTTGTTAACGGCAGTCTGAAGGTCTCGGTGTCTTGATGGACGTAACCATGCCACAGATGATGACAGGGAAAATAATATGTCGGTTTGAGCTATCTGTATAATCAAAAAATTACTGGCCACTGTTTGACAAGTGATGTCTGGGTAGAGCACAATAGTCACATCACAGTTAGTGAGTGCTACAGATAGTGACACAATAAAACTATGGACACACATAGACGGTATATGTTTAATCTTAGTGAGAGAGCATGTTAGTGAGTTACTTGATTCATTGATCCATGACAGGTGTGTCTAAACACACCTGAATGTGTGTTAGTACAGGGTACTAAACGTATTGGCAAATGGTTGCACCTAGCAACATTCGTTTGGATTTGTGGTTTTGGGCACCTAATGACTATAATATAACATAAGTCCAATATTCACTGTCCTTTTAATTCTGATTTGGTCTCTACCAACTCCCAAGGAAAATGTCTCTATAGATTCAAATGCTCGTCTATCAGTCTGTGAGTAGGAGTAAGAGTGGCTGCGTCGTCTGAATATTTGAGGTTGGACAGAGGCCAGACTGGACACTTCAGCGACTCACTATCGCATCTCGAGGCAAAGCGGTATTACAAGACAGGGCTGGGCTAACTGGTACGGCAAGCTAACTTAAGTAGTTATCTCTGCAACACAATAAACAGCTGCTTGGACATGACGTCAGAACTCTTACTGCTTCATAATCTGTCAAACATGATGGTTCATTTTTTGAATGTTTAAACTAAATCTGGCCAAATCTTACACATTGCACCTTTAAACCTTATGGTATCCAGCCAATTAGATTGGGTTTTATTTGCAACGGTTTTGAGATATCCAATTCTGAAACTTCTGCTGCCACACTGATTGAGGTGAATGGGATTTTGTTTGTGCTGCTCAAAGCTTAGAAAAAAATCCATTTGATTCAATTTCACCCCAATTGTATTGGGGTGGCGGCAGAAAACTCAGAGACTGATATCTCAAAACCTCAGCAGATAAAACCAAAACTATCGGCATAGCTATGGGGGTTTGGTTGACGTGAACTTTGAAAGACAGAATCCTGTTTACTACTTCAAAATGTCAGAAAAGTGTGGGGTATAATCGAGGCTGCTGCCTGCCACGTTCACAGAAATATACACCAAGAAACAGGAACTACCATTCCACCATGATGAAATCCTGACATCTTCTTGACCATCAGCCTCAAAACAATCCTAAGGTGGCTCCTCTCACAGTGGTGTCAGACAGTAATGCCACTCTGAGTTTTGTCCGTTTAACACCCTCTGTTTAATTCTGAAAGCAGGGATGTTGAAGCTTTGGTTCATCACACAAAAATGAGGGGAAGGGAAGCAGCGGATTTGTTAGCAGCACAAAATTAAAATGTCATTATGTATCTCTATTCTTAGCTGAGACTGCTGCAGGGATCTCCCTCATCTCTGGCTTTGTTCAGAGAAGTGGCGTGTAGTTTCACAAAAGTTCACAATTTCATGTAAATCTCAAAAGGGACTAATGTGCCAACGTGACAACAGTTTCAACAGGATTTATTATTGTGTTCGCAGAATATAGCTCACATGAATGCACGGGCAACTCCCTCTGTGAAAAGGATTATCTAGACAAGATAACAGTGAGGTATCGAGATGTCAGACTGAGGTTTAATAATCTAAAAGTGATATTTTTGCAATGTCCTGGAGAACTGAAAGATTTTATACACACCATAAATGGCTTGCAGTTGAAATTGACATTATCCTGGTTTCCATGTTTTCAGTTATTGAACTAATATTTGCCCCATGCAATGCAAAGGATCATGCCCTTCAATGTACCAGCAATTGCTAGTTTTGTAATATTTTACTGGTGTGTGTTATAATTTGATTTAGTGTGAATCCATCACACACTTCAAAAATGTGTTCAGCAACAATGAAAGAAAATGATTGCAGGGTGCAGGGGTAAATATTGTATTGAATATTCTATATTCAATATGTAATATGTAATAATATTCTATTTGTGTTTTTCTCAAAATGGGCACTTAGCATAATTAGTAATGCTGTGGCAGGTCAGTCACTAAAGCATAAAAATGTCATGCAATTTCTTTCAAAGGTTTTTTGGGGGAGAAAGAAAAGCTCTTAGCTTGCTGCGAGATTTTATTTGATTTTATTTGTTTCTCCACTGGCTTTACAGGAAAGTCTTGATTTCCTTTTCTTATTTTGCTTTAAGTTTAGAGATGTGGCCACTGAGGAACATTGAGGATTTATAGAATTGACAGAATAAAAAGGGCAGAACTTGGGTGATGTAAAATTAGAATATTACCATAAATAAAAATATTACAACTTGTTTCTTACCTCTCTTTAAAATGTATAAGATTAATTATACCTTTCTACCTTCTACCTTTAGCCTACCACATTTTCCAGATTTTGTATTTGTTTTTATAGTTTTAATATTCACATTTTGAACCTATTCATTGTTAAGTGAATGGTATGCATTTATCCATATGTATAGATATTGCTAAGTTACATTGTATATATAAGTATTTTTATATTACATTAGTATTTTTTTTTGTTGTTATTTGTATTTGTTTTTCATTCAGTTTTTTTGTTGGGCCGTCAAGCAAATAAACTAACATAATAGGACTTTTGTATTAAGTTGGCTTTTAGACCATGTGGACTAGTAATAACAAAGTCCTACTGGCTTTTTCTGGAGCTTTTAACCAGCAGTCATGGAGATCTTCATGCTTACTACTGAGCAAACTCTGTTCTCCTATGAAGACAGTAAGATACAGATGAAATCTCTGGTAAAAGCTAATAACTGGAAGTTGTATTAAGATCATTTTGTCAAACTTATTGCCACAGTAAAGAATGAACGCTAAAAAAAGATTTTCACGCTAGAAGCGAGGCTGTACTGAAGGCGCAGTGTATGCTAACATGCAGATTTTTAGCAGGCATTTGCTAATTAGCACTGAACACAAAGTGCAGTTGAGGCAGTTGTGAATGTCATTAGCTTTACAGGCATTTGGTCAAAAATGATTTTGACCTGATGATGGCGCTACAGGCAAAATCAAGGCATAACCACAATAATTTATCGGGGATACATCCAACAGTTTTTAAGACATTTCACCCAAAATCACAAATGTGAATCTCATGCCGACACTAATGGAAGTCAGGGTATCATCAAAATAATCCCGCTGGTGAGGGTAAAAAAAACATAGTGTAATGAAGTGTAAAAAAGTCATGTTAGACATGAGAGCAAGGTTACAGGTTACTGTTTGCTTGTTACAAAACATCTGTTCGTCATGTTTTTGGGTTGACTTAAAGCAATACTCCGGTGTAGAACAGCAACTTCCACCATGCTCCTGGCACTTTTGCTACTGACATCAGTTGTTACCATCAGCCTAGGCCAGCTAATCTCATGTCATTCTCTGCACATATTTCAGAGAGCTCACCAAACCAGCAAGATATTTGTGTTATTTTCTCTCCATTACCATAGAAGCAGGCTGTCAGTTTAGGCTTTTTACTTTCAGCTAGACTTGAATCCTCCTCCTCCTCCCTTCCTCCCGCCGTCCCCTAGGCTGTGTCGCGGGCGTAAAAAGAAGCCTGTTGAGCAGCCATCAGTCTGCTGGCATTTGATCAATGCCCAGGTCCCTTTGTGCTGCTAAGCGGCAGATAAAAAGAGACTGTTATCAGCTCCACAGCATCAGCTGAAGATAGCTACATTGCAGTGGCAGAGCAGGCCAGTGGAGCTGAGGGGGTGGGGTTACACTTTAGCAAAGTGTCGAAGGGGAGATTCAGGGAGGGAGGGATTGGGGGAGGGGATGGGGCAGCACACTGTAGGTCAATTCCTTGATACAAGGCTTTACAGCTGTCACAGGCCCTCTGGAGAGAAACACAAGGGGGTGGGGGTGGGTGGGTGATGAGGAGATGAGGGGGAGCGACGGAGAATAAAAGAGAGGCAAAGATAACTGCAGCCACCCTCAACCTGCAGGAGAAGGAATAGTTGTTTGGTTGAACTACGTTGACTGTGAGGCAGCAAGCATGCACAGTCCAGATCAAGCAAAGACACACACATATAGAAGCTAAAACAATATTTGCGTATAAAAGGTATGCCCACACACACACTCACATTACAAGACATCTATCTATCCAAAGGATGTGCCTGCCTTGTTATAACTAAATGAATACAACCCAAGTCATAGTTATCCCATCAAATCTACTTTTCTGCCAACATTAACTGTCTGCAGTCCTATCAAACACTGCCCCCTCCTCTTTGAAGAGTCAATAAAAAAGCATTGATTGGTGCGTTTATAAGATCTCCTTTCACAAGGATTTTGTTGACAATTTTGTCAACACCCTCTTCTATTTGAAGGAGACAAATATATTCAATTTATGGCACTGCTTTGACTAAAGCAAACAGAAAAACTTTATACTTGTAAACAGCCTAATGGATTGAAGTGTCCAATTCTGCAAAGCAACGGATAGTACAAATGAACGACACTGAAGAATAAAACGGATTCTGAAGCAGTGCGTGACAAGCGGAGTAATGACACGATGCTTGGAGGGCTTTCTTTTTTGATGTGGATTACTGGGAGCGACAAAGAAAACAATGGTATGACAAAAGTCTGACAAGACGGCAGGTATCAGCTGCTATTAAAGACCCTGAAGCGCAGACAGAAATAGTTTCTCACTCCCCTAATTTACTCTGGATGGGAGGCGAGGATAAAGTTTCCAAAATCGTTTCACAAGATGACGGCTTATTTAAAGAGCGTTAGGATCAAGCCGGGAAATATATAGTCAGAAAAACACAACACAATCCAAAAATGCTCAAATTCTAACAAGGGCTGATTTTACCATTAGGCAAGGTATGCAACTGCCTGGGGCCCAGACACATTTTTGATGAACAATTGTGATCAGCTCTAACTGCAGTGACAAATACACTGCGTTACCTGTCATTGTTTCACAATAAAAAGCATCCTGTGATTCACCAGTTGATTAGAAATGTTTGGTTTGCACAAACAGTTACATATATATAAAATATAGTAATAGATAACAAATGTGAAAAGGTATTACCCTTTAAGCTTTAAGATTTTTGTGAAATCAAACCTCACTTTCGATATTATTTATGGTTGATATTTTTTCATTGATAGCTGTTCAGTGGATTTACATTCTGTAAGTATCTATAATTTACTTTCCATTGTTGGACAGTGGCAGAGTGTAAAATGCCCACATACACACAAGGGATTAACAGGAAATGTTGCATGTTTTAAATCCAGCTTTACTGTCTGCAGGTTTATCTCCTTAACATCAGCCTCAAGTAAAATTTCAAGCATTATCAACTTAAATATCAAAAAGAGAAAAAAAAGTATTTCTGCATGGAAAAAACAGACAAAATTCATATTCATATTTCCAACAACAATATTGCTGAGAAAGTGGCAATAATTACCATTCCCCAATTTGAAAGTATGATATTCACAGCGGAAATTGCTAAGTCATTTTCATCCACTTAGGCAGCTTTTCTCCCTTGACAACGGGTGCAACATGACAGTTTGGGAGAATGTTTCCTCCATTTTCTAAGATCTGCTGCGATTGACTCTGCATGAGAGCTGGAAAAGGACAAGGTAGGCAGTAAGGACAGGGGGTTTGTGTGTGTGCGTGTTTATTGCTAGGTAGGAGGGTCACTAATTGGTGAAGGTCTTTCTGCTGGAGGGCAGACTGTCATGGAAGCAGAAAGGCACACTCTTATATTTGTCTCCCTCTTGTCTTTGTCTCCCACTTTCCTTCTGTCTCTTTTGTACCTCATATTGTCTCTGGCTGTCGTCCTTGTTGCCTGTTTTCTTCTGTGACTATTAAATGGCCTTGAGTATCTGTCAGCAGGGAGCCTCATGCACGTTTGCTTTATTTGTCCCAATTACATAGACAATTATAGTGCAGTGACCGACATTCACAGTGCATTCACAGACTTAATGAATTAAGACTAAGTGTGGACATAAAATGCGCTCTCACTTCCCACCGTCCTTAATTCCTCAGTTGTGAAGATTCACTGAATGGAAGCATTTTGTACCTGATGGAAGCAGTTTGAAAGCAGGACAGGGAGGGTTCAGAGATAATTTTACAAGCCTGTTTAATAAGACTCTTGTCAAAACTGTGTGTTTTGTGTGTGTGTGTGTGTGTGTGTGTGTGTGTGTGTGTGTGTGTGTGTGTGTGTGTTCACTTCTACCAATTGCATTGTAGATCAGTCGCTAGATAATACGCCCATGAAACAAGCAGAGGATTAAACTTACAGGAGGACGCCATCATTAATTGTGTATAGTTAAATGTTAATGGGCGTGCTGCTGCCTTTGAACACAGACGGAGGAAAGTAGTATAAAAGTGCAAGAGCAGAGAAAGGGCGAAGAGAGGGAAAGAGAAAAGAGAAGGCTCACAGTTTTTAACCTTTATTTATGCAGAGAAGGCTGACTGAGGGAGCTCTTTTTCAGCAACCTTCCACTCATATTTAGACCCAGGTCTGCTTCTGCTGGCAGCCCCACTCCCTAAAGGCATTTCAGTGATCATTATAGAGGGAAGGAAGTGCATTAATTTGTTCACTTCCCCCAAATTTAAAATTTCCCACCTTGACAGGAGATTCAAAAAAACTTACTGGGCTACCTCTAAAATTTAAGCTATCAAGCCAAGTCCAACTGGTCATGCAGGCAGCTGCCTCACCTTCAACGTCACCTATAACGACATTAGAGGACTTTTAGGTGAACATTCAGTGACCATTGCAGGATAATGGCTAATGTGAAAACATCAAGCAACAGTAACATAAGCAGAGAAAAGCTGTAAAGTCAGCAAACCGAATCAGAAATGTGAGCACAGCGAGACAGCAAGTATGATCAACTGGGCTAAAATCAGCCACCATTACTAAGTAAGGCAAAACCCCTGACTGAGCAATTGCATTCTTATCTTTTGTCCTTCTGTTTAAGATTTCTTTCCATTTTAAGTTGGAGACTGTGTTATTATCTGTGCTTTTATCAAAGGTCACATAGTCTAGCTTTGGTTGTAGGTATTAGATATAGTCTACAGCCATGCTAACAACTCCATGAGGCTGTTTAAGCACAGCAGTCCTTAAAAAGAAATGCTAAAGCTAGCATGCTAACATCCTCACAAATACAATACTTGTATAAAATGTGTACCACGCCAACCATGGGGGTCGTTTAGCATGTTAGGATGCAAACATTTGCTAATTAGCAATAACCAAAAGGTATAGCTAGCTGAGGCTGAATGTGATTAGTTCAGGAGATATTTGGTCATAAACCAAATTACTGGACAAATCAAAAGTTTGACCTTTGGTGGCACTAGATGAAAAGGGACCATCAAAGTTATTTTGATTATATAATTATAACATTCAACAATTCTTCCACTTTGCCCTTACCCTATTTCTGAATTTCAAACTGTGGGCCCACCAGACAATACAATTTGCTGTCCACAGGGCTGCAGCTTGTATCAAGGTTAGAATCATGTACGAGAAGGAAAAGAGACTGGAGAAGGACATGTTGCAGGCAAAAGTGAAGTCTGCTGCCTTGTTTGTGTGTGTGTGTTAGCAGGCCACACATCAGGCGGCAGATGGCTAGTAACGTTGCCTAGGAGATTGACAGGCTTTATCGTGAGTTGGCGAGCTTCCATCCACCACTTGTCCACCATGTGACACGGCCTGTCACACCACTTTGTCACAGTGGGAGAGAGGTTCTAACACATGTGCAAGCACGCATGTACGCATACGCACACACACACTATTTCAACTTTTAGATCAGGGTGTAAGAGAGGGGGATGAAGACACAGAAAGACAGATAAAGAGTGAGAGGGGGAGAAATAGATTTCTTATTCACTGGGGAGAAAAGTGAAGTGTGTTCACAGATTTGAGGGCCATTTAGAACAAAGAGCCACATCAAAAATGAGCTGTTTTCTATTCATGAACTGAACTAGAAACTCCCAGTGTGAAGGGCAGAATAGAAAGTGCACAGCTGCCTACTGATTTAAGGGATTCTTAATTTGTAGGTCTGAAATTGTAGTCTATTTCTCTCTCTCTCGCTCTCCCTCTCTCTCTTACACACACACACACACACACACACACACACACACACACACACACACACACACACACACACACACACACACACACACACATAATACAAAAATACATCACAAAGCAAAATACATCAGTGAGCCCTGCCATTCCTTCCGTGCTTGCTTTTCCATATTCTTGCCAAAAGTAATTCATGATTGCCGCTAGAGAAGCTTGTTGTATGTGTACATCTTAATGTTTCTGACAGCATAGCATTTTCATCCAAAAGAGCAACGCACCAAAAGTCAAGTGTTAACAACACTGTTGTGCTTGTAAATCGCTCAGTTTTAATGCCGGATATATGTAGCGCAGCTACAAGAAGTCTTAATTCAAAAGAAATTATGCTTTATGCTAAAGGGCAACCAAGTTTAAGTCAGTATTTTAGATGGTCAGAATCATTTTCTGGCAGTACTTGAAACTTGGACAGAAAACTGCATGGTGTATATGTAAACAAATGTCAAGTCTAATGATTTTCAATCGAGAAAAATAGTTTTCTCGGACAACAAACTGGTTGCTTCAGGTCGAAAGCTTGCCTTAATATACAAATAAAGCTCGGCAGAAGTTGGAGGGTTGATGTTCGCTGGAGTCAAATTATAGCAACAAACTAGGTCAAAGATAAAGGTAGTTTTCCCTTTGATGTAGGCAGTGGTGAAAAAACCAAAACAAACTCTTTTACTTTCTTCACAAAATGGGATTTTAGGGGCTGATATCATGCCAAACTGGACGTGAATAGAGATGAAACAGAACCCTTATCGTCTCAGGTGGCGCTGACATCATCATGTTTATAAGTTGATGGCTGAGTATTGAATATTACCTGGCCATTTTTTTTTGTCAGCAGGAAATAAAATCCAATATGACAACTACATGTGAGCAATGAAACCTCTGCAACCCTGCAATTTTTAATTTATTGTTTCAGCTCTATCAGACAGGCAGTGATTTACTTTTAAGTTTGTGGTCTGTGGTGGCACTATATTACACCGCATAACACAACAACTCAGAGAAGAAAATATTAGGATTCACATACTTTTACTATGGTGTTTCATAATGTCTTCACTAGACAGCACAAATATTATTCACTCAAAGGAGAAAACACAGGGTTATTCTTTTAGTCAGGTAACTTTGTATCGCAGTCTGCACCTTTCAGGGGTGTAACAATTCACAGATTCAAAGTGATAGATGCAGCTGCATCGATTCAGACAGTATGTATCTTGCCAAAAGGTGGGACAGAATCACAGGTGGATGGATGCAGCCTTGTTAAAAACTGACAGTTTGGTCTTTTACACCATATAGTGCTTGTGCCCTCTGGTATTTTATGAGGACCTGTTAAGACTTGAGCACATGCTAACAGATGTATGAACTACAAAAGCGTACTTTTGGGATTTGTTGGATTGTACATGTGGGATAAACATTTATTAGTAATACACACGGTATATGATAAAGTGGGCGGTGGAGAATCCCTGTGTGGCCTTTTCACCTGCAATGACAATAAAAACTGTTATATACAGCAACAAGAGAGTAATAATAAAAAAGACCTGTCAAAAAATTATTTTGAGCTGACAGACTATGAACAAATTTTAAAATAGATGCTGTCATCATGATTGTTAAGATGTGACCAAAGCCTATATTTATTACTTGTAAGAATTGTACCCGAAAGAGCCAACTTTGGGGGTATCAAGTGACTTGCAAGCCAAGTGTAAGCACAACAATCTACTATATTGATAATAATAAAATAAAAATACATGAAAACAAACAAATGATAGTATATTGACTGAAATGGAAAAATAAAGAAAACTGAGTATGAAAAATTCTAATGTATTATTCATAATGACCAATGGATTGTGCAGTCATTCCATAACTAAATGAACTGCAGACAATGGATCTACAGTTAACTAATTTAAGAGAGAATTCAGGAGCATTTTTAAGTTCTTTGACATTTTTAAATGGTAAATTAGAAGTAAAATTTCTACTCTGATCTTTAACATAAGTCCAAAATTTCATTCTTGCCTGCCTGCTAAATAATCCCAGAACTGTTTGTTACAAAAAAAATTGCACTGCATTGTTATACCTTATTGAACAGAATCAAATAGATGACCAATGATGAAAATATCATTAAATTTAATTAAATCCTGTCATGGAGTGCTGGACTAATATACAGTAGCTATTTCTACAAAGGACAACAGAGTGTAAAACATGTTTATCAGAAAGTATGAAGTCCTGTATATTTGCTGAATTGCTTGTTGCAATGATATGTAATATTTCAGACTCTGTCAAGTAGAAAAAATCAATTTCAGCAACATCATAGCTACATTTTCTCATATTTGTCAAAGTGTGACGCAGTATTAAAGGAAATATGTTGATTACGGACAACAAATCACTTTGGCTTTAAAATAAACACCCACAATCATGTCACAACATTTAATATTATGAGTACAAGAATGACCATCATTCATCATTGCTGGCTGTTCATTTTTGACAAGCCATGACAGCTTAAGTGTCTCCTTCCCTGGCCAACATCTGCTGCTACAGTACCCTATACAGTATAACTCCACATGGCCTGGAGCAGTGTTGTCTGCTCATATGAGCTGTAGTCACAGACTTACCATCTCCAGGAGGAAAACAACTCCCTGAGTGAATTTCGAAATAGAGAACAAGGTGTAAGGAACACCATCACACACGTTATAACAGCTTTCAAAACACTCACATAAGTACAATAAACCTCAACTGGGAACAAATCTTTCACTAAAGAAATACAAGACTCTGACTATTCCAGTCTACAAAATGTCTTGCCCTCATGGTCCCTCTTTATCCACATGATTGCATTTATATAAGTGGTGTTTTTAGCTAAATGCTAACATCAGCATGCTAGCATGCCCAATATGACAAGAGTAACATACAATATACTACAATCTTTACCATATTAACCATCTTAGTTTAACATATTAACATGCTAACATTTGCTAATCAGCACAAAAATCGAAGTATCTGAGACCTTTTACTAGGTTTGCACCTCAAGTCCAGGCTAAAACGGCAAAAATGAAGTCCTAAAACAAAGAAGTTTGAAAACGCTGCTGACCCCATTTTTTGGTTTTAAAACTCTGGAGAGCATCTTAGTGCGTACGGGCAAAAATGGAAGACTTTAGAAATGATGCCGCAGACGCTCATGTTTGGCTCTCTGATTGAGTCTCATGAGTCAGGCAAAGCAGAAACACAATGCTACTGACAGAGTATTTGATTTGGTGTTTTTATTAAAATATTTTGTACCGTGCAATTGTTATCGGTCCATTCAAAATTAAATCTGGTGTAGTTCTTTGTCTATAGTACTTTATTCTTTCGCCAAATGTTCTGTATGGAACAGACGATCTGCTTCATGTTTTCACCAGCACATGCATGCGGAAACGGAGTTGGGTGGATGGGGCCTTAGTCATGAAACAAAGTATTGGAAACATTTTGACATGATGAAGGAGCTAGATGTAAAAAGAAGGGATCAATTGTGTGGATAATCTGGCAACTCAAACAAAATACTGCTAATTGTCAGACAGTCAGTTCAATAGTATAACCCTATGTAGTGCTGTTTAGGCTATCGATAAAATGGAGAATAAGAGTATACCAAGGGCATACATAAAAAAAAGATATGGGCAAATTTTCACAAGAAGACTATATGTTGACTTATTTCTGTATTAAAAATTTTGGAGATTTTTCAAGCACGCTCTAACAAAATTCCATTTTTTAATTGTTTACTACATTAGTCTTTCATTTTGGGCAGTGGAAAACTTAATTTCCCTACTCCATGAGTTTTTCTATCTACATCCTTTATGTCTTTTACTTTGTGTTTCACTTTAATATAAATTCATAATAGAAACTAACGTTTTTACAACAGTTAATGTTTGCAGAGTTAAATCCCAGATCTCTAGAAGACTCTGAATTGAAAGTAAAAGGCACTCACACTGCTATTTTTCGTCTCAATTTCCAAAGGGTGGGTGAGATGAAATCAAATCTTCTGTGTGATGTATCATCAAAGACTAATAGCTACACTTGAGCTTGGAAGACTATGCTAATCCACAAAGTAAAGTGAACCTCCAGGTACTGAATTATTTCTCTAGTTATGATTTTTGGATATTATGAGACACTTTTCTCTTGCTTCCAGGTCCAACATCTGCGCCCCCCAATCACACACACACACACACACACACTACACACAACCTGTACACTGACACACTTCAGTAATGTTCTGCTCTTTATATCCTGCACTTCCATCATACTTTTGCAGTTTGTTGCTTTAAACGACTTTCCCCATACCATTCACAGGGGAAAGGTCGTGTGACATGGCTACCACTGTCACACCTGGGACTGGGTGAAGGCCACACCGTTATTGATGGCACTGATGGCACTACCAAACAGCCTGTTTGTAAAGACATTTACTGGTTGAACCTCCCAAGAACTGAGCTCAAACTGGGAAGGTTTACTCTGCCCTTTCTCTCCATGGGGAGAGCAAATCTATTTTCATTCAACTAATTACCAATGAAATAAACTCTTGTCAGCAAGCATTTAAGGATAGAAGAATTAGTGGCCACAGCCACTAATAAACTGTATATATTATGTAACTCCTAGGTTAATGTAGTTTTCAACTAGTCCATATACTGCATAATAGAATTCCTGAAATTCAGTTAGGGCCACTGAAAAACCTGTGGTGGTGCACTAAAACCAAAAGCCATATCTGGCCACCCATAGGAATATTTTCTGAGGACGCCGCTGAATGTCGGCTGGTTGGTCCGTCTATCACTTTGGTCCAGCCAGTCTGGAATATTTCAGCTACTGGATGGATTGCCATGAAATTTTCTACAGACATTCATGGAGCCGAGAGGATAAATCCTAATGACGTTGTGATCCTCTGACTTCTCCTCTTGTGCCACCATGAGGTTGACTATTGGATGGATTGTTGTGAAATGTCGTCCCCTTCAGAATGAATAATTCTGTTGACCCCCGGACATCTTCTAGTTCCATCTTTGTCTAATAATATTGTTTATGACTATGCTGAGGGGGCTGCATTCCCCCCTATTGGCCAGATTGAAATATGATTGGTGGAAATGGTGGAAATATGATTTCACATTTTAGATCATCTCTGATGGAAAAAAATATTATTACCTATATTGTTGAGACGGAATCTCTGTGTCCTAAATGTTCAGTCTTACCCATAATGGTTTTAAAGAAGCCATCACTCTTTCTCAAAACTCTGACGCTCTTTTCTTTAAAGTATGCTAATGTTCTTGTCACCAAGTTGCCATCCATTCCCTAGCAGTTATCATAAGACCTTCTGTCAGAAAATATTATAGAGGTACACAAGTTGGGCTAATGGAAAGTTGGTAGACCACATTATTGAATTACACTTCACTTCATCACAACTAAATAAACTGTACTGATGATGCAGTGATGATGTTCCCATGGAGATGCCTTGGTAAAACTTCCAACAGCTTCTTACTTGAGTGTCCCATAGCCTTGACAGATAAGATAAAAGGTGTGTTTCCACCACAGGAACTACACCCCGGAACTGTGTTTCTACTACAATGACCAGGGTCTAAATTTAGTTCCACGGTCTTTCTTTTACCCCCAAAATAGACTCTGCTCTGGGGGTAGTACTTTCCGAAATTACCGCTAATTTGGATGGGTGGGGCTTGCCATGCAATGAATTTCTGAATGGTCGAGTAGAGGCTCCTGAGTCAAGCATTTAGGGTGTTGTGCTACTATCTCTCTTTTCCACCATTATTTGCAAGCCACTAAATCACAGGTGAAATACCACCCACAAGTCTCGGCGATGTGGGCCTGAGATCGTACGTCGGCATTAAATTTGTAGCTCGGAAATAGCAGCCAGCGTGCAGCGGTGTGTTTACAGGTAACAGCTGATGGAGTTAAGCTGAATACTCGGTCTGGAGTAGTTGTAATAAGTTTTCATCAGTTTTCATTCAAAGACCAGCTGATTCACCAGCACTCATGACACCGACATGAGTGCTGTGAGCTGATCTGCAGCTCTTTTTGGCTGGAAAATGGACACCTTTTGCTATAATTGCACCTCCTGTCCAGACGAAAACGTCGAAAACAAAAACCTAAAATGGAGAAACGGAGGGCGTTTTGATGCGGACAGGCAAAAATGGAGGACTAGAAACACAATGCTACTGAGTTTTTGATTTAGTATTTTTATTAAAATGTCTTGTACCATGCAAATAACGCCTAGGCCTACACTTGTAAGTTACTGTACACAGCACTGTTTACTTTGCGACGACTCCCAGTTTTTTTTCTGCTGCCACAGCCGCTGGTTACATTCAGTAACAGTCCCAGCTCGTTATTGGTCCATGCAAAAACAATCTGATGTGGTTCTTTGTCTGTAGTACTTATTTATTTTGCCAAATCTTCTGTAACAGACCATCTGCTTCAAGTTTACACCGGCATGCACATGTCCAGTGTACATGAACGGCCACTAGATGTCGTTTTAGTATCAATCTAGAAACTCTGTCTCTAATTAGCCACCTGTTTACTGGTTACCACTTATTATTTATTCACTATTCTCTATTTCAGTGCTGTTCATTCTGTTATATTGTCATATTGTATATATATCCTTTGCACTATGCTCCATTGCACTGTGCACATGTATGCATACGTGTATGTGTACCTGTATATCACATCCACCTCTGACATGTACATAATAATGATATGAATATCTTACTCCTGCATCCTTTGCACTCTGCTCACTGCAATATGTCTATATTGTGTTTTGTTCATAGTGTAATGCTGAACCTTTCTTGTGGCGTTAACTAACTATGTAATGCTGGGTAGACGAGGTTAAAATAAGAGCATGGGGACAACTTTTTCAGGAGAAGTGTGTCCACTTGTTTAATGATCCATCACACTCCCGCGACCGCGGAACACACGCAACAACAACTGTTAAAGATCACCTTCCCCTATCACTCCGCCAACCTTGGCCGCTACTAACTTTTCAGGCAAGGTGCACCATGTAATGTAGTTCCTGTTAAAGGTCAGAAACAAAATACAACATATATATATAGTTAACATTAATTAAATTATGCACCTTATTTCCGTAAATGGAGTAATCTATAAAATAAATCTTAACAAAATAAATCTCATTTGTGTTGTCTACACTGTAGCCTGTGTTTGATTTATTTTATTATTGTTTTATTGTATTATTGTCTGAGTAGGCACATCGTAAGCATTTTACAATCCTGAGTCAAATTCCTCATATGTGTACACATACCTGGCAATACGGCTGATTCTGATTCTGAGAAGATCAACTCTGATGCGCAGCTAAAACGCTGGTGTGGACAGAGATTGTATTCGTTTTAAAACTCAGTTTTTAAACTAAAACGGAGTAGTGTGTGGCTGGGGCCTTAGTTCCTTGAAAAGTAAATCCTACACTAAATGTCTTGGGTACTTTTGGTGGAAACATGGCTAAAGAAACAGTACTTAAAAACAATGTTTTGCAGAAGAGTGCACCACTCTTCTAGAAAATAATTTAAAACTGCTTATCACCTTTGGAAAGAGGTTTACACAAGGCCCAGACAGTTAAAAAAGACTAAAAACTATATCAGTTGGTGCAGAATGAAGCTATTTCATTGATATTGCTCACTTGTACTGACTCAATCCAGCCTGTTAATAGTGAGTAATGATTTCGCAGGTAAAATCACCAGAGATTAATGTTAACAGCATTTGGCCATGCAGCACATATGCAATAATGATATTAATGGGCAGGCTGGTAGATGCAAGAATTTCAGTAAATTCTTAAATCAATATTTTTTTCATTACCTACTGCATCGCATGTTCACACCCTCTAGCAGCTGAGGTCAGAGGAACTTGTTTATGTACAGTATGTGTGCAGGCATGCGTCCTTATCTGTGTCTGTATATGTCTACAAACACATATGAAATGCGCCATCATTGCCTTCAGGTGTTCTATCCCTGCGCCTCGTCAGCAGCACGTCTATCCATCTCGCTGAAGGGGAAGGCATGACGTGATGACCATTTTCATAATTATGTCCCATCCCCATCATACCATCATTCCACTACATACGTTGGTGTGAAAGGACACCACATATTCCCACCTACCGCACGGCCACACACAGGCATCAATTTGCATGCTGGTTACACACTCAGACTATAAAGGCCAAGCCTGTGACTAGCAGCGCCCCATCCTTTAACAATTACAGATAACAAGATGAACATTGGAAATGAAAAGTCATCAGGGTTCTTTCAGCCGAGCGTGAGTGACCATATCGGCCCCCTCCATCTCTGTGTTAACCTTGGCTTTGAGTGTGCTCTAGTCTGCCACATCTTTATTGGCATTGAAATCAATGTGGTGGCGGGTGTGCGTTAGGCTAACACCCCCACTTCACCCCCCTGTCCATATACACACGTATACACACACACAATGCTTACTTGTGTTTGTCATTTTCCCAGCAACCTCTACGCTCTCTCATTTTTCCCCCAGCTCCATCTGCTGGGGTTGAAAGGGTTTTAATTTTTGATCCAATCGCCGCTCTTTGGCTTGTAATGTGGCAGCATACTGTAGCCATAAAGAGCAGGGCTGTAATGTTTGTGTGGGCTCGGTGTTAAATGCTACCTGTCCCTGTTAAGCCTGTCTGGCCATGCAGATAGCCTCCACTCACAGGCATTAGGCACAACTGGAATAGTTCTCATCTGCTGCAGGGAGCATGGCCGTGTCTGATAATAAGGTGTTGATAGAGGGCATTAACTTGATGGCTTCTGCAGCCTGATATGCCAACAGACCGTGGGCAAGGGCACGCTCAGGGAGAGACAGAGAGTTAGAGACAGAAGACAGTAGTCACACGTCAATTCACATATCAATCATTAATTGATGAAAAAAAGCCCCACAAACACAATGAATAGATTTACTTGCAGATCTGGATCGAATTTTTAAAGTAACCTCTCTCAGGCTGGACTATGTTCTGTAGGATGCGATTAGAGGTGACATGCGTGCAAAATGAAGATTATATTGTTGTTGGCTCCACTTAAAAAGAAGAGCAGTACATCATACATTAGCACAAATACAGTTTCAGCCATACAAAATGGGAATTTCATAATGTGAAAGTAATATTGTTTGATTCATTCAGCCAATTACTGCTTAATGCATCCATACTCTGGTTCCAATGTACAAAAATGTATAGCCGTGCGGAACATTTGCTCTGACTGCACAGGTGAGAGTATGTCTGCTCATGCAGACACCCAGCGACAGAAAACATTTAAATACATACATTACATTTAAGTTTAAAAACTGTGTGCAGATTTAAAAAAAAAAAGAAGATCAGTTTCCCTTGTAAACGATGAAATGCAAGAGCGCAGTTTCAGTTTTCAGAAAGATCTACTGTAGAGACTGTTTCCTAAAAGCTCCCTGGGTTGGCTGAGAAAATAGCCTAGTGTGAATGGAAGGCCAAATGATTTGGGATTTATCTGACTTACTATGAGTGTCGGCGAAATTTGACATGGTAGTCATGCTGTTACTGTATTGATTGTTATTATTTGACTAAATTTACTTTTTAGGTACATAAAGGTGTGTAGATAGAAGACATACAGTGACATACACAGAGAAGTAAATATTGAGGAGGGAATTGTGTGAATGATAACAACAGATGCCATAAAACACTGGAGAGGCTTGGAGTGTGGACAGTACTGAGAAAAAAAAGAGAAAATAAAGACAAAGTCAAACAAAGGGAAAAAAATAAATCCACAAAAGGGCATAGTGAAAAATGCTCCTCTCTCTTTTCAGTGTCCGGGCCACTCGGAAATCTGATAAGCACATATCTTCCAAAGCACTGCCGCCTCCACTGCCATTTCTACAGACTTAAGGGAGAACACGGCGCACAGTGTTTATCACCCCATTGCCGTCATTAGGAATCACACAGATTAGCCTTGACATTCTCGCAGATGAGAGGGGTAACAAAGGGAGCGAGCTATTAGCATGCTAATGCACATCAAAAGAGTTCAGAGCGGTCCTTTCAGCCAGGCTTAAGCCCTGTATTCTGGTGAAAAGTGCATAGATAATACATTTCTGAGTCACCTGTGAGCATGTCTGTGTGTGTCTTCTCAGTCCATGTGTGATTGCATGCTCAGGTGGTTTCACAGTGCCAATAAATGAGGCTACATTTGTGCTACTTAGTGGTGACAGAGAAATGCTATTAAGACTAAAAGACAAAAAATGTTCAACTGTTCACCACCAGCTATTTGCGATGGTCATTAGGCAGGCAAATCTTCCGTTATTTGCCTGTTACTGCTGGTTGTTAGTCTGCCTTTATTTTCTCACAAGATGGCAGTGTACCGCCTTGGTTTCTTTGCTCCAGAGGGAAAGAACCCGGCTCCTGTTCAAGATCAAGTCTCTTTGTTTAGACTTTGAAGTGAAAGTGATATCAGTTGAAGCATACAAAAGCTGATAGTAGCGTCTTTCAATCCTAATAATGTGCCGCATAGAGTTGTGCGTGGTCTTATTGATTGGACAACTTGGGCTGAATAAGAAACAATGGCTTTGGTAAGTGTATGTTTGTGTGTGTGTGTGTGTGTGTGGACTGAAACAGCTCATTGAGTGTATGCGCGCACAAACATAGACATAGTATTTATGTAGGTGCAAATGTGCTTCAATTGTCTTTCTAGTGATACGCATGCACCATTGTCTTGTGTTACTCTGCATTGATAATTTCAGCTTCGTCCTTTGTTCATGCAGCTGCATCGTTTGTTGAAAATGAGGACAACACGCCTCAAATCCCTTGCTACCCTAATATGGCTGTAAGGGAAAAAAGGAAGAAGATGGCATATTAAAAAAAAAGCCTCAACATGCAATTCTTTAAGTATCAGTCTAATCCTCAGCCTATTTCTCGTTTTCTAGGATAAATGGGCATTAAAAGCCTTTAGTCAAATGAGTCCATTATTTAGGCCTCTTAACGACAATCCTGGCCTTTTGAACATGTCTTCAGCGGCTCTCCACAGAGAGCATGTGATCTGTGTTCTTGCTGAATGACGCTGACATACAATGAGATGGCAAGTGTCTGGATATGCATCAAGCCAAGGAGATAAGGCACTCTCTTTGGGAGAGATCAAATAGGAGAGCCTGGAAGAGCCAGAAGCGTCACACAGTACACAGCTACACTAAATGGTAGCTGAAACAAGATTCGTACCGTGTCTGCCAACTCTAAAACAGAGTTCAAAACAAGTATGGTTCTACTTTTCATATGGCATATGTTCTTTATGTTTCGCGACTTAAAAGCAGCAAAGTCACCTCAAGACATGGGGGAGGTAATGTGGAATCATAAGCTATGGGCACTGCGTTTTGATTGGCCTATGTATGAATGGAAAAGAACTTACAGAAACCCACTCTGCATAAGGGAACAGTTTCACATTTTGAAATTTGTCACACAGAGTGGAATAACACACTTCATTTAAAGCTGAACTGAGTTCTGTATTTTATTGGTACCAAGAACAAGATATCTACATTTGATTTATTTTTTTCTGCAGCAAACAAGCCCCCTTCATTAGTATTTGTGGTGTGAATGTTTGGTGCTGACTGACACAGTTGGCACTGATAATTTGATTAGTCCCATTTGAGCACTACGTTGCTTCGTGACTGCAATGCTCTGATTTGATTCACAGAGTAACTTACACAGTGCAGGTTACAGGACTTCTGTTTTACTGTGAGTTTTGACAGTATGATCAGTTCATAACAGCTAGAAACAAGAAACAGAGACAGCTAACACTTGCTAGTCCAACTTATTAGGGTTGTGTGGGACCAACACACCACTTTGATTGAGCTGCCAGTGACTCTCAGGTGTAACAGTAAGCTACTAGCTTCCACTTTCCTGGGCTCTGACAAACTTTGAATACTAAGACAAAAGACATGTTATATCGTCAACTGTATACACATCACTATGTGGGCTTGTTTCAAATGGATGACAAAATGGCTTGTGTTACCATTTGTAGGCTATACAGAGCTCCAGTCAACCTCTGCTATAGGAAACAACCACTCAGACCTGAGACCTGAAGCCTAGACCCTGTTTCCTCAAATATGACCAAAATGGTTTGTTTTGGGGTTTTTTAATAATTTTTTGAAAAATGTGAAAATATGCACAATAAATGTTGCATCATTAGAGTTTATATTTCCTTACTTCGGAAGTAAGAGAGAGTTTTAAGCCAAGAGGCACAGCAAGCTGCAACTTTCCCTTTAACAGATGCTACACTGTGGATAAGCAGGTGACCTCCATTAAAGAAACGGAAGCCCTATACAGATAAATATAGAAAGGTGAGAGATAAGGAGGATAAACCTGTAGTATAATAGGAAAAAAATGAGAAGATGGAGCAAAAACCAGAGCAGAAGGACGGATTGTAAAGGACTACTTGTTTTTCTTACTATGATATGATCTATTTGCCACATGTCACACTCCAGATGTTGAGACTCTAAGTCCCTTTATAAGAGTAGCAGACCATCAGAACATCTTTCTCTCCTTGTATTTATGTCTTTCTCTTTTGTCTCTTCCTGTTTTACCCCCCAAAAAACCCACCACCTAACTGCTGGTCAGTTGCCATCAATCTGGAACCCAAGTGCAAAAGTATCGACTTTTCCTTGTCAGCCTCTGCAGATAGATGCTGGCTTATTATTTTGGTTCAGCCCCCAAATATCAAGGCGCTATAGTCTTGGGACTCTTGGCGCTATTGATTAACCATTAAAAGGCTCACTAGCCTTTGGCTGTGTGTCCTGTAGAGTGTAAAGAGGCAAAACACACACAGAGGTGTTGATGGTGAAAGCACTTTGCGTCCTGCATTCGCTGTGGCACATGACCTTTCAGCTGGACAGGGTTTAACTCTTCATGCGCTGAAGGAGCTCTGGAGCAGCGTCGCCTGCGTCTTGGAGATGCTCAGAGTGTACTCCGTGTTTTCAATGTCTCTTTTCATCAACACTCAAGTGCCTGCAGTTATAAACCAATTTGAAGATGTACCAACACTCACCCAGTGAATATCCTTACCACTTACTTACCACAGCAGTCTCACCACAGATATCTTGTAATATGATCCTACATCTACATAGTCTTGCTCTGAATTGCACTGAAAAAGTATCTAACTTCATATGGATATTTTCCTATTTCCATATGTGAATGTATCCCTGTAATACCTCATTTGAAAACTTGGATTCAGTCTCGGTAAAAGTCTATCTTTTCTAAAGAGCTCCGGACCGCTTACTCCTTCCTCTTTAAAGGACACTGAAAATGAGAGAGCGTAGCAGGGAAAATGACAAACACAAGTAAGCATTGTGTGTGCTGCTCTCGAAATGTGTGCTAAGCACTGACATAGTTGTCCTGATGAAAGTACCTATGGTGCATGCATGTGTGTATAGATGTGCGTGTGATTAGGGGTTTGAAAATATAGCCACCCTAACCAATAGTGTTACTGTATTGCTTTAATAATTTAACGCCCAGAAGAAAAACAAACTTATCAGCATCATCCTAGAACCTTAAATGCTGTTTAATCAAATCAGCCAATGGTAAAAATGCAGTTACGTGGGTTGTATTGACTGCTGGATACATCTACTGCTAAGTGTACGCCATTTAAACATGGGATTGTAATGATTAATGTTTAATTCCTAAGCAATTGAACACTGGTAAGTCTAGGAGTAAGAATAACATGCCAAATGAAACCCGAAAGTTAGCTTTACAATACCACAGACATGCGTCAGTGGTTGTTGAAATTATAAACAGTTTTACATTGATAGAAATTAGTATGAAAATACAGTTAAAAGTAACAAATGTTCTCACGTTAACACAATAAGTTCCTTTAAAAGGGTTACAGCCATGATGTGCATATATTTGATAGGACTTTAAGTAGCATCAAAGGAAACAAATGTAATATAAATGTATGTGCAGTCATACTTATCTCAACTTACAAGTTATAAACCAAACCACAGTTTCCAATTCATGACAGCACCTTTGTGTCACATAAAAACTAAATTTGTCTTGGCTGGCAAACACTTTGAGCTCTCATAGTCTCTGCGCCAAATAAAAACAGATTATGTATGCTACATGCAGGCAACTTTTCCTTTGTTATTTTTATTGGCAAACACTGGTTTAGGAATTGTCTGTGGTAACAAAAGCTAAAATCAAGAATAAATGGACCCCCCCCCCCCCAATATTTATTGTTTTGTGATTAATGAAGTCTTCCAACTCTTACAAAAAGCCTGGCAAACAGAAAACTGGGTTGACAGAGACATCATTACATCAGAGCTCTTCCACGTTTTGCTCTTGGTCCAGCCACAGCCAGCGGATGATCATTTTGCACAGCACCTCCGACCAATCAGGCCCGGGGGTATTATAGAAGCCATCACATCCCATCTATTCCCTTGTAGCTCCCCTTCAGCCGCTCTCTTGCCTGCAACTTGGCAGACATGCAAATGATCCTGTCAATATCGTCTTCGCCCCGCACCCCACTACCCCCAACCCTGCAAATAAGTCATGCCCATTTGCTGAAATGGGGGGCTGTGACCCAGGCTGCCTGTCACACCACATACTGCTTCTCCTTAGTCACTCTGGAGATAACACTGACATCTCAACTAAGGGAAGGAAGAGAGAAAGGGAGAGGGTTAGAGATTTATGTTTGGGTGCATTTATTCATAGGATAATAAGAACTGCTTTGGCAGCATTTAGAGGAAACCATTACAAATTCCATGTCCATACAAATGCATATGTAGAGGAAAACAATGACATTCGTATATCTGTTCCAGTTTTAACCAAGCCTGGATGAAACTCATTATAAATGTTCTAATTGAATGGAATAATCTTTGTCTGAGGAGTCTTAGTAAAGGCTCCATACTCTATATAACTTTTTAAATCCTTTAGCATTACTATAATAACACGCAATCTTGCTAGAGAATGTTTTGTTAAGTTTTTTCTGTCTAGATTTCCACAGAAAATTATCAAATAACAAACAAAGTGTTTGACAAAGGGAAAACACATTTCTGCTTATTAAAAAATAAATTACAGAAATGCTTTATTTGAATTATATCATTGAAGCCCATTGTCAATATTGTCCCGAAGCAATGTTAACCGTGATTTTGGAGCCTCTACCCCTTGCAGGTACCGGGGTCTGCACCAGCTCGGCACATATTAATTTTGTAATTTTCTCCCATCTGAAGATGCAGATGTGCTGAAGCTTACTAGAGCTGGATAAGGAGCATCTGTGACAATCTGTCTTTAAATTATTCTGGAGATTTTCAAAGGGATTTAACTCTGAGTTCTGGCTGGGTGACTCAAAGGCATTTCATATTCGTTGTCAGAAGCCATTCGAGTGTAGAGTCAGTTGCATGATTAGGGATGTCCTAGACATGAATTGTTTCATAAAACTATGCTTTTTGGCAGGTTCATTTCAATATAGGGCCATTGTTTTGATCCATTCTTTGTTCCTGGGTTTTTTATAGGCCTCGCTGATCTATGATGCAAGTCCCGGCCACTACATGACACTGCCTAGTGTGGATGGTATCAGTTTGCAATAGACACAGGACTCAACATTAAGTGTGGTAGTAACTGCAACATCTCCCATCTAAACTACTTTTAAACCAACCTGCCAATCTGCGGCTTCTTTGTCTAAGACCTGACCTGTTTTGACCTATTTTGGTCAAGGTGTCTGAGTTTTGGTCAGAAAACCATCTCTATAAATAACTCCATATGTTTAGCTTCTCCAGGAGCACAACATTAACGATGGCAATGTCAGGGCAACCATCTGTCTGTCATTCATCGGCATTGTCACATGCTAGCTGTGAGGGTGCTTATATGCTAACGTGTCAAATGTTAATATGCTAATAACATGCATGTTAGAATGTACGTTAGTTAAAAAAAATAAAATGGTGTAAAGGGGCTGACCAATGACTGCTCAGCTTTAAGGTGTTGGCTTTGAATGTGTTAAACAGGGAGGAGCTCCTCGATGTGTGTGTGCATGTGTAAGGATGGAGCACTTCTGTTTACCAGGCACTCTGCCTTCAGAAACAGCCTTGTCTTCACCTCAGAACAACAGGAGACATGACAGCCATACGGTCCCTCTGCAGCTGGCTAATTGTGTGCAACATGTCTGTGGAGTGGCCGCTTCAAGCCCCACGCCCGCCCTCCTCTACTGTGTTGATGGTAAAAGGAGGAGACATGTTCTTGTGTGTAAAGGGTCGATGGTCAGAAATTGCAATAACCATATACAGTAGCTGTGGTTTAAGGTATTGTGGCAAATAGCAGCTAGAGAAAGTAGTGGAATTGTCCAAAATTTTGCACTGAAATAAGATATGGGTGGTGAGTGACAAATAGTGCTACAAGTAGTGCGTTATATTTGACCTCTGCCATTTTATTTGAACATTCTTAGTGTTATTACCTACCTATAAGTGGAAGGTGCAAATTGATGTTACTGTAATCTCAATGTACGACTTGCTGTGAAGTGTGCTGTATCTTAAAGGGAACAGTGAATGAATGAATTAGAGAGTCATTTTAGACACAGCCATGTAAATGAATCTACAAAATTCACCAAAACCTCACCACAATACAGTTTAAGACAACTACTGGGCAGTGTTTTTTGAGATGTGTGAACACTCAAGATAGGATATATATTAATAATTTTTTTGAGTATTGACAACATTTGACAATTTCAGTCAGTGTCATCAGTGTCAAAACCTAATAGCCTGATTTCTAAAAAAAATTGCCATGAATATTTATGGAACCAAAAAGTTACACTAGATCAGTTTGTTAGTCCACCACTGAAATGCTGTAGCCACCCTGCCTGTATCTGTGGCTGGTTACTTTGGTCGGTTAGCCGTGCTGCTTGCGGTCCTGTTAGCTTACTCAGCCCCGGGTTGCCAAGAGCCAAACCAGGCAAGAAAACCACCGTCGGTACTGTATTCTCAGTGGTCAAACTGGCCTCTGTCGGTCTCGGAGGCTGTGCTCAGTTCTGGTCCAGCTGCCGTGTTCACACACTGGGAGCTGGAACCAGTCTGCACAGAGTGTGCATGATGGGGTGGGGCCGTAAGCACACATTCGTCGCTACTGGCGACTGTAAACGCCAATCAATACCTGCGACACGTTGCTCCCTTGCTTTGTGTTTTTACAGAAACACGAACATATACCATAGACTGTATATAAAAAACATATATGATGGCAAATAACACTGCATTTTCTGTTTCATGGAAACTTTCTGCTTGAAGTAATCCCTATGAGTAATCCCCGATTTTTCAAAATGTAAGTAGTCTTTATTTCTGTATTGTATACAGTTGAATACAGTTACATTTTTTTGGTATCCTGATTACATAATGACGTTACATTTAATCCGTTACTCCCCAACCCTGTCAAGTCTGGTTTCCAACAGCCATATATTGGTACTTTTCTAACAACATTGGCGCTGATTTGTTTGGATTGTTCTTTTGTCTTCACGGTGTAGGTTTCTTCCAGGAAATTGACCTTTCAGATACAGCTGTATTTAAGCCAAAATCACTTGTGACACCATGATTTCACACATGCAATCTCCATTATGTGACAAAATAACTGTTTACATCATTATTTCATAGTAAATGGGTGCTCTTCTTATTGATATTTGCACTTAACAAAGGTCGGTTTGTGGAGAACGTGTTCCACTTTAACATTAAACATTCTTTTTCTTCTGTTACATACACGTATAAGAATGGCCGAAATATATTGTAACTATTAAAAGTATATTCTGAAACACATTTGTAAAAATGTACGTCTCCATAAAACGCTGAAGGGTACTTTTCGCGTAAAATACTTACGCTTTGTCACTCTTTCTCAAATCGTCGGTATATGATGCCCTGAGATGAGAATGGGCTGAAACCTCACATCCTGATATAGGTCATTTCATATCCCAATTACGATATACTGTATATCCCGATATAGAACATTTTGATTTTTCTCTATTCTGGAGAAATCCAATACCATGATATAGAGTGAACAACAACACAGCAGGTAATGGAACTAGCTAGGTTGTAGGTTAGCAAACTGTTACTACTTGCTGCTGCAAAGTACACATGAGAGGACGAGACGGACCCAGAGCAGCACAGCAGCTCCAGACAGCAATACAACTCTCCTGCTGCTGTAGCTAACAACAACAACACCACGTCTTGGTAAACTAGAAAGTAAGTGGAATGTGTGTGGGCAAGTCAGTAAACGCTACCTGACACACACATCATGGCTGGAACGGCTGGAGTAACGTTAGTGTTGCGTTCCTCTCTTTGAGCTCCTCGTTTTTGCTTGCACGCTCTGAGTCCCCCTGTTCAGTACTATCCAATTATGAGTAAACTTCAATCTTCTCCACCTTTGTTTATTCTTAATGCAAATTTCTTCCCTGTAACACCGGGAAGTGTGGAACTTAGTTTCAAGTTGGATATTAGTTTTATGTTGAATAGTTGACAAATGTCTGTCGAATATCCAACGTAAAAACTAATTTTTGCGACACAATGAAATAAACATTGTCATATTGCACAGCCCTAATCAAGATTAAATGATAAGTGCAAAGAAACAGTGGAAATCAGAACAATAATAGAAAATGCATGAAGTAACCTGTAAAAGAAATAAGAAAAGTAAACATTGCTTACAGGAAGAAAGTAACAATGTGTGTTTATTATTCTGCGAGTGTATGTGTGTAAAATACATGGTGGGGAAAACATTTTACATAGCCAAGTAAAGAGGAGGAAATAAACAAGAAGAGAAAAAACTCTGGCCGGCTGAGGCTGCTGGTGGGAATATACCAGCGTCAAGTTTAACCTTCACACTAATAATGCAATAGACTGATCAAAGCCAATGACCTACTTTCTGTTGCCTAATTCAATCTAGCCCAAATTTACCTTGAGGGAAAGAAAGGGGAGTTCCGGAAAGGGGAGGAATCCCTGGGGAGGAATCGTGATGTTGGGGAAGATGCTATAAACATCAATGGAGAATGAAATAAAAAACAATTGTGGCACAGGTAGACACCCCCCACACACACACACACAGACACACAGACACAACCCTTTATTGTGGTGTTCATCAAACATTAACAGTAAGAGCGCATACCATGGAGGAAAATGTTGCGCTTGGAGAACAGTGATGATGAAAAGCCCCCAAATGCATCTGACAAGGAGTAAATATTGAATCGAAAGATAAACAAGGTGAATGCCCTTCATTATTCATGCCAATAGGGAGACAAGGAAACGTGATAGCATGGAAAACAACATCCTTTATCTGTCTGGTCAGCTCATAAAGCAAGCGCCCTCTCAGACACACTGGAGGCGAGGTCAAAGTAAAAAATTCACACATCAGCATGGTTTTACAGTCTGTTGTGTTTGCAATATTTCACTACTTAGCAGCATCTAGACCTGGTAGAAAGTACTGATGTGTTTCAACATTATCTGACATTACCGGTTTTCCAATCCCCACCGACAGTCGTGCACACAGAGGCCTCTTTAGGATTGAGCCACGGAGCACTCTTCATTCTATTCATGTGATGCAGTATCTTATTGCTAGCTGCTCTGCATTCAGTGGGTCCACTCCCCTAAGGTCCATGCTTGGGATGTAAGTCTGGTCTACTTTGATTTCACGACTCTTCTCCTTTCAACATCTTTTGTAACACAGCACAGTGTTTCTGTTTCCCCCATCCAGGCAGCCTGTGTTTGTTTCCCATTTGGACATGGGTGTCCTGTATTTTAAAGCACAACCAGGAAGTGATCCCAGTGTATAAATTTAAAATATTTACTAAATTATATTTCTGCATTAAGTGATTTATATTGTGCAGACAGTACACTCACTTGGGCAAAGAAACAACAAGCCACCTTAAAGCAGCTATAACTGATATTGACGATGCGAAAACAATGTGGCAACGCCTGCAACTTTACTGTTTGAGTTCACTCTCTCTGCACTCATAGCGTTGTTTTCAACTAAAAAGCTCTCAAAACCCACTGTACTACTAGGACTACTGTATACTACCTGCTCAGCACCAAACAACTGACAGCTCATATCTTAAAATGTCTGATTTGAAAGAGAACATATTCTAATTCTACCTATTGTAATTATCTGTTAACCCCCCTTCCTTTCTATCTGGGATCTCTCTCTCTGTATGGATTGTTTGCTCAGAGTGTTATTTGCGATGCTTTAACTGTACGCCCTCCCTTATGCGTTTAGGTGCACAGAGAGCTGCTTTCTCTACTCTGCTCTGTGCTGGACTGTTACAGTGCGTTACCATCATCTCCCCTTTTCACAGCAATTGGTTTTATGTTGTTTTCTAGTTTCATTCCCTCTGGGTGAATATCAGGTATTGTACTGTCAGTGTCATCTTTGTGTATCTGGTGTACTGTGATGAGCTATTGCTTCACCTGGGTACAATGACCGCCAATGACTGCCATGATCACTGGAAAGTCTCAGTGTGACACCCCTTACAAATGCACATCACTTTCTACCAACTCTGAAGATACTGCATAATTGCAGCTGTTAGCAGTGGTGTTGGTAAATTTGACTTCTTTTGCAATGAGGCTTACATAAAGTGGCCAATCTTGCACCAAAAATATGCTTATTACCTTATTTACATACATCCAGATAGCACCAGAGCACAGAGATGCTATTTTCTTGGCAGCACAGTTAGGGGTGCATTTCACCCTTTGCAGGTGCTTTGAGAATTTCTTTTTGTCTTATTTGTGCATGTTTAGAGGCCTCAATGCTCTTGCAATACTCTGTTAGCAAATGGCTTGTGAGCACAGTGGAGCATTTACTAGCAAAAGAGCCAGATATTTCCCTCAGCAGTTGGTAGAGACCACATTAGAGACCAAAAACAGAGCTATCACAACCCCCTCCCATGACTCCTGTGTGACAGCCCAACCTGTTCTTATCTCAGGGCGTCACATCTGAATGCTTTGTCACGACTCCTTGGCGTCTCTTTGTAATGCCCCGAGTACCCTTGAACATAATTTTTGTACATGTAGGCTCTGCAGTCAACTTTGTAAGAATAACCATGCAACCTCCAAAGTTAGACTTTCAAAATAAAAGTAGTGGTTAACATTGTGAAACGTCACTTGGTTAATGTTGTTTAATGTCCCAGTTTGTTAGGTTTTAGGCACCAAAACCACCACAAGATCATTTAGGAAAATCATGGTTTGGCTTCAAGTAACTATCACATAAGTTAAGTATCGTAACTAGCTGGACAGTAGAGCTGGCCAGCAAAGTCACTAGGGCGCTGGAGAGAGGAGACGATGGTTAGAGCCAAGCTTACTCTGGAGGGTTTCTCAGGTGGTGGCTCCAGTACAAGGCTATCTAGCTCGTAGGCTAGCAGTCTGGGTGCAGCCTGGATCCAAAGACAGGTCCAACAAAAGAAACCAGAGCTAGACATCCAGGAGTCTCTACTTAGTCGAGGGCCCCACTTCCTGGGGGGCCTGAAAACAGGGAGATACTCAGGAGCTGGGCTAGCAGGATGTTAGCAGAATGGAGACTGTCTGGCTGGCATTGAGGACACAGTCTTATAAGTCAAAGAGAGGACTGCTTCTTTATGACAGTCACTACAAGCTTCCCCCCCTCCAAAACTTCACATAGTCACACAGTTCATCTGAGTAGGTGTCTCCTGATCATGGTCAGATAATTCTAAATAAATTCTAAATAAATGAGACAAGGAAAAACAGATGGAACAAGAAAACACAGAAAGAAGAAATCAAATAAATACAGCCACAAGAGGAAGGGTTTAACAAAATAAAACAGGTAATAAAGACACAAACCCAAAACCATGACAAACACTGAGCTTCATGCGATTGTTGTTGCACCATGTGACAAAACTCCTCTACACGCCTCCTCATGTCTATGTTCATGCACTGTCTGAGTTGTAGAGAGTGAAAAAGAAAGGTTCCTCTACTGTCTCTTAAGGCACTGTATATTGGTGTTGCTTATCACAACCTCAATGGCACTTGTCTTTCTTGACATACTGATGGTATAGGCAGCTAGGGATAGGGTGGTGGGGGTGGTGATGGCGCAGAGGCTAACACACATGCCTTTAGTGTGAGAGACCCAGGTTCAAATCTCCACTGTAACACATCCACCAATGTGTCCCTGGCTTTGGATAAAAGCATCAGCTAGATGATAAATAATGGAAGTTATAATAATGGAATAATGGAAGGTCCAGTATTTAGGATGCAGTTGCACTGCCAGAAGCTTCTTTGGTGTTAAAATCCCGGAGAAGGTGACAGCAGTGGATCTAGGAAAGCAGTTGCAGGGTACCGTGGTACCTGAGGTACCGCAGAACCAGCCTCTCAAAGGTTTTCATTAGATAGTCATTATGAGTGCTGAAAGTCCTTTCTTTGGCACCGCAACGATGCAGGAGGTCTTCCATAGTTTAGGGACCTTCCTCAACCTCAAGGTAAGACAGAAAATGTGCCAGAAGGCTGTTGCAAGCTGCCCTGCATGTGCTGTAAGTATCCTGGGATTGATGATGTCAGGTGATGCGGAGCTATGGTCAGGGAAGGCTAGCGTGAGGTAGGTCTGCCCTCTGGAGATTGGGGTTTACTGAGAGAATGGGAGGTAACCATGTTCTTGATGGGGTGGAGAGCAGAGTCTCCAGCAAAGGTGTGAATGGTGGCAGAGATGGTGAGTGGGGACCTAGACAATATCTGAGCACACAGGAATAGGGGTTGTGTCAGCCAGGTAGCAAATTCTAGGTCCCCCTGAACTCCAGAGGCAGGATTTCAGCAGCCTGTTATCCGTTTCATCCCATTCCAGACCTTCTTTGAACAGTTCTGTCCTAATTTGATCTCAGTCTTCTCCCTGTAGTTCTTTTGGCCTCTCTGTGTCCCCTATAGATCTGTTTGGACAGAACAGAGTTCCTCATGATCCCTTGCCATGAAGGCGTCTTCTTCCTGTAGATAAGACCTTTCTTTATTATTCCACAGTTTATTGTTCTTGAACAGTGCACTCTCTGAGTATGGCTAGGGAACAGGAGCCGTATGAGCCCTTTACACTGACATACTGTATAAGAGATCCAGGATTTTATTTCTCATTGTCCACATATTGCTTGAAGTTTGTCAGGGCAGGAGAGAGGGAGACATAATTGAAATTCCCATTGATTGATTGAAGTCACTTTGCTCTGATGATGCGATGATGTCCCATGCGCTCTCAGCCACAGTAGTTAATGGAATGTAATCCATCCATTGCTAACATGAACTAGCTTGTTAGTTATTAACGAAACATCAAAACCCTTTGCTAGCAGAAGAAGATGGAACCTCCGTGCATAACTGAGAAAAGGACAATCACTGTGCCCCGCTTTTAAAGTTGACATAGCTGTTTTCATCCTCCCTGCCACTGAAGTGACCCTGCATCGAACGGCACCCAGGCTTTGTCAGGATCCAATCCCAGAGAAACTCGGACAGACACCTCTAGCTGGACATCTGCACAACTACTGCTACCTACAGCAGACAAGTAAGAGGCTTTTGCAGTTGCATTATATGTTTGCAGGTTGTTTTCAGGCTGTCAAACTGACTCAAACTGACTCGGACATGAAAAAAAGATCACACAGTACAAGTGAACCGCTGCATCCCCTGACTACTGAGACAAAAGACAACAATATTAATGATAACACTGTTCCTGTAAAGCTGGTAGGCCTTATTCATTATTACAATCATTAAAAAGCAGAACAGTAGGGCTTTATTACGTTACATTCAGTAGTAAGTTAGCTAAAGCCAGCTGTGTATTCATGGCTTAGCAAAGGGTCAATTGTATTATTACTATTATTATGTACTGAGCTCCCTTGTTTTTTTTGTGGAATGTACGGACCGGCACGTCCCCTATATTGCTGTTTCCTACATGCTCAAGCATGCTGTCCAAAGTTGCACTGGTGCCCTGTTGTTTATAGAGCTCGGTTATTGTCTCTGTGACTAGTAAATACCTTTATCATAGTCTAAAGCAGTGGACGGCACAAGGGGGCCCGCAGGCCAGAACTGGCCCGTCAGCAATAATAATCCCAGCTTTGATAGCAGAAATATATTGGTGCTGAAATAGATTTCATGAATGTTACAGTTACTCACATAATCACCTCCTCTTCAGTGATTGTGCCTCTAAAATAAAAGCCTGACAACGTTTTCTGCAGAATTGCTTTATTTTGCATTTATAGAGATGCTTTACTTTGAAAAGTTCTCAAAAGGAAAGACTCAAAAGAGTTTCTGGCTTGCTTGAGCAGGGATGAAAATTAACACCCGCCACCGGGTGGACTTTGTGTTTGGCAGCCAAATGTTGGAAGGCTACCTGCCACATTTGCGGGTAAATATATTCTGCATGTAATTTCTACATGTCGGCTGTATCTTTTTTACAAAAAGATTGTTCCGTCTTTCTGTCCCATGTCTGTCACTAACTTTCCCTGCTCAGAGGTGATTAAATCTGTTCATACCTTTCAAAAAGCACATTACCCGGCAATACCCCCGTGAAAAAAAGACACAGTGAAAGCAAGTATTAGGAGCTAATTACAAAAGTTGTACTAGGAGTGTTTTTAGCCTGTAGCTGGCTAGTTGGCGGTGCAGTCAGTGTCTGACACACTGTCAGATCTTCTAATGGTCCTGCTGTCCTCCCCAGAGATCAAGGAAAATGATCCATAGGCTGTATAAAAAATGTTGATCCCTCAAAACCTGTGATTCTGTGGCACCAGGACTCAGTCAGAACCAGGAGGCCAGAAGAGGGTGACTGTAGAAAGTGAGCTGTCTGACGAGGAGTGATAAGATTTCAGTTGAATGATTAATAAGCATCTTGTAATTTTAGAAAATAATTTATTGTTATATTTTAAGTTCATTTAATAGCAATAATATAATTTTGCTTCAAATTTCACTCTGGCCTCTTCTTAGTATTTGACATAATACTTTATTATCTCCATAAGATATCAATATCTCAAGAGGACGGAAACAAATGTATATGTGACACAAAAGGCAATTTATTATTTTGGCTGGTAAAAAATATGTTTGGCTGGTGGATTTTTTCATTTACCAGCCACCAGTGAAAGTCCACTGCCGGTTCTTGTGTGATGAGGTACTTGGGTACTATTATCACTATTATATTATATACTACTATTATAACAATAATAATCTTTAATAATTATCTTTATTTACAACAATAATACAGCACTTTCAAAAAAACATATTACAAAGTGCTTTTCCAAATGTAAAGACAATAAAAACACAAACAATAGCTACATATACGGTCTAAAACAAAGCCAGCGCCCAGCAAATGAGTTCAGGTCATTGCGCTTTGTGTATAGTTGTTGACCGTGGTAACTAGATTCTTATAGACACTGCATAGTGACCTTACTCCATTCCATCTTTCTTGTACTAAAATGTGCACACAGATACACTTAAACACCACGGGACATCTGTAACTATGTATAATCAATAGTATCATTAATATTTCTCGAATCATTTGGATATTCAGCTACAAACCCTTCCTGCCCCTACGTTAATCCCCAACACTGTGAAGACAAGCAAATTTCACTCTCTGTAGGCACACTGGCTGTTCACCATAAGTGGTTAGTTCTGGTTCCGGCGGTTAGTTCTAGGTGGTTAGTTACTTGTTGGCGAGTGACCTCACATTCCCCATAATAATCAATATAAGAGACGGTTTAAATTCCCTGTCCCTTTTGATCCTTTATCTGACCTTCACACTGGCTCTCTTGCTGTGGCCATAGTGTCTCCAAAACACAAAAAGGAGAAAACATCCAAAAACACCACAACTAAAACGTTGCAGCTGTGCATACAAGCTTAGATAAAGAAAGTAGACAAATATATTCAAGAAAGTAGTAAACTTCGGCAACAAGGCACTGTAAAGAGAGAGCTGCTGGAACAGGCTAGATACCACTTGGTGCTCAGAATTCGAAAAAGATCTGTGGTCTGTGAAGGTTCTTAGCAATACAGGTCATCATTCTACAGAACCAAAGAAGTCTCTTGGACGTCTTTGACTATCTTCAACCAAGTCCACTTACGCTTGATATTTACCTTTCTTGGGTGGTGAACATGTTAAACATTGCACCCTCTAAACATCATTATTATTAACATTGGCATTGTTAGCCTGTTAGCATTACAATATTAGCATTTAGCTCAAAGCACTGTGTGCTGAAGTACAGGCTAACAGAGTTGTTGGCTGTTGCATTTAAACAATGCTCGACTGATACTAAGGGGCCCAAAGTGTGCCAAGAAAATATCCCCCACACCCTTACACCACCACCACCAGCCTGAACCGTTGAGACAAGGCAGGATGGATCCATGCTTTCATGTTTAAATGCCAAATTCTGACCCTACCATCTGAATGTTGCAGCTGAAATTGAGACTCATTAGACCAGCCAATGTTTTTCCAATCTTTTATTGTCCAATTTTGGTGAGGCTGTGCGTATTGTAGCCTCAGTTTCCTGTCCTTAGCTGACAGGAGTGGCACCCGGTGTGGTCTTCTGCTGCTGTAGTCCATCTGCTTCAAGGCTTCAAGGCCTGTTCTCCTCTGACCTCTGACATCAGCAAAGCTTTTTTTGTCCACACAACTGCTATGCATCACTGGATATTTTCTCTTTTTGGACCATTCTCTGTAAACCCTAGAGGTGGTTACGTGTGAAAATCCGAGTAGATCAGCTGTTTCTGAAATACTCAGACCAGCCCGTCTGGCACCAACAACCATACTATGTCACTTAAATTCCCTTTCTTCCCCTTTCTGATGCTCGGTTTGAACTTCAGTAAGTTGTCTTGACCACATCTACATGCCTAATTGCACTGAGCTGCTGCCATGTCATTGGCTGATTAGCTATTTGTGTTAACAAGCAGTTGAACTAGTGTAATAAGGTATAAAGTGTACAGTGAGTGTAAAAAGCAACATAATGTTACTTTATGAATGAATATACAAGCCATCATAGTCAAATGGGTCTATGTAATAGTCTAATAGGGCAGCACAAGACTGGACACATTCCCACACTAATTATTGTCAACAAATTTCAACATTTAAGTCCATCTGTATATCCAGTTTGCAGTACATTCCACTTGTGTAAGTTGTATAAATAGAATATACAGAATGTGCTGCAAACTGGATATAAGTACGTGTATGTGTGTGCACATAATTGCATGCTCGTTTGCCATCGCATGAATGTGTGGGAGTACATGGATTGGACGGAAATTGTCTGCCAATCCATCTTTCTGATCTGGGGCCAGATACCAAGGTATCTAACACCCCCCTGATGCACACACACCCACACACACACACCTCCCTCACCTCTGTCCAACTTCAACTTGGCAGCCATTTACACAGAAGCAATCTTCCTCATCATTAGGCCGGCCACCTTCTGTGAGAATACCAGGGGCAGCGTGACCCCGGTCTGTGCCAGCATCACCTTCCCCCTCTCATCATTCCCACTGCAGCAATACAGTCCAATTGCCATTGTTTTACCTAGTGCCATAGTCTCCTTCAATGTGTCCTGCATGCATTTCACCGACAGTGATTTACAGGAAGTGGCCAAGTTCAACACCAACCTGAATGAGAACAAATTTCCAAAATATGATTATGGCAGGGTAGACAATTCAGACTGGAACAACTTTGTAAACTATTTGTAAGGATCATATTTAGGTCACTATACCATAAGATTCTGATAATATTCACACAAAACTAAAGAGTTTTTTTTTCTCACAGATTTGTCAATGTTACTACAGACCATTAACCATTATGCAACATCAACAGGTATGGTAATTAATAAGTTGAACTTTGGATCTGTTTGATTGTGTCTTTCTCTGGTTTTCTTATTCATCCATTCATCTATACATCCAATATCAATCAACATGTTAACATCTGGTTTACAAGGAGGCTGGAAGCCTTTTCTTTGATTTACTGTAAATTTGCTATGATTTAATGATGAGTTAATTAAAGTGTGAAAATAAGTGCTTTAAAATAAATATACATTTCTTATATATATTTTTCTTATATATATTTTTAACGTATCAAATGACAATGTGAAAACAGTGTGACCATATGAAGTGTTGCTCGCAATTAATGAACCTACAGAGAGCTATCAACCAAATGCACTGTGGTTTTCATTTTTCGGCAGCAACAGGCAGCAGTTTTTAACTAGAACACTGTACACCACCTTCACAGCACTAAACAGCAGACAGACCCATATGTGACTCAGATCTGGTCTTTTTAAAACAGTGTGAACAGGCCAAGATACATCTTTTCCTTCGGATTTGGGCGTCTTTCATATGTGGACAAAATCCGAAACAGATCGGATCTTTTTAAATGCGACCTGATTCTGGACACTCAGGTCGTTATTGATGCAGACTTTGACTTCACTCTGAAGTAGCTGTTACAGTCCTGCTGTAGACACAGCCACGGTGAAGGAAAAAAGCTCCACTAAAGCCATAATTAAGTATGTGGCTCTCTTCCTCCTCTATCTTGCTATGATCTGCAAGCAAATTCCCTTTCTTACACCTGAAAGACAGACACCACGGACTGGATTTAGGTCCATTTTTTCCCAACATTCCATCCACAGTCCTTCCACAGTCTGCCGTTACATACCCAGACCACCACCACTTTGAAGGACACCATTGCTATATTTTTTTTTGCCTCTTTACATCTTATCTCCATCTTGACTCTCTTTCTTGCTCTCTGTCTCTCTTTCCTTCCCAGACCGTTATGTATGCTCCTATGTCCAGTGATCCTCCTGATCAAAAAACTGCCACTGTTACTTTTTCATCATATTCCAACATATCCCTTGGTATTTCATTTGTCGCCAAGCAGAGTTTTGGGCCATCGCTTGTGTGTAGTGCAGGGCTTCTCTCAGTGCAACAGTGGGATAACTCTATAGCACACAGCTCATGCTGTGTTTTGTTTTGTCCTTTTTCCTCGAGGCTGTGTGCATTCATCTCTATCTACTGCCTGCTCTGCCATAGTCGCTGCGCTGTCGCCTGGTTATCGCTGAGTGAAAACGTACTCCTGCACCCTCTCAGGCCAACTAATTATGGACTTTGATTATTCCCATTTTGTTTTACTGAGTGCGGCGCTGTCGCCAACAGGCGGGCCGGCAGAAAGGCCAGCACCATTGATTGTCTCAGTTTCGCGCCTAATTGAGCCAAATGGGAATGGCTGTTGCCAGAGTTCACTCTTCTCCAGTGTTTACATGCTGATCCACCAGAGAGACATTCATTACCGCCTCGCTGAAAACTCCTCTAGACACACGCACACACGCATACACACAAAACACACACACACACTCATATACACTCACATTGTGTAGTCATATTGATAAAGGGTTGAAGTTCTCAGTGATCTGCACATACAGCTGGGCCTGCAGATGCTACTGGGAATTAATGCTGTTTTGTAATGGTGCTCGGGTCTACATCAGAGAGCCATTATTTCTATCTCTATCTCTTTCTCAACATCACAGTCTGTATGTTTGCTACTGTTCAACCCACACTGGCTTAGAATTCCATACAAGGGAGGATGGTGAAAGATTTGTTGTCTGACAGTTCACAACTCATGCGTGTGTAGTTGCCTTCTTAGACATGTTAATTGTGGTCAAGCCATTTGACATAACCGACAAAGAGGTTCTCTGAAAGCATTTCTTTAGGGTAGTACCCCTCGGCATGACTTTTATTAATCCATAGTCCTTTTGCTGAAAATTCAAATACTCTCCTTTAATTAAAGCAAAAGCAGTGATAGTTGTCCCAAGTTGTGTTTATTTTTAAATAAGGGTACTTTTAAACTCTGCTTCTGAGGTGATTGCGCAAACAGGTGCCAGTTCCTTTCTGAAATGCTCCATTATGTCATAAAACAACCTCTAAAGAAAAGGCTTCTCTCCCGCCTCTTTAGTTATTAGGTCACAGAGAAATCTGTCAGAACATTTTAGATTTTTAGTTTGAAGTACTGTAAGTATAATGCCATTTTTAGTTATGGCTCCTCTCCACTCCCTTTACCATTTTGAAAGATAAAACTGTACATTTTGACATTTGGCACAAGTGGAGAGGCAGCAAGGAGGATTCTAAACACAGACATTGAACTGCTGTGGTAATACATGTCTGAAGCATGGGTTACAGCACCAGTAACATAATATACATTGATTAGGTTCATCAAAGCCACTATGTGTAGAATCTGTATGTGATTATAGCATTTTTAAAATAATTCTAATAACATTTTTATTGCAGAAAAAAACAAAAGAATTCTAATGAAACTTGGCACAATCTATGATTCTTTCAGCACATTAAATATCACCATATCTGACATGTCAGTGGGTGCAGTGTGGCAAGAAAGCATCGTGCATTGTCATCTGCCAGTGTCCTTTTTGAAACTGCAGGGTGGGGCCAAAGTTTGCAATTTTCAAATTCTACTCATGGCTTTAAAGCTAGCCTGGTACCAGACCTCTAAATTGCAGCACATATCTTGACTTGTCCAGCAATTTGGCATTCAAAGTCATGATTCGAATCGGGAAGACTGAGTTGACTCACATTTTTTAAGTTGAAACATTGCACTTTTTTTTAGCTTGCATATTTGTACACAGAGCAATGCAGGACCAACCAGCGGCACCGGACGTAACCATATTTGGACGAGACAGTTGAGCTAACGGTGTGTGTGGAGCTAGCTAGCTTGCTTAGCTAGGTGCATCTCACCTTAACTGTCATTTTAACAGTGCGGATAATTTTGTGTAGCGAACAACAGTCTTAAAACTAAATGTACTCAATGTATCAGAGAAAGTGACCAGTGAACTCCTAACATGCTTTTTCAATGGCGCTGGTTAAATTTATACAGTGCCGTGGGTACGAGTCAGCTCTATCCTGATTGACAGGTCGCCATGGTAACAACTTGTCAATAATAGATAATCCTGCCCTGAAGTATACTCTGCTTAATAGTCTATTTTAAAATAAATGGGACTGTAATTTACTAAATTACTAAACATCATTTTGTATTGAAGAAGACATGAAACTAGCAATTGAGACCATAAACTCATCAGGAAAGTGTTTACTGAGGTAATTATTCAGCAGGTGACAGCCAGCTAACATGGCTGAGGTTCTGCGAAAGAAGCCACAAACTTATTATTTTGATCCAGAATGGGAAAAAGAATTTTTACATTAGTTAAAGACAAGTGTTTTTGTATGTTATGCCGACAAACACAAGCACTGAAAAGGAAATCTGGAACGGCACCACAATGCTAACCACGTGACATTCTGTCCTCTGAAGAGTGCTATCTGTGCTAAAAAAGTTGGAGTTGAAAGCCTAGCAGTTGCTCTTCACCAAACCTGCTGTTTATCACAAGGCTGCTACAGAAGCACCATTTAGTGTAAGTCACCTTTTGGCCAAACACAAGAAACCTTTTACAGAAGGCGTGTTAATCAAGGGGGCTATCGCTATTACCGCCGACACGGTTCAAAAACAAAGATCACATCAAAACAGCACTCGGCAGTGTTCTGCTTGGCCTGCAACAGTGACAAGAAGGGTTGAATCACTGTCGGAGGACGTGGATCGACAGGTGTTAAGGGACCTGTCACTTTGTGAATTTTTCTCACTGCAGATTGCTTGATTGGCAAAGTCATGGACTCTCATATTATGACACTGGTGGTCAAACTGATGAACTCATTTCGAGCAGAAGCTCTCCAACATCATATATTCGTTATTAGATAAGCTTGATGCTGCTTACGGAGACCTGATTCTCCATGCTAATGTCTGGTGGCTTAGTCGCAGTGAAGTGCTATAGAGATATTTGCTGCCAGAGATAAAGACTTTTCTGTCAACGAGGAATGAAGAGCACAAAGACTTGTCAGATGATACATGGCTACTTGACCTGACCAAAAAAGTTCACAAGCCACCAAGGACAAGGATGCGTTCCACCCGTAGCAGTACTGTGCTCACCTGGACAAAATTGCAGTGGGGTTCATTCAGTGTTTTGGTGAGATGGTAGATGTCATGGAAGACTGCTGCATTCGTCTCAAACCTATTTCAGGCCATTGATATGGAGCAGGTAGCAGCTAAATTCCATCAAGGATTAGCTTTGCAAAGTGGTGTTGACATGGAGATAATTGATTTGCAAAATGACCTAGAACTGAAAGCTAGATCAAGGGACAGTGACTGCTGGGGACTTGTAAGCAGAGAGAGCAAGAGCAAGAGAAAGTTTCCTCTCCTCACTGCGTGTACACTAAAAGTGAGTGCCTACATTGGATCCACTTACCTCTGTGAAATGGCAACCGAAAATAATAAGTTGCTTAGACTTTCAAAATAAAACGTGGTTAATGCTGTGAAACACTCGCTGTTCTGTTTGGTTGGGTTTAGGCACCAAAACTACATGGTTAGGAAAGGTGGTTAAAAAAAGATTGTGGGTTGAATTTTGAAAAAGTTAATTAGTTACGTACATTAAGTTACGTTAATGATGTATGTTACACAGTTTAAAGATGTCAACCACAGACAATTGGTTTCACACGGAACATGAACACTCTCCTTGGGGAAACTCGGGTGTTTGTTGGACCCACCCAGTCCACCGTGGACTTTTTAGCTCTTAAACTATATCACCTGACAATGACATAGTTAGTAGCGCTGAAAAATGGTGATTGGGATAACCAGTGTGTTATAATGTGAGGGGTCTTGACCAAGCATCCATCCATGGTTACCCATCAACAAAAAAACGATACTCTGACAAGTCAATGTACTCAGTCACTTTACAAAAACAGCAGTCAAGAAGAATGCAAGCAGATGAAAATTAAATAAAACAATTAAAAGTAGTAAGCATTTAAAGGTTCTTGTTTTTTATAGCCCAGGAGACCTCCCCACTTTTTCTAGTTTTTTCCTGTGCATTTGAACTACTTTTTCCCCCCACCCACATTGAATCACTGGGTCTAACTTTGTCACTCCAGCAAAGTTCTGGCTATGTCCCTACTTATCTGGTCTGCAAATTCATTTTTATTTTTTAATGTGGCCCCTTCACTGATTGAGTTGGCTGGCTATGTAAATGTCTTACCAGCCAAGATAAGCTGCAGATGTTTGTGATGGCAAACATGTAAACTTAAAAATACAGTAAAATCAAAGTGTAATATACTAATCTGACATGTGAAGAGAAAGGCCCCAGACTCCCTTCAAAAATTGCGCAGTTTTTTTGATTTGTGAAGTTAACTTTTTCTACTTTACCTTGCCAATTAATTAATTAATTAATTAATTGAATGAATCTGGCATTAAATGTAAATGATCAATTTATTTTATTTATGTAAAAAAAACGTTACTGTTAAACGTTAAAACGCATAGTCAGTTTGTAGTTTTTTGTTACTGTACCCAGAGCCGTTCCTGACGTTCCAGGATCCTGAATCAAAATTCTGCTTTGGGGCCCTCTTACCTGACTCCTAAAAGCTGTATGAAAAACCCATCGATGTACATGTACATTCACAAACGCTTAATAGTCCTGTGCTTAGCCAAGTAACTGTTACGGTTGGGTGGAGGTGAACTCAGGTGCAAACACAGGCCCGGAGAAGGTGAGGTAAAAAAAGGATTTAATCTTGAGAACAAAAATATATATACTAGGCAAGGGTTGAGTTGGCAGGCTGGAAAACTGGGGAGCGTGAGGATCCCGGAGTGTGGCTGGCGAGGCAGCGAAGTCTGGAACAAGGTTTAGAGACAAAAAAGATTAGTAACAAACTTTAGGTTGGAGACTCGAGAAAATAGGGAATGGTCAGTGAGAGTGCCGACAACTGTTACCACGGATGGCGAAAAACAATCTGGCACCGGCCCTCCAGGAGGTAGGAGTTTAAGAGCAGAGCGGTGATGAGAAGATCCGCAGCAGGTGAGGAGGAGAGCCAGGTGCCGAGCCAGCTGCCACGCCCCCCTGCACAGAAGAACACATCCAAAGCAGCCATACAACCCAAGCCGTAACAGTAACATTACAGTTAAGTGAAGCTCTATAATGCTTAGTGATGTTACCAGTCCTTAAGGAAGAAAGCTGCTTTGGGGAGCTAGTTGTTGGTTGGCAGGTCCATTGTAGATCCAGCCAAACGGGAAAGAATATAGTTTAGTTGCAGTCTTTTGCTGTGTCGTACAGCAAAAGACTGTTGTTCTGTTCGTACAGAGGAGAGGTTCAGGCCGCTCCGTCTACACACAGCGGTAGTTTGTGTTGCGGCTGTCAGATCAGAAAGTTCGGTTACACACGGCAGCTCCACATTATTCTTGAGAAGCTGTCATTCAAAATGATATAATATAAGAAATTATTTGAATGTCCTGCAAGTCGCACGCACAACTTGCCAATGCCAGCTGGCGCTCTGTTAAAAAAAAATAAAAAAGATGTGATAAACGACAGTTTTATACCTTCACAGCACTGCACTGCAGACGGCCAAAGTTTTCTACTGTCTGGTGAGCATTTAACTGCTAAAGAGCAACACATTATTCTCAGGAAGAAGACCAAACCAGAGCAAAAAGGAAAGTGATTTTTGGACTTGAAACATGACTCCAAATGAATGTTAATGCTGTCCTGTGTCTGCTGGATGTGTGTAAATAGGCAACAGTTTGCTAACATATTCTCCTCAACACACCGGACCACAGTACACAAACTCCAATCCAACAGCTCGTCTTTTGGATTGGACCAAACGGGCCAGCCTTAGATCCCCACGTGCATCAGAGAGCCTGTCGCTGGTTCACTGCGTTTCCTTCCTTAGACCACTTTTGATAGGTACTGACCACTACAGCCTAATAACACCTCACGAGAGCTGCAGGTTTGGAGATGCTCTGACACAGTCGTCTAGCCATCACAATTTGGTCGCTCAAATCCTTACGCTTGCACATTTTTCCTGCTTATAACACGTCACTTTTGAGGAGACATGTTCACATGTAGCCTAATATATCCCACCCAGTGACAGTTCCCGCGGTAACAAGATAATCAGTGTTATTCGCTTCACCTGTCAGTGGTCATAATGTTATGTACACTGATTGGTGTCAGTGTTGAGTTTGTGTACAGCTTATTTCGTTGTCCCCAAGTTGCCAAAAAAGGTTGCTGCTTTAACATGTAACATTACATACATACATACATACATATAATAAGTTATAATATAGAACATGTCTAATGCTATGAGAATTTTTATTTTGACATCTGACAGTTTTGTGAAAGCTGGTTTTAGCATGCAGTTAATCTATTGGTGTACCTTTTCTAAAACATTGCAAGCAGTATGAATTCTGGCTGGGACTGTCATCAAATTTGTTATTGTGGAAACAAGTAGGGAACAATGAATGTCCCACTTTATGTACTTTCAGATTATCTTTTAATATCTTTTTAATGCCAACACTTCATGGTCCTTCAACAGTGTCCTGACTGAATAACTTTTTTTTAAACTTACATTTTTAGAAAACTGAACATTCAGTAGGTCAAAGTTCAACAGATGATCCTTCAGAGCAACAAGCTCCATGACATTATTTCCCTTGTTGTATCGTGTTCAGCTAACTCACTGCCGACACGCGGAAGCCGCCTCAAAGCCTTCAGAGAGCACAGGGAGGGAAATATAAATCCTGTGAGATAAATCCATGCCACCAGCGAGCCCGGGACGACATAAAGCCGTATTTCATACCGGGCTCCTTCATTGAGGTCGGATTATCAGAGAGTGTAAGTGATGCAAAGGGAATACAATGCCACCTCTGCTTACATATGGATGATATGATTAAGGTGCTATAAGCCAGGCTTTGACACTGACACACAATCCAGGTGGCAAGTGCATGTTTATGGCATCCATATCTATGTGAACATAGTGTGAATGTGAATGTCACACGCTGGCTGTGTGTCTTACAGTCTCTATCTGATTTGATTGCCTAATATTCTTAGAGGGAGAATAGATGGTAGACTGAGTGATGCGTGGGTTGACGCATGAAGATAATTCACTTTACATCTTTTTGATAGACCTCTTCTCAACACAGTCATATTTAAAATGAAAAATCCCTTTCATAAGGCAACCACAATGTTCATTATGTCATTATGTGGGAGTGCAACATTTCTCGTTTTTCTTATAAGTGAATTTTTCCACTTTGACTGACTTAGCAGCCATTAACAACACTGAGCGGGGACATTTCAGCCAGCCAACTTTAGAATAGACCATTATCCTGTTGCGCTGCCCTCATAGGAAAGTGCGAACATTGACTCTGATAACCCGAGTGGCAAAGGCAGAAATGAACAATTATCATACGACATGTCTCCGCTGCCATTGATAAAAAGACCTTTTTAATAGGGGCGATTACTGTAACCATGTGCAATTTAACCTGATCGACTCAATAGGGGATGGGACTTTAATGCTAGAAAAACTCTGTCCACCTGAAAGGCTCAGGCCAATATTGATTATGGCAGCATTTAACATTTAAGTAATCACTGCACTTAGTTAAATGATTGTGTAATGAATAATAGATGGGATGGAAGGCGGACTGGGTAACAAATGGTCTGGGGAATAATATCTGGCCATGTGATATTCTGCCATGGCTCTGTATCCACAAGGACGCTCGCTTTTTAAGCTGCACCAACTCTCTCCCTCTACTGTCTCATGAATCAGGGCGTTTGCCTGTGGGGTTATTGTACCCACCCCCACACGTGCAAACACACACACACACACGCACACACACACACAATCAAGAATCGTTGGGGATTCAATCAATTCACATTACTCTTGTGGAATGTTCAATGTGAGTGCAGCACTTATCCCCCAAGAGTTAGACCACTATTGGGCTGTTTGATTTAGTATTGCAAAGAACATAGATTTTCTTAACTAAAACAGCCTCTATTCTATTCTATTCTACACAGCGCGTCCCTGAGAGCTCAATGCACTGCAGCTACAGAAAACACATGCAAATAGACACAATCAAAGGAAGAAAACGTTGCAAAACATTAATTTGACAACACATGCAGCATATCAAACTGGGTGCAAATATAGACAACACAACCAAAGTAGCATTCTGCAAATACAGAAACGTGCTGTGAATAAAGACAACACAACCAAAACACTACTACGGTTATCTGTCAAATTAGTGAGAAGGTTTTCATTTGATTGTGTTTTCCTAAAGTTGTAGTGGAGCTGTCAGTGTCGCCGGGATTGTATTCTCTTCTAGGCAGGTGATGGCGTAGATTTGAAATGTCTGTTGTCTGACGGTGTGTAAGGCCAAAAAGGCCCTGTGCACATGCACACACTTGCACACTCGAACGCAGGCACACATCGCACTGACTGCAGTATGTGTGTGGGAAGGACACCTTCTTCAATCACTTGATGTAAATGGGCCCAGGCCTGTTGCAATTTACAACACAGCCCTGTCGTGTCTGATAAATTTAGCTCTGTCTCTGTGTTTATCATGTCAAGATGACTTCACTCTTGTCCCTCTTTAGCCTCGCTGTCTCTGCCATCCACACGCATTTTGCTCGAAGCCCCTCATTTCCTTGGTGAGTGGGGGTTGGGGCACATGGGTGAGACAGCTTGGTAATTAGTTCTTGAGCGAGCTCTTACTAAATATTCCTGCCTAATGACAAGGCCAAGCGGGTGCTCTACGCCTAACGGCCTGGGGTTCAGTTTGATTCTACAAGCGCTGATCATAATCCAAACCTGTAGTAAAACTATGGGATGATGCAAAAGATAAATAAATAACTATGCAAATAAATAAAAGAACCTAGATGTTAGGGCACACTTTGAAATGTACATCAAAAGCAGTGATTTGTCAGCCATCGATAGTCTTTTCCAGAGGGTTTCTCTCTCCCTCTTTCTCTCTCTCCCCCTCACTTTCTCTGTGTCTCTCTCTCATTTAGTTAGATGATTGCCTCCTGCTGCCCAAGGGAGCGATAGCAACCACCAAGTCTATTACTTCCTACAGCAGTTTACTCCTACCAATATGAAACACTCGATAACAACAGGACCTACCCCATGTTAACTCTATAGTCTATTAGCCAGACGCCAATTCTATCCAATAGCACGCGTCGATACAAGGGAACCCCTGAGTAACATTATCTACACTGAAATGACTCAGAGGAGAATCATGCGAGCCGGCTGCATCAAAATGGGCGTAATGAAAAAAAATTCTAGGAGACGCATAAAAGAAGCTAATAAAGAAACACAAAACTAATGAGCAAACAAACAAACACAGCAGGGTTGATGGGTGATGCGGGTTCACTACATTTTTATATGCCTCCGTTAGAGATGGGTGATGTTAGGATGGAGATGCGGTGTGTGGCATTTCACATACAGGTACATTCACGTGAACACTGCTGCGTTGTCCCAGTGTGCTAATGGCTGGATGCTGTGCGCCCAGATGCTAACCACGGTTTCTTCCTCAATGCAGCAGGGTACAGTGCATTCCAGCCTCTCAGGGCTCAGGTGTTAATTTATGCTACTGCACCACTTTTCCCCCTGACTACACAGCCTGACCCCGGCCCAGCGTGTCCCACGGCGGGGCTACACCTCTGTCCAAGCTGGCCGATTTCATTCCTCAAAATAAGCCTGCTTGCACAATAACATTCAGCTGCAGGAAAGGGCTGGAGCAGAATAGAAGCAAAGTAAACATAATGAAAAGGTTTTTGACAGATATTTGGCAGCAGACGTGCTGGGATAACTCAACCATGGTTGTAAATCACAGATGATTATCAGTGTGGAAATACTTGCATCATCTAGCCATAAGGAAGAAAACAAAGGAGCGGAGAGACAAAAGCAAATAAAAGTGGCACAACGCAGAGAGATGTATATTATATCAAAACATTAGCCATGAACCGATGAGCGACAATAGGAGCTTCTTGCTCTTGGATAAATCTTTTTTTTTGTACCAGAATGAGCATGCTTAATTAAAGATTACAACTCATTGCCCTACTGTTTTTTTCTTAAGAGATGGGTAAGTGTGGAGAACAGAGAGCAAGGAGATGCCTGAAGATTGGGGGGGGGTCAGGGTAAGGTAACAGCAGCTGATGGCCAGTTAGGCCAATATTTTTGTGGTTGAGGGAGTTTCTGGGGCAAAGCCTTCTCAGTTGTTGACTGGACGCCCATGCGGCATCTGAGAGCCCAAACCTCAATTCATTATTAATGACCTGTGGTGTCACTGCAGTCCATTGCCTTCATTGTTGAGACATCACCTGAGACATCACTGCACACACACACACACACACACACACACACACACACACACACACACACACACACGCACACACACACACACACACACACACACATCCACACAATAAACAAAGATGAAAGCTTCTGAGCACCTGCCTCTTAAGCTGTTTTCTTATTACTCTCTGTCACTCCTGCAAGGGAGAGGGCACTTTGTAGATGCCCTGAAGATGTAGATAGGAGGCAGAAGGGGAGGAGAGCATTGTGGGTGTCTCGGTGTTCAAAAGTAATCTAGGGACCCGGCAAAAGGTGGCTCCTCGCTTCATTTCATGCACAAAGCCCCTGTGCTGCCAACAAGGCTGACAGACGGGAAGGCTTCGCACATAGACAAGCAGCGAGCAGCACACTCTATCCTACCCAAAGGCATTAAAGACCAAGAAAGAAAAAGACTCGAGTGAAAATAAAATGTGTAGCGAAGGAGAGATAATTCATGTCTGGAGAGGACGAGTGGAGGATGATTCGCTTTGTTGTCCATCTCGGCGGTCAGTCAGGGAACAGAGGACTTGCAGTTCAAAGGCAGCCAGCCGTTGCACCTCTCTTACAAACCTGCTGGGACTGTGCCATTAAATTCAGAGCTGTTTGGAAACAGATTTCATCACATTATCCCTGTTTAGGACCTCTGTACTTGGCGCCAGAATTAGCATAGTAGCCTGTCTGTCTATCATTTAAGCACTGAGCCTGGGGCGTGAAATATATTTAGAGTAAAATTCAATAACATCAACACTAAACTGGTGTATTTTTTTTCCTCAGTTCAACTGGAGCCAAATTCTCCTGAGTCTGTGTAAGCACAGACATTATAGTGGGTCCACATTAGCTTGTGAGCTGGCACTATCAATAGTGCTGGCATGGGGGGGGGGTGAGGTGTGGGGTGGGGGATCAGGAACTCAAAGTCAGCCTGGGAAAACCTAATACCCAAAGCCTTTTTTATTGAAATATTTATACAGGTAAACTCACTGTATCTGTGCAGCTCCTTTTACACGAGATATCTAGGCGTCAGACCAAAGCCAGAATCGATAAAACACAATTATAGCAGGACAACCCATCGCTGGATCTTGAGCGATAGGAAGGTGGTGGATTAAAGCGTCAGAGGCTCAATGCATAGAATAGCCACAGGTGCAGAAATGTGACTGTGTGGACTGTCACTGCTGCATGGCCTTGCTGCTTTTACTGGCGGTATTAGCTGCTTACAGCCCTCCTCACAGTGCCTCATTATTTACCTCGGTCCAGCCTTTCTTTTCATTCAGCCATTGATTACTGATACCCCTGAGCTTTGGCAATAGTTAATGTGCTAATGTGCTGTATTACTCTAGCTGAATGACATAGCTATTTTGCTCCTTTTATAAATGGCTTAAATCTGGGAGGAATATAAAAAGCCCAAAGACAAACAATAACCTTGAAAAACACTGCCAGCGTTTCAGCCCACATTCACATTCAAGGCAAATGCCCCCAACAAATCAAATGACCAACAAGTCAACAGTACTTGTTTTGAAAAGGAGCCTCTGGAGAAGTATATAGCCAAGGTCACAGGCCTGGGAGGTATGGGGTTCAGATGAAATAGATTTGAATTGTATTAGAGATGACTGATCTGCTACAAATCACAGGCATTTCTGCAACATGCCTACAATGATTCTCCTACATGCAAGTAATCAGCAATTACACACACCTTGAGGAAATGTCAACTTGACTCTGCATGTGTGGCATGTAGCTGTGTGTTGACACCGTCTGTGGATTTGTGAAGTGTGCAGTCGTGTGTATATCAAGAGAAAAAGACAAGAAAAAGGAAGTGGGGGGAGTAAGTGGTTGGGGTCTGTCAGTGTCACCGTAAACCTTCTGAACCACCTTCCGCCCTCTAATAAGATTGAGCACCAAGCCGAGCTGAACAACTGCCAGACACTGAGACACCACCCGAATAGAGAGGAGATCTCTGGCAAAAGGGGAGGGGGATGTTTTTTAAGGGAGGGCAGATAGAAACATTTCAGTGTTGCGTCTCACTGTAGAGGTGCCTCCGCGTCACCGTTTTTGGTCAAGGAGAGCTCAAAGAGCCCTTGTCAGGTAAATCAAGAATGACTTTTATTTCTGCGGGGGATGGAGGCACGTGGTGGTTACTAAGATGTCCTGGCAACGACGACGATATTCAAAGGATGTGGGGTAGGAAGACTCTCAGGCACACACCTTCTAATAATTTTCTGTTTTGTTTTTTTGTTTTTTCAGATTTTAAAATTTTCAGTTTATAAACATGTTTCAGTCTGGTGCACTGCAAGTGTAATGGACCAGCCCATTCTCACTCCTCAAATACCGATGTTTAGTCTTATACTGATTCACAAGGTACCCTTTAGCAAAAACAAACAAAAACAGGACTTTCACCCTGGAGTCTGCTGTTTAATGTCCTTCGTGAAACCAAAAGTCAAGATTAACTTGCATAATTAACTTCAGATACATAACGTAACTTAGCTCATGTAAATAAAGTACTTCTTTTTAACTATAGTACAATATTTGCCTAAACCTATCCAGACTGCGACCATTTCAAAATGTTAACCATGTGTTTGAAAGACTCTCTGGCTTCCTGGCAAGCCGATGTGTCTCATACAGACACAAGAGGGTACCATATGCATCTGTATGAGATGCTGAGGGGCATGACAAATATGGAATGAGAACGGGGTTAGATGGATGTGCTTCAGTTTCCTTTCATGTCAAAGCAAGGGTATATTTCAACCAAGTTTTAAATAATTCTGTTATTTCAGTAAAGGAGTATATTTCATGCTGTTAAATTTTTTTGTAATACAGCTACTTTTTACTCTTTTCTTGTCCTTTACAAGGGGGAAAGGTTTTAAAGGGAAAAAAAACTATGCGTAAAAAATAGTAATTCATTCTTGACGTTTTTACAGTGATGGAGGGGTCATGATTGACTTTTCTCCCCTTGAAACATCAAGAACCAGACTCAAATGCCAACAATCAGTCATCTATTTATTTCACACAGTGCTTGAATATTCTGAATAGTGCCATACTTTCCTTTCATTCCATCCTGAGGTGGAAAATGTCACAGGGCTAACCAAACGCTTGTCACAGGCCTACTCCTTTGCCACACTCAGTACTGCTGTGTGATTGCAGTGGGAGTGTTACTGTGGCTCTACCCTGCAATAGCCTCCACCTCACCCAAAGCCATTTACTTTAAATGTTTTTTTAAACACAGTCTGCCTGCCTCAGGTAGATATAACTTAGTTTAAGCAACTGGCAATTTGCAGGACATCACAGCGGACCTCTGCATAATGACTGCTGAATTACTATGGGGAACTCTATTACTGTAATGTAGCACAGCTTCCTCAGCAGTCATGGATGCACATGTGGCATTTGGGTGCTTGTGTTTTACAGAAGACAGGCTAATAATGCAGGCAAATGCCAGTAGCATTTACTGATATTATTGACTATTGATATTATTGATACAGTATACATTATTGTTGCTAGGGAACCAAATTTTAAGCTAAGGTGGTAAAGTAAGGTGCACATTTATAGCTAATGTTATAAACAATTTGTGTATGTTTTAAACATTATGATTAAATACTGAGGAGCAGTAATGTAGTTCCACCAGACAGTCAAACTTAATATTTGAGAAGAACATAGAGCTTTTTTGTCCTTTCCTATCGTCATATCATAAATAGTCAATGAAACCGTATGCATATTGCATATACTTTCACTGACAAACAAATAAAATTTATTGTGGTTCATTGGACTGCAGCATGACGAATAGTGTGATGAGCTCTTCCCCTTGTTTCTGTTTGTTTTTTTCACTAAGTGGAAGTGCCACATGGTACTAACTAAAAGTGACATAGTTTGGGTCCTTTTCATGACATTGCTATTGTAAGAGGACATATGGGTTAAGACTGTTGGTCTGTTGTTTTGAAAGCAAACTGGTGAGGGTCCATGCTGACTGGGATGTTGTTCTTTATGTGCTGAAGAACCAGTTTCTCAAAGCACTTCATCAGAATGGGGGTGAGTGACACAGGACGATAAGCAGATACTAAAGGTCGTATTTCTCTCTCTCTCTCTCTCTCTCTATATATATATATATATATATATATATATATATATATATATATATATATATATATATATATATATATATATATATATATATATATGTGTATATATGTATATATTATATATATATTATAAAAGCAAAAACTTCACATTCAGTAGAATGCACATGCAGTAGAATGCAGCACATAAAATGGAAATATGCAGTACTGTCCACTTTGCTTCTACTTACCATGTTTTCTAGCTTTTAGGCAGTGGATGTGAATGACAAGAACTCTACTGGCAGGCTGTCAGAAATCAATTAGCAACGTCAGAGCACCAGCAGGATAGCGGCTTAGGATCATTTCAGTTCAGGGCTCCCCCATGCTTACTATGTGTTAGAATCCTTTGATAATTTGATATCATTTGAATTGATAAATTCATGTATGTTGGTATTAAACCTGAAAAAGACACTCTTCCTGCTAAACCTGTAACAAACTAATCACAAAAGAGTGCTTTTCCAGGTTAAGCCCAGCCACATTCAACCAACCATATCCCATTTTGTTTTAGTGCTGTTACAACATGTGCCCTTTGAAGCAGTAACAATCACTACAGTTTCACTCTTCTCTGGTGGAGGGGAGGAACACAAAAAGGAGGTAAATGAAACAGGGAGAAGCTCTGGTCTCTGCAGGATTGTCTGCCCAGCACCACAGCTGGAACACCCAAAGAGCTTAAAGTGATATAAATGTCCCTGAATGACAGCATAAATCTGTATGATGACAAATAACCTCTTTGAAGCCCGCACCGCAGCGAATAGGATACTATTTCTGTGTTTTAAAAAGGCAGGGGAACTTTAAAAAAAGAGCCCTCGACAATGTCACAGTGGCAGTTTTAGTCATGTAGAAACTACAAGCGAGAGGCAGTGAGGTGGTTATCCAAATAAGAGTGTCACGCCTGCTTACTTTTATATTACCTTGCAACAATACCCCTCTTGACAAGCCATCCAAGAGAAAAAAGCAAACAATAAAGTAACACAAATTAATATATAGATTTTTTTCGACTCTGTCCAGCGTGCGGCATAATTCATCACAATTCTGCGTCCAGGTGCCAGCATAATGGATAAACTTAGCACATTGCCATGTTGGAAAAATTGAAATAGACTTGTGAAGAAATGAGCAATTTCCCTGTGGAAGAATTGGAAATTTTGCGGGGCCATTGGTGCCTGACCTGTCATCAATCACTTCACAGCAGCACAAACTTAAAGGCTCGTCGGAGGCTGAGAGATTCAGGCAAACACCCAGCGGTTGTTGTCAGGTGATACCCACCCAACCTAATAGCACACAGCTGAAGTAACATAGGGAGTAGATGGTGTTGGTAGTTTAGACATCAAAGATGCTGTATGTGATAAATAGTGCTACAAACCTTTAAAAATGAAAATGCATTCATGCTAGGGCAGTGGTAATTGGGGATAAACCCCTAAAGACTATAGTACAGTTTGTAACAATAGGGCCTGTTGGAGCCTGGACATTGCCAATTGGATGCAACCACACTGTAACAATTTTGTTTTTTTATGTTCATATGGAACAAATCTGCAAACCTAAAGCTTTGACGCTAACGGCGGTTTCACAATCACAACTTTTCCCTTATCTTATCCAAGTGTTTTAGTTGGCCAAACCTGACAACACATGGAATGGCACAAACCCAGGTCTTTGCTTTGTACGCTCAACCATTTACCACAACCTTCCTATGTGCAGTCCAGTGAATGTAGTCCAGACAGTAATTCAGTTTTGATCATGAAACATAGAATTACAGTCATTAAAGCGACTTGTTACTGTCAAAAATGACATCCCATTGCATCGCTGTTGGCTTTGCATTGCCATGAAAATAAAGCTTCTCATGTGTATTTACGGTATTGTTGCATATACAGTTATTAAGTCCATTGGGTTGCGTGAAGTGTGTGATTCACTTTGGTGCCGCTGCCTTTTCTATTGTTGAAAATTACCATCTCATGTAGTTAAACATGAGGAAGTTTTGAGTACAGTATTTCTCTGATTGCCAGTACATGTAAGTGTGTGAGTGAGAGCATATGCGTGTGTGTGTGTGTGTGTGTGTGAGTGGGAGGTAATGGTGCTGGTGTTGGAGGCAGTGGGCTTTTCCTATTGTGTAGAGACCTCTCCACCATCTGCCAGCGTGCTCCCGGCCTCTGTGCCTGATGAAGGCCAGATGTTTTCCCTGGCTGCTGCTCCCCAACAGGACCTCTCCTGCATCATCCCAGCCTACTTTAGCTAACACTCAGATAAACACACGCATGCTGCACACTTAATTAAAACTCTGTACATGTATGAGTCCCTCTGATAGACATGCTGTAGATTTGAACTGTTCGTCCACATTAAATTCTTGTGCCATTATGGATACAAAGGACTGGTGTCATCTTTTTGTAGATTTGTGGATTTAAATTTACATACGTTATCCATTAGAAGTTGCTTTTAACTTGTTTTTTACTTCCTTTATTTACAGGTATTACATATCTTTGCCAGGTATGCCATATTACTATTGTTATATTAAGAATAAACTGGAGTAGCCAAAAATGCCATTAATCAAATTTGAGTTATTTTCTGAATGTCCACAGGCTTTTATTGTTTTTATTTTTCTTCTGTTTGGTTAATCATGTTCTAATTGTTCTAAAGTTATTTCTCACAGTGCTTTGGGGGATGCGAGCAGGAAGTTTAATGTTGCCATGGAGTCAGTGAGTTAAATGTGGACTATACCTAGGGGCCTGTTATTTTCCTATTTGCTGTTTTTCTTAATATTTTGGCAAATTTACGCCACGAAAAGTCATGCAGAATTAGCTTTTAGTAGTCAGGGCTATAGACATGGATGCACAGACAGCTACTGCTGCATTACTTTTGATCCTGAAGGCCACTTAAAAACATGAAAGTGAAAAAGATCTGAAATGAGAGGGAACATGTTTTTCTGTGATTTCTAAGCAGATCTCTAAACATTTATCTGTGATTCACATTAAAGATAATGATGAATCCTGTCTGTGTGTCCTATTTGAATTATGATTCTGAGAAGAAGATTGTTTTTAACACAAATTGTGTCAACATGGCATTACAAGACAAAAAGTAACTGTTAGTAAAGCATGTATAATCTGTTATAAATGTTGTGCATTTTGCAGTTGGTGGTTACGAAACCAGAGCTAACAAAAGAAGGATTATTGGATTTATGTTCACGTTAGTCCTAACCACTTTAAAAGGTGGTTATATGTTAGGGCTTTGTATCTAGTGTATCTCTAATTCTAATATCAAATCATTTTCCTTTGGGCATTGGCTTTAAATTCTAAACACAAACTGACTAACTCAAACAAAGACTTGGCGTATTGGATGGAACAGTAAATTGCATTTCTCGGCACTGTCCTTTCTCACCCATTTTAACCTCTCATAACTGCTGCTGAACAGTAAAGAGAGTAATTAAAATCTTCTCTGCCTTTGATTCTGTGCAAACTGCTACTCAGTGCAGAGGTCAACAGTCAGGGCAGTGAATCTTAACTGTGCAATAAAATACACTGAAGAGGAGAGAACGGAGAGGAATATTAAAAGAGTTCAATATATATATATAGACACGCACATACACACACAGAGCTCAAAGAAAATAAGGGAACACTTAATCATCACAGTATAACATCGTGTCACTTAAACCTACGACATGTCAATCTGTCCAGTTAGGTAACAAGTGATTGTGAATCAGTGTCTCCTGTTTTGGTGTAAAAGAAAGTGACAACAGGTGCACTGGAGAGGCAACAGCAAGACAATCCTCAAAAAGAGAATGGTTGTGCAGGTGGTGGCGCAGGAGGAGCAGAGACCTACAAAATGACCTCCAGCGGGCTACTGGTGTGAATGTTTCTGAACAAACTGTCAGAAACAGACTCTACGAGGGTGGTATGAGGGCCCGACGACCTCTAGTGGGATCTCTGCTCATAGCCCAGTTTGACTTGCATTTGTACACCAGAATTGGCGTCCGATTTTCTTTACAGATGAGAGCAGGTTCACATTCCAGAGTGACTGGTTAGGTGGTGGGTCAGTGATGGTCTGGGGATGCAATTCCTTAGAGATTTGCCACCAACTTGGAAGGAGAGACCAGTACCCAATCCGCAATCTCATCAGGAGCATGTCCAGATGTTGTCGGGAGTGCATACAGGCACGTGGGGGCCACACACACTACATGAGTCACATGAGTTGCTTTTTTTACTTAGATTTTGTGTGAGAATTTGAATCCAGCCATCAGTCGGGTGGAGATTTTGGTTTCTGATCAGTGTATGTAGCCACAGCTGTGTCAAAGCCCATGGAGCTATTTTTAAATAAAAATGTAGTCTTGAGGCAATGCTATTGAATTTTAAAACCTCCGAAATGGAATTTAACAATTGTTCACAATCTTATAAACGTTCATTCATCAAAGAAATCTGTTCCTTAATATGCTCCTAGTCTTTATTGGGTTATTTCCAGTACCAGTTCACATGTTGTTCAGGTACGACTCCAGACTATACAGAACTCAGCTGCCTTTTATCCAGAACCAAGAAACCAGATCACATTACCCCTATTTTAGCTTCATTACACTGGCTGCCAGTGTGTTTTAAATGTTTGAGATCCTTGGACAGAGCTCTGTAGTCTGTTACAGAGGCCCAACTTCTATATCTAGAACAGACGTTGGTCCTTGAGTTGCTTTTTGTCAATAAATAAAAGATATGATTATTATACAGATGAGTGATTTACCACAACACTTCACTGAAATGTCCCAGTCAAGTTCCCACCAACTATTTAGCACCAGCATTTCTTGTCTTAAGTGATGTTTGTCGTAACATGTGTGATGTAGCGGTTGACAGTAACACAATCTTTAATACTATCTGTTATAACGGCTTAGCTATTCTACTGCTAAGATTAGGCCTTAAGTAGCATAATAGTATTATAATAGAATAGCACCGTGCATGATAACAAGGTCAAATACTGTAGTAGTAGTCATGGAAGCAGCACACAATCAGTGCTGTTATCATTTAACTCACATTTCCCGAGATTGAGAATCAAAATCAGGGTACACTTGTTTCTACAGTTATAGCAGGAAATAATGCTTCATTCATATCATGGGGGCTTGAAAATAAAAGTGGAATCCCAAAATCATGAGTTCTGAACACTACAGTAAAGGTCAATCTAAAATCAACCTGGAAGACTATCTACCTATCATTCATTCTCAACTGTCTCTCTCTCTCTCTCTCTCTCTCTCACACACACACACACACACATCTCTCTCTCTTCCTGCTTCTCTTATAAGCTGACTGTGGGTGTTCACTCTTTAGTTAAACCAACCAGAATTTGCCATCTCCATCAGCCAGTCATGTAGTCACTGTCAAATTTGAACTCTGTTATTCTCTCTGCTGCTGTCAGCTGTCATTTCAGTGTGAAATTGCTGTGGATGTCGTACCTTCTCAGTTTCTTGTTGTCATAGGCTTGCAAGCTGATGTCAGATTCCTCAGCCTAAGAGAAGAAACGTCTCTTCTCCACTTGTTCTCCGCTCACAGCCTCATGTGCAGACAACACCCTGATCACCACCACGCAGTCTCCAGCTAATTTCATCCAAGTTATCCACGCATGGCTTCAGCCCCCAGGAAATGTTTCAGCCCCTCTTCACTGCCAGGCCTCACGTTGCAGCCTGCCTCTGTGTTCAAGAGCACTTCACATTCAAGCCGCTCATCTGGCGTCTGCTGCCTCAGCTCTCACAGACACTGATATACTGGTCTTGCCCGCTGGAGGTCCCCAAGGATTTGCTAGGTTCACTGCAGCATGGTTCCAGCTTCTACACCGTGGGGCCTCATCGCAGCTCTTCAGCCGGCACCCAGCACATTACTCAGTCTGGATCCCCTCACAGCAAGAGAACCCACACGGTTCAAATCTAATGTCACCACAAAAGGTTTGCATCTCTCTTCCGGGTTCAGTGACAAAGACACTTCTTCATGCCTACCTACAGGGGTTCAGGTAATAAACTAGCCATCCACCTCTAAATATAGTGTGTGCAGGTGTTAGGGCTCATCGGCGATGGCTGACAGAGATCACAATGTTGAGTATGCATTGTGATTTTTCACATTATACCACCCTGTGAAAGTAGATTTTGATCCCCATGGATTATTATTATTATTTTTAATTATGCCTGCTTTGCACCTGACTCAGACTTCTCTTCTCCCCACAGTTAGAAACACTTAATCACACACACCTCTGGTCTCTCACTACAAACACACCGGCTTGCTCTGTCTCTCTCTGTCCCTCTTTCTCTCTCTGCTCCCCTGACTTTCTCCATCAGCAGTGTGTTTTATAAAGTCACCCCAAAGCCACAGATCTCGTCTTTTGTCTTCCACTTTCACTGCAGAATGCACGCCGCCCGTTAATGACGTTGCCTATCAAACGATCAAAACCAGCATCTGCACTCTGTGTGTTCACTGCTGCAATACCTGCTTCATGCTTGTAAAATATCTACCGTGTCCGCGACTTGTTTTTACTGGCTGAAGACGATTGAACACGTGCATTAATAAGACGGCCGCTACCCCCCAAAGATTGCTATGGACCCGAGTACAGACTAGCTAGAGAGAGTAGATTAAGTGTACTTCTCTGTTTATTCTCTTTTCAAAATAATTGTAACTCAATTATTTGCTCAACCCCTCAGCCTGTTTTTATTTTCCATTTAACTCTTAACCCTGATTGTACACTGCACTGTAACTTTTACTGTCCTGTTTTACCCTTTTTAATGTGTATTTTTTTCCCCCTAAATGTGTATTTATTTCCCTAAACTTTTTTATTTCTTCCTGTTTACGTTTTATGTAAAGCACTTTGAATTACCATGTTGTTGAAATGTGCTATACAAATAAACGTGCCTTGCCTTGCCTTGCCTCACCACCCACGCCCAGCCCGACGTCATCTTCCAATCCCATGTTTCATTGTAGACATCTACAGATGGCAATTTTGTAGACATTGCCCAACCCTTATATGTGTATATGTGTGTGTTTTTCTTTTTATTTAAGTTGGTCCTTGCTGACCTTTTATTTTGTCTGCCCAAGCTACAACCATGGTCTACTGTCACGGTCAAGGTCTGTCATTTCAGTGCGAAATTGCCTTCCTCCACACCATTCACCTCCAGTTCAACATATATAGGTCCTGGTCGAGCTCATCAGAAGTCCACTCTTCATCACATCCAGATCTTCAGCATTCTCTTCATCCCACCATCCCCACCATTAGCAGTGTAAAAACTGCATCAGGGGGTTTTTGATATCACTGAAGGGCTTTAAATACCATGACGTCATAATGGGGTCTAATCGCCAAAGAGTATTGACATAAACCATAGTCATTGTGCACGTCAATAAATTATTTGTTCATATCAAGTCTTTCCTGATTGACATGCTTCTAGTATTACTAATGACACGTGTGATTTATGTTCTCTACAGCTGAGCTACAGTTGCTTGATCTGCATAGTTGGTCATGTCTGATTAAACAACAGTGTTCACTTACAAAAACAAAAAATAGGAGTTACTTTGATAAGTTTGCAGATATTCAGAATCCAATTGTAATATTGACATGTTTTAACAAGTTGGGAACTGGTTATGGTAACTGAAATGATCCCGATCCCTGATAAGTATTCATTATAGGGTTGTGTTTAGGAAATCATGACAGAAATGATATAAAGATGGTACAGTCTGCTATAGCTGCACGCTGCTGGTGTTTGTTTACTGTTCATATTAACATACTACAAACCAGGAAATTATCACAAGAAGAAATAATGCAGAGGGATGAATTGTTTTGTAGTATTTTCAACCAAGTCCAGTTGCCCTGGATTTTAACCTTCCTTGAATAACTATGACCTGGGTGACTGAGAACATTAACAGACAAGTCTGTACTAATATTAATTTTTAATTGATGTAGTATGCATCCACTTCTACAACACTTGAAACTATGTCCTCTCAATCACTGCAGCCAGCTGCCAACACCATCAACTGTCTGCAAAAGCCTTATTGGGAGAGTCTGACTGAGATAAGCTTAGCCTCCTCTTCACTGCCTGGAGGCATCACTACTGCTCCCTCTGCCATCGGAGTGGATGACTGCATTTCAGCCAGCCAAACAACTTAACAGTTTACACAATGAACAGCACAGATTGTATTACATTTTATAACACATTCAGTGTTCACTGCTGAGGAAATGCAACAGAAAGAGACAGAAGCTCAGCTGCTCTACTAGCTGGAGCTACATGCTGCTGGGAGCCAATAGCAGGAGTCGGCTGTTAGCAGTTGTGCTCCAGTGCCAGACAAAAAACACCTCATTGTGAGTTTAATGTGGACAATTTGTTGGAGTGTGTGCCAGCATGAGTGCAGCTGATGGTGCTGTGTGATCATGGAGAATTCTTTGAAGATAAACTAGTAAAAAAAATATGCCCACAGAAACAATATAAAAGTCAACTGCTGAATTATGCTGTATGGACAGAAGCTAAGCGGTTTTAGTTTTGCTGTACCAGCACAGATTGGACAACCACATAGAGGAATGGGAAACAAAAAAATGAGGCTGAAAATCAAATTTAGAAGCAGATCACCAACTCATACTTAGTTGTGATTTGTTAACTCGTTTAATAAAGTGTGGTGGGCTCTGTAATGTCTTGATTTGCATGCAAACAAAATGCTGAAAAGGAAGAGTGTTAATGATAATGGTGGTATTAATGATGGTTATGCTGATAGCGACAGCTCTGAGCAAGACATCTGCCGTATCAGTTCTAATGATTTGATATTTTCTCACTTTATCTTATTTAGCTAGTAGCTTATTAGAAGCAGAATGACATCTGCCTATTGTAGGATTTTGGTGTGCACAAAGCAGCACCAACGTGTTCTGAGTGGTAAAAAAGTACAACATAACTGAGCAGAACAAGGCAAACATAGAAGTGCATTTCGAAATGCTACATACTGTATTTTAGTACTGTCAAAGGAGATGGAGTCATGACCATATTACAGCAGACAACATTTTGTACTTGAGTGTTTGAATTGTTATCCCATTCTGCTTGGGAAAAAAAGCTCAGCCAAGATGATCCCATTTTAGGCTTTTACAATCCCCTCTTTTCATCTCTCTAGGGGCTTCGGCATATCTTCTCAGCCCACGATGACTCATTGGTTTAGAAACTGAAATCTTTTTTTCATGCAATTAAGTGCAGCTCTCGCTTTCTTCCTCCATTTTGACACACCTAGAGACAAAGACATAGTATCAGTTCTACTTAAGAAAAAATTGATCCTCAGTTTATTGAGGGGAAAAAATGCAGAGTCCCTCTGCCTATAAATGATTAATGTTAGGATCTTTAAGTGTTTGACAGCCTTAAGCTAATGATGTAACTGCAACATATAATGGACATAATTACACAAAATTAGTGAAACATCATGTTAGCAGCGTGAAGTTATTACAGCATATGCCCACAAAAAGAAAAGAATGCAGTTCATATATGTAATAAAGGCAAGGCAACTTTATTTGAATGGCACATTTTATACACAAGTGCAATCCATTGGCCTTAACAGGGTACTAAAAATATAGCAAAGATAAAAGATACAGGCTAGCAATACAAGTGATAAACAAAATGTAAAAAGTCAACTAGTGCATTTTAAATCAAGTGATAATAAAAAGATAAAAGAACATTTAGATGCACACCTGATTTAAATTAAAATTTTAAATAAAATTCAAAAAACTGTTTAAAGCTAAGTTAAGAAAATATGTTTTTAGCCATTACTGGGTAGAATAGGCAGTATAAAAGGAAAGTTTTTAACTTCGACTCAAAAATGGTCAGAGTTGGGGCTTGTTTAATATCAACTCAGAGGTTATTCTAGGTCTGTGTTGCATGAAAACAGAATGCTGGAGAATGAAGGTGATGCATTCTCCACCACATGTTGACATGGATTCATATCTCAGTTACATCCAGGTGTGAGACACAGGTTTGTGCATTTTGCACAGTTCGGTGTCTCTACCACCCACGCAGAGCATTCAAAAGTGTAAATAGGGAAAACAATAAGCTGCCATTTGCCTGGGCGCTTGCTGACGTGCACACCTCGAATCACAGATTTAGAACTATTCTGTTCCCTCGACTGGAGCTGACTGGGAGTCCACAGGGATTCAACCGACCTCCCCAGCATAGCCAAAGGTCACACAGCAGAGGTATGGCTTTCTAATGCAATGCCCTTTTGTGGCGTCTGAACTGCCTTCATTGTATTCCCCTCACATAGACTTCTCGCGGGGAGAGAGGCTTTGAGAAGCCTTATAAGGAGAATAGCATTGACAGCAGTTCTAAAGGGCAATCATACAGATAATTCAGTCCAATGGCCCTCTTTATTGAGATTAAGGTGCCAGAACCTCTGATATTGTATAAACAAAACAATGGGCATTTCACCCTGTGATGGCCCAAAGACTCAGTGAGAGATGCAGAAAAAGGCATTTTCTACTCTGACAACAGCTCAAGCAATGCTGTTTTCTGATAAAGCCGGCCAAGGAGAGTTGTGCTTCAGCCAAGCTGGCATTATCATTCATTGAACTAAAGTACAGAGTATGTTGTTGTGATGTCATGATAGTACATTTGGCAAGTTTTGGTCGGATCACTGTTGGCAAGGGAAAAACTCATTCAGTATTTCTTTGATGTCTAGTTTTCGGGAACTTTGCAAACCAATCTTGTTAATAGCTTTGCTAATGGCATGGCTCTGTGGATAGCAGCAATGTGAGTTTGTCAGCCGGTCCGCCACCTTGGTCTATACTTACATATATTAACTGCTATTCGATGGATTGCCATTACATTTTGTAAAGATATCTATGGTCCCCAAACAATGAATCCTAATGAGTCTGATGGTCCTGGTCCATGTTTCCCTAAATTCTCCTTTAGCACAGTCGGCTGTAGAGTCTTAGTCTTGTTTTGAGTTTAGTTGGATTAGCAGAATTTCCGCAACACACAGGGAAAAGTTAAATACTTCATATTCAGTTAAAACATAATAAGAGTTACATAGATTTCAACTGACTGCTAAAATATGGTTTAGCTTTTTTCCTTTCATACTTTCTACAGCGTTGTAATGTATGTGAGCACACAAAACAGCTCAAGGATGTATTTTGTGATGGCAGCTAAATCCTAGAAATGATAACAACACAATTTATGAGGATTATCACCTCTGAAGGGTGTACAGTACAAAATTTATAGTCAGTGATGTCCCTGTGACAATTATCTTGACGTCATTTCTCACTGCTTGACTTAAATCATGAATGTTTTTATGAGTGTCAGCATTGCTGATACTGTGCAAGACCAACAGCTTGTTTATATGTTCAAATATTCCTTTAATGTCTGATGCAACCTGTTGCAAGAGCAGACAATGAGAGCGGGAGAAGGCTGCTAGCAGATATGGGATTAGGAGAAAAAAGTAATTTATCCCCTCCTAGCAATTAGAGCGTATTATCTTAGTAATTACTATTATTATCACAGTTAAAAAGGAAAGCATTTGTAAAAAGTGGTGTTCACGACACTGCACATTACTCCCTTATTATGTTAAAATTCTTATTAAAAATCTGAAAGTGCAATTATGTCAGCCGGCGAAGAGTCATTAAATCTACCATGAAAGCGTCCCTGATATCAAATGGTGAGATTCAGACTCTCTTCTAGCCAAACTCTCTCTCCACAATACAGCAGAGCTCTGTCACGCTCTGCAAAGGCTCAACAAAGGACACTGCAGTCCCATTAGCCAAGTAAACAAATCAGAGAGTGAAATGAGATGCTTTTTATACTGAAACAATGGATTTCCCATAGGAGAAAATATGGCGGGAGATGAAACCCAATAATGACTCACGTGCTCTAATAGAAACCCTGAGATGGGAGGCCCTACCCATGCTAAGGAGATGAAAAATCCTGACCATGGTTTATGGATTGAAATGAGAGTGCTCTGTGTTTGGGATTTACTCGCAATTCTGGAGTATCCGAGATGACAGAATTTAGCATTCACAGCAAGACACATTCATCTGATCACTTAAGAGGAAAAACTGATTTGGATGTTATTTTTGACTATGTACTGTATTGCATTATGCTACCTTTGCCAATCCTTGCTGCAGAAACACAGATGTAAATTCACATTGTTAAAAAAGAAATTGTAAATTCCTATCCCTACTGATACCCACATTTTCCCCTAAAATGTGTAATGTAAAAACATGTGCTCCATACTAAGTGAAAATCAATTTACCATCTCAAATTGTCACATTCGTCCTCATCTAGCAGGCTGCCTGCGATTATTGTGCAGCAGCCACATCTCCCCTGAGTGCAAATAATATTTTTTGTGAGAGCCTGGCTCTGAAGCCAGAGAAGATTAGAACTGGATAGTGGCGACCCTTGTCTTTAGTAGGGAGCTCTTGGGGGACGTGAGGTTGGTGGCTTCATCTCTGTCTGAGACAGAGAACACCCTCCCTACAGCTGCTTTGTCACAGAGATGCTCTAAGTATGTCTGACAGAGTATTGATTATCTCAGGTCTCATGTGCAGCAGGACGGCATTAGCTCTCGACAGCCAAACCGACATCTCACACACATACGGGCCCCCAGTGACTTCAAGACAGATGGTTGGAAAATGCTGTCAAATCACAGTATGGGCACAGTAAAAAAAGTACATAACATTGTACACCTGTAAAAAGCGTTAATAATACTTCTTAATTATAATCAGGAGATATGTTTTGTAAACTTGAGGCAATCTTGACCACTGTGTACACTGTGTAGCATTAAATGAAACAGAAGAGACAGAGAAACAAAATAATGTCTAATTAATGATCAGTTCAGGCGGGCGGTCCGAGGGCGGCCCGGGGGAACCAGGGAAACCAGGGAACTCGGGCGGGTGGCCCGAGGACGGACCGAGGGATCCAGGGAGCTCGGGCAGGCGGGCCGAGGGCGAACCGGGGGATCCAGGGAGCTCGGGCGGGCGGCCCGAGGACCGGCAACCTGAGCCAGGGTCCACAGGGGGCTGAGGAGAGGGTTGACAGTGAGGGCCGGAGGTCCCAGGAGGCCAGCGGAGAAGAGGGCGAGACCCCACCGAAGGACGGGACCTCTCCGAAGGCCGGGGGGCAGGACGAGACCTCTCCAAAGGCCAGGGGGCAGGACGAGGCCTCTCCAAAGCAATATAGTAATTGGAATATAGTATTGGACTATATGTGATGGCTTGTGGTATGTGGTAACAGGTTTATATTATAAACTGTGCAGTTGAATACGATGAATAATTTGTTTTTTCTTTTTGTAAAGTATGTGGTACCACGGTATCTGATGTTCATCAGACAGTAATTAAGCTTGGCCACTACACTTTTTTAAGTAAGCATCTCTGCCTGGAATAAGTTTTTACTGTACAGTAACTTCATGTTACAAATAAGGGTAAAAATACAATTTATTTTGTTAAGGAAATATTGATTAAAAGAGTTGTTCTTACACATTTTGTGCTAATTTCTAGGCTGTGAAATGTTGGCATTTTTCCTTTTACTGATGGTATCCTTAAACTGTCAGAATGACTCCCTGAGGTTTTGAGGCCTTACTTTACAATTAGAAGATAAACTCTGAATTTATCTACTTTTTGTTTCACCTACTGCTGAAGAATAATGACAAAAAACAGGATAGGATTAGAAACACTAGCAGAACACTTGACATGAAGAGAAATCTGTGGTGTCATCATTGCAATGGCTGAATCTCAAAATTACTTGCAGAAAACATAAAACTGTAAGACAGAGTTTAACAGTGTGGAATATTTAAAATAAACAAGGCAACACTTAATGATAACCACAGACAACACTTTAGTTTTGTACCTAGAGAATAGTCCTGGCTTTTGTTTAAACTATCAGCTTATTATTTGTAATATGGGTAGGTCAGACTCGTATTCCAAAGGAATTTATGACTGAGGCTGCAAGACAAGGCTGTGCAAAGAGAACGTAGCAGTTTTAGGTCTGGTAAAAAGGTCAGCTCTGATCCTGGTTCAAGTGTGATGAGAGCAGATCGAACAGCAGTGAGCTGATGTCTGAGGTTGTGTTTTGGTCGTAGTTGAGTCTAAGGTCTCGTTGATCTGTGAGCAGATAAAACAAAAGGCTTTGTCTCTGAAGGGGGATAACAGGGCAGAGATGGTTTTTAATATAACACGATAACACCATCATCAACTCAGGTACATTGGCACTATTTCTGATTGTCCATATTACCTTACTTACCTAAGTAGCCCTTGAAGTATTTGTGCCTCAGACCATGTCCATGTGTAAATAAAATGGCCAAAATGGAAGAAAATTTTCAGAAAACTTTTTTTCAGAAGTTCCATTAGATCAGACAAACAGAGGATTGGTTGTAAAAATATGACCATGCGAAATGCTATGTATTAAATGCTTGTATCCAAAGCCATATCATAATTGCATAACTAATCATTCATTCTATTTTGCTATAGCCATACCAGAGTTGCCACATTGCTTGATGTCATCTCCCTGGGATGCCAGCAACAGGATTTCCTGGGTTGTTGTGGCACTCTTAGCCTGTAGGACAGTGAAGAGGCTAGTCTCCTGCCTCAGCTAGTGGGAAGAAAACTTACTGTGCTTTGGAACAAACATTAAATACACCAGAGTCGTTTTGTGCTTTTGTGCATCTTGTTCATGCATTTTATTTGAGTCTACGGAGACTACTGACACAGGAGAAAACATTATGAATGCTTGCACACAGTAATTTGGATCTGGATATTGCTGAAAGCTTTGCATATGAAAGAAGAATTATGGCGATATCAAAACGTCAAAGCAAAATCATTGTAGCTCCAGTTAGCTGGTTAACGCAGTAACACTAGCAGAGCATGCTTGCAATTTAACCATCTAATCACATCTACGTATCTTCATTTTTCATCTCCAGATAGACAACATGGGGTTGTTAACCAAACTTACTGAGAAACTGCAATAACAGTGATGCTCCAGATTTCATTGAAGTTTGGTTGTAGCCACAGGAGTCACAGCAAAGAAGGCCCACCTCCCTGGCTAGCTTAATGGATAGTGAAATGACATTCTTAAGTGGCTAGTCAAATGTCATGTTAATCTGAGCATCCCCATTACCTATTCAGGAAGAAGTGGAACAAATGTACTTGTACCTGTAGGTTTGATTTACACTAAACTGGATATGGGTCCTCTAAACTTTAGATTCTCACTTTTCACAGTTGTGTTCCGTGTGAACTTTTTTTTACCCCAAAACAACTAGATGCATAACTTCAAATCTCAAATCAAAGTCTTGTGCACAGTGACAGATTTTCTCAAGGAAAAATAAATCAATTTGATACTCAAACATTGAATTAATATGAACAAACATGTTAACACATTCACACATTGGTATGTACAAACACAAAATGTTTTCAGATGTTTTCACACATTCATATATGGTGATACCCAGCTACAGTACTTTCGACCCTATAAAAGTCACTCTTCAGTCAGATCTTAAAAAAACATTGTGTATTGAGTTTCTAGTAAGTAAGTAGAGTTTAGTTAGTAAGGCACCTTTTACAGAGCAAGGTCACAAAGTGCTTCACAAGAGTAAGATTATTAAAAATAAGCCTATAAAAACAGTAAGATCAAACAATACAAATAAGCAACAGACCTTAAAAACGCACATGATTACAAACACTAGATTAGTACCATGTGAGAAAAAAGCATGTTTGAATAAATGATGGGAAGTCACTGTATATACGATAGTATGAGTACGATGTGAGCAGTCTTGTTAGACTTGGTCTGCAGCCTTTGCAGCAGCATTCTGAACCACTTGTAGACAGTCCAGGGATAACTTGCTGAGGCAGGTAAAAAAGAAATTGCATTAGTCTAGCCGGGATGATTTAAAAGCGTTAATAATCATCTTAATCTCAGGTTGTAATAGAACAGACTACAGAAAAAAATCTACAGGTCAGTGATTTGATATGTTGGTCTAAGGACGTAGTCTGACCAAATATAACAGATATTTCTGTGATTAGTCTGCACAGCTGAAGAAAAGGTCAGGCAATTGTGCAGAGCAGTCAGTTTGCCAGTCTCATAAGACCTAAAAGAAATGACTTAAAAAAGACAATCAAAAGTTACAAAACAAAACACAGATATCATGACACTACACAATAATGATAATTATTATGTCATGACATAACATGACACAATAATAGCATCACTATGCTTACAATAACCTGTGTTTCTCAGTTACTGAGTCAGTCAAGTTAGTGAGAAAACAGAAAGATTGTGGTGTTAAAATGAACATGTGTCTGATCCAATGAGTGTTTGTTCGTTCACTCACTGAATCAGATCAGTCATTTTCCAAAATTTGTGTTGGATAGATACATGTTTATGACTATTAGTGTGTCATAATGGGGTATATCTAAGATCCAGGGTGCTAACAAACTTGGGTGTCATTATTGATGACCAGCTGTCCTTTTCAGACCATGTTGCTGCTGTCTCTCAGTCGTGCTGCTTTGCTCTGTACAACATAAGGAAAATCAGGCCCTGCTTTACTCAGTATGCCACCCTGCTTCTGGTACAGGCCATTGGTATCTATCGCCTCAACTATTGCGTTGCCCTCCTAGTAGGTCTTCCAGCTTGTGCGGTGAAACCCCTACTGTTACAAACTGCAAGTATTTTGCCCTCCACACCACAAGGAGACACCAACTGGTGGTTCAGTACCTGTAAGTACCTCCCACATTATAAATAGAGGGTTGGGCTGGATCGGACTTCCTCTTTCTTTGTCTCCAAACAATTGCCCTTGCCGGAGAGCATAAAGATGTTTGCCGTGTGTGTTTTGATGTATCATCACTGTAAGTAGCAGTTTCTTTATATTGACTGATTATTTCTTTATTTACATGAAGGTAGCTTAAATAGTTACACTATTATGTTAAATATAATGTATAAGATATTTGACTTATGTTGGTCTAATCTTTGGCATATTTTTGATACTTTAATGAGCACATGTTTATGATTTCAAGACTGAATACATTACTTATTTGGACATATGTTAATTTGTACCCTTTGTTATTTAGAACCATGGCAATCGTCACAAGATGACATGGAAAGACTGAAGTCATGCTTTGGACAAATAAAGACATTAAATGGCAATCCTTGTTTCCTGGTGGTGTGTGGCTCCAGTTTAGAACCTTATATCCGTAACAATTGGTCCTTCGAGCCGGAGACTGAGCCACACTCCACACAGTGACCTAAATGGAAGATTCAAAGATTGATGGCATTAATCCTATTGGTGAGCCCACTATTGAAGGCCAGGCTCCTTCTGAGTATATGGATGGATCCCAAGGTGTGAAAGATTCAACTCAGCTCATCATGTACGAGCCTAACCCACAATTGTCTCAAACACCACTTATTTCATCTTCACCTGCTCATCAAACAGAGCCTAGCCTGCTACCTAAACTATCATACACTCCCACTCACGATGATCACCAAATCCCTCTGCCATCATCTCATGAACTCCTTACCAAGCCAATTAGTCATGACTTAGGGGCAAGACCTAAAAGACATAGACGCCCCCCAGACTACTATGGGATTGATATGCCCCATCAGAAAGCACAATCCCACGACTCACGAAGTTCTTATAGCAAGAGGTCTCATTGTACCAAGTCAGCATTTACTCTCCCCACAATCTCTCGGATTAGTGGACATTCCAGGAGCAGCCATGTTTCGAATTTGAGTGATCTCCAAGCCAGCATCCTTGAGGAAAAGCAAAGGAGGGATGAACTGGAGGAACTTAGAAGACAACGAGAGGAAGAGAAGGAACTAGACAAACAATGCAGGTCTATTGATGAGGAGGCCAGAGCTGCTCAACATAGACAAGCTGATGCCCTCCTTGAGAGAGAAAGAATGGTCAAACAGGTTGATATGATGCGACGCATTCGCATCAAGGAAAAGGAGCTTGAATCGGCTCAGCTTGTTTCCACCTTTATTAGACAGAATCTTTCTGAAGATAATCACCCTTGTGGGGCTTCTGCTCCTATTCAATCACCTCCCCATGGAAATGGGGCCACTTCCTCCTTTTATGATCTGCCTTCCACTAGAATATTTACTCCTGCTCCCCCAAATTTGATATGTCCTGAATCTGAAACTCCTTCGGCTTTAACTCCCTTGCTTCCTCAATTTAGTTTCCCCAGAGAACATCCCAGGGGCTCCCAATCCCTTTCCTTGCCTCATATAATACAGCCAAGCATAGCCCCTGTTCAGCCTCAATCATTGCCCTCTGTAGTGACTGCTCAAGCTGCACCACTGTCCATTCCGCATGCATCTTCCCAGGTAACAAACCCTTCCATTTCTATGCATTATATACCTGCACCTCCAGTCTCTTTCCAAGCCCCTAGTTATACTGCATCCCTACCTCGTCCTGTACAGCCCACTCTCACTGGTAGTCTACCACCGATGCATGCCATATCATCCCAGCAGCCACAATCTGTCTACTCTCAGGTTCCTAACCCCAATGTTATAGATATGCTTGTTGCCTCAGCTTATGGAATACCAAGGCCTTCACTTCCTGTGTTTAAGAGTGGCCGAGAGAGTGATTTTGCCCTTTTGAAGATGGCTATGGAGAACCTTCTTGACAATCACCCCCATCTTACTGAGCAGTATAAATATCAGATCCTCTTGGAACACCTTCAACACCCAGGAGCTAACAAATTGGCCAGATCCAGCATGCATGACACAAGACCATATTCCACAGCCCTCCTAGCACTTCAAGAGAAGTATGGTCAGCCAAGGCTGCTAGTTCAGAGTGAAATTGGTGCAATACTAAACTCTCCCATTATTCGCATAGGTGATGTAGAGGCCTTTGATGATTTTGCCCTTTCTGTCCATGCTCTGGTGGGAATGTTGTTGTCCTTAGAAGGCCCTAATGGGTCTGAATTAAGATGTGGCTCTCATGTTGACAGACTCCTCAGTAAACTTCCTGTGCAGTACAGAGATGGATTTGTTGAGCATTGTATTAATCGTGGCATTCTGACTGGGCAGGTGAAACAAACTTATTCGCTCCTTGACCTTTCAACCTGGCTACAGTCAAAGTCAAGAGCCAAACGTATATCAGAGAGAGCCGCTGAACTCTATAGACGGGAGAGATCACGGACTGGAAAGGAAAGCCAGCCCTCCAAGCAAACCTCGTTGGTTTATTTGACAACATCTAAGGTAGATGGCACACCAGGAGCCTGCATCAAGGAGAAGGAAAATGTTAATAAGCCTAAGCCTTACTGTCCCTATTGCAATGTCAGAGACCATTTCCTTGGATCATGCACAGAATTCAAGAAACTCTCCAAAAATGATATCATGAAATGGATAACAGAGAAGGACAGATGCAGAAAATGTGGAAGAATACACAAAATGGACAAATGCACATTAAAGAGGCCATGTAACATCTGTAAAGAGCTTCACCTTACCATTCTCCATGATGTCAATGCAAACAAATCAGCCACAGTGATGTTATCTTCTCCCTCACAACTCCTTTACATGGACAAACCCAACCGTTCCCATAAAGTCATGCTGAAAGTTGTCAATGTATGTCTCCATAATGGGGAAAAGACCATCACAACTCATGCTGTCCTTGATGATGGAGCAGATAGATCTATCCTGCTCCCAGAAGCCATCCAGCAGTTGGGCCTAAGTACTCAACCTGAAACCATATCATTACGCACAGTAAGACATGATATAGTGCAATTGAATGGAGCGTCTGTATCCTTTCAAATTTCCCCCATTAATCAACAAACTGAAAGGTATGTTATTGACGGAGCATTCACTGCAGAGAAACTTGGACTGTCTGAGCACACATACCCCGTGAAGCAGCTACAGGAGCAGTATCACCATCTAAGAGGTATTCCCTTGCAGGCTGTTGATCATGCATGCCCTCTTGTCCTCATTGGCTCAGACTATGCCCATCTCATCACAGCCACAGAGCCAATACGCATGGGGTCCCATGGTGGCCCATTGGCAGTACATACCAAGTTAGGATGGGCTCTCCAAGGCCCAGCCAGCTCAATTCCAACCCGTTGTACCCTTGCTGCCACACCTACCTGCTTCAAAAGTGAATTGCTTAGGAACGTGGAAAGGCTCTGGCAGATTGACACTTTACCGTATGTGAATGAGAAGACAGCCACAAGGTCGAAACAGGACAAACTAGCTCTTGATATACTCAATTCAAAGACCATTAGAGTAGAGATAGATGGTGTTATGCGCTATGCCACTCCACTGCTCAGAGCTTCCAACATTCCTGTACTTCATGCTCCAAAGGAAGCTGTCTTTCCCCGGCTGTGTGCCACAGAGAAACGTCTGTCCAAAGATCCAAAACTGTCTGATACATATCAAGAGGAACTGAATAAACTTGTGCAATCTGGCTATGTTCGAAGGATCCCCAGTGAACAGGTAAATCAACCAAAGGAAACCTGGTATTTCCCACATCACATTGTTGAACACAACAACAAATACAGAGTTGTGTTTGACTGCTCCTTTGAATACATGGGACAAACCCTGAACAAGTGTCTCCTCCCAGGCCCGACACTTGGTCCCTCTCTCCTCGGAGTTCTCCTCAGATTCCGTCAACATCCCATAGCCATCTGTGGAGATATTAAAGGTATGTTCCATCAAGTACGCCTTTTGGATGAGGACAAACCTCTACTACGCTTCATATGGAGAGGGATGCAACTAGATCAAGAGCCCAGTGTGTATGAATGGCAAGTCTTGCCATTTGGAACAACCTGTAGCCCATGCTGTGCCACCTATGCAGTTCACAAACATGTTCAAGATCACTGCATTGGAAATGAGGAGGTGCTTCAATCTGTTCAAAGCTGTTTTTATGTTGACAACTGCCTCCAAAGTTTCCCTTCCTCTCATGAAGCCAAGTCCCTTATTGACAAGGTGAGACCTTTGCTCGCTGATGGTGGGTTTGACATCCGACAATGGGCTAGTAATGATCCAGCTGTGATACACCATCTCCCACCAGATGCTAAGTCCAAAACCAGTGAACTATGGATTTCAGGAAGTGGAGACCCCAAAGAGCTGACACTAGGCCTTCAATGGAACTGCTTCACAGACATGCTGGGCTACAAGAACCGATCGATTATCTACCATGAGTCTACAATGAGGAATATATATAAAGTTCTGGCAAGCCAATATGATCCTCTGGGATATCTGACCCCTTTCACGACCCGTGCAAAGATACTAGTACAGGATCTTTGGAAGGAGGAAAAGGGATGGGATAGCATCATCAGAACAGACAGCTTGTTAAAGAAATGGCAAACATGGGAGTTGGAATTGCAAAATCTCCCTGACATCCATTTTCCTCGCTGTTATTTACCCCTGTGTCAGCGCAGCCACCTCAAAATCCCATATGCATGTATTTTGTGATGCCTCTGAGCGTGTTTATGGTGCTGTTGCCTACCTTCAAACTAAAGACAGACACAACCATACTCATGTCAGCTTCATCATGGCCAGGTCTCAGTATAGCCCCCAAACGCCAGCTTTCCATCCCGCCTTGAGCTATGTGCAGCCCTATCCGGTGCCCAGCTGGCTAACCTCCTCAGTTGTGAACTCACAGTTCCACTACAGTCAGTAACCCTTTGGACAGATTCTACAACTGTCCTATCATGGCTAACCTCTGAATCCTGTCGCTACAAAGTGTTTGTTGGAACAAGGATTGCTGAGATTCAGACTCTGACTGCCACAAAGAGCTGGAGATATGTTGATTCAAAAACAATCCAGCTGATGACATAACACGGGCAAAACCCTCCTAGAGCTTTCTCAGCAACACAGATGGAATCAGGGCCCTCCATTCCTTATGCTGAACACAGACAGCTGGCCAGCCAATCCATGTGTGTCAGCCGAATCGGAGCCTGTTGAGGAACTCAGGAAATCCATGTTCTGTGGCGCTGTGATGTCATACGACACAGACCTCCCTGATCCAAACAAATACAACAGCTGGGATGATCTGATAAAGGAAACAAAAAATGTGCTTTATGGGGCGGCAGATCAGAGCTCAAATGTAGCCAAATGCTACATAAATTCAGAAAGGCATCTTCTTCAAAGGGTCCAAGCAGAGTGCTTCCCTGAGGAATTCACTGCCCTCAAAACGGATAAGGCCATACCAAAGGGTAGCAAACTACTCCCCCTTTCTCCTGAATATGATCCTGATCTTGGTCTTATCAGAGTGGGAGGTCGACTTCGAAGAGCAGAGACACTTGACCATGATAATGTACATCCAATTATCCTAGATCCAAGACATCCCATAACCAAACTCATTATCAAGCATTATGATGAAAAATTGTTACCTGGGAAGATGCATGCGGAATGGACAGTGGTGCAGCTTGAGCAGTCACTACAGAGGGCAATGATTGAGGCTGAACAGTCCTCCTAGCACTTCAAGAGAAGTATGGTCAGCCAAGGCTGCTAGTTCAGAGTGAAATTGGTGCAATACTAAACTCTCCCATTATTCGCATAGGTGATGTAGAGGCCTTTGATGATTTTGCCCTTTCTGTCCATGCTCTGGTGGGAATGTTGTTGTCCTTAGAAGGCCCTAATGGGTCTGAATTAAGATGTGGCTCTCATGTTGACAGACTCCTCAGTAAACTTCCTGTGCAGTACAGAGATGGATTTGTTGAGCATTGTATTAATCGTGGCATTCTGACTGGGCAGGTGAAACAAACTTATTCGCTCCTTGACCTTTCAACCTGGCTACAGTCAAAGTCAAGAGCCAAACGTATATCAGAGAGAGCCGCTGAACTCTATAGACGGGAGAGATCACGGACTGGAAAGGAAAGCCAGCCCTCCAAGCAAACCTCGTTGGTTTATTTGACAACATCCAAGGTAGATGGCACACCCCGGAGCCTGCATTAAGGAGAAGGAAAATGTTAATAAGCCTAAACCTTACTGTCCCTATTGCAATGTCAGAGACCATTTCCTTGGTTCATGCACAGAATTCAAGAAATTCTTCAAAAATGACATCATGAAATGGATAACAGAGAAGGACAGATGCAGAAAATGTGGAAGAATACACAAAATGGACAAATGCACATTAAAGAGGCCATGTAACATCTGTAAAGAGCTTCACCTTACCATTCTCCATGATGTCAATGCAAACAAATCAGCCACAGTGATGTTATCTTCTCCCTCACAACTCCTTTACATGGACAAACCCAACCGTTCCCATAAAGTCATGCTGAAAGTTGTCAATGTATGTCTCCATAATGGGGAAAAGACCATCACAACTCATGCTGTCCTTGATGATGGAGCAGATAGATCTATCCTGCTCCCAGAAGCCATCCAGCAGTTGGGCCTAAGTACTCAACCTGAAACCATATCATTACGCACAGTAAGACATGATATAGTGCAATTGAATGGAGCGTCTGTATCCTTTCAAATTTCCCCCATTAATCAACAAACTGAAAGGTATGTTATTGATGGAGCATTCACTGCAGAGAAACTTGGACTGTCTGAGCACACATACCCCGTGAAGCAGCTACAGGAGCAGTATCACCATCTACGAGGTATTCCCTTGCAGGCTATTGATCATGCATGCCCTCTTGTCCTCATTGGCTCAGACTATGCCCACCTCATCACAGCCACAGAGCCAATACGCATGGGGTTCCATGGTGGCCCATTGGCAGTACATACCAGGTTAGGATGGGCTCTCCAAGGTCCAGCCAGCTCAATTCTAACCCGTTGTACCCTTGCCGCCACACCGACCTGCTTCAAAAGTGAATTACTTAGGAACGTGGAAAGGCTCTGGCAGATTGACACTTTACCGTATGTGAATGAGAAGACAGCCACAAGGTCGAAACAGGACAAACTAGCTCTTGATATACTCAATTCAAAGACCATTAGAGTAGAGATAGATGGTGTAATGCGCTATGCCACTCCACTGCTCAGAGCTTCCAACATTCCTGTACTTCATGCTCCAAAGGAAGCTGTCTTTCCCCGTCTGTGTGCTACAGAGAAACGTCTGTCCAAAGATCCAAAACTGTCTGATACATATCAAGAGGAACTGAATAAACTCGTGCAATCTGGCTATGTTCGAAGGATCCCCGGTGAGCAGGTAAATCAACCAAAGGAAACCTGGTATTTCCCACATCACATTGTTGAACACAACAACAAATACAGAGTTGTGTTTGACTGCTCCTTTGAATACATGGGACAAACCCTGAACAAGTGTCTCCTCCCAGGCCCGACACTTGGTCCCTCTCTCCTCGGAGTTCTCCTCAGATTCCGTCCAACATCCCATAGCCATCTGTGGAGATATTAAAGGTATGTTCCATCAAGTACGCCTTTTGGATGAGGACAAACCTCTACTACGCTTCATATGGAGAGGGATGCAACTAGATCAAGAGCCCAGTGTGTATGAATGGCAAGTCTTGCCATTTGGAACAACCTGTAGCCCATGCTGTGCCACCTATGCAGTTCACAAACATGTTCAAGATCACTGCATTGGAAATGAGGAGGTGCTTCATTCTGTTCAAAGTTGTTTTATGTTGATAACTGCCTCCAAAGTTTCCCTTCCTCTCATGAAGCAAAGTCCCTTATTGACAAGGTGAGACCTTTGCTTGCTGATGGTGGGTTTGACATCCGACAATGGGCTAGTAATGATCCAGCTGTGATACACCATCTCCCACCAGATGCTAAGTCCAAAACCAGTGAACTATGGATTTCAGGAAGTGGAGACCCCAAAGAGCTGACACTAGGCCTTCAATGGAACTGCTTCACAGACATGCTGGGCTACAAGAACCGATCGATTATCTACCATGAGTCTACAATGAGGAATATATATAAAGTTCTGGCAAGCCAATATGATCCTCTGGGATATCTGACCCCTTTCACGACCCGTGCAAAGATACTAGTACAGGATCTTTGGAAGGAGGAAAAGGGATGGGATAGCATCATCAGAACAGGCAGCTTGTTAAAGAGATGGCAAACATGGGAGTTGGAATTGCAAAATCTCCCTGACATCCATTTTCCTCGCTGTTATTTACCCCCCTGTGTCAGCGCAGCCACCTCAAAATCCCATATGCATGTATTTTGTGATGCCTCTGAGCGTGTTTATGGTGCTGTTGCCTACCTTCAAACTAAAGACAGACACAACCATACTCATGTCAGCTTCATCATGGCCAGGTCTCAGTATAGCCCCCAAACGCCAGCTTTCCATCCCGCGCCTTGAGCTATGTGCAGCCCTATCCGGTGCCCAGCTGGCTAACCTCCTCAGTTGTGAACTCACAGTTCCACTACAGTCAGTAACCCTTTGGACAGATTCTACAACTGTCCTATCATGGCTAACCTCTGAATCCTGTCGCTACAAAGTGTTTGTTGGAACAAGGATTGCTGAGATTCAGACTCTGACTGCCACAAAGAGCTGGAGATATGTTGATTCAAAAAACAATCCAGCTGATGACATAACACGGGGCAAAACCCTCCTAGAGCTTTCTCAGCAACACAGATGGAATCAGGGCCCTCCATTCCTTATGCTGAACACAGACAGCTGGCCAGCCAATCCATGTGTGTCAGCCGAATCGAGACCTGTTGAGGAACTCAGGAAATCCATGTTCTGTGGCGCTGTGATGTCATACGACACAGACCTCCCTGATCCAAACAAATACAACAGCTGGGATGATCTGATAAAGGAAACAAAAAATGTGCTTTATGGGGCGGCAGATCAGAGCTCAAATGTAGCCAAATGCTACATAAATTCAGAAAGGCATCTTCTTCAAAGGGTCCAAGCAGAGTGCTTCCCTGAGGAATTCACTGCCCTCAAAACGGATAAGGCCATACCAAAGGGTAGCAAACTACTCCCCCTTTCTCCTGAATATGATCCTGATCTTGGTCTTATCAGAGTGGGAGGTCGACTTCGAAGAGCAGAGACACTTGACCATGATAATGTACATCCAATTATCCTAGATCCAAGACATCCCATAACCAAACTCATTATCAAGCATTATGATGAAAAATTGCTCCATCCAGGACCTGAACGTGTTCTAGGGGAAATGAGACGCAGGTATTGGATCCTGCGTGGTCGCGAAGCCATTCGCAAACATCAGCACGGATGTCAAGACTGTCAGAAATGGAGAGCTAGCCCAGTCATTCCCAAAATGGCAGACCTTCCTCCAGCCCGTCTTAGATTGTTTAAACCCCTTTCTGGTCCACTGGCATTGACTGTTTTGGGCCTTTCATGGTGAAGGTTGGTCGCCACACAGAGAAAAGGTGGGGAATTCTCTTTAAATGCTTAACAACACGCTGCATACATCTTGAGTTGCTTGATAGTATGGATGCAGACACATTCCTGATGGCCTTCAGAAGATTTGTCTCACGCAGAGGGAAACCCTTTGAACTCCTGTCTGACTGTGGGACTAATTTCCGAGCAGGAGAGTCAGAACTGCAAAATGCATTCCAGTCCATGGCACCAGACCTGAGGCAGAAATTGGCCAAAGCACAAGTAAATTTCCAGTTCAATCCTCCATCTGCCCCACATTTCGGTGGAAGCTGGGAGCGAGAGATAAAGTCAGTAAAATGGCCCTCAATGTTGCATTAGGAAACCAACCAACAACAGAAACAGTCCTACACACAGTCCTCATTGAAGTCGAAGGCATTCTCAATTCAAAACCTCTTGGATATATCTCCTCTGACCTTGCTGATCCAGATCCAGTTACACCAAACATGTTGCTGATGGGGCGGCCTGATTCCTCTCTTCAGAAAGATTCTGTCTAATAAAGGTGGAAACAAGCTGAGCCGATTCAAGCTCCTTTTCCTTGATGCGAATGCGTCGCATCATATCAACCTGTTTGACCATTCTTTCTCTCTCAAGGAGGGCATCAGCTTGTCTATGTTGAGCAGCTCTGGCCTCCTCATCAATAGACCTGCATTGTTTGTCTAGTTCCTTCTCTTCCTCTTGTTGTCTTCTAAGTTCCTCCAGTTCATCCCTCCTTTGCTTTTCCTCAAGGATGCTGGCTTGGAGATCACTCAAATTCGAAACATGGCTGCTCCTGGAATGTCCACTAATCCAGAGATTGTGGGGAGAGTAAATGCTGACTTGGTACAATGAGACCTCTTGCTATAAGAACTTCGTGAGTCGGTGGGATTGTGCTTTCTGATGGGGCATATCAATCCCATAGTAGTCTGGGGGCTCTATGTCTTTTAGGTCTTGCCCCTAAGTCATGACTAATTGGCTTGGTAAGGAGTTCATGAGATGATGGCAGAGGGATTTGGTGATCATCGTGAGTGGGAGTGTATGATAGTTTAGGTAGCAGGCTAGGCTCTGTTTGATGAGCAGGTGAAGATGAAATAAGTGGTGTTTGAGACAATTGTGGGTTAGGCTCGTACATGATGAGCTGAGTTGAATCTTTCACACCTTGGGATCCATCCATATACTCAGAAGGAGCCTGGCCTTCAATAGTGGGCTCACCAATAGGATTAATGCCATCAATCTTTGAATCTTCCATTTAGGTCACTGTGTGGAGTGTGGCTCAGTCTCCGGCTCGAAGGACCAATTTTTTTTTTTTTTTTTTCAGTCAGCAAGTTTATTTATATAGCATTTTTCAAGAGCAGATCATAAAAGGAGGAAGTGGCCCCATTTCCATGGGGAGGTGATTGAATAGGAGCAGAAGCCCCACAAGGTGACCTATGGTTCATGGGTGACATGGTTCAGAATGCAGCAGTGCGTCTGGTTTTTGACTCAGTCCATTACTCAGTGACCTCCATTGGCTACCCAGGGCCTCCAGAATCAAACTCAAGTCACTAATGCTTGCATACAGAGTGACTACTGGATCTGCAGCCATCTACCTAAACTCTATAATACAAGCTCATGTTTCTTCTCGGTCACTACGCTCCAACGAACGCCGCCTGACTCTGCCATCATCGGCTGTTGTCATCTGTGACACCACGATGGTTAAACGAGCTACCACATGCCATCAGTGCAGGGGAGTCCCTCTCTAACTCATGAAAACTCATCTCTTCCGAGAACACCTCCTCTTATAACACCTCTAATTACTAACGTCTAACAGGCACTTCCTGTGCTCTTCTTCTATCCCCTTACAATTATCTTGTATTGATTGCACTTCTTTGTGAACTCTTACTTCTTTCCCTAGGTATTTACCCCATTGATGCGATACATGCTATTAGCTCTTACTAGTATTTACTGGTGCCCTAACTAGTATGTATTGTCGGTTGTAGATCTTGTGCTGCATTTGATGCTTTGATGATGCTTGTATGTTGTTCCTCAAATGTAAGTTGCTTTGGATAAACGTGTCTACCAAATGAGTAAATGTAAATGTACTGTCTGTTCCTGTGCTTTAAGTTTCTCATAACTCATAGCTCAGGGTGGCAACGCTCCAGATAGCCATTGGCAGAAAAGCATTTGGATGTGCTGTCATCATCTAAACAGCCATTGGTTAGTCATATTGCTGGGCCAGAATTTTTGAGAATGGCCTTCTACAGCTTCTGCTGTGAGAATGACTATTTCGACATGGCGTTTATGCTCAATGTCCCCATCATGCCTTTTGTCAGCCCCTCTTTAAGCTGTTGTTGTCTGTGTGACACTACAGCGTTTGAGGTGGCATTCTTGCTGCTACTTCCTTATGTCCTACATCAAGGGGTTACCTTGATGCGTCCTAAGCACAATGTCACTGCGTACACGGGGTGAAGGTTCTGTAAGAACAATGACTTGAAGATGGAGGTTTCCCCTAAACCTGGTGCATTCTTGCCGTGGAGGTACACATGCCATTTTGAAAGGGCGGTTTGTAGTCACTTTTGACACTGGTAGGTTGTGACTGTATAAACTTTAGAGCTGGTTTTCCACACAAGCTTAGCTTTCTCCCTCTTGGTTACATGGGACTGGTCAATTATATTGTGATCTGATTTGCTAACATAGTCATTGGTGTGGCAATCATAGTTGTCTGGATTAAAATGCTCAATGTCTTAAGCTATAAATTCAAACACTTTAAGGCAGGGACTCTGTGAGGTCCTGTCAGTGAAGGCAAGACTAAGCTAGTATTACTCTGGTTGAGCAGCTATCATCATACTACTCTTGTGGTAGTGCAGCGAGGAGGTTGAACAGTCCTGAAATGCTTTGGTTCCCCCTTTGGAGGGATGGGCACTGATGAGTGTGTTGCAGGGCCGGCCCTGACAATGTTGGATATGTCCAGTCCTAAAAGTCCACCATGGTGGTTGGGGTCATCACTCCTCTATCCACAGGAATTGTTTTAAAGGAGCAGCCAAACTCACAATTTTAACATGTGTGATCGGCATACTTGTCAATCTCCACAGTATAAACTTCCATAAACTGTGTGTCAATGCAGGGACTGTTTTATTTCATTATGGGGTAGATTTCTTGAAATTCAAGAGAATTTGTTTAGTTTTCAATAGTGGAGGGGACAGAAATGTCCTCCAGCCAGAGGGGTCCTCCCTCAGAAAATTTTAAGCATTGATTTAAGCATTGAAGACTTAATTTCCATTCTGGTGAAATTTTCTGCACCAATTTCTGCCTTTTCTGCCTCAATTTATGGTGGAAAAAAAAATCTTCATTTCTGTAAAAAAATTCAGGCAGCAGGTGACAATTAAAAAAACCCCAACAGCAATAGAATATTATGCTGTAAGGCTTTCAGGCATTCTGTAGATGTTGTTTTTAAATAGCCTATGCTTCTTCGGTAGATCAACTTTTCTAATTTAATAAAATTCCTGCTGAGTCAGCACATCTGCACGCTTGATTCAGTCTTCCCTCCTCTTTTGTGTCTTTTGTTTGGGGATGTGCATGTGGCACCTTTATATATATATATACATATATACATATATATATATATATATATATATATATATATATATATATATATATACATATATATACATATATATATATATATATATATATATATATATATATATATATATATATATATAAATTCCTTTACTTTAATAGCTCCTGTGTTTCAGCAGGTTTTCTGCTCATGCTCAAAACTTTCTGCACATTCAGAATCTTTCCCAAATATCTGTATTCTCTGACATGTCGAGAGAAAAGTTGTATTATTACGAGACTGACGTCATTATTTCACGAGAATTCATTATAGTCTACCTGTCCTATACTCTGCTGTGCAGAAGGCTACTTATTGCTCCGCTGAAATGATCCCCTTTGGACCATTTGACCTACACAGTGCACAGACTGCATGTTGCATATGAAACAGAAACCAACTGGAAAACACTCATCACAAATCCACAAGCAACCAAAGGAACTCACAGTCCCAACCAGAGCATGGCTGCGCCTCAGATGTTCGATTTTATTGCAAAACTCTAGACAATGACACGACTCGTCACAACTGTCAGGACTTACAGCACAACGTGCACTTAATTACTATTATGGTTCCAGTGTTGCAGCATTCCATCGCAGGGCCACACAGAGACAAACAACCACTCACACCTAAGGACAATTTAGAGACACCAATTAACCTAGCCTGCATGTCTTTGGATGGTGGGAGGAAGCCGGAGCACCCAGAGAGAACCCACACAGACACAGGGAGAACATGCAAACTCCACACAGAAAGGCCGGGGTAACGGGAGTTTGAACCCACGACCTTCTTGCTGGGAGGCGACAGTGCTAACCACTGTACCACTGTGCTGCCCACAGAGTATGTTGTGTAGGATAAACTACACCCTCACAGTCTGTTTCAGAGACATGGTAAGTCAAGTAGCTGTAACCCTTGTCTCTCTTTACAGTTTGAGGAGCTGATGTTATTCCCAAGAATTTAGTGTCACTTGGGAATTGCTCTCATCTGCTGAGTGCCAATCCGAGTAACCATAATCACATTGGCTGACTGTGGTGGGGACATACGTTCTGATCTAAGTCTGAGGTGGCTCTAATGACCATAACAACTGTCATAATAACAGCCAGGAGCACTAACAAACCAGCGGTATCTATGATCTTGTCAAACGACCCCACAGACATTAAATGGCTAAGTTTCCCTACTAGTTAGTCAGAACGGAAGAAGTCTCTTGGATGAGGGACAAAACATCTTCTAGTATCTTCAACCAGGTCCAGTGGCCCTTGATTTTAACCTTCTTTGGATAATTATGAAAATGTGCCTACAGTAATATGCCTCACGCAGTGACACCATTAGTATCATCATCATGAAAAATATCTGGCATAGCTGCTAAATGCCACACTGTGTCCCTCAGCTAGTTGCTAACTTTATCCAGGTACAGTCTGGTGCTGGGCAGGTAGTGCACAAAGAGTTTATCAGAGCCTTTTTGATGAAAACAACATTGATGAAACTACATTTGGGGTCAGGAAAGCCAACATAATCCCCTAAGAGATGCTAAAAGGCTAAAGTTGCAGAATGTGGTGATAATTATTTGTGACACTGCAATCAGCCCTTCTCATATTACATTGTCATTTGACCCATTATTAATAAAAAGTATTGTTTATGCCCCTTTAAGGTTCACAATATGTCTTTTTCTTATTCCACTTAATCGCAGTAAAACTTCATTTTCAAATTTAAGTTTAATACATCTTCCATGAAAGGGCAATGTAAGCTGAAATGTCACACGTCGCAGTTGATGTTCAGTTCATGAAATTAAGAGTGCTCATGATATCAAGCATGGATGTTGTGAATGATAGAGCCCACCAAAATTATTCATTTATCAAATATCAACTGCAATTTTACAGTTAAGTATAATAAGTATACTTGCATGCTTATTTTAGCTTGTCATATTACTATCTGTTCTGATGATACAGAATGGGTTTATATGCCTGCTTCTCCCCATTGTACCTGTATACACCTGCTCCCTCCCACTATCTTTATTACACATAATATTAATGTAGAGCAGGGCGGTGTTTGACATTTTTATTGAATTATTTACAAGGGAAAATAATGACGGTGGGGTCTCAGCACTAAACAAATAAATAAATCAGATCTCTAATCAAATCTGGGGATGATGTATGTGGAGCAGGATGTTATTAGGTTCTAGGTGATAGGTGTCAGCACTCACAATGCCAGCAGTGGAAGAGTGCATGCATTTGTAGAAGGGAAATAACTGGAATTTGCCTCCATGTTTTTTTCTTGTTTGTTTGTTTTGTTTTTTACATCTGATTCTTCCTCTGAGGCAATCAGGTGATGTGAAAATTTAGTAAATCACATTTGGAAGTTTTATTAGACTCTGAAACGGAAGTGCTTAGTGACCTATCTAAAAATAAAAAAGTTTCTTTGTTGCCCATGTCCATTCTTTCTTTGTTATCTTTGAATTCTGAAAACTAATAGGGAAAAAATGAAAAATCTAAAAATCAAATTTCAAATGACATTTTTGATCAATTCATGGCCAAATATGGGAACACATTTATTAATGATTTTGATTACTGCACGCATAAAGTGCTTTTCCAAAAAACAAAACAATATTTCTTTAGGAGTAAGATTTTTCTGGTTTTCTCCTCAGACAACCAACTGCACAAGAAGAGGGAAAGCCTCCCTTGCAGCAAACAAACACCTTTACAAGAATCTAAAGACCTCCTGCTAACATGTGAGTCTGCTAAATTTTTCCTTCTCATTGGTCAACCAAGAACAGCTTACCCCGCATGATAACTCTCTCAGACTCATCCATGAGATGTTTCTTTCTTAATTCCAACATTTAATTATGTTAGTAAGGAGTAAGTAGGGCAATCGCATTGTTTTTGGATTCGTTGATTGAAAAAGGTTGTAGAGTTAACTGACAATAAATCTGATAGAGGAATTATCTCTCTTCCATTATGAATCCTAATCATTCTTTCTACTCTGCCACTGTCACAATGGAGCCTGCTGTCTACTCTTAACCATGCCTCTTCGCAAGATGCATTTCACATGTTTCAGCTATGTAAGAGCTCAGATTGCCCTTTACTACGGGTCCTTTCCCACCAAATTGTCCCAGAAACTAAGGAGATCAGAGAACACTAAAGAACTAATTTCTCATTCCTGTTTGCATTTCTACTACATCCTAGGAAGTATTACCATTAATGTAAGTTAGGCCCACAACAGAAAGTGGCTTTTCTTTCATGTAATGAGACAATCGCAGATTTGTTAGATGTTACATTTAGTATCCTTTTTATATGCTTGCATGGTTAACAGTTGAAATGCTGTTGGAAAGGAGGTGGCAGAGGTCCAAAGGCAGACCACAAACTACAGTAGTGATGAACTGCTGAGTGTTTTCTGCTTTTTGTATGCTTTAGCTGCCCATGTGACTGCAGTAATGCAATGATCAAATGAAGGTTATTTTGTTTTGTTTCACTCACTTTCTTAAATGCTGTCATAATGAACTACTGCTCTTTCTCTACAAAAACAAAATGTGCAACGTAGCGATAAAGTGACGGCGTAGATGAAGCATGCCACTCCAACGTCAATCGTCAGTGAAGAGGCAGAAAATGGCGGCAGATGAAAGCATCAGATCTGTGTGGCGCAATGAGGGGTGTTCACCTAATTAATACACAAATTAAACATAAATATATTATTTTCACTACGTTTTTCACATGGTGTTCCATTAATCAACATTTTAATGGAAGTCTTTTAATTAGGTCATCTTGTTGCACAGTCTTCTTCTGCAGTGTTTTAATGTCACCCAACTGGAGAGTTGGCGCCACCAACTTTTTGTCCTGAAGTACCTAAGTCCAAATATTGGCATAACAGTGGTTGGAAATGTGTTTATTTGCATTTTCTTTTATGCTATATTGTAGAAATCCTATGAAAATGTGGGAAATTTCGAATGGAATGGCAACTACAGCTTCTCTTTTGCATCGATAATAATACATGTTCAGGACACAGCATGTGTGGCATTGGTACTGAACATTGCATTACACATAATTTGCAAAGTCATTAAAATCATTAAAATTTGAGAGTAAGTTCTATGGCTACTGGGCTGTTTTGATGGTCAACAACATTCACTTCCACACTAATTGATAATTCCTGGGAAATACTAGCCCTAAAGCATTCATGTAGATGTGGTTATTACAAACCAAAACCAGAGCACAAATTAGATAACCAAACTTAAAGTAAAGGTACCACATACAGTTTTTGTAACCTTTAGAGGGTATCACCACCAGGCATACATTAATTAGAAAACCTGACATGTTAATACCTTCAAATATTGCTATGAAATAGCAAATCCAAAACCTTTTTGTCCCACCTACTTGTCCAATTAACATTAGGGTCCCTTTTGCCATAATGGGGGTTCACAATGAGATAATCCCCTCATGGAGGCAATAATAAGTGTAAGGAGGAGGTGAGGAAGTCAATGGACACTTAACTTCAATTGACATTAAATGGACAATATCTCTAAATGCATTTACAGATGTACGGTGGCTGGACTAGCTGGAAATAAAATGAATTAAAATTAGACTACTGTTCACAGCTGAAGCCTATTATTAACAAACCACAGAAAGAGAAAGAGAGTGAGATATAGTGAGTGTGTGTGCCTGAGAGGGAGAGCAAGAGGACAAGACCACAGACAGAGGGAAACAAAGTTGAGTTGAGAGCCATTAGCAAAAAAAAAAAAACCCTAAAAATGACCTCAGGTGAAAAGGAGATAACATTGCTTCTTTTTATGGCTTCCACAATGAGGTATTATCAGCTAGAAAAGGGCATAAGGCGAGGAAAGTGAGATGAGGATGAGCGTGTAATGGTGAGGGAGGCATCTCCATTGATATATCCATCCAAACTGGAGGGCCTGGAACTGACAGGGCCCAAGAGGAGCTTCTGCAAAGAGCCTGAGAAAGATAAGGGGGTCATTATTCCCCAAACTTGAATAATCCCTCGACGGCAAAGCTTTGGCCTTCCCCAAGGATTATGAGACTTCTGAGCGTCTGTGAGGAGAGAAGAAGAAGAAAGAGAAGGGGAGGGAAAGCATTTTTTTTCTCTATCATTTTACTGTATACACACACACACACACACACACACACACACAGACACACACACACACACACACACACACACACACACACACACACACACTTTCTATTTCTGCATGCTGTCCTCCCAGTGAGTTGAAAAAAATGGAAAATAATTAATACATAATACATAAAAAAATTGGCAGATGTGAGCAGTGAATAATATACTAAAGAAATGGGTAAGTGGAATTAAATAGTTATGCAAATATATTGTCAGTATTGGGAAAATAACTTTACTCCTTAACCATTATTATGAAAATTGTTAATTCATTAGTCCAGATTAAACCACAAAATACGTTGTTTGTTCATGCCCTTTAGTACTACGAGCTGCTGCCCCAATCTGTAGGACGACATCATTTGTCTGTGCCTTCCGACACTGTTACAAATCAATGAAAAATAATTCTGTTTTGTTCAGTTTTTTGTGTGAATGCTGTGATTTTGCTTTGTTTAGGTTTACTTCACAAGAGTGACTTGATGAGATTTAGGTAAATGTTACGGTTTAGGTTAAAATTACCACTTCAAGCTGGTTACAATAATAAACACGGTTAAGCATAAGGAATTATCATGAAAAGCAATCTCCGGTGTTAAATGTTTTGTTGTCCCATCCATCAACTCCAACCTCCTCTCCATTTCGCACTTGACTCTTAATATCACTTGACTTCCTCATTTGTTCCCATCATAATTACCATGTTTTCTAGATGGTTTTGTTGCTTGATTGTAAACATATGTTGTTTTGGTGCACTTGCTGATAAGATTGATGCTGTTGTTGCTCTTTGGAGTACAGACGCAACATGTCACGTGTTTTATTCAGTCACATATGTTCTGTATGCAAACCTTAGGCGTGAAAGTTAAACAGAAATATTTTTGCGCATGTAGGAAATGCAAGGTTGCTGAATAATGATGTAATGTAAAGAGTCCTGAAGTTGCAAAGTTCAATCCTCACTGTGAAGTTGCATGTTTTACACACCCTCTGGACAAAACCCATATGATTCCTGATTGCAGGTGATAAAGCATGCAAAACTTACTGGGAGTTACTAGGAGGCGTATTTTTAGGGTTGCCAACTCCATCTGACAGCACCTCGGCAGGTTATTCAGGGGGATCATGAATAACAAAAACCAAGAAGCAAAAATTGCCAAGAATGTTGCCTTTCAAACAACACCTGCATAAACAACAGTACATGAGTGGATGTGCACAATGGAACATTAAAGATTCAGTCATGTAATTAAACCACCATAGACAAGGAGTGCGCCAGTTTGTGTTGGAGTCTGTGTTGTGCTGGGAGCCAGTCGTTTTGTGGTGTTTCGTTCAGTGAAAGCACAGAGCAGAAACTGAGATCAACCCTCCCATCCAGCTCAGGGTAAAACTTAAGCATCTTCTACTTCTTCATCTCCTTTCGGCTTCTCGCATTAGCGGTCACAACAGTGGATCATCTGTTTCCATCAAGGTTTGGTTGTATTTAGGATCTGGGTTAGGTTTGCTTACAAAGTTCCTGTATAATGTGGGGATAGGGGTTGTGGTCATGATTAAAAAATACCAGTGTTAACTCTAGCTAGAAAACAGGATGCAAACAACTGTTTTCCATGTCACAGTCACCCACTTCACACAGGTAACTACCCACACTTCCCTTTTTGGTTTATTTTTTGTTATTAAAACTTAAAGTTACTTCCACATGTGCATCTGTGAATGTAAAGTCCTTGTACTTAGACGGGAAGATCATTTGCTTATAAGAATTTGAACAAAGGGCCGATGCTGTTGTTTTTCTTGAGAAGACAGTTTCACCCAAGACTATATTTGATGGAACATAACTTAAATTTAGAAGTTAAAATGGGAGGGGGTAATGAAACCAGAAATTATTATGTAACTGCCACATTTATCTTGCTTTGAGGGCATGATCAGGAGTAGAAATGGGCAACCACCGGTCATGTTAAAGCTGAGTTTGGGTTGGTTTCAGTTTCTCTGTCACCATGCCTTCTACATAAAAGTTTTGCAATTTCTCATATCTGAGATATCAATCCATGCCTATCTCTGGCTTCTCAGCGACCACCTTGGGAATGTTCTGCCTCTGTATCTCTGTGTAGTCTGAGTTAGGTGGCTGCAGAGCTGAATTAAGGGCAGCCAGGCAGAAAATGGCTACAGGGGCCATGCGAGTAGTGGTGAATGGACAGCAGAAGATCATTTTCAAAGGGGCCCTAAAAATTAACTGTGCTGTGCCGTTAACTCAATCACCTAACTGCTGCATGGTAAGTCCAGCGCAGGCATTTCACTGCTGTCCAGTTGGTATTTGATGAGCATTGGGTTTTTTGATGGACTCCAAATTGCACTTCAGATGTTGTTTTAGAGTTCAAGCATCCAATTACGTTCTGAGCCATATGTACGTGACACATCTTCAATTACTGTCCTGGAGCCCATTCATTCAAAAGCAGAGGCCGGGAAGAATGTATAACAGCTCTTAAAAGGAAAAAAAAAAGCTCTGAGTATCGTATGTCAGGCTGTTCGCCTTTTTCAAAAATGGCATGTTAGTAGTGTATTCCACTTCTAATGTGTGGCATGCATCATGCTTTCCTTGATTTGTATGTGTCCTTCAAAAAATTTTAGTTTAACAAGTTTTTTCCTTGGATACTCTGGGCAAAGCTCATTGGCTCTCGATGAGAAGGACACCTATCCAATCAGTAGTTTGTCCCTGAGACTCAAGGCCAACAATAGTGTAGTTAAGTTGAACAGAAACAGACAAGACCAACACAAACAAAGCAACATATTTTCTGTAACTTCTCATAACCGTCTATCTCTTTTTTTTTTGTCTCTGGTGGGTTGGGGAAACAGAAAAAAAAGGAGAAACGTACACGAGGGGAAAGAAACCAGCAACACTGTGAGTTAATTTTCAGATCTGGTAATCTTCCAAGTTCATTAACAAAGCTTGTGTCTGACTTGCTGTGGCTTTTGTACGCACCGAGGAGTTGTTGTGATACACCACAATGAATAAGTGATAAGCTGTTTGGGTAATTTGCGAAGTGACACAACTTTTATTATTTACGCCGTAAACCCTGATGGGTGGAGGGGGGGTGCAGATAACAATGAGCGAATGTGACAGGATTGTGTGGGCGGAATCCACTTAGAACTATTACAATCAAGCTTCATTTACATGAGCCGCCGACAACCTTCAGTTGACTTTGGGGGCTGCATTTGGGAATAGCGGACATGGGTATTACAGAGCATACTGATGCATTTGTAATGGGGGCAGGCAGCAGAGCCTAATGGTGACTTGCTCTGGCAAAGAAAAAAAAAAAGAGCGCTCCAAATGGAAAGAGATCAATTCCCCCCTACTTCGCACTGCGTGATGGATTTGGCATTCATCAGTGCCCTGTCAACTAATGCATTTGGTTTAATATTACACCTGAGATTTTTTTCTCTCTTTTCTTTTATGGCTTCATGAAGCCAGATTAAAATGGTAAAATTGTGAATTAATTTTTCGGTAGGGCATGGGAAGCCAAGACAGGAATTGTGATTTTAGAGAGTGATGGAGTGTATTTCATTTTAAGAGAGAAGAGTGATATTGAGGGCAAAGGGAAAAAGTCATTTTCACAGAGCTGGGAAGTCTAACCTAGATTAATGGTATTTATTTATTTTTTTTATATCACTCCTATTTTCTTTCATTTTAAATATCTTAACTTTGCACTCTCGAGGATCTCATATTAAAATCTGCAAGGCATTAAATAGGAAAACTTGTGAACAATTGCAGGACTCTAAAACCAAGCGAAGTTTCTTTGATTTTAAATATAACCAGCCCCCAGACTTCCTGGTACCATACATCCCTCCTACAGAGAGTTCCATTATGTTTATATTCTGGGAGGTATTAATCCCACTGGCTTTTGTGGTGGTTTCCATTATAAAACTCCCATTTTTGGCAGCATAAGACAGTTGAATCCAGTTTTTGATAATTCAAGCTATGATACATCATTGTGGGAAAGCGTGGCACAATAATACATATCCTATCTGAAAATGTAGAACACACCTCATTCCAGTGGCTCCCAAATGCTCTTGGGAGAAGAATGGAGCACTGGAATAAAAAAACCCCACAAACAGTGCTCAGTGTCTTTTACTGTATTTACAAGCCACTCATGTTGTTTTATACCCATCCACGCTATGCTCGGTGGCCTTGAGTCATGTGGAAGAAATTTAATACTGGAATGACTTTGTGCATTTTAAAGCAGGATTCACTCACCATACTATTATAGAAAGAAATCATTCATTCATAAACATTCAGAGAAATATGTTTTTTTTTCTAGTATACTGGGGGATATGTGGTTTCTCCCTGACAAGTTAATCCAAATTTGTATTTTATGACTCTGAAAAATCCCTCAAATTAAAAATTAATATATAGGCCAAATGAAAGCTTCAAAATCACTGTCCTCCATTTCTTTTTCTCTCTTTCTCTCTCTCTCTCTCTTTTTTTTTTACAGCAGTTACAAGGCTTGGACTGTCTCCCTCCTAACACTGGGGGGGGCTGTTATGTTATTACCACAGAAAAGAGACATGGATGGAAACACACAGTGGAAGTGGAGTGAGGCAGTTCATGCTTGATAAACGATAGTTGATTGCAAACAGAAACCGATGATTTAGGTTTGTGCATTCAGTCACAATATGTTTTAGCCATAAAGTTTTACTTGCTTTTGAGTTTTTTCCCTTTAATTTATTTGTACTTTCATCCACCAAGCACACACACACACACACACACACACACACACACACACACACACACACACACACACACACACACACACACACACACACACACCAGTGTCCCTGAGGTTCCTGCATAAGATTTATTTTTACTGAAATAGATTAGTTCAAACTGAAGCATGGCTCAGTCGTAGCAGATAGATGGCCTGACTGCTTGCCCTTTGCAGATTATGACTATGATTATTAAGATTATGATCAGAGTTTGTCAAGTGTAAACAACTTGTTCTGATAAACACTCTTTGAGAATGCTCATCTCTCTTCCCTTGACGTCCTCCTCTTGCTCTCCCATTCTCCCAGCAAGTCTCACGCCACCCAATTTATATCAAAAGAGACAATTGATGTCTTTGGTAGAAATCACAAGGCACACTGTCACATTAGCGCAAGATAAAGGAACACACATTTTCTACATGGGGAAATTTAAAAAAGCCATAGTAGCGTCTTTTAATCGTATCACAAATGTTTGTGAAGAAGATTATTACAATCAGCATTTAGGCAACCTTGTTTTCCTTTATATCTTTTTCCTGACGCTGCAGTTGTTGCCTTCGATGTGTCACAGGTTATTCTTAGTGTGTATCACAGGCAGAATCCATGCAGTTTCTTCAGAAAATATGTTATTTCACTGACAGGGTAAATTTCCGTAGGCAATTAGCTGGGGACAAGGAGCATGGAGAAGCCTCACCTCCTCGCAGGCATGCTGTCTGCCTTTCTGTCCTCTCCTTTTTACTCCTCAACAGAGCACTGTTCTGCCTGGCAGAGCATGCGAGATACAGTAGCACTCCCACTTCCTTTTATTTTCTATCAAGGTTACACTGGGGACAGAGCTAGCAGTCTGTAAAGTTGGTTGAAGTTGCACAGCATGCTGGAATTCCATTAGAAATTTTCATTAAAATTATTGATCTCTTAAATTAGAATATTTTTCCATTTAGTCTTTACTGATGCTTTGCCACTACTGTCCGTTCTATAAAAACACCTGCCCACTAAGTTCTCTTCTCCCATAGGCTGAAGTAAATATGGACTAATTTAGGTGACCTATTTTGTTTTAATGATGGATGAGTTAATTGGGCAATTAACGCAATAACAGGTGTCCGTAATTGGCCAATGCATCAGAGACCGAGGCTTAAAAAGCTGCTTTGTCCATATATAGCTTGATAGACAGAGCTGTTCATTAATGCCTCCATTGTAGAAAAAGACCATGTGTATTTGAGGTTGGGAGGCTCCACACACCATGACATTTAATTCTTGTAGATGAAGTATTCACATCCTTTAGTTAAGTAAAAGTACCAATGCATTAATGTAAAAACACTGAAAATTCTACATAGAAGTATTTTTTCAGTTAGGAAAATGTACTTAAAATATGAAAAGGCCCCATTGACTGACATATTATTATACATGACAATGGCAATATTAGATTTTTTAAATTGTTGTTAGATACGACAAATCGGAGGAGTCATGAAATGGTTAATAGGGTAAGAAGGACAAAAAAACATAGTGCTACACAAACCAGGTGTGTCTCCTCCCACGTGCCTTATCGTCAATGGACCAGCTAGTGGTGCAAAGTCACAAAGTACATTTACTCAAGTGCTGTGCAGTTCTGAAGGAAGTGCACTTTTTTCAATTCAGGAATGAATTTAGTATTTCCACTTTATTGCTCTTTTTACACATTCCACTATATTTAAGAGCCATATACAGTCCTTTTTTATATTCATTATTTTTAAGTTTTTACAGATGAACCATATGATCCTATGCAACGTACATAACGTAGTAAAAATTGGCTCCAACATGATCAGCTATGTTAAAATGCTGCTTACATGTTAATAATTCTCAAATTAAAAGAAGTGCTTTGAGTTCTAAGTTATTAAAGGCTATATACATGTATGCAAGCTAAAATAGCAATTATCTATGTATTTTATGTAAACATCTTGGTATATAAATACGAAGCCTACCTTGCCCAAAACCATACATTAAAACTTTATATTACAACCATAATTATATTACAAATTCAATCTATCAACACATTAAAGCATGTTTAGCAATAACAATATTACTAACAATGCAAAAACTGTTCACAATCTGTCAATCAATGGTGTATGCTCAATTTTATACACTAATTGTAGTCTCACCTATCATTTCTAATGACTGTAAGTGTACAAAAACCTTATGACAATAATTTTTCAGAGTGAAAACATAGATGTAAAAAACACCCAATTTGACCGGAGCACAACAGGAGGATTATCACAGCTCTGCCACTGATGTCTCAGCAATGGGAGGAAATGGCATGAAAGTGTCTGGCGAGAGGTTTCAGGAATGTGTAGCTCTCATTGGAGTGTGTCATAAGCATTCTGCTGCTTTGAAGAAGTAAGTAAATGAAAGAGGAGATGCACCTCGCTCCTCCAAGCTTTCATTCCAATTGTAGGCAAAAAAATTTTTTTTTCTCTGTCTGAAAACAACAGGAAGATATGATTCTTATTAGATGCTGTCAAACTCAATAACAGCACCGTTTGTTATTCATTTTGGATCCTGAGCTAGCACATTTCCACATTCTGCAAATCTGTGATTGGTGCCTGATGGTTTTGAGTAATTTAACGATTGATGAAATGCATTCTACTTTTGATAATAGCATTTGGAGTATTCATGGAAGTCATTTGTAGCATTTTTGGCAATCAATGTGCACCCATGACAGTGGAATCATGAACACAATGAAGTCTGGTCTGTGTGAAGTGTCTGAAAAATCAGTGTGAAGAACAGCGAGATACATGGAGGGAGGGCAGAGAAGAGTAGAAATAAGAACAACAACTTACTAGTGTAAACCAGTGAATAAAAAAAACACTGAATAGCGCAATAAATCCTGTGAAGTCAGAAAAGAAATCAAGATGCGAAATCCAGTCTGATGTGAATACCTTATCGTTTTGAGATGAATTGACTTTTTTCTGAATAATTAATGCCCCTCCTGCTGCACAGATGAGTGCATATTTGCAAATAGAGCAATCACTGTTGCCATTTCCTCAAATATTGAAATAGATAAATGGATTTTAAAGAGATTTTGTTGGAGCTTCAAGTAATGATCTGCAACATTTTCAAAAAAACAAAATCCAGCTTATTGCATCACATTGATTCAATCTAATCTGTAACCAGTTTGTGAAAGCTTCTTTATTTGTTATTCTAAACAGACATATTGGAGGCGCTACAGGAAGCTACAAGTTTGGAAAATGGAATCTGTGCAGTTATGTCTTATAGACCTGTTTGAAATCATTTGAATGATAGACGTTCTCTGTGAGATGGAGTGTAGAAACACCCCAATGAGCACAAAAAAATGAAAAATAAGTAGATGCAGTAAAGAGGTCACACATTTCTCTTTTAATTTGTTCACATCAACATCATAGCCCAGCAGGAGATGAAGTGGTAAGCTTTTTGGGAACTAAAATAACACGATATAGGATGTTGTGGGCCTGTCGGTATTTGTATGAAAAATAACCATGAGCGTGTGTGAGTGTATTTATTCATTTCTTCTTCTTCCTCTCCCCTACAGCCACGCTGCCTTTGTGCCTGGTGGACTGTTATTAAATCTGTGTGTGGTCACACAGCCTACGGTCTGTAATGCTGGATTCGTGTGTTTTTCTTCCTCGCACCCTTGCCTTTGTTAGCCCACCACTGACCTTTCATCACAGCCTTGAGTCAGTTTAAGAAGTGCTGCAGGCTGACAGGAAACGCTGTCTTCACGGCTCTCTACCCTCTGTCTAAAAATGGCATTCTGTAATACAAACAAGTACTAATGACCTACGATAAACCACATTCATTTGGCACTCAAAAACAGTGACTAAAATGTGTGCTGGCTTAAAGCCCTGTAAAACACCAATTAGTGTGATGATAATTAGTAGGAAAAACAACTTAGGTGAGAATCTATATTTACTGTCCTAGATCAGTGACCAACATAATGTAATCAGAATCAGAATCACCTTGAAGCACACTATGTCAACCTGATATTTTAACCAAAGAGATTAAATATGTCAGTAAGTCAGTTTACCTTAGTTTATTTTTAGCTACGTTAGTGGTATGGTTCTACGGATGGCAATGTCATCCACTGTGAGCTGAACTGAAATATCCTAACTGCTTTAATCTTGACAAGCTGCGGAGCTGTAGTCTCTATTCATTAATCCCTGTAATTTACATTATACATTTCCAGTTGAACTGAGTCTAATTGTTGACTCAGCTCGCCTACCATTCACCGGTCTTGTGCACAGTTTTGCGTGCATGCTGACAATGTTGTTTCTGCACAACAATGGTGAAGTTAAGGCTCCGTCTCTACAGCAAGTTCCTCTTCTGCCACACTCACATACCTAAACATGCTACGCCTACACACACATTCGCAGCACCCCAGTCTCCCCATAACTGTGGCCTCATTGTCCCAGTGAAGAAGGTAAGCAACACTGTGTTAATGACATGCCAGTTAGCATCATTCCAGAGTCTGTGGGCATTTATCTGTCTCTCTTGCTCTTTTTAACAAAAAAGAAAATTACATATTTGTTAATGACAGAAATTCAAACACGAATTATTTTCTCCCACAATGATCATTATGAAATAAACCTCCTGGATGCTGGACAATTGGAAACAGTGAGTAGCTTTTTATGGCTATTAATCTCGCAACAAATGGGGAACTGCATACTGTATGCAGACTTGCATGTACAAATCACCAGCAGTAAATATTGTGCTAGCACTAGTATTGAACAACAAGAAACAGACAATTACAAGCCTTTAATTAGAGTTATGGATATGTTTTAATGGGGCAGCTAGATCCTAAAGATGTGGTGACAACACCTTAGCAGAAGGGGCCTGTAATGTTTAGCCCCATGGTGGTGGAAGGAGGAAACATGGACAGCTGGTGCTTCAATTTATTTCTTCACCAGACAAGTGGAAAGTGCAGTAGTGGCATGTGAATTATTGCAAAAATATATCAAAAATAAAAAAAAACAATGAGAAAACTAAGTACAAACTATTCAAATTATCATTACCAACTGATATTAAACAACACAAAAAAACTATATCAGGCCCTGACTATTGGGCTCTAGCACATGTGCCCTTCCAGGCCAAAGCTGTTCTGCTGAAAGGTGCCTCTGCCTCCCTCCTTTATACCAGAAGCCCCTCCTACAAGACAAACCAAAGTTAATTGGAAATCAATTAAACACCATGATGTTACTTCAACAGTCCAAAACATTTCTGGCTACATCAATAAACAATATATCAACTATAAAACCAGAAATGAAAAGTTACATGCTGAACAAAGCTTCTTAAAACAGCAACTTAAGGTACTCTAGTACACCCCTTCTGTACTGGCTCACACTTGGACCATTCCAGGTCTTCCCCCCTATAAATTACTCCACACTCCATCACTTCCTGTTTGCCACTTCCCAGATCCCTGCTTGAGGATGAGAACAGGTGAATGAAACAAACAAACATTTGGATGACCTTAAGTAAATCCAATAAGCTAAAATACATGACTTGAAAGACAAGTACTTAAATTAATTGAAATGAAATGACATGAGATGACAAGCCATGTATCCATTGATGCCAGCCCATATGCTAAAGGTAATGCTAATACTAAAAGTCCTATGCTAATGCTCAGCTAATGTTAGCGTAGCATGCTAAGACCAATGCTACTGCTGGCTTAAATGGAGACATGGGGTAGCCCCATGACAGGGCCCAATTAGATTTTTTGTCATGGGACCCAAAGTTTCTGGCGGCGCTGCCACCTTCACATGCACCTGATGAGACTGACAGGCTCCACCTATTGAAGCATTGAACCGAATCTTCGGGGTCAGCTGCGTTATTATTGCATTAACACATTAATTAATTAACGTTGACAATTTTTTTAGCGCACATTAACGCAGTTTTTTTAAGTTATTATTTTGAAAGTCCGTTGCTCACTGGCTCTGAATACACATAGGCCTACAGTCCAACCATGGGCCACAGGAGAGGTGAGACGTTGATCAGCCTGCAAATAACCCTCCCAACAAACAGACGAGAGAGGCTTCGGCAGGTTCTCTCAGGTGAACAAAAAAGGGAGACAGCGCTCTGCGAGTGAATGGCAGCCGCTCTATGGATAGTAACTATGGCAACGGCTTCTGTGCGCTACACAACTGTGGCCTTTTTTACTTAAATTAAAGGCCAGCATTTAGTTTTCCTGATAACTGTTCGGATTCTGGAAACTCACCAACAGCGAGGATCAGTCTCTCTTCCAATGATTTGTGCTGCGCATCGCGTACAAAAAGTTCAAGACAATTCAACTTTGGCAGTAGGCGGGCGTGTGCGTGAGATGAGCACGACGCAACAGTTTCACAGGAACGCACCCAGTACACGACCACTTCACCTCACTGCTGAACATAGACTGTTTCTGCTGCTCCCTGATAAAAGAAAAATGTTTCTGCTGATACATGCTCAAAAAAAATCCCTAGAAAACTGGGCTCTGATGGTAACTTGTTTTAACAAGCTAGATAAAAGGTAATGCCCTTGCAGTGCCAAATAGCTTTGGTTTTATATTTGATTTGATTACATTAATGTTAAGTTGAGATTTACAAGAAATATTTCATTGCTACTGTGTAAAGGGAATACTGTTGGGAAAAAGCACCTTATTTGTTTAAAGTGTTTGCAAACCACATGTTATTGCACCTATATTTGTATATATATATCTATATGTACACACACTGTATCTTTCTGTTATTTAGACTATTAATAGTTACATTTTTTAAGTTGAGTGCATATAGACAAGGATTAACAGTTAATAGGTATTCGTAATGAAATTATATGAATTGGTTGAGATACAGCAACATCTTGAAGCATCTCCACTAGTCTCACTATTCTAACATCTACTAATTCCACCACTATTGCTGAATGTCCACCGCACTAGGAACTAGGAAAGAATGGAGGATCTTAGTTCGTTTCCACCACAGGGGCCGGGGTCTAAATTAAGTTCTGGGGACATTTATATCCCCAGAAAGTCACTGCTACAAAAGTACAGGAACTTTGGGGGTGGGGCTTTCTATTTTTTTATTTATTTATTTATTTATTTATTTATTTATTTATTTCACACACACCTCATCATCATTTTAAGGACAATTTACAATGGTAACAGAAAGATTATTGTGTGAAAAGGGGAACCCCAAAGAAGCTATTAAAGCTTTCAAGAGGGGGCCCAATATTTACATACAACATATAACATTCAAGACAACTCACACCATGAAAAAAAAACAAAACAAACTAATGAATATAAATACAACAAACAAACACTACAAACAAACAAACGATCGATCCCAGCCCAAATATAACACTTCCAAATGATCAAAAAGTATATGTTAAGAGCAAATTTTCCTTCAGTTTTTTTTTGAAAACGGAGACAGAATGCACCAATTTAAGGTTTTCCTCAAGCTTGTTCCAGATCTGCGGACCTCTACAGACTACACTCAGACTCGTACATTTCAAACGTCTTATTTTACCAATAATTAACTCTTTATCCCTTGTGTGATATGTATGCTGGGGTCGACTGATTGGGACAAGTTCACACAATCGGTCATTTAGCTTATGAACAACCTGGAATATCATACAAGCATTATGAAAAGAATTGTATTCAGTAAGCCTTAGTAGACCCAGGCGATGAAACAATAGACGCGAGGGGGGTATTTAGCTCAGACCACGTCATTACCCGTATAATTTTTTTCTGTAGAGACTGTATTTTATGTAAGTAGCTAGTAAAAGTGTTACACCATATAACATTGCAATAATTTAAATGGGACTCAGACAATGTTTTATACAAGGTAACAAGTGCTGATTGCGGAAGGAAATGTCTTACTTTAAAAAATAACCCAACGTATTTTGATAATTTTGTTATTAACTGGTCAATATGACATTTGAATTGTAGACATTCATCAATAAAGACTCCAAGAAATTTAATGGTGTTTACTCTTTCAATAATTTGTTCATTTATTTTAAGACAGACATACTTATTTGCCAATTGATTTTGTTTGGAATGAAATACGATGTAGCTAGTCTTATTTATGTTAAGAGATAATTTATTGCACCGAAACCAGATAGCAACATTTTGTAATTCACTATTTATTGTTTCTTGCATTTCAATTGGATTCTTGTGTGACATAAATAGATTTGTGTCATCAGCAAATAAAACCTTGTGTAAAGCCATTGTGGAATTTCCAAAATCATTTATATATATTAAGAAAAGAAGAGGGCCCAAAATGGATCCCTGAGGGACTCCACAATTAATGGGTTTATTTATTGAAATTTGTTCATTAATACTTATATACTGCTGTCTACCAAATAAATAACTTCTGAACCAGCTAAGGGCTAATCCTCTAATTCCATAATGGTGTAATTTATTTAATAGAATGTCGAAATCAATGGTATCAAACGCCTTAGATAAATCTAAAAAAATACCAATACCACTCTTGCCTTTATCAATGGCATCGTTGATCTTACACTGAAAAGCAAGTTGTTTGACCATCTGGAAGTGTTGCTGGGTCACAGGCCGGCTTCTGTGGTGCTGCGGTAACAACAAAAGACTAAGCAAGACAGTTTGCTGGAATTCTTCTAGTTCTAAAGTTGCACTTTTCTTCCTGTAAATCTAAAAGTCTTGGATTGAAGTATCTTAACTGAAAATGTGATGTAATCAGGTAAGTAAGGGTAGCAAGGGCTGGTCAGATGATATAAAACATTTAACTCCTACATAGATGTAAAAAGGCATGTAATGCTTAGGCTTGTGTTACCATATTTTATTTACAATGCTCTGAGGAAGTAGTGGCTGGTTCACTATCGTATACCGGAAAGCTCGGTTTTTTAAACCATTTTGACATTGCATGGGTTAAAATAAGTAATTCAATTCAATTCAATTTCAATTCAATTTTATTTATATAGCGCTAAATCACAACAACAGTTATCTCACAGCGCTTTTCATAAAGAGCTGGTCTAGACCACACTCTGAAGTTATTTACAGAAGCCCAACAATTCCCACCAAGAGCAAGCACTAGGCGACACAGGCAAGGAAAAACTTCCTTTTAAGAGGCAGAAACCTCGAGCAGAACCATGGCTCAGGGTGGGTGGCCAGCTGCCTCGACTGGTTGGGGGTGAGGGAGAGAGAGAGAGAAAGAGAGAGAGAAGGACAGTGAGAGCAGAGGGAGGCAGCCTACACAGTATACACATAGAGGTACAGACAGCAAAGGCAATGTTGCCACAGACCGAATGAAAAATGGCACAGACACCCATAGTTGTGTTAATGATAATAACAGTAACTAGAACTGCGAGCAGTTGTAAACGGGGTCCAAGCCCCCCGGCGCCAGTCGCCCCTCACCCCGCTGGAGGGCTCGAGTCGTCCCGGGCGCCCCGCCGATGTCCCGCGTAAGGTCCTAGAGTCAGCTCTCGATAGGCCATTCCGAACTGAGGGAATATGCGGCATGTTTGAAAATGCCATTGAAATGAATGGGCTTAGTGACGCCGTTTGAGGTTCGATTACGGCGCCGCCTTTTGGCGGAATTGCACCAAATTGTTCAGGTGTCATCAGGGCCCTATGGGGAAGAAGTGACCCAAATTTGGTGTCAATCGGAGCTGTGGTACTGGTGATATAAAATGAATGTAAAGTTAATGGGATATTTTTTGAGTAGCGCCAACTAGCGGCTAACTGCACCAAATTTTGCACAGCCCTTCAGGTGGGTGTGCTGCATAAGGTCCCTAAGTTTGGTGTTGATCGGCCATTCCTAACCTGAGATCTGACATCACTTCCTGTTTTTGGCGATTTGTTAGCGTATAACAGGGTTTTTTTTTTGTCGGATCAAAATTTCCTACTCAAACTTTGTAGAGCTTGGTCCAGAGATTATCCGTGCCAAGTTTGGTGCCGATCGGACTTGTGGCTTCGGAGGAGTTAATTAAAATAGGTTTTCCAGTTTTTGCGATTTCGCGAAAGGAATACGTCACCGTACGGAGGCGTGTCATATACCATCGGAATCGGGTGCATACCCCAAAGATGTAGACATAAGGTTTATGAATGTGCGATGTAGTGGTCCGTAGTTATGAGGTAAAATGTCCTTTGGTTGAAAATCCCATTGAAATGAATGGGGCATTTGAGCTTCGATTACAGCGCCACCTTTAAGCCGAACTGCACCAAATTTTTGTGGTGTCATCAGGGCCCCATGGGTAACAATTGACCCAAATTTGGTGTCAATCGGATTTGTGGTTATGGAGATATAAATTGCATGTAAGCAATGGGATAATTTTTTTCGTGTTTAATCAGCAATAGCAGCACCACCTATGGGCACCTTAGGGTTCGCTTTGCTGCCCGGCATCAGGGGACCATGCTGAACAAAACAGCAGTGGTTTCACGTCAATGTGAGTTGTGGTGATAGAGGAACAAATTTTCTGGATTAAAGAGCGCCACCTAGGGGTGAGTTGCACCAAATTTTGCACAGGCCCTCAGGGGGTGTCCCAAATGAATGGTCGAAATTTGGTGTCGATCGGCTATTCCAATCCGAAGTTATGCTCTCACTTCCTGTTAGTAGCGTTTTTTGCAAATATTTGTTAGTGTATAATTGCAACATTTTTTGTCGGATCAAAATTCTGTACACAACTTTGTAGAGGTCGGTCCAGAGATTATCCATGTCAACTTTCGTGGCGATTGGACTTGTGGCTTCGGAGGAGTTAATAAAAATAGGTTTTTCAGTTTTCGCGATGTAGCAAAAAAAAAAGTCTAGGCGGAAATGGGCGTGGCCTATACCAGGAGATGCAGCTTGATCTCTAAATCCTGACTGAAAATCCTCAAATAAACTATTGCTATGTAGAAAGTCACACAGCTGTTTGGAGACTGTTTTCTCCAGGACCTTAGAGAGAAATGGAAGGTCAGATATAGGTCTATAGTTGGCTGGAATGCACCTGGATCCAGGTTGGGCTTTTTCAGAAGAGGTTTAATTACAGCTACTTTAAAGTACTGTGGCACATAGCCTTTTGATAGACAGATTGATCACATCTAGTAGAGAAGTGCTGACTAAGGGTAAAACTTCTTTAAGCAGCCTAATCGGGATAAGTTCTAAGAGGCAGGTTGATGGTTTAGATGTAGAAATTATTGAAGTTAGTTGGTAAAGACTGAGGGAAGCAAAGCAGTCTAAACATATACAGTAACTGGTTTTACAACTGTTTCTAAGGTTCCTGAGTTTAGAGATAAGTCGGTGCCAGTTGAGGGCAGGTCTTGGTGAATTTTGTTTCTAATAGCTAGACTTTTATCATTAAAGAACCTCATGAAGTCGTAAGTACTGAGAGCTATGGGAATACTTGGCTCAATAGAGCTGTGACTGTCTGTCAGCCTGACTACAGTGCTGAAAAGAAACCTGGGGTTGTTCCTATTTTCCTCTATTAATGACGAGTAGTACGCTGCTTTAGCATTACGAAGGGCCTTCCTATAAGTTTTAAGACTATCTTACCAAATTAAATAGGAATTTTCCAGTTTGGTGGAACGCCAATTCCTCTCAAGTTTCTTCGATATTTGCTTTAATCTGCAAGTTTATACCATGGAGCTAACTGTCTTTGTTTTAGTATTTTCTTTTTTAGAGGGGCTACAGAGTCGAGTGTTGTTCGCAGCGAGCCTGCAGCACTATCAACAAGATGATCGACTTGGGAGGGACTTAAATTAGCATAAGAGTCCTCTGTTACTTTGTGACCTGATAGTGAATTTAGAGCTGATGGAATCGCATCCTTAAATTTAGCTATAGCACTATCAGACAGACATCTTGTATAGAAATTTTTGCCAATGGAGGGTAGTTCAGCAATACAAGCTCAGAATTGATCAAACAGTGGTCAGATAAAAAGGGATTCTATGGGAACACTATTAAATGTTCAATTTCAATACCATATACCAGAACAAGGTCAAGGGTGTGGTTAAAACAGTGAGTTGGTTCATGAACACTCTGAGAGAAGCCAATTGAATCTAATAAAGAGATGGAGAGAAACACAGAACTAAAGCTGTCATTCTCAACATCCACATGACTATTACAGTTTTTCTCAAATGCTAAAACACAAAAGCCAATCCTCTAAACCAAATGACCAGTTGTCTAAACACATTTACTAAATCTAGCCATCATTTTCCAATATCATAAACACATTTCACATGAAGACACAATTCACAAAACACAATCCTCCGTTCTCATAAATCTTAACACATTTTTCCTTGCTAAAACACAAGTTGCAAAAGAACTCTGCTCATATTCTCAAATGAAAGCTCATGTGATGCAAAATGCTTGCCACAGTCAGCAATATTTGAACACAATGAACACACCTGGCGTCATTCATTACACACAACGACTCAAAATTGAAGACACTTGTTGCTAATGCTGTGACCACATGTATAAAAGCAAGTTCATAGTGCACAGTTTGCTGAAGATTCCAAACAAACACAATGGATGAAGGCAGAGTCAGGGGAAGAGGAATTCGAGTCAGAGGAGGGAGAAGAGCTGGCCATGGAAGAAGAGGAGCAGGCCAACGAGGAAGAGTAGGACGCCAACAAGGAGAGGAGGCAAAGGCAAAGAGGCCGTAACATCATTGGCCAATGAGCCATCACTGAGGTTCGTGGCCAACGGGGGGGTAATATTACTCTTTGTGGGGCCATGGGTTTGGAGGGGCTTGTCCACCGGCAAGCTGTCCTTGGGTCTTACAACACCCAACGTCTCCTCACCTTCCTAGAGGAGCTAAAAGACATCCTCCTGGACCGCCAACAACACCATCCTAGGCCCGCACATCACATTTATGTGATCATTTGGGACAATATATGCTTCCACAGAACAAACCAAATCAGAGAGTGGTTCACCACCAACAGTAACCACTTTTTAAACATCTGTCTGCCACCCTACTCCCCTTTCCTGAACCGTATAGAGGGGTTCTTCCCATCGTGGAGATGGTAGGTTTATGACAGACAACCATACGCTAGAGAGAACCTCCTAAGGGCAATGGGGCTGGCCTGTGTTGACATCCCAGTGGAGGCCTTCCAAGGATGGATTCGCTATTCCAGGCCGTTTTTCCCACGGTGCCTGGCAAGAGACAATATAGCCAGCGATGTGGATGAGGTGATGTGACCCGATGAAGCTCAGCGACATGATGCCGCACAGTGATTGTGGTGTGAATAAAGTAAATAAAAAAACTTCACACCCTGATCATGTTTTCAAGAGTACTGTTGTGCGCAATAGATTCTGTTTTTGCATTTGAGTTACAGTAGTGTACATGCAGAATTTACTATAGATTTATACTCTTCATATGAAACTCACAAATCTAAATGCCTAATCCTCTGCAGAGATCTAAGAAGATCCTTTACTGTAAAGTTTCTAAAAATATGCATTGGCAGTTATGAAACAAAGAACCTCAACAAATTGAGCATTGTGTTTTCAATTGTTTTGCTGTAGTGTGTAATGATGTGTATAGTGTTTACATTTTTGAAAGCTTCGAGCTGCTCTTTTGGTGTGAAAGTTTGAGTTTTGAAGTGAGAAGGTGTGGTTGTGTTTATGTAGCTTTAGAAAAGGCTGTTGTGTTTAGACATTGGGGAACATGGAGGAAACGTTTGTGAAATGTGTTTTAGCATTTGAGAAAAACTGTAAAGTCCCCTACAATAATAACTTTGTCCGTTTCTAAAGTTGACAAAAACTCTGCAAATTCAGATAAGAATTCAGAGTATGGACCAGGTGCTTGGTACACTATAACAAATAGAATTGGTTGCAGTGATTTCCAGCTTGGGTGTGAAAGACTCAGAACAAGGCTTTCAAATGAGTTATAATTTAGTTTAGGTTTAAAGTTGATTAGTAGGCTAGAGTCAAAGATAGCTGCAACTCCACCTCCTCGGCCTGTGCTTCGGGGAATGTGAGTATTCATATGACTGGGAGGGGTGGATTCATTTAGGCTGAAATATTCTCCATCACCCAGCCAGGTTTCAGTAAGACAAAATAAATCAATGTCATAATCTGATATTAGTTCATTTACTAGTACACCTTTAGAAGAGAGAGATCTGATGTTTAAGAGTCCACATTTTACTCTGCTATTCGTTTGCACGTTTGTTCTTGTGGGTTTAATTTTTATAAGGTTTTTATGCACAGCTCCTCTTCTGTTTACCTTTGATTTAAATAATTTCAGGGGTCAGGGGACAGACACCGTCACTATAGGGTTTTCACTAAGTAACTCCTGGAACGGAGGAGCAGAGAAGTGTGTTAAACTGCGACTCTGCGGAGGGTTTTGGGTGGGTAACTGCTGAATTAGAAGGGCAGAGAAGTGTGTTAGACTGCGACTCTGCCTCCTGGTCTCAACTCTGGGTTGTCATGGATTTGGTCCGTTAATAAAGTTTGCCAGATTTCTAGAAATGAGAGCTGCTCCTTCCCAAGTGGGATGGATGCCGTCTCTCCAAATCAGACCAGGTCTTCCCAAGAAAGTCTGCCAATGATCTACAAAGCCTACATCGTTTGCTGGACACCACCTCGATAACCAGCGGCGGAATGACGACATGCGGCTATACATGTCATCACTGATGAGACTGGGCAGGGGTCCAGAGAAAACTACGGTGTTCGACATTGTTTTTGCGTATGTACACACCGACTCAACATTAATCTTAGTGACCTCCGATTGTCGTAACTGGGAGTCATTACCGCCGACGTGAATAACAATCTTACTGTATTTACGTTTATTCTTAGCCAGCAGTTTCAAATAAGACTCGATGTCGCCCGCTCTGGCCCCAGGGATGCACTAAACTATGGTCACTGGCTTCGCTAGCTTCACGTTTCTCAAAATGGAGCTGCCAATGATCAGACTTGGTTTCTCAGCGGGTGTGTCGCTGAGTGGGGAAAATCTGTTAGAAACGTGAACAGATTGATGGTGCCCTGTGAGCTTTGAATGCTTACGACTATTCCTCCTTTGGACAGTCACCCAGCCACCCTTTCCTGGCTGCTCAGGAGATGCCGGGGAACGGCTACCAGAGGCTAACTCAGGCCGGTCCGCACCGACTACCGGGGACTGGCTAGCTACAGTAGCTAAAGACTGATCTACCAAGATGCAGAGCCGGACTTCTAACTCACTGAGCCTCGCCTCCATGTCTACAAATAAACTACAAATAAATGTCAGTCTAAGAGGTGTTACAGGGGCTGTAGTTTTTTTAAACATGGTGCCTGGCACCTATTTCCAGGAAAAATACCTAAATAACATACCCAAAATCAATCAGTAATATCGCCTCAACCATTAGGCCTAGATGCATAATTCTGGTCTCCTTTGAAAGTTCAGAAGCTAAGGATTATAAATCCATTGTACATTAACTTATTTATTTTACCATTACACACTACATGGGGAAGCAATACAGAGAATATATATTTTTGTCCTTGCCTGGTAAAAAAAAAGCTATATTTTAATGCAATAAAATCAAAATAAAATAAATCAAAGACATCAACAAAATAAATTAAAACCATCATCATAAAATCATAAGGTAGATTATAATGCACCTGAATATCTTCTAAAACACCTGGAATACAACTGTAACTGTAAATTTGATTAAAAGAAACTAATATACAACAGTTATTACACAATCTTTCAAAAGTACCAGGCAGATGTTCATGTTTTGGCCATAATTTCTGTTTATATATTCACTTTTATTGGGAGTTAACTTCAAAACATTATTTCACCATACAACCACGTTCCAAATAACATAAAGCTTCCAAAACATTGAAATATTGCTAAAAACAGTCAATATACTGTAAATGAACAAAAGCACTCCCATGCTTTACAGGCCGCAGCTTGAGAACAGAACATCCTACAGCAAGTGGGCTCTTTCTCTTCGTATTGAAGAGACGAATCGATTGACATCCTGCATGTCTGTGTAGCTCCTACGGATCACCAGCAGAGGCCGATAAAGACCGCCTCTGCCAAAGCAAACTCTTCTTTATGCTGACGGCAGAAACGAAACTTACCGGCTAAGCTGACCTTACCAAGATGGCGGCCTGCCAGACACAACCGCATTTTTAGGACGGAAAACAGCTAGCATTGCATCACAACATTACCTCCCCAGTATCTGGGTAGTACGGTACCAAGTGGTTAAAAAAATGTATCATGTATTGCCTGTACGTGAAGGGGTTGTAACCGCCTATTCCTATGTGAAGACACCGGGTCGGATTTTCAGGCATGTGCGCTCCCAAGCCACAGCAACAATACTGCAGCTAACGAGATGGAGTCCACTAACGACCAACTCCCAGCACAACACAGACTCCAACATAAACTCCACTTAAAGATAAAAAATAACAATAAAGCTTGTCAGCTAATGTCGAGTAGTTGTGTTATCCGGGAACAAAATACTATAACTTATTTGTATGGCTTTCCACATTACTTCACAAGCTACCGTGTCCCATTATACCATGCTGTGTACCCCTGGTATTATGTAAAATTGTTGATTTTAGTGTGCAAGAACTGATGTAACGGCACAAAGCAAATGTGGAACGATGAGTGATGCAAGGCAGGGGCAGCCAGCTATGTAACCAATTATGAGTTGAATTATTTGCTTTCAAGCTGTTGTTAAATTAAGTGAAGATTGTTAATTTGTCTATAGACCATAGAAAAGATATAAATTCAGGTATGATGTAGGTATGATGCAAATGAGTGACAACACAGCATAAACGAGAAACCAGGACTTGCAAAAGGTCCCTAGGTACGTATTGAATCTGCCCCAACAGGCATTGGGGGGAATCCATGCAGTATCTTGGCTTGCAGTCTGAAAGGAAGAGGTGTGATGTATCACATCAGTTGTCAAGTAACAAGCATGGATTCTGATTATGCTCACTCATGAGTTCGAGCACGTATACAAACACACAACAGGTTCGCAATAAAAAACCGCACTGCTAGTGGCCACTGAAAACTACATATAGCTCATGTGAAGTAACTAAATGTCAATGCAAATTTAATGAAATTCTGTTGTGTCACAGAGAAATGTAGGTTGTACATAGTAGGATATAGGTACATGTACAATTTAAAATCACCTAGAAACAACTTCCTGTGCATTGTGCTGGTAGCATTATTAAGATGCTAAAACAGGGACACTAAGAAGCCAATACAGAGAGTGTGGTTAGACCTTGTATAATTTATAATGATACAAGAGTGATCCTTAAGAATAAAACAATGAATAATGTAACAATTGCTTAAAAACAACCTAATGAAACATCCTTTTGGTGCGATATTAATACTGTTTAAACCCCCCAATGGAATTTGACAAAGTGAAGAATCAGATCTACTGTGAAGAGCTTACAACAGTTTTGATCAAGCATATTTCCTGTTTATAATATCAATGTACTTATAAAGATATGGGCAAAGACCTGCATTTGATTAACGTAATTGTTACAGTCCACTTAAACACGCAGACATTTCAGGCCCATCTTCCTCCAGCAGGTGTGGTGTTATATTGACCCTGTCTATGCCGATCAATACAGAATCATGGCCATCACTATCTTTCCTTCACACATATTATTAAGAGGTTTTCCCCCCTTTTCTTTGGGTGTCAATTTATGTATTCACTGTATGACTATGCTTTTCAAATGTGATAATTGATAAATGAACAGCAATACATCTCTGAATTAGTCAATAATAACTTGGTAGGCTTATTAGAACCTCCATACAGCCAATCCATCTATTTCATACTCTTACTTACTTACATGGGAAAGCCTTCACATTAATACAAACAGTATGTGGGGTTTCTAAAATGCATTAAAGTTTCACAACACTAAAATGTAAGGTAATTAAATAGAGTTGAGATGCAACAAACAACAAATTTAGAGATTGTTTATTACCAAAATAAATGCAGCAATAATAGCACTGCTTCGTCATTGCTGAAATGTGTCATTGCTGATCTTGCTAAAGGCAAGGAAATTCCACCACCTGTCCAAGTAGCTCCTGAGTCATATTGATCAAAAACCCTAGAGATATACTATACGGATGTTTTTTGTAAGGAGTGGTTGCAATTGTACCTAGTGACCCTCTAAAAAAGAACTGGTTTGAGTTGCTTGATCTCCTGACTGATCTCCTCCTTGTTCTGCAATGGCTGGATCACCATTACAAGGGACCCTGAGGGAAAACCCCTAATGACCTTTTGATTTTAGTCTAGACTTTGGCGGTGCAAAATGGCTGTAAGTAAAGATCTTAGCTTAGAACTGTGCTTTGTCAAGGATTAAACATTCTCTGAGATAACCAGGGTTACTCAATAAAATTGCAAAATCAACAGCCCCAGTTAACCAGTGGCAATAGAGCTGATGTTGTATATTTTGGGTCTGGTTTAAAGCGAAAATATTTCAAACATGGACAGATGGCAGACTTACTGTAATCTTGAAACATCTGGAAACTGAAGATTACTACAAAAAGTATTTTCTTTATCATGCAGACACATGAGTAAGATAACATTATCATAGTGGGTAACTGTTTTGTGCCCATTATTATTGAAGTTAATTTGAAGGCCATTATGATTTTCTTTTCACCAATTGATGTTTGATGCATTTATTATTATGTTATGACAGTGGAGTTGGAAGTGTGGAAGTGTGACCCAAAGCCTCAAGGGGTAGTGACGCAGAAATGCAGTGACCAGATAAGCAGATCAGTAAAGTGCCTTGCTTATATCTTTGTATTACAGAGACATATCAGGTAAAACAAAAAAGACAAGAATGTCATGTGGCAAACAATAAATTAAACATTTTATTTACAATGCAAATCTGCTTTTTAACAACATTTTTATGTTGTTTTAATATACATAGATGGACAATTCTGTTTGCTCAGCCCAGAGGATATTTTTGCAAGAACAAAACTATTAACTATTAACTAGTATCCTCTGATGTTTCAAAGCTTTTGCTACCATTCACTGGGTGACCTCTACACTTATATGGAGCAGATCCAACAGATGGTGGGAAAATATCTTGAGTTCTTACACAGATCTATTCCAGTCTCAGTTTTAAATTTTTTTTATGTCATCTTTTCTGTTTCATCTGCTTTTTTGGTGAATTTTGCAGATGCATGTAATTGACAGTTGAGCAAGGCTCGTTGCACAGTTGTGTTCAATTCATTATTAGGATTCAGGTAAGGTGTTGAAATATGAATGAAATAAAATGAAATATACAATATGGGGCAGTCATACAGATTTGAGTTATTTATATCTGTTATAATGCAAATAAGGCCAAGAGTATATAGCCATGCTAGCAGCTCTGTGAGGCTGTAGTCAGATATGGTATTTTAAGGTACAATGTGTAAATATTAAGACTACTGTCAACATGTCGAATTCATACTCTAAAACAATAGGGGGCAGCATATCACATAGCAGTTCATAACTGCTGCTAACTGCCGTTAGCTAATTAGCACAGTTAGCTGTGCAGCTAACTTAGCAGTCCAATTAGCTGACTTATTCTGGAATGGGCACCAGAACCAGCACTTGGATGGGTAATAGAACCATGCTCAGTAGCCTCACAGTAAACAAAATGGACCAGAACCAAACACAGCCTCAAAAAAATCTATGGATGCCAGCAACAGGGGAATCAAGCATCAGAGAGGCAGCAGCAGCTGTGGAGCCAGAATTTTATCTAACTAGGTGAATAAAGGGTTTATTTTTACCACACCAGAGTTGCTGAATGTTGGAACAGTGGATAGACTAACCAAGATGGTTTTAGTGAGTTTTTATTTTGTTTCTGTTGAGTTTGAATGAAGTGTCTTTAGATGTTGGAATATTTCCTTTTCTGACATTTGTGTGTTTATTAAGTTTATTCATTAGACTAAAAAAGCTAAGAGACCGTGTATAATGTAGCAAACTTAACGCTCTCACACATCTCCCAGCTGAAACAGAGGTACAAAGTGGTACTTTAAGACAGGATGGTGTAGGGCTGAGGATGGCTTGTTAGTAAGCTTACTGCAATCGAAATCTCTGCAGCACAATACATAGATGTCTTTGCCATGACATTAAAACTGTTACAAATTCTGGTGATATACTTCATTTTTAAAAAAACTAAAATTTTGGCCACTAACTCGCTTACAATGGTAATGCTAACATTCTGCTGATTAGCAGGAATAATGTTTAAAATGTTCACCATCTTAGTTTCGTGTGTAAGCATACTAACATTTGCTAAGGGGCACCATACACAAACTACAGCTGAGGTGGATGGGGATGTCATTAGTTTTGCAGATATTTGGCCTTAAAACAAATAAGGTCTATTGGACAAACTGAAAAGTTAGAGGATCACAAAATTTATTACAAGTCATCCTTTGGGAAATATGAATGTCTCTACCAAATGTCAATGCAATTGATCCAATAATTGTTATTAAAATGTTTCACTTTGAAATTAAAAATGTCAAACACATGGTGGTGCTAGAGTCTAACGTCAGTAGGATTAATCATTTGGGGAACATTAATGTCTGTATAAAATGTCTGGACCAAAGAGGTGGATAGAACGTCCGTACAAATTACCATCCATAGAGGCACACAACTAGTGTTGATGCAAACAAATCTAACCAAAAGAGAAGTTTTAAAAGTATTACGTACTCAGGAAAACAACCTGAATATTAAAGGTTCAGTGTGTAAGATCTAGTGCCATCTAGTGGTGAGGGTTGTGAATTGCAACATTCTATCCAGCCTACCACTGCCCCCTGACCTTTCAAAGAGGGGCAAAGACAGCTACGGTGTCTGAAACAGCACAAAAGATCTCTCTCCTGAGACAGCAGAGAGTGGCCAGACAAGAAATGAGGTATCTTTAGGTATATTTATTAAGAAATTATATTTATTTAATTATTCAGTAAAACCATATTCCGACTTTACCGCTGACAGATGTGACATGGAAAATGTAAGCCAAGAGTGTTAAACACTGTCACTGTCTCTGCACCACAGTCCATTATAAGCCACATATTAAATCATGTTTATACAAACATTGACAAGGGAAACACATTAATTCTCTCTGTGATTATGGACCCTTGCCAAAACTGCTCAGCAAAAGTGCGAGAAAGCTTGTTTATTGCAATGTTCTATTTGAAATAGCCTGCTTGACACACCTCTGAAAGAGCCGTCAGAAAACATGATTCCCCTGAATGTCCTCTGCCTGGAGATACTGGGGAAATGAAAAAGTATCGTAGGTTGATGGATGAGACACTGAAACAAAAATAGTGCAGCGCATGCCGTGATCTCAGAAATATTCGCTGCAGAATCCATTTGTTGCAGAGACAGAAAAACCAAAAAAACTTGTCCCAAGATTGATTTGAACCCACTATTCTTTTGTTATGGAACCTGCACCTTATCAACTGAGCCAACCAATGTACATGTTCAACATAGTGATGAGTGCCTGCACTGCCTGAATTCTAGTAGTAGAAGATGTAGAACAAGAAGAATGTATTGACGAATCGCGTTCTACAGCGCTGTTTGTCTGTTTTCAGCTACTGTAGAAACATGACGATGAAATGTGGCGACGTCCATGGAAGGGGGTCCCCATGGTTATGTACATATAAATGTCTCATTCTAAGGTAATAAAAACATAATGGTTTATTATATAAAGGTCTTTATATACCACTGAAAACATAGTCATGGATCTTATTTCTGTCAATAGATCCTCCTAAATATTACACACTGGAGCTTTAAGCCATCACAGGCAAACAGAAAAACTTTTGAGAATCAGTGTTCAATAATGACACGTGAGTCAGAGCATCACTGGGAAAGAGGGTAAACAGATCACATATAATAAATGTTAATACTGTAAAAGAATCATCACATTTTATGATGAAACACCCCTGCTGCCCATTCTATGTTCATACACAGGGTGTATTTCAAAGGTGTTTAGACTATTATGACAACTCTGTTTTGCACAGAAATGTTTTTTTTCTGTGATGACAGGTGAATCAGACCTTCACTAGGAAAAAGAGAAAACTTTACACATCACATAAAATAAATGTTTTTACCATCAAGGGATCATCACACATCACAAATCTCTGCACAGCCAAAACAGTACTTAATGCCCAGTAAAAGACCCAACTGCAGATATCTGGTTAAATAAGTTTGCTGAGTGTGAAAGTAGACTCTGTTCTTGATAAAATGAATATCAGATTTACAAAAACTCGGAGCTTCAGAATAACTGATACACTGAAACGCTCACAGAGCCTGACAGGAACACTTCAATGAAAGCAAGTGAGACGAATCATTTACAAGTTCAAAAGGATGGACATGATAAAAGGAGCATGTTTACAATAAAATCAATGCAAATATGCTGTAATAAATGCTACATCTATGAAGCTTTTAATGGTCATTTATTGTTGTGACTGTATCACAAAGGTGTTGATTCAACTTTATGTCTAAATTTAAGTCTGCTATTTGTGGTGTTGCTCGGCCAAGTGCTCCCCCACTTAAGCAGTGAGGTCACAAATGTGTGGAATTTAATTAGGCAACATTTTAACATAATATTATCTAATATTGTCTACTATAGATTGCGTACTATTGTGGTGTGAAAAAAAGTTCTTCCAAAGTACAATTAACCTTTCATTTGTTGAGAAGGTCATCTTCAGCTGCCCAGAGGCTGTGAATATGGACTCTATTCATTAATGAAGAGTGAACCCTGCATGGAAATTACTCTCCAAAACCTGACTTCAATAGCCTCTGACTGTCCCTCCAAATACGTGTGCAATGGCAAACATTACAATTGCACGCCATCAATTAATTGAACAAGACTAAGTAATAACAAAACAACATTCTGTAAGAGTAAGAATTATAAACATTTAATAGATTAATTATGGATTTATGTCATGCCAAGTTCAAATGCTGGGACCCATCAGAGACAAACACGTGCCACCTCAGTCTAATCACCCAAGCCAGTTATTTTCTACTTTGATATAAATTGGATACTCTTAGCAGTCATTTTCTTTCATTCTATTCCTTTTACTTTGTTTATTACACTACATTTGATTTCATTATCATTGCCTGTGCTCAGTCACATTTTCCAAATATTTCACAGTGTTCATCAAGGTTTCAATTTGTAGTTTGTTAGTAGATATTATCCTTTAACACAAAGTTGTGGTATGAAGTCTATTTTCTCCAGAGTAAGTAATATTCCACTTACGTATGCCAGTTCTCAAAGACAAACATTCTCATAACAGTGAAACGGATGTAAGCAAAATCTTCTTTTGCAAACAGTATAAGATGAATATACCGTGTGTATATCTCCACAGGCTGTGGTGTGATCATTTATGGTCCCTATATGTCACTGCTTGACTCATTTCTCCACAATATCCAAGACCCTCCTTTATAGCCAGTAATACCTGCAGGTTTTCAACAGCCCCTACATCTGAACAAACAGACATTCCCCCATCTACCGCCCCACAGGCCACTACAGACATATGGCATGTCAGATCATCAGCCAAAGAACCAGTGTTGTGGCTTCTATCATCAGGAAAGCAAGCACACTTACGAGGCCTTTGAGGCTGACAGAGTACCGTGCTGAGCCCAGAGTGAATTGGCTACATAGAAAAAGGACAAAAGAAGCAGAATGTTGTCATCCGTACTAAATTGCAAGAAAAAAGAAACAAATATCAACAAACTAAAAAAAAAAATGTAGCTCTTCAAATTTGTCATATTAAACCACAAAACTGATGATGATGACTGTTGATTTAAAACTAACGGATAACAACAACAACAACAACAAAATAATTCAATAGTATAACTGAATTTAGACAAATATTTGACATGTTGAAATGTTTTGCCATAGCAGAGGCAGTAACACATATGGTTGACATGATCATGATGTATGCAATTTTCTCTGCATGCTGTTGTGCCTCGCAACAAGATTTAATGTTAGTATTTCAGTTATGCCCATGCCTACGTCAGCATTCACTACGTACATTTTGTAGCATTTGTTTGTCTATTGCAAAAAAATAATAATGTGACATATTGCGGTGGCTATCCTGGCATTCAGGGGGTAAAATATATGACACGTCGCCTCCATTCAATGTAAACTTTTATTTCTAATGGTGCAATTGACATGAAATGTTCACCAGATGTGGGTAACAACCCAAGTAATCCAAATATCCCACAAAAAATAGTTCAGAAATTAAGTTATGTGTATTGACACAGGGAAAAAGTAACAAATGAAGACAGGGAGGTGAAAAAAGGCATGGAAAGCCAAGACACCAGCTGAAATCCATCAGTAATTAGAAAGGAATCCTGTCTCTCCTCAGTGCAAATTAATATCAGGTAGGTTAGGCCCAACTGATGGCCTATAAAAAAGTTTGTTATAACCACGGTGTCACACGAGGAACTTCTCATGATGGGTAAAAGCAAAGAACTCTTGCAAGACCTTTGCAACTTTATTGTTGCAAAACATACTGATGGCATTGGTTACAGAAGCATTTCTAAACTTTTGAATGTTCCAGAGAGCACTGTTGGTGCCATAATCCAGAGTGGAAAGAACATCATTTCACTATAAACTGGCCACGACCAGGTGCTCCTCGCACAATTTCTGACAGCGGAGTGAAAACAATTATCAGAAGAGTTGTCCAAGAGCCAAGGACCACTTGTGGAGAGCTTCAGAAAGACCTTGAATTGGCAGGTACCACTGTTTGAAAGAAAACAATAGGTAATGCACTCAGCCTCCATGGCCTGTGTGCATGCTCACCACGCAAGACTAGGGCTGAACGATTAATTAATTATCGCGATGTAAAATAAAACGAGGTTTTCTAATCATAAAGGCTGTGATCACACTCTAGTCACATGACACCCAGAGTAAAGCAGTCTGCAGACAAAGCATCAACTTCGCATGTTACGCTGTACCTTGACTTGTTGTACAATGGCATTAAGCTTGACAGAAACTGACACTATATAAACTTTAGTGTCACACAGGGAATGAAAGTAGCAGCCGCCCCCCGTGGGTAACATGGTGGTGGTGGGTAATATCGTCAGGCCATCTGTGGCTTTGACGGACAAGAAAAATGCACAACAGAAAGACGGACGCAATAAGGTAAGCGTATTGTGGCATTTGGTGATGGTGTCACACACACAGCCACCAGTCAGCTCAGGAAATATCGGTAAAATGGCATTTTATACCAAACGCACAAGTCCGAAAGAGGGCCAGTCTGTCCTGAGTTACAGCCAGTGTGCTGCTTACCAGCATTGCAGGCTGCGGGGGAGGAGTGGGGGTGTTGTCGGAGAATTACCAAGCTTGTCTATTAAACACGAGAGGTGACACTTGGTTTTATTTTTGTTGGCCAACTTTTGAATTGAGCCTCAAACTGAGAATTTTCTGTTTGCTTACTGGGATATAGAAAGATGGACTCCTAGGAGATTTGAACTGAGATGAGGTCTCATTAATTGGTGGTTGAACTGTAGGTTTTGTATTGAGCGCTTACTGTATAACACACTGTGGTGAAAACATGGGCCGACCTGATGATGATATTATATTATTTAATGCCATGACTTGAGTCAAATTATCTTTCTCATATTATTAAAATTTGATATATCTTCTCCACCTTTGCTGATAATTTTAATTCTACCTAATTCATCATAACACAGGCCTGAACCACAAGAAAGAAGAGTGTATATTCTATCTATATATCACAATATTGGTTAAAAAAATTGCAATTACATTATTTTCCAAAATCAGCCCTATGCAGGACTCCATTGATGAAGAAAGAGCATGTTGAAGCTCATTTAAAGTTTGCAGCACAACATTTGGACAAATCTGTGAAACACTAGATAAAAAATATTCTGCCATCTACCAGGATGAAGATAAATGAGGGTGGACATTTCAGCAAGACAATGAAAATAAAGCTGCTAAAATGGCCCAATCATCTGACTTGAACCCAACTGAAAATTTATAGAAAGAGCTAAAGATCAGAGTTCAGAGGCCCACAAAACCTTCAAGATTTGAAGACTTTGTATGAAAGAATGGGACAAAATCACACCTGAGCAATGCATGGGACTAGTTTCTCCATACAAGAGCTGTCTTGAAGCTGTAATAATGTGAAATAACCGGTGTCATTTCACATTATTACACAACTTAATTTCAGAACTTCTTTGTTTTGTATTTTTGGGATACTTGGATTGTTACCAAAATCTCGTGAAAAGGTCTTGTCAGTAGCACCTTTAGAAAAAATGGTGACATGTTCAATACTTATTTTACCCGCTGTACATAAAAGCACAGTAAAACAGCAAAACTGTGTTTCTTGGGGGTAAAGTGAAAGAAAAACTAAAGTCTGCTGAATATGACAAACTGAAGGAAATTATTTGACCATTATTTAACCCAGTAATAAAAATTAATTCACCCTCTCCGGTGAACCATCACCTTATCGTGGTGGAGAGGTTTGCGTGCCCCGGTGAACCTGGAGGCTGTGTTGTCTGGAGCCTAGTGCTCCTGGTAGGGTCTCCCAAGGCAAAGAGGTTCCAGGTGAGGGGCCGGACCAAGAATGGTTCACAAAGACCCCAGATGGAAGATCAACTAAGAGGAGGAGAGACCCTGTCCGTCTGCAAGTGCCTGGTGGCCGGGTTTGCCACGGAGCCCGGCCCCCTCTACATCCTTTGGACCCACCATCCATCAGAAGATCCGCAGGGGTCGGGTGCGCTGCCACATGGGTGGCAGTGAAGGTCAGGGGCCTCGACGGACCAGACCCGGGCGACAGAGGTTGGCTCTGGGGACATGGAACGTCACCTCTCTGTGGGGGAAGGAGCCGGAACTTGTGTGGGAGATGAAGCGCTACCAATTACATCTGGTGGGGCTGACCTCCACGCACAGTCTTGTTTCTGGAACCGTGCTCCTTGATAGGGGATGGACATTATTCTTCTCTGGAGTTGCTCAAGGTGTGAGGCGCCAGGCGGGTGTGGGGATACTCACAAGTCCCCGGCTGAGCGCCGCTGCTTTTTGCGGATGATGTGGTCCTGATGGTATCATCGGTCCGTAGCCTTCAGCTATCACTGGATCGGTTCGCAGCAGAGTGCGAAACGGCTGGGATGAGGATTAGCACCTTTAAATCTGTGGCCATGGTTCTCAGCAGGAAACCGAGTCCCAGGTAGGGAATGAGTCCTTACCCCAAGTGAAGGAGTTCAAGTACCTCGGGGTCTTGTTCACGAGTGAGGGGAGACTGGAGCAGGAGATTGGCCGGAGAATCGGAGCAGCGGGGGCGGTATTACACTCGCATTACTGTACCGTTGTGACGAAAAGAGAGCTGAGCCGTAAGGCAAAGCTCTCGATCTACTGGTAAATTTTCGTACCCGCGATCTCGTTCTTTCGGTCATGAATGCTGGGTCATGACCGAAAGAACGAGATCGCGGGTACAAGCGGCAGAAATGGGTATCCTCAGGCGGGTGGCTGGTGTCTCCCTTAGAGATAGGGTGAGAAGTTCGGCCATCCCCGGGGAGCTCAGAGTAGAGCCGCTGCTCCTTTGCGTTGAAAGGAGCCAGTTGAGGTGGTTTGGGCATCTGGTAAGGATGCCTCCTGGTCGCCTCGGGGAAGACCCAGGACAAGGTGGAGAGATTATATCTCCACACTGGCCTGGGGACGCCTTGGGAGCTGGTTAATGTGGCTTGGGAAAGGGAAGTTTGGGGTCCCCTGCTAGAGCTGCTGCCCCCGCGACCCGACCCCATATAAGCGGATGAAGATGGATGGATGGTAATAAAAATAATTTCATTTATTTGTTTAGTTAACACAGATAAACATTTTTACATACAGTATGAATAAGCAATACAATAGACATAATGTATACAGGGCATCTAGCTGAGGCTAGTTTATAGCCCCCCCACCATGATTAGGCATTAAAATGTAGATCAAAACTATCAGGACTATGTCGAGTGTCTTTTTTTTTTACATTTAATGCATCTGTTGTCATATTTTATGATGTCATTAACCTAAAAATATTTATTAATTAAAGAATCCTCAATTTGAATGAAGTGATCTGTTTTTGTAATGACTTTAAGGCGGGATATTTGTGGGCACGCCATTCAAAGTTGGCTCGAGGCAGCAGTGGTCGAGCGAGCTTGAGATGAAATGGGGAGAGTGAGCATTGTTGGCAAATCAGAGAAATAGAAATTTTTTTTCTGATTGTTTTACAGCGGTTGCATTCTGGGGCTGAACAACATGGCTAAACGTTCGCACAACCCTGCGGGAGGGACTTGTGTGAATGCAGACGATGATAAAATAAATACTTGAAATACTATGAAATACTACTTCATATCCTCACATAATGCTGATGACCTGTGTCCAGTGTATTCTGCTCCCTTCCTCTTTTTACATTAACTTTTAGAGTATGAATGAAAAAACATTTCACCACAGGTATATAATACATTAGGATTCAATGTGGATGCCACCTTATTCAGTGCCATGATCTAACATGTCTATGCTGAATTCAAACAGAATCTGCCTCAGTATTCATTACATTCTGTAACTTTAGAGAGATAGTCTCGCCTCCCAGGTAAGAGTGCGTTAAGAGGTCTTAGCTGGGCAAGTCATTTGATCAACGCAGGCTTTAAGGCTTATTCAGTTCATTGCAACCCCTGCTCCATGCTCCTCTGTGACTCAAGAGATTAGGCTGGTGTGCACACACTGAACACTACACCTACTGTAAAAGAGCCCACTGTTAAGGCTCAGCACATATAGGCCTTTCAAAGACTCCCTACTCAAGTTTACTGTTTGCAAGTGAAGCAAGATATAGCACAGTGTGAAATGTTATTCAGTCAAAATGAGAGGGAACATGTTGGTTGTCCTTTGCAACCACTGTCAACTCCTCTCCCTCCCAACTCTTACGGTTTCTAAGTGGTGAGCCATGGTTGTCAATAGACTGTCATTCATTCGCACTCTCTCTCCTTAAATCAGAGGCTTAAAATGGAACTCAATATTTGCATTCCAATTAGCATAAATGTAAGAAAGTGGAACAAGTAGCTTTGAAAGTTATCCAGCAAAGCGCATATTTAACCAGCAGTAAAAAAAAAGGAGAATAAGAAAAGCATGTGTAACGGGAAAGGAGTGAGGACATGGAATGAAAAGACAGATAGAGAGAGAGAGAGAGAGAGAGAGAGAGAGAGAGAGTTCTGTATTATAATAGTGGGCTTGGGCTACATGTTTTGAATCACTGGTGTATGTCTTTTATGAGCTTACGGCTTCACACTGCGTGGAAAATCCGCCCTGCTGCCAGGGTTCCTCGGCATTCAGAATGTCACTTTTAATCACATTCCCCTCTGAGATTTGATCCCGCTGATCAAAGACGCTCTGACTCTAAGTTAACACGTCAACAAAGATGGGGGTCTTGCCTATTCTTGCCAGGCTCACAGGACACATGTTAAAAAATGCAGGATATTGGTGAAGTTGGTTTATTGTTTGGGATGAGCAAGGGTTGAGGCTTGGTGGCGGGTGGTGGCTTAAGGGGATCTTTGGATGAGTGAGTGTGTGTGTGTGTGTGGCGGGTATGTACTGAAAGGAATAGCAGGAAAATACTAAGGTTTAGACCAGGTTTTGTCAGTCAATACCGCAATCACTTTCTGCTGTCTCAAGATAGCAATGCGGCAACAATTTGCCTGACCACACCTTGTTTTAAAACCAACACTCCCATTGGCGTATAAATGGGTGCAAGTACACAACATGGACGCTGAAAATGCAACACCGTTGCTCGTAAAGCAATGGCACTTGCACTGCTTGCAATTGGGACCTGGGTGTTTTAACAGCACTATACACTTTATTATGGATTATTATTATCATTATTATTATTATTATTATTATTATTGCAGCTACATTTGCATGTTTGTCACTGTCAAATGTTTCAGATCAAACAAACTGAAATATTAGACAAAGATAACAGAAGTAAACACAAATTAAGGTTTTAATTATTAAGGGGGAAAAAATCCAAACCTACATGGCCCTGTCTGAAAAAGTGATTGCCCACCTAAACCTAAAAACTGGTCGGGCAACCCTTAGTAGCAAAAACTGAATTCAAGCGTTTGCGATAATGGGCAATGAGTCTTTTACAGCGCTGTGGAGAAATTTTTGGTCTATTCATCTTTGCAGAATTTTTGTAATTCAGCCACATTGGAGGGTTTTCTGGCCTTAACTGCTTTTTTAAGATCATGCCACAACATACAGTAGGATTCAGGTCAGGACTTTGGCTAAGCCACTTTTATAGTCTTTATTTTGTTTTTCTTAAGAGGTGGATCTGCTGGTGTGTTTTGATCATTGTTCTGCTGCAGAACCCAAGTGCTCTTCAGCTTGAGGTCACAAACAGATGGCCGGATATTCTCCTGCAGGATTTTTTGTAGACAGCAGAATTCATGGTTCCATTTACCACATCAAGTCTTCCAGGTCCTGAAGCAGCAAAACATCCCCAGACCATCACACTACCACCATATTTTATTGTTGGTACAATGCTCCTTTTCTGGAATACTGCGTTACGTTTTCTCCAGATTTAATGGGACACACACCTTCCAAAAATTTTAGCTTTTGCCTCTTTAGTCCACCGAGTAGTTTCCCAAAAGTCTTGGGGATCATCAAGATGTTTTCTGGCAAAACTGAGACAAGCCTTTATGTTCTTTTTGCTCAGCAGTGGTTTTTGTCTTGGAACTCTGCCATGCAGGCCATTTTTGCTCAGTCTCTTTCTTAAGGTGGAGTCATGAATACTGACCTTAACTTAGGCAAGTGAAGCCTGCAGTTGCTTGGATGTTGTTGTGGTTTTTGTGTGACCTCTTGGATGAGTCATGGCTGTGTTGTAATTTTGGTCAGCCAGCCACTCCTGGGAAGGTTCACCTCTGTTCCATGTTTTCACCAATTGTGGATAATGGCTCTCACTGTGGTTCACTGGAGTCTCAAAGCTTTAGAAATAGATTTATAACCTTTTCTAGGCTGATAAATCTCAATTACTCTGTTTTTCATTTGTTCCCGAATGTCTTTGGATCGCAGCGTGATGTCTAGCTTTTGAGAATCTTTTGGTCTACTTCACTTTGTCAGGCAGGTCCTATTTAAGTGATTGAGAACAGGTGTTGCATCGATCAGTCCTGGGTGTAGCTAGATAAATTGAACTCAGCTTTCCAAAGATGTGATAAACCACAGTTAAATTATGTTTTAACAGGATCAATCACTTTTTCACACAGTACCATGTACTTGTTCACTACAACAATTAGCTAACTGTATAGCTATACTGTATAGTGTAACTTGTATAGCACTTGGGTGATGTTTGTGTTTGTAAAGAAGCTGTCTGGTTGATGGTCTGATGTTTGCTGTATGTGTTGGTAACGTTACTTTAAAAAAGTAATTAGTTATAGTTACTCACTACTTGTACCAAAAAGTAACTGAGTTAGTAACTGAATTACTCTATAATAAAAGTAACTTGTTACCAGGGAAAGTAACTATTTGCATTACTGTTAAAAAAAAGCTATATGTCAAAGAATTTGGATTTTTTGAGCAGTTTTCACAAGTCAGTTGAAATGAGTAGAACAGACAGGTGTTTGTACATAACTTTCGATATTTATTGCATGTCGACAGACAGCAAGAGGTTTATCCCCCCCATTAAATACTTACTTTCCTGCATTCTGGAGACATTTTCTGACCATGTTATGGTGTAAATGTTTTTATTTATATGAAGGGAAGCAAAATTAAGGTGGCAGGTGACAACTCAAAATATTGAAATATAGGCCTGATTGAATATAATGCAGTAATCAGCTTTTGGACAATGCACTTGCTTCTTCTATATTTCTTTATTGCATTGCATGTTTTCTGAAATAAACCATGTTTTAAATAAGCTGATTCTGATTATTGTCCATTGTTTCATTTGTTATTTAACATTTCTTGTTGCTGTTGTTCAGAACATTTTTAACAAAAGCTTTCAAAAAGAGAGGGATACATTCTGATTCTGACCTGTCCCCAGCGTCCCCAGTATAAGTGACACCTATCTGTCAATATTTTTAAATGTCCCGCCCCATCCGGGCTGTGATTGGTCGATTCATGCCAAGTAACATTGACGAGCTACATTCAGCTCACGGCTGCTTGAAAGGTACCCAAGCTTCTCTTGTCCCTCGTCTCTCTCCGCCGACGGACAGAGTTTAGCAGGCAGGCGAGAACGGGAACAGGTGAGCGCCACGTTGCGCCCAAAGAACCTGACATGGAGAGGGCAACCCACTTCCTCACTGTGTGAGCCAGGGGTGCGTTCGGATTACACAGTTTAGTCAATCAATACATAGTAACGCACCGCATTTAACGTCCAGTAACGTTACCGGCGTTGAAACGATGGGAAAAGTAATTAATTAGATCACTCCGTTACTGAAAAAATAACGCCGTTAGTAACGCCGTTATACTTAAATGCTGTTACTCCTAACACTGTGTATGACAAACTATAAATTGTATGATAAACTATTAATACATATCTATAACCTATAAAAGTGCACAGCTGATCCCGTTACCGGGACGTACTTCTTAAACGACGCATTGATGAATCGTTGAAATCTATAGAAGCTTCGTTAGCTGCATCCCTATTTTCATGTGCTTTTCCCCAACAGTGCAGCTAAATACTGAGGCAGAATTTGTAGGAATAATTCAACAGATGAACAAAGCAAATTTACATTTTAGACTTGTGACAGATGGAAAATAAGGTGTTGCTGGCCAATGTAAACAACAGATAAGAATTTGCAGTCAACAAAATTGTGTTTTTACATATTCAATGTTATGTCAGATTGTGAGCAGATCACCCCACGAGGGTATGGTATAATTAAATGACACCTCACGGTTCATTACGGCTAGATATAAAACAACAATTACAACTCATTTATTGGTAAACACAGGGTCTTTGTCTCCTAGACACAGTGCACATGCATGTGTTGTTTGCAATTAGTGCATTTCAATCCACACAAATGCTGGCACTTTTGCTGGGCAGTGAACTAAGGTATAATCAAGGATGAGCACTTCTGTTGGTGCAATCTAGTAAAGAGCTTTTCACAATTTATGGCAGGGGCCATCCGTTAGGACATGTTAAACAGAAGCAAACAACATCAAACACAGTGTCTAATGTATGCTAAGTGTGCACATGTCACTGTGTAGGAGAGAACAGAAGAAATAGCCACCTGGACAGCTGGCTCAACACATTAGGAAAAAGAAACACAAACATGAAGTCACTTTACATCTTTTCAGCCCTAGGGTCTCGGCTCATGATAAAATATGACATACATTTTTACATTTTAGGTAATTAGACACTTATACACTTTAACACAATGTATTACAGCATCATCATCGTGTAGCTACAGAGACAATATGAGACAATATGAAGCAAATTGGGGTTTTAGTTAAACATTTCTCAGAGGCACAGCTGCTCTGAGGGCAATAGTCTCATTGTAGTGACTTTATAGGATTGAACACAGTACACTACTGTATTTTACAGACCCTCAACTGAGTTAACAGTCAAATAATGGTCGTCACTGGTTGACATTTGTTGTCATGTCATTTGCCAGTGTTATTTGCTGGCATTTCTGCCCCACACCCCAACCTCACCCCTATCCCTCCATAATGACTTCCATCTTAGCTTTGGCTAGCAACCCTGTCTGTCCCAGGGGTGCTGACCCTGAAGGAGCTTCCTCTTTGTCTGAGAGCTCTGAGCAGCAAGGGACTGGAGGGAAATGCCACTCTGTAGACTATGTACAGCATGTATGATGGTGTCAGTGTTCGTCCAATTGAGGGAGAGACATTTCAGTCTGTTGTGGAAGCATAGGGGAGGGGAGGTGTGTTTCTTCCTTGTGTGCACAGGAAGGTACCTGTGTGTGTGTGTGTGTGTGTGTGTGTGTGTTGTGTGTGTGTGTGTGTGTCTGTGTGTCATGCACACTATCGCAAGTAGATCCTCAAGTGTGCCTTCAATCTTAATTCATGCATTATATATGGCCTGAAAAAGAGTGTTAATGTGAAACCGCTAAAGAATCTGTGTCATTTCACTCAGCTGTGGCTTTTCCCAGGAAGAACAGTAACATCGCTGAGCATATACCTGAATATTTAGCTTTCCCCAAGCACAGAATCCTACACACGATGAAGAACCACATTTAGTGCAGCCATTCATTCAAGCAAGCAAAATAGCAAAATAATCAGGCCAGTATCACAAAGCATACAGCATAGACCACAGAGTTTACCACTACTATGCCTGACGGAGATCTCTGTTAGATCGAAACGCTGCGCAATTAAAATTGCTGGAAGGTATTAGTACAGTTTCCTTATCTTTTGTTTGATTCTTGCCTTTATTTTGTAGAGGTTTGGCTGGATGAAGGATTTGTGTACCCTACACCCTGTTTGCCTAATCTTAATCATAACATCTGCCAGCAAGAACTGGGAAAAATGTTGGCATTGGATGAAAAAAAAAGTCAAACTCTGGGATTTTGCAGAATCATCCAATATTGACATTCTTGTCTGGGGCTAGGGTTAGATCTTCAGAAATGTCAAACGTATGCAGTTTCATATATCAGTAGCCCACTATTCTTTACCTTCAACTAACAAAGTTTGTATTGACAAAATATATTGATCTTCTAATTGTTAAATGTAATTTCTCTGTATTTGTATAGCACCTTTCTAGTCTTTGCGATCACTCACAAGTGCTTTCACACTACATTACATTCATCATTCACACACTGAGCCTAAGTACTCAAACAGAAACTAACATTCACACACATTCATACACTGGTGGAACAGCCATCAGAGGTAATTCGGGATTCAGTATCTTGCCCAAGGACACTTGGGCAAGATCCGACATGCGGACTAGAGGAGCTGGAGATTGAACTGCTGATCTTTCGATTAACAGGCAACCCGCTATACCTTCTGAGCAACCCGTTAAAAATATAAACCAGTATATTTTCACCAAGATGCATCAATTTTGGTCAAAAGATGCAATATAAGAAAAGGTGTAATATAAGATTTCAAAGGGCTCTAAACCTGGGCAAATAATCCAGCAAGTATAATACACTATTCACACTGGTCAAAAAACAGTAGTATTGTTACTCGAAGCGCTAATGCACTTAAAAATGTTCTTACATGGAAAATCCTGGGGTCTCCTTAGAGATGAGAATAGCCATTATAACTGCCAGGTTGATAGTGAAGGAACATATGCACCAATTCTAGCCCAGCTAATTATCAGCTCCCAGCATAATTAAGGCTTATAGATGAGCAAACATAATTAGTAGGCATTATACGGACCTAATGGGGGGAGTGAACAGGTGAACATGTATTCAGTCCTTTGTTTATGAGCTAAGGGTATACTATAATGAGGCAGGAGATTAAAAGTTGATTAGTTATGACCTAAATGTGTCCTTATATTGCTTTGATAGAGAATATAATACAGTGTAGCTGCGGCATTGGAATCACCATGTTATTGAGTAATCAAAATCTACATGCTTCATGTATGGCTGAGAGAGCTGTTAATATGACTGGATGAGAACTAGCAGACTGAATTCTCACACAGTATACTTGGCCTCAGTCAGTATATACCATATGTTAGAAGATATATGTGTCACAGAGGCAATACACACACTACAGTACAGTGCCTCAGTAATCAAAATGTAACTAACAATGTGTTGCATTATTGGCCTTTAGGGAAAAATCATTGATCATCCTGCAAGCATTGGTGCTGTAGCTTGTTTATGATGAGACATAGGTGGGCTGGGAAGCATTTGAGGTTGTGTGGAGGACCTAATAATTGGGAACATGTCATCACTGAATGAAATAGTGCTCCCAAAGGCGGGAGCAATCCTGTCCGACACAACACATTCTAAAATACTACAGGAGTAAATCTGGCACAGTGTAAAAAACTGCTCTCTGTAAGTGTGTGTGTGGTGTGATGGTGTGTTTGTGTAAATAGAGTTGAATACCCAGCCTGCCATCCAGTATATAGAGAAAACATAATAACCTCCCTCCCGAAAGTTGGGGTCTTTGAAAACAATGCCTAATTAAAGCAGTTCACCAGTTATCTTTAAATGAGAGCATTTGTGTCCTTGCTCATTTCCCTCATGAGTGTAAGATGCAGGGTTGTGGGCGGGGACGGAGGGGGGCTTAATTTGTCGAGTAGAATCCACTTCACTTGGGGTGGCCTAATGAAAGTGAGATCAAAAGATTAGTTAATATTCAGTCACATTTATTAAACACAATGCCAATTGTGAGCAAACAGCGGTATTACACAGAATTCTTGCAGGGCACTGATTATTGCTGATAAGCTTCTATTTAAAGGTTGCAGTATCACATAGGCGCCATTTAGGGCCTTGCTGGGAACAGAATAGTATTTATTCCCACTCTGTTTGAAATCTAATTCTATCTTAACAAATCAGCCAGAGCTTGCTTAGGAGATGGTACACTGCCGTAGCGTGAGTTTAATGGGCAAGCTTTGAGTCTCCCACCATGATTCGACAAGGGTCACAGCTTGTATAATCAATGTTTGAGGTTTGTTCTGAGCAGTTGAGTTAGACCTTGCAGTACCACTGAAGCAACATGCCCTTGTCCACACATATTGTTGGGACTATTTCGGGAAGGACAATGCGAACACTCCTGGTCGATGCTGAACAACCAGATATACAGGTCGTCGCTGTGGAGTTGATTTGCTTTAAAGGTCAAACAATCCATCTGTTTTCTGGTCACATATTCAATGTAAGTGTGGATTTTGTAGTCTAAGCAGCTTGAAAGAGTGCACAGCCGTGCCCCGGAAGAAATGCATCATCACAGTTCTGTTGAAGCCTTCAAAACAGGAGACAAAGGGTGCTTTCAGATGATAACACACATAAGGTCTCTGCAGTTTAGGCCACAGTGGCTCCTAGATGTTGGTTGCATTTCTAAACATGCATCTTCCCTCCAGTGGGAACATAATACAGTACACGATGCTGACACGAGCTGATTTTGACAGCCTGGTCATTTAATCATTGGTGCCCTTGACTGATTTTATGTTTTTTTAATGTGTACTTGTTAGCGAGGAAATGCTCAAATTACAGTGACCAACATGACCCACTTTGTAAATATTCCCACACAGACCATGCCGCACATTAATCCAGACACTGACACATGGGAATGGAAATCACCACAATATGATTGGTTAATAAATCAGTCAATTTGAAACCCTTCTGCTGCATTGACAATAGTGCAGCTGTACAAACTGTCTTGTCATCATCCTGCTCTCTGGCTGGTTATGTCACAAGAAGCATCACTAAGGAATAACTTAGTGTTTCAGTTTAAATCACAAAACACTACTTTGCATTGTACATCAAAATTTAAACTTGAATTCCCTATATATTGCATTTGTACTTATCTTTATCTTATTTAAGGTAACTTTGTAACTTTCAAATGCTTACAAATAATGTGAAAAAATAAACAATATATTATGCTCATGCTTAAGATGTTAAATGCTATCTTAAATGCTAGATCTTAAGATGCTAAATGCTTATAATACATTGTGGGATAAAAAGCTTTTTAAGAATTAAGTACAAGCTACTTCATCTCTGTTGTTTATGGTGCAAGATAATTGATCCACTATGCTTATACTATATACTGAAAAAATCACATCACAAATCGCAGGTTAATTTAGATTTATGTCACACATAAAGTGAGCTTCTCAGATCCCACAGAACGTCTGAAATGGGTTTTAAAAATCTAAAAAGAAAGTTAGGGATAAGCTTGTACACAACTATCTTTATTTATTCAAAAAAATAAATGATCTGTATCTGCATCTGAACTCAAATTGAAATCACTAATGCTTGCATACAGAGTGACTACTAGGTCTGTACCCGTCTAGCTATCTTCATAATACAGACTTACGTTTTGTCCTCTTCCAACGAAAAGCGTCCGACTCTGCCATCACTACACACAAGACGATATCTGTCCCGGCTGTTCTTATTTGTGACACCACGACCACGATGGTGGAACAAGCCACCGCATGCCATCAGAGCAGGGGCGTCCCTCTTTAACTACAAGAAGCTCTTGAAACCTCATCTCTCCTGAGAACACTTTCCCACTTCCTGTGCCCTTCTGCCACAATCACCTTACAACTCGCTTGGTTGATTGCACTATTTGGTAACTCTTATTGCTTCATCTTAATAGCTCTTACTAGTATTATTGTGGCTCTTACTAAGATCTATTGTTACTTGTAGATCTCTTACTTTAATGATGCTTGTATATTTTTCCTCAAGTGTAAGTTGTTTGGGTAAATCAATAAATGTAAATGTATGCAATGGGCGGGGCCCAAATTCTGAAATCGGTATTTTTTGTACTGTATACCTGTTTCAACCAAGTACTCAAATTCAAATTAGCTTTATTGGCTTGAATGTATGGCAATAATATTGCCAAAGCTACATATAAAGTACACAAGGACAATTAATTTCATACATAAGGATAAGGATAATACATTAGATAAGGAAATAAAACAGCAAAAGCTGTATTTGTGTGTTAATACAAAATAAAATAATCATAATATAAAACACAAAATTCTGTGAAAATAAATATTTAAAAAAGTAAATAAGTAAAATAATAAGCGTGTGTGTTAGAAAAATAATATATTAAAATCTATAAATAAAACAGTAAGTGTGTGTGTGTGTGTTTTATCATAATAATATATATATTTTTAAAATAGATAAAACTGTAAATGTGTGTGTGTAACAGACAAAAAAATTTAATTAGTTCATTAAAAAAAAGTAGCATTTGTCAGTACTCTCTCATCCCTAGTTAGTAGTAATCCAATTGACCTTCATAATGGTGTTCATTGTAGTTCTTAATGGAATTGGTAATACAACTGCAAAGCCTTTATTATATAAAATAGACAGTGTGTCATGTCATATTCATTATGTGTTCTTGACCATGCCACCAGCTTCATCTCCCTGGTGTGAACAGAACCTCGGTGGGTGGTTAAAGTCACCTACGTAACTCCAACTCTAAATGTCACTCCCCAGTGCAACTGACCACTAAGGCTCCCCCGTGTATATTATTTAAGCCAGAACCCAATTTTTAATACCCCACTCTCTCTCCATCCCATTCTCTCTTTGTCTCTCTCTTCCTGCTGTCTCTTTAGGAGATCCATAAACAGCAGGACACCTCTTGTCTGCATTATCAGTCATTGCTTTATGCTGTTATTTCTCAGTTCTATGTGGGGAAATACTGTTTCTTGAAGCTTGTTGTTTTCATTTCCATTTAGCTTATCCATGTATAGTATCGATGTTGACATCCATTGTGTTTGAAGGAGCAATTGCCTTTTTCTCTGGGATGTCAGTTGAAAATAGAGAGAAGCAGCAATGTGAAGCAAGAGAGTCAACACACCATGAATATCTTCCCATGTTGGCCTTTTTCATTCATGTCCAAAATGTACGAAAGTAATTTTCCTAAAAAAAGAAAGGAGGAAAAAAGAGAAAGATCATAACATAGGACTTTTGCCCAAACTGCAGAACAATTGTAAGTGAATTGCCCTTCATTCATGTGGCGACAGCATGATTTAGTGCAGCCTGTGTGAAATTGTCTTTTTGCTACCTTAACAGCAATTTAAGTACAAGACACAAGACTTATCAAAACTCTTTGTAGTTCATTCAGTTTTGCTGTATGCGAAGTTCATGTAGATTATTTCAAACGTACCTTTGTAAAAATCTTTAGTATACATGCTTAAAAGTGCCATGTGTAGTTCTTAGTGGTCTCTTGCCTTAGGCTTCAGATTGCAACAGAGATTGGGACTCAAGTTTGAGACTCAGACTCGAGTCCCACTTAAGTTGCACACACAGTGACTTCAGACTCGACTCGAGACTTATTTTCAAAAGACTTCAGACTTGACCCGGACTCGAGGTGCGGGACTGAGCAATGTTTATATTTAGGAAATGTCTGATGAGCTTGCTGTTATTCCCCTCCCTCCGTTACCTATAACCTGCCTACGTAACACGTAGTATCAGCTACGCGGCCACACGTGAGAGAAGATAAAAAAACACCGGCAGTTGCTGTGCCATTCATGATAAACTTTGGCTTTCAAACTTCATACAACAAGGCCCAAACAAATAAGTTAGTAACCTGAGGTTAGTAAACATGTTTATCTCAGCATTGGTATCTAACGTTTGCTTGCTTCTTGCTTTAGCTACGACCTAATTCAGACTGCCGTTCGTTATGAAAAGATGAATAAGCGTTTGTTTACTTGCCAAACTTGTGGCAGTCAATTAACCTAATCATTTAAGTCCCGCTGGCTGCCATCACATTAATTATTAACAATTATTGCAAACATGTTACAGGTTTATTGTTGATCATGTAACGTTAAAGTTTTATTTAGTTAATGTAACACGGGGTTTGAGAGTCTTGGTGTTGGTGTTGACTTACAGTAGGCTAATTAATAAGTTGTCATTAATTGCATTGCACATTACATGGTTGTGCTCTGTAAGTGAAAAACAGCATACAGCAGTGCTATAAGCAGCCTGGATTGAACGCAGCAGGTGATACAACATTCTAGCTCAGTGACTTGAGACTTGACTTGGACTCAAATACTTGTGAGCATGAAACAAAACTGTAAATGGCACAGGCAACCATTGAAAGTGCAAGAATCCACAAAGACATCCAAAAATATAGGTAGAAAACACTGAAGACTGGCCGGGACACTCAACAAACTCACAAAGCCGAACGACAACTAACAATGAAAGAACACCAGCTTATAAAAAGAGTGACGTGATTAAGAGACAGAGGTGGAAACGCTCAGGGAGAAGCAAACAATCACAGAATTTGGAGAACCAGAAGAACAGGAAGTGAAATGAACATTGTCATAACCCAGCTCTGAGGTCATGACAAATACGGAGATGGACACGGAGGACTGCCAAAAACAAACATTTAATACAGTAACTTAAACAATGGAACTGATAATTACTAATGTAGTGTGTGTCAGTCAGTGACATCAGTGGTGTAAATGTGGATGAGTGACATAATTTAACCAAAACAGAAGATGTGCTGCTGCTGCTGCTGGCAGGAGTGGGACCAGATCAGAGAGACAGCAAGAGCAAAAGGGGCAAAGGTATTTATCCTTGCAGAGCTTCTGGCCTGGCTTCTTCCAATCTGGTCTACTGTCGCTGATATCTTCAGGGACAAAAGGGAAAACCGTAAAGTGGCCATCACCACACAGTTTAACATCCCACTAGGCAGGGCCGTCACAACATAGACACGTGAGGAAGGGTATACAAATAACTAACACATAGTGCAAACTCAGACACAGTTCATAACTAATGGATTATATGTATGCATTATTCTACAACCATTCTGTAGCTATCGCTCACTGACTTTTTAAACAGTTTGGTTGATTTGGTTATAAAATTTGACACAACCCTGCTCAAGGCCAGACAAAGGAGGAGAGACCAGACTAAACGCAACAAAACTGGAAAGGGCAGAAGGCAAGGGGAGAGAGAGGATTACCAAATCCACCAGCTTATATAGCTGAGGAGCAGCCAGCACAGGTGTTAGCCATCATACTGATGGACTGCCTGCTTCACTCCTAGACTGCCCACGCAGGGCAGCCCTAAAAGGAAGTGAAAAGGAGAGTCACAATAGTTAAATGGTTATTTAATGACAAGTGACAGCACATTTACAGACAGGTTTTGTATGTGACCCTCTTTGGTGATATAAACCATTAGGAAAAAATCAAGCTTTGATATGTCCCAAGCTTAGTGCTCCGTTTGGAGCATGATTTCCAGACCACTTGCATTTGCAAAAGAAAATAACAGATCTTCTCATCCATCCCATGTCTTCTCCCATTGTGATTTTGATGGAGTCCTTGGTCTGCCTAATGGGAGAAAATAATTATGGGAAAATGACAATATGTGGAATTTCGAATACACTCAAAAGATATCATTTGGATTTGTGCTAATGTGGGGATTTTAAAATAAACTGCCCACGACGAGGCTTCTTGTCTGTATCTGGAGATCACAGCTTCTTTCATCCACAACTTCTAATAGATACGTTAAGAAATGCTGTTTCAACAACTTTGCCTGAAGCACTTTCAGAAAAAAAAGCATGGCAAATTATGTTTTTAAAATTAAAAAGGAAAATGGCATTTAATGTTGGTGATGAACACATCCCACACTGAGAATTTCCCAGTACCCCTGTTGCTCAAATATATGTAAAACAATAAAAAAGGATATATATTATTAACTCAGTAATCCATCCATGGAAAGTGGATTGACAATACTGTTACACTTCACAATACTTGGTGGTACTGAGTTGGTCATATGGCTCCACTATCAAACAACTAATTCCACTTATTATTTTGACTGTAGAGAAAATGCATTAAAATAGATTGAATCAAGTTTAGATTGCAGTCTGTTTAATTTATAAAATCAAGCAGCAGTTTAAAAAAGCGCGTCAATGATATAGCTTGCCTGTTATTCTGTCTGCCTTCCACCCTTTCTATCCTTATAAATGAGCAAGTAGCCCACCACTCATCTGTCCCTTTCACTTGCATGTAGCTGACCTTGAGCCATGTTATTCTTGTCAAGCACTCTTTTGTGAGAACAACAGTCTCCTTCCAGTGTCACTATAAGATATCATCATGGACAAATAAACAAGACTTCTTCCATCTTCTCCACTCCCAGATGTGTTGCAGTTGTATCTTTGGGTGAGACACACAGGCGAGAATGGGTTTGGGTTGTTCATGTGACAGTTTCTCATAAAGCACCTCTTCTCAGGCAGAGCATCCAAGGCCATGTCATAGATATCTTTCATTTGTTAATAAAGCCAGTAAACTTTGGTATAATTAGGAGGACATGAGGAGGAGGACAAAGAGCTGTTGTCCGATGGCGTCTTTCACAAGATTTCATTTATACACCTAATGTAATATGTCCAATGTTGCGAATTAGTAGTAAAAAATGATTGCACACCCTCATGTTGAAGCACTTTCATTTTCATTTTATGGCACAACCAGCAACCAACCTAATTTGAGATTTTTTTAAATGTAAAATTTAAGCACTGTCCTGTCTGAAAATACACTTAAACTATAAAACCCCAACCCTTACCCCACAACATATGACTGCAGCAGTGAATTTTGTTGTCAGGTACAGTACAGCTACAGCTGGGAGTCATCTCCATGCAAAGAAAGTAGTGAATTTAAAACTTGAGGGCAAAACACAAAAATGGAGCCAGCAAGCAGAGAAAAGATGCAGTTGTCAGATTGATGAACTACTTCAGACCAGGGGCATGGTCTTCATTCACTTCAGCTTTGAAATGACATTGTCAATTTGCATTGCATGCATTCAAGCGCTGTCTCCAGATGATTGAGATGACAAATGTTCAGTGTGTAGTGATTGCATTGCATCGTTTTGTTTTTTTTCTTACATGACTGTATGTGAAAACACCACAGATGCATAAACCTAGGACATTTAAGAATTTCATGGTGGCTTAGAAACAATTTTACCCCTCTTCCTTAAGGATATTTTAAGTGCATTCACCATTGAAGACTGGATTCTGAAAAGAAGATGATTTACTGTAGCCAAGGCTCACAGAACGCACCTTCACAGAATTCATGAATAATGTTTGACTGAAAATGCATTTTTATGGGGTAAAATGTAGTAAATACATTTCACAAGTATGCTCTTGTGCTCTTACATGCATGTGTTTACAATATGTTTACAGCTTAGGCAGCACCTCCACTGATGTGTGTGTCTGTTTGTGTCTTTGTTCCTCCGGTGCCAGTGTAGTCTCTTACATTATTCTACTCCTATCATGCAGAAATTGCCTGGACAGCCATTTGGCTGGCGTTTGCCATCCATTTGTAATCCGGATAGAGGGGCCATGACTGCTCGGGCCTCGGGACAGCAGCAAAATCAATTGGCTAGAAATGACATCTGCCAGAATCTGCCACTGGAGTGCTCGTAGGTACCATAAATGAAATCACAAGCCCTAATTGTGTGCTGATTTATTCACTTGTCTGAGTGCATCGCGGTTGGACCAGCTAGTAGCCCCAGAGCCGTGTCTGTGCGCTTGGTCACACATTTATTTATTTACCCACCCCGTCTGATTCACAGCAGCACTGGGGGACATACTGCGCCCCCCTCCCACCCTCAACGCACACCCTCATCCCCCATTCCTTCGCCCACCCCTCCACATTTGATTAATTCCGTTTTTCCCCCCCCCCTCTTTCTCATAGTGGCGTGTAAAATGAAATGGCTGTGGAGACAACTGTCACTTGGCTCAAGTAAGATAAATATGTCGATGCCTGAAGAGGTTAGCGCACGTTTGCGTGTTTGACTGCATTCAAAATAGAGAGATATTTTTCCAGTATTGTTTTTATTGCATGTTTTTTCACCATTTGTCTAATTGGGAGACAGAGTCGAGGCTGCTTGCTGATGTCAATTGCGCTAGTCCACATCACTATGACAGACCTACAAGAGACATCATTTTTACTTCACTGTATATCCTCTCCCGCTCATTCTCTGACCACTATTAAAGGGCACTTTTTCACCCAATGAGATATTTTCCCCCATGCCGCCAGAATCTTTCGGGGTGATAGTCTGCTGAAACTTTAAGCTAGCTCTGAAACAGGCCTAAATAAAACATGAAACAATGCCTGCAAAAGTGTCTGTGAGGCAGTAGAACATCAAAAATTGATACAGCCTCCGCAGGCCAGACCAAGAAATTTATCTAAGCTCAAGAGTTCATCTCGCTCTTCCTGTCACCTAGGCGACAGTCATGGGAGGTTACAAGCATGCCTGGGATGATACCACAGGAAAGAGATAGACAAGGGAGAGAACCGTATTTTTCATTATATCATGGCTATGGGAGAGAGGCAAATCAAGAGAAAGAGAAAAATGAGGGACAGAGATGGAGTGATAGGAAGTGAAATTATTGTAAAGAGAAGAAGAGAGAGATAAAGGGACAGAGGAAGAGAGAGAGAGAGAGAGCACAGATCAAATGTGAAAGCAATTTTTAGGATGAAAAAGAAGTAAATGACCTCTCAGAAATTGGGCAGGGAGGGATATCCGGCATATGGGAGAGAGTCAAATCAGAGAGTTGCATTTGTGTTTCTGAAATCTGCCTTTGATGAAGCCATCTTTAAAATATCAAACACTTTGTCGTGGTTCTGGCTTAAATGACATTTTGCAATATTTGTCCTACATTGCTGTTAGCGACATCAGAATGTGTGAACATGGCAGTGCAGCGGCCAGTGGGGAGATGGTGCTACGGTATCGTTTAACGTGGTGAACAGCCCTGCCTTTTCCAGCTCATTAGCCATCCTCTTCTTTGTCCCAGGCCATTTGATAGCAGCATTAATCTACGGCTCCACTAGGCTTCCTCTCCCTATTTACCGGTATTTCATGAAGATTACACCACTCAACCGTGTAAATGTATGCTTTTTTTTTACACCTCCCCCTGCTAATGTGATCCCCCAAACTCTGTGGAGTACCTTGTATAAACTTCTGCGACATACGGCAGATTAAACAGTGCATTTCCCCAAAAGCCCAAAGACATGAGAGGCGAGAGTGAAGGAAAGACAATCAAAGTGTTTGCCAGCGAGCTTCGTCCCGCTTCGTTTTCTCGAGATGGTGCGTGTGTGTTTACCACTAACATGGATGGCACACTGCCATAAACACTGTCGTCCTTTCATGATGATCACCTGCCATTTGATTACAGTTACTTGCTTGTCTGTCAAGATGGTATGAATGATATAAGAGAAAAGCCATCTCCTGTCAAGTTTTAAGATCACATTTAATGTCTTTTCTCTCTGTGAATGCGTCTTTTATAGCGTGAAACCCAACAATATCAACACAATACATATTTAAAATGTGAACTGTGGGACTTTCTTACCACTTGATAAAAACTGGAAGGAAGAAACTAAACAGGAGGCATTGACATATGTCTTTAAATGTGAACTTACCTCACTCTACACTTCCAAAAACAGCAAAAATAAAGGCAAAAAAGTCTTACATATGGGAAACTTTGGCATATGGAACCATATACCACTGTTAAGGGTAGGTAATCCTCAGGGAAGCGAGCAGCTCTTTGCACAGTGTCAGGTTGAACCCACATCATAAAATACCACAACTACTTTGTCACAAACTTCTTAGAGCCCAGTTTTTCTCTGGATAAAGCGGCAGCTCTGTGATCAGTCTGGCAGACTCTGTCTCTCATGGGGTATGTGACTTTTTTTATGGGGGAAAGACAGGAGGCGCAAACTCACTCTGCCTAGAGCTTGCCATTCATCTAGACATGAGAGGTTTGGGCGTATTTGGCATTTAGAGAGTCAGTGGCGTGTTTGAAGGTGAGTCCATTCATTCTCTTTTCCCTGCAAGGGTTTGCACTGTATAATGAAACCTGAAATCAGTTGTCTGACAATAAATGGCAATTCCATCTTTTCGTTGTGGCATTTACTGTGATGTGCCTTTTTTCAGGTATAGGCATGCAACAGCGGACGTTTCTCTTGGAATAGGTGGAATTGTTTAAGTGTAAAAAATGCTCTACTTGAATGGCTCAGCATCCTTGAGTGATAAAAAAATATGAAGGAGAGATAACAATGAAAATGAAGTTAACTTGCTGACATCAGTGAGAATGTGAAACATTTCCAGATGTTTTCCTATCACAACGCTCGTATCAGTTCAGGCTTTTTCATTTAAATCTTCAACACAATTGGATTGAAGAAAATCTAAAAACCTTAATCATTTTCCCAGTCCCAGTTGGCCAATATGAAGTTCAATTCTAGGCTATTATACTATCCCAACAGAAGACACTGAATGCTATTCCCTAGCCTCCATTAGTTCAGTGTGACTTTGAGACCTGTGACTTTAAGACAGATATTAAACTGGAATGGCAAGAGATGGCCTCAGTGTCCACCACATGGTCTCCAGGTTCACAGCATTCATTTTCTTGGCTGAGAATGAATTGCATCTAGTTTAGTGCTCTCAGTAAATTCAGTGAAGCACATTGCTTTAGAACTGTCATATGTACTTTAAAGAAATCAGCTGATGTAAAGCGAATTACTATGTTCATACTTTAAGAGATTCTCAAGAGATCCAAGAATGCCAAAAATGGCCAAGACTACACAGCTTTATGTGTGTAGCTCCATTAAGATCTGACGCCTTTGAAGAAAGACAGCTTTGCAAGGATGTTTGGGTGGTAGAGAATGGACAAATAAGATACATCACGGAGGTAAACGGTCCACTGCTCATTTAACGAGTTATATCACAAAGCCATCAAAGGCCTGTTGGTTCAACTAACGTGCTCGGCACTCTCGCTTATCAACGTGTCACTGTCAATTGTGAGGCTAACTATCTCCCTGCAAGCCCCCACCCCAACCCATCCCGCTTCCCCTTAGCAACAGATGCTGCATTGAAACAACAATTACATGCGCTAGCATCCTCATCAAATGTGAATGGTGATGTCACGGCAGTGCCATCTACCCACACACCCTCCAAGCCTTGTTTATGCAGTTACAAATTATCCTGCACCCCTTTATGTCATTCATTTCCCCATTCAAGATGAGAACATGTGACCTCACGAGTGCCATCATACAGTAGTCATGGTTACAGCGGAAAACAATGAATCCCTTTCCCCATAATTTTGATAAGAGCTCACTGGTTCCAAAAAGAAGGCTGATGAAAAGATGGCCACTGGATATAATATGTCTCTTATTCTAAATCCAAGATAATGCCTAGGAGCATTGTAAAATTTGAATAACTTTTTACAGGGCTGATTGAGAAGGGCATCCTCACAGCATGTATTCAACAGAACTATTTAGCATGATATTTATATGAAAGCAATTACAGGGATAAAACCAACATATGAATAAGCTGCCCCTCCAAACACCTCCACCCACTTTCTGGATAGAGATAATAGAGAATGATTACAGACCATTAGGCAGAGACTGAAGTAGACATGCCAATTCTTCCCGCCAGAATTAGAGGAGATGTAACTTTTCCACAATTTGTTTCCTTTTTTTTTTGTTGTTGCTGGTTTTGTTTTGGAGGAGGAAGTGGCTGTCAATAAGCATGGCCATGATAGTGTGGAAGCACTGCCAGTTCCAATAAAGCGGCAGAGAGATCACCACAATGAAAGGTGACCTTGGCATAATTGAGATTCATCACAGAGAAAGCCAAGCGGCTGAAGTGACAGAGAGGGGAGCGAATGAGGAAAAAAAGTGTGTGTGTATGGGGGGGGGGGCTAAAAACACAACATAAATACTACTTCCATTTTATGGGGAACAGCCAACTGTTGGGCGGTAGGACCTGAATCTCAATCTCAATGACAGCATTTATTTAGGCCAAGACAGCATGCTTATAGGTGACTCTGATCCTCCCTGCTTATATTCTATTTTTGCAGGCAGCACACGTGTGAAATGATCAGCGTCCTCCATACCGACAGACAGTAAGAGACTGATTTACAGTGGTCTGTACACTCTGGATGAGATAACAAACTGGCTGCATGTTGGGAAGCACATGTTTTGACCACAGAGAAGGACAATGACAGCTCTCCATCACGTTTTAACTTGTGCGAAACAGCATGGCATTGCACAGTGTTAAAGGCACTCTGGAGAGATGCAAACACAGTGGGGATGAATAGAGGTTAGGGGGGTTGTTGGCACGTATGGGGATGGATTATAGTGTCCTTTCAGCCATGCACAATATGCATGTTTGGGTCTGGGCTAGAGCCTTCACATAGCAGCCACACAGAGCTCCTGGGCTGGGGGTTGGATCCCCCAGACATTCAAGGTTTTCTATGGCCTACAACAATGGCCCACATTCTGGGTCCACAACCCACCTGGCCTTGTCTGATAAATGGTTTTGAAAAAGGACACACACTGCACCCAGTCCAGCACACAGTCCATGTGCCCAAACACATCACTGTCCCCTGCTATATTCTATTTCTGCTTCTGTGAGGATGATTTTTCCAGCATTTCTTTGACATCAGATACTGTGCATGCCTGACTCCAGCCTTTTCAGGATGGACTACTTGCTTTATGTTGTTCATGGGGAGCGTTAAAGGGGCACTCCATTTAGTATTGTACATCCATAAAGTTGAGGCACTCACAAGTAAACATCCTGCAAAATCAATGGAGTGCTCCTTTTAGTTTCAGCTCTTAAATTTAAATTTCTATGGCTGTCATCAGCATTTCCTCTTGGGAAATAGAATAAACTTACATTATATCTCTGCTTTTAATGTTGTATGACAACTGTATGACTAAGACTGATGGTTCAAGAGTCTCTAGAGAAAAATCTAATATTGCAGTGTTATGCTTCAGCAGAGCTTAGAAGAATTGTTCTATTCTAATGCTGATGCTGCACAAACAACAAGTAGGTACTTCCATTTTCTATAATTAACCGGCTTCATAATCTTTTGAGGATTAAAAGGCTAACTAATGACCAAAAAAATGGGATTTGGTAAAATCAAAAAGGATTAATTACTTCTCATACTTTGCAAGGTGACAGTAATTACTTTCATCCACTCAAACAAAAAAAGGGAATAAAATAATTGGCAGACACTTAATTAAAGGTTACGGCTTTGACGTAATTGTGAAAGACAAGACAATTAAAAGTCCTATTATTCAATCAAGATACACATGGAGTAATTGGTGTGTTTGCTCTCTGGAGGGCCGGCAAATGTGGGCTCTGTGAAGGGTGGAGAGGGTTTGGTAAACATCGAGAGGATGGACTGCTACATCCGTCTAACCCATCCAGACAAGGTTATTGCTAGGGTTCAAACTTCAGAAGGGCCCAGGAGGGAACTCAGCCTCTATAACAGATTATGGTGAGCCCCATAAGAATTGAAAATGTGAAAACCTCCCATTAATGTCAAGGTTATATCAGTGAGACGCCTCAAAAAGTCAATGGGCGCGCTCCCAAGAGGCTCTTTGTGATTTGTTACCTGGACTTTTCAGACAGCGCTACCTCACAGCCATGGAGAATTTGGTGGAGATAACAGGGCAGGTCTGGCTTCAGCGCCCTGTGTTAAACAGATATCTGATTTGAAATATGTACTGCATTTGTGAATCATCAGCCTGTCTCAATATAGCCCACTGAAATTAATTACCATAATGCTAGATTCTTTATTTATTTTTGATTGGTTGGGTTGAAAAATTTGGACAGGTACAGTAAAAATTTACAGGCAATGCTCCATGATGTGATGGCAGACCCATGACAGAAAATGTCAAATCCCCAACACTAAACATGTTCGTCTATATCATGGGAAAATCTCTGTGTTCAAAGTTTCTTTAGTGACACATGGTGTACGATCTTGGATTCTGACACCTGGTTCCTGTGTTTGGTTAAGTTGAGGCAACAAATTGATCCCTATGGGCAGGCCAGCTTCCAACATGGCAGCAGCTCTGCAAGTGTATGTCAACAGGAAGCAAATTGTAAAGTGCTATGGTAGAAAAGTGTTTAGTGTGTAAGTACAGTGAGTTCACTTACCATAAACAATTCAGTGAAGCATTTAGGTGGCTTGGCAAAAACATTAATTACAGTGTTTCCTAATAATATGATAAAAAGAAAACAAATGACATTATATTTCTCTAAAATTGTTATAGTATACAAACATGATTTCTAGAAGACAGCACTGGACAGACAAGACACAGAAGCAAAGACAACATGCAATATTTACCTAACAAAATGTTGTATTTTACATTACATTTACATTACATTTACTCATTTGGCAGACGCTTTTATCCAAAGCGACTTACATTTGAGGAACAACTTACAAGTATCAACAGAGCATCAAATACAGATCTACAACTGACAATACATACTAGTAAGAGCAGCAATAAATCCTAGTAAGAGCTCATAGTACATATCACATCAATGGGTAAATACCTAGGGAAGGAAGTAAGAGTTAACAGAAAGTGCAATCAGAACAAAAAGTGCAGTCAATACAAGATAATTGTAGGGATAGAAGAAGAAGAGCATAGGAAGTGCATGTTAGAGGTTAGTTAGTTAGAGGTGTTATAAGAGGAAGTGTTCTCGGAAGAGATGAGTTTTCAAGAGCTTCTTGAAGTTAGAGAGGGACGCCCCTGCTCTGATGGCGTGTGGTAGCTCGTTCCACCATCGTGGTGTCACAGATGAGAACAGCCGGGACTGGGATTGCTTTGTGTGAAGGGCTGGCAGAGCCAGGCGCCGTTCGTTGGAGGAGCGTAGCAGCCGAGAAGGAACGTGGGTTTGTATAATGGAGTTTAGGTAGATGGGTGCAGACCCTGTGGTCACTCTGTATGCAAGCATTAGTGACTTGAATTTGATTCTGGAGGCCATGGGAAGCCAGTGGAGGTCACTGAGTAATGGAGTGACATGAGTCCTTTTGGGCTGATCAAAAACCAGACGCGCTGCTGCGTTCTGAACCATTTGTAGGGGTTTCACCGCACAAGCTGGAAGACCTGCTAGGAGGGCAACGCAATAGTCAAGGCGAGAAATAACCATGGCCTGTACCAGAAGCTGGGTGGCATACTGAGTGAGGTAGGGCCTGATCTTCCTTATGTTGTATAAAGCAAAGCGGCATGACTTAGAGACAGCAGCGACATGGTCTGAAAATGACAGTTGATCATCAATCAAGACACCCAAGTTTCTCACCACCTTGGTTTGAGTGATGGTTGAGGAGTCAATTTGTAGTTTGATGTTATGGTAAATTTTACACCAATCTTTGGTTGTGGATTAATGCATCCAAATGGTATATTGGTTCATTTTATTTTGTGGGAATTCCTAGTCCCTGCTGCCATGTAATGATTATAATTTCACCTAGACAGACATAGCAGACAGACAATCATAAACTTGGACAACAACCTTATTCAGTCTGAATCTCTTCAAACTCATAAAACTCCAAAAGTCTGACTCTCCACTGAAGTGCATGTAAGAGACCATGACTTCTTGTCTGTGATATCTAGGTCAGACTTAATCAAACGTCAGATTCTCAACCCATATGACTGATTCAGAGAACAGCCATCACTCACGCCTGCCTCCTTATGGCTCTGACTCTCTCTCTCTTCAATCTACTGGAGAGTAGCCTGGATCTCTCCTCAGGTGTGCCAAGGTAATATTCTTCAGGTATCCTAATGCTAATTACCTATCATTTAGTATTCATGGCCAAGGTATTCATCACCGCTTTGCTCATCGCTCACTAGCTGAAGGAGAATTTTCCTCAACAATATGCACTCTCTAAATGGAATTACCCTCCCAAAAAAAAGGGGTGAAGAAAATGAAAGATTTGCCTGGACAGACAAGACAAGAGACGGTTTGGCTGATGAATGACAATGAAGCTTACTTGATATGCCATCTCAGAAAAGTTTGAAATAGGTCACAATAAGGAATGCATTTCTTATCAAAATGGCAGTGGTGCCTTGCATCCACACTATTGTTTTTTTGTCTGCATGACAAATTAATGATCAATTAGTAATGATACTAAACTTAATATCACAGGGTAGAGCTGAATAAAACCACCCAGAGGTTTTAATCTTTAAATAGCTATGCATCCATTAAATTCTTAAATATGAAGATACATTTGTTCATTTATATGGTGAAAACACACGTCTCTTATAATTGGCTCATTGTTTGGTCATCTGTTCATCCCAGTTATTCTCTGTAAACACAATGTTTGTCCAATCACACCAGATTCAGATTGTATTTGCCAAAATACATGATCTGAGTGAGCGTGCACTCTTCATCAGAGAATTAGATATTTAACCAAATGTTGTTTTAACATTTTGAGCATAACTAGTTCTCAAATAGTTTGAGTTATTACACGAACTAAGATATGAACTCTTATTGTGGATACCGCGGTAATTGTGCATCAAAAGAACAGCAAGCTGTATCCATGTCTTTTAATGCGGAGAATATGAGAGTGTGAAATCCACAGCTTCGTAGATGTACCAGAAAGCCTTTGTTCAACTGGATTTGCCTTGAAGGAATGAACAATCTAATCAAAGCTTGTTCCCCCTGAAGAATACTGTTAATGAGTTGCAGCATTCTCGACATTTTCATTCTGTCTTGTGGGTATATATTCTAATAATTCTTGATGTCTGATTACCACCAAAAAGCTGTACAATGTTCTAAAGATGGACAGTGTGAGTGTGTACAAGGCATAAGACATTAACCCCCACTATCACTTATATACATTATTAAGAAAGATGACATTTAATGGTGAAACATATTGGGATTTACATATTTTAGATGAAATTTCATTTCTAGTGGAAGAACACAGCAGATGTTTAACAGGTCAGCAATGACAGCAGTTCTGCAGCACCAAATGCTCTTGTTGTAGGAGCATTTTACTCATCTGATTGAACTGTTTGACACCTGCTGTCACTCCTCTGCTACCCACATGCCAGTCCAGGGGAATACACAACAGATGGAAATGGGGATGGAAATAATTATGCTAATGTTTTTTGTAGATGCATTTCTTCACTGCCCAGTAAATGTTGCAGTGTCCATTGTCGGCCTGACAGCCAAGAAAGCCTGGAATGCTACTCCCTGCTGGAATAAACCCCACAAAGTGCTGTTTACCACTGTCACACATTAACTATGCCACTTGGGACGAGTAGTCTGCAAATTTTTTTTTCATTAAACTATTAAGCCATGATAAGAAGACATGATGATCCCCCTCCTCTTCAGTCTTGCGAGCCAGTCTGCTCTCTCGCTATCAAGAAATGTCTTCCAAGAAGAGAACATTTGGCATAAATCATATGTCAGAATGCAAAAGAGAAGAGGGGGGGGGGCACACCCAGGGAAATAAAACAACATTCTAACACGCCCAAACAATGTTAGAAATATCTAAAGTGCATTAATTTTGTGGGTTCACAGGGGTCCATTAAGCTGTCCTTTAATGTGCCTTTAAAATGTTAGATGGGCAGAAAGAGTCAGGAACGAGATGCAAGCAGCCAAATAGCTAAAAGCAACAAGGGAAAAAATGGTTTTGGAGGAAACTGAGATTAAATTAAATGGGAATAATACCCTACATTCTCTCCCACTTTGTAATTTGTCCCCCAACAATGTATAACTTATAATGTTACCAATTACTGCCTTTTTTAAGTCTGGAGTTAAAGCAGGAAAACACATCATTAAAATCTAGTGTTGAAGCAACTAAGTTGTATGCTGGCCATAAATAGAGTTACATTATGGGTAAAACTTGAGTGAGCTAAAACTTTCACCCAAATCATTTAATCACATTAGTCTGTGTACTACAAAGAGTCAGAACCCTGAGAATTACCTCACAGTTTTGCAGTTTGGTACAGCTCTTAGCCTTTTTTAGCTAACAGTCGTGTCACACAGCTCTCACTAGCTCTTCATATACATCCATTGGCAGATGGAAAGATTAACAGTTCTAACAATTTAAAAGTGACATTTTTCTCTTTTTGCCCTCTCTCTTAAGCACATAATGAAAACCAACAAATGTATTACTTTCTCTAAATTGATCTCTGGTGGAGAAACTGTACTGTTATTTTAAAACATTTTTGTGTTGACATACACACTACCAATATACCTGCGGTAAGCTGATATAGTGTTTATTTAGGTTGGAAATGTGCAAGTATTGATTCATGCATAGTCTCTGTTGTGTCATGAGGCCCAACTTGGAAACTTTATGAATAGGAACTCTGCTGTAAAGGACCGTTTTACTTTTGTTTTCCTCATAAGGAGTATGTAAATCTGACAAAACACAACATGAAAATGTTGGTTCAGCTAGGGCTCCATAAGAACCATTCCCAGCTCCATAAGAAAAAAACCTGCTTTCAACAGGCCACAGGGTACAGAGAGGAGAGAGCATCAAAGCCACTTAAAATCTGACTGCACTGTGAAGCAAAAAACAAACAAGTGCTTGTCTCTACTCTTTACATATTGACTACACGTACAGAAGCAGCTGCAGAATGTTTGATCTGATGCTGCCTGAGGAAGACAAAAAGGACTGAAATATCCTGCTGTTTCTTTCAAATTTAATTGTTTGCAACTAAAAATTACCAACTCTGAAAATGAAGAAGAATGAAGACTGTCATTTTGGTTTGTAAACAGTTGGTTCATGGCATGTGGTTGACAATTTGCCTACAGGAGTCCAGTAGAGTAGTTGAGCCTTCACTGGAGGTCTGTGCACTGCCAGAACCAGAACAAGGGAGATAACCCATCAAAGCCACAGGATAATGGTAGATAATAGTTGTCTTGCAACTTACAAGACCTACTTGCTGGATAAAGTGCATGCATCATAGGAAAATAATTGACAACAAAAAATCTCACTGAAGTCAGGCAGTGGCAGGCAGTCAACGTCCTGTCAAAACCAGAAAATTAGAACAACTTACTGTAACAGCTGCCCTATCTTGTTTCTCTCTGTGTTCTTTACATTTGTGTCCATGTGACTATAAATCTAAGTGATGCTATTTGATAAAGTATCTCTTCGACAAAATATCCTTTCAAAATGAGGATAATATGCTTGCTGTTAGTTGTTTAAGGGATGAGACCAGCATATCATCCATTATGTATACCTGCTTTTCCGTTCAGGGTCGCAAGGGCTGGAGCCAAGGGCAAGAGGTGGGGTACAACCTGGACCGGTCCATCACAAGGCAATGAACAATTTACACCTAAGGGCAATTTAGAGTTACCACTTAACCAGTTAGCCTGCATGTCTTTGAATGGTGGGAGAACGCCAGAGCACCCGGAGATAACCCATGCAGACATGGGAGAACTCCACAAAGAAAGGCCCAGGACAATGTGCAATAACTATGTTATTAACATTGACATTTTCAACAGAAACTCATAACCATACCCAACTAGACCTACCCAGATCTATTGCCTGCACCTTCAATTATACCTGCCTTCTGGTTTACGTATGTCCATCAAAGAAGTGGAATCCAATCATAAGTATCTAAGAAAGAAAATAATGAGTCTTTAGTTTATGGTGTTATTTTTTTGTCAAATGTTATGAGTGTGTAAGACATTCTCACGAGCACATTGTTATTTCACACGCGCAAAAATGAACCTTCCCGCACGCAAGATACAGTACTCGCGCACAAATTCAACAACCGAGAGTTGTACAAGTTTCTGCGAGCGAGTGCCTGGTTTGTTCTCAAAGGATAACTCTGCTTGCACAGTGGAATTCTGCTCGTGCGCAGTGTGCTAATGCTCACGGAGTGGTGTTTAGCTCGCGCCGTGGATTTCTGCTCGCTCAGCTGATTTCTGCTCGCTCGAGTCTACATGACTTTTGACAATTTGGGGGCGGAAACCAAGTTGGGCACTGACCCTCTTATGATTGGTCACTTTCAACATAATCACAACCAGAGCTCTTAAGTCAGAGTTACGACACTCTTTGATCTTGCCGCCATGCAATCACGTGCTCCATGCAGCTCTCAGTTCCAACCAATCCGCGCTGTCAAACAGTTTCAGGTGGGACATAAGCCTGCAGCGACTATATTTGCAGCAGTTTTCGGATAAATATTAAGGCATAATGTGTTTTGATTAGACTACTATCTCTTATACTTACATATGATAGCCGACCATTTCTTCTGGGGAGTCGGGAAAGCAACTGCAGAGGCTACTGAGTGAATTACTCTGTTCCCAAATACAATCCATATAATTACTGAAGTCAAATGACTTGCAGGTGTGACCTGCTTTCCTTTCATGATAAGAAAACATAGTCATTGCACGTTTTTACAGCAACCATGTATTTGCAAGGTATTACACGTATACATCAAATTTGACTAAGTAAAGTATATCACACAACCTCACATGGAATGTCAGCAGAAAGTGCTCATTCTAGCTGTTTAATGTGCCCCTACATGCTTTTCTACCCAGCAACAGATGAATAAAAAAGAAGCCATTTACAGAGACTGTTTGGGTTGCACCCTCTTGCTCACCGCCCTGCACCAGATGAGAGTCCCCACTGACAGAGATTACAGAAGCAAGATGAAGAAAAGCCTCAAGCTGTCTCCAGGCTTTGCACAGAAGACAACAAGGGACATCATGCTGTATGCCACCTTGTTGTTTCTTTTGTGTTGTAAACGCTTGGTGCTGCGAGAACAGATGAAGAATGTACGCCTGTTAAAACTCTACAATGAACCTCTGTAGCTGGCTGTTTGGTTTTGTTTTAATTATTTTGCGTCTGGGGGCTGAGTTCAGAGAGAGATTCCTCCAGGGTTACTTCCTGTCAGCGTTAATACGCGTTAGAGGCTTGTTCACTGATGTTCACTTCCAGCAAGTTTTAGCGAGGATTTTCAGGATATTTTTGTGCACAGTGGTAGTTCAAGTATATGAAATGTAAATAAACAACCCATTCTTATTCTCAGTTCGTCAAATACCGACGTTTTGTCACAGCCCTTGGCATCTCAGCATCTTAGGATCTGTAGGAGGAAACTCACTGCAATGTAAACAACCTGAAGAATGTTAAGGTTTTCTTTCATTGAAGTCCTCAACATTTCTCAACTCAAATCCACTAAGTGTCCTTAATTATTCAACAATAATTCGATTCTGAGGGTTCTTTTGTGTCAGCTTTGGACAAAAAACAAGGTTTGAAAGGCTAGGCTACATTAGCCAATAACCTCAACCAACGTTTCACGAAGAATCCAGCTCACCACTAACCCTAAATTCTGGTCGAAAATATTTAAACTATTGTAAACTTATTGTAAAATGATTTTATGGTCATTATCAACCGGACATAGTGTGCCACATAGGTTTTGACATGAAATGCTCCCTGATCCTCACACGTCTTCTCATTCGCTGTTTTTAGTGTCAGTAGTTGATGTTTTGTGGAAGCTATTAACCACAAAGGGCCCAGAACAAGTGTCATTGCTAGTGTCCAACCAATGCAGTTGTCATTTTCACACCCAGGACCCACATTGTTAAAATTGCAAACGCCATCTGTGCACCCATGGGAGTGTTGGTAATATGCTCTTAAGAGAGGTGTGTGTGTGTGCATTTATGCACGAGGCACAGCAGAGTAAATTCATTAATTATTAAAATCACCCGACAGGATCGGTCAGGATCTAATGTTAATTCATGTTCTATGGTCTTCTACACATCCAAAAGTTCTCACACACAGTCCAGGTTCATACAGTTAAACTGTCTGGAGTAAAGCAGCCATCCTCCTAAATAATCCTCCATCAGAGTGTCTAAAATAATTCAGAAGCTAAAAGTTTCCTCTGTCCTGTCATGTCATTTATAACAGTTATTTTGTTTGGCTGCTTAAATGCCCCATAATATTGGTTGCGACTTTATTGCACACAGAAACATTGAAAATGACTGACAGCAGCATCGCTAATCATGAAAGTAAATTGTTTAAGAAAACACTCATACAGCAATAAAACACAAAATAAAGAAATTACTGCAAGAGAGGGAGATGTGAGCCATGACCGGTTCATCATAGTTTGTAGTAATGCAGCGCAGTGAGGATCCAGACGTTTCATAGAGTCTGTCAGTTAACAGACCCCAGTCTGCAGTGGAGTTCAAACACAGACAATTCACTGATAAACCACAGAGCTGCAAAGTAACATTAGGCCTTATGATCAGACACAGATTTTATTTCACGTCTATGTGCCAAAATAATGTGCCATTCATCTGCTATTATAATAGCAATGTGCCATGGTACAAGGCACCAGGCTTTTTTGGAATGAGAGATGATACTCTGATTGGTTTATGACGTTACACCCAAAACACACCCATGACTAATTCACAGACTAAGTACAACCCTTTTCAAACATGTGCCTGGTGCACTGACCATTTTTTCCGTCATTACACTAGCAAAATTGGAGTTGAACACGCCCCAAACGCAACTGCGCCATACACTTAGATCATTGAAAAGCTAAATGAATAAATGTAAAAATAAAAGGCCTGAAATGTTCGACTCCTGTCATTACAAAAATATCCAAGAGCACTTAAATAAACCAATATACTTCCTCTTCCTTAAGCTCTGATGGGACAGTCACAGTTTCAGGGGCAGGGTTTAGACACAGTCAACAGTGTGTTTCTTTGAGATATTTCTTTTCTTCTGTATTTGCTGAAAACTTCATGCACATTCTGCTAGCAGGGGAACAGAGTACCCAGCAGCCATAAGCCAGGTAATTAATGTAATTTACACCATTAAGGACACACTGGTGTGTAATCTCCAGATAACCATTTCCCACAGTGACAGATAATACGGTCGGCCCATTAAAAATATTACACAGTGACCATATAATATTAAAGAAAAGCAACAAGTTTGATAATCCAGCCAGAATCAATGCATTTTCTCAGTTTTCACTGCAAATGCTCTGAAAAGTAGCAGTCTCAATCTCAAAGGATGCAAAATAATTTAAGACTTCATTTCTCCCCCTCAACAATATCATATGTCAACTCTGATGCCATTTACTCTCATCAGATCTATTTTGTGATTGTTAACCAAGACCATCCATCTCACACTCATCTCAGCAGCCTTATTAGTCTTTAATTCAGAAAATTTGAAATGTTTAATATCCCAAGATGGATTGTAATGTAGCTTTGTCAGATTCAATTTCACTGATCATATTTAACCTTCAGCCTGCAACTCACTCACATGTTTGAAGGCTGCATTACCATTATCAATTGTTCAACCCATTTTCAGAGCCGTCTCAAAATGAAGGCTCTAATAATTTCTTTCTGCTCCTGTGGACAGAATGGAAATTTCTTATTTGTCATGATTCATGAGGAGTAGTTTTGAAAGGCAGCCCTGTTTTTCTCTAGCATCAGACAAGTTTCTACATTTGCATTCAAATTGATTGTTTAATACCACCAAAATAGTTGTATTAGAGGCTGTGTTTGGTAAATGTCAACAGTAATGGCAACAACAGAAAATGCAGATCCCTTGATTTTGTCAATGTTTCTGCCAGTTAGGCTAAAAAGACATGTAGTGTACACACAGCCTTCTGCATTTATGATAGGGAAATGCTTCAAATATGGATACAGCAATATGACTTTAGAGGTTGCCACAACTTTCTGTTACTAGCTAACTTACTTGCTAGGTAATGTTAACAATGGAAGGGAAACAAAGAAATGAGCAACGAAATGGTGTGGGCTGAGTATTAGTCTAAATATAGGTGCAGAAACTGGGAAGAATGTAAGACCCGAGATGGTGTGTGTGTGGGTTTAATTAGAACTGTGAGCAGGTATAAAGGAGTGTTTTAACAGATACCGGAATTTATGGTTGATTCTGCTGGAGGTCCTGAAGGCTGAATTCAATTAAACATCTGTGACGGGAGGCATCCACTTTATAACCCTTTGTCAGAATCCCCCCATCCCCCTGTTCTCTTTATATCCAAGCTATGTTTCTGTTGTGGGAGAGTTATGTCTGATGATACTGTGCACTGGCAAATGTTAACACGTGTGTAGGTGTGTAAGATCATGTTCTGAATCTTGACTTTTTAGTTTTTTTAAGATACAGCGCCTGTAATTTCAGCTACAGCTGCATGTAGAACTCATTTCTGTTTTGATAGTATTGTTAGCATCATATCCTAATACACTTTCAGCAGTTAGATTTGGCATTGTGAGAATGTGACATAACTGTTATCTCAGCGGTCACTCAGGACTAAGAAACAAAGAAAAATAGTGTTGGTCTTTCAATTCTACTAAGGCCCCTGCGTCTCCATCTTACCTTTTCTTATTTCAAAGCAACATTCATTGATTTTTTGGCACCTGGATCAAGCTCTTGTTTTGTTCTCCACCAACTCCTGCGGGGAATGTTAGCTTGCTAAATTCTCCACTATGTTTAAGAGCTAGTTGCAAACTTTATCTGCCATTTTGCACTGTGCAGGTAGCGTATAGTTGATTTATGAGAGCTTTCTTACTTAACACTTAACACTAAACTTAAACTAAAAAGCTCAACAGAGCTGAGATGGACAACAGGGATGGGTGACATTCTCTGTCAGAATTAATCAATAAGAGCGACACATCTTTCACATTACACACAGTCATTTGATCCACAGCTAATATACTGAGCACAGCACAGCTTTAGTAATTTTCCATGCAACTACAAAATGCCTTATATGTAAAACTTGTTTTATTATAATTTAATTTTAATTACTTCTCATTATTAATTATTATTTTTTTGCATGTGTTAAAGGTTAAGCATTACATGTGACATTGAGTAAAGGTGGAGATAAAGGCTGAATAGCTTGCATGAACTGCATTTTGAGTCAAGTCTTTCAAATTATGGAAATGGATTTGGATGAGTCGCAAATGTTTCAATTCCTGCACACAACGCATACAGTATAGTGGAAGTATTAAAATCTGTCACGTACTGTATTGAGGTATTGTACAAAACTAAAGCTAACAGGGTTGTCTGGGTCTTTGGGGCTTGCTATAAGTAGAGTCATAGGTTAAGCCTGCGCAGGGCTTAAAGAAACCTATTTCTCTTATCTTCCCTGGTCATGAACCATGGGCAATAACATTATCAAGGGTCTGTTGTTACAGGGTTGGGGTAGAGAGGAGCAGAATTACAGGCAGTGAGGAGATTTTAAACACTACACGTCTTGGGGATGTGTCCAATCGTGCCTCTAATCTGGCCATTGTGCTGAGCCTTATCAGCCGTCAGCGCTTTGAAAAGAACAAAGAATAGTATCGGTCGATCCATAAATCATAACTTCAAACACCGTGGTAGGTCACTGTTTTATGTGCCCTTGTGGATACAGCTTCAGCCTGCAGATTCTACTGTCTTGTGTTGCTCTCACATTAATGTATTAATGCATTACTACATGTGAAAATGGGCCCGGACATATTGTTGTCCAGTGTTTGGGGGTATGTTCTTAATCAGATGTTATCAGGTAATGCTATTCACTGTGGATTAGCTATCTGCTCTTTTGTGCAGGGCTGCTCGTGATTGTTCAGTCAATGTCAATTCCGGTCACTCGTCGACTCATGTGTGTCTTTTGTGTGTTGTGTTTACATGTTTTCATTCGGCATTCTTTGATATAAACTTACATGCATGATTTAAAAACAATATGAACACAGACTGGAAAGAGGTAAACAGACAGCCTGGCTTGGCACGATGGTAAAAACAATCTGCCTACCTGTAAAGCATGCTAATTAAAACATTAAGTATTGTGTGTTTAATTTGTACAAAAATCTGAGTGTAAAAACGAGGTGTAGTTTTATGAGGAGTTGGGGTAAGTCACTTCTTAGCCCATAACCCATGTATAAAACCAGGTTGTGTGAGTTATGCAAAGTAGGGGAAGTTGAGAATGAATCCCATTTTCTTCTGTATTGTCCTCATAATGATGATTTGGAAAAAACTTCAGGATGGCTTAATTGTTGGGTTGGTTAGTTTATGTTTGTTTTTGTTCAGTATTATTTGCAATTTATGTTGCTACTCTGGTTTCTGGTCTCTTTTTCTAAATGATGGTCTCTTATGGTAAGCCTATTTGGGCAGGCATGTTATTTATGCATTTATGCGTTACACAAAAACATTAATCAAAAATATCTAACTTGGAGCAAGAGAGCAAGTAATCATATTTGCAAAAATGTCAAACTATTAGTTTAGGGCTTTTTGGGTTTTTTGCTAGCTGAAAACATCAGCTGCTCCTCTGAAAACGCCCTTTTTTTCACCCTGAAACGCTTTGGTTGCTTTGATACATAATATCCGTGGAGGTGATGTGTTGCAAGTAGGCTACCCAATTTTACTGAATGTTAAAATGTCACCACAAAGTGGGGTAGGCCTACTAGCTCGGCTCTTGCTTTGCATGACGAGAAGGCTTCATGGGATTTTGCGGGCAAGGAAAGTTATCATTTCCTTCAAGAACTGAGATGAGCTATGGGATGTTTGTCCCGCCCCCTCCTGCACTGTGATTGTAAGGCTGAGTAAAAAAGGACAGTGACGCGTGCTGTGTTTCACCTAAAACCCTCGGAGACTGGAAAAACATGTTAAGTGCCCAGTGCTCAGCGCGGAATAGACGCTCAGCGCCTCGTCATGCTGCTGGTGTTTTTACCAGCTTTGTTGTGAACACTCGCTTCTATTGCAATGAATTAAAAAAAAGATGCTGGCCTCAGGAAATAAACACTTTCACCTCGTCCATCTTTTCAGTTAAATGTATTTTTGTATTGTATTTAAATGAAATCCAAGGGGCAGTGGTTTATGTTTTATTGTGATGGCATGGGAAAGTATCAGTTCGATTGACTTTGCATCTCTCTTCAGGTTAAAGCCAGAGAAAAACAAAAAGAGAAATACATACCTCACATATTCACATACTATACATAGAGATGTCAAATGGCATAATTGCTATCAGCACGCTTCATTCCTTTCTCCTTCAATCGATACAGCAGTCATGGGTTAGACTTTTACATGGCTGTCAATTCATTTTCAGTTTGCGGTTTCCCTTCCTCTGGAGCCTTTCTTATTCCTGTCTGCAGATTTCTATACAGCGTTTATTTATAAAACAAACAAGCATGTTGATGGAACATTCAAATATGAATCATCCTGGCCTGATTTCTTTCCTTCAGGAATTAAATTAACAGTCATTAACTTCTATGGTCAAAATAAAGTCCCACACAGTAGGGCTTACTTAATAGCTGATATTGTCATTGTCAACACTCAAAACAAGCATTTTGTACTAAAACTAGATCTTATGTGAATGTTATTGGCTGCATATGACGTAAACTATTCACAGAGAATTTTTAGAAACATTTAGTAATAAGCTACTTGTTACCTCCTCAAATCCATCCATCCATCCATCGTCAACCGATTATCCTGTGTACAGGGTCGCGGGGGGGGGGGGGGGTTGGAGCATATCCCAGCTGACATTGGGTGAAAGGTGACAGTGCTAACCACTGAACCACCGTGCAGCCCCCTCCACAAATCCACAATTCCAAAATATATATTTTAACATGCTTTTTTCAATGAGCAATATGTGGTCTGGGACGTATGACTGACCAAGAACACAGGGACCTCATCTCTAAATTTGAACACCTGGGGGAGATAAACAGTTGTAAAAATTAAAACGGTTGGTCAAATTAAAATCTAATTATTTCCAGCATAATCTTGAGGTACATTAACACATGCAAAATGCAAAAGGCTTTCCCCTTAGCCCTTCCTTGTTGGGTCAACACAACATGCTTGACTGTGTGTAATGAACAAAGTGTGGGTAAGTGTGTGTATTTGTGTGTGAGTATTATCTGCCTAACTTCTTGACTGACATGTGACTGCCCAGTGAGAAATCATACTTCTGTGTTACTGGGAACAGACAAGGTGATAAAAATCGCTATTCCTGTCAGGTATGCACCAGCGAATTGTTCATCAGTTCACCACCTATTTCCCTATGAGGTTTCTTTTTTTTCCCATTTTCCTTCTTTACTCAAAGCTGGGTTTGAAAAGAGAAGCTTTGGTGTAAGCAGAGAGGCCACAGGGGAGCAAATCCCAGTGGACACTCAGAAAAAGAACAGCTTCAAAAGGGCCTGCAATACCACGGTGAATTGTATAAGGGAGAAAAATGCAATGATTAAAAGTGAAATGTTTGTTTGAAGATAATGTTATTTTGGAAAACCTCTCTTAAGAGGATTTCTAACTTGAAAAAGAGACAAGAGGAAGAAATAGAGCGAATGTGGGAGAGAGACTTGGAACTAATTCCCACAGTTATGTATACGTGTTGAAAATTGGCAACATAGCATACAAGCACTGTGTTGCTATTCATCCAAATGTTTGTAATCTCCAGCTCTGAGTTCAATGCTCAGTGCACAGAGAGAGTGGATGCATGATTGAACCATCGCTGCTTTCTAATATTGTGTCTGAAGGGAAAACATAGGTTAAAGAGAGCCGATACCAGAAACCACAGGATCTGACTCTAAATGGATACAAGACATCTATTTAGGCTGCACAACCATTAGCAGGTGTACATTAGTATTCAGCAGTGGAGCTGCGATGAGCCTGACTGCATGGGTCAAGTCAGCACCACATCTGGGCTGGGTCGGCTCTGTTTTAACCCAATGATCGTTATGTAAAATTGCAAGATGATCATGGCCACAGGCTTCCAAAAGACTTGTCCCGAGTTTGAATAGTGGGAGCATTGTTTTGGATCTTAAAAGTGTATTTGACGCAATGAACCATGATATTCTCTCAAAATTGAAAGTATCTGATAAAACTCCTGTGAATAGTGTGTTATTATAAAGATGAGAAATAATCTTATTTTATTGAACCAAGGAACGAAGCCTGTCGAACTCCTGTTTTACTTGGAATTCCATAAGTTTCTGTCTCTGGCCCACTTCTCTTTTCATATAAATTACTTAACAGAATCATGTCGTAGAGCAGGCTTCCAGATATATGCGGATGATAGCATTGTAGATGTAGTACTACAGTCAATTTCCACCCAGCTGCCGCAGCATTTTACAGTCCATAACAGCTTTGTTTAAAAGCTCAACATTAGGAAAACTGTGAGTTTGCTTTCCATATATGTTGTAAACATATTTAGACTTATTTATATGCTCAAAACAGTTTTAGCATCCTGTGATCTTTTCACATTTAACTTATTGTGTAAATTTTTGGTCACATGCAGCTTCTACAGTACTTAACTCTCTTAAGAACATGGCAGTGGTGGGATCCTGTGGGTCTCCTATCCAAAATGTTATCTTAACATATTTAATATATATTAGGTTTTGATCATTTTATTAAATTTGCTAATGTTGAGCTTATCCATTAATGTTTACGGGAACAATATGTGGTTTTCTCCACTCACAGACCTAAATATGGATCATTTTAAACTGAAACAGAAACAGCTTTAAAAAACGAATCAGACATGTTGTCATAAATTATCTAGTGCTTTTTTTTGCTGTGCTTTATGTAGTTGTTGCACATCGCAAACTAGCTTATCCTATACATGTTGTGGTATGTTGCAGTGGCTATGCACTTTTCTGATACATATACCGCAGAAGTGTAGGGTGTAGAGAAACATCAGTCTATTGAAGAAGACTTGAAGGAGCATTACTAATCCGGTGACAGACAGGAAAAGCATGACAACTCAGTCACTTGACATGACACAAGATGTTGGAAATGTGTATGCCAATTTCTCTTCTCTTCCCAGAGTGGTCCACTCGCTATCCCTTTGAATTCCTTCGACTGCACAACTTTGCATAAGCGACACCTAATTGAATATTAATGGCTTCTGATGGTATTTGATTATCTGTTTTTCATTTAGAAAGATTATACAAATGAGCCTCATTTGCATGTCAGCATCCAGGAAATGAAATGGAGTGTGTCTGCCAGATTATTATTTCTCCTAACGCCACCGAGCACTACTTCTTTAATCTCGTGAATTCAGGATTACTTTCACAATTTGCTGGGATGCTTCAATTGGGTTTGTGCAAAGAGGTCATTTATGCCGGCAGAGCTTTTGTTTGCTCCAGTAGGTAAAGACAATATACATAAGAAAGTTTCAATGAGCTTTGTTATTTTTCCCTTAAAGCTTGACTGAGCTGTGGTATTTGTCGGATGGCATCCATTCTCGGGCAGGGCAGGTATGCAGGCAGATGTTAACAGTGGAAGGATGATGAAGAGTTTAGTCCCATTCAGTCGGTTAGAAGTAAATGGAAGAAATGAAAAGCCCATAATAGGAGTGGAGTGGAGAATTACTGTCCTGTCTGGCTCCCAGGCAACAGCTTTATCTTCACAGCAATTTACAGTAATCCGGGGTGGCTGTGAGGGCCTGCCGTAGGCCGCTTTTAGCTGCTGCAAAATGACATGTGAGTGTACCGAGTTACAAAAAGAAAAAAATATCTGGAACAAGGCCTAATCATCACTTTAAGACACATATACATTTAGATGGCAACTATAACTCAACTGAAGGGCACTGTGCACTCGTCTACCGCGGCCACTGTACATATGTCATAGATAATAGTCTGCCTGCAACATAGAGTGGAAAGACAAAACAGGAAGGACGTTTTATTTAGAAAGAAATGATTTAAGTTTTACCCTTCAAAAGTCTGGCAGGGATGCTCAGGAATTCTTTTACAACTAAAATGGCCCCAATAATTTTAAACACGACTGATAAATCATATTATGTTATCCTGAATACAGTATTGATATTTGTTCCCTCATAGGCCCACGTTCTACCTGCTTGTCAGTGTTACTGTCCACACCTCATATCGGCAGATCAATCCTAAGTGAGACTCTGCTGAAGTAGCTCTTGATTTTGATTGAATTTCGAGCATAAAGTCTTCCTTTCGATTCTTATCCCAATCAATTTTGCTGGGTGTGCCATTGATCTGATAAACATGAGCGGCAGTGGCAGTGCAGAGTTTTGCCAAGTTGCTATTGAATCAGAAGTGAGTGAAGAATATCCATAAGTATCGAGTGACTGCTCAAGCAAGTCAGTAAATAATCCACGGATGCTCTGTGTCTGAAGTTATGCAGCCACCAGTCAAGGGACCCTCCCCCCCACTAGCCTGTGTCCTTCTATTTGCATGATCGTTTCTATTGTATGGTTAGACATGTGCAAGCTTTAAAATTTTAAACAAGGTCAATTATGCAGGATTTCTATAGAATTTCTCAACAAAGCTCAGAGGATGCACAAAAAGTGCAAATGTGGTATTCACACGCAGGAGAGAGGCTCAACAGGCTCAGCACAGCTAATGCTGTCAGTGAACTCACATTCTTATTGAAGTCGCTTTCTCTTCCTCACTGTCTCCCTCCCTCTTCCTCTCTTTCTCCCACTCAGCAAGCATTCTCAGGATCTATCTCTTATTAGAATTCACCCCAGAAATCATGTTGGGCCAACGTGCTGCTGCAGCTCCAGACTCTATTAAATGCCTCATTCAATTTTATAATATAGTTTTTATTTGACATTAAGGGCTTTACAAAAGGGCTGTGGAATTATTAGTAAAGAAAAGAGTGAGAGAGAAAGAGGACCACCCACAAGAATGCTATTATACATTCTGATTTATTGTCTCTTCGGCAGGTTTCCAGTGCATCTTTTCCAAACCTCACCCCACATAAATTAGTTTCAAGTTGTTTAATGTGTTTTTTTTTTTTTTTTTATAATCCTCGCTAAAATCTGTACAGCTCTCACGCAGCTATGAAGATTGCTGATTTAGGAAGAGAGCATTAAATGCGCAATCCAAGATCCCACAGCAAACAAAAGGGCTGCCCTACAACTAAAATTCTCTCTTTCAAATTGACAAGTCTTTTATTGCGAGGACAAACTATTTCTTGTCTGTTTTTTTGTGCAATTTGATCTGGGCTCAGGGGGGAAAAAATGTACTATACATTTTTGCCTGTTATAGTTTTTGTTCCGGTTCATGTTCACACACCTTTTACAAATAAATGAAAGAAAGAGGAGTAAACATGGAGTCATATGCATTGACAGGCAACTGGTTCAGTAGGCAGTTTTGGTGATGTTATCCTGCATCATCAACATGTAATCATGCGTTACATGGAGCCTTGTGGGGACAAATTCTTGTGAGATTATGAGCTTATTATTAATCAAGACTGACATAAAGAGGTATTTTGTCCCATAATATTACAGGATAGCATTGGTAAGTGAGTGGTGTCAATGTTTCACTCCTTTCACGCACCTTTTATAGGACTATACACGGAAAATGACACAAACCTAATACACCTCTGTTTTAAATACTTTTCAGTTTCTGATTGAAAGTCAAAAATTCCTGTATTCATTAGGTGACTTGTTACCATGGTTACAAAATGATGTAAAAAGAGGCTTTATAGTGCTCACTCACTCCGGGAGATCGCTTTCTTAACACATGATCACCAGATGGATTTCATATTGGTTTAGCTTTAGAATTTATGCTAAATCAAAGTCTCAAAGTCTCCTTCCAAATCATAAACGAACTGCTCAATCGCAGGCCAAGACCCAGCAGATTCAGACAAGTAAGCAGTAAAATCCTCCAAATAAAACAGACAAAATCAAAATTTTAGGTTTATATATCAGTAATGCATGTAAATGCAGCAGTGAAACAGGTATATCTAGGTAAACAATTGTAATGGTTACAAAATGACTGAATGAGCCTTTCAAGAGCACTGCAACACAAGTGCAGTATATTTGCCTACTTATGTTTAACTTTAACTTTCTTGTAGATAAAGAATATTTTATATAATATGATATCTTGGGAGTTATGATATAAACAAGAAGCAATATTTTTATTGTGCTCACTAGCAGTATCTATTTATTTCAACCCCTTCTCATTCCCATTTATTTAATTATGACATCACCTTTTCTCAAAACATAGAGTCCTCCCCATTTTATATTTTGCCATGTCATCCAATAAAGCACTCCAACTTTGTGTGTATCAAAGCTTGTTCCATGGCCACATAAACAGAAATGAAGACGGGGTTATCGAACTGGATTTCACATTTCACATCACTCATTTAATACTTGTCACGTTCATATATTTCATCAGACTGGACGTAAGATTGTGCATTGCATTCAACCTTCACTGTTACATAATTTAATTATGTATGCACATGTCACATTTCATTTCTGCTCTTGTCACCTTCATGTAGTTCATACACTTCATTTATTTGTCCGGAGCACCGTCCATATTTCCTTTGTACAGTCAATATTAATTCCAATATTCCATTTCAAAATATTTTTATGTTCCATTCTATAAACAGATTAAAAAAAAATCATTTAATTATTACTTTGTTTGTTTCGTTATTATTATCATTATTACCATACTTTTGAAGCGCAGCTGTGGCTCAGAGGTAGAGCGGGTCGCTCACGAATCCTCCAGTCTGCATGTCGAGCAAGTGTCCTTGGGCAAGATACTGAACCCCAATTTGCTCCTGAAGGCTGTGTCGTCTGTGGGTATGATTAGTTTCTTTCTGATGAGCAGTTGGCAGCTTGCATGGTAGCCTCTGCCATCAGTGTGTGAATGGTGTAAATGTGACATGTAGTGTAAAGCGCTTTGAGTGGTCAGAAGGCAAGAAAGGCACCATATAAGAACAGTCCATTTAGCATTTGTCTATTTTTATTCCTCTGTGTTGACTTTTTTGAGAGCAAACACCTAGACTCATTCTTTGTATGCTTGAATTGGCTAATAAAACTGATTCTGGTTGACGCAATCCCCGGGCCACTGCAATATGGAAATAAGTTCATGGGTCTCGCGCCTACAAACTGAGCTAACTGCGTCCCCCAAATAAGTTTTCACCCATTTAACAATTAGATATATTTCCTAAAAAGTACAATGCAGCCATGCAGCTTGATTCAAATCAGCACCACAGTGGCTGCAAAGATGTGTTGTAACTAGGGGTGTAAAAAAGATATATCTAATTACACTACATCTACAGAATCAATGTTAAAGGATAACTTCCGTATTTTTCAACCATGTTTTTGTGTCTCTTACTGTAACCCACCTGTGGGTCAACAGAGCTCACATTTAGGACCAGTTCCATAGGTTCATAGAGGCGTTGAAAATGATTTAGGCAGACACAATAAGCAGCTGGAGACACAGGGTGCTTTTAACCACTGAATGTTGTATTGAAAAGGTTGGAGAAAAAAAATAAAATGCATAGGCCTATCCTTTCAGTTTTACTGAGGCTCTTTTAAGTTCAAGTAAGGTCCTTAGTTAGATGTAGTCAGGCAGTCAGTCCAGTCAAATTTAGTTTTGAGTACTCCTTGAGATTATCAGCTTTAACTTCCAACCACACTGGAGTTCTCTGTGGTGAAAGTGAAGAGATGGGTGGCCTCCACAAGGCCAAACGGTGATCTTGGTCCAGCTCCTTGCGGTAAAGAGTTGATCAGGTTCAGGCATGGCTTGCCATCTCCATCAAGGAGAATCCAAATCAAAGGGTATTTCCACAGGTCTCAAAAACCCAGCCAAGACATAGCGATTAACTCCTTGCTTACAGGTTCGTTGGTCAACTGAATCACTTCACGCAGCTGTCGGCTCAGTGCTCAGTCCACACTTAGCGCTCATAACAGAATTGTTTACCACAATTCATATTTTACCTGTCTTCTCATGGTACGCAGCAGTCATCCGCTCGTACGGCGTCTCTCACTCTGTCTACCTGATGCCTGGAGGGGTGCGACTTATTAGCCCCAACCAATCAGAAGCCTGCCTTGCCTGATGTAACCAATTAGAAACATTACTGAACAGAGTGACTTTAACTGACAGCTTGTCTCTCCCACCAGAAAATAATGTTGGAAAATAAGCAAATGATGGGAATAAAATAGTTTTACAGGACTCAATTCTGTACTGGGTTAAATTACTAATTGGTACTAATCCAGTATTGGCCTAGCGCACTGCAGTCGGCAGCAGAGAAACAGTGCTGCACCTCAATCTTTACAGGAAATTACGCCCTGTCAGAGTATGTAAGTAAGTTCTTATTTTTGCCACTGACAGGCTCATATTGCTAATAAAAGTGTCTGACAATATTGTGGAAAGGAACCATGCAGAGAGTAAAAGTAAGATCCTTTTTTGGTACAGTCATAATAAAACCACCAGATTTCATTGATTTAGCAATTTTACCAAATGGTCCAATTGCTAAATACTGTGTGTGAATAGTTCACAGTCGTTTTCAAATAATTTAAAATACACTATGGCCACGTCAAGTTCTTCCCTCATCATACAAAGGAACTTGTCTACAAAGTTGGCAACACAACAAAGTTTGACTGTGTGTGTGTTTGTTATGTGCCTCTGTGTGCTGGATGTTGGGGGAATAGCTGTTTATGAGAGGATCTTGACGATTTATTCCAGACAGCTGCATCGTTGACAGGCCATCATTAGCAGAGTGATTCCTCAGGTTGTTTCATTCCCCGGTGGCCAAGACAAACTGCACAAGATCTTAATTGCTGGTATGAATAAAAGTTCATTTTCCAAGGGGTGGTATCATTATAAATGCAGTATAAAAGATTACTAGGAAGATGAATATGTCAAGTACTGTACTCTCACACTCCTGCAATAAAGAGGCTAATAAACCTGAGATGGGCCAGAGGGTTATTCAGGGACAATAGAGAAGATAAATGCTGTTTATCTCCAATTACAGTACATTCTTATGACTGTTGAATGTAAGGGTGTAAGAAAGAGAGAGGCAGATCTAGAGAGCGACAAAAGAGACAAAGAACATTTCAAGCCTCGGAGAGAGCCTCTTTTGAAAGCCCATCTTGGGATAAAAACTGTTTTCCACCTAATATTCTTTGCAATTGTCCAAAAAATGTTTTGTGACAGATAAATGAGAGGTTGTCTGTGTTATGAATGCTTGTAAAGTCAGAAAGTAGCACTAAAAGCCATTTCAAACAGAGCTGCAGTCTGGAGAATGCTGTGTGGTAAAACGCTACCCATTATTATTGTGGTCAAGAGACTGTGGAAGAGGAGGTATTAGAACTGGTCTCTGGGGATGGGCACTGGGGGTTTAGGGGCCTTAGTGTAAAATAGCGTGGGAATAATGATGAGCCATATACCCCTGATATCCACTTCACTAAATAGCTCTTTTGTTCAGCAAGGCATTACTGCACAGTTCCTGGTTCTCATGACAAAGGCTCTAGAGTGTTCTGGGTACATTCAAGTAGCACTGTGGGCTGAGAAGATGACATGTTATAATGTACAATAAAATTAAACTTCTGCGATTATTTCCTGTAAACACAAACAGTCAATAAATTAAATTTGAAGAACTGTGTGCATAATGTTTGGTGGTCTTCTGTAGGTACGACAAATCATGGAAGACTATTTCCAGAAGATCTACATGGAGAGTTTGGCTAAGATATGATGTATGAGTCATTTGATCATGAAGGAATGCATAATGTTTATCTTGACGGAGCCCATGGTAGGTCTTACAGTAAGCACATACTCATGAGCTGCTGCTGCTTAACTTCTTTCAGGCAGCACTTCCTTTCAGGCTATACGATAATCCTTCCTCCTTCACTATGATTGGGAGACTGTTTCTCTAGCCATCGTACTTACACTAACATAACCATCTACTGTCTAAGCTAAAGCGTCTGACTGATGGGTTAGATACACAGATGGGAAGATCTGCCAGAGAGAATTCCCAAATGTGGTGGTGTTTAGTATTTTTTGGCCAAACTGATAATTAGCAGATGTACCAAGATGTTTCGGTTGTGGTCAATAAACCAGTTCATTTCATTGCCTTAGGAAGCTTTACACTCACTGTGCACCTTTTGGGAGTAGTAAGGAGAGTCGGGACTGGCATCTCTTAAAAGGAAACTGATGTTCTTCTCTGCTGTAGAGGTTTAATGCATGAAAAAAACAGTCTTCCATGTCTGCTCCCAAGGGCAGAGCATGTTCATATACAGGTTTAATCATTATGTCTTTATCTGAAATTTGTGGAATTGCTGTTGGATAAACCTACATGTTTTCCATTAGTAGTTATGTGAAAATTCACACAATAAACACATGGTTTTCTAATGTATCTTTTGTGTGGTGTACATGCTGTCATTCCTTTGTATAAATAAGAGATTTTTGATGATGCCTGCATGTATTCCACTTCCAAATTAACTAAAACTATTAAAATGCACGCAAAACAGAAAAACAAACACACAAACGTCAGCCAAACCTGTGAAGGGTAGTTTCAGCTCAGCTTGAATTAGATGGAGGACAAAGCTCAACGGAACTTCTTCTCTGTTTTAGTTCATTTTCTTCAAAAGTACATGTAAACAATAACTACTAAACTGCCAAATTGCCAAACTTTGTTTTACACTATTTGAATAAAAGCAGAGCTGTCACTACAGCAAGAAAACAGGGGCACTAATATACAGAACATAATGTATTTCAATGACTCCAGATTGAACTTAATTTACATTTTTAAACTGCTTAATAGTAGATATACTGATTATAAAAGACTTATTTAAAAAGCTAACACAAACAATAAATACTGATGCAATCCATTAGGGGAGCAGCAACATGACATTCTGCTACAGTAAAAAAAAACAACAACAAAAAACAACTATGGCAATGATTTGCATCAGTAATATTTGCCTTGATCTCTTATGTTCATTTTGATTTGATTTAAAAAGCTGTTTTATTTTCACAGTCAAGTCAGATTGTCTTGGCTTGTGTCCTTCACTTCTATGATGTTTTTTTGGTTGGCATTCCTGGGGAGTTGGACTGGTTGTCTCTCCAGAGAGAGTGTCAAAGTGTCCTTGAGCAAGACACTGAACCCCTAACCCCTCCTGCTGAGCAGGTTGGCACCATGCATGGCGGCCCTTTGCCATTGGTGTATGAATGTGATATCAGTTATACATTTGTTTTTCACTGCATGACAACATTTCTCATCAGGTTAAAAGCTGAGAATCCCTCATTTGAGAGCTTGACACTTCAATAGTGTTAATTTATAAATGGGAGAGAATAGTTAGTTTGAGACAGATTAAAAATCACAATATTTAAAGTCACTTTGAAAGTCAATTAGATTAGATTAGATTCAACTTTATTGTCATTATGCAAAGTACGTGTACAGAGCAAATGAAATGCAGCTAGCATCTAACCTGAAGTGCACAAACAGTGTTTTATACATAGGAGGGCAGTTATGAATACGTGCAATAGAGACGCTGTACAATATACAAATATTCTACTGTGCAAATGTAAGGTTGCATGTACTGTCTGAACAAAGTATGCAGAGTATAATGACATTTACACCATTGGTTATATAATATAGTAACATTATTAAACAGTGTAGGTGATCAATCTGTGCATAAATATGAATAGCACAGCTAACATGTATGTTAAAGTACTGTGAGCTGTGCAGGATGAGTGCAAAAGTGCTATTACATTGAAGGTGTGGAGTTCAGCAGGGTCACAGCCTCGATGAAGAAGCTCTTCCTGAGACTGCTGGTGCAAGAGCGAAGGCTCCGGTACCGCCTGCTGGATGGGCGGGAGAGAAATCCATGGTTAGAGTGTGAAGCATCCTTAATGTTTCTTGTCCTGCCCAGACTGTGCTTGTGATAAATGTTCTCAATGGGTAACTGGGTGCTGGTGATCCACTGGGTAGTTTTCTCCACCTGCTGTTTTATAAGCTGTAGAAAAATTAAGATCTGTTCTAAATTATTTAAGACCTAGAACTTAACTTAATTTTTTGGGAGTTTGTCTGTCTACTAAATAATATTTTGTCAGTAGGTTCAGAGTCCAATTGCAGAGGGGCGTGCTAATACCAAGCTGGCTGAGCTTGGAGTTCAGCTTGGAACTGAAGTCAATGAACAGCATCCTAATGTATGAATTTTGATTATTGACTGATGGTCAGTATGCCTTGCCACATATGCCGGGGTTCTCAATCAAGTGCTCTTCAATCATCTGTTTGTGTGTGTGTTTAGCATGGCAGATTTACTTCCTAGGGTTGGATCTGGCTGAGCTTTAAGCCTCCCGGTCTCCGGACCTAAAGGCTGTCTCTCTAGCTTCTGACTAGGGAAGGTTTTTAATTTTTGTGTTTGGTCACTCCGTCCACACACATGTTGATGTGATCCAGTTGTTCTAAGTATCAATGTTAATCTGAGAGTTTGTGGTGACCTGAGCAGCAAACACACTTCAGTCTGTGGGCTTGAATTAATGCTGAAGAGTCAGCAAACTCCAACCAGATCTTGACGGTTAGGGTTGCCACCAGTCCCTTAAAATACGGAATCATCCCGTGTTTGAGAACTAAATAGCGTGTCCCATTTTGAATCAATAGGGGATCATCCCACCTGCATTCTGTATAGACTTGTCGTATTCTACCCCTGATTACATAATACTCACTGCCATTGTTGGTTACAGTCAGGTTCAGGGCCAGTCGCAGTGAGATAAGGGTGGGTCACAGGGAGTTGAGCTGAAACAATGGTGGCGGCAGCTCAAGTAACCCCCCGCGTCCCCTCTGAAACAAAGTGGATGCAAAAGCACCGATGATGACGAGAGTGGGAGAAATCAAATAGCCTACTTTTGATGAGTATCAAGCCAAACAGCCCAATTTGTCGGGCAGTGCTCTGTGCGGTGCATGATGGCCTGTCAGACGTGTGACAGCATTATGATGTAGTGTAATGATTTAATAAAACAGTATACTGAAAATACTGATTTTACTAATTTTCTGATTGATTGATGGATTTCATATGTTGCCTATTCGTTAAGAAATATTGTTACAATGTAAATGAAACACATGGCTACATTATGGTATGATTCGTTTTTTAAGGTTGAGGTACACAGTCTGACACATAAACATTTAATAAGACATAAGAGAGAGATAAGGCTGTTAATACATATTTAATTATCAAGATATAGTGGCTATGAGAAGAATATAAACAACTATGTGTTACGCTTAACCAATCGATAGAATTGCATTAATCAATACTATGAAATAAAAATATTTGTTTAGGCCTATTTATAGTTATATAAATTACGGACATGTTGATTTAATAAGTTGAAATACACTTCCCATCCTTTTTTTTTTGTGGTCTCACTGTCACACATTGTTGATCTTACCACTGGTATGTTGAGTTGTGATAGAGAAAGACTGAGTGCATCTGCTCACACTGATTTCGACAGCAGATAGCTTATTATGATGTCCATTGGTATCAGTCTTAATACCTATATTACCACCACTGGCACACCTGTGGTTGCTGGGCCCCCGAGGGGTGTGGCCCCTGCTGTAGCAGGCTTCCCTTATTTTTCTTTATTGAAGGTTGCAACCCTATTGATTGTTCTCATTGTGGGTTTTACACATCACATATACTTAGAGAGGAGAAACAAAGAAAGATGGTCAGACTGGCTCAAGTGGGAGAGTAGTGTGACTTTGTAGGCCTCAGTCCCCATCCACACTACTATGTTTTTGTTTTAAAACGGAGGCTTACTGCTACGTTTGCACCTCCTGTGCAGACTAAAGACTAAAGGCTAAACGCTGCTGTGGACAGAGTTTGTATTCGTTTATTAACTAAAACGGAGTAATGTAGATGGGGCCTCAGTCACACTGGTGTAAACCTGGTCCAATGTTTCACATCCTCTTTTGGTGCAGGAAACATTCTGATCAACTTTCAGAAGTTCCCAGAAACAATAAAGGTCCCATCTGGGTACAAGGTTTGCAGCTTGCTAAAAACAGCCAAAATTTCTTTCTTAGCCAGCTTTGCATTCCCAGCCTGAGGTATAAACTGCAGCAACAACAAAGCACGTTGCGTGGTAGTACACAATAGTAATCAGGTACTCCATATAGGCCATATAGGGAGAGCAGTGGGTATCAACAATGGCAGAGTTCATCCACAATGCTTTGTTTACAAGTATGCAAACAAAAGTGACTGTTTTTTGTAAGTAAAGCTTGCACAACTATACAGGAAATAACCAGAGAAATTAACACTATTTTTTATCTGGTAATTCTCTATGTTCTGACCTCTACCTCTAGTATCATAAGAGATGATCCTATCAGTAATGAAAATCTCACTGTTCCTTTTATAATATTTTGTATTAGAGAATGCCAATGTTTTGTTTTTTATCATTGTAATTGCCACATGATTAAAATTCAGTCGTTCCATACTTATCCATAAGTTAATGCTATTGTTCCATAATTAACCTCCAAAAATGTATTTTTTTAATATTTGCCAATATTTAATATTTGTGTTCTATTTTATAATCAGACCTGTTAATTGCTTGGGCCCTGAACTTATAATTCACTATTACATCAACTCCAATACTTCAGTTTACTTTAGTTTCGTTAGAATATAAAAATACAGTATATTGCTTAGTATAAAGTATAAAAAAGGCAAATGTCTTTGAAGGAGAAGCAAGCCCAGAGGGCTTGAGGGTAAATTACTATTCCTGTTGTACAGAAAGGCCACAATTTATGCATAGTTCTTAATTGCTGCTTATATGTGTAGTCTTGGATGTAGCCCATGTCAAATATTGATATAAACTGACAGCAATATTCAGACAACAAGCATTTGCGGAGCAACAATAACAAAAGTTGACACATCTGCTTCTGTTTCCAGCTTATTTTGGTTAGAGTACAGTATGTGCCTTGCAGTTTTGACTGAATGGTGCCATCTCCCCAAACAGTCATCAAGTCAGACATTTGGCACTTGGCATTCTTTGCTGGGTGTCATTGTCCTTCATGCCAGTCAGTTTTCCTCTAGGATTAATAATGTGTACCTCATCTCATGCCGACACTGACTTAGCAAAGCAACCAAAAGGATCTTGGATTGGAATATTGAAGAAGTTTGCAAAGGGCTGTAGTGGAAAATACCCTTCATTTAAAGAGGGTGAAGCATAGTGTCCTTTTTCTAGCCTTTCAAAAACCACAACACAAGGTGTTTATCTGCTCTAACATGCAATCATCAGCATGCCAGGCTAACTAATGTAACTTATTACCTATAGTGCAGTGGTAACCATTTGCATTAGTTAATGGGTAAATAAAATAAAAGCCCTGTTCATGACTAGCACATCCACTGTACAAAAGGTCCTGGATGATATCAGAATACAGTAACATTAGCAGCACTGTCTTGTTCTTTATTTATAGGGTTTAATTTTGTTTTTCTATTCCCATATTTAAACGGAATCGTGTCGTCCACCTCTCGGCAACAGCTGGCTCTGCCTTGCAGTCTGTAACAACTATAAACACTATTTCAGAGATAGTCCTCCTTTATTTTTTTACATCTTGGTATTGGAAGTACTACATATTAGAGTACATAACTCTGCAGATTATTTAAAGCAACAACCGTAGCACACAAATTAGGGTCCAAGCGGTGCCTTCCTCCCCAACTGGGGATTGCAAAAACTCTTTTGCCTTCATGCTAAAAGCAACCCAAAATGAAAACACTTTGGAAACATGAATTACATTAGGTTCATTTACACACAAACAGTGGGAAAAACTTGACAAAACTGTCCAGACTTTTCTCATCTGCACTGTTTAGCACGTAGTGCAGACACTGACACTGAGATGACAGCAACACTCTTTAATGGGGCAAGGCAGGCCTTTTCTAATCATACTCAAAAAATTAAAGAAAAGACTAACTAGCTCTAGCTTGTTCAAAATGTGCGTGTCACATTGGTGTCACCTGAAGCATTAATAACACTGAAACAACACAACAATGGTGGAGATATTAGATATTTAGCACTTCATAAAACTCTGTCTTAACACATTTGTTTGTTCCATATATTAAACCTGCGTGATGACGATAACTCTGTTTTAACAATTTACTATCACGTCCAAGGTTATAAGGCTGCTGTTGCAGAGCGGGGCAGCTCACACTGTATTGTAGTTTATTTAAAGTTTATTAATTCTGAACGTGTCGCTTGATTGCACCAAATGCGACACTTTACTCAAGGGTCTGCAGCAACACATCCTGTTATGTTCTCGAAATAATCGAAATACAAACAGACGGACAGAAACACACATAGACCCCTGCCTTTATTGAAGAGATTAGGAAGCTAGCTAAAGCTGATGCAATTTATGTCAGCGGTTTAGGAGTCTGATAGCAGTGGGGTAATAAGAGTTCTTTATTCTAGAAATCCTACATCTCACACTTCTTTACCTCCGACCCAAGGGTAGAAGTTTGCATTGAGGGTGGGTGCAAGGGGGTAAGCCACAGTTGAAACAGTGAAGCCGACCAAAGCCTTGACAGATGTAACCGTAGTGCTTGGATTATGAAATCTCAGCGAATCTAAAACCAATATTCGGCCATCAGTGACGCTGTGTTAGTGTTTGACAGGTGAGCCTTGTAGGTGAGCTGATTTAAATAGTGACGATTCGAGTCAGATAAACACTCTGAACCATGAAACTTTTTGTTGGCGCAGCTATGCAGCTACTAGAATTATGGTGTTTCTGCTGCTGTTCTACGTCATCAAACCACGGTTATGACGCTGCGCTGGTGCCAACAGGAAGTAGCCCTGTAGTAGTATTTCAGTGGTCCAAAACTGGCTTCACGGCTCTCCATTCAGATCAGCGGGGTGGCTTTGTCTAGTAATATACTGTCTATGGGTGGGTGGGATCCTTGATAATGGAGGCAGCTCTCCTGTGGGCTCTGTGGTGGTAAATGCTCTGCAGGGAGGGCAGAGGAGTCCTGGTGATCTTTTCAGCAGTCTTCAACACTCTGCAGGTGTTTGCGGTCCATAACAGTGGTGCTGCCATACCACACAGTGATGCAGCTAGTCAGAATACTCTCAACAGCACATCTCTAAAAGATACTAAGGATCTTAGGTGATATACCGAACTTCCTCAGCCTCCTCAGGAAGTACAGCAGCTGTTGAGCCTTCTTGACCAGCAGTGATGTGTTCAGAGTCTAAGTGAGGTTCTTACTGAAGTGGATGCCCAGATATTTAAGGAACCCTTATTTAAAAAAATACGATACATTTCTAGACGTAAATTTGCAACCATCATTGTAAACTTCTGTAGCGTGCTCTCTTTTCATCTACCACAATTCAATGCCACAATTCAAAATTCAAACTGCATTTCTCACACACAATAACACAATGTTAGTTTCCAACCGAATTAGCAAATCATACTGATATAAAATCAGATTGATACGACAATTTCATTGATTGTATTTAGTAATTGTTACTGAAAAGAGTATACTTTAATTTGCATCCAAGTACATATTTGAACTAAACAACCACTTTATACATACATATATATTTTTTTCCTTCTTTTTCTTTCCTGTACTTACTAAACTTTTACATACATAGCGGCACCCTGAGTGCATCCTGACTCTTCAAACACTGACCAACTGAATAGTGAATGAGCAATGTATATTAATGGGAGAGGTAAATGATAATCGCTGTGACATGAAGCTCTCTACCAGACCTTGAATTAGAGCGACTGCACATAGTGGGAGCCCTCAAACCAACATAGTTGCATGCCAGAAGGTCAGTGGGTGAATATTTAAATCTCATTAGCATGTTGAATGCCTACTGATGTTGAAATGCTTTATTAACAACTTATGGCATACAATCTCTAACCCTATAGGCCAGAATGTTAAATAATGTTAAATCGGGTACACTAGGCAGCTATTTTACTCCTGAGCACATTACTCACAATGCACATACATTACAAATTTGCAAGGCTGATGTTACAGGCCATATTGACCAAAGCATACAATAATGTGATTGTAATGATATGAAAATTTGGTCAAAACATTTACAATAAAGAACTCTTTTTGTATTTCAAAACAAAACAATGCCACACAGAAGACTGTACATGTGTTATCTTTATAAAGGAAACATACATAAAAAAGAATCTTGCAATGATCATTTCATATTAACAGACACATTTTCAGTATCTATCATTTTATTATTCATTGAAAGACCGGCAGGTGTAGAACCACCATGCTGTGAAGTGCGCACACATGCAGTTGCTTTGCATAGCTGAAGGATCATGAGAGAGCCTTGTATAACCATGCAAGTGCATTGACCTGTCAATAGAATGATGCAGTACTGGTCACAGTTTGTTTTCCCATGCTAAAACTTCAACATACAGAATACTCTTTCTTGTTTTACACAATATGTTACACTTACATGTCACCTTATTTCAGTGGTCTGGGTGGATTCTCTAAAGAACAGGTCCTTGAAACAAGCAGGCGACTGACCTTGGGTGGTTAGGAAAAAGCCAGTATGAAGTTTAGACCAACAATCCTAGGGGCTTACTTATAAAATATTGATGGCAAACATGTCAAAACTTGTACAGTGGAGTTTTTTGGTAGATAGACAAATGAACAGATTGGCTTGACATTGCATCATAGATGTAACATTTTTTCATATTATCAAATAAGTCAAAAGAAATGGTGTGTAGGGAGTCTGATGTGACCATAATGTCAAATCGCTTTCAAAGAGACAAATAGTTTTAAGTTTTGTCAACATAAAATAAAGAGAAGATTTTTTGAAAATAATGATAATCTTTGCTGTTCTACTGATGAACCAGAGGCGGGGCTGCCGTATGATTTTTTCCAGTTCTCACCCAGGGGTGTCTTAAATGTTAAATTTGTGTTATCCCATGACTGAAACCGTAGATCCATGCTGGCAACATTTTAAAGAAACTCTTGAGTGCTTTTATGTCATACATCATTATTCACAGTGAAGTGCGCTCAGGTAATAGAGTGGTCCAACCCTTTCTCTCACTCTCTGTCTCGCTCTCTCATTTTCCCCCCCAATTCCCAGCTCAGGAGGAATGTGCCGTGATTGATGAAAAATCACTCCAAACTGCTTTAGAGAACTTTCCATTCACAACGAGGAAATTGGTCTTTTCTCCTCTGCATACTCCATCTTGGACCAAACAGGGCAGCTGTGCCCACTTCACTGCTGAGCCTGACAATAAAATGATGATTAATATTGGCCTACATCAGCAGCCAATTACAATATCCTTTTGACTTTGATGATATAGACAGCTAGCAGAATGAAATAGATATGTTTTGATTTTTGATGGTTAACTATGACAACAGTTCTGTGCGGATGAAGTTGGATAATTTGTTCATTTATCAATCTGTCACATATCGACTCTTTGGAGAATGTCATGCTGTAATGGCTCTTGAGAGTTTCTTGTATCTCAGCAAAATTCTCCTGATAGCTAAGACATGAGTACTTGTCTCATGAATACTGATTGGCATTAATGTCAGTGGGCTAGCACCATCATGTTCTATACGGGCTCACAGACTACCCCAGGACTTTTGGAGTCCTGAGAGAGTACATACCATTGAAAATAAATCATTTAAACAGAGGTCTTCAAAATTGACCTGTGGAAAACCTACATCAACCCGATGTGTACCCAATTTGTAAAGGACAGTCTAGAAATAATAGCCTATGTCAGCATTTGTATAGTTAAAGCATTAATCCTGCTTAAAGCAAGGCTTTTGTTTCTTTTACAGATACCTGATATGATAGTTTTGTATTTGCATATTTACTACAAAGAGCCCTGTATGGAGGTTTACAAGTGTCACCAAAATAGTCATCAGGCATTTAATTAATTATTAACTAATTGTAGAGTAAACATAAGCGTTAATAAATGTGTTTACAAATGAGTGTATTAATCTATACATAAATAGACAAAATTACAAAGTAAGGCATTATTTGATTTTGATTTGATTTTTTTAATGGGCAATCAAAATAGGAATTACATAAAACGTTTACAAATTAAATATAAATCCATAAATAAATACTTTAAATAAAACTGATTCATAAAAACACCATAAAACACTTGATACATACATGAATATGAGCGGTGAATTATGAACAATGAATATTCATTAATAAATAATGAAATTAAAAAATCTATTTGAAAATGGAGGGAAAGAAAACTGAACACCTGAATGTGCAAATTGAGTAAAAGAGGCTGTATGTAGATTTTTTTAATGAAATTAATTACTTTTTATTGGCTGTTTGTCAATGGGCTGTAACCTCACATAAAAATCAACCATTGACTGGCTTTCTCGGGCGATTATAACCCTCTATGCCTCGTCCTATATGAAGAAATCGACTTGGATATTCTGTGAAATCCAATGGTTTACGTTGGCTTTGACATTCATGTGTGCTCCAGAGCTTCTAGCCTACTGATTCTGAACTGTATACACAGCATCAACACTGCAGCTAATAAAATGGCATCCGCTAACACCAGAAAAATTACTGGCTTCCAGCCCAACACAGCCTCCAACACAAACTCCACGTAAGGATAACAACCAAAAAAAAAAAGTTTTATGACCTTAAGCCTGTCAGGCCAGACGAGAATCATAGTCGAACATCGAAAACATAGTCAACATCTGAAAGGCATTTGAATCGTGGAGAGACCTCTGCTTTATTTTTTAACACTGACCCAGAGTTGGCTGGTTACTTGTCCTATTGGACAAATGGTGAAACATGATTTGACTTTTATTATGAAGTAGTCACAGTTAATACTATGTGTTTGTCAGTGAGATTAGCTCTGACCACTATCGTTCATCAAAAATCCATCTACAAAACCATGGTCAATTTCAACATTTTATGACAGCAGATCAGTTTGAAATATTGCAGCAAGTAATGGAACAGTCAGGAGCAGCCACGGTGAGCTGATAGATGAAGAGCTGCAGGCGACAGGCTGCACACCTCCACTACTTCAGCTAGGTCACCAACTCCTTTCACTTTCACTGTTCGCAGACTAATGTTGTGTACAGCATAAAGTCAGGTTATGGCTGCTCACATAATTATGGAAAAAGAACAATTATTGCCCGACAATAGGTTAGTAACTAAAGGTGTCACATGCACATTAATGGCGCAAATGCATAATAGTGTCAAAATCGGCTGATTAATATTTCCTGCCAATCAGAACTGCATTCTGCAGTTACATTTACAATTACAGATTTTAAAGAGGTCATTTTATGCTTTTTGGCTTCTTCGCATCCCTCATTGTGTTGTATCTTTTTTGTGCATGTCATAGGTTTGTAAAGGGAGTTACCATCTCCTACAGAAAGCACTGCTCCTCAACTGCCTGAAAACAGCTCTGAAACTCTTGCTCCTGTCTATGTTGCGAAGCTGGTTCAGGAACATGCACAGCGGAACCAAAGCCCTGGTTACTGGCTTGTAAGGACCCGCCCTACTTCTGCTTCTGATTGGCTCGTAGTCCTTTACTAGGTACTGCGTATCCAACTCCAAACAAAGATCAAATTGAAGTGAGATGCTTCACTTGGTAGGCAAAACAGTATGATAAAAATATTGTGTTTTCTGTTAGCATTCTGTTAGCATTTTCTAGTTTAAGTATTTCTAGTCTAGTAAGTATGTAGTTATCATCATGGATTTGCCATGTTTTTTAGTGAGCACTGATATGGGCTAATAAAAACATTAATTTTATGAAAGGAAATATTGAACAATAATATACTTAACCCTAAATAAAGAAAAACTAAAGCGTCTGCTTAGAAAAATTCTGGCCCTTAAGCAAATGTAGAGGACACCTGGTGTACACTATTAGAACTCTAAAATTAAGTATCTTTAATGAAAACCAGTGCAGACATGTGTTTCATTATGATGCATGTGTTGAACCAATTGCAATTCTCTGTGACTTTGTTTTGATTGTACTGAAATGAACTGAAACCAACAGGATGTGAAAGGTAGACAATATCCATTTAAATTTCCAGTGCCACTTGCACGAATTGGGAAATGATTGTCATTTCTAAAAGTTGTAAGCACAAGTACTGGGTTTATTGTACAAAACCACTGGTACGATCCTTTATGCTTTTTTTAGGCAATTTTGCCAGGGGGAAACCCAATGATGTCTTATTTGTCACCACTAAAAAGCAGATCAGGGCATACATGTCATATATACGTAGTAAGGGAAGCAAAGGATGGTGGATGAGGCCTGGAAAAAAAAATAAATCATGTTTAAAACTACTCTTAATTGCTCATAAATAAAAATAAATCAACCCTTTCTTGGTGTTGTTGCAACCTTGGATGAAAACAACACATGCACTGGGTGTGCTGCTATTGTTTTAGCTTTCTCCGTTCCAGCTAAAGCACTGATCTTGTCAAGCCTTTGGGAAACCCAGAGTTTTCTCCCTAAAGAGCTGTCATGGCCCTGAGCTGGTTTTATATGATATGAGATATTTCACCAGTCAATCGATGTGGTACAACCCATCTGGGAAACTGTTCTTGCTCTCTGCTTGTCTTTTACTCCCGCCTCCTCCTCTTTCTTGTACATTTCCAGGGAATAGCCATGATGAGAACACTGGAAGGGGGAATTTGTCAATGTATCAAATATGTTGAGAGGCATCTGAGAGTGAAGTGCAATTACACAGACACAGAGAAGGGGAAAACATGTCTCAGAAGTTGCAGTGGGAGGGAAGAGAGTGAGAAACTTTTTTTCCTCCCTATGCAACTTTTTATTCTTTCTGACAGAGTAGAAAAAGTACAATGCCATTATTTCTCAGCTTATGAATTCCTTATGCAATTGTATTCACTCCTTATTTGTTATGTTTGTTTTGTTTATGCAATATGCAAACCTCTGGTGTTATTTATGGCACGTTGTAAATGATAATTGTGTAGGATCCTCATTAGAGGTGTTTCACAAGCAGGTAGTTGTATATGTGATCTTCAAAACAATTGGAGATTCTAGTTTCACATATTTGTTCATGTTGACCACGGAATGTGTTAATGTATAACACATTAGACATACACATTCAGTATTCTGATCTAAGGTGTAATCCTCAAAGGGTAGAGGTCACCATATGTCTCTGCACTCACACATTTGTTGTTCTAACCTGCTAACCTTCCCAATCACCCTCCTGGTGAGCCTTAAGCTGTTTATAGTTGGTCAAAGTCATCTAGTTAAAAGGGGGTCGGAGCTATGAAAACATCTCAGACCCAGCACGTGACACTTTGTTTTGAAACATGTATTGTAGTTACCAGGAACATCCAATGGGAAGTGACACTTGCCTGCAGCGCTCTCCAGGCTCCCTACACGGTCCGCATCAATCCAAAAACACAGCCGCTCTCCAGAGATTACTGGCAGGAGCAGCAACAGAGGCAAACAAATAGACCAAAGAGATTCTGCCCTTGAAACAAGTCACGTCTCCTTTGATCATTATTACTGCGCAGACATGCTTATTTTTTGAGCTGTATGTTTAAAGATTTTTAGTGTAATTGTGTCAGTGCATAGCATCAGGTATGATTTGACCCCAATTTACCTGAATTCTGTGGAGAGCCCAGCGTGCTGCCGCTTAAGGCAACACATATATATGACAAAACACAAGCAACCCTCATCGATTTGACGACACCTGTGCAGCATTTGGAAATATAACACCGGAAAAAAGAGAAACACACTGCCCAATCTGCCAACATGAATGCAGCATAACGAAACGTGCTGCAAATACAGAGTAGCCACTAACTACGGAAACACCCTGCAAACTCACAAAACACAACCAAGTGCAGACAAGACAGTTAAATATGGAAACGTACGCACGCAAATATCGAAAACACACTCAAATACGACAACAAGCTGAAGTTGACTTTCAGAGAATGTGTTTATTCACATTTTGCCAATCTGACTGCATGATTCAGATATTACTGCATATACCTCTACAAATGTATAGTGAAGAGTCTAAAATCATGGAGAAAATAACTCCAGGAGCTATAACCAAGGCATCAACTTGTTGCCTAAGTTTGTGCATCAGTATTTAATGGCCCCTACAAACTTTGTTTTGTAACTTAGTTCTGTTATTTTTCTGTGCATCTCTGCAGTGCTTCTGTATTTGGTTGTGTTGTCTATGTTTGCAGTGCTTCTGTATTTGGTTGTGTTGAGATTATTCGTTAAAGCAACATTATGTAGTAATTTTCTTAAATCTTAAAATAACTTCTTCAAAACTCATTTAGATGGTACACGGACTTGTAATAATTTTTTTTAAATAAATGAATGTGCAGTATATTTATTCCTGTTTTTGCACAGCTTCCCTGTAAAACAAATATATTTATTGGGGGAAAAAACTAATTATCAGGTCAAAAGACGAGACTTGAGTTCTGTTGCCCTCTGTCTCTCCCTCTCGCTCATGCCATGTCTTCCTGCTGCTGCAAAGCACACAGACAGGCAGGCAACAGCCCCTCCCAGTGTGGAGGTGACTGGCGATGAACTAAAGTACCAGTGCCTCAAGTTTACGGCTAATTAAACAAAAGACAAAAAATATAATATAGGGAAATATAGGCCTGTACTTGCTAACATGCAAGACTTGTGAGCTGAGCTAATGTAATAAGTTAGCTGAAGTTTAGCTAAGGCAATATCTCATGGCCATACAGGCTAATGTACTGTTTACACTGAGACGCTACAGGTGAATACAGTAGGGCCTAACATTTGTGTCTAATAACGTCATTAGAATTGCCACATTGATATGTGAATTAGGCGTTAACTAATTAAAATGTGCAAATTTAAACACGTTGGACAAGTCAATGCAGGTGAATAGGATGATAAAATCACTAAAGCATATCACCACAGAACTTCCATAGTTGGTAAATATGCAGATTAGCTTGTTTTGGTTAATTTAGAAGAAAGCTTAAAACCAACACCATCTAAAGGTGTATTCTTGAAGTTTTATTCCATTCAAGTAAAAGAAGCGCGGAAGCAAAACGGACCAATGTCTCAAAATTGACCACTATGAAAAACTGTCCTGCCTTAAACAATAACTTCATAGTTCTATCTCACACAGACACTGCCTGGGTAATACCTTCTCCAATCACAGACACGCACTTGCCCACTGAAATTTTTTTTGTTCATGTAGCACGGAGGACGTCGCTACTGATATGTGCATGGCATATACATTCCTCAAAGAGCTAACTTCTTCCTCAAAAAGCTAAATCCTGGGGTGAGGCCAAGGGCTGGCCCTGCGGCCTCTTGTTCATGTGGCCACTGTTCTAACATGTGCTGCTTGTGTACACTGTGGTGATGCTTTATGAATGTTAAACTGTTTACTCTAAATGTAAACACATTACATTCTTAAAAGTGCTAATTCCCCACCACCAACCCCATCCCATTGAGCTAGCCATGTTGAATGCACCGGTGCGTCCTGGCACATTCACCAATGCTAAGCTAACAGCTCGCCCTGTGGCACAAACCTCTCTCCCGGTCAGAACCGAGTGAGAGGCTGGGTGACGCCCGGGCGTCCACCTTGCTAGCCTGGCCGCCCGGTCCGCAATGCCATTTTGGTCTGCTTCCAGGACGTGACACCTGTTAGGTTAGGTATAGCTGGAGAGACTCAACCAGACAACATGTCTTTTACAGCGGTGAAGGCCGCAGGGATTTCTCACAGCGAACATTGGCTACCGTCCCTGGTGCATTCATCATGGCCTGTTCGTCATTGCTACTGTTGGGCTTCTGGGCAGCAGTCCATCAAGGTGGTCCCTCTGGGCTTGCTGCACATGCGACGGCTACAAAATTGGTTTGCCAACCTCCATCTGGACCTCAAGAGGCAAAAGTGATGCGTGGTGAACCCCTTTCCCTTCAATTGTAGTGCAGGAGGACCTGCGATTCTGGGGGTCTTCTCACTGTCTGTAGGTGCTGTATCAGTCTTCATAGAGAAACACCTGGGAAAGTCCCGTATTTTACTCTTCTTTCCCGCCGTCCTCCCATATTAGTATTTTCCCGTAAATCTCCTAACAATACCCCGGGCAGAGTAAAAAAAGAAAAACATTCCCAATCTGAGCTCTGTCACTATAGCCTCTCGATAACTGCCACCTGTCGGTAGACAACAGGGGCTGTATTATAGAAACTTCCTAACTGGCAGATCCTATCCTAACTGCTTGGATCCTAATCCAAGTCTTTGATAGAAGGAGATTGTTAAATTTAAGTAATACATGAAAAACAGAACCTTTATTAGCCTTTATTAGCCTTTCCCGAGAAGAGCTCCGGGTTTCTGCCGGCGTCAGTGAGGGAGCACAGAAGGAGGACCAGCGGCTTTCCTCTGCTCGTTGGACACTAAAGTTGCCTTTCTCTTCGTATCACTTGTAAATGGACTAATTTCATTTTTGGCACCATTAATGCTCCGCTGGATGCCGGATATGCGCAATGACTGAGTCCGCTATTTTAGCCCGCTCTCTATCTGTAATGCCAGAGTTAAGTGCTATGTGGCTTTGGATTTCCAGACGGAGGTTACCGACACCTCTGAGTCATCTGACCTGAAGTTCAATGATAGTTGTTATTTCTGCTCCATTTTCAGTTTATGTGTCATTAAAAAAATACAAAAACAGGGATTAAAAGCAGTTTAGCTCGGCGAGATGAGAAAAGCGTCATCGGTTGCTAGGTAACAGAAAAGTTGAGAACCGATGTTGGATTGAGTATTTAGGATTTCCTAACCTGAGATAAGACAGGATTCCTAAAGTTCGTTAGGATTTGCTTCTGTAATACCAAATTGAGAAAAATCCTATCTAGACTCTTCTTATCTTAACTTAAGACTGAAGAGAGGAACTTTCTGTAATATGGCCAGAACTGTTTGGGCTCTACTCTCATGTAAAATGAACCACTCTGGCCCAGCCCCACAAATACACTCCTTCCATAACAGTCTTAAAGAATGCAAAGTCTGCAACAAATTTTACAATAACTCATTAAAAGAGTGAAGAAAAGTTATGTGAAATTAAAAGAAAAACTTTAAAAGAAAAGCATATATGAAATGAAAGGAATGTGTGGAATGAAAATAAAATGTAAATGTAAAGACAAGCAATGTTAAATGAACAGAAAATATGCAAATAAGCATTCAAATAAATTTGTGTTTTCATTTAGGCTATAACACCTGTCTTAAAATGTAAGGGATAGCCTACTGGAGCTGGGTTGGGGAGGTGGGACTGCTAGCTGTGGACGCCAGAAAATTTCCCTTATTTTCAAATCCAAAACTTGACAGGTATGCCGATGTCGTGTCTCTCGGTGCCACAGTAGGACTTGATGCCTGTGCTGGTGGCTCTAATGTCTGCACCTTATGAGCCTCTAAAGCTGTTCTCATTGAAAATGCTATCTCTTAAACAGCCCTGCTGCTAGCATTCACCTCTGCTGAGAAGGTGAGTTAGCTGTGTGCCCTGTCAGTTCACCCCGGCTGCATCCTGTTTCAGGCTACGATATGGAGCCCTCTAACCTGCTCTGACGCCATCTGCTAAAGAGGCGCTCAGATGCTAAGGTAGTAGGGACACTGCTATTTATAGATCACGTACATATTGCTAGCGACGGTCGGCTACGTGCACAATAAAAATTTCGGTGGGGAAGTGCGTGCATATGAGTGGAGATGGTAGTATCCATAGAATCCATTAGAGGGCTCTGCCTGTGCTTATAGAACTAGAGTTACCATATTGTAACCTTTGTTTTGATCGTAGGCTCCTCATCTGATAACTATCCATTCTATAAAGTTTGTTGTATGCTAATAGATCTTGATACAGATAGCCCTCCCTCAAACGTGAAACTAAGTCCATGTCACCATCAGTAATTGTATGTGTGTGTGTGTGTGTGTGTGTGTGTGTGGTAAGTATAAAATAGTAAGAGCTACAATAATAATGTATTTGATCAACACAATAATGTATTCAGGCAATTCAGTGTTCTGTTGCTTGGCTGTGTGCAGCTGAAGGTTATCTTTACTCATTTAGCATCTTGTTGTGAAACAAAAAGTAAAAGTATTTAAATAACATTTATTTTAATCATACCTGCAGCACAATGCCACAGTGTCCATCCATCCATCCATCCATCCATCCATCCATCCATCCATCCATCCATCCATCATCAACCACTTATCCTGCGTGGGGGCCTGGAGCCAATTGAAGACAAACACCAAGCTGGCATTCTTTCTGTTGGACTAATAAGTAGTATTGCTGTGTCTTGTGTTGTCACACATGCTAGATGTTTGCCTGCCTTGTTGTTAACTTGTTAGTTTTTCCATCATAAGTAACTGGGTTTATTAATCATCTAGTAAATTATGGGGGTGTGGGACAAAAAAATGAATTAAAAAAAATTATGATCATTTGTACCTCAAACCACTGAATAGTCATTTTCACCCTCAAAAAAACCCTTGTATGATCCTACGCATAATCCCCATTGTTTAGTCTGTGTGCACATAGCGTACGTTTACAGTAGGCTTCAGATAGCTTACTAAAAGTTTGAAAAAACTAAAAATGGACTGTAACTGATGGTACCTACCTAAACATTCAAGAGGCACTAAAAATGCTTCAGAAAATGAGTGAGAGAGAATCTGATGTCCATCCATCATTTTCCAAGCCTTTGGCTTTAATTGGAATTTATTGCCTTTGCCCTAGTGTTCACATTTTTAAAAAACAAAAAAAACAAAAACAACAAAAAACATTTGTAACATTTGTAAATCACATTTTAGTTATTTCTTTACAATTGATAATGTATTACCTACACACCTGTCCCTTTCTTGGGGTAAATTAGTATGAAATAGCTAATTTTTTGCCAATACTCTTTCCTCGTTTGTAGTTAAAGAAGCCCATAGTGACACAAAGGCCAAGGAAGGTTTTCTTTTCTTTCACCCAGCAGTTGTCCACTTACTGCTACTGCTTTGTTACGCATTTGAATTTGTCTCCGTCACATCCGGCAAACTGGCCAGAATCCTCCCGCTCTTCCTGCTCCTCAAACATGTCTCTCACTCACGGACCCTTGGCTAGCAGGTCAGCAGTCACATCATAATCTGCGTCTGTAGCTTCTAATTCATTGGTGTTGTCATCCTCAAAATAACTGGTGTAACTGGCATAAATGTTGCTCCCCTTGCTCTCCCCTCGAGTCTAGGGGACAGTGTGGTTCTGAAGTTAACAGAGTCTTATTTGGGCAAGGGGTGAAATATAATGACAACTTTTTTCACACCCACTTGCCAACAAACTCGCATGTTGAAAAATACCAGCTTTGTTGGCACCCCTATCAAGAACAAGAGGTCACTGCCTACTACTGCACACCAGAAAGCTCCACCCCATGACACAAAAATAAGGTAGAGCAACAAGGCAAACCTCAATATTTACTCGGAAAATGAAAAGAAACTCTGCATTCTCAGCACAATGCTGCCAAAAAAAGAGCCAGAAACAGTTCACTTTTGCAAAAAGACTAAGGTTGAAGGTGGAAATGCTACATAAGATGGTAAGGCAGTTCTCGAGCAGCTAACCAAAGATGGCCAGTTGCAGTCTTTTGTAACTTACTGGACCTGGCTGCAATCTATGTATGTGTCCTGTACTGGAGCTGCATGGAAAAAAAATATCACCAGGCGAGAGTTTGTCCTGGAGCTCTGTAAGCAGCGAGCACATCACATCACAAACACCCAATGTGCTGCTGGCCGTGCCCACCATGCCTGCAGAGGAAATAAGAAGTTGTGGTGTGAGTCTTTCCCTGCTGAAGCTCATGTTCCATCCATTTGCTTACAGTATATGACTAAATAACCGTCTACTATAAAAATGTTTTTCTTACACAAATGATTCAATAATTTAACATGTTCATGGTTTAATTTACTGCCTGTATCATGTTTGAAATAGTTGTACAGTTTATTATTGAATTTTAAAGTTTATTTGACTTCCTCTGTCCACAATAAAGCATACTTTCTAAATTAATAAACTTCATTAGCTGAAATGTAAAAAGTTATTTTTGTCAAGTCTTTCTTATTATTCAAAATGAATAACTTCTATTAATGTCTCGTTTGCGACTGCCATTACAATGTTGGTTCTGGTGTTAAGTGCTGTTTGTCATGTGGATATTTGATATCTGTTTTCCAATAAACTATAAATATAAGAACCTTTTAAAAAAGTTGTTACTATTGTAATAAAAAACATTGCTCTAAAGCTCAATTCTGAGGCAGTTCTGTAAATAGTTTTCTAGTAAATATAACAACTTCTGATCAACCCATAAGAATTTCAGGCTTAAATGACTACCTTCCAGTTAGTCAGTCAGTGTCCAGGTTATGCCCCACCCATTCAGAGTATGGATTGATCCGGCTAATTTAATTTGTTGTGCAGATACAGATACAGATAGTGGTATGCTCACTCATCCCTAATATTTGCAGAACTGGAAATTTGAGAACTGGAGGCTTAGCCTGAAACTAAAATCTCACGGGTCAGCAATTTGTAACAAAAATGTAAAAACACAAGTGAACACTATTGCTTCCATTACTCTGACTTTTGTAGAGGTATTATGTTTTCAGGTTGTCCGTCCCATTCTTGTGAATGCAACATCACAGGAACACCAGGAAGGAAGTGGATAAGGATAAACTGATAAGAATGTTGGTCAAAGGCCAAGGTCACTGTGGTCCCAAAATGACCTTGACAATGACCTTTCTTGGCCAAAACTCAAAAAATTAATAGGTAATTATGACTAAACATTTCACAACGATGAAGTGATTTTTTAGGTCAAAAATATGTTTTAGGTCATTGGTCAACTTTAGTGACGTCATTGTGTCCTAGAAACACACATTTTTGGCCATTATTCAACACTTTAACTCAGGAACAGAAGGGGATTGTGGTCATATTTCACAGATGGTCAGACACTCAATAGGTGGCACTTTTAACTCAAAGGTCAATGTGACCTTAAAATAGGTTTTTAGCATAATTTAAGATTTAATTGGGCAGTTCCAGATTTCAAACAAATGTTGTCTAGGACTACACAAGTAAACAAAGACTAGCACAGTACAGGCTTTCCTCCATCTCCTCCATTTTGCATTTCACTGTCTGTCTCCTTCTGAATTTCAAGTGTCATTGAAATCACATGACTGCAAGCAAAGTACTGCAACGCAACTAGCTTACTGTGATCCTGTGAGTGAGTTTCACCTACAGCTTATAGAGAGGCTTTGCATCTAAAAGTGCCAGGAGTGCCACATTTTCTGTAGCTATACGAATGTATCATCAATTTAATGATAACTTCCATTTAGCCAAAACATGCACTTTATACTTTAATTTTTTTATTCAGTGCTTCCTAGTATATACTACATTTATCATATCTGTCTGGACATACATGGATGTAAACTTCAACTTGATTGGTTGGCAGAGGCACATAACGTCAGGGTGATAATTCTAGTTTTGCCATTCAGACAAATACAAAAACATACTGTATATAATGCATTTGGTTTGATTGGTCTATGTGCCAGATGTCCCCTTTAATCCATCATGGTTATATGAGTTTCTAAGTCAAATGTTGTGCTGTGGTGTCCTACTTTCATCCCCTCATAACTCGCCTCCATCATCCAAACTCTGGATTCTTTATTACCATCAGTCTGTGATAAGCGCCACCGTAATGGTTCAGAAATCAGCCTCGTAATTCAGTTGGTTCCAATAATCACTCTGCATAGCTAATGTAGAACACGCCAAAGCAGTCTGATAATGATCTTATCCATCCTAGATGTCTTGATGCTGGGGAAAGAGCAGCACAGTATTGAAGGGTTTCCACATCATGCTCATTATGTTACGCATTGTCCCAGCTCATCTAAAAGTATGATTATCCTCTTTGCCCTTGTGTTGTGGGAACCATACAAATTATCTTATCAGTGTCATCTGATTATCATTGACAGTGGCTGTGATGTAACCCAAACACCCTTAATATGAATTATTCATGTACATTTATCTGTTTTAGGTATAGAAACCTTTGCTCTGAATTGCAGCTAAATATTCACACACGATGTCTGTCTAAGAATTTGATAAAACTTCATTGATCTAAATATATTGCATTAACACCTGGAGGTGACATGAAGAGTCTGCAGTACGGTATATATTTGTTTTAATGTACAACAGGAAGAAAAAGTCGTACTTTTGCAATAAAATAATAAGACACACAAGCCATGATAAGTTTGCATTGTTATGTGATGAGGTGAAGTATTTGTACACAGGTTACCTTGGATTTCTTCAATAAAGGAAAACAAGGAAAACATATTACAGTTAAGGGTGCTTGTGCACACACCACTTGCACCGTATAATTACAGCACCTACATGCTGAAAGGCCCTTAACAGTGTTGATACTTGACCACAGTGGAGGCAATCTGTGATCATCCAGCTGAGAGGCTTGACCGACCACTCTATATGTTGATGAATACATAGACACACAGCAGCAGATAGAACTAAATCACCTCCGTCAGAAAGCTTGAATTTCATCCTGCATCCAACATTTCACCAGCTTGCCTTCTTTCCCGGCTCTTATTACAAATGCACGCCTGCTGCATGAGCCTACATTCGCTGCCATCCAAAACTGCAGGTTTTCTCCACAGCCAAAGAGTGGAGAACAGGAGTGAAGGGAAAGGAGGGAGCGAGGGGGTTCTCAGGCTTGAACAAGGCTTTATGACTTTCACCACAATTTGCATAATTGTATGCATCTCATGCAGCGTGAGTACACAGTGCCAGCATGGATGATCAGTTCTTATCTCCAAACTGCACCATAAAGATAAGAGAAATACATGCCGATATAAAGTAATCTCACTTCCCACTGCCCATGTCAAATTATTTAGGAGGACTCGACATTCTGGGAGCCACTGCAGCTGCTTGAATGGGCAGATCATTGCATCATGATTTCTCATTGCCAAGAGTTCTAATTCTAATTGAAGTGGGGAGTGTATTGTTGGTAGTTAATCTCTGTAGGTGTACTGTGGAACAGCACTAGTTTATTTTACTGACTTATTGATTTGGATCTATAATCATATAGTAATGTGTAATTATTTTACATTTAATACTTGCATTAATGCATAACAATTTTACAAGTAGTTATCTGTCATCATAAAGGTCAAGTGTTTATTATGTCTAACGTTGGCACTGCTGTGTAGCCATTAAGTCTGGGTAAGTTTGTATGTCTCTTTTAGGTCTAGGCTAATCTCACATAGCCAGACTTTCATCTTGTCATGCCCACAAAGGCTGTGGAATAAATCGAGTTGTTAAAATAAAAATGATGCCAGGAGGGTGGAGTCTGGCACTGGCGCCCAACAAAGCCAGAACCTTGTTTCTACTCCAACAGATAACTAGCCAGAGGTGCCGTTTCTGGAGGTGAGCTTTTTCAATCTCACAGCCAATCAAATGGCTCCCTTGGGGTTCTCAAATGTTTCACTATCCCAACAAGATTTTCTCCAAATCTCCCTGAGCATGACAGGATGGAGGTTTGGCTACAAAACATTACATTTACAGGTGGGATATTTCCTAGGAAAGTCCTTTGAGAGTCTCTTGTGATGATGGGTTATATAAATAAATGATTTAACTCGAATCCATAACTCGCTTGATGACCCTTGGTGCTATTTTACATGGGAGAATGTATGATCACGGCGACATTACACTCAGTTCATCATTATTAGTTTGATAATTGATTTAAATGAAATCTGAAATGTATAAACTACAGACAAATAAATGGAATACCTATATGATTCATTTGCCTTTTTGCCCAAGATGGTGGCACTTTGTTGTATTTATGTTATTTGAACAAAACCAACTAGCTTCTTTCCCGAGCATCATGTACCCTTCTTTCATTGCCAACCTCCCACTACATTTACTCATTTAGCTGACGCGGGTATCCAAAGCAACTTCCCGTGGCTGTCTATGCCAGAGGTTGTGGTGCTAGGCGTGAAGTGTCTTGCTCAGGGACACATGGGGAATCAAACTTGGGTTTCTCACACCCAAGGAATGTGTCTTATCCACTGTTATATTGCCACCCACAAGTCAACTGCCTGTCTGATGGTGCTCTGTTGCCTCTCTTCAGTCTGTCATTCTGCTGCGTCAGGTAGTGGGAAGGGAGGTAAGTGCTGGTTATCATTATCATGATACTGTCAGAACACTGTGTTTGTTGAGCTGGCTAGCCATTATGGAATATGTGTGCCCTGTTGCAGCTACTGTAGGTGGGTTAATAATCTATCCATAAAATTCAAGTAGTGAGTAGGCATGTAAGGTGGTCATGCACTACTGTTAGAAGCCAAAGTTGCTTTCTGCTGGTACTCACTACAGAATGTTCTAATTCATGCTATAACCTGATTACTGTAGTTATCATTTTTATAAGACCATATAAATTATAAAGAAACAGTATTTACATTCACAGATCAAAAGTGAAATTCATAATTTGTTTGATAAATTAATTAATATCTTGAAGTACATGCAGTGGATAATGGGAACAACTTGTCTGCATCACAGAATAAGGGAGATGAAATGAAGGGACTTAGAAGCCTCAGAAATTCAAAAGATGAATTATCAACATTGGTTAATAAGTTGAGCTTTTAATTCAGATTTGACAACCTTGTATTGTGTTTTTGTGTCAAATCTGCTTGCAATCATTTATTTATTTTGTGTGTCTCTTCCAGTGAAGACCTGCCAGGTGCTTTTTATCTTGGGGAAGCATGGTTCTGGCAGACAGGGTTCACCGGAGAGCACCAAAACTGAGCGTCATGGGTGAAGCCACTTCACAAAAGGTTCCCTGCCCTTTTATTTGGTAGGATTTATTAAAACAGCCAGCTTCTGACAATTCAATTGAAAATCCACTGCTGGGTCTGTTTTCTCTCTAACTGCAGTGACCCCTTTAGAGCAGACGTAGGGAGGGGGATCGGAGGAGAGACAAGGAGGAGAAGCAGGCTTTTAGAGAGCTTGAGATGACTGGCAGGTAGAACAGGCTGACTGATGAAAAAAAGCAGTGGGGATATGAGTCAGTGGTGAGAAATTACTCCAAGCTGTAAATGCCTGCAGTTAAGAGCAACAGTGTCATATGTTCAATGGGTGGTGTTTCAAATAGTTACAGCAGGTTCTCAGTGTGTGTTTCTTCATAAAGCTGCCCATTTCCCAGTGGAAACCAATGTGTGTCAGATTTTGCCCTTTTGCCATGTCTGTCACTGTTCCTCTGATGGTATTTGCGTTCATGGCCAGTTTTCATTTGCCTTTGCTGCCTTGCTCACACACTTTGTGCCAAGCGTGCCAGCCTGTGACATTCACAGAGGCTCGCGAAAAGGACAGTGGTCTACACTTGGTGTCTGAATTCTCCATCCTAAAAATCTATTTGAGCCATGAAGCTTTGGCATAATCCTCATAAAGCTCCCATGTTATTCACAGAATGGTAACCAAGTGAGCCTTAAGCTTTGCCAAACAATGAGCTGAACACAAGCATGGTAGCAAATGCCATATGAAATTCAAGCAATGTTAGGTCAGCTGCCGCATGGAAGACATTTTTATTGAATGACTTGCTATGATAATCTTTGTGTTTGCAAAAACAAACAACATCAATCAAATATTGGACAAGATTACTGGTGTTACTTGCTTTGTGACCTTGTTATGAAAGTTAGTAAAACAGAGCAAACCTTAAAGAATTCTGAGGTGGGAAGGTACACTGGGCAAAAACAAAAGTGTTGTGTTTGTAATTTTGTTCAATATAGATTGCCTTAACCAACCCAGGTTTCCAGAGTTGTCAGATGACTGTGATTACATTTTTTAAAATAATATACTGTTTTATAATCAGCCCAGTAGTATATATACCTGTTCATGTCAACTAGTACTCCATCAGATTGTCTAGTTTGCATCCTCTGTAGCTTTCCAGCCTTGTTTATTCTGCCTGCCTGAACCCCTGCCTGTCTCCCAGATTGACTATTCTTTGCCAACCCCCTGTCAGGTTAAGTTGGCTTTCTCTGACAGATCTCTGGTTATGACTCTTGCCTAGCTTTTGATCAAAACTTTTATACATTGTTACTCTACTCTGTCTAAAATTATCCATTCTTTTATGAAACAGATTTAAGGCACTTTAAACAGCATCTTAACAGCAAGTTAAGCAACTAAAGCTAGATGGTCAAGGGTTAAAGTAAAAGTAAAGGAAAGACCATTATCATTATTTATTAGTTGTCAACAGTGAGTATTAGAGACAAAGTGACCCTGACTTGCTACGGGAACCATTACCTGGAACCCAATCTCAGAAACCAGCTCTTCTGAGAACGATTTAGCCTGTGATAGCAATGGCTAGAAAGTGAAGCTGGTTAGTGACCACACAAGCAGTAGTAGGGTTTTAAGGGGAACACACACAGAGGGGAAAAAATCAATAGGTTTAAATAACCAAAATAACTGACATCGTAAAATTACGTCAGTTAGAGACTCTGAATTTTGGTTTCAATTACTTTTCAATTAATCTTCCAGCCCAACCTGGAACCTGCACACACTTCCTGTTTTCTATATGAATATATTCTCACTTTTTCCAGTAAAGGCACATTTTTCTGCTTGTCAGTGCATTTGCAACTGCAATACATGCAAAACTCATTCCTTTACTCATGAAACCAGTGTATTAAAAGGCTAATGAATTTAATTTGGTTTTCCACCAGGTGGTTCCTGGTGACAGTTTTCCTATAAATATATTTTTTGTAGAACCAAAGTGACTCAATATTGTACATTTCAGCTAAAGTCTTTCTTTGAAATTGCCTTTCACTTAAAGTTAAGTTATGACAGAAAACTGACCACATTATCCACCTACCACATCTACCACAGGAAAAAAAAAAGAATCTCTAGCTACAGCTATTTCTCTCGTGACCTTTTCAGATACCTACTGTACTTACAAGACAGGAATGGAAGCAAAGGCCACCAGCCTCCAGATTACTGTGCCACCAAATGAACACTCCATGCCAAGACTGAAGGCACAGTGATTGTGTGAGTGTGTATTATTCAAGAGAGCTATGGGCCAGCTAACATCCATTAGGTGGTGCTTGTAGCCTGGATATGCTCTCTGGTATGGTAGGTTCTCTAGGTCGTCGTCTGAAATGCACAGCAGGTCATGGAACATCTGACAGGGGCAGAGGAGGAAAGGTTCACTGTTCTGAATGCTGAAAGAAGAAGAGTGTCTCTTGGCAGTATGAAAGAACAGACAAGCCAATTGTTTGTTTTATTTGGATCCCCATTAGCTTCAGCATAAGCTAAAAGCTATTTTTCCTGGGGTCCTCCAATCTTCCATGTGACAATAGAATTTATTACATCACATTACACACTATACGCACAGGACATTTACACAACATTTAAATACATATTTTACAATTAACGCCATTGATCACCAAAATAATAAAAAAAAATATATATATATGTAAAAATAATAAAACATAATTAAAATAAAATGTCGCTACTCCAAATAGATCTATATCAAAGAATAAGCTAACTAAGAACCCTACAACAGTATCTCCTTAATTAAATTATCATTAACTATCTAAATTTCTTTGAAGGTAATATTTCTTAAGTGAAGTTTTGAAACCATACAGAATGTTTTGTTGTTTGATAGTATTTGGGAGTGAATTCCATTCACACATTGCCCTGTACCTAACTGAACGTTGAATTGATTTGGTTTTAACTCTAGGTAAAATAAAACTACCTCCTACTGCATGTCTCGTTGGATAATGATGTGTATCAATACTAAAGGATAGTTTTGTATATAAAGTGAAAGGTGTTTTATATGTTATAACATTATATAAAAATACTCTTAGTGAATACACCAATATATTTTTAACTTTAAACCATAAAAGGCTTTCATGCATTTTGTCAACATTTGATCTAAACCCACATGAGAGAGCGGTACGTGCAGCTTTATTCTGAATTACTTGCAGTTTTTGTATATTAATTGATGAATATTTGACCAAACCACAGAGCAATAATCAAGGTGTGAAAAAACAAAGCAAGTACTTGTTTAACAATCTGAGGTGTAAAATATTTTGCACACCTTTTAATAACCGACAAAGTATTGCCCATTTTAGTTAACAATTTCTGAACATGTCTGTCCCAACACAATCTATTATCACTTATCACTCCCAAAAGTTTAGCCTCTTCTCTTTGATCAACAGAATTTTGCTCTATGTTGAGTTCAAGTTTCGGTTTGGAAAGTAAAGAAAAATGAGTTCCACCCACTAAACAGGTAGTTTTAGATACATTGAGAACCAGTTTGTTACTCCTTATCCAGTCCACCACTAACTGTAGCTCTCTTTGTAGTTTTGTATTTAAATTACTAATATAAGTTGCTGCTAAATATATATTGGAATCATCTGCAAACATTGAGATGCTTGCCTTATCTAAAACAGATGGAAAATCATTGGTAAAGATTGTTTAGAGGAGCGGCCCAAGACAACTTCCTTGAGGCACGCCATGTTCCACAACCTTTACCTTTGAAAAACTTCCATTAAAATAAAATAGTTGTCTTCTATCTGACAAGTAACTTTTCATCCCTAATAATTTTAACAGTAAGTCGTGGTCAATAATATCAAATCCTGCAGTGAAATCAAGCATTACACCTATTATTTTTACACCTATTATTAGTGGAATTGTAGATTAGTGCAGGTACAAGATGTGGCTTACATCAGTACATCTTAGGTTTGCTAGTGACATGTCATTTAGCGCATTAGCACATTACTTCTGCCATCTGTTCTCTGTGTTGGTATTTCAATGAGGGAGGTGCTTAGTGCCTCCACACACACACACAATCTAGCACACACACACACACACGCATGCACACGCACACGGAATATCTGACTCCACCCATTCAGCCACACACTGACATATCAAAGAGAGTCAGCACACTAACAAGAGCTCAACTCTTCAGCAAACTCTCAAAAGTGCAACCCCATCTGCAGATACAAGACACAAGCACGTTGAAGATTTTGTGGCTGAATGGGTGGAGTCAGATATTCCGTTTGAAAAAAATTAAAAAGCTATGTCTGGTCAACCACATGAGAGTAGCTTCTGTCAGACCTACTTAGTAATGCGTGTCTGAGTGTTTGAGGATCATGTCATTTTGGCGATATGTGGGTGCTCAACTCCTGATTTTACATAGAACTACTGGACAATAAGTTAATACACTGCCTATTACAATATACATTTCAATGTTTAATGCTGTAAATAAACATATAAAAAGTAAAAAACTTTGAATAAATGTTTTTAAAGTGCACGAATAAATCCAAGATTCTAATCCTAAACCTGGGTCAGCAGTGCGCATGTGTAGGCGTAGCGTGTATGTGTGTGTAGTAGCAGAAGAGGAACTCTTGCTGAAGAGACGGAGCCCCAGCTTCACCGGCATTGTGCCGTTGTACACACCTCGCGGGACTTTCGGATAATTTATCACCATTGATGAACCACACAAAGAATATTATATTATTTTCAAATAGCCGGCTAACTTGGCATAGAACCGCAAGGAACCGTGACATGCCTGCAGTTGTCGGCACAGCATCCATACAAAACTCAGCACAAGACCGGTGAATGGCAGGCGAGAGAGAGAGAGAGAAAATGGTCAGCAATAAGCCTCAGTTTAGTTGGAAATTTACAGTGTAAGCTGTGTAGCTTCTCAAGATTAAAGCAGAGCGTGTGTTATTCCCCCCTCCTCCCTGAAAACAAAATGTGCTTAAATTGTAAAAGAAAAGATGTACCTTGGCAAAAAAGGAATCTGTAAAAAAAGTTTAAAAAAAAACCCTACCTAAATACAGCGAAAAAGATTATATTAATACTAATTTTTCTCTCATTTTCTTTTCCTCTGTTGAACTATGACACTCCATCCCTGTCTCTGATGCCATGATTTTACATCACCTATGAGAAGGAGAGGAATAAAAATGTAAAAAAAATAATAACAATAAAATAAAGGAAAGGAATAATGGTTAAAAAAATCTTGTTCATTCTGTTTGGGTCATTTTCACATGAAGCTACAGTAAAAAAGGAAATAATTGAGACATAAAAGGACACACAGCCAAAGAAACCCATATCTATTCCCCACAGACAGCGCATATTGTTGTTGACAATTTCACATACTGATGATGTGAATCTATATTTCAATTCACAGCTCATAATTACCCTGCCATTATGCTGCCTTTACACTTGTGTTTGTAATAAATGCGGAGCTACGATAATCTGTTTTAGTGTGATAGAAAGGTTCATTAATATGGAGAATACACAGTGGAGTGGTATCAGTGCTGGCAAACAGAAACACAAATACAATTTATTTTGTTTTCTTGAATTTGTGCTCCCCTGCATTAACCAGCAATAACCCGCTTTGGTTAACATTTGGTTGGATTTTAGAAAAGGCGGATGAATGAACTTTCGCCATCGGGTGTTGAGGGTTCAGCTCTGATGAAGGTTACCGCCCAATTATCAGCTTGCTCATGATCGAAGATTAACCTCCGGTGTTTCATTCAAAAAAATAAAATAAAATAAATAAAAACTAGCTCATGCATGAATCCATGCCATCAGGTTAAAATAATCTAAACCCCACCAAGGTTACTCTCTGTTCTATCCTTCCTCAAGTCCAAAACAGACACACAAGTATTCATCATCCTTGAAATCCTGTATATTTTTTTCCAAATGTCCATGTGTTGAAAACAGATCCATTCTGCATGAATCTCAAGCAAACAGTCCCCCTGTAATAAGTGACACCGTAAACCAGACTAATGACAGCAGACTTGTGGAATACTTAATTAACAAACTTGTCAGCAGACAACCACAGTCAGTCATGTACTGTCTGAAGCTTTCACACAGAGCTAGTGATGATGCAAAAGAGCTGATGTTGAGGCTTTGGGAGATGAATATGCCTTTCCCACTATTGTTGCAATGTTATGACCGGTCTAATGAGATCTATGGAGAGTTGGGCCTCTCATTTTCTTGTATCACCCAAACACTCTCATGCACAGGAAATCCACCGTGGAATTGTCCTCAGACGCATCCACTCAGATGGATGGATGCTTTCGCTGATGTTCCAGACAACAGAACATCATTCAGTGCCTTCTTTATGGTTTACATATATAGTCCTGTGATGACGGCACTTTTGCTATTCCCATGCACTGCATAGACAGAGAAATACCTGTTTTCAGAAAAGTGTCTTTACTGTCCACTCGGAATATAAATTATGTTGTTTTCCCCTATTTATGTAATGTAATAAATCACAGTGCTAGGCCTTTTTTTCAAATCTTATCAAAGCAGGGATGAAATCCTGATCTTTCACCTCAGGAAAGCCACAATCTACTCCCTCCCTCGCTCCTACACACATGCAGGTGCACACTCGTCACACAATGCTTTTGCACTTCACTACAATGCAGTGGCCATCTCTCCTAACGCAGAGGCAACAGAACAATAGAGCAGCTCGACAACAACACAGCGGCCGAGGTCACATCCACAATGCTACCTGCATATTTGTTAGCAGTTTAATTTTAGCGATGCCAGACCATCTGCTCGGCATTTGTAGATGGCAGAGTGAGCAGTGATTAATCAGTCAAACTATTGCTTCCAGTGCTCCAGCTCTTCAGTTCCACTTTTAAAAAAAGGCAAGTGAATTTGCTGCTCCTATCCGTCATAGGTAAACAAATCATGTCGAGGTCTGGTATGAAAATAAATATCCAGCTGGACGATTCCACAACCTTCTTAATGGAAAAAAAAAGTGTGTTGGAAAATACATAGGCCAAGTGAAAAAAACAACAACTAAATATTGTACTTTAAGGAATCACTTCCTCATTTCAACATTGTAAGATATATTAAAAACAAAATTGGAAAAAATAAATCTCTTTAACCATAATTAAGTTTGAGATTTTCAGTTTGTCTGTCCACAGAAAAGCAAATAACGATTACTGTGACCTAAACCTATACCTAAAATGATGTAACTGTGTTAGATTACAGAGTTGTCTCAGGTAAAATGTCATTTTAATTTCTAACCAACATGCTAAACAATGCCTGACAAGGGTTTCCCCTTTCATTGTTCAAAAACATTTACATGATTGTCATTTAATCTACCATAGATATGAATGTAAATATAAGGCTTGCATAAAAACCAATAAATATGACCTCATACATTAACATCTAAAACTCTTTCAATGTGCAGACAGGCAGCAGGTGTTCTGAAAATTGCATGGTTTTGTAATTAAGTCTAATAAACGCACCAGATGAATTACAGATAAATAATCTGATTTAGCCTATATGACCAGAAGAGATTTGTGTCAAACATAGCACTTTTATCCAAACATAAATGAAGCAAAGTATCAGCAACACCTCATTATTGTGGATTACAGTCATTCTTAAAGTGATGTAAAAGTCAGTAGTGAAGATGTTTAAGTGTTGACACATGCATTTCTTCAGGTGCATATTCTGTGGTTTGATCCCTTGTTTTTATTCTTCACTTTTATTGTTACAACTAACCCCCTGTTGTGTTACAACTTACCCCGGTAGTGGGGCATGTAGTAACAACAGAAGTCCTTAAGTCTGACATTATTAATGAATTCTGATATAGTTAGAGAAGTTGAAAACATTTCTATTTATAGTAGACACATAAGGGTACTTGGTGCTCAAATGCAAAAGCTCTAACCGAAACATTCTGTGAGATACAGGCTGAGACAAAAAGCATACTGCTGTTCTCAGTCTGTTCAGGCACAAATAACTGCGTCCACTTAATGTCATACAGAAGACTGAATCAATCACTCAGGTTGCACCCCTGACTGCCATGAACTTTCCCACAAGAACTTCTGTTCTTCGTGTTTTAATCAGCCCATTTTTCAGCTGAAAAAGGGCGGGGGGAATAAAAAGAAGCCTTTCATATTCTGTTCCGAAAAGGAACTCAATTAAGAAGTCCCAAAAGGGCCCTTTAATGGCTTATGAGGAAAGCAGTGATGAAAGAGACAGAGGTTATAAATATTTCAGGTAATTTTGTTATCTATTCATCTCTTCTTCCAGATCGAGTCAGCTATCGTCTCATTATCTCACAGCCGGATTGTTTTACTTACTCGCTCACGTTTCTGTTGTTTTACGACACACTGTGTGTTTCTAGATAATGCGTTTAGTGCGGTCTCTTATTGAATTAATTTCATGTGTTATGTGGTTTGTGTAACAACTTTTATTTTTCTATAAATGAAAATGCTTCACTCTGCCACAGAAGATTGATAGCAAATTTATTTAATTTACAGTATATCCATTTCTTGAAAGTGTTTACATTTCTAAACAGCACGGGTCAAACACATAATGGTTCATTTATAAAATTTTGAACTCATCTTTTGATCTTACACCCAAATGTCTTCAGTGAACAACAAAAAATAATTAGCCTTACTGTTCCAATACTTTTGGAGGGGACCGTATAGTTCTGTTTTGTAAATCTGTGAGATTGCAAGCACATGTTCAAGCTTGATTTCCCTGATTGTCCACTACTGATTGTCACAGTTCACCTCTGTCTGCTCCATCGGTCTTTCCATATGAAGAAGAAAATAATGTTGAAAGAAAAAAGATTTTAGTCTCTTACGTGGTTCTCAAGCGACACCAGAGCAGCCATCCTTAGCGCAGCAGTGGCTATTTATAGCACACACAGTGTTATTAATTCATCACCAATGAACCCGCAAACCATCGGGAGTGATACCCCAGTTATCATCATCAATAGTCAGGCATTTATTTAGTTTTGAGGTGATTCACAACCCAGGTGAAAATTTAAAACAAAAACAGGAACCATGAAATGAAAATGTAGACACAATAAAATAAAAAGAAATGGTATTTCCTGGCAAAATTCATGTTGTATAAAAGAGAGGATCTCTTATGAGTTGACAGTCTACAGCCATGCTAGGGGCTCTGCGGTTCTTTATGCTACTTTGGCAAGGAAATACTTTGACCTAAATGCTATTATCAGCATGCTAACATGCTCATAATGACCATTTTAACATATCATTGCATTCCAGAGGTCTTTAGTGACTTGGGACTTTCGTACACCCCGTCTAATTCATTGATTACATTAATTTAAGCACTGAACTGCGGAAATCCTCAAACGATTCTGCTTTTAACAAACCTTTTTTTAAAATAATTTCTCATGTAATGATGTTACATTTTTTATTTAGCTCAGACAACATGAGCTCTGAGTAGGTCAGGACAACGGTTAAGATACCGTCCATGTAGTCATCCCAAGAGAAGTTAGGGCTAATGAGGGAACCTTATATAGTTACCTCAATGACCTTGGCCTTGCTGCTTGCTATAAACACACAAGTAGTATTCCTGGCCCAAAATCTCACAACTTTGCTGGTAAACCTTGGTCTTCAACTGTTGTAAAAAGGGCTGATGTGTTTGAGATGTTATAGTGGTGCTGTTAAGGATTTGATTCGATATTGGGGTACTGATTTTCAATGAAAATGTGTAAAGTTTTACAATACTTACCTTTACAGGCCCTTTTCTCAAAATTAGTTTTTTCTCATACTCTGAGCTAAGTGATATCCAAAATCCCCTCTGTAAAAACATTTGAGTTTTATGTGTCAATAAAATAAAACAATACTTTTGAACCTGACTAAATCCAGTGTACAGTTCTGAAAATAGATGCAAATTAGCGCATATAGATACTGCTTCATTTGCATATTTAAACATTAACTTTCAGTATACCTGTAATACAAAAAAAAAAAAATTACCTTAATGTAAGTAATCAATCAACTACTCGTGATATCTACTATTTTTTACCCTATTCACCTGCAGTGTCTCGCCCTCATTTGTGTAGGTGCTAATCTATGAGAAGGTACAGTAGCCTGTGTGTAAGACAGTATTTGACATATAACAGGCTACACTGAAATGTATTTAGATATATCGGTAATATGTATGTTTATAAATATAAAATATACATACAAATACTGTGTGTTTTTTGCATCTGTTCTTGTAATAATATGATAATGGTAATAATACAAATATAATAGCAGTAATAATAATAATAGGACAATAATAACTGTAGCAGCAGGTGTCAAAGAGGAACGTGGGGGGCAGTAGGTGGCTTGCAATCATAGATCCAGACTTTACAGCTCTGGAGACAGAAATACCTGCAGATGCTTAAAACCTCAAATTTCACCACACTTTTCAAACTCAGTATGTAGAATCTGCTCCCTAAATGCCAGTAACCAACAACGTATGGGAGATTAATTCCTAAATACTCTGATGTCGCACAGTTGGCGCTGATTCCTAAGCCCTGTTGGGATTTGTAAGAAGGAGGAGTACTCCTAGAGGTTTGGAGTCTAGAGGATGTTCATCCTGCCATCACTCTTTTTACTGTGCTCTCTTGTTATCACACCCTGACTCTATTGAACAACATACAGCACAATATACTCTATAACAATGAACAATAGATTGTGAATATTCCTTAACATTCCTGATAAAGCATACAGTAAAGCTGATGATACACAGAGCAACTTTCAGAGCAATCGTGCAGGTCAATGTTGTCGTAAATGTTAATGAGTATAGATTACTACCATAATCCCCTTCCCCCACCACTCCGCCACCCGCACCGCACCGCCGCTATCCATTTAAAACATAGTCGGGCTTGCTTCTAGCAAGATTGCCCAGCAACATTGCTCAAAAAGTTGCCCCATGTATCATCAGCCTAATAGAGTTTAGTTTGTGGATGATAAATCAGAATACAGAAAAACACATTCACTTCATGTGGTAAAAGAAATCTGAAATCTCCATTATCCAGAAAAATTCAGATCATACATTCTCCATCTACATTCTCATCAACACACTACTGTCGCTACTAGTAAGCTCAACCTAGCAAAATTATGTGGTTTGTTTATAATGTAAAATAAATTGATTTATTTTCTTTAACAATTTAAAGCAATTTAAATTTTGTTGGTTGAAGTATTCTACAGCAGAAGTCATAGAGAAAATAAATAAGCTCCTGCACAGCTATTGTCAAACGGCTGAGGAAATAGTGAAAGGTTAAAATTTTCTGAGAGGATGTATAACACTGGTTAAAACTGGTCCAACACATTATATGTTTACCTGTGCAAAACATTTAACACATAGTGGTCAGCAATGATCATCATCTCTTCATGGTGCTATAACTGTGACCTCTGAACTTCCCTGTATATCTGAGCATAGAATCCTTCTATACACATATACTCAATGGACTTCACTTATTTAAGTACATTTAAACATGTAAATGTTGCTAGCATTAGCAACATTTACATGTTTAAGTTGCACCTTGACATCTTCTACACAACACAAAAACAACACTGTCACCTGATGCACACTGGGCCCAAAAAGACTTTCCCATAGACTTACATTGTGAAAGAAGCAGCTGTAAAATTAGTTTTTTTTTTTGAGAGCCACAACCCCAACAAAATTAATCAGAATTTAATCCATTTCGTCTAAAAACATTTGGAAAGTTAAGCCCAGCTGAAGTCTCTTGTGAATTGCTATATAAGCCCCACAATGTACATGTCAAACTTCTTTGGCTTTATGTGCTTCTGAGCAGCTTTAACTTAGAACTGCAGAGGGGTCAAATTTACCTGCAGTCGTTTTTCGATTGTATGTAACTTTGTTTCAATGTAATTTTAAAGTCCCTTCGTCTTTGACTTTTCCTAAAAGTCTGTTATGTAGCACCCCTATTGTTAGATTTAATAAATGGGCATTTATACCTATAAGCGCCAGTAGGTAAAATTGACCCCTATAGAGAATATAGTCATTTTTGCGATATTTATTTTGCATGTTTAGATAAACATTCTATGTTGCTATTGGCAACGCCTTTTTTCTACAGGCATTAGACTTGGTCAGCGCAGTGATTGATGAAGAAACTGACGGTGGGGGCTGAGCAATGTGTCCCGGGTTGGTTCTGCATGTGACGGGTAATTAGCAACACATAGGGCCTATTGCATTTGGGTAGGCTACATGATCATCAAAACTAATGCTGCAGTAGCCTAGTCTTCCCCTGTGATAGAAGAAGTGTGTTTTGCGGTCCCATCAAGAGAGCGTCCGGCTCCCTCGTGTGCTTTTTGACCTGCAGAGGCTTTTCAGTTTTCCAATGCTGTTTATTTTTTTATAAAAGTGATCATTTTACATAATATTCAGTATGGTAAGAATTTACTTTAAATTTTGGAATTGATTACAATTGTTTCTTTCAAATAAATACTTTCTCAATAACAACATGAAAATATTTAACAGGTCAAAACAACGTGAATAAGGACAGCTGTACATGTGCCATTGTTATGATTACATGACTTGACAACTTTGCTAACACAGCCAAACATCAAGCGTGACAACATAAGGCATATTACTTACCAGTCAAACAGAAAGAACGTCAGCTCGCTGCCTGTCTTGCAGCCTTTTATTTCACAAAGCTCTTGGCAATGTCTGGGATTTTGCTTGGTCACCCTCTTTTTCTCTTAATTTTCTCCGTCAATGGTATCTTCACTTCTGCCATTAGCTGGGAATCCAATGGTGGGGTTGGGGTTGTATAGAAAAAAACTAGAATTAGATCCCTGCAACAAAAAAAACTAAAAATACCTTTATTAGGCAATCAAATGAGCAAAAACAACTACGCCAACACTATCCTACAGGACAGCCTAAAAGATCCTAAAACTGAGTGAACAGAGACATGAATCCACAAATATAAAGCTTTATTTATGATGTTCAGTTTTCAAAATACACTAATATTTTAAATGCATAAAACATAGGCCTCTCACACACACACACACACACACACACACACACACACACACACACACTCATCCATTCACATAAAACCACATGAGGTATTAACAGAGCCAATACCTATATCAGTCCCAATAACAGCAGCAGCATACTTTTCTGGTGTGGGTACAATCAGTCCTACCTGTTAGACTACTCTCAGTTGTGGCATCCCACCCGGATGAGGAGCTGGTAGGCTGAGACGTGAAGATGCTTTGGTGGATTACAAGGGGAAAGGAGGCCATCGGACTTGTAAGGACCATCAAAGAAAGGGAAACCCGCGAGGGGAAAAGTTCAACACCGACGCCTATAAATTGAAAAACAATTTAATGTAAGGAATGTCCCAGTCATACACAGCAGGGAAGAGAAAGGAGAGAAATACCGCAGATGAAAATGTTTGAGCGCACATGCTCTGGAGACGAACGCGCACCTCCGCACTGGAGACGAGCGCGCACCCACTAAGGCCTCAGCCTGGTCGCCAAAGGCTACAAGTGATAAAAACACTGTATGAACCGCAAGAACCAATAACGCACATTAAAGAAAAACAACAAAAACACTTACCAACCTTAGAATGGACAATAAACCAGGTTGGAGAGTACAATGCCGAACCCCGTACACCTGCGCCGTGCGCGCATGCTGCGCACTAAAGGTCCAAAAGAAGCAATAAATTAGTTTGGAACAATTTTATGAATGAAATACCGTGCAATAACAGGCAGTAAGGCTACTCACCGTCTGAATGCCTTGCAATGTTCGCAGCACGAGCTGGGAGATACCCCTGTGGACTCATGTATGCACCAATGTGCCAGGTGTCTACAACCCAAAATGCAACAATTACACATGAGATGATGAATGAAAATGCGGTTTATTTTCTCTGTACTCACCGATGGAACACGCAAGATGGGTGCAGATCACCGGGCTTAAGGCCTACAACGTGATCTGTTAGGAGAAGGCGCAGCTCAGGCCGGATGAACGCATGCACTGCTCCCCAAACACTGCTTCCAGCTCGGGTGACGTCAGAAGCGGGCATAAGGATCAGCCCAGGTGAGGAGACCTCCTTTTAAAGGCTCCAGTGCGTGACGTATACATAGTACATAGTGCAATACTTTGCGCTTTGGGCCCAAAGTAGCAATGACAGAGACGTCTCCTGTCTCTCTGTGTCCCTCTTACAAATCAGTCTACCATCAAAATGATTTTGAAGCTCTTTTCATTTAAAAATACTACATAACATTGCATTGAAGCTCCCACTTCATTGTGCTATCCATGCTTGTGCACATTGAATATATGGCACAGATCACAGAAACAGATGCACATTCTTTAAGGCGCGCACCCTGCACACACACACACACACACACACACACACAAACACACACACACATTCTCTTCTTATCACATACACACAACCCTAAGTTGTTTAGCTTAGTACATTTTAGTAAGGCTTCATGATAGGTTGCTTATGTTCATCTGTTAAATGCATGCTTGTGGATGTACATGCTGGTTTATTTAATGTTGCACAAGTGTGGATATATCGCCAACCTGTTCTATGTAAATAGAACCTACTAGGTCTTAATGGTAATTTTGGTTAAAGTTACAAATATCTGAGTTCCAAATTGATCTCTTTTAGGATACTAAATTAGGTAATTGGCTTTTATGAGTAGTGCCCTCAATGTTAATTTAAGTAAAATTAGATTATTAAATATTAAATCATTGTAGTAATAATTATAAAAAGTATTATTGTATTAATTAATATAAAAATTGATGCAATTTAAAGCCAAATTCCCATCAACCTCTAAACACACCCACTGTTTTCAGTTGCATTTTAAGTAATGGCAATTTTGTAGCAGGTGAAACCACATGGGGACTGCAGAAATGTGTGTTTCAAGAAGCAGCTGGATCTGAGCAGCTGTTCTCCCAAACTAAACAGGTCTGATCACAGACCAAATGAGACGAATGACAATAGAGAAGTTTTATTTTTTTGCTTTAGGAGATAAAATGCCATGGCCCAGTTGAAAATAAACTAACTTAGACTAACCTTGTTATAGTTGAATTAGAAGACATACTGTAAGGTTTAATTACCATTTTTTCTTCCTTCATGTATAGATCCTGCGCATGCAGAAGACTCCGGAAAAAACAGTCAAATGCCAACAAGTGCAAGAATGTTTTTTCTTTCTGCCATGGCAGCAAGACGCTTCTGTAGTTATCAGCCAGCTCTGAACCAGCGGTCCAAAGCTTCTGTACTGAAATTAGCGGTATAAACACCAACTCCTGGAGCATCAAGCTTCCAGTCTGGGCAGAATCTGCAATTGGATGACTAGCTGCAGGGCTAACTGAGTAGCTAGCTGCTGCTGCTGTTAGCAGGTAGTGGCTAAAGTAACATCAGAGCTGCCAACTGAAAGTCACACAATTGACCCTTTTCACATGCTTTCACGCATCAATTTTCACACGCAGTGAAAAAACTAATGTATAACTTACAAAGTCAACTGCAAATCAACTCCACCCAGCTGATGCGAAACCGACAGTATGCTGTGACAGTAATCAGACGAACCTCTCACTCAGTTAGTGTCAGATAGTGTTAGAGTTTTGCAGTGGAAAATGTAAAAACTGAAGCGCAATCTTGCTCTGTTTGCGACTGTGAGCTGTACAGAGCTCCTGAAGTTAACAGGTATGGATTTTAGGTGAGTTTTCTGCCGATCAAGTGTTTTTAGTTAGTTTGGTTTGCACAGGTCTCATCCATAAGTGCCAAATGGGTTCTGTCTGAAGGTAGCCTACTATCATAACAGAGCAAGTAATGAGCAGTGGAGCAGACTTTGAAAAATATTATAATAAATTGTGATTAAATGATTAAATTGTGATTAAATGATGACGTTTTTCTCATAATAATCTTTCTGGATGTGTCATATTAAACAGATATGTGGGATAGAGGACCTCCAGACCCCAAGATATGTGGCTAATCCATTGCTAAAGGAAAACCTAAACTTTTGCTTATTATGGACTTTAATACTCCATACATTATCACACATGTGAAGAAATAAAGTCTCTGGTTTGATACATTTTTTCTGGGGGACAGACTCCCAAATAGCTGGTTAGGTTTTGTCCAATTAAAGCTATGATGTCTGGGGATTGGCAAGTATGCTGATCACACTGATTTGACCATGATTATTAATTTGGCTTTTCATCTGCACATACTTTTACAGTTTTTCTCAATCGCTTTGGTAGATTTCTTGAATCATCCCTACCATTTGCAAAACAGTAAGTGCATTTCTCGAAACATATTGAACAAACAGCACAGTATAGGGGATTTCAGGCAAAAGCCCTAACTTACTCAAAATCCTTAATCCTTATCTCTCAAAAGCAAATGTTTATGTCATTGAACATGTCAGTGCATCAGAATGACTAGTCCTTGCATCATTATTTACAAACAAGATAGTCAAAATGCTTAGTCATGTTATCAGTATAACAGTGTACTCTAAGTGTTTTCTGATGTAAACTATAGCTAACGTTTTGATGACAAAGATTGAAAATGCAGTGTTGCACTTTTTTATTATGTCATATCAATTTCAACAATATAAAGTTGCAAGAGAATGGACAGGATTCAAAGTTACGTTTTTACTGTTCGTACTATAATTTGTTGACAGACCATGTCATTGTGATGCAGAAAAGAAAAAGAAAGAACTGACTGCATAGCATGACAGTAGAAATTACAATCTCTCTCTCTCTCTCTCTCTATATATATATATATATATATTTTGACAACGTTTTCAGCCATTTTGCATGTAGTGACTTATGCAATGAACTTGTGCCTAGATGTTTTGGGGAGTAAGACTATTCAACAGAGTATAATTCATTGTGATCAGCATGACATAAAGCAATTGATAATGTAGGAAACAGCAGACAATTGTACATAATCATTTGCTTCAATGTGTCAAAGCATCTGTAATTTGTTCAAAACACTGAGAAATTGCTTTTATGATGCGCACAAGTAATGAGATGTTGTGCAGGTTGTACAAGTAGTTTTGAGAATTTCAATTCTGATCTGAGAAATGCACCAAAGAAACTGAGAAAAACTGTAAACTGTGAATGTGGCTGTTGAACTTCTAAAACAAAATTCCTGAGGATTAAAGAATGATGACCCTGACCCCTACGGTGGGATATGACACAGAAGAACTATCTACTCATAATCTCACTCCAAACTAAACTGTAACATACAAACACTCACCAGAAGTTTAGGAAGAGCAGCCGGGAGACATCAGAGTGAAAATCAGACAATATTTTCTTCCTTAAATCTGATCCAATTTCACCAAATCCAGCAATACCGATGACGATATAAAGATGTGGTTTTGCACAGTAATCAGTGAGGAATAGTCTCGCATAGCTGGCCTTGATACAGTGCTGTGCAGCCAGGTCCTGCCCCTCTGCTCTGCTTGAGGAAGTTAATCCTCCAATCAGAAGCAAGTACATTAGTTGATGACACAGAGGGTTCCATTCCCACTTCGACATCCACCAATGTGTCCCTGAGCAAGACACCTAACCCCTAGTTACTCCAGAGGAATGCGACCTCTGACATATAAAGCAATTGTAAGTCACTTTAAATCAAATCATCATCAGCTAAATGACTATCGTTATTATTAAGTAGGCTTTCGGGAAAGAGGGGGCCTTAAAGAGACAGCAACTGAAATGGAGTGTTCAGACAATGGACATGAGAAAATGAATGTTCTAAACCTTTAACACTACAATAGACTGCAGAGACGCTGAACTATATGCTCTATGTTCTTACAGGAATGTCCTAGAGTAATTAAATGGATTTGTTTCCATTAGTGTGATGCAGTCTAATCTTGCCCTGGCTCCTGGAGATGACACTTAGCAATCTAAATCTAAAGTAAGCCTCCCAAAACACACAATCTCAGTGTTGTCAGACCTGTGTGAGTTGTGCTGTATCAACGTTAAACCTGCATTAATTGCTTTTTTGGGCACCTGGGGGCAGCCAAACAGATCTGTGAACATCTTGACCTATTATCACCTTTTTAGTAGATATGCCAAACTTGTTAGTATACAGTTGCCTATTTACACATCAAGCAGGTACAGGGCAACATTAGCATTCAATTTTAAATGCTTTTGTCCACTTGATGAATGTAAGTCCAGCCTCTTTATCACTTTTTAGGTCTCTATAATCTAGGGCTGTCTCCTAGTAGTCGACTAAATTAGAAGAGTCTTAGTCAACCAAATGTTCATTGGTCAGTTAGTTGGTGGTAATTTAGTTGCTGAAAAACCTCTTGAGCACTGTACCAGTGGCAGCACGTTATTTTTGTGCAAAATGCAGATTGAGAAATTTGTGTGTGAAAACTAGTATTGCATCACCCTATCTATGCTACACACCTCTGTGAAGCTAGGAGGCTCCGCTAGGAACTCAAACCAACCATTTTTATCTACACCAAACACACATCAAACACCAAGCATCTAAATGAACTTATATCACAACATAAATCGCTCTGTGGCTGGCTGCAGTTATAAGATTCCATTTATCTCTAATTACAATGTATCCTCATGTCCAACCTCTCAAACCAAAGTTAATCTCCCATGAGATCAGCTGTATAGCTCGCATCACTCAAATCACCAAAATTACAGACTAATTAGCTAGTTAAAAGTAACAAACTTAGTTTTTTAATTTACTTTTGCTGTTTTCGCAGCTTCCAGTCAGCTGATTTGTTTCTAAAAATATCATCGGGTACAGTCTTGATTATTGCACACTACCTTTTTCTGCAGAGAAGAGAAGTGCCGCTTTGGAACACACGGCCTTTATTGCGGTCTTGTGGCCAACCTGTAGTAGCTACATAGACATCCATGGTATCGAATGAATGGTCTACTCAATCCGGATCGAATGATGCACTGCGGGATGTTCCAAGTTTTACACCTGTAAGGCATGGGAGTGCTTTTGGTCATTGGCACATTGGTCAATATTCACTATTTTTTATCAATATTTCAATGTTTTGGTAACTTTATGTTATTTGGAACGTGGTTACATGGACATAAATAGTGTTTTAAAGATAATGCCCGATAAAAGTCAACATTTAAACAGTAAATATTGCCAAAATATGGAAATTTGCCTGGTATACTTTTTAAAAATTGTATGATAACTGATTTTACTTTTTTTCATCAAATTTACAGTTCCAGTTCCAGGTATATTAAAAGATAATCAGTTGCATTATAATCCATTCGATGATGGTTGTGATGGTTTATTGCATTAAAATCAAGCTTTTTTACAGGCCAGGATTAAAATATCACATTTTTCTTTATTGTATCTCCATTTAGTCTGTAATGGTAAAATAAATATGGTAATTTATACTGGATTTATATTCCTTAGCTTCTGAGCTTTCAATTATGAACCTAGACCAAATGGTTGAGGAGTTATTCCTCATTAATTTTAGGTATGTTATTTTAGGTGTTTTTTCTGGAAAAAGGTGGGCGTTTCCAACAGCTTCACCTTGTCATTAGGGTTGGGATATCAGGAGAGTGTTGCAACACATAGCTTTTCTCTTGTAAAACATGTCACTTTCCGATGCGCACTGCGCATGAATGTATTACTATACATTGCACTACCGGCCCTATTAGCTGACTCAGCCTGGGAGTGGGTGCTCCGAGTATTGTGGTAGTAAAGTTTACACCTCTAGCACAGGAGCTTTGGACCGCCATGAAGAAGAGTTTTTCTGGTCCGGGGCACGGGACCCAGTGGGGAATGACACATAGCAGCGCTGGAATGTGCACCAGTACTGGAGCCTGCCAGTGAACACGGACTGGGATCGGACACAGTCTCCGATACACAGGAGGCCAGTTTGACGACAGGGAATACAGTACCGAGGTGATTTACAGCAGCTCCGACCAATGGCAAGTTCAGGTAACATTAAATATTGTGTTGATAATTCTACAAATATTTGCTCTTGTTGTATATTCTTGTAAGGATACTTTTGGCACAGTATATTTTAAAGGCTTTGTTTTTCTCTGGAATGTAGCACAGTGTTAGCAATGTGAATTGTTGTATCCTTTTTCAGCCCTGGAATGCAAAACATTTTTAGATGCCCCAAAATATATATTTTAATAATTTAATTATTATTAAGTATTCTGCTTTTTACTTCTGCTCCACTATGTTCAGTAGCTAGTTGCTAACTTTAGCAATCTGCTGTTTGCTAACTGAGTAGTTTCTGTACAGAAGATTTTTTAAAATTAAATCTTTCTGCACTAAAAAACCTGCTTCCTCCACCTGGAAACAACACTGATGAGAACGTCGAGGCTGAACCAAAACGGTACAATTGTGGGCTGCAAAACCAAAGCAATGAGAAATTGCAAACTTGAGAAAAGAAGAAAAGAAAGTGCACACATCCAACAAGAATCTTGGGTAAATCTTTGCTTTTGTGACTGCAACAATATGGCTGTGAAACAAATGAAGACTTTTAAACAAAGAGCCCCTTTATGATAGCTAAAATGAACTTTTCTCATAGGAGACAAAAATGCCACACTAATTACTGAGAAAAATATGATCACTGAAGGGAGCTGTTATGCTCTGGGCCTTTTTCTGAATTAGTGTTACACAGTGGAAAGTATGCTTAATCACTGCTCACAGTGCCAGGCCGCTCGTGAAGGTGAGCCAGGCTAATAGAGGATGGTTCATCACTTGACACACACCCAGTGATATGGTGAAGTGAGAGAAGCAAGGAGAAGATGTGATAAAGCTAAGGAATAGACAGCCACATAGACAGATAGATCACACTTGATCTATACACACTAGGATATTCTCCTGTGGCAGGTTATCTAATCAGGAGATGATGACTTGTCATTTCATCACAAATAAGTACAAGCGTATGTTTACTTCTTTACCTGTACCCGGGGACGGCCATTTTTACCTCTGCTTGACAGTTTTTGGCTACTCTACCCACCTCTGTGTATACTAAAGTGCGTTTGAGCTAAGTTTATTTTGTAGTTTTTAAACACTTAATATTTACGTGAGTAAGAGTATGAGGTGATGATGTGCAACAATTCCTTGGATGAATTCAATGTAAAAAATGCAATGTGGAATGTGGAATCAACATGGATTGTTGGATTAGTATAAGTTCAGAATACATGGACAGCGAACTAACCATTGTAACCATAAATTACATGTTAGCAAAATATGTATATGCAATACGTGATTTTGCATGAATCAAAAGTTTCTTACCATCAACCATGTTGCCCGCCATGTTTCTATGTGTATGACGTCAGCAACTTTGCAACTCTCAAAATTTTCTTAGACCTAACTTCAGCTGATTCATCATATTTAAAATGATGTTGCATTGATAGGGAGAATGTGTTATTGTGCTTTTATAAAAGTCAAATAAAAATAGAAAAATGGACTTTGTAATAAATGTATTAATTCTAATGTCAAGATTCCACTTTCTAAATGTAAATCCAGCAGTGAAAAACTGAACTTTGTACAAAACCTCCATGAGGTTGTACATTATATCAATTTAATTTCTAAATCCAACAACAAAAAAGGATGAAAACTGTCAACATGTTGTCCTTTTTTAATGTCTTTATATAATATAGACTAACCAAAGTTTTTATTATTTGTGTCTTCTTATATATTTGTATAATGTTCTGTCTAGGTCTTTATGTCCCATTTAGATGTCGCCTCTTTTTGCAATAAAGATTCAAAGAGGGGGGGGGGGAATCAGATTAATCCGACACCACATGAACGCACCATCAATCACCGCTCACCGACACTCTCTGTCAGCTTATGTACGAAATAACGTGTGGATCTCCTCATTTTCTTCGTACTATTCAGCATAATTACGGAAAGCGCGCTCTGTAAAGCAGTTTATCCGTTTGGGCTACTGTAGAAACATGGCGGCACAACATGGCAACTTCCATGTAAGGGGACATGTGGTGTATGCAGATAGGAATGGCTAATGGGATAATGAAATGTATGGGGGTGATTTATATGTTATATGTATTGGGATGATTGTTATGTTATATGTATGATGCTTTGGCAATATTGTTCTGCAGTCATGCCAATAAAGCAAATTGAAATTAATGAAAACATAACTGTTAATTGTGTAAAAATGTTTTACACCACTGAAAACATAGTTATGTACTGAATATTGTATTTCTTTTCTGTCAATATATTCTCCTAAATATTACACACTGGACCTATAAATCTTTTATTTGGACAATTTATTTCACTCCATCTGTTGCTCCATCTGGGTCATGATGAAGCAACATTGCAAAGCAGACATTTCTTCTCAGAGTATGAAAAGTAAAACTTATCTGTCAAGAGAAAATTCTTTGTGTGTCCTTATAACAAAAATAATGGGTATTATTTTTGTGTTACGTGCATGTGATGATGAGGCACAGCTTTATCAGGGAGTATTTCTGTGAGACTTGTGATGGTGATGCGGGTATTTGAGTATGGGACGGATCCAGTACACCACAGCAGGTTTGAACTAACTGCTCTGATTTAATATCTGTATCTCCATCTATCAGCCAGTGTTTGATGGATCTTTATGTATGTCTATACATACTATGTGACACAGAACTGTATTTACTGGTTAATAAAATCACAATGTCTTCATAAAAATTGGGTGAAGGAAACAGAAAGTAATCTACAAAGGCCATGGTGTGTAAAATTGGATTTTCCATAGGAGCCACAGTGAGGAACAGTTGTCGCTAGAGGTGGATGCACACTAGTGTGTTTATCATTTTGCCTTTTTTAATGCAGAGGAGAAAAAAAGTTCACGAAGAATAATAGTCCTATATACTTCGCCATTTGCATCCATTGTTTGGGGATCATAGTTATTGGGCAACATACCACCAATACAATATCCCATTTGTCTGACTTAGCATTTTCCCGCAATTCAAACAGGTGCATTCATTCTGAACAAATGTGGCAGAGTAACAATCATACAGTAGACACAGTAAGTAAGTAGTCACAAATAAGTATGCATTTCACACTACATTACCATTACATTAATGCAACACCTATTTACTTAGATCTGAAATCAAACATGTTGACATACATTTTATCAAGACCCAACCACAAAGAAATGGAAATAAATGTTAAACTGTTTATCGTGTCAAAAGTTAAGTTAATGGTTACATTTTGGGCAAGGCACTTAAGGTGTATGCTCCACTCTCACCATGACAGTTTACACTTATAGTTCCCATTACGAGTGTCAATATATTTTTAATACAGTTTTAATACAGATTGTATGAGTTGAATGGAAGTAGCTTTACTTTCTCTTTTCATTTTAGACTGTTTCTTTGCTTAGTTTACTTTTGGTATTTTTAGCCACGCTAGTGGCATGCTGCTATGGATAGCAGTGTTCGTCTGTCGGTGCCCCACTTCAGTCCAAAATGAAATATCACAACTAGATGGGTTGTCTAGAAATTTGGTACAGGCATTCAGGATCCTTCAGGGTGAATTGTAACCACTTCGGTGATCCTGTGACTTTTTTTCATCAGGTCAAAATTGTTAGTTGTTACTTCTGCACCACTTTGGTTTATGACTTAACATTTGAAAAACTATTCTATAATACTATTATATCTGCTTCAGGTGTACTTTATGTTAAGTGCTAATTGGCAAATGTTAGCATGCTAACATGCTTTACTAAAATGGTGAACAAGATAACATTACACCCACTTAACATCGCCATGTTAGCATTGTCACTGTGAACATATTAGAGTTTAGCTTAAAGCACTGCTGTTCCCAAGTACAGCCACACAGGGCCACTAGCATGGCTGTCTTCAGTCTCTACTTACTTTACTTTTAAATAGTGTCAAATGAACATATTGCTATTTTTTACATCTTAGATGTACAGTTTTAAGAGAAGTTTGTCGAGGCATGTTGGTAGCTGGGCTACCGTGTAGCTTAGGGTGACCATATTTTGGTTTTCAAAAAAAGAGGATGGGGGGCATGAGGCAGACACCCGCACTGATTGGAAGGTTTAGGGTGGGGGGATTGAAGTAACGGTGTCACAGTGGCAATTTGTTCTGCAGAGGCTCTATCCATCTGGAAGAGTAGGCCTAGGCCTATTCTAAATGAGTGCAGTACATTATAACATTAATTAAAAAGTTTAATGTTAGTATAATACTAATATAGGTAGCACTTTATTAGGCTAATGTCTGCCTATAGATTCACAAATAAACCATTTTCTGTCTTGTTAAGGTTTGATTAGAGCTAATATTACTGTATTCATTACAATTTCAGATAACAATATCCTATATAGCTTACTACTACTGTAATATTAATTCCAAAGCAGTTTCATTATGGTACATTGTTCTCGTTCTACATGGTGGTTAGTTACAAATTTTTTGCTAAGTGCTAATAATCATAACCATTCATGCAGAATGAGTTCCACATTTGAAAGTTTGCTGTAGCAACACATCAAGCTTTTTTTTATTTAATGTCCCTCCCCATCCAGGCTGTGATTAGTTGGATAATGAAAAGTGACATTGATGAGGAACTTTGTGCTCACATTTGGATAAAAAAAGCACCAGATCTTCTCCGCTAGCAGAGAGGGGAGAAAAGAGTAACGTTATCAGCAGCTTGCGAGAAGTGCCGATACACAAGAAAAAGTCCTAGTATGCCAAAGAGTAAAATGTAATAGTGCAGGTACCGTATACCGATGAGCCCACTTCAAGCACTGCGTTTGGGCATTTTTTACACTATTAAGCTACTGTGTGCTACTGTTGCTGCTCTGTGTATTGGCTGTTGCTGTGGTGCTGAGGGTAATTGATTGACATGTAATTTGACCAACAGTGGCGTGAGAGAAGGCGGAACCTAAAGAGAAAGGTAATGCAATGCAAAATGCACTCAATGAATGCTGTCTGTAGAGAGCAAAAGCTGACATTTTGGGCGACTTTGAAATCCCAGCCGAGCAATTTTTTTATGTCCAGGAAAAAAAGGACATATGGTCACCCTAGTGTAGCTAGACAGTACAGTCTATGGGTGAGACAATGCTGGCCAGCATGGAGTATTTTGATACTTTGCTTGTGGTATTACACAGGCACAGAAAGCTCTTATGCAAAAAAGATCATATGATTTGTTTCTGTACAATTGCAGGGAAGGTCTGATGGTGCCTGGTGCCTTGCAATGAAGTTACACAAGACAGTCCTGGGAAGTGTGCTTCTTTTCCACTGTACAAAACAAAGGAAGGTTCCCCCACTGCACTTACTTGATCAGTCATTACTGAAACCCACTTTAGCTCCACCTGTTGTGAATATATACCTCCCATTGACAATGTATTCAGACAGCTCCAGTTTCTTTTCCCGAAGGTGTGCTGTTCCAGGATTGCACTTGCATCTAGTCCCCCAAAAATTTGTTGGCTACACCCTTGCTCCCAGAGTTTGTGCCTGCAGTTACAAAAATAAAGCTCAGAGAGATACAGAAAGGTAAAAGATAAAAGCCTTCTCTCTGGTGTAACTCATCAATCATACTGACAATTTGTTCTGTACTGACCCTCTACCTTATGAAATGTGAGATGTGGAAGAGCATGGTCACTGCCTGTCTGCTTGTTCAAACAGATGTCCTTTCTGTCTCATCAAGTTGAAATTGTCATGGCAAAATATCATCCCCACTTTCCCCCCCAAAGTATCATGTCTCATCTTTGTTTTCAGAAATGGATACAAATGAGATCTCTGGTACAAAAGAATAAAGGGGATTTAATAGGGCACATGGACACAGACAGAGGTCCAGCTGGTGAAGGACCATCTGTCCAGGTGCCCTTTCTAATGCAAACCAAATCATTTTTCAGGTCTGCACTACATATGATGCATAAAATAATGAATTTAATATTGCCAGAAAAGAGATACATTTAGTCTATATTTACAACCAGCATGACCCTGTAGGTCTTCCTGCAGGGGAAATTTACTGACAGAAGTTGTTTCAAGAAGGCTGACAGAGAAAGATTGTTCATGGCCCTCATTTTTATTCATGCAGTAATAATAAAACCGCATGAATACATTGTTTTGAAAAGCAGTGAGTTATCTACCATCTGAGACATTTTTGTTAAAATAGCTATGTGCTATAGCATAGACTGACAGGGTCTTTTCACAAAGGCTTCTTCATTCAACTAGTAGCCTAATTACCCTAGAATCTTTCTGCTTTGTGCCAGGGCAAAGGATCAAACATACCCAATTAAAGCAGACCTAAGTGAGCCACGTCTCCACTTTGGTCCCACAAATGGGTGTTCTTCTGGCCTGCAGGAATAGTAATAATGTGTCAGTCTGAATGATGACAAAAATGATCACTGAGACCAGATACAGTCAAAACTGAGATATTTCAAGGTTAGAGAATTTCAACTGCATAGCCCTTGAGACGACATCATGAAGCTGTCTTTTTTTTTTTTTTTTGGATCTCTTAAACTCAATATGGAGTTATCACCCAGATAGCAAAAGTTCTTAATTCAACTTTTAGTTATTGACAAAAAGGTTCCTAGGTGGTTGAGGTTAAAAATTACTATTTTAAAATCAAAGTTTAAATGTTGAAAAACATGCCGTTGCAACAAAATTGTATAAGGACCATGTTTTACACATTGAAATACTAACATATAATCAATAATGCCTCAATGTGCCCACTACCAGCTTTACTGACAAAATATTTGAAATTAAATTAGGATTGGGAAACAACCACATGGGGCACAGTCATTTGCAGCTTATTTGGTTTCAGATGATAAAGAAAATCAAAATAATTTAGAATGTGTAATGAAGAAAACAACTAAAAGTAATTTTCAGAAGGACATGACAAAACAGAGAATGTTTTTCTATAAACTTTGTAGATTTTCCTATGTGTGGGAATGTTTGAAAGGGAAGTTTGGGGACAGTTATATTTTACAAACATTATGTGTTCAACTTCTACTGCTGGTTTTCACTCGTTTTTTTTCTTTTTGTTTGTTTTGTTGTTTAGCCAAACTAGTGGCTGCTATGGATGGCAACAGTTTGTCTGTCCACCACTTATTCCAGACTGAAATAGATGAGCGACTATTGAATGAACACTTTTGTGTTTCTCTCAGGATGAATTGTAATAAATTTGGTCATCCCATAACTTTTCATCCAGTGCCATTATCAGGCAAATTTGAATTTGTCCAGTAGTTTGCTTTATGACTAAATACTTGTTTGTATTTTAGAAAGGGATTGTATTACACTGTAAACTGTTACTTCGTCCACAAACACATACTGTGCATTTTAATTTAGTCCTATACAACTACTGTAGTAGGACGACTGCAATTTAAATATTGGCCTTTGTGTTCATCTCTTTAATTACTCCAATGAAACAGTCTCCCTGTTTTCACTCTGTCAAGGTTGGACTTCCAAGTTGATCTGCAAACAACTCTCGACAGCTCTGCCTTGTGGAGCGGGAACGTTCAATTTAGTTGAAATTTGACTATGCTAACCTTTTTGGGCTCAGCTAACTGCTGTTGACCTGCTTGAATTAAAAAAATGGAAGGAAAACTACTTGCTTTCTCTGAATTTTCCCAACTGTACAATAATAAGCTAATTGAGTTAAATGCTGGCTTCACAGTGCTAACATGCTCACAGTGACAGCGCAAGCATGCTTATGTTAAGCATGCATCATCTGTATGTTCACCATTTTAGTTTCTACATGTTAGCCTTATATCATGTGCTAATTAGGCCTCTACGGCGGAAAGGAAAATAATTTGTTTTTTCATGATTTTAGTCACGCATTAAAGTATTAATCAAAGCAATCCATCCAATACTTAAACAGTAAAATACTAAATGAATACTAAAACAAATGTCAGCCTCATAGTTGTGCAAGATAAAAAAAATCAGGGATCACTAAAGTCAGCAGGTTTCATCAGCTGGGGACCATCAATGCCTGTGGAAATCTCTTCAGTAGTTGTTGAGATATTTCAGTGTGGACAACAGACAAACATTTTCATTCCTAAATCCATGCCGCTCACATGGCTCATAAAACTGTATTTCCCTAAAGGAGCAAGGAAGAAATTATGTTTCGGTAACAACCCAACTTTTTCATCTTAAAACGTGCACACAATTGGTATAGCCTGTGTATGTGTTCTTGTATTTTTCAACCATTTCACTCTGGGGCTTTTGGGATCACCAGAGTTGACAACTATTCTCATAGGAATCTCCACAGTATTGATAGATACCATATCTTTGCTGACGCCTGCAATGCCTGAGTCATATAATTTGACATACAGAGTTCAGTGGGCTTTGTTGACAGTGTGTTTATGGGCAGTAATAACACATTTATGTCTTTGTCAACCATTTCTTTTGTCACCAAAATCGACAGCAATGCTAAAACAACACTGTGGAGCCGCCCTTGTCATGCTTATTTGTTTAGCCAGGAAATAATTCAGCTAACACCGCAAGAAGGTTATTTATCTTGGCTAGCCACTGCCCGAGGCTGGAAACGGCAAAGCACTTAATAGCAAACAAGTGACATCTTTTTTCAAATGATTCAACAGTCATCTAAAAACAGAGCTGACCAGTGGCCTGTGGCTATTGTTAGTGTCTAGTGTGACTTATAGCATTATGTCACTGCACCCGCAGAGGGGCAAATACGGGCTTAGCATAAATTAAAGTCTCCCAAAATAACCATGTTGAACTTCTTAAAAAACAAAGCAGGCCAAGCAAGGCAAGCACTGTCTAATGAACCCTGAATGAAGTGATCTATTTTCATTCTCTGTGCTGATATTGGTGTACAGATCGATGTGAACCAACAAATTAAGTACAGCACAGCAAAGTTTCAAATGAGAAAAGTTACTAAGTACCAGTTTTTCATTCATTCATCCCCACTACTAAAATGCACAATGAGTAGTTCAAATGTTTGATTAAAAATGTATTATTATAAATGAAAACTGCAGCACAATACTAATACTAATTATGCATCAGTTAAATTTAAAATATATTAACATACATTTGCTATAAACTTTGGTTAAAGTGTGTGTGTGTGTGTGTGTGCGCGCACATATGACTAGATGTGCTATACGTTATTAATGACTTTCCACTTTCTATGCATTTTACTTGCAGTAAAAGATCAGATGATGAGATAAGAGACCTCCTGTCACAGCAAGGTGGGCCACTGAGTGAGTCTCCCACAATTCTACTGAAGGAATAATGCATAGGTGCCTGAAGAGATTTGAAGAAATTATCTATGCATGTTTCTGACTCATATTGTACCGATCTGCAATTCTATTTCATCATTATTTTGCATACTTTTCTGATCATGTTTTTCTACATTTGTCTATGGATTGTGTGCACCTGTGTGGATGGGTTTTAATTTGGATTTTACCATAGGGGTGAGCATGAAAAGCAAGTGGTGCAGTGAGTGGGTGGGTATATAGGTTGTTCTAATTTAGGAAACAAAGGGACATAAGAGAAGTGTATTTCAATGCAACTAGAAGGTATCCTGTGATCAAGGATTAGATCATTTTGCGCCACTTGTCTTACTAAAATACAATACATGTTCAGCACATTTAGTAAAAACAAAACAAAGTCAAACAAAGTCAAACTTAAGAACTGTTTTAATTTTGATCTCACAGACAGAAGTCCAATATTTCACCTCATCTCTCTGTGTTCCCACACAGAGGGAGTCTGAGGTTTGTGTGAGGTCATCACAGTTTTCTACTTCTGACTGTGCAGAACTGACAATTTATCATTCTGGTATTTAAACAAAAATCTGACTGTGAATAAACTAAAGGTGCACAAGCAAGTGAAAAAATATATAAACTGGGGGTCAGTTTTAGTTTCCTGATATGCCATATTACTAATTGCAGTGCCCAGTGGAGAGAGGCAACAAACTGCTATTAAAAATTTGGTATAGTAATTTTCGCCAGAGATTCCTTGGTGACACTTTGACCCTTTGTGTAGGGCAACAGTCTTGTCAAAATTGTCCCTTCATCAGCACTTTGGTCCATGACAAGGTATATTAAAAAAAAATGGATGGTCAGATCTTCAATAACCTTTGTAAGGATTTTCGTGGCCCTAGAGGATGGATCCTAATTTAGTGGTCCACTGACCTTTTATCAAGTGCCTCCATCAGGCCAAAGGTTTCAGTTGTGCACATTAAACAAAGACATTTTATGTGCAGATGGTCATGCAATTTAAGAGCATATTCATGCTCCCCAGAGGATGTCATCTTTCCTTTTTGGGCAATTTACGAGCTTCCCTTTAGAACCACGTTCAAGCCAAAATGTCACATTCTAATAGAATACAATTTGCTGAGCACATTGACGTTAATAACCTCAATATGTTTCCTCTAGTAATTCCCTAAATACAAACTTTTTATTTAAAAAAAAATATTGGTAAGGCTGTAAGAATGTCAAAAGTGTCTTTTGCTACTGTTGATTTAGCCCCTTTAAAAAAAGCGTTTTTGGCCCAAATCCCTATTACATTATGAAGCTAGTGCAATGGTCAGTGGTTCATTTGTTGTGATTTCCATTAAAAAATTGCCAGTAATTAAGAAAAAAAAGAGAATAAAAGCAAGTTAGCATTAGAAAATTAAATCTGAGATGAACATTGCCCTATGTGACAATTTGATTGATGTGTCTTTAACACCTTCACTCACCTGTCAGTACCTTTTTATGTGAAGGTAAACACCAGAGCCACTGTTGACCTCTGGCGCTGGGGTCTACTGTTCATACAGGCTTTATTGCCGAGAGCTTCCATGGCAATTTATGTTGTCAATTTACACATTGATCATACACAGCTGTGTATTCCCAGTTTCCATTTAGGAAAGCATTGATTAGGATTTACTATAGGATTTAAAAAAATATATTCCATTAGCTCGCCAACACTGTACTCCAAAAATTATGGAAAGAAATGATCAAAACTGCGTAATGGATTTTGATCACTCTTAGTTGCATACAAATTGCTTGTGCTCACAGATGAAAAAATAAATCTTGTGTTTTATCAACCGTAATGTAACTGATATTTATTATAAACCAACATGTTTTGATGGGGAAAGACTTTGTTCTTTCATCCCCCTACCCCCACCTCAGTTGGTCAGAACACATTCTGACATCTCGGCTGATGTTGTCACTGATTTACGCTATTGTTGAGGGATGTGAGCAGAGAGCCTTTTACCAACAGTTGTGAATCACAGGGGCTTTTCATGTGTTCCTTTCATCTTGTCTGCAGAGCAAAATGTATTCCATTAGTTTACCATGATTTCCATTAGATTACCCTTAGATCATTGTGCAGTCTTTTGCAAACACAGTCTATAGGGTATGAATAGTGTTTTGTAAGCTTTATATAAAGTATAATGAATTTCTGCTGACTGTTGGTGTTAAGTTTTAACAACGCTACATCTGCTGTACTAACTATAAATACATGCACTTCAACAATTTGTCACAATAAAATATATTTTTTTCACACACACACTCCACACAGAGAGGCACATGTATACAGACGGATTAATTAAAAAAAAGCGTTGTAAAAGCGACTGTACAGAAATTTTGGGTGAAATTGAGTATCACTTTTAAAAAAGCAAAGTCCTCAACAGAATTGTTAATATTTGGGCTGTCCCCTTAACTAATAGAACAACTTCAACCCTATCGCCACAATATCTCAAAAAAATATGAATGATATATGAATATGAAAAACAATATGAATCTGTTCATTTTGCCGCCAATAATATGGTGCACAAAGTAATATTGTGCAATTCAAAAAAGTGTTTTCAATGGAATAAAATGTTTTACATAGGCACCAAATTACACAACAGAAGTGAAATTAGCAATTGACAAAATTACGGCAATAGTAACAAAACCATGAATACTTTTTTCTGAATATTTCAAATTTAATTTTTTCCTCAAGTGCTGTCATTTTCACTTTATATGACACACTGTACTACTTTCTGTTCGGATGCAAAATTAAGTGAAGTTGGGAGCTACTAGGACAGTGAAAAATAGAGATAACGTTCAATCACTAAAGACCCTCCCCCACTCCTAGAAAAAAAAATAGACCTTCATCAAAAAAAAATATACCACCCACCCCTTTCTAATTTTTTTCTACACTCCCTGAGGCTTCTGATTTTTATGTATCTTACATACAGCTTCATGCTTCTGACTTCTGTCAGAAGTATGAAGCTGTATGTAAGTATGAAGCTGTATGTAAGTATGAAGCTGTATGTAAGTATGAAGCTGTATGAAGCTGTATGTAAGCTGTATGTAAGTATGAAGTTGTATGTAAGTATGAAGCTGTATGAAGCTGTATGTAAGTATGTAGCTGTATGAAACTGTATGTAAGTATGAAGCTGTATGAAGCTGTATGTAAGTATGTAGCTGTATGAAACTGTATGTAAGTATGAAGCTGTTTCTATTTTTCTGCTTTCCTTTCCTTATACATGTAAAGGCAAAACGTGCTGTCATTTAGTGCAATCTTTTTCCTGCAGCCAGCAACAACAATGTGTTCTCACTGCACTTTAAAATACAAATCAGAGGTTCTCACTAAATGCATGGACAAGAACTTTGCCACTAGATGTAGCTGAAGTACTCAGGTACCAGAAAGAGTGCTCAGGAGACAAGTTGTCCTTGGTGCCAGCCTGATGCTGGTTTGCAGATGTTTTTTTAATTTATTTATTTGTTTCACAGTAACACTGCAATGTGATACAGCACAGGGTCACTGTCTTTAAGAAGCATGCACCTATGCAACAACCATTTTCTGTCTTTAAATTTAGAAAACTGTTCTTTTAAATCATCTAATGGCTGTAATAGATTTACGCGCTAAACAAAAGTAAACTATGTTCCTTATGTGTCCTTATGCGTCTTGAGCCCTCTCAGATCCATGTCTATTGTGATTAGGCTGAATGTCAAAAGTTGTTCAGTCGTTGTTTAAAGCAGTCATTTATTCCTCTGTAAATAAAACTGCTAAACATGGATCCTATATGCAGCGTAACCTCAGGAGATGAGTACTTCCTCGAACATGACTTCCTTTCTTTCCCTGTGGCGTCCTCTCTGTCCTGTTTTTTTACTCTCTGGCAGATTGCAAAGACAGTGGGGGTGGTGGGCTAGGGGTTAGCCACTGATTATGCCATATTTTCTTCCTTTCAAATCAAGAGCTTCTGCTCTCCAAATGTAACAATCACCAGGAGGGTGGGATAAAAACGCCGACATTTGACCTGATTTTGCACAGATCTATTACTGTTAGCTCGGTGCCTGGTTTTTACGTGCGGCGTGTAACTTAAAGTGACACTTGCCTGAAGCTCCCTTAGGGGCGCAAAGCTAGGTTGGCGCTCTGAAACCACATATGACAAGCAGGGGAAGGGAGAAAGAGAGGGAGCTTGCCAGGGTAAGGGGTGTTTGTCAGACAGCAAGCAAGGAAAGGCGGGTGGGGAAAAAAACTGTGAAGGAAATAAAAATAAATAAATTGTCTCACTCTAACTTGCTCTCTTGCTGTTCCTGTAAGTTGGTTTGTTAGACTGTCTGCCTGTCTTGCTCTTGTGCAGGTTTCTTTACCTAAGTGATGTCCTTGGATAGTTAACTCCTTGAGAGTAAGTGGAGTAACTGCAGTGAGAGAACATAGAGAGGATACTGCAAAAAGCGAAGTTAAGCCACGCATGTAAGCTATTATTGCTTCTCTCACATTTGACATCACGAGCAGCATCAGAATCCATACCAAACAAATCATTATAAACCACCTGATACGGTTATTATCTGAGCTTAGGCTTCAGTTGTTGTGATTTGTCTGTTATTCAGTCTAAGTGTTGACGTGTCATGTAGGCTCTCTGAGGCTATTTGCTGCAATGTTTGTCTCAGAATCTCTTTCAGTGGATTATATAACAGTCATTGTCGTTCATGTCAAATTAACTACAGCATCTCTTGCTCCTCCGTTGAACTGTCATTGTCCGCTCATAGTATGTAGGTGTCATTTAAACTGGGGACGCTGTCAATTTTAAGAAAATTAAGGCCATTAAAAAGTCTTAATCACCATTTACCAAGGTATTACATTTTTTAGATATTTTTGTCAATGTGAAAATCCTTTTGCCTGAAGAGTCTGTATGCTAAAAGTGTGGGTAAATGTATTTATTTATGTTGCATAGCCAATATTACTAGATAGGCAGAGGATAGCGACTGTGTGAATCGTCTGTGTAATGAGTCGACTAGGCGCAGGGATCTACTGTACGAGCATTTCACTCTCATACGCCCCTAAAAATAGATCCTTGGGAACCGGGAAATTGATTTTATCTTCCACAACGCTGAACCCCCAGTTCTAATGGTTCAAAACATGGTTGGACTGACTGTGTCTGCTTGAAACAAGAACAAGATGCGCTGTCTGCAGGTGAATGAGTGATAAAGAAGACCAGGGGAAAAATATAAGCAGCATTTGGTTATGGCTAATTCTGGATGACAATTTAGCTAAATCGGTGCCTTTTTATTGAAATGTGCGGCCACATTCAAAAATGCCGATCGTCACTGTCACTTTTCGTGAACAGATCAATCGCAGCCTGGATGGAGTGGGACATAAAAGTTCGATGTGCTACAGCGAACGTTTTCAATTTTAAAGTCAACATTCTGCATAAATGGTTGATTATTGTCGATAAGTATAATATTATACATACACTCGTATAATAGTTCCTCCTCCAGGTTGTGGATGGAGCCTCTGCAGTTGGACAGATGTAGATTAAGCCACAGTCAGGATGCCATTGTGCAAATGTGCTGTTTCTAGCCGCCCCTTCCTCCTGAGAGCAACATGTTCCCCTCGTTCTGTTTTACATCTGTTTTACTAAATTTATTGTTATAAAAATTTGCACAAATCAGCTTTAGGATGCAGACAGCAGCTGTTCATCGCAAATGTATGTGCTACACTGTCTACACTACTAACGTTATCACTCAATTTATTCTCTTCAGCTATATGTTCCCTTCTGGCCTATTTGAATTATGTTGTATTGATACAGTGGTCGATGAACTACTGTCTCAAAATCAATTTATAGCAAATATAAGTGAAAGGTCTGTTGTGTAGGTTTCAGATTGCAACCAACAGTACAGCCCTTCCATATTTATGCCTGAAAATAAATAACTATGTCAGGTAGCTGTCAGCTGGTTGGCATGTGCAGGCAAGCTAACATTATCTAGTTTGAACCAACTAAAACACAACGTCAGTGTTTCACATGATTTGCAGTAATTTTGTGCACAAAAAATGAAAACAGTAGGCCTAAACAGGCTGTTAAAGGAAACTGAAAAAGTTGGCGAATGCCTCAGTTTTTAGGTGAGGTCACAACTTGTTCACAAACAGGCAATAAACATGTTATAAATATATTTAAATTCCTTTTAGAAACTCCACAATTTCCCTTTTAAAGGTGTTATGTGGCTGACTTATAAGTCAAAGTGGTACATTTGTGTTTAAAAGGTCTTGAAAAAGGTCTTAAAAGGTATTAAATTTTACGGCAGGATTCCTGGAGATACCCTGATTTATGTCACCTGCTACCTGAATTTTGTGCTTCCTTTTATACAAATAAAAACATTTCCATGATAAACTGGTGCAGAATCTTTTACCAGAATGCAGGAAATGAAGTGTTTAATGACAGAAAATGTCCTGGGGGAGGTCCCCCCCAGACCTCCCACTCATGTCATTGAGTCTCTTCACACCCTTAATCTGGGCCCCTATGTCCCCACCACTTTTCAACACAAAGTGACGCACTTGCAGCAACAGTTTCTTGACTTGGCAGGTTAAAACAATATATATTAGACTCTAATAAGAGTAAAATTCTGATAACACAATTAGCAGCTCCGTCCTACACTTTAACCAGTATGTTTGGCAAATGTAACTATATCTTGAATAGTCTCCATCCTAATAGCCTTTTCTCTTTTAAAGCTTAAAGTGAAACCTTTGTTTCTCCAAATGTAAGCTAGCATCCAAAGACTTATACTGTACATAAAATATTTATAATACTATATTACTAATATCAGCACCAACTAGTTCTTTCTTTATTTCCATTTCTTCCATATGCACCAGCAACTGGTGGATGCTGGCATCAACAATCATCTTAGACACCAACAATTAACTGTTGCACACTGATGTGATTAATCGCACAGGGTGTCTATTAAAATCCCCAGATCACAAACAGTGCTTTTCTTTAATTTCTGCAGCAGTTGAATGTGAACCTGCCATAATTGAATACGTGAATTTGCACACCTTATAGACACTAAACAATACAGTAATTACTGCAGTTAATCATAATTTGGGAGGACTTTACGTGGTTCAGTAAGTGTTGAGCATGTGAGAGCAAAGATGAATATTGTAAGCTTTGAGAGAAGGAGCGAGGGAGGGAACTCTTCTCCACACACACACACACACACACACACACACACACACACACACACACACACACACACACACACACACACACACAGAGAACCACATCTAGAAGCAAGAAATGTATCTCTTTGAAGTGTGTTCTAATGTGGAGAGGAGCACCTGAAGGCCAACATGCCTTACAGACCTACAAGGATGGCAGGGTGGGTACATCTTGATTGTTTATCCTTTTACTTCACCGTCTTGATCATTTGTCAGGCTCATATCATTACCCAGCAGGAAAGAGGCTCATCCTATGTGTGTGTGTGTGTGTGTGTGTTTGTATGGTTCAACTGCTGCATCTGCTTATTATTCACGGTGGCAATTTGTCTGACTCTGCCTCTCCTGGCCCCACCTTTGTTGTGTAAACTGGAGATAGATGCTGTTTCATGACTTCCGTCTTCCTCATCGGACTTGCTTGTTTGTAAGAGTTCTCCGTCTGAGTGACAGCACACAGTGAAGCAGAGGAAAAAGCTGCTTTAATAGTTGTCCTGAGGCTGCATTCCTAACAAGCACACTGGCCTCATACAAGCACAGAGGATGATAAAAGCAATATTAAAGGTGTTATTTTTATAAATATGTATACATATTTATTATGTAAAGAAATATTTGTTTTTCTTATCTGTATCACCAGATTCAAATGTGCTGTTAGCTATTGGATGGTTCACAAGGAGACAGCACAACCAGTTGTATGTTGTATGTAGAAAATAAAACAGACATACTGTACTCATAAGACATAATCTAGAGGTTGTCTTTTAATTGCCTTTAAAAATATGTTTTTATCAAAATATTTTAAACAACTTTATAGTTTGGATGCAGGTAGGTTGGTGTACACATGTATTGATATGATTTGTTATGGTTTATATTATAATGGTATATGTTTAAACTAATTTGTATGTGTATATGTTTTTATTTTATTGCTAGTACAGTTTTTCTCAACAAGAACTTACTTCCTCACACAGTTAGCATTTGTTCTTTATTAAACTCACTCATGTTCTTTAAACACACATTTTAAACTTTTTTTTTCTCTACATACACAAATTCTATCAAAACACAGCAAACCTGACTCAAAATCAAATCATTCTAACAAAACACTAGCACTTTTTCTTTCCAAACGGAACACAATCAATCATAGCACAATGACTTTCTAAATACAAACAGTTGGAGGCATGACAGAAACTGCATTACTTTTCATTTTTCAATTTTACCTGCATACAGTAGACAATGTTACAGTAAATCCATTGTTTTTTGTCATTCAGTTTCCTTTTTCTGTAAACAACCCTATGTTTTTGGCTTGAGGTTTAAATTGGTGTATTTTTGCCAACAAACTGCAAAAGTGAATTAGTCATCTTCACTTCATAAAATGTAGAGTAGGAAAAAGATGTAAGTGACAGAATTACAGTAGTAAACACTTTATTAGCAACATGAAACTGCAGCCAGTGATCAACAAATAATCCAACCTATGTGTTTTTTGGGCCAAAATGTGCAAAAATACTGTTAAATACATTTACTTTCCTTCTTGGCCACTACGCTGCTCCAACGAACGCCGGCTGCCTCTGCCATCCCTTCACACTAAGCAATCTCAGTCACTGCTGTTCTCATCTGTTACACCACGATGGTGGAACGAGCTACCACATGCCATCAGAGCAGGGGCGTCCCTCCCTAACTCATGAAAACTCTTCCAAGAACACTTCCTCTTTTAACACTTCTAACCCTTAACCTCTGCACTTTCGGCACTCTTCTTCTTCTATCTTCTTAAAATTTGTTAAAACGCTAACTTTTTTCTCTAGCAATTTACCCCATTGATGCTGTACGTTGTAATAGCTCTTACTAGTATGTATTGTCACTTTTAGACCCCTTACTGTATTGATGCTTTATTGCTGCTTGTCTGTTGTTCCTCAAATGTAAGTTGCTTAGGATAAAAGCATCTGCCAAATGAGTGATTGTAAATGTAAATAAAAAAAATTAGAATTAGCTGTGGTTTATCTGTTTTATCCAAACATAAATCAGCTGTTTCTCAGTTTTTTAATGCTAAGTTCATTCTGAAATGCTTATCAGCTGTTAAAATATCATAGAATTGTAGCAGAAGTAAAGGCTTTATACATTATTTAAGATTTTGAAAATGATATCTTCATTTCTGACATGTTGTGTGCTAGCATTTGTAAATAACATTCATAATTTTAGTATTTGGTAATCTTGTACGTAACGAAAAACCTAGCATTTTAGAAATGGGTTAATTGACTGCATATTCTGTGTAAACAAAATGAATTGTGTTAATTGTTTAGTATGAACAAACCGATGTGGGGCTAACTGTGTTCAGACTTTTGAAAATGTGACTACAGATTGGACAAAAGGATGTAAGCGGTTTTAAAAAAAACGGTAATTTTATATTCAATCTAAAAAAAAAGGAAAAGCTGAAGAAGCACGTCTATGCACTTAGAATTGGTTAGGATCTGACTTTTTTCAGATAGCATCCACAATGAAGCCCAGTAAACCAATAAAGTTGTAAAAACTTACAAGTAAAAGCTGCAATCTTATTTAAGTCAAATACTAAAAAAGCTATAAATGTATAAGCATAAACATGCATTCATGAAGTGTTACAAATGTAAATTAAAAGTAATTTAGGTCAATTGAAAAAAAATTATTGTTTATCATGTAGTGATAGAAAATTGTCTTAGTTTAGAAGCTATCATACAACATAAAAACAAACACCCATGAAAGACAAAAAATGATATTAAAGCACAAACAGTTCCATAAATAAATAAGAGTCGGTGTGCAAAGCTGAATAAAAAAGTAGTGTCAGTCTCATTTAAAATGGATATCGCAGTGGAAATAAATGAATTTTTGTGAGTTCTCTTTGTGGCCAGAGGTGTTCTGAAGCAGCGGCCTGATGGGAATAGCTGAAAGGAGTGGTGAAAGGGGGTGTGAAGGGTCTTTAGTGATGGAGTCTACGTTTCTTTTTACTGCGTGACTGTAAAGGTCTGACAGTTGGATTTGAGTGGTGCCGGTAATTTTAGTTGCATGTTTGATGACGTTTATGAGTTTCTTCTTGCTGTTCTCTGGGAGGAAGCTGTACTAGGATGCAGTGTCCTGTCTGACATTAAAATCTTTCAGCTTTCACAGGAGGAACATGCGCTGTTGGGCCTTTTTGTAGACCCCATCTGCATGTTGTGTGAAGGACAGGTGGTGGTCCACCTCAGTGCCCAGATATTTAAAGCTTTCGACCTGTTCCACCACCTGCCCCTCCAGCATGAGTGGTCCAGAGAGAAGGTGTATCAGGTGCACCACAGCTCTTTGGTCTTGTTGATGTTCAGGTCCAGGGAGCTCTCCTGGAACCAGAAGACCATGGCATGCACATGCTGCCTATATGTAGAGAGAGTGTATGTGTGTCAAGTGGGCAACCAAGGCCATCATCAGCATACTTAAAAAGTGTCAGTCTCTCTCTATTGCAGAAGACTTTGTTTGTGTATATGGAGAAGAGGATGGGTGACAAGACACAGCCCTGTGGGACCCCAGTATTTAAAACGATGTCACTGGATTTATGATCATTTACTCTGACAGGGTTTGGTCTGTTATGTAAAAAATCTTTAATCCATAAAACCAGTGTTGTGTTAACTTGTTGTCCTTGGAGGTGGTGCAGTGTTTATATTTACTGTATTAAAAACAGGTGAAAAGTCCATGAATAAAATCCAGCTATATGAATTGTATACCATGATACCGTATATGCTAAATTAGTTTTACTGATGCTTTTGTGTGTAAGTAGCTGTACTGTTGTATTTGGTTGATCTTGTGTTATTTTGGGTGATTTATAACTAAAATTGTACGGGATGAAAAGTGACTCGTAACTACAGCTGTCAAACTGGAGTAGGTGTCATAAGTGGAGTACAAACTACAATATTTACCTCTAAGTGTATTGTAGTAGAAGTAAAGTAGCATAAAACTGGAATACTCAAGTAAAATATATACATACAGTATATTTTACACTATATGTACATAATACAAATAGCTCAATAAATGTACTTATTAACTTTCCAAAAGACAAAAATAAGTAAATAAATACATACATCAAAGATAATCATGTTGCATCCAAAGGTTGTCATACCAGAAGGGACAAAACTAGATGGGTTTGTTACAACAGGAACTGAACAAACACAAAATGCCTGAGAATTTCTGAATCCATTATCCAGCTCAGTAATGTCTCTTGAAATGATATGTACATTATGTTTGAATTACCTGCCACTGCAAATATACAGTAACTGTTGCTCAAGGCAAAGCAGTGTCTTTTGCAAGCTGTTGGCAGCCGGAGAGATTTTCAGCAGCATTAATGGACTGTTAATATGTTGATCTGCTCATATCCACAAGGCATTTTCCTGCCAGAACAAATAGGCATCAAATACTGAGACTGAGACAAGCCTCAAATGACAAACCCTCTGACTATGTTTTTAGCTGTAGCTATTTATTCTAAAAGCAATATAAATGAGAGGGTTTTAATGCAGAAAAGCCCAAAATGGGATAAAACAATTATGATGAGTTAAAATCTTTCTCTTCCTTTTTTTCTTCTGTTTCCACCTTGCTCCCTTGTTCCTGCAATTGATCAGGGGATACAGCATATCAGATTGTCAATGAAGCTTGTCATAAAAATGTAAATTGGATTTGGGAATTTAATTTCCATTTTACAAATGATGTGATGCGTCTAAATAATACTGATGCTATTGAGAATTAAAGCCAGAGGAAAAAATAAACAGGCAATCGCTGTGGCCATGCCCTGAGTGCACATCTGGTGTCAATAGAGGGGAACCCAACACATTTTAGCTTCTCTAAATTCAGCATGTTTCCACACAAGTTGGTGTGCTCTGACACTCCAGGGAACAAAGACAATGAAAATTCATCTTAATCTGGAGAATTCTTGCTGGCAGCCTCCCTACTCCCATCCCCGTGGGGGACAATAATTAATCAAGCCAGCATTAAGTAGGTGGGGTGCAGGGGTAATAGATCAATTCAAAAGCTGATGATAAGAATCGATGGAAGAGATAACCTTGGCTGAGGTGCAGAGTCTGGAAGATGGGAAGAGAATGTGGGAGAAAAGAAGAGAGAGAGGGAAGGCTGAAACGTGATGATTTGGCTAAAAATCATGATTGTCAAAATGTGTTAGCTTTACATTTTTTAAAAGATAAAACCACTGCCCCCAAGCCACAAATGCTGACCTTCCTCACACACATACATAAACAGACACACACACACACACACACGTTCCCCCATTAACTTGTTTTTTCACTATGGTTATTGCTTTATTATCAACACGTTGCAGCAATGGGTCAAATAGATTGATTAACTTATGCGGAAAATTGGGGGGAAAAAATGGGGGGGAAATTGACATGATTCTATATGACGTAGGGTATAGTGTATGTTCATGTATGCAAGCTGTACAACGATCTTCAGATTTATGTTGTTGTAAACATATACATTCAAGAAAGAACAACTGGGGCTCATCAAGTTTAGTCTTCTATTCAAGTGAATACTGAAGCAGAAGTACCAGAAGTCTTTCCACACCGTGTAGTGAAAATGTTAATTTTAAAACTGTACTCTGTGTTTCACTAGTTGTCCGAGAAAGAACAATCTCTGCTGGGCTTCTTTGGTGAGGTGGTCTGAGGTAATATTCCATTTGGGTGTATTGCTAATATGTGTGCCAAATAACTTAAATAAGTCAATGATGGTTTTAAGTGCACCTGAGATATGTATTAAGATTGATATAGTGGAACCAAGTGAATGCTTGGGCTACCTGCTTCCTATATCGATACTCATTGTTGGTGGATACAAGGCCTTTTTATGGTTTTATTATGCCAGCAGGAAGGATGGTTACCAAACTATGGTAAGATGTAGTGCATAAGGAGAAGAGCTACGATAGTGAAACATAGCCCTGAGGGTAGACAGTGCTGGGGTTAAAGGGCTAATGAAAGGTGGTTCACCGTAGCCCACTGTCTTCCTTCTTATGGAAAGCTCTGCATCCAGTGGCAAACGCAGAGGCTGATGTTCATGTCCATCTGTGTGTTAAAGAGCTTGATAGAGTTGATGGTGTAAAAGGCAGAGCTGAAATTTATGAACAGAGTATGGGGTTCTTCAGGTTTTATGTAGTGAAGAGCAAGTTGATCTGCACAGGAGACCATGGAGGAGATGGGGAAAGCGCTGGGGGAGATAAAGGTAAAACAGGACACTGCTGTAATCTCTCATATCATTTATTGAGTCTGTCAGAATCAGGTATGGGAAGTGAGGGCTTGTTGTAATTGCAATTTGTTGTTTCAGTTTAATTGTGCAATTTTAATTTGCTTTCATGATTGCAGACACAATTCAAATTTTGCTCTTATGTATTGTTCCATGTCTCAAGCGATGAAAGCTGAATAATTCTTATACTGTGAATGAGCTGCATGTCTTTTGAGAACCAATGGTTTGTTATAACTCTGAAACAGAGAATGATGAATAAATAGTAATAGTAGGCCGTAAACAGGTGGCAGAGTAACTGGGTTATTGTTGCACAGGAATGGTTCCTGATATTGTGAGTCAGCTGTAAGTCAGCTGTTCAGAGAGATGGCTTGTGAGAAGAAATTGTTCCTGAGTCTGTTGGTTTTGGCGTACAGTGCTCTGTAGCGCCTACCAGAGGGGAAAAGCTGAAACAGGTTGTGTTTGGGGTGAGATGGATCTGCAGTGATGTTTCCTGCCCGATTCTTGACTCTGATATAAGTCCTGAATGGAGGGCAGGTTGGCACCGATGATCTTCTCTGCAGTCCTGACTGTCCGTTGTAGTCTGCTCCTGTCCTTTTTGGTGGCAGATCCAAACCAGACAGTGATGGACGTGCTGAGAACAGACTGGATGACGGCTGTGTGGAAGTGGAGTACAGTGCAGTACAATTTCTTGGCTTCACAATGATGACTTCTGGTTTAAACAAACTTTAAATTTGAGACCTGTAGAGGTCCAACATTTTCCAAAATGTTGAACTATTCCTTCGAGTTTTTGCACTACTCACATATCCAAGGAACAAGAAATCAAGAAATTAAAGTCATGTGGCAATGCAGGGATGAAACGTCAAGTGGATGTTACACTCAGTCTGCAGCCAAAAACCTATACAGGGTCACATTTCGATTGAAGCGACTTCTGACAACATAGTCTTTGAATTCAGTGCTGTTTGGCAGCAGACATGAGTTGTTATTCTCAGCTCAGTCTTAATAGTGACAGAAGGTGGAACTGAAGAAATCTAAAACATATATGTGATAATGATGTGTAACCCTACTGATCTTCTACTATTACATATATCTATTGATCTTCCAACTGTAACTACGAAACAGAAAGTGCATTGGAAAAATAAACCATGTCAAGACAGAAGCTTACATTTCAGAGCCTCATCACATAAGGGTTTTATTCATTGTCAAATATGCTTATGTATTTGCAATGTCTCTGTCAGTTCAAAGAGTAACAAGTTAAATAATATTTTCGCTCTGCGTTTTCAACACGATTTATTACACACACACACTACCTCTACAGTGCACAGGACATTTCCTGTGTTGACTGTAAGTAATTGATCTACAAGTAAAAATTAGAAATTAATGCGTGGTGTTTGCCTCCCCAAACTCAGTTTGTTTTCTTGCAGTTCAGCAAATTTTCATGTTATTTTATAGTGACGGTCAGATTAACTGTTTAGGCCATTTTGGGATATTTATGTGTTTCAAATGTGTCCATAAAAGTTTTTACTTGAAATGCATGTTAGTGATGTTATTGTATTATGTCCTGATGTTTATTATCAGCTATCCTGCAGCTGTGGCTCAAGAGGTAGAGCAGGCGATGTCAAATGTCAAAGTCTCCTTGGGCATGATATTGAACCCCGAACCAGTGTGTGAATGGTGAATGCGAGGTAGTGCAAAAGCGCTTTGAGTGGTCGAAAAGCGGTGCTATACAAATACAGAGTGTTTGCATCTAAACATTACACATTCAGTTATTCTTAGAATTTACATTGATTATTTAAGTTATATTATATTATTTAAATAATGTATTAGCCGTCAGAATGACTGCTATGGTCATTCTGGTAGTTATAGTTATATAATTGTGGTAGTTCTAGAATTGAGAATACTCTCCACCTTTTAAATTCATACTTAAAAGTAGGGGGCAGTATATCACATATCAGGTCATAACTGCTGCTAACTACTGTTAGCTAGTTATCTCAGCTAGCCATCTAGCCTCCGAGGTAACATTTAATGTTTTTACTATGGTGATTTTAATATTGTTTTGTTTTGTTTTTTACCATTATTTTGATGTATTGAACGTAACAAATTTTTTTCATGTGATTTTTTTAACGATTATTAAAAATGTATAAAGGCACAATGAAATGATAAGTCTTGTGCCACCCTGGACCCGTCCTCAAGGCACTCACTCTCAGGACTACTGTGCGAGATAGACAGTGCAGAGTTTTTGTCCGCACAAAATGAAAAAGATAATTTGTCACTACTTCCGGGGCTCCATAATAAACACAAAGAAAACGCTTGCTTGTGTAAGATTGGTTCCATAGTTTTCTGATGCCAGTCAAGATTAGTTCCTCAGAACCAAAGATCCTCATCATTTTGTACTGAAATTTATAGGACCAGTCTTCTTTTCAAGGTCGATCAATACTACTCGTGTACACTTACAGAGATTTTACCAAGATATGTTTAGCGTAATGACTGGAAACAGAAAAACACAGCTAGCCTGTCTGTAACCCTACCAGCACTCCCAGGCTAGACGTTTCCCCTGGCTTCCAGCTTTTTGCTAGACTAAGCTAAATGCCTCCTAACGCTAGCTTCATATTAAGCATATAGACATGAAAGTGTTATCAGTCCTCTCATCTAACTCTTGGCATGTGAATAAGTGTTTTTTCCCCAAAAGGTCAAACGATTCCTTTAACAATCACAAGGAGACAATTCTATTGTAGAGGAGACTTTCTTCACTACAGCAGAACTTTCCTCAATATAACATAATGCAATGCAGCAACAACAAGTGTTGTGTTTTTCTTTACTAAAAACTCAGTTATTATGGTCAACCAATATTGATAAAGATGTTTCCAACAAAAAACAATTTCAAAATATTGACATGATAATGAACAGAAAATATTTTCTGATATAGCATCAAAGAAACAACTGCAAATTTTCTCATTCATGTATGGCTGGCAACAGCCAGTCACTTCTGGGACCAACAGAAAATAAAAGAATGAAGCGATGAAGGGTCAAAATCATTCCTTAAGAGAAGTGGGAAATACTCTATGATGTGCACAAGGAGGATACTAATGGACTTCATAAGCTGCATGGCAGACTACATCAATTTTCTGTTGACTTCCTCAACTCCTACGATCATATTTCTTTAAAGTACTATTAAATCAACATGAACAAGCCTTCAGAGAGAGATATATAAACATGTGAGGATGTGCAGAAGTAACCGACAAGGACTATTATAGCAATAAGACAGGGCAAAGTGCAAACAGAATTATATGGGGAAAAATATTAGAGTGATACGTTGGATAAGCACTGGACTTGAGTGGGAGATGGATAAAGCAGATACACTGGACACATTCGTCTTTAGATTTGACACCTGTACTCTTTAACCCTAACCCCAGTTCAACTCCAACACACCAGATGGATCCAAACAGCTGTGTTCCCCTGCTCCCTGCCCTCTCTTCCTCTATCGCTGGTTCACGGGTGCCTGGTTCTACCTGGATGAAACTGATGGGAATAATGTGATCGACTTCATATATGGATTTAAATTCATTCAACCCCAGCAGATGCGGCTGCGGTACCAGCTCTGGAGTTGTGTCTCACCTGCTTATACTAAATAATGATCATATGATCATTTTAGTGTGAATAGTATGCACATCCGATATGTGAAAGTATGTGCCCACAGTCACAACACAGTGAACACCCACAATTATTTGCATGTTGTCACCCCAACTCATGAGACAGAGTTGGGGTGATTTGTTATGTAAGTGAGTTAGTTCCCTGGTTCCTTTTTTTGCTTCAGGTATTTTGGTGATTAGATAGTTGCATGTGTATCTGTTAATGGTTTAAGTATAAATATCGTTAGGTGCTTTTCCACATCTTTGCAACATCTGAAAGTCCAGGCATTACAGCATAAAAAGAAAGATCGTTATAACACCAATGTCATGAAACCAGACCTGATATGGAAAGGATTGAGGCACACCGCAGTGGATGCCTGAGAAGACTGCCTAGCACCCTCTCTCACTCTCTCTCTCAGCGCTGTCCATGGTTCAACAGCTTAGCAATACTCACAAGTATCTTGGCCAAAAATTTGACGTTGCCTGTGGGAGGGAACATCAGACATATCTTTTGTGACACAAAAGCTGCAAATGGGTTCCCTTAAATATTGGTAGGGATAGTTCTTTCCTCCCAAAATGTTAGAAGGGACGTGTCCCAACCGTCCACATGCAAACTTATGTCCATGCATTTAGGTGTCATTAACAACAATCATAATGTAACACTGTGTGCAGGTGGCTCACTGGAATGGCTTACTGTGACCCTTAAATGGAACTAAGCCATTGTTAATGTTATTAATCGCACCTGTGCTTTTACAGCTATGACAGGTCAATTATCTTCTCTAAAAGAGGTTTATCCTGTTTGCAGTTTTACTTGACCCTGTAACCACAATGGAGTTAGATGGATTTATTTCTTTAAAGTGTTGGTATAATGCTCTTTTTCAGGTTCAAAGTCCTATTTAGGGGTTGATCCAGAACAGGTTTACATGGTTTCATTTTCAAAAAACACCATATTTTTTTCATACTGCACATTGCTGCAGCTCCTCTTGTAACCCTGTTTTGAAGACTTCGTTTAGTTATGGAGTGATACATCTTGTCTCTAAATGATCTTTGTTGGGAGTTGCACATGCACAATTCCTAGCCAAGGACTACTAGCCAATCAGAAGCAGAGAAGGGTGGATTGGCAAAAAGCCGGTAAAAGTCAAGCAGAAGCATAAAAGTGTGGGTCAGTGAAAAGCAAACGCGGCTTTGTTTCAGGTGTATATGTCGCTGACCAGCTTGGCATGCTCTCACGCCAGTGGAAAACACTGAGCTGCAGCACACACCTCTCCTCTCCCTTCCAAACACTAGCTTCCCTCCAGGCAGTCAATGGACATAAAGTTGTTACTGTGATCTGGAGACAGAGCTCGGTTAAAATTTTATGGATGAAATTTGTTATATTATAAATGACATTTGTTACAGATTAATAACTCACCACTCTGCCAACTTTTGCTCCAGTCCATGTTACTAAGCTCGAAAGGGGAACATTCAGCTGAACTAAAACTGTGTTTAACGACTTCTCACGACCCCTTACTCTGCTTCTGATTGGCTAGTAGTCCTTAACTAGGAACTGTGCATGTGCAGCTCCCAAAAAAAGATCTTTTAGAAGTGACATGCATCACTCCATAGCTAAAATGAAGCATTCAACACACAGAGTGAAAAGAGGAGCTGCAGCAAAGTGCAGTATGACAAAAAATATGGTGTTATTTGAAAATTAAACCATATAACCCTGTTCTGGTACAACCCCTAAATTAAATTATGAACCTGAAAATGAGCATAATATGACCACTTTAAGTTGATGTGGTGAACTTGTTAGCAACCAGTTGCTTATTAACACATCAAACAGATACGGAGTAACATTAACATTAATTTGGTGTCATGTTTCTGGCCCAGTGTAAGTATAAAAGTCGTTCTCCTTTTAGCTCAGTTTCTCCACCAACTCCTGAGGGGAAATAACTGGCCCTTTGGCTGCAAAATGCTCCACTAGTCTCTAACATTGTCCGTCTTTGGCTTTGTGCTCGGCTGGTAGCATACAGTGGGTTTATCAGAGCTCAATTATTGCAGCTTTAAATGTGTTGAATGAAATTTAATGTGCCAACATTAGATTTTTGACCACACCTCTGTTCCTGCTGCTAGCTTGCTGTTTAAACCCCTGCAGTAATTGTTTGTTGCTGTTTGAATGTGCAAGACATCAAGTCAGCAGACACTCTTTTTAGCCTTGCTTTGTGACCCATACTAAGGGTTTGCCGGTATGAATGGTATTTTGTGAATTTATTTGTTTTCAAGATTATCCTCGACCAAGTGCTACTTGCACAATTTTTAAAAAGAAAATGTACATACATAAAACAACATTTTTCTTTGATTCAACTGTTTTTGTTCACTCCCCTTGCAACTTGCATTCTGCTAAATGTTTTATTACAATAGTATAAACATTCAGTTAATTAAACAAGAAGCAGTTTAGGTAGATCAAAGAAACCTTTCAACATTTTATTTTACCTTAAACCACAAGGCCTTGTCTTTCGGGCCTCCTCTCTGCCTTCCCCTTATCCTGACAATTATTGTGTAGCTAACGCTAAACACTCCAAATTAAAGTTTGCCTGGCAAGGATTGCACATTCATCAACGAAGCTTCTGAAACGTGCTGCGCTTTCAAGAGTGAATAATGCCAAAGCAATGATGCTGTAAGTGGATTTTCTGCCTGCTCCCCTGCATGGTACTCACACATCAGAGAACCCATTTGAAGTGTTTAGTCTTGGAAACATTAATCCCTGTAATTTCAGGTCTGGTGTGCCTTCTTTGTCAGGTACATTAGGGCTGAATTGGAGAACCAGTAAAACAGTGAGGAAGCCGCGGTGTTGTCCGGCAGTAATTAGAATGCCATGTGTTCATCCTTACGAGGTGAAACGGCACTTGTTAAATGAGACCTGTCACACTTTAATTGTCTCCACTGAGAAAAAGTAGGGAAGAGTGGCAGAGACAGAGAGATGGGAAGGCGAGAGAAAAGAAGAGACAGAGGAGGGATTTGTGTTATCATCACAAATATGGTTAGTTATACAGTAGTAGTGAGGAGGAGGCTGGGGAAGATATCTGAAATGCATCATTGTGTGAGTCCCTTGGATCATGCCTCTGTTTATTTGTGTAATTACCTCTGCCAGGGACATTGTGTTGGTTCAATTAGTTTTTTGTCTGTTTGTTTGTTTGATAGTTAGTCAAACACTACTTAACAGATTTTAATTGAATTAGGTGGAAAGTTAGGCCCTGAGCCAATACAGGAACAGGTCACTTGTTGTTGGTCTGGATCCATCTCCCAGATTTTCAAAAAGAGAAATTGTCATTTTTCCCCCCAACATTTTGCATGTTCTTGTTTGCTTCTGCATGACTTGAATTAAAATACTTTTTTGCAGAATTGTCACTATGTTTATTTGTTCCAGATCCAGATACATAAATTTGACAAGCACAAGCAAATTGAAACAAGCAATCTCTCAGTGTGGCCTCTAGTTTCACGGTGGTATGGGCTGGCAGTATGACCAGCAGCAGTAGCTTGGTGAGGCTAACTAAAAATGAAAAAGGTGCGTAGGTCATATCGCTACCAGCCATCTCTATTGTTGAAGAACTATGATAGTACAGAACTTTATCTGCATATTTTCAGTTCACCACTGGGATCAATCAGCCTCCAGACAAACAGTTTATCTGCAGCTCCTTACAGAAATCTGACTGCGTACGTGTATTTATATGAGGTTGCTATTTAGGCTTGGATGATCTTCATATATTCTAATCATGGCTACTTGATATCACTGATTGGCGATCTGTTCGCCAGGGGGCAGTGTTAAGTTGCAGTATGTCAACTTAACTTACAGGAGAACTCCGTGCAATTTTTAAGTTAATCTTGATCGTTATACCTTTGTGAGTACTGCGTTTAGCAACTTAGCCATTGTTTAAATTCACCTAAATAGTGTTTTAGACGGCTAGCTGTAGCTAGCTGAAGTCCCGTGGGAACTCCGTTCGTTGTTGCCGGAAAAAGGTAAATAGCATCGGAGTTGCTCACAAGTGAGGAAGAAATGGTTCGCGTTTGTGCCGTCCCGAATTGTGGCAACAGAATGCGAAAATACAAGAACTTAGATGTGTGCCCAAATGGAAGGATAAATAAAGTTTACATTACCTCAGCTCTGCATTTTTTCTCAACCGGCCCCGCTGTGTTGTGTCTGTGTAACGTTAGTCATCCTTGTCAAAGTGTTCGCTGCAAATGCGGTAATCTGTAGCGCGTAGTACTTGTAAGAGAGTTTGCACATCAAGTTGAAGTAACTAGCCACAACTGCAGAATCTCGAGGCCGTGGAAAGGAAGACGATGAAAATTTAAGTTCTTGTATATTCGCATTCTGTTGCTACAATTCAGAACGGCACAAACGCGAACCATTTCTTCTTCACCTGTGAGCTCCGATCAACACTCTTCACACATTACGCTCTTCTCACCTGCACACTGCTATAAGATTAACTTAAAAATTGCCCGGAGTTCTCCTTTAAGTAAAATACCAGCATAGAAGAAATAGGCTTATTAGCTTTAAGAGAAACCTCCAGAAACCTCTGTAAATGAATAGTACAGTGTTTCCCACAGAACCCAGTAACTGTGGCACCGCGCTTGCAGTCGATAGCCGCTATGTACAGCGTGCTAACCTCAACAACCCAGCTTTATTCAAACGTTAACATAACTATCCTTATTAGCTTATGTAGGCTCCTTACATGCTTATAACGTTTTTTGCGGGTGGGTCTCCGACACTTACAGCATTGTGTTAAGAAAACAGACTAACTTCTCAGCGTTAACTTGAATGCATTAGTTCTTCTATAACGTTATACACACGGCTCCGTTTCAATGTGTTTGTGAAAGAAAGAGGGAGAAAGAGCAAGCAAGCGAAGGTGCTGAGTGAATCAATGCAGCTCCACAATGAATTATGATTTTACTCATATTAAATAGTATAGCAGGGGTTGTCCAATGAGTCTGGCATCAGACCAAAAATTTTGAAGTCATTAGATGGTCAGCCAGAACATAGTCTATTTATCATTTATAATCTGCCATAGCCTAATGCGTGCCTGATTAGCTCAGTCAGTATTGCCTCCTGTTGAATGATTGTGTTCAATCCTAATTTGCAGCTAGTATTATTTTTCTCCCTTTTCAACAAATTGATCATGAAGAGATCATTTTACATGTCCCGGCGATTGGTCCACATCAACCTATGGATGCTTATTTTCATTTCCCCAGTAGGCCTTTCTCTAGGCAGAGGAAATTCCTGTGTTTCTCATTCAGGGGAATCCAATCTCACATTTTCTGACGGCTTTTTCAGAGGTGTCGAGCAAGCCAGAGACTCTTTTAAATTTCCTTCAGGACTTTTCAAAGTGAAAGCTCTCAATTAAACACGACATAAAGTACTGCAGCAAAGATATTCTTGCACTTTTATTTTGTAGGCACACACACTTAAGAGGAAGGGATTATGTAAGTAAATTTTACTGTCATGACTGAGATCTGTTTTAGCAACAGCCACTATAAAGTAGTTTTTTCCCCCTGCTATTAAAGTAATCTGGCCACAGTCCAGATATTATTGCTGGCAGGCCAATTGCCGACCACTGGTATATTGTGTGTCGGTCAGCTTTGATATTGTGGCATGTCTTGTCGCCACAAATAAATCAGTGAAAGGGAAAGACTGCAGTGTGGGGCAGATTCTATAGACTGTTTTATGTCATCTTAGTTTTGATATTGAGTTAGTTAAAATGGCCTTAATATTGCCCCATGAAAAACCAATCGCTGATCATCCCTTCACTCATTGATAGGTGATCAAATCGCACAAGCCTAGTGCGATTGCATACAAAGTTAATTAGAAGTTGCAAATTCAACCAGCACAGCATGAATTGATCGCAGGAGGCATTTGCATGACAGAAAATGTTTCAACTTAAATTAAACATTTGCACGTACCCCCAGGGTCTGCTTCACAAGTGAGAGAAAAAAGGAGAGACTGAATAAAATGAATGAATGTGTGTTTGTTGCTTGTTATCTTCCAGCTAAGTCTGTACAGTCAAGAACCAAGAATTCAAATTCAAATTCAAATTTATTTATATAGCGCCAAATCACAACAACAGTTATCTCACAGCGCTTTTCATAAAGAGCAGGTCTAGACCACACTCTGAAGTTATTTACAGAAGCCCAACAATTCCCACCAAGAGCAGCACTAGGCGATACAGGCAAGGAAAAACTTCCTTTTAAGAGGCAGAAACCTCGAGCAGAACCATGGCTCAGGGTGGGCGGCCATCTGCCTCGACTGAAGAACTGGACTAACACCATCTTGAAAGGGTTTGGTCTATGTAAATGTAATTATTTCTAATTTATTTAATTGAACTCCCCCTTGTGCCCTGCCTGCAAACTTTGAGAATAGTGATGTGCCATACATAAAATCCATCAACATAAAACTCTAAAATCTGTGTATTGTTCATTCTTTCATTATTAAGTTTCAAAACAGAATCAGAAAAACAACAAAAAAACAAGTACTTTTCAGACTAACTGGTTGTCGTTTGCCTGTGCGTGTCATGTGCAGCATGTTGCATCTCATAATTACTGCAGTAATGTGATTGTATAAGTGAGCACTACATTATAGCCACCGATGATAAAAGAATGGAAAGAAAATATGGGGTACTTTTGCAGAGATTGCATCAAGAAGCAAGAGGCAAGAAGCTTAAGAGTCACTTAAACAATTACTTTTTCCAGTCACATATAAGTGTGTCGGCATCCAGGTAACATTTTGTTTTGGGGCCGATCTAACCACTGGTTACCTGAACAACATTAAAAAATACCCGAACATGTTTATTAAAGTTTTTTTTCTTCACAAATTTTTCTCAGAATACAAGTGGTACGGTAATTCTCCCACAACACAGTAGGCTATCAAAGTTCTGTGTATGTTGTAGAAATAAGATATGGGGAACTACTCAGACCTCTTTATTAGCCATTAAGTGCTGTCAGTCTTTGACAGTCAGTCCTGAACATTTCTAATCAATCCGTGTATCATTCGTTCATTTACCATTTGCTAATAACTATCTAACTAATAACTGTTTATTTTTGCAACTATCAATGATAAACTTAGATCCTTAAGAAATTTTTAAAAACCAGAAGCAAGCTCTTAAGCGTTTCTGTCCCAGCCCATTTCTGTCCCAGTACACATGGTACTGGGTACCTAAAATACTAATTAAAAACCCACTTAGTTGATGTTCAAGCTTATCTTAATTGCATTAAAGCAGGCACCACCTTCATCCAAGTGTATTTGCTGCATGTGTATCAAGTGCAACACACAAAGCAACTTCCTGGTTAAAAATTGGACACATTAAATGTTAAATGTTTCCAATTTTCACGTATGGTTTTAGTACATGAAAACAAAATGAAAAATATATATTTTTGGCTTTTTCCGATTCACTTCTGAAAGAGAATAATCATTGATTTTCCAAATAGTTGTATGTCTAGTTTAACTTCAACCTTTATTTCTAAAAATATTTTTTGGGTAATTTTTTGCCTTTATTTTGAGCTAACCTTTTTTCACCAAAATATAATGGAGTTATATTAACCAGTTAGGAATGAGGACCCCCTGATTTATTTTGGGTATGTTATTTTAGGCGTTTTTCCTAAAAATAGGTGCTAGGGGCCAGGTGGTTAATTCAGTTTTCTTTTCATTTACAGACAACCTGAATTTTGTACACCGTTTATATACACAAGACAATGTTTACCATGCAAGTTCTTAGCTAACATCGTCAGCATACAAAATCATACTTACATATATTACTTTTTGTTCCTTAACATTGTAAGTTACTGAAACCATTTTGTTCATCACCCAGGAGATTAAGTAGCACCAATGGGATATCACTCTGGGCTTTGTGGATTGGACATAAAAGACAAACAGCAGGTATTTTCAAAATATCTTCTGAACAAATATCAAAAAAACAATAAGAATAATAATACAGAAGAACGTAGCAACTTAGAGATATTAACACTTTATTAGGCAGATTTTTTATTAGGCAAATTTTCCTAATTTTTCCCTAATTAATAGCTATACGAACCTCCTCCACACTCAACTCCGAGTTTAGGACCTGCATGGTCATTGAGGGAACCAGTTCCATTAAAGGTCCCGTACTGTGGAAAGTGTCTTTTTTATCATAAAGCAGGTCTAGGTGCTGTAAAAATACTGTGGAAGTATCAAAAAGCTCAATCCATGGAGAAATGCACACAACACATATTCATAAACTGTGCCTTTACAAGCCATCAGGACATCTGTAAGGTTGTGATGTCACAACCATACAGCCACTCCCCACCAACATCTTGAGAACTACCTTTGCAGAGGTAATTATTACAATGTCTACATCCTTCCATCATCCTCCCATGAAGAAGTGAAGGCCGGTGGGTTCACATTTTTTTGTTGGAAATGTAACGGAAATGTCCCCACAACAAAGATGTGGGTTTATTTTACCAGTAAGGTTCAAGCTCATGGATGGTTTAAAAAAAACAGTCTGTACCTGACTTCAAAATTTTATTTAGTTTTTTTCTGTTTATTTTTTAGGTTAGCCTGTTGAACTTGCTTTTACATTGTTGCTGGTATCTATTGCACTCCCACTGTCCCACATGTGAAGGACAGTCAGGAGAAACTGAATGTTAAGCCTCAATTGAAGCTACCTAACTAATGAGAGTAGTAGGTTGGATGTTGGTAACTGCTTCATTTTGCTTTTTGTGGAACTTACTACTATACCTACTACTATACTACATAACTATCTCAAACATGCCAGTTTGTGTGTGTGTGTGTGTGTGTGTGTGTGTGTGTGTGTGTGTGTGTGTGTGTGTGTGTGTGTGTGTGTGTGTGTGTGTGTTGCTGCTGCCACATTTTGGAAATTTACTTGATGGACATGCCCAGAAGGTTACAATATAGCTACATGTGAAAAAGAAATGGTCAAACTGCAGGAATCCATTTGCTTGGCAATGTGGTGTAATTTTGATTAGCACCCAGCAGCTAGATTGCTCATAGCATAAGTTGTAGTGGCCTGCTGGGCTGTGTGTGTGAAGTCAAGCTGAGACTAATAAGACCATTCTGATTCACAGGTACACTTAGTGTTACTGCAATAGTCCTTGTGCCTGGTAATTTGTCCCTGGTCCGGACAAAGCATTTGTTGGGGGCTCTGGGTTTATAGAGACCTTTATTCTGGGATTCTTGTAGTACAGAATATCACAAAATGAGACATTAAAATACATTTTCAAAACTAGAAATCAAATCTATCTTGTTCTCTTCAAGTAAAGTAATCCCCTCATCTTAGCGCTTGGTTACAATAAAGGTCCAAGGCCTCAGCCATGGACGTTACGTACGCCTATTTAAGAGGGACTAAAACTATGTACCTAAGCCCCCCTCAAATAATAATAAGCAGAATGATAATTTGATTCAAATTTATTTCTTTTTTATTTACAATGTAGACACGTTCTCAGCAAAGAAAAGCAAGAATATTGATAAATATGAATAACAGAAACATAATTTGTATTTATTGGCTTGAAATAATCATTCTGTTTTTTACCTCTGCTTTACAATTTAAATCCTTACTGTGGTCAGGCACTAGGACCACACACACTCTCACACACACACACACACACACACACACACACACACACACACACACACACACACCTACACACACAGATGAATGGTGAAGGATGATTGATTCAACGTAATAAATAAGAGTGAAATTGCACGTTGTTGATGACTGTTACTTGCTTAACTTTACCGTTGTTTACTTGAGGTCAAAGAAAAGGGATATTTTAGTTGGCTATGGAATACACTAATCTTGGTAGTGCCAAAACAAATTCCTTGTAACTTTATGTGTAAAAACAACTTGGTAGTAAATATGTTTAAATGTTTCTATTTCTGCTCTGTGAATGAACAGAAATGCTGAGGTCATTAGTGGTCTACAGGTGTAAGGAAATGTGGGGTGCTTTGTTGAAATACGTTGGCAGGTCTGGTCACCAAGTCATAGCCGATCCTAAATTATTTCATCATATTTATCATCTATGCTATATTCTGACCGATGTAAAGTTCTGGATTCATTGGCGATAATACATTAAATAAATATTTAGATGTTTCCTAAATGTAGGATAGGCTATACATGAGCATATGCCGATTGATATACAGACATGAAAATATAATAAAATGAAAGCAATCATACAAACATAGACAGTTCTTGAAGTGGAAAAAAAATAGGTGCCAGTTGACCTGTTTCCAGCGTCCCCAATGTAAATGACACCTATCAATACTTTTAAATGGCCCGCCCAATCCAGGCTCTGATAGGTCAGTTCACTACAAGTGACATTGACGAGCTATATTCAGCACATGGCTGCTTGAGAGGCACCCAAGCTTCTCTTCCCCTCTTCTCTCTCCGCCGACAGAGTTTAGCAGGCAGACGAGAATGGGAACCTAGCAGTTAGAGAACCTGATATGGAGAGGGCAGAGGAGAGTACTGGCAGCTTAGGAGAAGCCCCGGTATGCCAGTTGAACAGTGGAGAAATGGAAGAAGAGAATCTGTTTGTCGCTTTTTACTTGTTAACATCTTAGCGTCGTCACTGGTTGTTGAGTAGTTCTAATGCAGTAATAAATGATGCGAGTGCAAAGATTTTGCATGCGCAAATTACACATACCCTGGGGGTAAGCCCTCCCTGTCTTTCAATCCTAGTGACATCCCTGGCCTCAGCGTTTGGCCTCCTGTAAAAATCCCCACTTGAAGGTCCACTGACTTCCTGGCCCTGGCTGTCTGTGTCAACAGCAGGATTATCCTCAGACTAGATGATTAAGTAGGATTAGGATTGGTATAAGGATATAATGTTAGTATACTAATAAAATAAAACACTATCACTAAAATAATTTCAGTGGCTTTTGTTTCATTAACCCAGAAACAGATCTGACTTGTGGTTAGTCTCTAAGCTAATCAAAAAAACATTAACGGTAAGCCAATATATTAATGTCTCACTGAGCTGTGTAACTTAGCTATCTAATTTGCGACCAATACAACAGTAGAAGTAGCAGCAGCAAGAAAAGAACCTTTGCATTTTTTATCCATGATTTTTGAAGCTCAAATTACAGGACTAGGGTTCATGTCTGCGCTTCATTATGTAGTGATGTAAAGTGTGCGATTGATTGACATAACCAGTCATATTAAAATGGCCTTGTCCCACCTTTGATCAAGGCCAGTTGATCAAGGGGTATACCAATCGATTTTCAGCTGCAGCACACTGGCATAACTTCCAGTACTCCCAATGGCTAGTCTGCTATGGCTTTGTGCTAAGCTAACTGACTGCTGGCTGTAGTTTAATATTTACCATAGACATGAGGGTGATATTGATGTGTCAATCTTGCCTGGCAAGAAAGCTAATACACATGTCTGTGTATATATTGTAATATAAATTATTCATTTATTTATTTATTTTAAAACATTCCTAGTTTCTGTCATCAGGATGATATTTTGACCTTGTGATCTTCTTAACATCTATCTTAATCAATTTATCATACAACATATAGAGAACACAAGCTGCCTGGGTGCCATTAGTGCCACTTTACCACCCTGATGCTAGCCATTGTCTCATAAAATATAAATGATTGTAAAGGGTTTTTTGGGACACCTTTATAAGTCAAATCAAAAAATGCTTTTTGTTGTTTATCATCAAATTCTGACCTTTACCATTAAAGAATTAGATAACTGAAATATTTTCTGTCATCCCTTTTTAAATACTTAAATATTTTCTGGTACAAACATGACATGTTGTCATTGTTTGACCAGGAAACTTTACCAAAAAATAAAAGTATAGTATGTCATCAATAGCTTGCAAATCGTTTAGAGGGAGTATACAATTGCACTCCGTAGGACTAGAATTGTCTCCTAGTCTTGTTTCAACATAGATTAACGAGTCCTCCAAAGACTCACCAAAAAAAGCCCTGTTTTCTAACACAACCCAAGGATCCTTGTGCAGGCCACAGATAAGAATCGAGACACTAATAAAGAGAGGGTTAAGGTATGCAGAGTGAAAGATTGCAATGGGGCAACTTGACAGTGTGCATGTCTTCATTCAAGTTTAAAAAATGGAACCCATCCTTGCCACCTGGGTGTACCTTGAGCTGTCCGAAAGAAGTGATTACCTGCTCAGAGTGTGCCGCAGAGGCCTTGGGGGATTTGATCATCAATTATACAGAAAATAGCAAGGTCCTATTCATCAAAACATAATAGTTCTTTTGCTGAATTTCACAGAAAAACAGACTAATACATGTGACCAACGAATCTGTTACAGCACTGCATTCCTCACTGACCACCTCAGCTAACACTGAAGAGACAGCACAGTAATTGCTAAAAAATCTCAACTAGTGGTTGACAGGTGGCCCTGTCATCAAACTGAGCATAAGAAGATCAGCTATACTGACTAATGCATTGATGGGTCAAAAGTCCCAAGTGGTAACAACAGAATATGTACAATATCTCGACAATGTAATGAATGAATTTTACTGTTTCACCGGTCACTACTGTTGCCTAGGAAAAAGCTCTTTCCACATAAGTGCTGGATATGGGGAGAGTGAGGAATAAAATCACATGGCTAAATCATGGTTTTCTCAGGCATCAGTTAAATCTTAAATGTCCTGGGGCCTCATTTCTTACTATTGTGTCTGCGGAAAACGGGGCCTGAAATAGGCGCATGCCACTTACCACGCAAAAAGGGATCAAATCTTTGGGAGAATATGTACACCTGTACTGAAACTCTGACCCATGCGTGCAAAACTTTTGGAGATAGGAAATTCGCCATGCACACGGTGAGGTTTGCAGAAATGGAATGTGATAGGTATCATGATACATAATGATGTCTCACACATATTTATTTCACTTCATATCACACGTTACGTATAGATCCACTTTATAATAAACATTCAAACCAGCATGTTATTTATGTTATTTACGTATGCTAGTGAAGCCATTTAAGCCTGATGCATAATTGCTCTCCGTTAGGCTACCCCTTCAGACGCTTGCTCGTCACTCCGTTTCCAAACCTGCAGAGTGCAGAGATAATGTACTACAATGATGCCCATGCTCGTGCGGGCTCACTTGTTGAGCGTGCCATCAGCCTCTTCACATGCTGATGGTGGTCTTTAGATTCTTCAGGAAGCCATCAGGATGTGTTGTGTTTTGCACAATATAGCACAGAGGATTGGCCTTAGGGCCCTTCACATGGGAAGCGATTTGCGCTGCGCTCACCGCTGGGTTCACCGCAAAAGTTCAAGTAATTTGAAGTTTGATCGCGGCGTGCGCCTGAGCTCGCCAAGCCATTGAAAATAATGGGTTTCATAGTGCAGCAGTACAGTAGTTGTGATCTCTCTGAAAGGCCTATTACTCTCCCTCGTTACCACCCTTCCCCCCAGTATGAGGACCCTGAACCCAACAGGAGGGCTGTCACCTGGGAACAAGGATCCTTGACGATATAATGTGTAATTTGTAAAATGAAAGCAATGCAAAGGTTTTTGCTGTTGAACTTTCATGCATAATGAGTCTTAGTTTGTTTCAGTTTGACTGCAATATTAATTGCACTGATAGTGTCTTTGTGTCTGTAAGAAACCAAACCCAAAAGTGGCTCATCTTAGCCATATTGTTTTCTGTCTTATGGCTTCAGCTGTAAAATCTTGCGAGATGTGTGCATAATTAAAGTGAGCTGTCAACGTATCTCTCTTGCTCTTGTTTAGGCTTCTCAAGAGGCCCAAAGAGTGTCCCAGTGCTCTTGATGGGCAATCCTGCTATGGTTTCTGTGGTCTTCGTGCTTCAGCTAAGTTATCAAACTTGTCATCAGAAGTTCACTCAGTCACAGCTTTGCAGTATTGCAGCACTGGCACATCGGGATGAGTTTGATTAAAGCTCCTGGTTGGCTGATGCTAGATACTACCATCATAAAGAGCTGGTTTTTCAGCGGTTCATACCAGCCTCTAAATCAAATCCACCAGATGTTGTACACGTTGTTTCACTTGATATTGCCCAATTACAATTCAGAACCCCAACAAAAGACACTGGTGTCTAAAAAATGTATTGGCTGAAAAGAGGCAGAGGAGAAAATGGCTTGGGCAGTGTGGCCGCGGGATAAGTAATTTTCTGTGGGGCAAACTGAGGGGGCACAGCAGCTGTAGCCTCTGTAAAATTCCTACCCCAGATCCTACACACTGTTTTATAAATGAGTTTCCTGGTTACTGGAGAACCATGCTGATGCCTATGTTAAGAATATCCGTATACATCTCACTCAGAGGCCAAGCTCTGCAGAAGTGTTGGACTATAACTGCAGTGCAACTTCTTAATCAAGGATTTTGTTGATGTAATTTGTTGTCACTTACCAACAGGTGTTGCCCTAATTATTTATAATAGTAACAGCATGATAATTGCTTTGGCTCTCGGATAAGCCTGTGAACCACTTGTCTGAAATAAAGTTGTGGTTGCCAGGGATATGCTGCATTGCCCTGTGAGTTATAGACAAACAGGTTTCTTGAGGATGGTTAAGGTTTGGTCAATTATAGGCACGTTAAGGTTTGAGGGAAAATTGTGGTCATGGTTAAGGTTTCTAAATAGTCGTTGACACGGTTGAAAGAAACCAGTGCTTACCATTAGTACAAGACAGGCTGCGACTCATGGTTTCTCTTGGCAAAGTCACCTGCTTTGTTGACCGGACCATCCAGCATGAACTCCTCCCAAAATGTTTTTTCATGCTATATCAATGTTATGTTATGACTACCTTTGTTACTTTTACACCACTGAAATTACTGAGATCGGACACAGTGGCATTAGGGCTGATGCGATGGGCGATCGCATTTTATTGAGGGGTAGGGATTCACAAAAGGGTTTATGCTTTTTATAGTGCTTTTAATTCAGTTGCAAATCTGAATTGTTTATAGTTGCACCTGTCTGGCTCTTTAACTGTACCTTGGTCTTTGGTCAAGCACTGCAAAAGGATGTGTTTTCTAGTCAAAGATGGTCTTATAAGGCACGGAAGTCAGCACTAATGTATGCATTAAAATTTGTGAAGACCTTGAAGTAATTTCCTATGACGTGTATCATATATGAATTGCAATCCATAATTTGCTAACCACCATCTACCACCTGACTCACTTCATGGCCTATCAGTATCCCACCAAACCTGTGCTAGGTAGTGCTACCCACTGTACACATGCATACACATGCACAGCAAACACTGCTGCTAACAGGTCAGGTGACTGGGTCTAGACCTCTTAACTAAACTATGAATGCATTTCCTGTTGTCGCTGTTGCAGGGTTATTATCATATATTATGAAACAAGTATGCAGGGTGGGTATGAGGGTGCTCCACTAAGGGAAATAGGAGGCCCCTGTAGGCAGAGCATGGGAGGGCCATTGGTTCCTTGTGAAAATGCTGCAGACCTGTAGAGAACCCTGCTAATGGAGATTATCTAATCAAGCCACTGGCAGAAATAACACACAATGCACAGAAATGTCTTTTTGATCAGGATGGTTCCTTAATGAAAAAAGTCACCTGGAAGAATCTCAATGGCAACCCAGACAAGAAGTTTTAGTGTTTCTGTTCCAATGTCCTTTAGTCTACTAAATATGACATTACTCCTTCATTGCTTAGGTCCGTGTTTGCATTTTACCCAAAAAGTAAACCCCAATTTTCTTTCTTTTTTACTTTAAAGGTTCAGTGTGTAAGTTTTAGCGCAACCAGTGGTTCACGGTGCATTTTACGTGCTCCTGGGATGAGCCCATGTCCCGCGTTGTGAAGTCGTCTTCCGACTTGAACAGTGTGTATTCATGTGCTCTTAAGTCAGAATGTGGAATCAACATGGATGCTACAGCAAACACACACCTAGTTCACCCTATATGTACAGCAAATTAACCATTATAGCCTTTTACAATAAAGATTTAAGGAGGGAGAAAAAGATTCTGATTATTCCAACACTACATTAATGTACCATCAGTTACCGCCCCCCACCCTTTCCAAACGCACAGAAGAAGCTACGGTGGCCAACACGCTCTGTCGGCTCTTGCGCTAAATAATGCGGGTGGGCCTCCATTTGTTCAAATCTCTTGAACAAAGATTTTAGGTTATATTGCGTCCATAACATATCTTCTTTCAGACTAGTCCAAAATAAACAATTATTATTTATTTTACAATTACAATTTATTTTAGAATAGTTTGCCTGTGTTTGCCTGTAGATATCTCCTAAAAATTAGCATTCCAATGCAACATCTGCTACCATTATCGTTGTCTGCACCATCATCAGTATCTTATTGACGTGCTATTCAGTTATCAGTTTTGATATGTTTTAGATGTTTTATGTTGTTGTTAAGAATTTGATTAGAAATTGTGTCTGTAAATATTGATTTTCAGTAAAAATGTATGGCATTTTATAATAACTTAAAAGGCTGTTTCTTTTTAATTGAGTTTTTCCTCATACTCTGAGCATGAATTCTACACTTCAGAAGCACTTAAATACTCCAAACCTTCCAGCTTTATTACTGACTGTATTGTGAAGGTTTCCACAGAGGGGATGGTTCATTTATCATTCATAGCCTCAACTATATACCATTTCATTTCCATAAACATAGCGAAAATACATTTTTTATGCTAGTTGACAGTATTTTCTAATTTATGGAGTAATTAAAAGATATATCCAAAATTGGACCAAAATAATGGACCAACTGATTGACCAACTGCCATCCCTAGAACCAAGCCTCTTGCATAACTAAAACTAGATAAACCCAGTGTAAAAGGGCTTAATGTTCTCTAGTGTTTTGATTAGGGTGAGTTTTATCCAACATGCATTCAAGACAAGAAATGTTTCTTAGTGTGCAAGAAAATTAAATAATCAGATTCTAATTCTTTGTATTCTACTCCCCCCATCTATTATTTTTGTGTAATCAGCCGAGAGCTACCATATCTAATTCACCATGTAACTATCTGTGCAGACAAGCAATTCAGCTTAGGAACTGTGGTGGAGACATGACTGCAGTGGAAAGTGTGAGAAACAAATAGAAATGGAAAGGGAAACCATAGGTGACCTGGTGTATTTGAAAAGTGAATAAAAACACGTTAGTGTATGGTAGTAGCGGAAAGAAAAACAGCACAGCCTTTTTTGCCTGAAAAACTGTTGCGATTGGAAGCAAATTTAACAGAGCATGGGCTCTTGTGCGTAATCTCTCAACCACTGATCAGTTTGTATAAAAAGCTGTACAGGGACAAAACAGTTTAGTCAAGGCTGACAATTTCTATAGCCAAGTGGTATTCACAGCATCGCTCTACAAGGAAATTAACAACATTAAATTAAATGGTGCAATCAGTTCACAAATTTTTGTCATTGTTCACTTCTACCATGCATACTGTGCGTAGACATATGGATAATCATAAAACGAATACAAATCCAAATTTTCAGAAGAGAGCTATATGAATTACAGTGGTCAAAAGAACTGTTTGTTCAATATTATATCTAAAACAGGTTTGTAGCTTTTAAAGCAGCACAAATCGTCCATCCATCCATCGTCAACTGCTTATCCTGCGTACAGGGTCGCGGGGGGGCTGGAGCCTATCCCAGCTGACACTGGGCGAAAGGCAGGGTACACCCTGTCTTGAAGGGACCACAGAACACACCTCTATCACAGGGGAAAACTAGGCTACTGCAGCATTAGTTTTGATGATCATGTAGCCTACACAAACGCTATAAGCAGCAGCGATTATGCATGTTTACTTCATACAAGTGGATCACTGTCAAACATTTGTGAATCGATTCATAATCATCCAAGTCAACATTGCAATGGATCTAAAAATCAATTATTTTACACCCCACTTAATAAACTCCACCTGTTTTAAACTCCGGCATGACATCCAATCCTCGCCAGATCGTACATACACCTCAGTGGTAACCAGAGTCTCTGTGTCTGCTTCTGGATCCGCTAGCTTCCCCTAACAAATACATTTGTGGATAGTGAAATATTTGCACATCATAGTACACATTTGTGGATTGTTTTCTGTGTGTTACAAATATTAAATTCCAATGAAATCATCCATAGATGTGTGCTTATTTGTGGACACTAAAAGTTTCTTCTTTCGCCTAAGACTTTCCCACAGCTAAATCCATTTTCATGAAGTGTGTGTTGGGAATATGTATTGTGATGCAACAGCAGGCTGGAGAAAACAATACAGCCAATTGTCTCCTTCCTTCTCGCCCCATGTGAGTGCATTCATTCTTCAGCCCAGACTTATCACAGCTCTCCTTTGCCGGTTGCCCCTGGGCTTATGCTAGAGCCTATAGGCCCGCATCCTTAGCGCACCTGATTCCTCTTCTTGCCCCTGAAGACCAGAGTCCTCCATTTGTCATTGGTAAACATGCAGAAAAGCTGGTATGTGCTTCACATGACAAAGAGGGAGGGGGGACAAAGGAGAGAAACAAAGAGGACACAAATATCAGCATATTTTCCAGGGAAGTTGGGCTTTGTAGTCACATCTCTGCCAGTTTGCTAAAGCACAGAGTGTTGTATATTTTATTGTAAATCATACTATATTACAGTAAAAAAAGAAGTTCCTTCTGTTTGATTTATTGGATTCACATGGCTAAAAGAATAACCTATGATGTAGTGGGGAGAGGTGGAGTGATGTTTATGACACGATTTTACACAGTCATTATAAATCCATTGACCACCGTCGTGCTACATACCCCTCATGGAATCCCAGCCAATGCATTCTGAAAACAGTTTTTAAATACCCATGCTCAGTAGGGATGTTGATGAATGGCCTGTCTCATGCTTTGGGAAGGTGACAGGGAGAAGGCTGGGGAAGGGGGTGGGGATGTGGAAGCTAGGTGTGGAAGAGAAGGAGCGAGAACCTGATGAAATTACAAGATGGATTGATTGATCTCTGTGGATGCATGTTGCAATGGAGGGGGTGCAGTTAAAACTGATGCATCTAGATTAGTGTCAGAGGAGCTGCTGAAGGACAATGAAAGCTATCATCAGGAGACGTGACCTTCTCAGCATATGAAGCCCCCAGCGCACCAGCCTGCGCGTCATGGCAGTAAACCAAGAGCTAGAGGAAATGTTGTCACTGCCAAGAGAAAAAAAAGCACAATGTGAGGCAGGAATGAAATTGCAGATGTTTCAATTCATATTCATTAGCATGGCTTTCCATTATGGAGTGGAAATGAATGGTTACAAGACAACTGGTAATACAGTGAGTAAGCCGGTTGGTGTGGTACAGGCTATGCTGCATCATACACAAATCACACTTTCACACACAGAGTTGGGTTAAATGTTGTCCTGCTTTCCAGGAGGCATTACATATGCAGTCATGTTAGAATTTCCATTTGCTGGCACTGTGGATGATGAATGTTTGAAGAAGCTGAAATCACCCAGGACAAAAAGGAGAAACAATGTTAGAAACAGTTATACTACTGTGTTTTCAGCTGACAGGACTGTCGTGACTCAGGATGGCTGGCTGGCTCTGGCTACATTGTATGATGATAACAAAGTTAATGATCACATCTATCAGGAGAATTCAATGAAAAAAGACTCCTTACACTGATTATGACATGCATGTTTGTGGTTTCTGATGAGTTAAAGCCATGGGAGGTGACTAAACAGTGTTCAGATTCTACTTTGTCTCTACCTGCGATGTAGCCAGATAACAGGTTTGATTGTTCCATCCATCCATCTTCAACCGTTTATCTGTGGTCTGGTCAAGGGGGGCAGCAGCTCCAGCAGAGGACACCAAAGCTCCCTTTTTAAGCCACATCAACCTATCAGGCTGATAGTTGCATTCTTATAAATACGCAACAATAACAGAGAGGGAAGTTAAGCATACTTTAACTTTCCAAGAGACCCACTTTATTTTTCTAATTCAGAATGCTTAAGTCTCATATTAGGTTCAGATAAACTTTGGAATGTGAAATCTCATTAGCAAGGGATTTTTTTGGCCATATGGACACCTGAATATTGTTTGGCTGGAAAACTTTGAGAACCTACTCTTTAAAGTGGATGTCTGTGTTATACTTAGTCAAAGCATCTGCTACTAACAGTCCATAGCTGCAATGCTAACCCATGCATTTTATTTTTGAATATGCATCACAATGACACCCTTCAAGAGGCACTGATTTTTACAGTTCGTACATGTTTTTGGCCATTTCCCAGCCCCACCTATCACCCACAGGTTAAGTTTGTATGCTATTATTTCTGCAGTGGTGATTTACATTCAGCAGCACCATTCAGTGCCAGTGCAAGGAAATATGAGGCTCATATCATTTCCTAAAGTTATTCAAAAAGGGTTTTGATTGCCTAACATTACCAAAATAAGTTGTCATTTTTAAAAGTGACCAAATGAAAAGCCATGACAGTGAACATACAATTTGACTGTTCAATTTTGTACAGTACAAACATCAAACTAAGTGACATTACATTTACCTTACAACGGAATTGCTACAAATCAGATGCAAATTTATACAGTTTGGAAGAGATAAAATTGTGTGTCTTTTTGTATCAAACTGAAATGCATTTATATGGCTGTTTGTCATACTTTTTGAGACCTAGTCTAAAACCACATACTGAAATGATAATTTGCTGAGAAAGGTTACACATGAAAAGCAGTTGGATAGGGATTTATTGGTCTTAAGGAAAAGAGGACATTTTGGCAGGTTATGTGAGTGAAGTAACACTACAACACAAAACACATACTGCTACTGTATAACATAAGCATGTATTTTCAGAATTCTGTAACTTAAAGCCTACTTTTTATTCTCTTCCTCACAAAAGTGCTCCACTGTCCACATATCTTATGCATTTTGCTCTCTGTAAAAGCAAATACAGTATGCCTGTGAAAGAAATTTGCTAGACAATAAGGTGAGCATGATATTTAAATGCTATTTCCTTTGGAAGTTATAGATTTTTATGTACTTGTGTGTGCCCTGTTTCGAAGATATTAACGCTAAGCTCAGGCAATCTCTTCCTGATGGGTTGTAAATAAACGTGGATCAGAATTAATGCTTGATTATCAATAATGCCAGGAAATAAATAAAATGATAAACATTATATTCAGATATGCAGCAAAAACCATTCTGCAAGGCAGTTTTGCATTATGTCTCTCTTCAGTACATAGCATAATAATATTTTTTTGTCTTTTGTTGATTTTCTCATCATAAACCATGGCTAATGGCATTAACCTGGATTGAACAATATCTCCTCGGAGATTTAAGAGCATCACTGAAGGGCCCTGTAATAAATAATGTATATGCTACTGCATCCATTTACAGGATTTCCCTTCTACCATGCAGTCTGACATTCATTTTCTTATTTGAATCACCTATAAACAATTACAGAACCCTCCCAAGATGTAGGAAACTTTAGATCACCTATACATTTACAGAACATTCTTAAAATGAACTTTGATAATTCACAACCTTCATCACACCACAGCCAAGTACAACTTTCGTAGACATCAAATATGTATCCTGTTGTAACAGCTAGGACAACCCCTGGTAACTCCAAAAATGTAAAATTAATTGATGCGTTTGTTTGACTGCTGTGAAATGCTCTCAAGCCCTGTGGTTCTGTATGCTTAGCAGAGAATAGTAATTAGTGAGACTTGGGGACAATGTGCTGATTCAGTATTTTGTAAAAGGTTTCCATTGGCTCCGTGGCCACTCCTCTACTCTTCATTGTACCCCTGCTTCCAGTGGACTTGGATTTGAACAGCCAATTAGTTTCAGTGGAAGAGGTTGATGAAAACCACAAATACAGCATGACTAATTATGCGTTGTGGTATTATATTGTGCTACTGTATGAACTGCATTGATCTATAATCATGTTTGATAATTTGTTAAATATCCCTTTTGGTGAGTATTAGTAGTTATCCAATTTTAAATTCATGCGAGCAAGGGAATATTATCAAGAATCTCTTAGAAGTATGTCGCATTTGAATATCTTCCTTATGTGATCCTTTCATCCACTGAATCTCATCAACTCTAAAAGAAATACAAGCATTTGGACAACCCTTAGCTTACAATCAAAGCAGTCCTTCTGAGAAAACCCATATGACAAAAGATAAGGGCCTGCGGACTACCCAGCCTCCCTTTAATTCTCAGGGCTTACCTATCCGCTCTTTTTGAAGCATGATATTTGACGTACACCTGATAATCCTTCATTCAACAGTAGCCGGCGTTTTTTAAAGGTGCTCTCTCCGCCCTCCTCTCACTTGCCTTGAACATTTCTTTGCTCATTTTCGCTGATATCCCAGGGCTGATCTCTGCCACTGATAAAGCTTGATCTGCAATAATTATGTGGGGTGAGGGAATTGGATCTGTCTCTGGCTCTAAACTATGATTTCTACTTCGCCTTGTCCCCCATGTTGCGCCTTTTCTGGTGATGAGACTCATTACGATGCCTGATGCAGATCCCCTTTTGTTCTAAGCAGCACTGTAATCACCCAGAACGCTCTTACATTTAAACTTCTATTCATGTATCAGGGCTGCATTTCATTAGTGCTAACTAGTCAGAGGCTGTGGCTGTCACTGCCAAAAAGGGGCTCTTATGGCCAACAACTGAGGTAAGCAGAGACAGACCACATTTGTTTTGAGGGACACATGTATCAGTGTGTTTAAAGTGAAGGAAGTGCTTATTTTATTTTACTTCATTTAGCAGAGAGGCAGTCAGGCTGGATGGTGGATGTACATTATTAATGACTTTGAACACAGAAATTGGGTTTTGCTTCTTGATCCCGGGATGTGGTTAAGTTTAGACAGCAAAATAACTTTGGTTGAGATTAGGGAAAGATAATGTTTATTTAATAAATGGTAATAAAGGAAAATGATGAATGTAGTGCTTCAAATCAGTGTGGACTTTTTTTCCTAAAATAGTGGTTCACTTCTTACTGGGGTACACCGCCATGGCAATGGATGCTGAATGCCTACCCTGCTCTGGAGCAGGTTATGTTTGAAGCGGTGCTTTTGAGATGCTACAAAAGCACCGTATGTTGAACTTGCTTCATAGTACATGCCCCAGGAGGGCTTCTTTGTATCTCATACAAATCACCCTGTCTTAATAGTCTTGATACAAGTCAGTATTATTTTGCAAGAGCGAATATTGTAAAGAAAACTCAATAAAATAAGTTAGTGAAAGTTTTTGCAGGTATTTTTTTGTATGAACATTTTGCAGTGTTTTTCAGAATTTGTCTGGCATTACATTTCTCCCCAGATATATCTGCAGTTCAAATTAGTTGTATATAAACATCATTTCAAAGAGACACGGTTTGATGGAGACACTGGAATAAAACTTGGAAAAAGAGAAATCTAGGTGCAAATCAGGAAGAGAGAGGTGCATTTGACAGCGAGAGAAGGTGAGACTGATGAATGAAACGGCATAGGAGAAAAGGTGCATGTTAAGGAGATGGGGACTGGCAGAGAAAGATCTTAGTCTAATGGTGTAACAGCTACACACATATGCAACATTCTCTAAAAGCTTTTTTTACCCTCAAAGAAAGCCTAAAATCTAGAGTGGGGAAATACATTTTTAAAGGAAAATAATATGGTTGTTAAAAAAAACAACAACATATTTTCTGGCCATAATTGCAACCACAACACCAAACACACGAGAGTGAGGTGGAACGTCCCAAAACAAGCCTTATTTACACCAACGAGTCTCAGGAGAGGCAATGAGCCACGGAGATATCATTTGACATCCACTGCAGTGCTGGATCCAAAGTCAATATAATTGGAAATGCAGGAGAAAGTTTGTCAGAAAGCGCACTCACGAGGGAGGTACTCGTACCCATTGTGTCAATCTTTTACCTAGGTGACGCCGGTACAAATTTGTCTTTGTATTGAAAGGTTTATTTAAACATGAATTATACATTAATTCCCCTTTTCCTAAATCACACAGGCACTGACAGTGTGCAGCACTAAGTGACATGTCATACTATAATTGGCATCCTGGCTATTGTTTATACAGTCTTATCCATTTGCTAGATGTGAAATTGTACGTTAGACTTACATTGTTTAGACAGACATTCACCCATTTCCTCCATAGGTCTAGAGCCAATAAGACTGGTGGCATTATGAAGTAGTGTACAATCCATTATGGTTAATTAGAGATTCAAGTGATTTACATTGAAAACATGTTCAAGTTGAAAACATCTACTCTGACTCTACCTTTATGACAGACCCATTAGACCCTTCCCCTTGCTGTGCAATCACAGCCTTGAATGTGTGATTATGAAAGACATCCAACAAGCACAGGAGAGAAGAGAAATAAAAAGGAAACATTGACTTTAATCTGTTCAATTGAGCCGCTGTGATCTGGATGTTGATTAAACCACTGCCAGATGACCTGAGGTTTCTTTTGGGTGACCGGTGGAGCTCTGCAGCTGTTGCCTTTATGCTAAACCCCTCCGTGGAGACTCGCTTGATTGTGGGATTAGCACACAGGTCTCCTCCCCTGTTCATTGCTTCCACCTCAGCCATGTTTCATGACAATCTGGACAGCTCTGGACCTCAGATCACTCCTTTCGACATTATTAGAGAATTGCCAATGCAACAGCCTATTCATGAGCACTTCTCGACGAAGGGGCTTTGTATAGGAGCGTTTTTGTGCAAACTACAGCACATGTTAAAACATTAAAAGCATATAATCTCGCAGAGTGTGAACACACACTCAGTTTGGGGGGAAACATTTATTATTTATCTGCAACTTTGAAATCAATATAGCTGAATACCTTTCGTGAAAATACTAAGAGACATCTGCAGCAAAACAGAGCTGTAAATGCACTCTCTCTCTGTTTTTCTGCATTGTAGCTTTATATTGTTGTCCAGGCTGGTGTTACTGTGCTCTGGCTCTATAATCTGTGGGCTACTATCGCACATACTACATTCTGTCTTTACCTATTCCTGGGGGAGATAATGGGTACCCTGCTAAAGACACCACTATTTTCACCAGCTAGTAGCTAACTGTGCCTGCCTGTTGTTTGGTGCTGCGCATCTAGTTTACAGTGGGTTTTTAAAGCTTTTTTCGCTGATAACAGTTGCTTGTTGCAGGTGAAAACAATACTATGAGAACGGTGTGAGTGAACCAAAATGGTAAAGTTTTTGGCCAGACAGCTTAGCAATAATCTGAAACTCACTATAAAGATCTGTAATGGTGTCACAACTGGTGCAAGTGGGGTAGCTAGAAATATAGGGGTAAGACCCAAATGCAGACAATGGAGGCAGAAGTGGCACAGTGCAATGATGTAATTACACAAAATGGAGGTACAAAGGCTTATGTGAAGTTGAGGCAGGCAAGGGTCAAAACCAAAGAGCAGTCCAACACAAGCAAACAAATAAAGTAAGGAACAGGCAGGAATCTAATCCAGGTTATGGGTTTACCTGCATATACTTATATTATTTAATGTGTCAGGCTCTAAATGCAAATAGACATTTAATGTAGGCTTTATTTACCATAAAACTTAAATTAATAGCCCAAGCTTTTATTTGCTTCAGTAACTGAACTCAATCTACCTATATTTAGGACAGAATAAATAATCAGGGAATGGAAACATATTTGTATACTTTATGACTGCTTCAAAAGATAGTCTAGTTGTTATTTACCATGCTGGTAAATCTTAATTACTGTAATTATACATTGGTGCCAATTGTTTCCATCAAATTAACTCAACGATTGAACTGTGGAGAATTTAACTGAACAATATGTGTTTAAACATTTATATCGGATTTTAAAAGTTTAAACATTACTTGTATGCAAAATCTAAACAGCTTAGAAGTAGCTCAAGCTGTCGACCTGGTGGGCTTTAAGAACTTTTTAAAAAATGATCCGGTAGTCGTTAGACAGAGACATGAGCACAAAGCAATATTACTATCTGGCAAGGAAGGAACTGCTATATACTGTGTAGCTGATAAATGAATGAGTCGCAGGTGAGAAGTGGGCTAAATAAGCCGGGTACCTGCAGGGCTGATAAAAGAGTGGGAACAGGTGTGTAGATGGGTGGGGCAATCGTGGGATGGGGTAAGGAGGGAAAGTCTGAGGGCTTCTGGTGGACAGCTTGAGGATGTCAGGTATGCATATTTGGCGCTAGAGACAGGGAGACAGACTGGCGATGAGAATGGGTGTCTTTAAGATTTTTTGAGCCTTTTATGCATACTTTTGTTAAGTCTGCGCCTGTGTTATGATAAAAATGAATAAATTAATAATTTGAAAATTACCTCTCACATGCAATTTTCAAATCAACACTTCAGTCTGACCCTTCAGTTCCTCGGCCGTAGAGAATGTAAAAAATGTCAAATATAAAGTCCCAAACCCATACGTGTTTTGGTGTAGTCAGGTAACGGCCCTGCGATGGACTGGCGAGCTGTCCAGGGTGGACCCTGCCTTTCGCCCAATATCAGCTGGGATTGCCCCACGCAACGCTGTACACAGGAGAAGCGGTTGATGATGGACGGAAGGAAGGTAACGTGATGTGATATGTTGCAAAGTGCGGTGGTGTCCCTTTTTACCATTTTGGGCCCTTGCAGCCTCTCGCACTTAAGCACCAAGACTGTGAGGGTTCAGCGCTCAGGCTTTAGGGTGAAGATTGGAATTGGGCCTGGGTGGCTGCAGGAAGGTACTAAGAGGAGAACTGTGATGAAAGCTGGGAGACAGACAGGCATCTTGTAAAATATAGAGACGTTTGCTGAACTGTAAACTTAACATAATCAAAATAAAGTGGAGTTGGAAGTTGGAAGCTGTACGGACATATTCTGTCAAAAGATGCAGAGTTGTCCCTTTGTATTCACTGAAGATTATACAAAGACAAACTAACCAATTAAAAAAACCCTAAAATTAATGCATCCTGTATCTGTATACAGACCCACAACCCCCCTTTTTTCTTAACTTCACTGGATCTGTGGGTGCTACTCCCTGCCTTTGTAGTACATTCTGGGTAATACCTGAAGGCCATACTTATTTACTTAAAAGTCCCTTTCCAAGGCACTATGCCATTCACACAAACAAAGACTTTTTAAGCCAATTCTGGAGTTGTGTATTCTTCATGCAGCCAAAACAAGTTTTACCAACAGATAACCTGGCCTCCCAAATTTGTGAGCAGATAATGAATGACCTTGTGTAATGCAAATTGGTAACTCCTTTATTATGCCCAATCTAATTAAGATCCCCCTTCACACATTATTAAGGGAAGCAGATAAACAAATGCGTGGTATAAGAGATTTGGCATGGGAGCATAGTCATAAACACGTCTTTAATTTCACAGCAACACCGCAGTGTTGACTGCCGCCATGCTGCTAGCCATATGTCCTTGAAAATAGACAGTCAGTGAATCATTGTGTACTTATTAGTTTTAAATTCTACACATAAAGAGATTGATATACAAGTGGTTTCACTAATGCAATAAGCTTGTAAACAGAAATAGTCCAAGATAAGGCCGCAGTACAGTCTCATTACTTATCTTAATACAGAGAAAGTGAGTGTTCTTCAAAAAACAAACAAAAAACAAAAACTGCAGACTAGTGAAATAAAAAATGAAGAGATGCACAGTTGCTCTTTTCTTCTCCTTGTGACTTTTTTTCTCTCTGATACTCATTCCCCCCGTCTCCCCTTCTCCCACCTTAACTTTGAAGGAGGGCCTCCCCCATGATGCCTCCAGATTGCACTCGTAACAATGTGACTGGGCCCCGATGCAGGGATCCACATTTTCATATCTGAGGCCAATGATAGATGAGGCAATCTGAACAAGTTGTGCTGAGAGATACATCAGGAGGCAGACAGGCCCAGATAAAGGAAAAAGACGACTGGGCCCCCATTGTCAACCGTCCACCGCTCCATGGATATATAGTAGCTCCCCCAGGACTAATAACTCACATACATATTCAAAAGCTACAACAGCAGTGTGCCACCCCGGGGACAGACGCTAAAGCAGCTAAACCGAAAAGCCATTCAGGATTCCGTTGGCTCTGCTTCCCTCTACCAGCCTCCCAACACTGGACTACAGGCTGGCTCTCTTAGGCTTACCGTTGACTGAATTATGTCCTGTTGGTGGTTATGTGGCTGCTCATCCAGTAATGTTTTGCTAAACATGCAGTTTTATGAGGAAAGTGACGCTGTCATCAACCCACATCCTCGAGTGTAATTTTAAATCCTAAATGCTAGTGATGAATATGAATAATTTATTGCCCAGAGAGACTGTCATTTAATGAAGCTATTGGTGATTTGACCTAACAAATGAATCAATGTCTAATGTAATTTATTAAACACACCACAGGGTGAAAACCCTTTCACTCATTTATCTTTGTCAGAAAGTGCTTAGAAAAATGAAAACATAAAAGTCTTTTATGTTATCTTAGTCGTGCTGAGGAAGCTTTTGTAAAAAATATAGTCAGTTAAGCTACTACTTCATTAAAGCACAGTAAGGCTACTAGAGAGAACACACTTACTCTTTCCTCCTGAAAGTCAGTGCTATGCAGTGCTAAGCAAAAAGTGTGGTTTAGAATCTGGCTTGGAGTACTCTCCATCAATACATACTGCAGTACCATGGTTGCCACACTAGGGGTCAGGGCCCCTACAAGGGTACACAAGATATAGCTGAGGAGTTGCGAAATGGGACCAGAATAAAAAGTTTGTATTTTTCAGACTTTTCTATAATCTTTGCCATTTTTCCAGTAAATTACTGGCTGGATTCTCCAAGCCCCTGCAGTAAGAACTCAGCCTTGTACATGGGCGTGCGTTCTACCAATGCCCCAGTTAGGGAACGTTTGAGGGGTGAACAAGCCCAAAAGGGTTGGGGACCACTGCTGTAACAGCAATGCATTGATGAGGCGTTTCTCTACCAAGAAGAACACATGTGATAACAACTGTTGATGCTAATCAAGCACCCAACAACAGCTCAGTTCGGTTTGGTGTTGTGACAGAGTGGCCAAAGTTGGGACAGCAGGTTATCTGACATGTTGGGACCCAGAAAAAAATTGTAAGAAATGGCTGTAAAAATAAAGTGTTCTTTAGTCCAAATTTTGAGTTTGAATTCATCACAGTAGTTAAACAACACCAGCCAAATCAGGTTATTCTCATGCTGTCGTGCAATGTTTGTAACTCCACATTAGATTGTAAAAAGTCTTTGGTTTTATCAGCTTAAAGGGATAGTTTAGGATTTTTGAAGTTGGGCTGTATGAGGTACTAGTCTATAGTGAGTAGATGGCGGTTAGTGTGTCCCCATTATGGAGAAGTAGAGAGTTGTACTGGTACTAAAGCTAAGCAATGTACTTCTTTCGACAGGGTCAGCAGCAAAATGTATTTTAGCCACCTAAAAGAAGGCCCACACTCTATTTTGAATATTTTCAGCCCTTTACCTTCCGTCAGATGCCTATTTCCTGTACACAGTGTGCAGCCAAGTTGCCCTTATGTGCAGGAACACAGAAGGTCTACGGTTGGGGAAATGTAGGTCCAAAGGAAATGTCTGCCATCTACTGAAGATAATACAATGACTGTGGATAAGTACCTCATACACCTTATACAGCCCCACTTCAAAAATCCCAAACTATCCCTTTAATTTCCTTGTGCCTCTTATTTCTCTTTCTCCACTAGCTCAACACATTTTCTCTACAGTAGGATATTGCGAAAAGTTATGAAAACCAAGTCAATAATAGCATCTGGTCATAATAATATATAAAGTCATAATAGGTGTACAGTGAAATGCATAAGGAAGCCAATTACTCATTTCCAGAGGGAGTCACTGCAATGTCGGACAGAATATATCAGGACAATTTGTCATGCATTATTGCCTTTAGTTCACAGTATGCCTCATGTGCATGTGCATTTCAACAGTGGGCTGCGAGTCATTACAGTACATTCAGTGTTTTCTGCTTGGCAGCCTGAGAAAGTCACTAATTACTCTGCTACAGTAGTTCACGAACAAACACTTGAAACCTCCAGCTAGACATGTTAAACAATACGACTGCAGGAACACTGCTTCACAACAATATCATGGGCAATACAAAGGACAGCAACAGCCAAAAAAGTAAACTTAATTTACTTTCTCCAGACTTCCAGACTACCTTAAAAAACGGAGCCGGGACCTACAGTACCATTTCTTGGTGCATAAAAAATTTGTGAACTGCTCAGTTAACTAATTTTAGCAAGTTCACTGATAAATTCTTTAAAGCCGCTCTTAAGTTTGAAATGTACTGTGGGAGACCTCCAAGAGCAGTGGCACATGCAATACCAGAGCAGACTTTTCAAATCAATTCGCACTTTAAACTGCATTACCATGCAATGATAATGTAACTTTGACTAAAATGATGTTGACTCTGATGGATTGCCTATCTCAAGCAACTCTGCAAGATGATGTTCACATGGTACTGACAACAGACAGTTTGAGACCGCCATTCATGAGGCCCCCCACACATTTTCTTGTATGAATGCAAAAACCCCAACTATGAAATTCCAGTTTGAGTTTTGTGTTGTTATTTAAAATACATGTGAAAAAAATAGTGACCACAGCTGCTAAAGCTTGAAAAAAAGTACTCTATTTCTAATCTACATAATCAGGACTGTGTGGGTGTGGTTGGATCATATTTGATTGACAGTAACATAAATAAACAAATCAGAAATACTATCACATTTAGATTTTAGATAAAGTTGTTATAATACATTTAAGAGTGTTTAGAGACTTTTCCAACTGAAAGTGAAAACCATAGCTGTTATGGTTAGAATAGGGATTTTTCAGATTTGATTTGATAACTCAAACGAAGGCTGGTTATGGTGTGATACAGGGCTTTAGAGGTCTAGCCCCACCCACACCTCCCTAACCCACATAATTTGATCAAAAGGCCAAGGATAAGGGAAAAAATGAGTACAGCCATTTTTTTTGTTATTGCCAGCTGAGCTACAGATGTCCACCTCTGACCCATGATATGGTTCTCCAGGCTACTGTAGCACCGGTCAAGTGTATAGTGTTAGCTAGATGCCTGGAATGACATGTGATCAGATACGGATTGGCTAAACATTAAAAAAATAATATTTTATTCGTTAAGCTTTTCAAGTCCTGACTGCTAGACAGAAGAACATGACATAACCTTTTTTTTTTCAACTGAGCAAGACTCACTTCAAATCAATGACAAGAGCACATACAGTAATGTCGGAACCAATACTGTTGGCAGATAACTACTGTGTTCATGCAGGGTTAAGTATGACGCTGACTGAGAAAATATTTTCAGAGCTTTTAAGTCCACTAAATGTTGACATATTTTTAAATCTACTCAAACTTTCAAAACTGTCAGTGGCAGACTCACTGTAGACTGAAAAATCGTATACTATAAATGAAGACAAGTATTATAAAGTATGTAGAGACAAGCCACAAATGAAAGGAAAAACCTAATACAAGAGGTCACTGTGGGGTCTGATGAGTATGAAAGAGCTCTTGACACTTTTTCCGTGTTTAAACTTTTGTGCCATGATTCAAACACACTCAGTCTTGTTGCACTTACACATGAAATGCTCTTCCTTTTGTTCTGTTATCTTTCAAACTCCTCTTCTATATGAAGTCGAGTAGTGCAATGAATGTAGATACTCTCACTGACCTGCGAGAGTGTTCAGTCTGAATGTTGTTCACTGGCACATTTGAGCACAATCATTTCCTTTAAAATAAACTGTGTGTGGGAGTATCAATGTTTCTACTAAACGGCTCCAGACTGACTGATTGACAGCAAAGAAAAAGTCAGCAAATGAGAAAATGAAGAAGCCATCCACCTTAAACTCTTCGGTTCTTCCCCACTACCTTTTATAGTAATTACAAATATACAATTGAGTTGCAGCCATCAAACTATTTTTTCTGCCAGTGCCATCATGCAATGATATTCCAATTTTATGCTCCAGTACCCTGAAAGACAGCAACAAATAAAACTACAGCGTATAATATTCTCTATATGATTATGATATTGTGTTGAGTGGACAGTTAAATCACTGTGAGAGAAAATAACAGGACTAATTACATTAAACAGAATCATTCTAGGCATGTTGCAAGATGACAGCATAATTATGATGTCAGAAAGGTATATTTACAATGATACACATAATGCACCGAGAAGACATTAAAAGAAGACATATGCTCCATGTTTAGCTTTTGGGAATTTTTGCTGTAACCACAGCTTCAATATACAACAAAATATTAGACAGCCACCCTACTCAAGAGCCTAGCTTTGACTGTGATGACAGCTTTATAGTTTTGTCTATTAAAGTTAAAATGCCTCTCTTAGTAGGTCCTAATAAAGTTTCTGAAGTCAGACTGGCAACAAAACTCTTCAGAGTATTGGAAAAGTCTTTATTACTTTTAAAACCCATCAAAGCTTTCTTTTTTCTTTGATTGGACGTCTGCGGTGTGAAATGTGCCTCGAGTGCTTAAGTTTGCTTTCCTGTGTCTTTCCTTGTGTAATTTGATTTAACTAAGCTCAGCCAGGCACCACCAAACTGACTAGGAAATCCTTGACTCAGTGTGATGTTGTGTTGTGGTTTGGAAAATAACATGTCTTGATCAGTCATACAGTTGACTGAAAGACAGCACACTAGTTGTTTTAGCCAACTAGCTACCAAGTGTAGTTTTTCATCTTATATGACCAATTTAGCAGTAAAATGCATTAGGTCCACTTATTACATTGTTTAGTGCTTGATCACAACACTAAAATGTTCATGGAGAACATATTTATATGAATTTGCTACATTTGTTCAGGGCACTGACCTCATCAGCCTACCCAGTTACGCAGCTACCAGATTTACCTACTAAGGGAGGTGTGTCTTTTAAATCGCTGGACTCGGCCTGTAACATACAGCAGAAATTATGCTGTAAGTGTGCTGACTAGATGTGGAATAAGTATTTGGGCCCATTGCTTTAGCAAAAGCAACCTTACTTTGAAAATACTCAACTACAAGTAAAGGTTCTGCATTCTAAACCTCACTAAAGTAAAAGTATGCAAGTAAAATGTACCTATTTTTTGATTTATTAGACAGTAACAAAAACAAATGCATAACAAGATGCCATCACAGTTATATTATACATTTATCAGAACTGTCGAGGCTAACACAAGAAAGTTACAAACTTATTTCCATTGTGGTCCTCGTTGTAGTATTATAAAGACGGCAAGACAAGCTACAGTTGAGTAAAGGAACCCTGTACAATCAGCCCTTACAAAATAATGTACAACAATCCCTGTCAGCATTTTGCTATTATATCTGGATTAATATTACTGCTGCATTACTGCTTTAGATGTTTAAGGTTGAGCTAATTTTAACTACTTGATTCATTGTTGGGTAATTTAATCTACAGCAATGCATAATATTCTACAAATTCATCATGTTTGCACTTTATGAGAAAGTACAGTATGTTATTTTAGACAAACTGTGTATATCGAGATATACATTGTGTATTGTGACATAGCTTCAAATATTATATATTATTCAATACTATATTATGTATATACCATATTGCCCAGCCCTAGGTGAACCTGCTAATGATATATCCTTTATTGATTTCCCTTCTTAAATCCATTTCAGTCACAAAGGATGTAGATGGAGTGCAGCAGACGGTTACAGAAGGATTTTTAAGCTCTGAGACAAATCAAATGTGAAGGGTGCAAAAGGGTCTTGAGCTGATGATACAGAGTTGCAGCTGTCTTTCCAGATCTGTTTGTGCATTCCTAGTGCATTTGAAATAGTTGTCTGCAATATATTCAAAATATTCCACGTAAATATTCAACGTCCTATTTACATAAAGATTTAGTTGGACATGGTTTAAATGTTTCCCATAGTCAAGCATAAAAAGTCAAGCATATTACAGTTTCTTTTTTTGTTGTTGACTCAAACCATTTTGACTTTGCTCTCATCACAATTGTTTCAATACAAAGCAGGCATCTGTTTCTTGAGAAAGAAAGCTAGTAAACCTCGCTGTATGCTACCCACCCAGACCAAACAGACCAAGTTAGCATTTAGCTAACTTAGCTGAGCATTTACCTATTAAAGAGCCATATACACTCACCGGCCACTTTATTATGTACACTTCAACTGCTTGCTAACACAAATAGCTAATCAGCCAATCGCAAGGCAGCAACTCAAAGCATTTGGACACGTAGACGTGGTCAAGACAACTTGCTGAAGGTCAAACTGAGCATCAGAATGGGGAAGAAAGGAGATTTAAGTGACTTTGAATGTAGCATGGTTGTTGGTGCCAGATAGGCTGGTATGAGTATTTCAGAAACTGCTGATCTACTGGGATTTTCACACACAGCCATCTCTAGGGTTTACAGAGGATGGCCCAAAAAGAGAAAATATCCAGTGAGTGGCAGTTGTGTGGACAAAAATGCCTTGTTGATATCAGAGGTCAGAGGAGAATGGGCAGACTGCTCCGAGATGACGGAAACAGTAACACTAATAACTACTCGTAACAACCAACGTATGCAGAATACCAACTCTGAACGCACAACACGTTCAACCTTAAAGCAGATGGGCTACAGAAGATCACACCAGTTAAAACCTCAACTAAGTTAACATGATGTCGCATTTTTTTGACATTTATTTATTGTAGCAGAGTCACAATTAAAACACTTTTCACTCCTCAGCTTTTATTGTTTTTTTACTTAGCTACAGTAACATGGTTATTCCTGGGTGTTTCAAATAAATTTAACAAAATTCTGCTTTTTTTTTTCTTCTTTACTACACCTTGGTCTGTTCTACTTGTTCCTCACATACACACTTGTTTTATCATGAATAGCTCTTAACTGTACTTTGCATTCCTGCTTAAAAACTTTCATTTGTTCCATTATTGAATATAAATATTGCATTTCCAATGACACTGCATCTTAGATTTATGTGAAAAGCAGTGCTTGTTGTGTCAACATTAGATTAACTATTCAGCACAGAATAGCAATTCTATGAACACAGAATACTTCTTCCTGTAAGACTCTTTATGTATACACATCAAATGTTTTTATTCTCACTTGCTTTTACAGCAGAGAAGCATCCTGAAGCTCAGCTCAGGTTCAAATGAGGGGGAAAAAAGGCACAGGGAGGAAACAGCATAGGGGGAGAAGTGTGAACCTTTAGCTCTGGTTGCAGCCCAGTCTGAGAGGCTGCCAATGTGAAAAGGCCTGCCTGTGAATTCCCCACTGAGATGGGCCTGGTCCAGAGGGAATGTGAGCCAATCTCCAGCGTGCTCCCATACCTGGGAACAGCTGCAGCCTCCATCTGCCAGCTCTTCATGGTGGCTACCTGAGGGAAGCGTGCTCCACCCCTCCATTTCAGGAGAGAGGCACCTTTGTTATGACAGAGAGGAATTTCAGGGTTTTATGAAACCAGTAGGGCTCCTTCCCTGGTTGTCTGTAAATATGCATGCATGTCTTTTCCACTGAAATGCACACTGACACAGAAAAAAACAACATGGGCACTCAACATTCAGCATACATTTATACACTTCAGAAATGATCTTAATCAGGGTAAGGTCATAATTGGAGTAAGCAGAGCCCAGATTTCACCGAAATCTTTCCAGTTAATGGGGCATGTGAACACCTTAGTCAGATGTCTTCAGGCCATTTCAAACAGCTTGTGTTGGTCAACAGATTCAGTTAACCTGATGCCATGTTTACGAAGCAAACACCATGGTGCAGTACAGAGAAGAGGCAAGTGGTAGACAGATTACTCACTGAATCCAAGAAAGTGTTACTTTCAACGCTATAAGGAAAATATTGCTACAGGCTTATTCCTGAGGAAGGTAATGTGTGCAGAGTTGAATTAATTTATACGTAACCTCTTGAAGTTTGGTTGATATAAGCCTGTTCATCTGTACAGTATGATATTCTTATTTTACTATCACTTATCAGCAGCCTGAACCATTGCCTTTCTGTTTCCATCATCCCAAGGATGACAGTAAGCTCTTGTCTGACTACAAGTTATAAATTTCACTCCATATCAAATGAATCAGTTATCCAGTGTTGTGTCCTGTATCCTAGTATCCATTGTCCTTGCATGCCAATCATCTTGATTTTCATGACTTTTCATGACAGTGCTTGTGCTGTCAGTCTTCCAAATTTTGTTACTTTCTGATTCTAAAATATCTGCTCATTCATTGTATTTGTTAATGATGTTCAACATGTGAACAGGTGTGTTCAAGATGACTGTACAATGAACAGTCATTTTGTTGAACAGTCAACAGAACAATGGCTGACCGTGAGAAAGGTGGTTCCCACTTGGTGCAGCCAGAGACAACTGCAGCTGCCTCCCAAAGTTTTAATGTTATGTGACATAGTGACGTTTTGTTGGACAAAATTTCTAACCAACGTTAAGTCAGCACTGTGATGATGAGTATGTCGGCATGCATGTGTAAGCCTTTAACTGAAAGTACCTCTGTGTCAACGTACAGCATCACATATTTGCTAGGGTTTCTGTAGACTCCTTCTCTTGTTCAAATGTATTTCAGAGATGCAACAACAGCGAATGAGATCCCACTATCCCAAAAGGGTCAGGGCTCCAATACAAATACTAGCCAGGCTATGATGTACCAACTACCCCAGACAAACCAAACGTCATCACACACAGTTCAACGTTTTCAAATAATAAGGTAATTCTTAATATCCCCCGTGTCTAAAATGTCATATTGCTTTGCAGCTTTTTCTCTGTGAATATCAATTACCTACTCCCCTTTCACAAAGAAAACCCGACTCATGACTTTGAGTAGATTGCCATTCATCAGGGGTTGTGGTGACATTACTTACCTAAATGAGTCACTGCTAATTGCAATGAATTACCCCTGTGTTTGATACATTAGTGCAGCCTCGGTGCACACAGACGGTTCTGCATTCTGTTATGCTGACCACCCCTGAGGGATTGAAGAACAAAGTTAAGTGTGTTTTTATTGCACTGGTGTAACATTCACATGTGACAATTAGAGTCTGAGGCACACATACACATATATGGGTTTTGTTCTACTATTGGTCACCACGTGATGGAATTTTATCAATTACACAACTTCTTTGTTCAAGTTATGTTTTCTGGGAATTCATTCGTCATATAAAAGCCCTTATCCAGAACGCGTACTATGATTCACATTCACAACCTGGGTCCCTGCGGTGGTGGGCTGTGTGTGTACAAATTGGTGACCTCACCAGTAGCTACTTTACAGGGAAAGCTTAATAATTACAAATATAGAGTGTAGAGCGTGACATTCCTGTCCCATCCCACTCCTACAAAAATACTCATTCCCTCCTCCGACCCAAGCTTGAGTAAAAAAACCAAAAAAAACATGTCCCATCCTGTTCCCTGTTTAGTCCCATGTTAAATGTATTTAAATGTTTTCAGCTGTAAATAGAACATAGAAATGATAACATGAAGATGATTTGTTTTGATACTTTGAAACATTCAGCAGAACGAGAACCAATCTACACAAACCAAACTTCACATATAGGTTATGATAGACTTTCTTCCATGTTGATCCATCCATCCTCAACCGCTTATCCTACGTACAGGGTAGTATAACAATAATTGTTGTTGTTTTGGTATTCCTTCCAATTCTGGCAAAGAGCCAAGAGCTCTGCTGTTGTGTCCCAAGGGCAGGTATATTGTCAATAAAAATGGCCCTTTTAGAAACTGGTGTATATTGTCCGCATAATGTAATACATTGTTAATACATTGTTAATACAAACAGTGAAATACTTGCACTTCAACATTATTATAGCAATGGCCTTGAGCCATTTGGACTGAGTGTTTACAGTAATACAGACCCAGAACTCTTCTCGTTGAATAATATGTGTCTAAGATCCCTCCGTCTAGTTGAGAAAGATACGTGTTCAATATCTGACTGACTCAGTTGCATGGAGTAGGCAGCACCATGGGAGATTTCATCCTTATATGAAAAAGCACTGCAATATTCTAAATTTTTCACTTGTCGTTATATTTCCCGACACGTCCCATAACAACAAGTTAATAAATACACTACTGCTTTTGGGTTGTATGCATCAATATCTGTGACAGGTATCCCTGCGCTTGAACAAGGGCGGTAAAGGTATGTGCTGTTTTGTTGCATTATATTTTAAATATATGCACATGTCCCATGTTACCTTTAGGAATGGGCGTTATTACAGTTTTGGAAGTACCAGGGGGTAAATCTGATTTAGTGGATGTGTCATCTTACTTATGTGTTTATTTATTGAGCATTGATTTGATCAAAACAATTCACGTAGAGCTGAAAACAACAGTGCTTGATGGGCTGTATGGTGACTTTCTAATTTCAACCAAGTATACAAAATAGGCTTTAAAATGTTGAAGCTTGGGCATTAAGCTGCTTTCCTGTCCCAATCTAACTTTGCAAGACCAGACTAAAGTACGTTTTGATAGCTATCATGTGATAAAATAAAAAAATAGCACAGAAAAATACAGTGATATGACATTTAAATAAGCCTTTGTAAGCACAACTATATGCACGTCCTTCCTGAAGAGGGCCCCTAAGACGCCCAGGGTAGATGACTCCCGATCAGCTTACTTCAACAACAGGGTGCCATTGATTGCCAATAGTTTAATATCACAAACAGGAGGGGGAAGGCTGTGAACAACAACATGATGGATAGTGAAACGATGACCATCCCACTGGGAGAAGGAAAGCAACCTCCTGTCACACCTACAGTACAAGCTGAGACACCGGATGACTCCTCCAGGAAGAGAACAGCATCCCAGAGGGCAAGCAACAAGAGATGCCACGCCACCCGACAGGTCGTAAACAAATCCACAGTTTAATCTCATTATCAAAACCAAAGTATTTAGAAGTAAAAGGTCAGCAGGTTTGAAATGTCCGTCTCAACTGTTCATTCCACTTGAAAATTACATGACTAAGCAAATTGAGCCAAGCTAAAGCAGAGAGTATCCGTGCAAAACGGATGGATGATAACAACAGAGAGTAGAATAGTATATGTTTGTATTCAGCTTCATAGGTTGCTATATATGTTGTCAAATAAGTCTGGGTTGGCAAGATTTTGGTCTGATCAGGATCATAAGAACTGTATGTACTGTATGTGCAGATTTACAAAGACATACATGCAAGTCACTGGATATTACAAGGCTCCCCATTATAATTATTTATCTCTTTTATTTCTTTACTCTTACCAGATATATATTTTTTAAGTGACAAAACTTAAGTCAGAGTCATCCTTTAGTAGCTGCAGCAGCCTTCCTCAACTTCCATCCTAGCTTTCACTGTAGAGGCCAGGGAGCTGTACTGGCCTTTGAAACATTCTTCTAATTTATGTCTGCCAGCACCAGGAAATTGAAGTCAAAGGTTCACTGCATCTTGTGCCACAAAAATGATCTGCTAAGGACCAATGTGTAAAGGAGAGAGGGCAAATTAACCTGGACACTTATAAATGGGACACAAAGGGGTGTGAGTGGGTTTAAAAAATTCATGAAACACATTGACGTTAATGGTAAAGTGGCTGCATGCGGGGACAGTAGATTTAAAGCCAATGATTTCTACTTTGATGCATTTATGTGTTAATATATACTTACGTGTTGTGACTTTGTCAGCTGTCAAACCTCAGCGTTTCCTGCTCCCCTGCAAGCTTACTCAACTCAGCTATACTGGTTGTCATTCAAACTTTCTGAAATGATACTTGTCAACAGACAAATAATCCGAAATCTGATTTGATCTGCTTTCTTTGTAGGATGTTGTTTACTTTCTAAACAGAATGCAGTTAATGAAAAACACTTACAGTACAATCTGAAGAGACACCTCCTTTTGGTTGACTCTGCAGGCAATGTGAAGGATGAAAATTGTACTACCAACGTCTAACTAAGTATACAATTAAGATCAAAGTCTCTTTACAAAATACTTTCAAATACTTGAAAAGAGTTTTTCTTTAATAAAGTAGCAAAAGAAGTGCTGCAACTGATATTTTCATTAGTGATTAATCTAAGCATTATATTTGATTAGTCAATTAATTTTTTGTATATGTAATTTCTGAAATAATGGAAAAATGCCCCTCACAGTTTCCCAGAGCCCAAGGTGATGTCTTTAGATATCATGTTTTCTTCAATCAAAAGTCCAAAGCCCATTTGAAACAGAAAAAAACATCACATTTTAGAGGCTAGTACAGGTGAATGTTTAAAGATTTTGCTTGAAAAAATGACGCAAACACTTGATCAACTATCATGCTTGCCAAATAATAAGCAATAAACAAATTAGATTAGTCAGATTACTAATTATTATTATTACTCGTCCTTAAGTGGAATATGGTGAGTAGTTAGTTATTATTTACTGCAAAGCAGTGATTTTAAATTTTAAAGCAATGGTTACATATTGTGCGAAATATGCTTATTTGGCTTTTTGGCCAAATGAGTTAAAAGTGAAGATTGCTACGACTCATATGTATGGTAAATATGGAGGTTCTGTAACCTTAGCTTAGCACAAAGACTGGAAACAGGGGCAAACAGCTAGCTTGCCTCAGGTAAAATTACAATGGTCAAATGTGCATTTATGGTCTTAGTACAGAGTCAACAAACAAGAGACATAAGATGGTAATCATGTGAACCCAGGCAGGCTAGCCGTTTTGTCCTCTTTCCTGTCTTTTTGCTAAGCTAAGCTAACTGACAGCTGTAGATTGATTGTTATTGTACAGCCACAGAAGTGGCATCATCTAACTCCTGACAAGAAAGTGAGTGTATTTCCCAAAATGTAAAACGTTTCCTAGAACATTCAGTGACTGTTAAGATAATTAATAAAGGCTAAATGCAGAAACATTTTGCAGTTTGCAGATTATTCATTTCATGAATTTGCATACAGTTTTGTAGCAATGAAATCAGTAATGTTCATATATCTGTCTTGACTGCAATTTCTTATTTGAGCATTCAAGATGCACTAATGGAAGTATTTATGTGTTTATATATGATCAAAAATGTTTTCACATTTCCCCTCTCTGGACAGTAGGATATTGCGTGCTGTGGCCTTTACCTAGCCTCATTTTCCCTCCCTTCCTGTCTGCCTCTTTAGCTTGGCCAGTGGCCCAAAGTGGCTTGTAATCCTTGATCTCTGAGGTTCAGTGAATTACCACACACCTAAAAACAGCCGACTCAATAACTGGGAGATTATCAGGACTTCTGACGATGTCAGCAGCAGCAACAGCAGCTACTGTAGCTTGGGGATGGAAGCCAATCACTGAATGCAAAGAACTTCACAGCTTGAACACATTCCAAAGGCCCCTTCCACTAAATCAAACCGGTCATATAGAACAGCCAGGGACATGATGATGTTCTGGAAGGTAATATTAAGGCAGTATAAAACTGAAATACAGTGTAAGCCAGCGCTGCAGAGTTATGTGTCCTTAAATTCTATCTTTGTTCTTTAACCAGCCAAGAGACGATTGACATGTGTTTTCCTTCCTTTGAAACAAAAGCATGAACCCTTCCTGCAGCTGACTGGGGGAACTTGCAACTGTATTGTGAAAGTGTCAGGTTTTCACTTTAGGATTAAAACTGGAAAATTTTAAGTGCTGCTCTGAAACAGCATCAAATTTCAATTTTGGCTTTTCATACAGACGCTGAAGGATGGATTACATGTAACAGCATTATGTAATAAGGATACAAAATAAAACTAAAATAAACAACTATATTCCATTGCAGAACAGAAAAAAAGGTGTAATCAGATTACAGGTACATTTTATAAAAATGGGGATTACATATAGGGATTACTTTAAGCAGAATGTTTCCATGAAACTTAAAGCGGACTGCTATTTGCTATGTGTTTCCTGTAAAAACACAAAGCTAATGAGGGATTTGTCGCAGATATTGATTTGCGTGTAGCCAGTAGTTGAATGTTGTTGCCTCCACTGCGTCATGCAGACTCTGTGCAGACAGATGCCAACTCTCAGTGAGTGAACACGGCAGCCCGGACCCCGGACCGTGCACACACTACGAGACTGACAGAACCAGACTGACCACTGGGTTTTCTTGCCAGTTTGGCTCTTGTCACCCCAGGGCTGAGTCAACTAATGAGGCTGTGTTCAGTCCTGTTCATGTCGTGTTCACTTGGAGGCTGCTGAGCGCAGTTCCGTTGCTCACTCGCCCGGTGACGCTCCCCACAATCACTCCCCGCCGGGTCCCCCTTTTTATCAGTGAATAAAGTTGTGCTTACATTTTAAAATCTTTTTCCAGGAAATGACACACTCTAAAATATTATCAAGAATATTTTTTGACATTGATGAGCCAGATCCTACCACATGACGTAAAGGCCCAATGCAAAGCATATGATATAAAAAACATTTAAACATCCATTTTAATTTTTTGATCGATTTAATGGGAATGGGATATTTTATAATTGTTGTTTTAAATGTTTCTCAGCAAAAATAGTCTCAGCAGACAATCCATCTTTGATACTCTCTTGTCTTTATTTCTGTATTTAAGTAATCCAAAAGTATCTAAAGGTAATCAGATTACATTACCTTTTTGTGGTACTTGGATTACGTTTTTAACAAGTAATTAGTAATTGTTCTGATTACATTTTAAAGTAATCATCCCTTCCCTGCTGAATCAACCTTGAAGAGAAAGTAATTCTGCGGAAGGATCACATCTTGGAGGTTTCTCTATCATTGAAATCCTTTTGTCCTTGCTTTTTCATATGAATTTCATCTCTGTTTATACTCTTCAGACCTTTTCCTCTTTGGAGAAAAGGTTTCTCAGCCATCTGTCCTTCTTCACAGTCCCTGAAGTCCAGCACATTTTAATGTCCTGCTGTATAGAACTCTCTCTCCCACTGCCCCCCCTACATAACACAGAACGCCACACACACAACCAAGAGCTAGCAAACTGCGAGGAAATATTTGCTGAATTTAACAAAGTGTATTGGATTACAATCACTTACTATCCCTTTGATCATTTGATCATTTGTTTGCAACATTTAAGAAAGAGAAGATCATTCAAAATGCAACATTGCTGATCAACATCATCATCCAATCAACTCTGGTTTCCTGATAGGTCCACCTTTGGTTGCCAGGCTCAATCATTTCACACTGAATGTTTTCCAGGCAAATATCTGAGCTTGCAAAAACTGAGCTTGCAAGATATAGGCTTTTCGCAAGGCTAGATGTTTGCTCAAAGCTGAAAACAAAGGCAGTGAACCAGAAAAAGAAATAAAAGTATTTTACCAAGCCAGCCTCACTGGGGTGAAGACAGACAGTATGGCTGTTCTTATTGTTCACTTATTGTTCACACTGTCCAACCAAGGCAGAGCTTTGCTGTCTTCCTCAAATACTTCCCCTTACATACCCACACACGGTGGGCACTACAGTACTTTCCAAAACATGATCACAACTTCCATTAGTTGCGTTGTCACAGTAAAATTCTAATATAAAAACCTGTATTGTCTTTGCATGTTGCACACATTACATGATTGTACTGCCATTTAATTTATTGACTTGTCTACACTGGCTGTGCAGCTAAACATCAACATCATATGCTTCATTAAGGGGCATATGTCCTTTTTGGGGGAAAGAATCACACGTTCACAAGGACAGAAACATGAAAATTAGAAAAAGTAGCAGGTTGTACAACAAATTAATTTATGAATCTAGATCTGACTTAAGATACTTGAATAAAAAAGGGGGTCCAACCCAGTACTAGCAAGGTGTACCTAATAATGTGGCCAGCGAGTGTATATAAAAAGAGACAGCATAAAGTTAATTAAAGTATTTTAATGAACAAAGATAAAAATAACACACAGGTTTCAAACCCATGTCTGTTCAATCTATTGATGACATTTAGCCACTCACCCACCTATCACAGTGAGCTAATATCAGGTCTTGTTGGGCGATAGTGTTGAAAGGAAGATACAGATATATTTTGCAAAATGTTTTGTAATCACTCTTAGGTCTTAGATCTTAATTTAGAGGAAAGAAGATGTTTCCTATTATTGCCATTGCTATAAAAAGGGTAATCCCTAATAACAATATTGTAATGGCCTGGGTTATGAGTTGGTGTTAATTGTTAAGTTAGAGGGGGGCTACTGGTACATTGAGTGTCAATGAACATTAACACACGTGAAAATCAAAACACAACGCTAAACTTAACTATTTTTGTTCATGAAGTCACCTGTCTGTTATTAGGAAACATGCAACTGTGGATATGTAGGTAAGTCATGATCTTTAACCTAATTTTGTCATCAGTGCAGTGTCACTGTCTGCCGCTCTGTCATGGCTGCCTCAAGCGACACTTTCCCTGTCCTCACGCCTGTAACTTCCACTAACCACAAGAAAACAAAAAGGGGAAACAAACACTACACTAAGTGTTACTTTGTGGCTGTAACAACGCTGTTGACACAATGTACAGATAACCTGCAATCCCTGCTGGAGCAAGAGAACTATAAAACAATCAGTGTTTAATGTTTAATTAGGGTATAATCAAAACTCGTGTTAAGAAAGGATCGGGACAACTGCTCGGGACAAGAGAGAGGGAAGGTGGAGATTGGCAGAGCAGCTGATTCTGATGACCTCCAAGACGACCACTGCCTTGCTAAAGAAGCTGAGGGTACAGGTGATGGACTAGCCAAGCATGTCTCCAGACCTAACCCCTATTGAGCATCTGTGGAGGATCCTCAAACGGAAGGTGGAGGAGCGCAAGGTCTCTAACATCCACCAGCTCCGTGATGTCGTCATGGAGGAGTGGAAGAGGACTGCAGTGGCAACATGTGAAGCTCTGGTAACCTCCATGCCCAAGAGGGTTAAGGCCATACCTGTCAAGTTTTGAGGCGCCCACCGCGAGCAGTCCTACCACCCCAATCAAGCTCCAGTATCCCTTACATTTTAAGACAGGTGTTATAGCTTAAATGAAAACACAAAAGGGTATATGTATATATAAAAAAAATTCCCCCTCTCACCCCTTGCGGGGTGGTATGTGTCATCCTCAAGCTCGGGTCCTCTACCAGAGGCCTGGGAGTTTGAGGGTTCTGCGCAGTATCTTAGCTGTTCCTAGGACTGCACTCTTCTGGACAGAGACCTCTGATGTCTCCCAGCTTGGGGGTCACAGCCCCCAGTGCTCCCATTACCACTGGCACCACTGTTGCTCTTACTTTCCACATCTTTTCTAGCTCCTCTTTCAGCCCTTGGTATTTCTCAAGCTTCTGGAGTTCCTTCTTCCTGATGTTGCTGTCGCTTGGGATTGCCACATCTATCACTACTGCCTTCTTCTGCTGTTTGTCGATCAACACAATGTCTGGATGTCTGGTTGGTTAGCCATCACCAGTTTGTCAGTCTGGATCTTGATGTTCGGTCATTCTCAACTTCCAGCCCATACTCTGGACTACAACATTGCTTGTCTTTACATTTACATTTTATTTTCATTTACTTTCCATTTCATATTGCTTTTCTTTTAAAGTTTTTCTTTTAATTTCACGTAACTTTTTCTTTACTCTTTTAGTGAGTTATTGTACAAATTTGTTGCAGACTTTGCATTCTTTAAGACTGTTTTGAAAGGAGTGTATTTGTGGGCTGGGCCCGAGTGGTTAATTTTACATGAGAGTAGAGCGCAAACAGTTCTGTTGTCTAACGCATAGACAGTATATTACTGGACGAATTATTTATATTTATATTTATATTTATATTTTATATTTTATATTTTATATTTTATATTTATATTTATATTATTTTTTAATAGCGCAGGTTAAAATACGGGAACTTTACGGGAAAATACTAATACGGGAGGACATCGGGAAAGAAGGGTAAAATACGTGACTTTCCTGGCCAAAACGGGATACCTGACAGGTATGGTTAAGGCAGTGCTGGAAAATAATGGTGGTCACACGAAATATTGACACTTTGGGCCCAGTTTGGGCATTTTCACTTAGGGGTGTATTCCCTTTCGTTGCCAGCGGTTTAGACATTAATGGCTGTGTGATGTGTTATTTTGAGGGGACAGCAAATTTACACTGTTATACCTGCTGTACACTCAACACTTTACATTGTAGCAAATGTCATTTCTTCAGTGTTGTCGCATGAAAAGATATGATCAAATATTTACAAACATGTGAGGGGTGTTGTACTCACTTTTGTGAGATACTGTAAGTCACTACAGACTAAATGGCATGGAATACCACTCAAAATGACATAAAGAATGAATTATTCATACACCTTATGGTGATATCAGGCTGACCAGTACTACTCTGCTGAAATATGGCAGAATAAGGCGGTTGTCACACTGTGTGCCTGTCTGCTATGTTTAGTTTAGCACTCTGGGAGTTTTGGTTATTTGGTCAGTTCAGTATCTGTTGTTATAGTCTGTTGTCTGAGTTTGTGTGTGTTGTTCTGTTATCTTGTCTCCTTTAGGCACCCTGTGTTATTATTTCGGCCCCTGTTTGTTTTGTTGCTAACGCCTTGCGTGTAGACTCTTACTGTTAGTTTAGACTTAGTTTATAGTTTGCTTGTTAAGTAGTGTGCTTCCTCTACCTGTTGTTATTGTTTATGTGGTTACGATCTGTCAGCTGGTGTTTAGTGGCATTTTGGTATATGTCTTATTTCTGATCTGGGCCATGTTTCAGAAAGCAGGCAAACTCTGAGCTTATCCCTGAGCTCTGGTTTGTTTGAGCCTGAGTTGGGAATTTTCGGTTCCAGAACAGCTGATCAGAATAAGTTCAATTAACTCTGAGTAGGTTGAACCTGATTGAAGTGCGTGCGTGGGGATGGAAAAAAAAGCCATCATCAATGGAGCTCCGATACTACAATTCACCATGGAATGTGTAAATTTTAATCGGGTGGAGCTAGTAATATGAATAAATAAAACATTTAATTTGTATTGCACTTTATATTTGCACAAATCTCAAAGTGCTACATGATAAAACAGGTAAGTTCTAGAGCAAGAGTTTAATCAAAAGCTCTCTTAAAAAGGTGGGTTTTAAGGCCACGTTTAAAAGCATCCACAGTCTCTGGTGTCCTCAGGTGGTCAGGGAGAGCATTCCACAGTCTGGGAGCAGCTGAGCAGAAAGCCCGATCTCCCATTGTTCGGAGCTTGGTTCTAGGAGGTTTTAGGAGATATGCTGAGGCAGATCGGAGGGTACGTGTTGAGGTCTGTGGGGAGAGGAGTTCCTTGAGGTAGGGGGGAGCTTCACCATAGATGCACTGGTGGGTAATGAGGGAGACCTTGTACTCAATCCTGAGTGAGACAGGAAGTCAGTGGAGTGATTTGAGGATGGGGGTGATGTGGTCATGTTTGCGTACCCTCAACAGGATCCTAGCAGCGCTGTTCTGAATGTACTGCAACTTCTGAAGGCTTTTCTCAGGGATTCCAGTGAGGAGCGCATTGCAGTAGTCCAGCCTGGAGGAGACAAAAGCGTGGACAAGCTTTTCCGCATCTGCAGGAGCGAGTGTGGGACGGAGTTTGGCGATGTTCCTGAGGTGGAAGAAGGAGGTCTTACAGAGATGTTTGATGTGGGCCTCAAAGGTCAAATGAGAGTCCATTTTAACACCCAGGTTAGTGGCTAATGTTGAGAGTGGAACATTTTGACCGGAGAAGGTGATGCTGGTAATGTCAGATGACCGAACCTGGTTTGGAGTGCCGACTAAAATGGCTTCAGTCTTGGAGCTGTTTAGCTGGAGAAAGTTTTGCTTCATCCACGCCTTTATCTCCTCTAAGCAGGTGGTCAGAGTGGATGATGGCAGGGCAAAAGAGGTGGTTGGGTTTGTCCTGAGGTAGAGTTGAGTGTCATCAGCATAGCAGTGGAATGAAACTCCATGCCGGCTGATGACATGGCCAAGGGGGAGCATGTAGAGAATAAACAGGGTGGGGCCGAGCACTGAGCCTTGAGGGACACCACAGGTGATGTTGTGTGTCAGGGATTTAGCCTCTCCCAAGGCAACAAGCTCAGTTCTCCCGGTGAGGTAGGATGAGAACCACTCATGGACAGAGTCAGAAACTCCGACAGTGGAACTTAGACGGTGGAGGAGGATGTTGTGGTCCACAGTGTCAAAAGCTGCAGTCAAGTCCAGGAGGATGAGAAGAGAAGGGGAGCCAGCATCTGCCGTCATCAACAGGTCGTTTGTAACCCTGACCAGGGCTGTTTCTGTGCTGTGGCCCGGGCGGAAACCAGACTGAAATTTTTCAAACAGGTTGTTTTGTTTCAAATGGTCCTGAAGCTGTGTGGCAACTACTTTTTCCAGCACCTTGGAAAGGAATGGAAGGTTGGAGATGGGCCTGTAGTTGGCAAAGACTTCAGGGTCTAGGGTGGGTTTTTTGAGAAATGGTCTGATGACAGCAGTTTTCAGTGTTGATGGAACATGGCCAGCCTGTAGAGAGTGGTTAATGACCTTTGTGATGAGCGGACTTATGGCATGGAGGTTGGAATGCTGCCAACGCAGACCATGATTGGCTCTAAAACGCAGGAGTGGGAGAAGGACCAATGCGTTACATTATTACAACATTATTAGGCTACTACACAGCGTTGCTCATTTATTCATTAGACTGGAATTTCCTTAATGAATGATAAAGTACTAAAGCCCATTACGTTTGATTTTAAATGGGAAGAATATATTTATTAAGCTGTAACCCGACGGGACAAAATGCCGCTGGCAATCGGCCACCTGACTATGAAAATAGGTAGGCTATAGATCAAATATAAGACACAATTTACTTGTGAATCTGTAATTGTAAAGTCACAGTCACACCCAGCAGGTTTGCTTATTAATTATTTTTTGCAGTGGAAAATGTGTCTTTGGGTTAAAGTTTTAGATGTCTATTTTATATTAATAAAATCTTGCTCATTTCAGATTTTATTAATGCTGCCAAAACACATTAAGACTATCAGCAGGTAATAATAAAAAAAACCTCACTTTTAAACCTTTTGTTTTAAGGCCTTTTGTTTCAGCTGCACCACAGTCATCCTCACTCAGAAATAGTTACATTATCTCCAGTTGATAACTACGATAGGAATGTTCCAATCAGTGCAGCTAGCCTACAATATGAAAGATAACTGTTCATTGATCAGTTTTATAGGTTAGATATTAAACAGTGATTACTGCAGTAATGTAGGCCACAGTTAAGTGCAACTGTCACATTGTTATAACTAAAGATGGACAGAGATTTTATTCTGCAGTGAGGATAACTACACAATGTGCGGAGATCTGTCCTTACATCGATGACAGATTGATCATAAAGCGTTCATGTTCAAGATCATGTTTGGGTAAAACTAATAGCCTATTTTACACGGCAGTTTTTAAAGATGTAAATGCGTTCAGATATGTGCTTTGATATCGACAGAATGAATGAGGAAATGAAACGGTGTGTCAGACAGCTGCCACAGGCTCCGCAAGCTGGGAGGAGTTAGAAGCTGACCGTTTTCCAGAAAACCCGGAGTTTCCCTCATCTCAGGCCGAACATACTCAGAATTTTCACTAATCCCGCTTTCTGAAACGGGGCCCTGTTCCATGTTTAGTGTTGTCCTGTTTCCCGGTTGGCCCTGTCTCTTTTCCCTACCCCGTTCTGCTTAACAATTGGTCCATGTTTTCTGTGTTGGGGGTTTGTTCCTTGTATTGTGTTCTCTGTTTAGCTTTGTTTATCCCGTGGTTCATGTGCATGTTCAGTTTTGGTCACTTAGCATCTGTGCTGTCTCTGATCTTTGGTGCAGTCCTGCATTTTAGTTCTGCGACTGAGTTAATGTCTTTGTGTTTAACCCTAGCTTCAGTCTATTTTCCCTGTTCATTGTAGTTTATTTGTGATCTGTCTGCTTGTGTCTGAATTAGTTTGTTATTTATATTATTCTGATCTGTTATGTCTTATTTTGATAATGTCTGTTCCATTGTCTTGCGTTTGCGCTCACTCTCCTGCTACTCACTCATTCTGCAAATCATGACAGCGTCGTGTTTTTTTGAAGTACTGTAGGAAGTGTGACAACAAACTGTCAATATTTAAATATGTTTTGAAGAAATAAAATGCTTTTCTAAGCCAAAGTCGAAGCCATGGAGTCTAGTGTATGTATCGGTTTACTGGTATTGCCACTAGTAACTTCAGCAGTAATGAATTGTAAACAAACATCAAACGCACATGAAAGCACACAAACACTTCACCTAACACAATGGAGTAAAAAACTAACCATGTATTGCATGTATTGCTTTGTGTTTTTGTAACTCTCCTGTGTATAAATACTGCTAGATACATCTTTGGTGCCACTATATAGGCTACTGTAGTGGACCAGAAGGAAATATGCTATTGCTAAAAGGTAACTTATTTTTTTTTAAGATAAATAACTTAAAGATTTTTCATATTATAATGCCATTTTATTATTGCATGACATTTTACCTTTAACAAGAAGCATTTTGCTGTAACAAAATGTCAGCTTTATTATAATAAAAAAATGTATGGTGTTTCAAGAAATGTGCATGTGCTGTTATACAGTGACAAACCAAAGCTTAATGAGAAGACACTGTAAACTATGTCAGAAATTTATTGTGACACATGTTTCTACATGTTATAAGTTTTCTTTCATGCTTTAGATGAGAAATATTTCAGTTATCAAGCTGACGCCATTTTCTGAGTGATCCAAGGTGGGTTAAAATGTAAAAGTGTTGATTGGATAAACCATCTCTCAAATGGGGGGAGGCTGAGACACCACATATCCCCCACCTACAATGCTGTCCTTTCATTTGACAATGCCACTGATTGTTAAGACTTGGCTTCACGTGACACCAACGACCATAACGACTGTCATTACAACAGCCAGGAGCACTAACGAATCAAGCGATATCCATCACCTTAATAATGAATGCACAGAGGTTAAATAGCTGGGATTCCCTGCCAGTCAGTCAGAACTGAAAAAAGCCTTTTGGATGAGAGGCGGAACGTCTTCAAGTATCTTCAAGTCCAGTTGCCCTTGATTTTAACCCAACTTGGATAACTATGACCTAGATGACTGAGAATCTTCACAGACATTTCAGAGTGATATTTTTACCTTGTAAACATGAAACACTCAGCCCCTGTAGGCCTGAAAGGTAGCTGTAAGAAAATTGCAGTTTGCTCCTTTGCTGTGGTTGGTCAGTAAATAGAAAATATCAGTGCTTTTGGCATGAACACAAACACCAATATTGAGCATTTTTTTCTAATATTTCAAAGATATTCAACCTGTAAGGTATTTTATTCTGTTTCTTCTTTCTCAGCATCAGTGGCCAAAATATTTTGCAATTTTACACTTTACTGGAGAAAGTAAAGGTAAAAACTAAAAGCATTTGTGCATTTTCTCCTTTTTAATCAATCATACTTAAGTATGCTGTGGCCACGAATTTCCTGACATGCCTTGTGATTCACAGGTTTCTTTCCATTGGGAACACCTTTTGAAATTTAGCATCTTTTTGAGCATTCAGTGCACATGGACATCATTAGAAATACAATGAATTGATCCAATGAACAGTGTAAGACTGCTCACAAGAGGAAATACAGCTTGTAAAACAGCAATTGTGTTGCAAAACTGTTTGCCGATGTTTGTCAGCCAATGCGTCTGTGTTCATTCTTTAAATGGCACCATCCACGTCTCAATCTTACTTTTCATGTTTGTGTGTTCATTCATCAACAAGCAGCTTGACAGCGTCGTCTCTTCTTATTTCCCTCAGAGGGTCCTGGTGCTGCACGCTTGAAGAATCACCTTACGCTGTGAAAACAGTAACCTGGGTGAACTTGTCTGTCAGTCAGAAAAATAGACTCTTAGGAGATATTACGTTTCTATACCTGGCTGCTCATTGACTTGGAGCTGTCAGTCTGGATCCAGCTGCTTCGCATTTCATTCCAATTTATCACAGAAGCACTCACCCGTCCTCTCACATGAATTGACTGTTCTTCTCTTAACTGATAGAGACATGGAGATGATTATATCGGTGTATCCACTGCAAGATTAAAAAGATTTACTTCATCAAAAAATTAAATATGCCTGTGATTTCTCTGCAACCATGCACACTTTAACATTCTGCAATGCTGCAATGATAAGATTGAGTGAGGAATCGGAACCATTGCATGGGACTGTGCAAAGTGTTCAACTTCACACCTCTGGGCCTGGCTGCAATCCTGCAGTTATGTTTTTTATAATATATATATAAAAATATAGATTTTATATTCTTTAAAAATTACATTTTGTTTTGTTTTCATAAAAACTATTGAAACAATTTTCCCGAACTGTGAGATTGAGCACAGGATCCTATTAAGTATCCCAGTAATGGTGGCATCAGCAAAGCTTTTCAAAGTTGAAACTAATTAGCAACTATTTGCAAGTTAACGGGAAACAAACAGCAGTCTCCTGTGTAAAAGTCACATGGTTGTTTGACACATCAATCCAAACATTCCAGCTTTTGTTTACCATTTTTATATAGAAATGTCATTTCAACTAAAGCCAATTGGCTAGTTTTTACATATGTTTTTTACCTTTGAAAGACTATACCAACAAGTGATAGTCAAAGACAAAGTATGCGTAATACTGTATTATTCTAGCATTCTTGCTCAAAATGTACTGCCTCTATTACCATATTGTATAACCTGAAAATACTGAATTTTAACATACTGTCATACTTGCATACAACATGCCAACATAAAAGTGAGCTGACTTGATGATGTAAGTTAAACAGAGTTTATGTGCATCTTTGCAAAGTTATACTTGGTATGTTACTACCCAGGTTACAGTCTACAATGAAAGAGGTAATGGGATAAGCATACACAGATGTTACTTTATAGGCTGATTACAGTATGTTCAGGGCTGGGTATCAATATATAATACTTTGGGGACTGCAAACACTTTTTGACCCATTTTTGATTTAACAAAATGTATCAAATTCTTCAGTTTTAAATAAAAAGCTAAATAAAATATAGTCTAGTGTATATCTGTATATCTGAACTCAAACGTAAGATTTTCTCAATGTGCACAAAAGGCCTTTTTCTCTCAAATATTGTTCACAAATCTGTCAAAATCTGTGTTAGTGAGCACTTCTCCTTTGCCGAGATAATCCATCCACCTCACAGGTGTGGCATATCAAGATGCTGATCAGACAACATGGGTATTGCACAGGTGTGACTTAGGCTGGCCACAATAAAAGGACACTCGAAAATGTGCAGTTCATAATGTGCATAATCAGAATATTTTTTTTCGATAAATTAAGTTTACATAGGACATAATGAAGTATAGAGAACTTTGATTTGTGCAATTTCTCATTTTGTATATACATATTTTGCAAACATGCAATTCGTAATTTGGTTATAATGGTTTATATTGGGTTATTTGCGTGTTGTTTATATGCTCTGAAAATGCTAATCCATCAAATCTCTGTTGTAACGTCCATGTTGATTCCACATTCCAGCTTAACAGCACTTGAATACACCCTGAAGTCAGAAGAACAACTTCACAACTTGAAAAATGGGACCATCTGAAGAGCATGTGAATGCACCATGAGCTGCTGGTTGCAATACGCACCCCTCACCCCTAGATGCCACTAATACATTTACATTTACATTTACTCATTTGGCAGACGCAATACTTACGCACTGCACCTTTAAGTGTTATACTTAGGAGTATATGGGTGTAACGAGCCTGGCTTGAGGGAGGCAACATAAAGCTATCGCAGATACAATGAACTCAGCAAATGAAAGTTTATTCCACAAAATGAAAATTAACAACGTAATGTGGTGGCAAACAACCATGCTGCAGCTACAAAACAAAACAGTTGTGAAATTGCATGGGAGAGAGCCAACTCTTCTGGGGTGCTCCTTTTATTTCCCCCTCTTCGTCCTGATTGGCCAGCTTCAACTTCCATTGGCCAATGTGCAGCTCAGCCAGGCTGCACAGATGCGAGCCAATCAGCCATTCAGCACCTGAAGAGAAACTAGGGGGAAGAAAGCAGGAGGAAAAAAAAACAGGCCTGCTTGGCATGTAACATTAGGTATATTAAGATGTACTTTACATCTTTACATTAGGTCCTGTCTCCTTTTTATAGCCCACATTTGGGGCTGTGCTGCCCACAGGCTCCTATGGCTACATTGGCACATCAGATGACATCCTGTTATTCAGCGCAATGGTGTGTAGAACCCCAGAAGCCAAGATGAGGTCACTCACCTTCTCTGTCTTGCTGCACGTACATCCATGCTGACTCTTGCATACAGTAGACAAGACTTGAAATGAAATTTGATTGCTCACATTCAGATTGATAGATGCTGATCTTTGCGTTAGAATGAGCACACACCCGGTTTTATTTAAAAAATATGGGCCATTGTGTTTCCTTGAAGTCTAACACACATGTTGAATGCATTTCCTTCCTTCTAAAAATATGCAAAATATTAAAAAAAATCCTGTATTGTTGACATGCATATTTGCTTGCTATCAGTCTGCTTTACTGCCTTTGTTAGCTCATTGCTACAATTCTTTGCGTGTGACTGCCATCAACAGTTGATGAGCGGAGTAGTATGAAACTGATGGCAGGATGTGAAAGGCTTTGCCCATGTGCTTGCACTCATGCATGATACGAATGAAATTTGGACCTATAAGCAAAAACCATTCTTTGTGCTGCTAGTATTGAAAAACTCTAGCAGCTAAAAGGATACCTTTTAACTTAACATGATACCACACAAACATGCATAACAGTGACACAGATGAATAGACATTCTGTTGCAGTTGAGGCTGCCATCACATTTTCAGTTGCCATATTTTATGCAAATTGTTTATATTACATTATATTTGGTGTTCATTCAAAATGATTTTAATCACTATATCTCAGTCAACTACAGTTGATTATCTTTTCATGATTAACATTTCTCTGCTTTGATTTTAGTCCAGTCTTAATTACTTTTGGCAAACAACAGACACAATGAGATAATAAATGTTCACTAAATGTGAAATCTGACTATTTGCTGCTGCATTTCCTAACTGAATGACGTTCTAGCTCCCATACTGGATCCCAAGAAGTCCTCCTGATAGTAGAAGGTCTGTGTGTGGTCAGATCAATAGATAGGCTCTTACGGGAATAATATTACCAAACTGGGAAAATTGAGTAATATTACCAGCTCTGCTATAGGAAAGCTCTATTGATTATGTGGTCAGTATCAAAGAGCAAATATCAAAGGCTGCACATGAAGCTCGTCAATGACGGACTATCATGCTTGTACCAACCATTTAAAAGGAGAGAAAATTCGATGGCAATCTAAGATTACTATCAATTTCCGGCAGTTGATGTGTTTTTGTATTTCACAAACGTGTCCTTGCTTCAGAATTAGGTTTCTGCTGCACTTAATGTAAAAATACAATCATGGACATCTATTATTGAACTTTTTTCCAGTATGACTTACTAAGTACTCATGATTCAGTGAAGAGTCAAGTCAAATGTTGGTTCCAGTTTAGCCTTTGATTATTACACCTCTTTATGACACTGCTTCGGTTCCTACTGGATGTTTGAATTTGACATGTTCTAACTACATGGCAGATAATTTCAAAGCTGACCAAAAGGAGCTTTTAATTCCTTCAGGAGAGGTACCCACACTACAGCGCTGATTGACAGACTCCAGCACAGAGAAACTAAGTATAGAAGTATGCAGGCAGGAGGGAATGGACACACGAGTTTGACACACACCCTCCCTTCCATAGCAACATATATGACAATGCTAACATGCTATATTTTAGTAGGTGGGATATTTTTCATTAGTAGGTGTAATGTTGTGAATGTTCAGGTTCAGTGTCTGCCAGTTGTTTTACGCATTTAATGTCCCCTGAACATGCATCTAGTACTTCAATGTAATCCATTAATGTTTGTTGCACAGTAAAAGTTAAAATGATTTTAAAAATGATAGCACATTTTACAATGTCACACAAATTGTTTTATAAATAAGGCATCCATTGAGGCTGAGGTGATATTCAGCTCAGCACTTACTGTACACACTCTTAGACTCATAGCAATTGAAAAGAAACACAGGGTGTAGTAAAGGTAGCCATACCTATATCTGTGCTTTTCACAACACACAAGCTGTATTTTCTCCCCCGTAAACTATTTGAACTTAAGGGACATGCTGCTGGAATTGTTCATGAAAAAACATGTGGAAACATGGCCACATAAGTACTTCTGTTGTGAGCCTGTCAATTGGCTGGGAAGGGATTTTTTTCTCTCAAAATGGCAGCAGTGTCCAGTCACCTGTGAATCTGACAGTCCATTTACACATAGAGTAGCTGATTTCATGCCACCATGGCCTTGCAGTACACAGGCAATGTTTAGATGCTCTCAAGGGTTAGATGATGGTGTTGTTTCTCGGCACACAAGGGCTTGGAAATGACAGTACATTGTTGCTTTAAAAAGATATACGGATAACCTTTGACATATCCCAGCGCTTGTTTTTTTCCATTCCATTGTATAACATTTGATGTCTTATTTTGACACGCTATGTTTCATGCAATAGCTGCTCAAAGACATGTTTTGGCAGCAATAAGCATATTTATTTTTATGGAGGTGCAACCTCAAGATCTGAGTTATACTCACTCTCTCGGAAGGAGCTTATTCTTTTCAATCTTGCCCAGGAGCCCTCAGTAAACAGTAGCACTTGCTTGCACACTGACTTACATAGCCCTGGCACAGCCTACCAACGACAAGTGAGCCGCAGTAACATTAAAATTATACAATCTTACAGAATATGATTACGTAAATGGAGTTTCACATCAGCAACTCATCAGAAAGATCAATATTTTGAAAGCAACAGTTATGACCTTGGCTTTATATTTGTGTGGCTAAAAATAAAATAGCTGTGTAACATTCAGTGTGTATTTAAAACCATTGCCAATGGGTCCCATCACAGCCAAAGAAAGACAGAGCCAAAGTAAAGAAGTGTTGACTGTCCAACATACTGAGTGAGGTCACTCGAGTGAAAGGATGATTCAGGTTTATTACAACTATGGTCTTATTTTTACAGCTTTGGACGTCATTTCTATCGGTGATGATAATATTGTACAAGGAAAGGTCATTGCAATAGGTTGTAAAGAAGCCCAAAGTCATCTAAACCAGATTCTCTGAAGCACTTGGTGAAATCAAATGCGAGCATTCGCACAATATCAGTAGTAATTCCTCATTGCACAGGTAAAGTGCTCACATACACTTGCAGCAAATACGATAGGTTAAGGAACTGCTGTGATGGATGATCATCGTTCCCCTTTGTTTTCTCTTTCAAATATGTTTGGGAGTTAATTTAAAACCTGTATAATCATAGGACCACTTGAGTTTCTTGCCCTGTTGGACTTTAACAGTCAAGCTGGGTTAGCTGATGTGAGTTCATTATATTTAACGGATAGGAATGAAGTCCAAACTAAGACTCACTTTGTAATAAACAAGAACTATCTTTTAAAGTGGACACTGCAATGATCAGTCGTTTCTTCTAAATTGTATGCTGCATTTAAATGAAGACTGTGAAGTCAACTAGAACGTTTATAACAACGCAAGAGCGGATGGCATCAATAGAGCCACCACGTGCGGACGTGCCGTTCACAGACACAGAAGAGCGCAGGAGAATGACCTGCATGATGAAAGTGTAAACAGAAATGTTAGATATGTTAATGCCTAAAGTTCGGGCATGCTGTCCAGGGGAAATGCACAGCCAGGGTGTTGAAAGTTTATGCTAAGTATGTTTGAGCAACAACGCCTGGCAGTTCTAGTGTTAAGGACAGTTAATTCAGTTAGTAACACAATCATCATTGCTGCTCTGATTCTGAGAGCTCCCTCAAAGAGCAGAGCCTAACTGCATCTAACTGCATAACAATTAGCTATAAATGGTCACATTACCTTGACATTAAGTGACTCTAATTGAACTGTATGTGGGGCTGATCAAGTCCCCCAGCCCTCTTTCTTTCATCTGCTGGATTTCCATAATATATCCAGTAAGGGGGCGATCTCACATTCGATGCATTTTTGGTAGCAGGAATTGGATTTTTCAAATTGATTCTAATAGGTCTGAAGCTCTACTCATGTGCACCTCACGTTTTATTTACCCTGCTAATTGTGTGTTTGGTGCTCCGAACGCTTCAAGCTAAAAAAACACTGAGCACTGAGGAAAATGCCCTGTGCCACTCTACTGTCCAATCAGGGGAGAGGAGGGGTGGAGAATTTTTTGATGCTGACTATCAGAAGCTGTTTGATCTCCCAGACAGGAAAATTACTAAGACAACATAAACATAAAACGTAAAGCTTGGAGGGGCATTAGTAAGTTTCTGCTCGTCTGTTACAGCTTTTTTTGTATGCCTCAACATAGTTGCTGTTGATCATTATAAGACACAGTTATCTGTAACCAAATTTCACAGTCCCATGCTGACACGCAAGTGACAGACAGCCGATTGCACGATTTCCATGCAACAGTAAGATGCCTTTCATTGCATTCAACATGTCAGTTGCAGTGCCCCTCTCTTTACAGGCTTCCCATGTCATCAGCCACTAAGAGTAACGGACAGTAGGGAGCCGTCTTCCTCTGACTTTGCACTGGTGAGATTGGTGCAATCTTTAAATAGAGATAAATATTATTATTTGGATACCCAACCCATGTTATTGATGTAAAATGTTCATTTAAGAAAAACCTACTGATGAAAAATGAAAACCTGACAAATCAGATCGTTGCATCATCTCCTTTCATCTAAACTATGGTTTAACTGCTTAGTATCACCATAGCCACATAAAACTAACATTTTGTCATCGTCCTGTGAAAACCATGTGTCTTTAATACATCTACTTTAAATGATCCAAGGAAGGAGAAACTTTTTTTTTGACTGGACAATTTACCTTTTTGTGTTGGGGGGGGGGGTCTTCAATCTAAGGCAAATCTCTCTGAAGTTTAGGCATCCTACAATGCTTTCAACACTGTCCCATAGTTTTTTGTTCATACTGGAAACAATATATAAAAATAACTCTTTTTTTCATGTCTGTTCTGACAATTGTGAAGACATTTTATTATTGGCACAAAAATGTGTCTTCATTCTAGAAAAACAATGTGTCAATGCATAAAAATAAAATGCAAGAAGACTGGATCTGACAAAATGATATATTACAAAAGGTCACAAAGAAACCAGTAGCTTTTTGAAATAATCTTAAGGGTCACAACCTACAGTCACTACTTCTAATTCTGAGAATCGATCAACTCTTGAAACCTCTATATGTGCTTTTGATGGCAATCTCTGTGCAAGAAAGATCTGCTGTCTTGTAGCCTGGTTCCTCACCGGATAAAACTGACCCAATTTCACAGTGATACCTCAATTACCTTACAATATACAGCTAAAACGTTGGAGCTAAATTACATCTCAGAATGTCACTTGGCTGTTTATTGCGCTGTGAAGATGGTGAGCAATTTTCAGTCTCTGCTTTCTTTCCTGAAAGTGTATGATAAAACTCGTATCTTTGTTTCATTGGATGGATGAGGACTAACGTTTCTGAAGTCTACACCAGCATTCTACCTTCACTGTGCAGACATCAATCATGTTGTGGGTATTCTTCAGTTGTCAGACTACATATTGACAGAGGACAATGATAAATTATGTATCTACTGTACACCACCTGAATACATCATGTGTAACTTTACGAAGATTACAAGCTTTAATATTGTCTAACATGATAAATAAGCTTCCTGGCTCTGGAGTGTGAAGTTGTGTCCATGTGCTGTCAGCGGCACCACACTCAGAGATAAAAAAAAAACCCTAATCGGACCATAATTAGACACGTTCTTTTCATTGAAGCCATGGGAAAGAAGCATCACCAGCTAGTGTCAATAACTGTGTCACTGCATCCAAGGTTCTGTCCTGCCAAATTACAGAACGCTAATAACGTGTAATTACAGGGAAAAGATTGAAGTGTCACTGTGCCGAAAGGAGAAATTAAATGCTTCCCAGTAAGAGGGGATGTAATTCTGGAACACACACTCAATGAGGGGTGGCTTCTTCTGGCTTAACTTCCCTGCATTATGGAGCTTTGTTAAGTCACTCCTGAAATATGTGTGGTCGCTCAGCTGTTGTATTCCTTGATTGTTTGCTTGAAAGATGCTTTCACACTGGTCGTTGTCAACAAAATTCACATTAAGTAAAGGCATTATAAACGAGCACCACAATGTTTATCTGACCTGCCAGAGAGATGTGTTGATTCAGTCCAGTAATTTTTAATTAATGCTAACAACACCTTACAGTGCTTTACATAAATTCTAATGTTAAACATTCTGCACACATGTTTGATGTGCTTTTAAAGAACATGAGCTGAGGCCTCAGTACTGAGCTCCTGGCAGGTGTCCCACGTTCACACGCTGCCGTGTTGGGGGCCCTTAGCCCTGTATCTATACTTAAATACTTATATGTACTGTTTCAAACTAAAACTAAACATTTATTTAGGCTTCTTCTGTTATCAAGTCTGAATATCCTTCCTGTGATAGTGGTGATGGCAATGTCAGCTGGTTTGTCCACCACTTCAGCCCCCAAAGAAATATCACAACAACTACTTGGCATGCAATTTGATACATACATTTGCAGTGTCCAGAGGACGATTGCTAATTACTTCAATACTCCCCCAGCTATTCATCAAGAACCACCAGCCAGTTAATGTTTAAATTATCAAGATAAATATCTCAACATCTACCAGATCGATTGGGATAAAATGTGGCATTCATGGTTCTAAGGTGATGAATCATAATGACTTGTGATCCCCTGACTTTTCCTCGGGTGGTGGTACTATTGAATGGATTGCCATACAAGTTGATTCGGGCCTTTATATTCCCCTCAGGATGAATTCTAATAACTCTGGTGATCCCTTAGCTTTTCCTCCAGCAATATTATTAGGGGTCCAAGTCCCACAGGAGCTGGAACCTTCTTGGAATTAGATTCTTGTTCTTCTTATTAGTGTGACTGCTGTATGCAAAAAAAAGGTGTTGTCCTGATGGCCTGGTTTGATGTGTGCATTCTTAGATTTCTTGCCACTGTCTGTTGTGAACTCTTTTCACACATACGGTGACGGTGTTGTTTAATGCATATGTGTTAAACCAATGTGCTCGGACACAACTTATTAAAGCTTGCGGCTATGTTTGGGCATTATTGCTTTTTGACCAAATAAATGGTAGTGAAAGTGATGTGCCAGAAACACACTGAGATGCCTATTCTGAATTCCACCTGTCCACTAAGCATGCTGTGCTGGGCGCCAAAATACCACAAAACCAATCTCAGGAAAATCCCATACAGTCAGAGTCACTCCCTGCTCTGGTTGGTGCACCATCACAAAAATAGGGCTCTAAATCTTGTTTTTCAACAGATTCTTAGATTAAAAAATGACAAAAAAGGTCCTGTGATTTTGGTCTTCTGAGCTCAAATAATGTCATAATAGTGTAGCTTATTAATAAACAGTACCTCTAAAACTGAGTGCCATCAATAGGTCAGGCATTTGATGGGGATTGTTTTCTGCACATCAAGTTGTACATTTTCCGAGAGGAGGTGATCTTGGTCTGCCAAAAACAAACTCTGGAGCTTACTGAACACGTCAAAGTCAAATTGGGTGACTTTCACTTGTGTTTTGGATTAGAGTTTAGCCCAGAAGAACAATAAGTAAAGACTAGATCTTTCCTTGAGCCACAAAAACCAATTGACCCTTGACTAAGCCATGCCCCCCTTAGTTACAGTTGCTGAAGTCCTGTCGGACTTGCTTCACGTTGCTGCCACTGTCTACAGCCGCACTCCCTGGAGAAATACTGTCTAATTTTCAGAAAAATGAAAAAAGCGATCTGAGAAAGGGGACAGAAAAGTTTGCATTATACATTTGAAGGTTGTGTTCAGGCTGTCAAACTGATGTTTGGTCACAGATCACAGAGTAAAAGTGAACCCTCTGAAAATGTTGTTAAGGATTAACACTGTTCCTGTAAAGCTGGGTAGGTCTCTATTCAGTATTACCATCATTAAAAAGCAAAAACAGTTATTTTATGGAAGCCCTAAGCAGCCATTCATTCAAATATTGTTTTAATCTGTTTTCCTGTGATAACGGGATCATTTTCTCGTGATCTTGAGATAACAAACCATGGGTGAATACAGAGGTCGGCCGGTGCATTTCTTTACGATAATTTCCAAGCACTTTTCAGTGTGGCTGGTTTGCTCAGTTGTTAGAGTGCAGTCAAACCCTCAATCCAAGGATTGAGGGTTTGACTGTCATTAGAGCGAGTCCCATATTGCGCTGTGATTGGCCAGCTGTGTGTTCAGGGCATGGCTTAGCGAAAAATGGTGAAATAAACCTGCTATAAACGGACCAGCTACTTTTCTAAGTAAAATAGTTGCTAGGATATCTGTGTTGCCACTGCAAAGCCTCTAAAGTTGTAAAGGTCCCTATATAATATCTAATTATTCGCAGTGGGTAAAGGCTCTGACCTCATAGTTATCATTAAGGTGCAGGAAGTGGTGCACAATCTGGTCTAGTACATGCAAGGGCAGCATTATGAATACAAGACTCACAAAGGTCAAGGGATGAGCAAAAACATTTATAACGTATGAAATATACCAAAACCCCTTTTAATTGGGTAATTTTCAAAACAAACTTACATGGATGGAGTCATGGTTATACTATCGATTTATCTTTTGTTGTGTTGATTAGCTGTAGAAACAGCTTTCTGCATGCTGCTTATACACACATCTGCAGTTTTTTTGGTTATCCATCTCTCATTTTGTGTTTTTGACAGTGCTATCAAAGATATAATACAAAGCCGCTATGTGGCAAAAGTACACCTGCTCCCTGAGAAAGAGCAGCACAACAGCATCCTCGGAGAGCTGCTCCGCCACAGAAAAAAGCTCCTGAGAGGGCCAGCACTGATAAATCTCACACATTTCCTCCGTGATGTGAGAGAGACCTAAAGAGGAAGGCACTTCATCACCGGGAAAGGCTCTCTCCGATCTGCCTTCAGCACTTCTCGCCTTAATACGGAAGAGGAAATGGCACTAATAATGTTTTCGGGCATGTTTGGTTTTGGGGAAATGGTTTCATATATCAGTTTCATGGGAGATGGGGGAAGGGGCTGTTGACGTGGATGTCTGGTTACAGCAGGAAGTGCTACGTTGAAGAATTTCACTTTTTCGATAGGGTCTTTGAATTATGCTTGTTGGCTCATTTTATTACACACTACAATATGAAATTTCACTTGTCTGGCCTTGTTTGCTTTTTATGTCTTTTATTTGTGACAATATCATAAAACATTGCAGTGCGATGGGATTTTGAGAGGATTGCCAATATTTGTGCTGACATGTCTGCTCCAAAATAGCTATTTCCTAACAACATGTACCAGACACAGATTTGGTCAATGCTCATGTTGACTTTATTGTGCAGTTTATTTTCGAGTCAAATGGCACTCTTGTAAGCTTCTCCTTGTACTCATAAGAATTCATCGAATGTATGCGGTGTGATCTTGCTCATTATGTGACTTTGCTGTGGTGCAGAGACTCCAGGAGGAGAAGTCTTTGTAAGGAGTTTTGTTTCTCATTACCCAGAGGGCTTTCAGCGCTCCATATTTCTTCTGCAGCAAGTCCCCAGGTTATACCAGTGTTATCTCTTTATTGCCTTCCCCTCCCTCCCAACTAAAAGACACCGTTGGCATTGATTAAGGTGCGCTAAGAACCTGCTTATGTGTTTAAATTATCTGTGCCTAATGCTTTGGGCAAGCGTTTGCAGCGGTGCCCTGGGACGGCATTATTCCTGTGATGGAAATTCTTTGAGGATCACAGCTTTGCATCCTATTTGGTTGCATAGCCGTGAGAGATGCCACAGGGTTTGAAGGCCATTATAAATACATTGATTAATTCTTAAGCTGTGATAGATGGGGTAAAGTTAAGGGAGATGAGGAACAACAAAAGAACTCATGAAACCATCACTCGGATTGTTCAGACTACAGTACAAGCTTTACACTTGTTGTTAAGTTGTGGTTGACTGTTGCCCTAAACAATAGCATTCTATAGTTTTTATATTAAACACTCTGTGTCGGGAAAGAGAAGGACAACCTCCCCTGTGCCATTTTACATTTCCATGTCGCAGTGGGACATGTTTGTCTGTATCAGTGTTTTTCTCTATTGAGTCCCTCTTGTGAGGGTAATTGTTGTATAGATTTGAGGAAAGCTCTTGGTTTTGGTTTCTTTTGTTGCTCTGCGCCCTCTGAACTTTTGGGTCTATTGATTGTGTGTAAAATGTAACACTAAAAACTGTGCCCACACAGTGGCTGACTTTAAAGGCTGCAGGAATTGTTGCTGCCTGCTGAATACAAAACTATATTTCTGACAGGCTAAAGAAATGCACCCTCACAACATGGGTCTAATTGTTATAGATATAGTTTAAATGTGTTGCGCCCCAGCACCCTACAAAGTGAAGAATGATGGGGGCTTTTAGGTTCGGTACTAGGGGTATTAACCACTCAGGTTTATCCTTTTAGAATGAAGTTAAAATGCCAGCAGAAAAAAATGCTCCCTCTAAATTAAGGCCTATTACTTACAAGTACTGGGGTCTTTGTCATCAGCGCCTAGAGGTTTTTACAGGCACTATGGGGTCTATCTAACATTAAACCCACTGTTGTGTCAGCACACATATTCATCCGTGATACACTTATTGATTAGTTAAACAAGCTAACTTTATATTAGCAAGTATTGTCATCAGCATTTTAGCAAAATTAGTGTGGTATAGAAGGCTATACATTAGTTATGGGGCAGAACTTTAAATGCTGCAAAGCTAAAAAAATATAAATATCCAGAGCTTCTGTTTATTAATTAATTAACATTTTGCATGACATTTAACTATTATGTTCCTTGAGAAAAAAAAAACGCCACGGTTGCAGTTATTAAATTCTTTTGCCAGGGGTGAAGTAATAGCGCAAATTCATTTACAGGCCCACAGAGCATTGGTCAGGTTTTTGTGGTAATTGTCTTGTTGAATTGCACCTCTCTGTACCACCTGAGTCCTGACTATGTGCTGCTGGAAAAAAAAACCCTCTAAATTACCAAAATTACTTATTACAAGGATCTGCTCCATTCCTTTGCCACAACATTTTTTTTTAAAAAAACATTTTTTTGTAATGGTAAAGTCGCATCTCTGCCCGATGATATTGTGGGCACATAATACCAGTGTACCTCAGTGTCACTGCAAAGTCTATTTTTACAACATCAGTTGCTCTACAAAATGAAGGATAATTATATTTATATAATATTTACTTTCCATCTCAGAAACTAAATAATAATAATTAAGTTCACTCTAATAATTGGATTAAAAGAAACCCCAGGGACAGGGACTAAATCAATTATCTGGCCTTGACTTATTTTCACACATCACATCTAAAGACAAGTGAGCTGCGATAATTCACTCTGGGGACATATTCAGACACACATGCCAAGAAGGAGCCATGTACAAAAGCTAAACAGTCAAAGTCAAACACACTTTTGAACAGTGCAACTGTGCATTCCTAGTGCTTCTGCAATAAGCCAAACATTCAGATCTCATAGGGATGCTGTACAGATGATTCTACCCACAGGGCGCACTTGATGTTTGTTCATTGAAGAGGGGGAAAGTCAAATAGTTTCATATCTTTTTAGCTCTAAGGACTACATAAAGGTGAGCTGTAAAGGCGCTTTTCAATGAATGTCGAGCATCGGGGGATTATTGTCTATATTTGCTCCAACAGATGTGCATCTTGGATATATTTATAATGATGCCCAGTTAAAGAAGACCAGACTGCTTTAGTATTTTGGAGCTCTGTGTGTGCAAAATAGCACATTTTTCGCCTGCTGAGCTTTCTGTTCTCCCCTGCCAGGTTTGAAGTTTATAATTATAACCGTGGAATATTAACCACACAAAATCTGTATTCATTTTTTAAATAACAGGTCAGTTTTTTTTCTGCCAGACAGACTTTTAATGTTTTCAGCTAACTAATTTTAAAACAGGTATCCTGCGAAATGAATGAATGGTCACATACACAATGTCACGCTTAAAGACTGAGAATAAAGCCAACAGATCAGGCAAAAAGTCAACCTCACATGTCGGTGCTCCATGTATAAGACATGTAAGTAAACAAATAGCAAGTTCTTGTTTTGCAGTGAAGAGCTAGTTAGTCCCAGTATTTTGAGTATAAGAATAAAATGTAAGATCAGATGTATTTGATTTAAACACAACTAGAAAAGCAAGACAGAGCTTAGTTTTTGTATTTTTAAACACTATGTTTTGCTTTACCATCTCAAGAGTATATGCTGTAGGACGAGGAATAACCAATTTGTGAGTTTGTCTCTGGTGGTGTTGGTTGTAGTTAATGATGATAAAATTTCCCAAATCCAATAAAGAGAGAGAGAGAGAGAGAGAGAGAGAGAGCTGAGATGAGAGAGCTTCAAATGTTACCTAACACTCTCATATATAGTAGCATCATCCACACAGTAAAGAAATACTATACAGTGTATTTTTTTTAACATAACCTATAACTCCACAAAATGTCAACCTAGCAAATGAAATGCTCCTTGGCCTTGGAAGTATTGCTGAGTTAGTTACAGGAAACCCACATGCTTTTGTGAAAAACAGAGCATTTCTACTTTTCTTTTAGTTTTGCTGTGTTATAACCTGTAATAGGCCACTTGTTAACTAAGTGAATGGTGCTAGATAAACCAACTTGACACTGTAGTTGTGTCTGAACTGTTTCTGGCCTGGAAATGAGAGAGCATTCCCAGGTAGCTCAGAGCGCTATCTGGTTATTGTCTGAGTTCCACTAAACTCTGTGAATATGCCCACTTGCTGCCCTCCTGCTCTGTCGGACCACAGGGTCTAAAAAGGTACTTTAGATTTTATTGTCGCCAAGGGGAAATTCGTTCTCACAGCACTGTACACATCAGACAACAACAACACACAGTAACAACATACAATAACAGACACACAGTACCTCTCAGGCCAGCCCTGAGACTGCCCTGCTTTATTTGTTTTGCTCCAGTTTGGGTGAAGTGAGCACTTAGTTTTTTGATCCCTACGAGCACAAGCATCGACTCAGGCCTGCAACAGTTTTTTATTTATGTCATATCGTTTTGCCGGCTTATTATGGAGTGATTATTGGTTTGTGCACAGTGTGTGTTAGGAGAAAGGTACAGGCAGGCCATTTATTTTGATTAAAACTAGAATTATAATTTGGAAATCTATTGTATCTATTGTATGGTGTAAAATGAAACCATGCGATCAAGTTGAAACACTTGTTTCGGAAACAAAAATAGAAAACACACTTAAGGTTTAAGTTAATGTTATTTTTTAATTATTGCCTCACAATTAAAGTAAGAAATTGGATTAAATTGGGTGTTAATTATTTCACAGATTAAAGGACATTTGGCCTACATACATTAGACTGTGGTGCTTGTAAGCTGTGATTAAGGGTTAGTACACTTAATTATTTGCTATACTGTGTGTGTGTGTGTGTGTGTGTGTGTGTGTGTGTGTGTGTGTGTGTGTGTGTGTGTCTGTGTGTGTGTGTGATAATATTTAGTTATATCCATGAAGTATAAGGTTTCTAGATTGAACCAATATAAATATCATTAAATTAGTTAGATAAGGGGGATTTTGGGATAAAGAACTCAGGGCCACATCTACATGTATAGAGGGTAGACAAGCTAAATTCACCAGAATGTAGCAGACTAGTTAGCTGGGCATGTTTTATGCATTTTTCACACTTTTGCCCTTGTGTTTTTTAAATAAAGACACCATCCTGCGAACTCTTCAGATGCTGAGCTCTCACCACAGCCCCATGCACACCACTTCAACATGTAGAGAATTCCAATGCTTGACAGGGCTAATCATGACTGCTATATTTTGGACAATCACAGGGGTCCATTCATATGAATTTATTAACAATAAATGAGCAGGTACAGATCTTACTGACTCTCTTAACACAACTTTGCACTGAATATGAGAGTATAGATATATAATAACTCATGCATCTTAGTGTTATTAAAAATGTATGTACCACATGCTATAAAGTATGGTATCATAGATTAAAATGGATTCTCTAACAAACCAGCCTGTCAGTATATATTGTTATGTTGCACAAGTCGCACACTCCTGGTTACTGCCAAGGGCATACATCGCCTGTATGAGCATTCCTGTGAAGACAATGTTGGCAAGTCCTTGAGGCCCATTCTTAATAAGCTATAAAATAAATGAATAAATATACCCCCCTTGCATTTTGTCCCAGCCATGTGGCTACTATTAACGTGATTTTCAACCTTTCCCTCTTGGTGATGCCTTGGGAAAATGTGAGTGCAATGTTAAGAGCGATGCGACAGCTACTGCGAAACCACAGCGAGGAAAGGTGGAGTGAGAGACAGAGACACACAGAGAGAGAGAGAGAGAGGGAGAAGGGGACTGTGGGACAGAGACTTCTTCCAGAACATAATTTGTATGCATAGTGGCTGATGCGGCAGTCAGCAGGCCTCAGCTACAAATTGTCCCACATTTGTCCATTTATGGTCAAACAGGCTGCATTTGCATCCAGATTGAACAATGAAAATGGTGGAGGGACACTTGTTTAGGATTGAGTGTTGTGTGCACAAATTAATAATGATCATATATTATCTGGGCTAAGAAGAAAAAAACAAACAAAAAAACAACAAACAATTAGGTAGTAAGCGTGACATAATACTTTTTATCACTATTCCAGAGTGCAATTCCAGAATTAGAATAAACTAAGAACATCCGTTGCACAAAGCACTATAGACCCTGTCAAGCAAGACTACGCTGAAATGAATTGTGGGTAAAATAAGAAACATTCAAAATAATATCAATGGCAGATGAAGTAGGTGCAACCAACCACTCAGTGCAGTGCACTGCCCGATGTCAGCTGGGATTGGCTCCCGCGACCCTGTAGGCAAGAGAAGTGGTTGACGATGGATAGATGGGTGGATGGGTGGTGCTACTTATTTAAGCCTAACTGATGGTGGCAGTCAACATAGTGAGTGAGTAGTAGTGGCTAAGTAGTAATATGTAAATGTGTACATTTTGAAAATGGCCAGCCACACAGTTGAGGAACCAAAGATCAGAATCACAAACAGCCTGAATGTTTAGTCTTTTCACAAACACATGTTAATGAGCTGATGGGGCCCGGATTCTTACATGTGTCCAATCAACTGCTCCAACAACATTGAAAAAAAAATCTTGCTATGCTGAAGCACCCTCTTTTGACTTTGTTCAGCTCAGGAGGTTGGTTTGGAAACTGAGGGAGCTGTTTTGAAAGTGCCCTTGATGCCCTGTATACCACCCGTGACACAGAAGCATAAAATCTCACCCAGTGCACCCAGTGGCAGGGCTCAGTACTCCAGCTAATTCATCTGTCAGACTCAGGATAGCTTCCTTGGGCAAACAAAACCAATCAATGAAGTCCTCATTGTTGTATATTTCCAATGGTTATATCATCAGCAAATCACAAATTATAAGCGATTTTTTCTTTTTTTGGCTGTAATGTAAGTAATTGTACTACACCTTATTATCAAAGTAACATAGAATCTTAGACCTAAGTTAGCCTGGAGGTAAGGGTTTTTGGTCTGAAGTAAGTCAGTCTTTATTTTTCTACGTTCTAACTTGCATTAGAAATATCTATAATGTCTTTGTGAAACTGGCCCCTGCGTGAGCTTGTTCCTCATTTAATTGCCATGTTTTGTTTGGGAATTTGCACCACTACAGCAAAATATCAACTTAACTGATAAGGGCCTAGAGGCAGGTCCTATATTTGTATCTCACCTTGAGGCACTGTCTCAGTTGCTATTATGATTAAGTATCAACTAAGTACAGTTATTGCATGGTGCAGATTCCTAAATAAATGAATGTTTAATTAAATTACCAGACGCAAATTAACACACAGCAAACCTGGGGCCAGGTGGAATTCCAGCATGCGTCCAGTAATGGTTTGCTTCTGGGGTTTGAGACAAAATATAATTAAGCTGCCATGTGCAATCTGCTATGGGTACTGTATTTGATTGGCACTTGAAGGTGTCTAGAACGTGCGATTGGTAGTGGCTCATGGCTCATTTTCGCCCCAGGGCCCCCTAAAGGGTTAATGTAGCCATAAATACAGCTACCTCTTTGCCACTGAATTCTACACATTACTATATTAATCAGTAGAGCCATTAAATGTAACCCCTCCTCTCTGCATGACCAGGGAGATCCATCATGGAACGGAACAGCATATTACCTCAGCCCCATAACCATTGTTGGGCTTTTGAGATATGGTCTTATTTTCTGTCAACACTTCTTCTTCCTCCGCCCCTCCTTTAATGTGAATCAACCAGTGAAGTGGAACGTGCTATTTTAGTCTTGCTCATGGAATTTGTTTGCACAGCAAATCAATGGCCACACATCCAAACAAACATGATCACTAAGCAAATATTTGAGCATGCAGAAAGAGTGTACGTAGGTCTGCAGCTCTGAGCATACAATCCCTAAAACCCAGGAATAATTAGCTTACTATGCTGTTTGCCTTTTGATTTATTGCAGCCCAAAAGTACCACCTGTCACATCAGTTCAGTTGGATGAAATGCTTTGAAGCTGCAAATCCTTCCCTGTGATTTAAATAAGAGATATCAAATCAGTTATTGGTACTGTATCTCATTAAATTCTGCTGGACCTAGTGATAGGTCTATTTTCATAAAGTCATGTTGTGTGGGTGAGCATATCTTCAGACACTACCCTTCCCACTGGTCTCAAAGTTTCAAATGAATGAAGCCAAATATATTTTATATATACCAATGTGCTTAAAGTGACAGAACCAAAACGTGCCATTTTTGGTTTGAATATTGCACTAGGTATAAACATCAATTAGCGTCAATTAAGAAGAATTTGATACTGCCAGAAAGGGTGTAACACAATTTTTCTAAAGTTGAAGAAACCTGAAAGAAATTTAAGAGGAAAATCAAGAACATGAGAGGTGACAGTGTCAGAGCGAGTTCAGCCCACTTTTTCACACGGTTCAGTCTGGGTCAGTTTGCTGATTGTCACTATGCAGCATTCATGACCCTTCATGTGATTGGTGCTAAGTGCCTTGGGTCTGTGATAGCTGGAAGCATGTGGTGAATGTGCTCAAAAATATTCACAGCCTCCTAGATTGGCTCAGACTGTGAGTGGGCTCGAGGGGGTACAGGCCCAGGATTGATTTCAATTGTTAATCAAGAATCAGTTCGATACACTCAGAAAAAGAGCACTTAATCAGAGAGCCAATGCTCCATCAGCTCCTGGACCTCATCCACAACATAGGGAATAGCTGGTCACTATTTTTGCCACCTATTTAAAGGTTCAGTAATGACAACCAATAGGATATTAATCACTATTAGTCCCACACTGAAGTAATAAATGTGTGTGACTCTTGGACAGTATTATATACTTACCCTTGCTAACTCAGTGTTATTTATGCTTTTATTCATTTATTTTAATGATCTACTTCAGTTACACTAACTGATTACATAACACATAATTGCTATGTGTACTAGCAATGCTGATTTGGAGTGGGAGCAAAGAAATCCCTTACCAGAGAAACACTCATATACCTAGCAGCTACGTTATATTAGTACAGTACTAACTGTCATTTATTTACTCTATAAAGCACTGACAGAGCTGTGGCTGTATCTAGCAAAGTAGTTCATCATTTTGGGAAATATGCTTATTCATTTTCTTGCTGATAGTTAGATGAAAAGATTGAGACTGCTCAGAACTGGATCAATATGAAGATACATCCTGCATTAATGAGAGCGCTTCAGAGGTGCTGGTAGGTGGATTTTGTTACCTTTGAATTTAGTCAGGCTAAATGTTTCTCCCTTTTTCCAGTCTTTATACTCAGCTAAGTGGCTGCTTTCTGTAGCCTTACATTTAAAGGGCAAAAATGAGAATGGTACTGATCTTGTCAATTAACTCTCTCTGCCAGAAAGCAAATAAACGAACTCAAACTACTTGTTTGAGTGGAAATATTTTATCTACAATGGAGGCACTTTGCTCATTTTCAGAGTAACAATTCTTCAGCTGTTATTCCGTGTGATAACACAACGGCAGACTCTTGTACAGTGGTTTAGGAAACAAGTTGTTTCAATAAACAAAACTTGAGTGGCTGACCTTTATTTAATTAGCACCTGACAGCAAGTGGCTCCTCCTGAGTCTTCATGAATGTTTAATCAAAATACTGACTCCCCTTCTGTTTCACAACAACCTGCCTCCTCTTTTTCTCTGCCTCTGCACAGACTCATAGTATACAGTGAATGCAAATCTCTGCAACGCATCTAACACCACACTACAGTACACTATTTATCCTGAGTTTTGTATCGTCTAGCAGGTTTGGATATGTGGAGCAACTGTAGACATTGCAGTCCTACTTAGACTACTTACTAGTCCCATAGAAAGGATGCCAGCCCTGCATTTTGCAGCCTGTTATTTACATACAGTAACATTACCGATGTCCGAGTGTGTTATCAAATAAGTTTGCTAACATCAACTCAAAATGTATAGGCCATACCTCTGTCTGGCTGAGTTTGCTAGAGTCAGCAACTTTGCTGACACAGGGGAACATCAAGCAAGCGCAACAAGACAAGACACAGCAAGCCAGCTGATAAGCTGTAACTTAATAGTACAACAGCAAGTAGGCCACCACGGCATCTGTCTTGCATCCTTTCAGCTCTTTTAGCTCATGCCAACAAGTAAAAGCCAGTCTGATTTTTACTCTTGTCCAGTCTCTTCGCACCCTCTGCTGAGAATACTGTGCTAGCTTCTTCCAAAGAACTTACATTGCACGTAGATGCATTTTGCTTCTCCTTATAGCTTGCTGACAAGTGTTGTTGATGTGTGACATGGTGATCTAAAGCATTACGCCGATGTCACGATTGGTTTCCTTCTTGGGACTTTAATGCTATGTAAAACAAGACACTCTGGGGCCAAAGTGGCAATGACAGAGATGCCATTCTCCCTATTACAAGTCAGTGTAGCATCAAAAGCTTTTGAAGCTGTTTTAAGGACAGGACAGAATGTTGCACCAGTTTAGTCTAAGCTGGAACCTGATGTTCCTGGACACACTGGACAAGTAGATTGTAATGACATGCAGCAAAGTCAAGTAATTAACATTACTTCCTATAAATTTGGCTAGCATTATATAGCAGCCAAAAAACTTTTTCTTTTCTGAAAGCTCAGCTTTCATGCACAGGGGAGATGTTTGCTGGATCTATCCTCCTTCACTTTTTTCAGTGAGGATGAGGAACTCATTGTGAAACTCAACGTGAAACCCATTGATAATAATGATTGTGTGAAATTTTAGTAGCGTCATCCTTGTAGCAGCCTGCCTGTGCTGAATGAATTTAAGGGAAACACTGAACTCCCAGCAATCTTCACCAGTAGGGCAAAGGCCCAAGCAAATCAATGTGAGCCAGTTGTACAGCAACATAGATTGATCCTTCACTGGCTTCCCACTTCAAATTTACAACTGTTTGATGAAACCTGGAGAAATATGAGGAATAGAAAACATGTATTTATGCTGGTAGGCAAGAATATTTCCATGCAACATGACATTTTAAGGAGCCAAGGACAAATCTACCTGCACATACAACATGCAACTTGTACAATTGCAAGTAAGATTTTGAATTTGTTTTAAATTATTCAGTATTGTGAATGGTAATTCCTCCAGCTTCTTGCTTTGTAAATAGGAGGCGATACCATTCTTAGCGATCCTGCTCAATGTTATTTCTAGCAACATGTCCTTATACAAACTACTTTCATGTAGACACAGTAGACAACAGCAGCTGTAGCAAGAATAACATCCAGGTGCTACATGATTACAGTGTATCTTATCACAAACTGCTGATGTACCTCTGATTAACTTCTACTTTCAAATGTACAGAGCTAACCTGTCATGATTGGATGATATTTCATACTCTCTTTCGGCCTTATATAGAGCTGACTCATTTGCGAACATTTCATCACTAATTAAAAGCCATGAAATGGGTTCTTGAAGGTGGATTTGTGAACTTTTAAAGTACTTACACTGGATGCTAAAGCAAAGTCCAGTCTTTTCCAGTCATTCTGACTGACAAGTCTGCATCAAATTGAGGATGCCTCAGATACAGAGCGAAGCAGGGCCTTTCATTACAACCTGAAAACCACAAAGCTATGCAATCACGTACAAATGCACACATGCCTGTTTGCATTATAGCAATTGCACATCCACTGCTTCCATATCAATACTCTTTGTTAGCTATAGAGAGACAGTCAATCGATGTTACTGTGTTCTGCACACATGGGGTTGAGAACATTTTCATCATTCTTGCCTGACTTGCATGTATAGATAATTTATATGCTGATCATTAGCACATTAAAGTCAGTAACTAATTGTTACAGACCATTCACTATCCGCAAACTACTTAGTTATGGTTGCTACCAGGTTCGAATTGGGGGGGGTCTGACCACCCCTAGTTAAGGCTTGGACACCCCCAAAAGAGGCAAAACCAACTGATCTGGGGATTCTTTCTTACCTGTATTTGTAAATATTACAATATATTTCCCTACTCATGCCTTATATTCCACAATCTTGAAATATGATTTCAGACACCCCTAAAATGGACCGTACCATTTCTTAACATTGACTAGTTGAACGCTCTTGTCCGTCTGTATCACTCGCAGTGCAGCTGCCCCAGTCCAGTGCATCACATGTTAATGGAGACGCAGCAGGTTAATGTCAGTATTTAACTATCTAGCTGCTTTAATACACTTAACTTTCCCACCTTCAGAGATTCATAATCAGCATTTATTTTACTTAAAATGAGCTATCTGATGTTGCTAGCTGAGAGCCCACCCTATAATTTATTTATAAATATGTAATTTCATATTTTATGTATTTGGGGATCAGTAATTGTAGAGATACATTTTTACATCAATATAGAGTTTTTTATTTAATTTGAAGTCTTTTGTGAGTCCTCAGTTCACAATAAACATGGAATTTGTTTTAACTCTGGAATTCCCAAAAATCCCAATTCCCCAACAACAATGTTTGTCAGACTTCTGCTTTATTGGATGCAGATTACATCATTCACAGTCATCATGAACAAGATGCAAAGAGATATTTACTAAAAAAAGAGAAAGCTGAAACTTTAAACTGACTTGCTGGCAGTTTTGCTCTAGGACACTTGGCGACTTCTGACTACACAAATTGTGGTGTGGTATGGGGCACCCATGAACTGGTGTAATGAATTTGATTTATTATCATCTACAGACTGCACACATTATTTAAACAAGCGAGGATATTGTAAGTATTAAAAGATTTTAGTTCACTGAAGCCCGCGTTTGTGCTGTACTGGGTTTTCTTTTGGACCTGGAAAAAAGGTTGACCCTCCCGGTTGTCACTGTAAAATTCGCACCCTGGTTGCTATGACTGTCTCGACTTGATTACAATAATAACTGTGGCAGTTTACCAGTTTTTTTTTTTTACAGTTTCAAATTCTTTGTATTTTGTGCTCAGATAAATGTAGACAAAAAGCTGGTGACCATTGATTTTGTCGGTTGAAATGACAGCTAGCAAATGTTCCAAAGCTCCAAATGTTGGTTGCCTCAAACGCAGTTAAATTCAGCAAATATTTATAAATATAAAAACAAAGAAAGTGGTGTGGACCTTGCCTCACAACATTGCTTCAGCCAATCAGCAACAGGTGGAGTGGTTTGGCAGTTGAGTTCAAATATCAATAATCCTTCTGCAGAATCACATACTCTCCCTTTAATGTTTTCAGATGACTAATTTTATCAAGAGTTGTAACAGCGCAATATAATATAGTTAGCTAGTGGAATGGTCCTTGATCTTTGAAGTGATGCTCAGTTACTACTTCAGGTAGTAAGCTAGTTAGCCAAACGATTGCAGCTTTAGATAAACACAATGTCTAATCAAGTCCCTACATTTGTGTTTTTGGTTTTGGTGGTTTTGGAAAGACTAGAAAACAGACACAAGCCTCCAAACTTTTAAAATGGCAGAATATAGGGTTGCCAACTTCCCGGAATGGAAATACAGTATACTTGATGACAATCCACAGACAGTAGGGAAACAACAGTGAAGGGACAGTCAACGAGAGAGAGCTGCAAGCTGCAAACAGCTGTTCTACTTGTCTCTGACTGCTGAGTTTGACAGAGAATCGTTCATAAATTCCAAAAATATTTAGCACCCTGCTAGTGCTATGTTCTTATGTGAGTGCTCTGAGTGCTTCTAATGCATACATAGTTCTGGGAAAAAGCCTTATCTTTACTGCTGTCAGGTGTAGCAATACTGTCAATCACGCTTCTCATTGGTCACGACTCACAACCAATGACAAACGCATTCTCTGTTTGAGTAGAGGAACACAGCATGACAGACAGGGTTTCCATTTACCTCATAAAAATCACCTGAAATATTTCTCTCACATAGAATTGCACTGAATCGATTCTAAAAAATATGTAACAACCGCTTCCCGTCTCAATTCAATATTCAAAATTTTAGTTTAAAATGAATAATTAAAAATGACGAGTCTCTATTTTACAGTAGGGTTAGGAATAGCCCCAAAGCACAACACTCAACATGTACCGAAATCCCAAGCTTGACAGATCTGCCATGCCTTACGTCTTCTTATGCGGTGATGACTGTTCGTGGGAGGGGTGTTGCAAATGGTCAAGAGTTGGCATGGTCACAGTATAGGCATTACATGTCAGTTTTTACATGAATTCTTTATACACAAACAGTTATAGCAAAGACACACCAGGCTGCGCTGCAAAAGGGATGCTACCCAAGTGGGGTGGTAAAAGGAACCACCCAGGAAATGAATTTGCATTGTTTGTGAAGTCATTAAATTCCTTTAATTCCTAATGATTCTGAAAGCGCTCTCACCGGTCTAACGGCAGGTGTCTGTATCCCAGCAGTGCCATATGTTTTTCCTGGCATATGGCTCGCCTCCTCCGGACTCTCCCAACATGCTCTCATAAACAAACCAAAAACTGGTCAAGGTCTCAGAAGAGAAGGAATATGGGGAAAAGCTGCAGGGGATGTTCACACACACATGCATCTGGTGCACCACACACATACATACACTGCAGGTTCAGATTTAGTGTAGACGCACCAAGGAGAGAAGAGCCTTTTACAGGGCGCAGGTGGGCCTTGGAGTGCCCGAACATCATTAAAAGATGGATTGGGTCATAGGTGATTGAATCGTTCCCTCAGGTGGCGTGGGGGGGTGGGGGGAGGGACAGTGATAGAGAGAAAGCAGGGAGACTGATGAAGGGCTGTGTGCTGCAGTAACAGGCTGCTGTGGGGAGCAAGGTCCTGCTGACCGGGTTGAGAAAGGGCACAGCAGAGCCTCAGACTGGAAGCGAGTGGTAGGAGCGAGCAGTCAGGGAGCTTAGAGATGGACTCAGCAGGTAACACATGGTGACTGAGCAAGCAGGGCCACAGAAGTGCAGACCACAGATGTCAGCTTATTTTTAAAAAGGTATGGACATGATTCAGGGTTTCTCCATTTTCTAGAAAAATGTTGAGTGTAGGGTGTTTTTATATAATTACAGTAAATATTTTCATCACCTTCCATCACAGCTTCTCGACTAGTCTTTGTTCCCATATGATAGTAAAACAATTTTTGATCTGTCCATTCGATCACATTTATAGTGTTTGAAATGACATAGTAGTTCTGCCACATTAGAATTAAATAAGCCAGTGTGCCAGTCAAGGTCAGTCAGTGACATTTTAAATTTAGTAATTAATAATTAATTAGTAATAACTGTGTAAAGTGCATATGTAGATATATAAAGATAGGTAGAATAAATATAAAGCAGCTATGTTTTTTTTCAATGATGAAATCGTGACGTGAACATAGTACAACACACTTCAACACACTCCACAAAATGCAGCAAACTGTAAACAGGTAATTTTAAGGATTTGAACAAAACACTAATGCTGCCAACTAAATAATAGGAAAAAACAACTTCAACATTTTTAGAAAGAGATGGCGAGATTTTCAAAGCAACGAAAAAAGTCTCCCATCAGGCCTCCCTCCAAATCCACTCCCCCAAAAACACAATTCCATGGCCACTGATCGGGGGCAGGGTGAGCCCAGGTAGGCAGATTAGGTAGGCAGACAGGCAGGTAGGCCAGCTAATCATTTTATTCTGGCAGAATGAAGCGATTGGCTGGCCTTATTATAGGCAAGATTTATTTATCTTTCCCCCCAGAGCTTTTGATTTGTTGATTGTTGATTTCTACAAATGTAACAAAACTGCTTCTGAAATGCACCTAGCCTTGATTTAACCAAAAAACCTTAAGATCTGCAAATTTGTTGATACTGGACACTGGAGAGTGAAAAAAGAGCACTTTTAAATATCTATATCTACACTGAACAAAATTACACACTTTTGTATTTGCTCCCATTCATCATGAACTGCACTCAGTCAACAACTTTCTCTATGTACACAAAAGGCCTATTTCTCTCAAATATTGTTCACAAATCATTCAAAAACTGTAAAACTGCAAATTTATGAGTGTATATAGATTGGTGTAAAATTTAATTTGCTGTATTAAAATGTATTTTTATTTACTTTATTTTACATTCACATAAATAAAGAATATATCCGACCTTGGTCTTCATGGAAACAATAATAGACGTGGTGAACGACACCAAAAGTACTTGGTTAGAATTAGGAAAAGATCATTGTTTGGGTAAAAATATTTTTAGTTATGTTCTTACATGATACAGGTGTGTAAATGTGTCTTGCACCATATTGCAACTGTGGCAAAAATGTGTGTGTACGAATTTATTAATTTGCCATTTGTAGAATAGGATTTGTGCACCTGCAATGAAGAATGTGAGAGGGTGTGACAACTTTGCAAATCTGAAAGCATTTTTCTCAGGTGACTTCAAATTTGCTGATATACCTGCGACTATTTTCTACAACTATAAATTCCACTGTCAGAGGGGCTCCTTTGTTTTGCTCCAATAATACATTAAAACAGGCTGCCTTTTCAACAAGTTGTCTTGTGCTCATTATTATATGTAGTAATCACAGCGAACTGTAGCTGATCTGAGTTATAGACATGGCTTGGAGTGATGAATAAAAGGAAAAGCTGTAAAGAGCCCTTCTTCTCTTTTGTGCCAAGTGGTGCTGTTTAGGAATTTATGTGCAATGTACACACCACGGTTTCCAAAACATCTTGCTGCTTCTGCTTGAAGCAAAAACAAACAAAATGAGCTGCTTGAGGTTCTAGTTGTGAAACTTTGGATGAAACACTCCATGGTTCACATCCCATGACTAATGTGTTCAGAGTGTGTTACTCTGCACCCAGTGAGTGACAGCCAAGTAAGAGGGGGAAAAAAGACAAATCAAGTGGAGCACACATCAAAGGAGAGAAAAATTAGATGACAAAAGAGGGAAAACATCCATAAAGTTGTTCTCAAACTCTTTATTGAGGTTATATTAGTGCAATCTATCAGTGATGTACTGGAAAATCCATAACCCTACAGTGGAATTTCACCCCTGTGAGCTGTTCCCCTTTATGAAGTGCAATCTCATAGCAGGACTGCATGCCTCTACAGAGCTCATTTTTCAAGCAGTGTGACGTGGAATGGCCATGTCAGAAACATAGAGGCGTTGACTGGAGGGGGGCCCATTCTTATGCCATTTATCCATCAGAATGTCTTGTGACACAGTCGAATCGCCCCCACACCGTTAAATAAGAATCTGTACCATCACAAATTCAATTTCTGATTGATTAAGTGCATCTGCTTGGAGCCAAAGCCTGTTTATCACACATATTTACAGTGAGAAAACACTACCTAGATTAGGATCTCAGTTTTGTTGTTAAACACTGTGATGTTGATAAATCCTTTATGTCTTGCTAGGTGTGTATTGTTTAAATCTTCACATTATTAGCTCTTGTTTTAAAGTAATTGTTTGAGATCTTGGGGAAAAAACAATTTTCTCTCTTACAGAGTTAGATGAGAAGATCAAAAGGACTTTCATATCTATTTGTTAAAAATGAAGCTGCAGCTAGAGAGGCAGTCACCTTATTTTAGCGTAACTGGAAGCAGGAGGAAACAGCTAGCTAACCACTGACTCTGGTGCTCTCCTGACTTTTTCTCTAGTGGCATCAGCCTCAGCTGTAATTTGTCTTTAGAGCTCATGAACACATTTTAGCATGCTAAACTGAGATGGTGACCATGGCAAACATTATCCCTGCTTTACAAAATCACAATTGCCATTGCTGACTATGTCAGCATTCTGACATCGGCATTTACCTCAAAGCACTTCTGGATCTAAGCACATTCTCACAAAGCTGCTAGCATAATTCTCTCATCTAACTTTGCAACACAGCGAATAGTCTAAATATATTATGCACAATGTTAAAGTATTGCTTTAACCTCCTTGGTGGATCAGGGTCGGTGGAGTTTGTCAAGACAATTCAATTCATAGCAGTAAAATGAAAGTATGTGTCCATCACTGTCTATATTTCCTTGTTTGACTGATTCAGAACTCAAACTGACTGCATGACCTTGGCAGTTCCAAGTTAGAGGTCAATCTCCTGCTTTAACACATCACACTGTCACTGGGGATGCTGAACAGTGGAAGCTCTCACTAATCTGGCTTTAGAGAACGTTACCTGCCTCTCCCGCCTCATCCCATCTTCCACATTGTGTACGTCTCCCCGGGTTCAAAGTCCCACTGTGCGCCTTCTAAACCGTGGCTCGTCTTAACAGGGATGTGCTGGATTTGAAGCCCCCTGTACAAGACAAAAAGAGCTTTCTGAAGAAATAATGGCTGTTTATAGGAAGTGCGATGTGAGGAACTGTCAGGCTCTGCCTTTAAGTTGATTTGCAGGAGTGTCAGAGAAGAGTGTGGGACTCAAGGAGGTGAATCATGCATTGTCAGAAATCAATTCTCTGGGCTGCTCTCTGGGGAGTGCTCCAGTCATCGTCAACAATAGGCAAGATGAATAAACCAAATCTCCAGGAGAGCATGTAATAATCCTCAACGTAATGGTGTTGCCATATAGGATAATTCAATATGAGCTTGAAAAAGGCAACTGTTGATCAGTGCTAAATTGAATATTTCAGACGTGTGCTTTTGTGAAAATCCCTGAGCACACCCCCTCCCCCCCACCTGATACCCCATCTCTTCTCTCTGCCCCCCGTCGTCCATGCGTCAATCAGCCTTTTCATTGCAGCTCTGAGGAGCTGTTAGGAATCCATGAGGTTGAACAGCTCATGGATCACACAGTCTGTTTCATCTTCCCCTGCTTTACATTTTCTCCCGGCTCATTACTGCACCTGTATAGGCTTTTAGCTCCTGGTTGGCAGTGGAACCTGTTTGCCTCATATGCATCGCATGGCCCCTCTGTGTCTACAAGCTCAGCAGCTAAACACTTCAAACAATGCAAGTTTAATGAGCAACAAAGTAACAATGTACCTGAGGGTATGGCATTTTTCTCCATTCCCTTTGTCTCGACTGGCGCTCTAATACTGTTGTCTGACAGTATGCTTATCCTCGCCTCTCGCTGCTGTAATGTGACATTGTGTATCTTTGCATATTATGTCAGAGACTGAATATTTCCAATTCTATTGGGGTGGTGCCTGCCTTGATTTCTAAAGCACATTTTAAGATTCAGGATATTGGGCAAAAAGTAAAACAAAAAGCTCTCTTGTTAACTTAATTACGGGGGACAGTTTTTGTTCAGCTGCCACTGTCGCAGAGGAAGTGTCACACTAATGCACAATGGATTTGCTGGATTATGTTAAATTGTAATTACATTAACAATATAATTGTATAATAAAAAAAGCTGTTGTACTATAGCCAGTGTGACTGTAGGCTGTTTTTGGTTTTTTCAGCATGTCATATATTGTTGTTTTGAGAATGTCACGCCGCTTAGAAATGCAATCATTTTGCAAAGAGTGGTGCTATATGTGTTCTGGCAGATTTTTCATGTGGTCCAAATGAAATGATTGCCTTTCTACCTACCTACCTGCCAACCAGCTCACACTGTGCCTTTGCACTCACTGCGCATATATATATATATATATTTTTGGGGAGTGGCTTTAAAAGGAGGCCTGAACGGAGTGTAAGAGATTTTTTACTTTCAAAATCCAGTCTTGTCTCGTGCTAGTTTCTCCAAGGAAATGCATCAATTTACTCCTGAGGGTTAAATATAGCAAATATAATTTCTAGCCTTCATTTTACTGGTATGGTGGGAGCTGACAGAATCTTGCAGAAATGCTTTGTTATCACTGACTTTTGTGTAATTGTGTAAACGCTGCCATACATTTTAAACATCTTGTATCGTAGCAGGCTTGCTTAGTACTAACCACCCTGAAGAGAGTAACTGTGTATTTCTCAGTCAGACTGAGAGTTAAAACTCAAACACTTATACACAGAAATATCAAAAATCAATTTAAGGGGATTGCCTGGTGAGGAAGTGTGTCAAATTATATACACGGACGTGGATGATCCTGCCTGCTCCCCACCAGGACTTCCTTGCTGAGCTGGAGACTCCCACCTTCCTTCAGAGATTTTGCTTCCCTCTGCCTCTTGAGCTCCCCTGTGGTTGCTCAGAGGAGGGAGGGCTGGGTGGTCTTATCGCCAAACCATACTCCGGCTTGCATTTTCAAAGCCACAGAGTGAGGCTTGCATCATGCCATCATGTACAGCGTTTAGCTTACAAAACATATTTAGCTGTGATAAATTATTATAGATTTTATACATCTGGCATCCTGAAATAAGTCAGTGTTATATTTGTTTATCTGGCCAAAAGGCTGTAGCGAACATGCCACAAACATGCAAGCTAATGAGCTGCGTTTATAATCTCATATAAAACAACTTTTTATGTCCTAAACCAAAATAACTTCACTTTGTGTTTCCAGGTTTCTGGACACTGCTGAGATTTAAATTTCAACAAGCAGTAACTTCAAGACAAAATACAATCAGCGCATTAGCAGGTCACTGGAAGTGTTTATGAATTTAGTAATCCATTATTAGCAGCAGTGAAATGTAAATGGACAGGCGTGAACATCCTTGATTGTACGGTTCACATCCTCTATTGTGTGATTCACAGCTCTCAAGTCAACTAAAAGGAATTCATAATTCCTGAGTGCATTTTCTATGCTAATATTTTCTCAGAAATCAAATGAAAGGGAAGGGATTCATGTTTGTCTGTGTCATATGATAATTGGTCAAGGGATCGGAATATTGATTTGGTGGCAAAATTAAATTTTCAATCTTCCCAAAATGAAAACCTGCTCCAAATTAAATCTCCTTCTGTCTGTCTGTGCCAGTCCCCTCTCGCATTCTGTTGGACTTGAGAAAAATAAAGTTGAAAGGAAATAGAGAGACAACGCCAGCATTCAGAAACCATACTCTCTCTCTCTCTCTCTCTCTCTCTCTTGCATGCACAGTGCACACACACACATTCGTCAGCCTTCTGCAGTGCTGTAGGTTATGAATGACACTCCAGTTGGTGATCAAAGCAGGTGAGTGGAGCCGGGTAGCAGAGAGGTGGTTCCTTCTACTGTTACACTGCAGCACAATGCTGCTCCTGTAGCCCTGTGGCTCCGGCTCGGCTGCTCCAGGTACAGCACAGCCTTGTCATCTTCCTCTTCACTGTTATTTATCCGTGGCACACTAGTGCTGCTCACTCAAGCGTGGCAAAAACCCACTGCATTCTTATTACCAGTGCTGCCTCCTCTCCACTGTTGTGTTTAATAAGAAGATAGTGCAAAGAGAATACATTCATATGTTTTCAATACATGCGGGTAGAGGCAGAATTGGAAATGACTCTTTATTGTGTTGTTTCTACAGGAGGCTTTTTGTGCTCCTGAGCTCCTGATTCCCATCCATTGTAATTGCCCTGGGCTGAGAGAGGGTTCATGACTATAGGAGCTGGAGGCGAGCCGCTTACATGCCTGTACTAGAGCTCAATATTTCAAGCTCTGAGCAGCCGTCCTCTCCTCCCCTGTGGTCTAAGAGTGGCTGTCACACATTCGGGCTCCCTGCAACACAGCCACGGTGCCTTTATTACTTATGGCGTACACACAGGCATGCGCACATGCATGCCCACAACACCTGCACACACTGTTCACGCACACACCTACACAAGAGCTCACACGGAGAAGTAGCTGTCATAAAAGTTCTCTATCATGTATCGATCCAGGCCCTACTGGGCATTAGTGCTACACTTTTGTCCTTCAGTTTTTCAAATGTTTCAAAAGAAGGGCATAAATTGGAACAAAACTAGTTTTTATTAAGCAACCTACCGCCACTTTTTCAAACTTTTTCCCACTCCTCTTCCTAACAATTCCTCTTCAACAACAAGAGAAGCAGCTGAGAGTTTCTTGGTGCCATCGGGCCAAAGCCGATACATGTCATGGTGCACCAGGTCTGTGTTACAGCTGCATCTGTGTACACACACATACTTTGCACACACTCAGCACCATAAAATAACAATAAGAAGAAGAAGAGGAAAAAGAAGAGGAAGAAGAAGAGGAAGAAGAGGAAGAATAACAGTTTATTTAATCAGGAAGTTAAATTGAGATTAAGATCTCATTTAAAAATGATGACTGGGTACAGATTAAATAAATAATCATGGTAATGGCAATCATATAATAATAAATTAATAATTAAATAGCAAAGATTTAAATATATATTATGTAGACAAAAGCATGAAATTATAAATACAGGCTTTCTGAAATATCCTTAAACTAATTTAAAAAACATATATACATGCACAAAATACAAGCATATTATGTAAAACAGACACACCTAAAATCAATCGTTTTTTAAGGGCTCGATTAATATCAGTGTGCCAAGTTATTCCAGACAAATGGGGCAAAATATCTGGAGGCTGTCTGTCTCCAAGATTGGTATTTACTGCAGGAACATGTCAGCCAGTCCTGAGAATGGAGTTTTATAAGTATAATGTCTTAAGCACAGGAGTGAAGATCAATAAGGTGGACATCTGATCTCACCTGAGGGGGGGCAGACTACCTTCTGATACACAACATAGCGATGGGTGGCATATGGGTCGTCAGTAATAAATCTAAGAGCTGACAGATAGCATCTACATGTTTAAAGTTACCGATAGGAACATGTCTATAAATAACATTGTCATAATCCAATACAGCAAAAAGGGTCCCTTTTGAATAAAAGGATTGCAGAGGTGTGGAAGAAGGACTCCTTAGGAGTCCTTAACTAGGAACTGCGCAACTCCCAACAGAGATCATTTAGAGACAAGATGTATCACTCCATAGCCAAAACGAAGTCTTCAACACAGGATGAAAAGAGGAGCTGCATCAATGTGCAGTATGAAAAAAAAAATGTTTAAAAAAAATTAAACCATGTAAACCTGTTCTGATACAACCCCTACATAGAATTTTGAACCTGAAAATGAGCATAATACCACCTCTTTATTGTAAATAATAAACTCACAGTAAAACAAAAAAATGAAATGAATTATTGATGATAATTAATAATTAATAATGAAATATTAATGTTATTCTATATAAATGAAGCTGTTTCGGAGAAACCCGCACTCATTTAATGATAAGAAATATGATTATAGGACCATACAGCATCATTATAACTTCTCATGTTTTATATATATTTTTATAATTTTATTTGACCTACTGGCTACTCTGGCATGGAAACATCATAAAGCTCTGACTTCTGATATCTACTGTCTGAACAGAAGTCAGACTTAACATTGAGTCTTGGGTGCATTTTGATGGCAAGACAAAAACAAAATTACTACAGGGATCATCATTTCTTTTCCATGTATTGGATATAACCTTCTCCTGCTCACTCAGAGAGTGTGGGAAGCTGGTGGGCGTAACGTTTCATACTCACAGGCGGATGGTTCTATCTGTGGATAAGAATATTTTGTCAGCTGGTTTAGTCATGTCAACAGGGAGCATTAATCACACGGCATCAAAGAGTCACGTAAACAGCTTAACCTGAATGAGACAACACCAACATTTCAGAAAGTGGCTATTTTTGTCAAATTACCTTTAACATGCTACTAGAGGAGTACTGTCAATGCCCTGTTTTCTGTCTTGGATGCGGTACTGTTTGTCAAGTGCAGTTAGCTTAGAGCACATTAAAAATTCATGCTGGCAATATTTTACATGTTTCTAAATGTTTCTCAACAAAACTAATGAAAAAAAGACCAAAACCATCACTAAATACAAGTACAACACTAAAGTGTTGACTATTTAGAGAAAACTTGACCTATGTGCCATAGAGCTCCACTGTTGTCACCCAGTGAGTCACACTATTACACTGGGTGACATGTTCCTTAATTACCATGAACACGGCCACTAGGTTCTTTTGAGTCAGTGAAACATGCACCATCTTGGTGCTGGAAAGACTTACTAGTGCACCAAATGTGTATTAGTCTGCAGCTGGAAATAGTCCCCAACAAATACACTATTTACTCCTATTTCAGTAATGTTACAGTATCCCGCTGTCTAAGGAAATCACTTAGCCTTTTTGAAAAAAATGTAATTATACATTTGTGACCCTTTGATTTAGGTCTTTAATAAGAACAACATATGCATTTTCTGTCATTTTGTGGGATTTGTTGATCCTCTGTCTGTTTGAGGAGTCTTAAATAATATTTTCAAATGGTAATTCAATTCACTTTTCAACTCTTTCTGCCTATCCATACACCAGGGTACCATGACAAGCAGGGGAATTTACCATCCCATAAAGTGTAAGGACGATAGCAAAGCTACTGTAAATGTAACAACACAGCTTGAAATTCTCACAAGAAAAACCTTCAGCTATAGTCTTGCATTCATGTGGCAGAGTACCCTAGAGTATGATGTACACCATATATTTGTGTGGTGAGCCAGATTACTCCCCTCCTTCATGTAACAGAATGGGTGTCTCCCACGGGCGAGTTCTGGCGTGGCAGCTCTGTCCTTTGTAAATGGACTAGTAACCCACTCTGGTCCACGCTGCTTTGGCAAGGCTGGAGAGTGCTCTTCCTGAAATGCAGGGAGATTAGCTCAGAGTGCAGGTGATAACCTCACTGTCTGAGGTGAGCTTCCTCACTGCTAATACCAATTACCCCCTGCTTCATGCGCTCCCTCACAAGGATACCCTTACATGTATGCACACATACCCACATGCACATGTACGCACACTCAACTGCAGCACCACCTTGGTTTGACTGTTTTCGCTTCAGGCCTGGATGGTTCAGGCTGTGTGACCCAGCAATTCTGCCTGCGGTCGCTTTAATCCCTTAGGTTTCTCCGAAAATGCATCAGCCCCCTTCAATGGTGAGCAGAGGATCTCTACACAATTACCTCAAAGTCCTCCTCTATCTCCCAGGGCCAGCTTCTATTTACATATGTCCAAGAAGCAAGAGCTCTGATACTCTCTGCACTGTTTATACCAGCTTCTAATAGCTGTTCCTAAAGCTTCCGTCTGCCTTTTTCTCTACCACTGGAAACTGTTCAAGTAGCTCACGTTTTTCGTGAATGTCCAAATTAATCTGGTTAAACGTAGTGTATGGCTACTACTTCCTCACAAAGACTGGGTCATAGGTGTTGTCGTAAGCCTGTACTCTCCTTGTTACCCTACTACCTTCAGGTGTGCGCTGAGCAGAAGAAATTTCCTGGAATAATCCTCAAAGACGGAAGGAGGTGACCAGTGAAAATGAAAGATGAGCCACTCTGACAGAGTAATTGTGCAGTGGAAAGTATCAGTAACCTAATTAACACTGCACTGTGGCCTTTGCCGCATTCAGATCCTGCTCTGATATGTTTCGTGATGCGTTCTGACACTGTAGTTAGGGGAATCATTTCCTAGTGCATGGTGGTATGAGCAATGTAATTGCACTTTAGGGTTTAGACTTTTTGCATTATGTAAATGACTTCAGATTCTGGTGGAGGATAACTTAATGATGTCCCTAACCAGCTGTACTTAACATAGCACAAAACAGTCTTTCAGGTTTTGTTGTTAAGCACTAATTTTTGTCATAACCATGACAAAAAACAAAAGCCTATGTTCTCAATCAGCTGATTATCAACGTTTTAAACAAAGTTTCTCTGTGTTCTTCTCACTGATTTGAAGTGGACGGGGCACAGTTAAGTAAACGTGATGTCACATACTTCCCTGCACCAATTGGGATTCATCAGTATTTGATTAAGCAGATTAGGTAAGTTTTTGATAAATTAAAAGATTTTAAACTTTGGTACTTTTAAACAGAGTATGACTCTACAGAGAAACACTGAATTCACTGTTCTCAAAAGGCCAGTAGGATTTATTTCAGAAGCCTACTTATACAGTCTTGATAGAGTACAGGCAACTTTGATTAGGGTTACTTGATATATGTATACATTTATGTATTTATTTATTGATAATGTATTTCACTTGCCACATCAACGTATGCCTACAGGTTCTTCTGCAAATGTAACATGCAATAGTTTGAGAATTTATAGTTATCTACCAAATTTTGTAGGGCTGTCCTCAACTGAGGATTTACAGAGTCGGGTTGGTACACATGGTGACTCCGCTTTAATCTTGAGAAGCGGCAGAGCTGAAGTCTCTATTCATTAGTCACACGCTGCACATTTCCAGCTAAACTGAGGCTTATTGTTGACCATTTTCTCTCTGCTCACCTGTCATTCACAGATCTTGTGCAGAGTTTTGCGTGCATGCTGTGTGGCTGCAAATGGCATGCACGTTACTATTTAAAAACCAATAATATAAATATAATAATATTCTTCGCTAATATTCTTTATGTGGTTTATCAATAGTGATAAATGATCCAAACATCTTGCGAGGTGCGAACTACTTGGCACAACACCGGTGAGGCTGAGGCTCCGCCTCTCTGCCACAAGGCTACCGCAGATAAACATACACAATACCCCTACACATGTGCACTGACCCCCCGTCCCTAAGGGTAATTTTGGATTTAGTCACCCACTTTAAAACATTTATTAAAATCTTTCTTTTTACCTGTTTATCTACAGCATTATATGTTGAAATCTATATTGTAATAGGCTGGATGATAGGGAGAAAACTGGTAGTTCTATGTAAAATCAGATGTTGAGCACCCCCATATTGCCAAAATGGCATGATCAGTCAAAGCTGGGAAGCTTTGACCGTGAGTGACAGTCAAACCAGGCTTCCTCCATCACAGCATCGAATTCTCGACTATTCGGGGTCAGCCCTAAAATTATTTAAGCATTTTGGAAAACATGTACCATAACTACTTATTTCAGATTCTCACTGTCATAAACAATTTATCTGCTGAAGGTCTAGTACCAGTATATCCTAAATAAAAAGTAGAGATTCTCTGTTCATGGGAAAAACAACCACAGAAAAGCAGCAAGTTTTCATGTGTGAGGTGTGTTACATAACCCTCGGATCTTTCCATTTTAAAATTTGACCAATTTTACCTTAATTCACATATGTCTCCCTTTGTTTGAAAAATGGAATGTGTCTCCAAGATCAAAACAATGTTCCATTGGAAATTGTACAGATTCAAAAAATCAGATAGAATTTTTCATATCCTGAAAAGGTGACAGTGAATGTATATCTTTGAAATCTACATCATCCTTTTTTTATTATTCTGGTGTCGGCAGACAGGACATGTGAACTCTGTTCTGCAGCCTGATAGAGGTTAGGTTGATGAACTTTGGCATTTTAGACACACATAAGAGGAGCACAGTATGCCTTCCTCCTAATCTGCTACTTGGCTGTTACAGCTGCTCCATGGTGGACCCTCAGTCTAAATTTACATCAAAATCTTTCTGATCAGAGCAGCTGCTCTCAGCAATGGTCAATTCAAGGTTTTGTGTGTCTGCTGGGGTCCTTATGCTGGCTGGCAGATGTTCATTAGCCAGCTAGCCTTTCATCTCAGTATGGAGAACAATGGTCTGGCACTCTGTCCTGCTCTTTCATGAGCTAATAAGGCATCATATCTGACCTCAAACCAGGCAATAATCCATTCAGCGCTGAACACCTGGGATCAAGCCGACGTCGAGCTCTCAAGATGCCAAGAACTTAACAAAGTTCTGCGGGCAGAGAAAGTTTCACCTTCTAAGATTGCTGTTTGTTTATCTGAATGATTTTAATGTGTCTCACACTCATATTAATGTTTGACTCCCCTCTGGTGCATCATTTGTTTTTGCAGTGGTCTTATTTTTTTTTTTGCTGTTTTTAATGGAGTGTTGTTGTAGCATACTCAATAGATACATTTATCTTTAAAGAACAGCGTGACATTTTAAGTTTATTCGTTGTCTTGCCAAGAGTAACATGAGAGGATCAATACCACTCTCATATCTAGACGGTAAATATGAAGCTATAGCTGGCAGCTGGTTAGCTTAGATTAACACAAAAACAAGGTTATATTGGAAAGGCTAGACTTTTGTCCAAAGGCCACAAAATACCAGCATCCCTATTAAACATGTTATATCTCATTTGTTTTATCTATGCAAAACTGAACTAAATTTTAAAAAATCAGCTAAATGGCTGCTGGCTTTATCTTCATATTTACTGTATAGACATGAAAACTAGTATAACTACTTATTTACTATATTTATGTTCACAGCATTGTGATACACTCACCACTAAAACATTTTTTCTCCACCTGTTCACTTTCTCATTTAATAAAATCCATTGGGAGCTGACGGGTAACCCATGAAGCTGAGCTTGTTTTGTAAGTTTTCACCCTGAGTCAACAACAGTACATGTCAAAAGAGAGTAGCAGTGACTCCACTTTAAACACACACACCTCACTGATCCAGTGTTATTTCCACTGCGGCCTCCGGAGCAGTCCAGTTTGGCTGGGCTGATCTAACTCAAGGGTTGCAGGGTAACTGTGGTTATCAGTCTGTAACCGGCAGGGACACATTGTGTGACAATTATATGTAGTGTGAAGCATCAACATGTCATCTTTGACTAGAGCACGAGGCATCTTGGCATGGACGCCTTAGTTTGTGCCCCAGCTGCCTGTGTCCTCTGGAGGGGAAGGGGACGTGTTTTCTATTGTTAACCCGTGGAATTTACCCATTCTACTTATATATATTTGTGTGTGTGTGTGTGTGTGTGTGTGTGTGTGCGCATATCCCCCACACCACCACTACCACTGCTTTGGATTACAGTCATGAGCTTGGTCTATCGTGAAAAGTAATTTATTGGAGTTAATTATTTTTAGTAATACTGACTAGAATTTACAAACATGGTATATTTTTTCTTTCGCTCAGTATGTCAACCACTTTGGTCCAGAGTTATATAGGTCAATATCTACCACCATGGCAGGTTTGCCATGGAAGTTGGTACATATATATTCATTGTGCCCAGAGGATCAATCCCAATGATCCTCTGGGCATTTCCTCTGGTGCCCCCAGCAGATCAGACTTTTCACACATCAGTTAAATGTCTCAATATCTGGATCAACGCAAAATTTTGCACAGAAGAAACAAATTTCCCCTCACTTTCCTTAACACCACCATGAATTTAACTTTTGTGGTTTTGTTTTAATAACTAACAGACGGAATTTATCAGCTTCTCCTCGCTAGAAAAATGGCCATATTGGTAGACTGTGCAGCGGCTCATTACAACCCATTTTTTCCATTTCTTGTTCAGGGGGCGACTTCTAAATCTGTGGAAGGAGGTGCTTGTGTGGATGGATGGTAGCCTGTAGTCTGTTGCTGGACTGGCACTTTCCAGCGGTCATGCTGTCATTTTGGGGAACGGTCATATGTGTTGTTCCGGGACACGTGACTATCAATCTGCTCCGTTGTTTAAGGATGAGGACGTGTTGTACATGGGTGTACAGACGTCCACGTTCCTTCAGGATTGTAACAACGTTGGTGTTTTTACACTTCTTTAATTTACAGATCAAATAAACAAGATATATCTTTTAAATAAGTCAGCTTTAGAGGTGTTGTAGGTGTTTTCTTCACTTTTGAAACACACAAACTAGTGAGATGTTTCCCCCTGCCTTCAGTCCCCACGCAAAGCAGACACTTTCGTATGCTGTCACAGAATAACCAACTGTTGTTAGATTTCTATTAAAATGGTTTACACAGATATTATCATGAGCCTCATTCTGCTTTTTAACAATAAATAGTTTGTCATGATTTGATATGATCAAATATAGTGTATATGTGCTTGATCCCAGCATGAAATAAAGATAGATATCTATAACATGTATGCCCACATCGCATTAGCTTAGATTTCACAACAGAAGACAAATATGCTGTTTCAGTTTAGTACTGTGTGTGATGCATGGAGCGTAATGCATCGTCCTCTGTTCTTAACGTGCACTTCATCTGGTTATTTCCAGCATATTTAACTGAAATGTGCAGGTATCAGTATTACAGCCAGGTGTAGCTCTTATCTTCAGCATACCTGACTGTTTTATTGAAAGAAAAAAACAAAACAGTAATAACAGATATGATATCAGCCAAGGAAATTAATTTGAAGAGTTCAAGGTGATTGCCTGTGCCATTTCATGTCTTTCATACACTGAAACAAACAAAAACATTACCATGTCATTTTCCTCAGGTATCACATATTTCACATCTCACACTTGTGTCAACAATGCTTTTACATGCTGTCCATACTCTTAAAACAGTTCCTGCAGCTCCTCAACTAAACAACTCAAAGCTTTTTAAATGGCAACATCTCCAAGCCGACATGTTTGTAGCCAGAGGTGACTACAGAGTGTGATTGAAAGGCTGTGATTGCTCTTAAGAGGACTGACAGGTCTACTATTGCAAATCCATACTAAGCCATGAGCTGATTGATTCCAAATATTACAAAGGCGAACACTAGGGTCAGATTTAATTGATTTTTCAGACACAATTTGCCGTGGAAAATTTAAACCGCCCAGCCAAGCAGCTCTGATGAGAGTGGGAAAAAAAGAGAGAACAATTGCTTGATCAAGGAAGGTATACAAACAATTGTTGCTTTTACACAACCTTGCTTTGTTGCAAATCATGTCTGATTAGATTATTTGATGAATTGTGAGAAGCAAAGCTCATAATTTAAACGTGATATCAACATTTACACTGGAAACATTTTACATGCTGGAATCTTAATTAAGTTGAAAGAAATAATAAGTACATTCTGTTCTACTTTTTCCAAAGCAAATGAATAGCCTTTAAAGATGGAGCAATACAGCTTAAGACACAATGAAACCAAGTGCATTGTGTTGCTTTAGGAGTGCCTGATGTGAATCATAATGTCTTTGCCCCTTCTATATTTAAATTCATATATTTGAAGCTTTTGCTGCATGCCCCTCTGCAACATCTTTTTGACAGACACCTGAAAAAGCTGTATCTGTAAGCGGGCATCCATGGGAATAAGCTTTGAAGCGATTACATTTGATAGCAATCTTCAATGGGACCTTGAATGACAGCTATGCATCTGTTTGGAGACAAATGCAAAACAAAATGCTGCCACTCAACCACAGCTTTCACTTTTCCCCTGTCTGTAAGTATCAACACAGAAATTTCACCTAGAAAACAGTGGAACAGAAAGACATCTCAGAACGCCTGGGCTGTCGTTCAGTGCCCAGTAGACAAAGTGTGAAGTAACAAACATTGCACTGTCACACAGCCACGTCCTACTATTTACTTTTGACAGACAGAATGTGATGCTTTTTGAATCTGTTTGATCAGTGGCAAAATAAAAATACTGGTTCATACAGCGGTGGTCGAGAAATTATGAAATGTCAGACATAACTCTATCGGATGACTTTGACATACGCATTACACATGCGTTGACGGCTAAAACAGTCTTATTCCTGTTAAGCTTTGTTGTGCCTTGGTGCTTTGTCTGTTCTGAACACGGTGCTGTGCTGCATGGGGACACAATTGCTTTAGTGTGCTGTCCCTTTCTCCCATCGTTCATGAAAAAAGCATCATGGTTGACACGTCTTTGATACCGTTCATTTATTTTGTCTCTGGACGATGCATTTCAAAGAGGGCCAAGATGCCAGCATTGCCAAATGTGTCCCAAATAAATGATATCCCAGCCAGAATGGGAGCTCCTTGGAGAGTGTCCTAGCCAAAGGCAGTAAATCAATGGGCCTGCGCCAGCATCGCAGCAGCCTCTGTGCAGGAACACACAGTAGGGGCACCGACGGCCTCAGTTGACTTGGCAGCTCAAAGGGCCTCTGACCACGAGCCAGCAGGCTCCTCAGGGAACTAGCAGCACCTCTTGGGCCACTAAGTGAGGGAAGATGGAAACCAAGCAGGGAAAGAATTACAATGAAGCCCGCAAGAAGCAGTGAATCCTGAAAAAGAGAGAGGTGGGGAATAAGGGAGATTTACCAAATGCACAATAGAAACGGGTGGGAGTGGTGGGGTCACGCACTGTGTTGATACTTTTATCAAAAGCACTCTATGTCAAAAAGGTCCTTCAGACACTCCAGAGATGAAGAGTCAAGAAAAGAATATCCTCTCTTTGAAAGAATAACAAACTACCAGAAGACTTGGGGATCTACATTTATACTTCAACTTGCTTTTGACAGATAAGTGGAACACAACGTCCTTGAGAGGATTCTTTGCGTGTGTGAGTGGACAGTGTCTGTTTAGTCACAGAAAACAAAGAGATAAAGCTATTCATGTTCTTCTCTGGTAGGCTATATCCTCTAACTTCCATATCTCCCTGCTCTCAACATCAATTAATGTGTGTAGCGCTTAAAAGTAATCTCTATCATTTAAATGAATCTAAAGCCCCTCGGCAGAATGCAGGAAGCCCCATATCAACTCACCAGCTGCTACCTTTAAAGTCCCCGATCGTTTGAGTCAGGCTCTGGTGGCTAGTTGGTATATTGATGTGGTGCCGTCTGCCAGGTTGCCTCTTCCTGCTGGCCGCTAGCCAGACTTTAGCAAAGACATTAGTGGAAAAAGTCATAACCCACCGGCAGCTCTGTTATTGTCTGCCCGAACAGTGCAGCGAGGCGGCCGTTTTTGAGGGTTTACACTCTGAGCTACATCAACATCCATCGAGGCAATGTGTTACATCACACACACCTGCGTGAACAGCAGAAACCTGCAGCTACGTTAGTGATTTCCTAATGGTAATGTGTTTCTCATCTGCATTATTCAGGGAGCTTTACCTTCATGTCAAACAAAGACAAATATTTTCAGGAGTGTCTCACTTACACCTACCAGTGCTTCATATTGTTCCCACAGTGCAGGACAAAGAGTGAGGAATCTAGGATTTTTTCTCCTGTAATTTCGACTAAAATCATTTTCTTTAAGGATTGTTGAACCAAAATGCAGATAATTTTTATTTGTCCAGGAGTGAAGATAGCTGTGTCTGATTTCTGTTTCCAGCCCAATACAATGAAGGTTAATGGACATTTGTAGAAAGCACCAGAAGTCTATATGTTTTTCATAATTTGGGTGCAGCAAAGTCTAACTGAAATTACATTTAGTCTACTGTTTTCACTGTAGATTTTTAATGTTAATGCATATGTATAATATATTAATACTTAAAAAAGAGGGAAATTTGGGAAAGTAACCTTTTAGTGTATGTTTGTGATTGACAGCACCTGGCAGTCTGAACCCAGGCAGGGGAATGTGGAAATTGTAGGTTAAGGACAGGCAGTGTTTTATAAGCAGTGGTATTGAAGATAAGGACCACCAACTAAAGTTTTTAAAGTGGTCATATTAAGCTCATTTTCGGGTAAAAATTATACCTGAATAGGTTTACATGGTTTAATTGTCAAAAAACACCATATTTTTTTATCAGCATTGCTGCAGCACCTCTTTTCACCATGTGTGTTAACCGCTCTGTTTTAGCTACAGAGTGAAGCATCTCACTTTAATTTGATCTTTATTTGGAGTTGCATATGCAGTACTGAGTTAAGGACTAGTTGCCAATCAGAGGCAGAGTAGAGTGCAGAGGTACATGTTCCTGAACCAGCTTCGCAACCGAGACTGGAGCGAGAGTTTCAGATAAGTAAGTTATTAATCTGTAACAAATTGGTCTTTCATATTTAAAAGTTCAGTTTAAAGGTTCAGTGTGTAAAATTTCTGAAAATCCATTGATAGAAATGCAATATAAGATTCATGACTATGTTTTCAGTGGTGTGTTAAAGACCTTATATAATAAAGCATTATGTTTTATTACCTTTGAGTAAGCCATTTATAACTACATAATTGCATGTCCCTCCTTCCATGTACGTCCCCTCGTTGCATCATCATGTTTCTACAGCAGCTGAAAACCGACAAACAGCGCTACAGAGCTTCTTTCTGAACGTCCAGAGTTCTTCTTTCCAGATATTATTGTTGGTGGGCAGTTTTGGCGATGGTCCATAATAAAAGAGATAATTTATAGTTTCCCATGTCAATGTTTGTGTAAACTTTATCTAATGTGTGGTTTATAATGAACTGTGTTACAGTGTTTCACACTCTTGGCTTACATTTTCCATGATATCTGTCAGTGGCCAGTCACAATAACATATGGTTTTACTGAATAATTAAGTAAATATAATTTCTTAATAAATATACCTAAAGAAACCTAATTTCTCTCTGCTGTCTCAAAAGACACACCTTTTCTACTGTCTCAGCCACCGTAGCTGTTGTCTTTGAAAGGGTTGGGGACAGTGGTGGACTGGGCAGATGGTTGCAATTCACAACCCTCACCACTAGATGCCACTAAATCATACACAGTGAACCTTTAACTGTGCACTGTCTCTAAATCACAGTAACATCTTCATGTCCATTGACTGCCTAACGTTCAATAGGAAGGGTGGGGGTGAGGGGAGGCAGCGGGTCGATGTCATGTCACTGCGTGTGCTGGAGCTTGGTGTGTTTTTCGTGCCTGATTATCTGCTAGACAAGCATTGTGATGTGTGTGACAAAGTGACGCAGATAGTTTACGGAACAAAAGGCTAGACTACCATCAAGCTGTTTTCAGGCAGTACAGAGTAGTGTTTTCTGTGAGAGATGGGAACTCGCTTGAGGGTGGAATTTGGGCTTTTTTACTTTGCAAACCACATGCACAAAAAAGATATATATCACAATTAAGGAAAGGGGAAAAGCATAATATGACCTCAATGTGAATGGCGAACTAGCTTGCAAACTGATGATGGTAGCGCATCAATGCTAATGCAGGTTGGCAAATGCAGATTAGCCTGAAACGTAGATGTAATGCGTATACGTAACACTATTGTGATGAATTAATGCAAAGATAGGGGGCCTTACCATGAAACTAAAAAATACTGGTACTTTTTTTTCATATAATCTCTGTCTGGGTTCCGAGCAAGCTAAGTAGCGCTGAGGTGATACCAACTGCAGGTAACGCAGCAGAGACTCCAGCAACAATGGCAGAGGAAAACAGATCTGTAAGATTGTCGTACCACCATTCTGTCTTTACATTCTAAGTAATGTTGAAATGTTTAAAATTAAATCAAGGGACTGTTGGTGTATGTGCGTCTTGGTTATGTGTCGTGTTGGATATTATGTCACGGCAGTTATGTGCAGCATTGCTATGACAACCAGGTTTGAGGGGGTACAATCTGCAATGGAAAACGAAAAATGGCGGGCCAAAAGCGAGGCAGGTTGAGGTGAGTTGAGCTGGTACCAGCGGTGGAAAAGAGGCTAAAGTAAGATAAAAGTGTACTGTGGTCAAAAGCAGGCAAGGATCAAAACCAGGAAAACATGTTTCTGTTTCTGATATTTTTCTCAAAGGAGAACACAGGCCATGTTATTTACAGAGCAGTATGTGGAAAAAAAATTATAGCAACTTATAATTTTGGTTATGATATGTGTCAAAATCTTCAAGGGGCCCTCCACCAATTTCACACATTAAGCTCAGTTTACTCATGACAAAGAGTATTCAGCCTGTGAAAACGGTTGTACAGTGTCTTCTGTGGCTCTGGAGGGAGCTTTTCAAAAACAACCCCAATTTCAGTCTAATAATCAGTGTTATTTTTGCTTGGAGGCTGCACATTTTTAGCAGAAAGCCTTTGTTACAAACTGGGGGCATAGAGCTTAAAGACATGGGCATTTACCTGACAAGGATGGCGTAACAAACACCATTGAGTTGCACTATGGAAAATGTAGGGTACAGTGTTTGGGGGGGGGGGTCTGTTGGTATTTAAAGTGAGGACATGTCAATACATTACATTACATTTATTCATTTAGCAGCAGGTTTTATCCAAAGCGACTTACAATTGCTATATATGTCAGAGGTCGCACGTCTCTTGAGCAACTAGGGGTTAAGTGTCTTGCTGAGGGACACATTGGTGTCTCACAGTGGATTCAAACCCATGTCTCTCACACCAAAGGCATGTGTCTCATCCATTGTGCCACCACCACCCCAAGTCAACATTGACTATGCTTTTTTAATCTCTAGTAGGTTCATGGAAATGCAATACTAAATCGCTGGAGTGGCCCTTGTATGAAAGATCAATCAATTCGTTCTGAATTGTGGCACCTCCTCCTACTGTGCTGTTGTTTATAAGCAATTCATTTTACATGTCAGTGGCCAGGCAATGGCTGTTTCACATTTGTAATGACAGCTTTGACTGGAACATTGATACATTTATTTAAAGCATATTTTAGGCAATATGCTTAAAGCAAATCATCCAAAAAATATGAGAATGAGAGCACAGTGGCTAACAAGCAGGTTGCTATTCCAAAAATCGACTATGGTAACTGCATGCTACACCGTGCTTGGCTTACTTATAGTTTGAATGAGTAAGCCTGTAAATCACCCTCTGCTCTAGACAATATCTCAAGTGGTTACCAGTGATAAGGGTTACAGGCTTAACTGCTCAGGCAGTGAGAAGCTCAGCCTATACTGTACATGCAACATACAGCAAAAACGGTTTCGAAAATGCCGGGAAAATGTCTGACTTCTAAATGAGTAGATATGTGGAGTAGATGATCAGATAACCAAAATGGACCACCGTATCTCAGCTTACATAGGTGGCAAACAAATACACTTTCAAAGGAGTATTTCTGGAGACATGAATTAATCCCTTCGACCCTCTTTCATTTCCCAGCACTTTTAGACCACATCTTGTCTTGCAAAGTGCTGTATCTGTACTTCTGTGTGCACACATCTGTGTGTGTGTGTGTGTGTGTGTGTGTGTGTGTGTGTGTGTGTGTGTGTGTGTGTGTGTGTGTGTTTGAGTGTGGGCCATTACCGAGCTGCTATTTTAAATGCTATAAAAACTTGCACAGGAAAATGACTGGGGTTGAATTACTCCAATGAGCACACCGATCAATCTTTGCTTTTTTACTTCCATCCTCCCACCAAGTTCATTTCACTTTGTTGAAACACACAGAGAAAACCACATATTGGGTAACATAGACCTATTTAGAAAGCAATTTAAGGTACTACACAGATTCCACAGCCAGTGATGGAGTGTTGTCTCTTAATTATACTGTATCACCATTTCAGTAAAGCTCTCCAATATGACTTGTTGCTGTGGTAGTAGCAGATACCAAAAGAGATTATTTAGACATAATGATGGATCTATGGGTATTGTTATTAAGCAAATGTTCTCTCTTAGAGGCCAGATTCTAACTTTTTCCCCCATACAGACAAAAATGTTTTCAGAGGTAAAATCTTGCTGATGGTTATCACTTTATAGCCTCTACCAAATGTATATTTGCATGCGCACTTCAGTGTCCCCAATGAGCAAAACATGAGCGTTCATAATATATTATTACAAACCACTCTCACATCCCTACCCTAACTATGAAACAGTAGCCAGTAGCCCATGTCTTACCTTTGCTGGAAACAGGGTGAAAGCTAGCTTGGCTCTGACACTAGGTGGATGTCACAAAATCCACCTACCAGCACCTCTAAAGCTTACTTATTAAATCAAACCAGTGTATAGGTTTATAGATAAACTGCATGCTCCTATCATTCTTCTTCTTAGCAGAAAGCACAGAAATGCTTTAGGTCAGTGCACTTAATGTCTGCTACATTTGTCACTTTGTATGTGTTAACATTTCCACCGGTGACCACAGTGTCAGCAGAAATTATTTTGGGCAAATCAAAAATCTCAGTGACAGATGATGCAGCCCCACTGTGATTTAGACATATAAGACAGGTGTATTTTTATATAACAGTCTTGCACAGTGCAGCTATGCAGTGGTCACCAGAAACAATGGAAAGCTGCACAGGACATTCTCTTGGAATCAGGCAGTCGGCTGGAAAATGAAAATATGAGCCAGTACGGCGGTGCTTGTGGTGTCACAGTTCACACTCATGTTTATACAACTAATTCCCAGCAGGTGAAAAAGATACCACTCTCTATCCAGGTCATGACTCACCTGCTGTCCACTTGAAGCGTATTTGCACTTAGGATGCTGCTGATGAGGATAAGCCGACAACACTTCTTGCATGCAACTCCTCACCTTTGCCTTTCAAAAAATATTAGGTGACTTTGGGCTCAATGAATTTTTGTCACTGTTATTTGAGATCAATAATCCACATGAAATCATGTCAGGCATATTCTGGCAAAATATAAAGAATCGTAGTGTATTCTCAGTGGTAACCTGAATCTGAGCGGAGATCAATCGGCGTGGTCAGTTCTGCCTTTGACTTTGCTAGTGGCTGTTCTTACATGTCAGCTGTGTGTTGGTACACATTCCCCTCACATGAAGTGTTTCCGAAAATGAGGTGATTCAACAGCCGCCCACCAGGAGGAAATACTCTCAATCTGCTTTAGTCCTAACACAGAATTTAATTTTAATTAAATGGTTAATGAGCCATGGGATTAATGCCAATGACTTTTTAAAGCAAACATCTATAAATCATTAAGGCCCCATTTGAAAGGGAGAGCGAGCAGAGCTAACGAGTGTACGTGCTTAGAGCTGCCCACCGCCGGCCCCCTCTCTCTCTCTCTCTCTCTCTCTTTCCGGGTACTCTGGGGCCACATCAGCCTTACCAATGGTCAAAGAAAGCCGACAGACAGAGAGACAGATATGTGCAGTGAATAAACTTCCTCTCCAACAGGAACATTTGCACACACATATGTAGGAAGTGTATTTGCTACTGGTTGTAAATGTGTATACGAATGTGCGTTGACATTGAAACAGGTCACAGTTATAGAGCAATTTTTGGTCACAAGTAGACTTGTATCATTACCTGCTTAATATGAAAAAAAACAAAACAGGCTGGGGCAGGGCATTAGACAGTGAGGGATCAATCAGTGTGCCAGCAGTTATGGAGAAAAAAGGATCATCATCAAAAGGTTCTGAAAAAATCCATCAAATGGATTTTTTCAGAACTCAGTACCTAAATTATAATTCCATCTTTTTTCCATACTTTTTAACAAACAACTCATTGTCAATTTCTTTACTATAAAGATATTTCTTTCTTACTTGCCAGAAGGTCCAGCTCATTATTAAGAGTGCATGCTTAGGTTGTTAAAGGGTCACGTTTGGAGTATTTAATGGCCATACAGGACTGGACTGGACAGTCTGAAGCCATCAATATTTTGATATAATTATGTTATGATGATCCAGATTGACAGTGATTAACCGATGACTGTCATGCAGTCTGACTAAACCAGCATTAGCACTGATGACAATTAAAGCCCAGTATTTTTTACTTTTTCTCAGATATCTTCTTACTTTGACCTACGGGGTAGAAGGAGTTAGTCATGGGTATTTCACATGAGGAATGTCTGTGTTTTGGTCCTTGCATGTTTTTTGGTGTGGCGAGGGCTTTGAATGTTTTACTCAAAATCAGTGTTACCCGCTTTAGCTTCTTCTAATCTGCTTAGATCTTAATACAAATATTAATGCTTAAAGGTATGATCAACATGAACATGCTACACCTCCTTAGATCGGTTAGATTCTCCACAATTCAATTGTTAAGATCATTTAACAGAAACACCAAGCCCCAAAGTCTAATTCTCATAGATGTACCGGTATAATCTGCATGGAACAAGGGAGCGAACTTGTTAAGTCCGAATGTGTCCGTTCCTTGATTATTTTTATTCCTTTAGTGTGTAAGGATCCACCGATCAAAAGAATCAAAACAGCTTTTCATAAAAATGAATCCATGTTGTGAATACTGTCATGTGAAGTCCATCGCTCTCTGTCTGCTAACTTCTGCCACACTCATCCTGCACCATGTTGTTTTCGTTACAATGCTGCCTTCAAAATAAATGTGCTCCTGTCGGAGCTAGATCAAATGAATGACATGTATTTGATATTATCTGATGAGTAATATTCATGCTGTTTGAAATAAATTAACTGTTTCATAGTAGCCCATTTCAGTTTTGTGCAAGACAAATTAAAGGCCAAATATAATCAGGGTCAATTCAGTGATTTTAGCAAATCAAAGCTTCAGCTATTATTCAAAGTTCTATAGTAATTTATGTTTTAGAGCAATACTTTATATCTAAAACCAAATTTTCAGGGGCTTTAAAGACAACAATGGATAAAGGAAAGAGAAATAGACAGCTTTACAGTTACAGAGATGCCTAAAGTCAATCAAAATCCAAAGTCACATTCTATAATATAGTATGAAGTATCAGATAAAAGAGGCGAGTCAAGGCCTGCAGTGTGTATCGAGCCTCTGTGTCTGGGATGCTAAATCTTCTTTTCACTGGCAGCTGCCTAAATGGATGAGCGTGGAGACCCTTCCAGCAATCTGTGAATGTTCAAATCAACCCTGGATGAGGAAGTCACCGTGAGTACAAACATCAGAGTCCTGTTGTCACAGGCTGGCTGGATTAACACTTTAGATTTACCACTTAGTGTTTGTTAATGCGGCAGTGACATGATTGCAAATTGGAATGTTGTAGTGAAATAATGAAACACAGGATAGAATGAATGATAGTGAAAATGTTAAGAAATGAATATTAAGGAAACGCAGGTCTTTTTTGTTAATGTTTTCCAGCCCCATTGTTCTAAATCTCGAGTTGATGTTAACAAACTTACTAGATAACATACTCGGACAATGTTAACATAACTGTAAGTGCTCACTCATTCTTTTTCTCTTCATGTCTTCTTCCAACAGCGCCTGTTTTCGGCCTCTTAGCCTCTGTTCAGGCTGCTGAGCCCATTTACGTTACTGACTTACCCAACTCTTCTATCTCAGCCTATGCCATTATATCCATACTGAGAATACAGAGCTAGCTTCTTCAGAAGAATTGCATTTTATATCACAATTCCCCCCTACTTTAACTGTTTTAATCCTAGCTATTGCTTAACCATAGTTTATATACCTTAACCTGAATCTTTCTCTAAGCTTTGCCATTCTGTAGTTGAGAAATAAATGGTTGCTAATGAACGTGAACTAGGGTTTTGCAGAGTCGTCCACTCTTGAGTACCACCAATAGACCTGTAGCATGAGCCATCAATATTAATGGTACTGGCCAGCCGTCTCACTTCACAGAAGTCTCATTTAATGTATCAAAATGACCACGCATGCCACGTGGAGGTGAACAACCTTTGAATTCTAACTATTGAATTTGACAGTGTCAGTGACTGAGAAGCCAACGGTCCACCTGTATTTATTTGGCTTTCCTCTCCATCCCAACGTCTACTGTATTATGAAAAAGAGAATTGGATGTATAATCCCCAGTGGCCTGTGCTAAATTTACCTTAAACCAAATCACTAAAGCCTACTGGTGCTTGACAGTCTGGGCAGGTGTGCAGACTCCTCAGCAATATCCAAGGGAGACCCACTGCTGCTCACCCTTTATGCATTCTTATTTATTAATCTGACTCACTCTCTCTCCTCTGCTGAAGGCTTGATCCACTGAAAGTCAAACAATACTCTGCCAAAATGCCCTCTTTTGCCTAGCAGCTATCTGAAAGCCTCTACTGAAAAGTAAACTGAGGGATTATAGGAGCTGTTAATGTTATAGTTGACTTTGGTTACACCATGAAACTGACGCTGCTTCTTTAATGGAACGTCACAGCTGCTTATATCAATTTCAAGTACATGCAAGGTATGGATTTCACAGCTTAAAAAAGCATGGCGATGCCTAGGCATTTGTTGTTGACGTTGAAGCACAACACAATCACTGTGTGAGCACTCTCACCAACAGCGTTGTCTACTGAAGTGTTAACTGCCCTGACACTGCAGGTTTCACTGTGTGTCTTGACATGTCTTCTTGCGAGTCAACACCCCAACGCATATTTTTCTGTTAAATAAATAAAAATCCTGAGAGCAGAATAAACACAGATTCTAAATAGGAGCTGACAGCACCACCGGTTTGGAGATGGAAGCTTCAGTGGAGTTTGTTTGTGTTTTTTTTTTTTTTTTTGTGCTGACAATTGCAGGCAGAAAAGACGGCAGATAAGAGGTCTGGTTTTTTGGTGTCACAGCGTTCCTGTCTAGCACTGCAAGAGTCAGTAGAAGGCCTTGTCCCTGGAGGTTAAAGAATGCTTATTAAATGGCAGCACAAAGACAGCAGGCCACTCATGTGGACAGGGCATCTCCAGCGAGAAGGTGAAGGGGTTTAAGAGCAGAGATGGATGCTTTAAATAATAATGATGTCCTTTTGGAGATGGACGTTATTGTTGTTTTATGTGTTAAAGAATGTCTGTTTGTCTGTCACACATCCAAGGGAATATTCAGTATCATATCAATATGTTTTTATTTTGCATTTTTGTGTCTTAGTTGATATGGTAGAAATTTGTATGTTTAAACTGAGGCCTTTTTGTCTTCCCAGAACTATAGATGTCGGTGAGAAAACACACATAAGAAACAGCATGCTGAGCCCAGGGAACAGATGGGGTTTTTAGCTCTGATTTTACATCTAGGACAAAACCACAGCGCTGTGGTTTCACTCAGCTGTCAAAAACTGAGTGGCACCGCATTACATGGATGATTACCAATAATTCCCTTGCCGGGAGTCAACTGAAAAGAAGACAATGATGTAATTACAGTCTCCTTTGGCAAACTGCTTTGTCATACAACGGAATAATGATATGCTCTTTTGACACCAAACCAGTGTCTCTGAATCGGTTGGTAATGGCCTTGTAAATACAAAAATGCTACTTTTATAGAATCACACCTGGAGTCTGGATGTGTCAGTCTAGAAAATCAGAATACGTATAAAACAAAGCTTTCGCTGTGAGGCTCTGGAGCTTGTACTATGGGGCTTGATCTATGAGACCTGTGACAGCTGTGGTGTTGAGTAGGACACTCAAAAATACACTTATACATATTTATTATAATATGAAATGTTACACAGCTGCCTTGTCTTAAATTACTATACAGTACACATACTCAAGAGGCAATTAGTGAGATTTACCAAATGACTCAAATGTTCCCATGCCAATAGCTGAGGATTTCATCCTTTGAAAACTTGTGTCACTTCTCTCTGACCTGTGCTGTGCTACGCTGGGATTTATAGCTCTGCCTCAGACTGTGCAAGACTTTTCATGCTATTTCTGCTCACAATTGCATTCAGCTCAAATAGCCTACCTTTGCCCCATATCTAACCATGCAACAATATAAATTATATACACAAGAAGTATGTAATCCGCCATGTCTATTTAAAAGTCACTATGGCTTTTTATGTGATTTCTTTCAGTTTTTTGTTGTCTGTACTTGTATAGCGCTTTCACTCAAAGCTTTTACACAACATCATATTCACCCCATTCATACACCGAGTGTGTGTGAACAGGCTAAGTCCTTGGAAAGGCACAGGGAGCGCATTTGCAGAAGAGGTACTGCGACTTTATTTCTTTGCGTTTGCAGGTTCACTCATGAGGATAGAATAAAAACATTGGCTTTTTTGGACTTGGAGGTTGCAAATCTGGACCTTGAAGTCTACCAAAAAACCCACAAGCACTAAACAGTGTGTGCAGTTTTTTAAAATTATTAATATTTTTTAAATTTATTCTTGCGAGACAAAATTCACACCATATATATATATAAAATTAGAATTAGAATTAGAATTAGAATGCTGTTGTCACCACTGCCCCAACAACTGCAAGTGAAAATGTACGTAGTTTTGAGCAAGCAGTATCCAGGCCCCAGGCCGTGACAGTGGGGCAAAATGGTGCTGCCTGGGACGCCAGAGCGGGACAGCAAGGGTTAAGCACGCCGGGTCAACACACATTTATGTATAAATGATTTATGCATAGAAAGTTTTTCCTTTTTTACTTTATTTATCTTTTAATGGTTTGTTTGTTTGTTAGTTTGCTGGTTCATTTTTCCCACAATCTGGAACACAAGCTATACAGTGTAGGTGTCAGTAGCAATAGTGGGCACAGACTGTACCAACCAGTCCATGCAGAAGGAGCACAAACACCTTAGGCAAGCTTCAAAGACTCGTACTTTTTCCTGGACTGGGTTTTCATTAGATCAACGACATCTGACCAATACGTTGAGGATAAGCACATGAGATCAAATAAAAGTCATCACAAAGTTGCAAAGTCTGAAAGACTTGGTCAGGCAATATACATTCTAATTTCAGGGCTATATACCTGGAAATATAGCAACAATGTAAACAATCTGTGTGTGTTCAGTATACTGCAGAAAACATACATCAAGATTCTGTAACATTTTTGTAACTTTGGAACATGTCAACGCATCTTTAAAGGTAATATCAATATTTTTATATTTATAGTCGATCAGATAACTATGTGTAATGTGTAAGGGGTCACCTCTTAGTGACAAACTCTAATTCAGTCCACCTATCTCATGGTTTGGTTTCAAAAACCCTTTGTACGCTACATGCCCAGCACCGAATGGCAGACAGACAAAGTTGGCAACAAGCTGGGGGAAAAAGTGGAGTATTTAGCAGATAAAGAATCACATATTTCCTTCAGGAGTTGGTGAAGACAAAATCAGAGCTAAAAAAAGAGTGTATATTGGACTTTCATTTGTTAAGGGGGAAGAATCATAACTCCAACAGCTTTATAATGTGATAATATGTCAGTGCTGTGTTTACACCACATCTCTGTTGCCCCAAGTGGCCAAACATTCAATGATTGCAGGTCTGAAGTTATTACTACAGGCCCTTTCCACAGAAAACATCTTAAGATGCCACAGTAGGAAAAGCAATAAACGGTCAGTTTACAGCTTTTTTGTACTGCCACAAAGTGGCCAGAAAATTATTGAATGCCAGTGTAGCAGAGTATTAAGAAGGCCTTGTTGACTTTTTTTTGTGGTCAGTAGAAAGGCGAGAAGAGGGAGGATTTAGGATATACACCAATGATTCCTGGCCACACTCAAACCAGGGTTTTATCCGTTACATAGTCAGTGTTTTAAACTACTAGGCTACAAAGACACACCTTTAAGGGCAAAATAATTTGTACAGAGAAAACCAATCATTTGAAGGATCTTTTCTTAAGTCAGGCAGGACGTTCCACTGATGAAGCTTCTTGGAAAGATAATGAGAATTGAAATGTCTCAAACGTCAGTTGATTGATATCCCTGATATCTAAAAATGTTCCTCAGTTGAAAGAGACTAGGAAGTGAGATCATGTCTATTTTAGGAATTTGCCTTATTTTCACAAAGATGTTCTTGTCCTTCACTTTTGCAGTATTGCAATGCTCCTTTAACATTTCTTTGTGGTAACTCCTGAATCACTGTTCTCTGAACTGGAGCAAAGCCAAACAGACAAATGCAGGGCTGTTTTGGCTGGCACCAGCTGAGGCTTTTGTGTTATTTATTGAACTGCCGTTCCCTCTGTCTTGTATCATCACTGCTATCTGGTCATCAGAAATTACATAACCCAGTCAATAAAAGTTTATGTGTTGTCATTACAATTCACATGTTGTCATGTTTTGCAAAGCAGAAATTAGTCAGTTGTGGGGTTCTCTCACTTTGGACTCTGTGGCTGTCATGGCAGTGGGAGGTTCATATGCTCTCTGTCTTTCCTTCTTTCTCTCTCGGTCTTTTCTCTCTAATATTGTGGACAGCAGCCGTGGAATTGTTCACCAAGGTACCATCTATTGTGTTGAGATAATTGCCCGTGAGTAGAAGCTCATCAAGAGGAGAAATTGAAATTATTTCCTCGTACTCAGGGACGGTGAACCGTGGAGTAAAAAAGATGATGAATCTCTATATTTCCATGGGGATCTGCATACGACAGAGGTAGACTTGATGAGGTTGAAAGGCAACAAAATTACACACAAGAACTTGAGAACTGTGTGTCTCTTCTTACTAAAGCCATGCACTGTGTTTCTGTTGTTTTTGTTTTTTTTTGCTATTCAAGAGTTAAAGGTTGGGTTATGTTGCTTGTGCAGCGCAAACAAACATAGATTAGTTTCCTCCAATCAATCACAACCACCGCTTCTTCCCACAAACATGCAGCATATTTCTCACTGCCGGTGGATTCAATTTTCCAAACACAAAATTAAACATCTTGTAAATTATGTTTATTGTCCCGTGTATTTCCCTCCTGCAATCAAATGCCAGCAGTCATTGCTCATGTGCTAATTGAAGTAGTTTTTTTTCCCGGTTATGTAAATTCCTAGAATGCTTAATTAGAGTATATATCACAGTTAGCATGCATTATTCCAGTGGCTTACTCTACCCTCAATGTAAACACAATGTTTGCACTGCGGGCTTGTTCCAACGTATGTTTGCTGTTGGGCACATGATGTAGATTTGTTCTGATGAAGACAAAAAGAGAACCTCACCCCTCCTCCTCCTCCAGCCATGCACACACATTCATACATACACAAACACAGAACTGTGCAAAAGTTTTAGGCAGGCATGGAAAAAAAATGATGGAAAGTAAGAATGATTTCAAAAATAGACATGTAAATAAAGATTTATCAAATAACAAAGTGCAAAGTGACTGAACAGAATAAAATGAAAAGGTGAGGTTGTAGAAGACGGTTTATTGTCACAAGTCATGCACCATGGCAAGACTGAATACTGCAATACGATACAAGGTATATACGGCATCAGCAAGGTCTCTCCCAAGCAGAAATTTTAAAGCAGACTGGTTTCCAGATGAGCTGTCCAAGGTCTTCTGAAGAAGCACAAGGAAACACGCAATGTTGAGAACTGTAGGCACGTGGAAACTTAATCCAGCAGATGAAAGACACATCATGGTTACCACCATTAGAAGATGACCCGCAGTGCCATCAGCTCAGAGCTGCAGAAAACAGTGGAGACCCTGGTACACCCATGTACTGTCTGGAGAATTTTGGTCAGAAGTGGCATTCATGGAAGACTTGTGATGATGAATACAAAAATGAGTGTCTGCAGGCAACAGTGAAGCATGGTGGAGGTTCCTTGCAAGTTTGGGGCTTCATTTCTGCAAACAGAGTTGGGGATTTGGTCACAACTAACGGGTCTCCCCAGTGCTCCCCAGTACAGGCAGATACTTATCCATCATACAGCAACTTCAAGAAGGCCTCTGATTGGCCCCAAATGTATTCTGCAGCATGACAATGACGCAAACATGCAATGAAAGTCCTTAAGAACTATCTTCAGCGTAAAGAACAAGGAATCCTGAAAGTGATGGTATGGCCCTCACAGAACCCTGATCTCAACATCAAGTCTGTCTGGGGTCTCTTTTCATTACTCAGTGTAACTTACACTGTAAATTTACAGTTAAACTGAGGCTTATTGTTGACCATTTTCTCTCTGCTCGCCTGCCATTAGCCGGTCTTGTGCTGAGTTTTGCGTGCAGCCGACAACCGCATCCATTTATTCACGCACTTTAATTCCATTAATTAAAAGCTTTTTTTTTTCTTTTTACGTTTATTTAGAGCATTATTTGTTGAAATTTATATTAATTTATAATATGTATATTAACTTATTGGCAGAAAACTGGTAGTTCTATGTAAAATCAGACGTAGAGCACCCCCATATCGCCAAAATGGCATGATCCTCGCTTCGCTGCGAAGGTTCGATTGTGTAAAACACGCTGCGTTAACACCAGTGTTTCAATAGTAACAACAACAACATTAATCAGTTTTTTCTATTAACAACGCATCACATGACTATGGGTAATGTGATAGGGGCCGCTCACAGTTGAAAAAAAACATACAGCAGACCCTGCAGTACTATGTTGAGTTGGGTTGGCTACACCATAATAGTGAGACCATTACCATCCAAACCTATCATTTGCAGGTGGTAATCACAAGTTGGCTAGTGAAGACAGAAGTGAGATCCTGCAATGTTTTATTACAGGGAACTTGAGTGCAGACAACAGTTCATTACCTCATCATTTGAAACCCTCTACTTATTTGGTGTTCAACAAAAACGATAGCAAGAAGCATTGTTTTTCAACACAATGTACTATTATTATTAGTGGTGGGCATAGATTAAAATTTTTTAATCTAGATTAAAATGGCTCATTTGAATTCTACCGAAGGCATGTAAAATATGTGTGCGAACGGGTTTCAAGCCAGGTTTCAAGCCAGGTGGCGCATTAGACCAGGGGCTCATCTCCTGTTTTCAAAATGCATCACAAACTGCTTGAGAAAGCTGTTCTACTATGATAATTGGTGATGAAAATAAATCATGTTCTATAAGATGTACTTGTGTGTAGCGTGTGATGTGCTTTGCGTTTAGGTGGTAGGCTACTTGAGACTGTAAGAACTCCTACAGTAAACTAATTCCGCATTGCACAAGGTGCAAACCCGGCGGCTTCAGAAATGTTCGTACACAAACTGCTGTCCAACAGCTGTCTGTGGACGTGTTGCTACAATTAGTGTGAGTAAATACCGCACAGTGCGTTTTTTAATCAACCGGCGTATCAATAACTAACCTGGCTAGGCTGTAAACAAACAGCTGGCCGAGCGAGGTTGTAACCGGAACGCCGTCAAGTCGGGTGTGACGTCATTCCCAGCTCCGACCTACGAGGTAAATGGAACGCAGCAACAGCTGCATCCATGTTAGCACGTCACGTTTGGTGTGGTAATTTACAGTAGGCAGACACACAGGTTCGAAGACTTGTTCTTGCCCCCTACAGTGCGATTTGGTATACATTTGCGCTAAAATATCAAGGTGAAAGTCATCACAGCTTGCGCAGTATAGATCCAGCTCCCAACCCAACTTTGAGAATAGATTAACGGCGATATTTTTTTTGTCGCCCGATAAGAGCCTCACGTTAACGCAGCACGTTAACGCCGATAACGGCCCACCACTAATTATTATTATTATTATTATTATTATTATTATTATTATTATTGTTGTTGTTGTTTTTGTTGTTGTTGTTGTTATAGCAGGGGTATTATTTCAATACTTTATTGTCTTATCTGCAAAAAAAAAAATGCATGAAGAAGACAAGAAGGCAAATGTTATCTTAGTTTGAAACAATTTAAAGGTTTAAACATATGTCACATTTAAACAGATTACAGAGACATGGTATTAAGATCCAAATGAACTGCCATCTAACAATTACTGAGGACCCCAAGCTTTGATTTAAATATGTCAGTTGTTCCAGTGTGCACTGCCACTGGAGTTCATCAGTTACCATTCTCTAATTAGTTATAATCCACAGGATTTTAATTATATCCAACCCAATTTTTGAAACTATTTATGGCTCTCATTTATTATCCTAACACTATTAAATTTATTTACATTCATTAGTTACCTCTCTTTATAGTACCGCTGGATGCATGCACTTATTACACAAACTTTGGTAGACAAGTATGTGCTCATTGCACATAATTGGTGTGCATGGCATACATAATGATGTAAACTTGAATAGTGGAACAGCCTGTCCCGGGCATTTTAAAGTGGAAACATAGTTTTGTCGTTAAAAGTATAGCTATAGCAATTTATAGACATCAGATGTTCAGATACACGAGTTGCTTGTTGTCTTCTGTTGGATTTCTGACAGAGTAGCTGCTCATGATGTGTTTTCTGCCCCCAGTGACTAATAAATGTTTCATTTCAAACAGAAGCATGGGACTAGTATATTTAACTAGAACTGAAATCTTAAGGATGATAATTTTAGAGTCATTACAATATCAGTGGTTGTACTATTTCATGAATCTGCAGAGAATCTCCTGGAGCTGTGATTTACACTTCCACATGACTAGCCCTTCTTTAGAGACTTAGGGCTCAGGTTTGTCTTCTCACCGCCGTGTTAGTATCATAATGGGAATTGTATTTTAAGTGAGGCTGAAGATCACTTCCCCGGCCTTTTGAAATATGGCATTTGTGGATGACATCTGTGGAATCTGAGCACCTCTTCACCCAAGGGCATATCCCTGTGCGAGAGCAAGAGACACAGCTGAGAAATGAGTTGGCACGAACAGTCCTGCTGACTGCTCAGGATTTCACTGGAGCGCTTTGCAGACTGGCGTCACATTACTTCTCATTAATTTTGCTTTTGTAGCTCACTTAATATGCTATTGACTGCATTAGTGAAGAGATTAATGTGTTGTTAAATTATGTTGGCTCATGGTGCCGTCATGTTTTTAGATATAGTGCCTCGTCAGCTGCTCCAGGGATTATTTTCCATGTACAGAAGCTCATATTCTAATGCAGGGCACATTCACAGTTGGATCTATACAGTAGACTCATATGGGCTGTCCTCTGCCAAGAACAGTATGATGGGCATTATCGCAGACACATTATATTCAAAGTCTCCCATTTATTTGACATTTGTGTGGAAGAAATTAAAGATGCTGTAGTGGAATTTTCAGCATGCAGCTTTTGTTATAGGAACCAAACTTTTGTGAAAAGTGGCCACTTTGGCTAAGGCTGTAGGGCGGGGAAAATTAATTCTGACCAACCCAAGACCTTTGCTCACAATAGTCCACATGCACTGCAGCCAGACTTGCTGTCATCCAAATGCTCTGCTGAAATCCTCTGGACTTGACCACACCTAAGAGACGATAGATGTTTTGATTGTGATCGGATATGACTGGTGTGAAGCCAAATCTAAGGTGCAGTCCTTCGGGATTTTTTATTTGCAAGGTATCAAGGCCATTCATAGATGAATCTTCTTTTTTATTATTGAGGGATTTGCAAGCATTTATTCCTTCTCATGCACCTTTGGTGGCACCTGCGGTGACTGAGTAGGCTACTCCTTAGAGCAAACCTGCTGCCTGGATTTGAAACGAACGGCAAGAGTCCACAAAGGACAACATACTGTGATGTAAGTTAACAGGTTCAAAGAAGCAAACCACACTTGAGTTTTAGCTCCAGCTTTAACTATAAACATGTATTGCCTAGACTTTTTTCACTCTGGGCCTTGTTCTTTGTTTATTGGTGGACAACTCAATGCTAATGATGTTAGTTAGCTCAAATGATCTTGTTAATTTCCACCCAGCAGGCAAAGTTGTTCAAATACAAGTTAATGATTGATTATTAGCCTTTCTAGTAATCTAGTGCAACAACTAATGAATGGATTAGCACAACATTTTGTACAGACATTCATGGTTGCCTCATTATGTATCATAATGACTTTGGTGATGACTGCAGACATTAACTGTATATCCCCCTCCTGATGATTTGTGATTTGTGACTTCGGTGATCCCCTGACTTTTCATTCTGCCTCCAACATGTCAACATTTTAACTTGTTTTTAAGTCTTAGTTACTTTTGTTTATGGCCAAATGATCATCAGCTTCACCTGAACTTTGTGTTTAGTGCTGATGTTAGCATGCTAACACAGTAAACTGCAATGGTGAACATGGTGCCATTATACATGCTTGACATCAGCATGTTAGCACGACTGTGGTCTTGTTTATTCTTGGAAGATGTCATTTTGGATAACAGTGGGATGTGAAATAGGAAGGAAACAGGAAACATGAGTAGATATTCAAAACCGTTACCATGATTGGATGAGATGGCACCATCAGCTTTTTACTTAATTCTAAGCTTAAATATATTCTTCACGTAGGTTTACAGTTGGTGTATAATTTAGCCCACAATTTTACTATTCTGCATGCCTGTCCATCTTGCGAGACAGATCCCTCCTCTGTCTGTATTTCTGTGGGAGGGGTTCTTAAGGTTTAAGGATAGAGGGTGTCAAAAGCAGATTGTGATTTTTGATATTGGGCAATATAAAATAAAATGGACTTGACTATAATATGTTAATAACATAGTAAATGTTCTAAGCCCGGAATGATACCCTGCCAAGAGCTCATAAACTTCAGATTGAAGAGGTGCAAGCGTAAGACACATTATCTGCCATCTTTACCTATGGTAAAATAATAGTTGCATTCAAACAAACATCTGGCTCCAAGTGGGTGGGTCAATAATTCTAATAATGGGGCATTGTGACTGTGTGCTTTTGTTGAATAAAGATGACAAAAAACTATGCCTGTGGAATAGTTACTAATACTTACTGATTGAAAACAGGTTTACCTACAGTACACATGAATGTGTCACAACAACAGATTCTAATCATATACAAACCACTGGAGTGAGTTTAATTGGACCTTTTTTTGTGCTCACACTGTCTTGTAGCAGTTTCTTTATTGGCCGTAAAATTTACCACATAACACAACATCATATTATGACTCATAACCAGCGTGTTCACTTGAGTTTTAATGCAGGGAGTGGAACGCATCTTGACAATCATCAGATCAAGCATTTATCAGAGGAAGCAAACATCAGTTACACATGTAAATTACCTGCAGTGATATAGGATATTTTATCATACAAATGTAACCCATTTTGTTTCCTGTCAACTAACGCATGTAAACCATCATGCAAATCCTTGCAAAATAAAAATTGGTGACATATGTGGAGGCAGCAACCAAATGATTATTTTAAGATGCACAGGGGAGCGAGCTGAAACAACTTTCTGACAGTTTCATCATGCATTACTACACAGCAGTTCCTCCCAAAATTGACATCGTTGGCTCTGATCAAAGACCAAACAGGGCTGTGACATTCTGAAAGAAGTGTTTCAAATGATTTCTGTGACAGAGAGCATAGTTTTGAAACACTGACAGCGCGCTTCAAAGGATATAATGTCTAAGTGAGTCTGTGGGTAGGTGCATGCATACAGTATGCGAGCGAGCCCTGGCGCATGCTCGCTGACAGTGGGTCGCGCACGATGACATTTGTAATTCTATTGCCATACAAGAGAATAATGCTCTTTACGATGCGTGACACTTATTTTTAGATGTTGTCATTACATTTTCTCCTGCATAATCTACCCTATCACATCCTATGTTAAAATTAAATGACTTGCAGTGCTGATGTGTATATTTCATCATGACTGTTGTTTAGTTTTTTTTCCCCTCTGTGATGAATCTGAGCTGTGCCCTTGTTGAGGCATTGTCTGCGGGTAGCGCAGTGAGTCTGACTGATTGATGGCAGACAGTGGCTGTCACCCCTGGAGAGTAAGCATTTCTGTGTCGTCTCCCCACTGAAGGTCCTGTTGAGCTTGTTAAGGGAGAAAACACTTTTTGTTTATAGCCACTCTGACGGCACTGGCTGACAGCTCCTGCTGAAGAGGAGAGAGAGACTCCCTCTGGCACACCGCTCCCTCCCTGTCTCCTGCTCCTCCCCGTCTGTCTCACCTTCCTGTCTCTCTCTCCGTCCCTTCATCTGTCTCTCTTCCTCTTCTGTCTCGCGCTGGGGTTGTGGAATCCGGTGGAATGATCATGATGATTTAAAATGCAAATGTGCAGGCATTCCACAAAAATGTCGCTTCACCCATCTGGACAGTATCAGGTGAATGAAACAAAACCAGAAACAAGATTTTTCTTCAACTCAAACAAACTTCAATTCCAAAGTCATGGAAATAACTTTTCTACTGTGAAGGAAGTCTCCCTTTCCAAAGATTTCTTTTTTGCACAAACCGAAACATTTCCCAACCAAAAATGCCTCAGTTACCTGGCACTGTTGCATGGTAAAATCAAAGAGGCTGATGTTTGTTTTCATAGATAAAAGTTTGGGATCTGCACTTGTTCATGTTCAAAAGGAAGCCTTTTTAAATAATCTTGATAAAATGGCATTTTCTCTATTTTTTTTTCTTCTGTAGAAGTAATTCTTTAAAAATGTGTTGCAAGTACATAGTTCAGTGTAACCCTTGACCCTTTTTTAACTGAAACCTGGGCTTTGTTGTTTTCAGCAAATACTAATACAGGAGTACATAGAGTGTGGGGATTGTGATTGTGTATGTGGCATTGATTCAAGATAAACTAAAGTTAGTGTTCATGAACATGAGGGAGCACGTCACCCAGTCTAACATTGTGGCTTGGAGATGTGTTTTTGCAGTGGAGCTTTATGGCACAGAGGAAGAAGGTATATCAGGCTTTGGATGCACACAGAGTTCTTGTTGGTAGAATAAAGTCATTGTTGGTTTTTGTATATTAATGGTATTTGTTGACACAAGCAAGTAAAAAATATTGAGTATCACCAGCTATATTCTTTAAATTGATTTAGACTTTTAGACATTTTTAATCATTTTGTTTGATTTTTTTTTGTTTGGTAAATTGTTAAATGTCTTTTTGCTGATTCTAATGAACATTACAAGAACAACAAATAGTAAACAAAAAAGGCATTTCAAATTTGCCATATTGTCACATAATCCAATGCATGGTGTTTACAATACATATTAAGAGAGTTTCTCTAGATTATATTGCATGGTCATCCTTTTTTCCTTAATGCGTGTTTTGGTAGACACAAACATGTTTGTATGTGAGTGTCTAAACACAGAGAGCCTTTTTTGCTTTTTTTTTTTCCAAGTGAACAAACACAGATCACCAGATCCAGACTCACAGTCAGATGAAATTATCCTGCAGGAGCTCAGCCACTGGTGAAAAATGGAAATATGCACTGAGGCAATAAGCTCTCTTCTGGGAAAGCTTAAAGGAGAGGAATAAACAACATCTAAAATTAACGAAGGTGAAAGTGCCCAAACACGTTCTCTCCTCATCTTCTGAAGACCCCTCTCCTCCTCCCTCCATCTATTTATGTAGTCACCTCGACTGGGAAGCACTTCAAGCGGGGCCTCTTTTCACTCCCAGATGGGCTCACCAGAGAATGCTGTGTGTGTGTGTGTGTGTCTGTGTGTCTTCGTCTGTGTTTGTGTGTGAGTGTGTAATGTTTCTGAAGGGGGGATGTGGGAGTACCGTGGAGGTTGGTGTTATCTGTGGCTGTGTGCCATTTGAAGTTGTAAAGCCAAGCGTCTAAACACGGCCCGACACTGAGTCATCTGCTTTTTGATCACGCTGAGGTGAGTTTCATTTGTGCCACTCAAAGAGCACAAGGGAACCTGCGTGCCTCGACCCTCACTGTCCCCCTGCCTCCCTCCCTGCCTTTCGTTCGCCCACACCAGACACCTCTGTGTTTCCCCTCTTGGGCTCTCAGGATGGGGGTGGCGGGTGTCCCAGAGCGGCGGCTGGAGGTTGGGTTATGTGAAAGCTTCCCCAGAGCTGTGAGCAGGGGAAGGCTTCAGATTCCTGGTGTTGTACAAACACTGCCATTTAAAATAAAAGAAACATGAAAGCCTGTTTGATGTTCAAGGGGTTCACCTTGCTCTCGACTGCAACACGAGCACAAGCAACAAGCGGCAAAGCAATGCTTTTGAGCCTTTGTGGACAGGCGTATGAGGGCAACGTGGCGCAAGGACTTCCTCAAAGGGATGACCTGATTTGTGATTGTCTCATCTGTCAAGTAATTACTTTCATTTCAGTTAAAATGCTCTGCACCACAGGTTTTTTTTAAATACACTTTGACAAAGCACTTTCTCAGCGCTCAACATTGTTTGTCATTGTTTAACCCATCATGCAATATTTATCCCGATGGCAGCAGTCTACCCACATACAGCCGTCACTGTCATGCAGCTAGCTGTTGAAAGCTTTGCAGTTCACCAGTTTAACAGCTTTGGGAGTATTCACACCCTGCCCTTACTTTGGTGCTCTCAAGGCATCTATCCAAAACCACCAAAATTCTCACTGCGTAGGCGTTGCTGCATGCTTTATAGGGTTGTAAAAGCAAGTTTTGTGAGCAGCAACAGGATATTGCTGAAAGGTTGTGCATGTCCGCCGTATGTCTGACAGGTACAGAGAAGTCTCAGAGGAAGCATAGCAAACAGGGATGTGAGCGCGTTCAACTGGGATCTTGGACAGAACTGAACTGAGCTCATTCCTTACTTATCAGGTGTCACTACAAAGCGCACATGAGCGCAGTGTCAGTATGGATGCGTGGCATTCAGGTGAATGTGAGAAAGAAATCAGGAGTGCATGTGAGTGAGTGAGAGAGAGAGAGAGAGAGAGAGAGAGAGAGAGAGAGAGAGAGAGAGAGAGAGAGACAATGAGGGAACAGGAGCATGGCGGTAGAGCCAGCATTGTAGCAGACATGATTACATGCCTTGATCTTTCCTATGGCAAGAACAAGACCTCAATCTCTCCCTATCTCCCCTTTAATCAAATCCCTACCTTTTTTGCCTTCCTGCCACAAAACTGTCACAGGCTGAAAATAAGCCCTTTCCTTATCAAAGAGCCAAGGGTTCAATTGATTTCCAGGCTATGAGAATTTTTATTCAGAAACTTTGAAGCGCAAAAAAAAAAAGATAGAGAAAACACCTGCATCCCCCCATCAGGCAAATTACTTCTGACTTTTAATTTATTTCGGCAGGAAATGGAAAGCTACATCCTAACCACAGTCAATAGGGGGACTGGGGAGGAGAGGTGTAATCAGGCGGCTCACCAACTCCAAGGCCTCCATCCTGTCACTTTTAATAGCCACTCAGACCACACAATCTGCTCGGCCTGATATGCTCACGCCATTCCCATAGCCGGAGCTGCAGCCATCTCTGCCCCTCCTCCTCCTCCTCCTCCTCCTCCTCCTCCTCCTCCTCCTCCTCCTCCTCCTCCTCCTCCTCCTGCATGTCCTTCCTAATAACAACTGAACATTTCCACACTTCCTTGGTGGCTCACATGAAACAAATCACAGCCAAAGCACTTTCTACCTTCCTTCTATCGCTGTGGATGGTGGATTTAAAATAGGGATAGGGAGATTGGCATGTTTCATTTACATTCAGAGTGCCATTCCTGGCTTTGATACAAGCAGAGATTGGATTTAAAGTAGCCAACTTGGCTTCTCGTCCAGTTTTGGGTTTGAGTCTGTCTGGCAGTGCAATAACATATTCGTATATAGCTTGTTTTTATCCATGCTGACTGCTTGGGTCTGTGGATGGCAATGTCGGCCTGTCGATTAGTCCAGCACTTTAGTCTAGATTGAAGTATCTCTTCAACTGTTGGATGTATTGCCCTGGAATTTTGGATAAACATTCATGGTCTTCAGATTGATAGATCAATTATCCTGTGAAATATCGCATCCACTACATGGATTGGCCCAAAATTAGACAGTCAGGGTCATCAGAGGATAAATCACATGAACTTTGCTGATCCCCTGACTTTTCCTCTCACACCACCAACCTTTCCTTCTAACATCTGTGGTTCAGAGTGAAATATATTGACTTTCAGATGGATTGTTGAGATGTTTGCTACATTCATGGTCCCTTGAGGATAAAATCTAATGGCATTAGTGATCCTCTGACTTTTCTTCTTGTGCCACCGTCATTTCAGAATGTCAAGTTGTCCAATACTTTAATGTAAATCTTTAATGACTTGAAGTACTTGAAAAATAAATTACATTCCCATCAGCCTCAGCCTCACTTTGTGTTTAGTGCTAATTAGCAAATGTTTGAATGCTTATGTTAGACTAAGATGGTAAACATAAAACCTGCTAAACATCAGCATTTAAGTATTGTCATGGAAAGCACATGTTTAGCATCTACCTCAAAGGCGCATCTGCGTTTAAGTACAGCTTCCCAGAACCAGTAGTGAGGATGTCAACTTTTATTCTGTAATAATTGCTACATAAATACAGATACATTTCTAATCGTGCCTTCTACACAACTCTGGAAAAACCACGCACCCTTTATTAAATAGAACAAAATCCCTCAGAGTACTCATGTGACAGAAAATTGGACTGATGCTCATGCCATTTGGGCCAGCAGGTGAATGAAGATTGGCTTGTCCTGAATGTCCCTGGCTTACAGATCAAGTTTTATCTACTAGCCGTTTGCTCTTCCAGTGCCTAATGAAGCTCTCTGAAAGGAGATTAAATGGCAGAGAGGGACAAAACAATAACCATTACCAGTCACCTTCATTTTGCTTCATCCGTTAACATACTGGGCAGCTGCTGCTATGCGGCAGCCACCGCTCACAGTGCCTTGCACACGTTAATGTACAAAAGCAGGAGAAGAACATGTTCTTATGATTGAAACTGTCAGGGACATAACACACACAACAATACTGTTGAATGAACCCCTGCACAATCTGTGGTCTGTTAATATTATATACTCAATAAAAGATGGTGAGAGAAAAGCTGTAAGTAAGACATGTTGTTAGTGAGGGATCCAGTTGCTGGCGATTCACATGCACAGCAAAAATGTTGCAAAAGAGTTTAAGCAGATATATTAGGTGTTTCTATAAGGGATGTTCGGGCATGATGTATCATCAATCATAGTTCCATGCTGGCTAAAGTTCAGGGAAAAATATCACACCATAGCAGTTTAAACTCTTCTGACTTTGCTGTTCATACAGAGAACATGAATGCTGTGTGGCTCTTCTATGCATTGCTTTTACAGCAGCACATCCTCTTACTTTGTCTCCCAGGTCAGCAGAGACTTTAACCTTGTGTGAAGACAGATTTACATCCAACATCCAAGTGTCATCCCATTTCAATCAATTGGCTCTTTTTACAAAGAGATCTCAAACAGCTTTTAACCGGGCTTCCAAATAGAACACGCTGATACTGGATCCAGTCTGCTGGCAAAACTGGCTCTGAAATTTAAGATGTTAAGATCTCCATTGAAAATGTGTGAACTCATCAGTCTCTCGTTGGTTTTCTTCCTCTCCTTTGAATACAGCGGGTCGGGATCGATCATCCATTATTCTTGAATTTCATTATGTGGGAAGAAGAGTATCAGTAAACAACATAATACACAGTTTACGGTGCAATGAATTAAAAATGCCACTTGAATGCTTTTTTTGTTGCTCGTAGGGTATACACCAGATCACTTTGTGTCCATTATAACTGCTGTTATATTTCAGAAACTAACATTTACAAGACAAATGTCTCTCCCTGATGTAGATGATCACCACACCACCAAACTTAGTCTCTCTCAAGGCACGTTCAACACGCATTCACATACAGCTCACTGATTAACGTTCCTGTACAAAAACACAACTTTATTTACTGATTTCAGTGAAACTGGATGATATGAAAAAAATATGTTCTGGTTTTTCACTCTGATGTCCGCTGGCTGCTCTGCCTCAATTCTCTGTGTTTTACAAAGTACATTATATCCATCGATCCATCGTACTTATCCTGCGTACAGGGTCGCAGCTGGGCTAAAGGCGGGGTACACCCTGGACAGGTCGCTGTCCATCGCAGGGCCACACGTAGCCAAACAAATAGTCACACTCACATTCTTACCTAAGCACAATTTTGGAGACACCAATTAAATGTAGCCTACATGTCTTTGGACGGTGGGAGGAAGCCGGAGCACCCGGAGAGAACCCACGCAGACACGGGGAGAACATGCAAACTCCACACAGAAAGGCCTTCTTGCTGTGAGGCGACAGTGCTAACCGCTGCACCACCGTGCCGCCCAAGTACATATATGATATATATGAACATTAAATGTCATAGGCTAGAATGAAACATATCAATATGTTTTTGAAAAGGTAACAATCAACATTACTTTAACCAAGTTGACCTTTGGATGCTGAGCTGGCTGCAGTGCAAAACCGGCACTTTGCTCTGACCAGTTGCAGCACAGCTCAGAGACACTTTGTCAGTATAGTAGGAGGCCAGTGGATATTGAACACTAGCCACCGTCAGAACTAGACCCTCCAATGAGAGCAAGCCTAACTCATCCCCAGACCCAACCCCCACCCTCGCAATTTCATTAAATAATAAAGTTCTTTTGAAAACAGTTGCACTGACACTGGGACGCTCTGACCGTTTTAATGGGCACAAACATTTCATGCAAGCTTTGGATAATTGAGGCTCTCCCACTGATGAATAAGCAGCGCACATATTAACACAGTGCTGATTTATCATTCTCTCCTTTGTGTTATTTTCTGCTAGTTAGTGTTTGATGGATTGTGTTTTTACATTTGTGCAAACATGATATTTCAAAAGGAAAATGTCTAATAATGACATTTAATGACTCCATACATTTGGAAATGGCTCAGTTTCCCTCACTGCCGTTATCAGTGAGACAAATATTCCAGATAATGCAGAACACTTTTGCTCACATAGTAGGTAAGTAAAACACAGTTGCTAGTGATTTTCATGAGGAGGAAGATTATTTTAAAATTTTTTTGTTGATGTGGAGCATTAAGTATTATACTACATTAGGATATTTTATTTGTTCATGCACTATAAATTTATTATTGTTTACCACTGTAATTTAGTTGTGAATGGAACAGTGTTTTCATATCTTACAATATAATTTTCTTTTTAAAAGCTTTACAATGGAGGTCATCCAAAAAGACACATTTACCTGTAATTTAGTATCTCTGTCTGAACCTACCTCGCATCACAATGCAAATGATCCAGAAATAAGAAAGAATAAACATAAATGGTAGGACATTTCTGTTTTTTATTGCATGTGAAATGTCAGAAAATCTCATCTGCCTCCATCATGTGTGTTTTTTTCTACAGATGAACTATAGTAAGTATATAAGCAAGTAAATAAAACTTTATATTGCATCTTTTTATCACAGGTTACACAGTGCTGATAATAATGTCAAGCCTAAACATAAAAGCATGAAAACGCAAGGCTCATATACACGAGAAAAATATTTGAAAGGTCATCCACATGCCTTACATTTCACACATTTCACATGTGAAATTATATGTGACATTTTATTACATTATTACATTGCATGTGATTTCTCATATTATAAATTTGACACATACAATCCCATGTCAAATGTCCAAAAACATATGACCATGTCAAATGTCCATAAACATATGATAGAACATGTGATAGATATTGATATGTAATATATTTATGTGAAATCACACATCAAATATCTAAAATCCATGTTTACTAATATGTAATATATGTAGAAATGTGTAATGCCTGCATTATTATGTTTTACATATGATTTTCAGTTATTTCCCACTTTCAACTGTGAATACCATTAAACACATTTTACACGGGAAGCAAATAAATGTTTTGGGTTTGTTAAGATCTACATCAGCTTGAACTGCAACAGAAATCTGTGCACAGACAAAAAAGTGTTTTTTCCATTTCTAAAATATCCTGCTCCCAGCCCTCCAACATTCAGCTTGACAATGAAACAAACCACAAGCATTATAACCTCACTGTTCACATGATGCACTCCAATACATATTAAACACATTAGAACGCTGACACCACATTGTGCCATGTTTTTGTACATTAATAATAACATTGTCTGCAGCAGCACACAGAGGGGAGATGACAGAGCTCTTTTATATAGAAGGTTTTACTGCCTGTCGAGGTGTCCTATCATCTCCATGTTATCTATTTATTTATTTATTTCTCTCTGTCACTTTGCGACTCTTGTTCTCTCTCTCCCTGTGTGTGGTTGGTGTGATGTTTCTCTTTTTCTCTGTCATAAGTGGTCTCTGGAGTTCAGAGATGGCGAGTGTATCAGGGGTTCGTGTCTCATTACTGACGGGGGATGAAAGTAAAAACACCCAGATCAAAACATCTGTTAATTGCGTAAAAGGGAGACAAACAATGGTATTTATTAGAAAACGTAGCAGGTAGCTGTGCCCTCTGTATTTACACCCCCAACCCTGCTGTCAACAGCGTACAAGGAAATGCTACACTTCGTTTTTCTCTCTCTTTTTTGTTTACTTGTCTGTTTCTTTCTTTCTTTAGAATTGTAGCTTGAGTGGATTTCCCTACAGCCTCTCCTAGGGAAAAAGGACTTTGCCTGGGTGCTGATGGATGGAGGTTTGTGTGAATATCTGTTTACATGAAAAATTGTTATTTTATTTTTTAGAAGTTAAAAATGACAATTTAATATTAATTAGCTCTATCAGATTTATTATTCTAGCTTCTGTTATGATATGTTTGTTACTTGCTTATTGGTTGGTTATTTGTTCAGTTCACTAGTACCTTCATTAGTAACAATTACATTTAACCCCCTTTATTTACCATTTATAACTAGTATAGACACAATTTAAATGTCATTATAACATATTACAACACATTATAATGTCTTTTTTAACATCAATATAAGGCCTTTTGTGTTTATCAATTGGTCAACAAGTTTAACCTCTATATGTAAGGGGTGTGCAGATAATGGATGCTTGATAACATATTATAACGTACCCATAATGACTTGTTTTCATGAGTTCATTTTAAAATACATTTTAAATATTAATATTAACCTTTCCAGTGAATGATTTGTAAATGTGCATTAACATTAATAACTGCTTTATATCATTGTAAGAATGGGCGTGTCTAATCATGTATTATTAAATATAATTGCATCTGTGTGTAACTGCTTTATCAAGCACATTAACTGTTTATATGCCAGTTATGGATTTTTAATAAATAGTATACTGACAAAAATGTGGTAGTGACAGTAAAGAAGAAGACTATAACAAACATGGAAGTGTAAAACATGTAAATAATGCAGGATTAAAACATTTTCTTTGCAAATGTTTTATGGCAAAGGAAATGCACTCAACACTTTTGTCAGGCCTCAAGGATACACATTCTGGTGAGAATCCCTAAATGGAAAGAAAACTTTTATTTGCAAGAAAATTCCACAGGGCACCTCTAAGTACTTCTTAGTCATGTTGGCCAAAAGTTAAGGTTTAAATTTGATTCTCATTTGGGAAACAGCAGTTTTCTCTACAATTCATTTTTTTGAGGCTTTCAGTCATAACCCACTGTCTTTTCGAGTAGATGGAGTTTGTTTTTCCACAAATTTGCTCTTTTAATTTTCATTTCAACTCTTTCTACTATTTCTACTACATGGTTCAACAAATTACTTTGAACATCATAATTTAAACCATCATGGATGACAGGTTCTTAAAGTGCTTGAAAAAAATATAAATATCTTAAATTTCCTGACAACAGGGCAAACACAATCAGCTGATTGTGATCATTCAATGTAATCAAAAGCTCCCGACATCCACTAAATAGACCCTATGGCAATATTGTTTGTTAACTAAACTGTAGCGTATTATGAACATTAATTAAGTGTTTATGTACTGGTTTATGTAACATTTTTTGTTTTTGTGTTTCCCTTTCTCTTGTGTCTGTATTCAGATTTAATTATGTGAAGACTTTGAAGCATGAAACAAAACACAAATATTGTTAGTATCAATACATAATTTTATTGCTTGGGTAATCACAGCTATTCCTGCACAAATACTATTTTCTAATCATCTATCATTATGTACTTACAAAATTGACATTTTATAGCTGCACAAGCTAAATATCCAGCGCCGAGTGACTGTGAGGCATTGTCTAGTCTTACCATTATTCTTGCTCCCGCGTTCTAAATGCATGACTGCTACAGAAGTCTGTTGGAGCGCTCTGATTTAAACTTCATTTCATGGCCACAGTATTCAACAAGCCATAACTTCTTCAGTTTTCTTTCTCTGATTTAAGTGTGAGACAAACCATTTTACAGATCTCGACTTGTTTCGTGCGTAAAATGTGAAAATCCGCAAGCTTTTGCTTGGGCTGACAGTTATTTGCTACTGTGTCAAATATGGTGTTTGTTAAAAAATCATTAGCTATAGGCTATACTACTTATTTCATACACATGTTAATGTTTATTGTGCTGGTTCTGAGCATTCTGAGCATTGTATGTTGGACTTCAGCTACTCATACTATAGCTGTAATACCTAACAGGATTATTATTACCCTAAACAGCCATGCTTCCACAGAACTCTAACCTACTTTGTTACCTAAAGTGGAGCAGGCACACACATTTGTTTTGCAGAATGTCACCAGTTGTATCTGCTGTTCCCTTTGTTGTATCCGCAAACAGCTCTGAGATGAACCAAGCGCTCTAAAAATAAATGTGTTTTGACTTGACCTTAGCTTCAGCTTGTCCCAGGGTCAGTCACAGGCTTGATTTGGCCTGAGTCACTGGCACCGAGTCCTGATGATGATATTCAGTAAAATGTGCTAATGCATATTCATAACTCCCTCATTTTCTGCCCGGGAACATTTCAGCTATGCAACACACCCACCCACCCACACACACACACACACACACATACGCATAAACATGCACACATGCTAGCACATACCCATACTTGCAAATACACACAAATACACATGTATGCTTGTGTTTATTTACAATCATGCACAAATGGACCACATGCTAATACTATGTGCCAGCATGGTAATACATTTGACACACATACACAGCTGATTTTAGCAACATGATTTTTATTTTCTTTTGGGGAATACACGGCTGTCAACAAATGACACGGCCATATCTTGTGTTTTCTGTTCCAGTTTTGATTACAGGGTGTAAAATCACTTCCATTCCAACAAGACACATGTGACCTCAGTTTAAAGGAAAGTTAATCAAATCTTCTCACACCGTTATGTTCAGCACCCGAGTTTCTTTGGTACAAATTCTGGTATTTTACTTAATCGCTCAATTAAATTTCTCAGTGTGACCACTTTTTCTCCACCTGAGCCTTCTGTTTCTATTCATTGTTGCCAATTTCTTCATGAGATGGAGAGTTATTTTCCCCTAACCAAACAGGACACAAAGTACAGCTGAGGCTGATGGAAATGTCATTAGTTTTGGAGTTATTCGGTCATAAGTTCTCTACTGAACAAATGTAAATTATCACCTTTGGGGGACATGCATGTGTGTACAAAATTTCATGGCAGTACATACAAGAATTGTTAGAAGATTTAACTGGCAACCACACATGTCAGCCTCATGGTGGCACTAAATAGTGAGGAGATCACCAGAGTCATTAGTAGTCATCGTCTGTGCACCATCATCTATCTTTGATTTGGAAAGTCTGAAAATCAAACGTGACATTTACCATTGATAATATGTCCCATATGAGCCTGCACAAGATAAACAGGTATAGAAAAGGCATAGATGGATTTAGACCATTCCTTTTTCAATCATCTATCTTCAGAAGGCATTATTCTGGATTGAAGTGCTGCTTTACTGGTGTATTTTCCTCTTCTGTGCACATTTCTTTTTTATTTTAATTTACTTATTCATCTCTAAATAACATCCATCTGTTGATACTGGAGAAACCTTCATCACATGACAACTACATCTGGTACTAAAACTTGACTTCATCCTCTGCATTATCCCTATGAACGTAGAAGAAATTCTCCTTAAATGTCATTCCTGCTCTCACTGCAATATTTTATGCTCTCAGCTTTGCAGGTGTGAATCCTCTCTGCCAGGCTGAACAGGAGAAATATGCTTAGTGGTATTTAAAGCCGAGGTGCTCGTGTCATTTAGAAACCACACAGCTCTGACTTAGCCAGCCCTTAGAGAGCCACGGTACAGGTGGATCATCTCTGTTCTCCTCTTTCTCCACCGAGGCCCGAGCTGTCTGCTCCATGACTCGCTTTTGCTGTCAAGCCGAACAGAGTAATCCCTGCAGTAAAAGCCTCACGCTAAAGGTTCACGCTTTCTCCTCTCTCTTGAAACCTGCAATACACCGCTGTTGTGTTTTTTCAAGTTCATTTTCTGGCTGTGAAAGGGTTCAGGTGCTTTTTGTTTCCATCAACAGCTGTAACCAATGGAAGCAAAAGGCAAAAGGCAAAAAAAAAAATCAAGGCAAGTGAATAGAAAAATGTAAGTAAAATGGAAATGTGCTGTACATATTGATGTGTAATGTTGGCAAAAGAGAGAAACAGATTGGCCCCTTCTTTGGCAATAAAGATAATACTCTAAAAAGGCCCATCTGCCTTATTGAATTCCAACAGCACCAACACACACACACCCATGCTCCCTATTAAATAGACTCATGTCATGCACAACACACACACATGCTGAAGGGCTACTTCCCAGCTGTGTCTTCCCATTCATAAATGTCATCAACACTGTGCTCAGTATGATAAATCTCAAATTTGTCCATCATTTGCATAATAAATTAGCAACATGCAGGATCAGAGGTTAACAGAAGTGACTTGATTTCTTCAGAGCAAAGAAGAGGAAGAAACTTTACGGTAAAAGGGCTGTTTGACACAGTGTGGTATTGTCATGAGGAGAGAGAGAGAAGGAGTGTGCAAGTATGGACAGAAATGTCGAAGTGAAAACGTTATCATGAAGCCTTAATATTACTCTGCAATTTTGTGGTTAATCAGTGAAGTGTATAACAAACTATATATATATATATATATATATATATATATATATATATATATATATATATATATATATATATATTATTATTATTATTATTATGTGGTTAATGATGTCCTTTGATGATTAAGAAGTCTGCTGTCAGTAATTTTAAATTTTGCCATGTGCAAAGTTTCATAGCAATTATCGTGGGACATTTAAGCAACTAAACTAAAAGTATGGCAGTAATAAACTTAGTAGACATGACAGAGGAAACTCTCCAGAGGAAACAGAATTCTGAAATACATTTTTACAGAACTCTGATGGAGCTCAGGACTGATCAGGAGAATGGCTGCCTTAGTCCACAGAATTTCACTGTACAAACCCAGCCTCAGTGTGAGACCTTTTGGATGTGTAGAACTCAGAACATTAATTAACATCTTGACCGATCCTGTCGGGATATTTTTTTTAAAGATTATGTTTTGAGGCTTTTTGCCTTTTTATATGATAGGAAATATGTGAAAGAGAGAGTGAAGGGATGACATGCAGCAAAGGAATGCAGGCTGGACTTGAACCCTGGCCACTGCAGTAAGGATTAAGCCTTGTACCAGCCATGGCGTGTGCGCTCTACCAGATGAGCTAACGGGCGCCCCCGTGTTAGAAGATTTAAATAATCAATGTAGTTACGCTGCTGTGCCTTATGTGTAAGTGTGCTTAGTGTCTGTCTTAATGGGAAGAGGCTTCACTGTATTTCACCCACCCACAATAATTAGAATGTTCATTTTTATGACCCAGGCCACAAGGGCTCACTAGAACCTACCTGTGCAGGCACATCTTACTATCTGAATAATGTGCAATTTAAATAGCAGGAACATACTACGTCATTGACTTTAGACCAGGTTTTGTTGGTCAATGGTGGCATTGTGTGAAAATTGGGATTTTCAGGAGTTAATGGCCTGTTAAATTGCCGTGGAAATTCAGGTTACTGGCTGCTCAAGGGAATTTTTGGCCAGCACCAAAAACTGTCAGGAACTGCCGGTAACTGACGTGGATTTTGTCTGTCAGTGTTGCCCCCATGACACCCCTTCCCCTAGGTCAAGGGGATGCTTTCACATGTAAATGAAAATGCTGTGAGCTATACAAATCCAAATCAGGTAAGTCCCCACTGGTCAGAGGTGACACCTTTTTCTATCTCTTAATGTGTTAGCTTCAGTAAAACAGAAATCAAGAGCATCACTGAACAGAGAATGAAAAGTAATTGGAGATAGTTTTATAGAGTGCACAGGATCGTTGGAGAAATGAGATGTGCAGGAACAGGGGACCCAAACAATCATATCAAGACCAACACTCCCATGGAGACCAACACAGATGGGTACAAGAACTTACACAATGTGGGCGCTGGGCATAAGAATGACATCTGCATTGGTCAGAAACTAGCAATGACACTTGTAATAGGCTTTGCGCTGGATGTAAAATTGGACCCACAAGTGTAAATGAGAAAGACAAAGTTTACTGGACAATGAGTTTCAAACATTAATGTGTTGGAAGACAGAAACAAGACTTAACATGCTTAAATACATATTTATGCTTTAGGCAAGCGTGTTTAGAGCCTTTTGTGTCTTCAGAGGTTCTTGTGTGGAAACCACCATTACTGCAAGACAAAAAGGTCCCTATGGTGCCCTGATTTACTGTATATAGCTTTATTTTTATAGTTCTGCTGACTAAACCCTATATTCTTGACAGTATAACTGCCTGGGTTCAAACAAATACACCTTTTCGCTTTCTTTTGGCAACAAAACTCTGGATCCAGAGAACCATGTAGGACACGATCTGGTTTTCAGATTAGGGTTAGTAAGTAATTTCTTAACCCGGTGAAGTGACTCCCTAGAAGTTGGCTAGTCAATGGCTGGCAAAAAGAAAGCAAACAAGTGAATTTCCCAAAATGTCAGACTATTTCTGTAAGCATCTTCAAATGTGAGTACAGTATGAGTACAGTAACAGTATGCTTTACATTAATCCATCATGACATTCACTAGTTCTGCCTTTGGCAACCATACGTGGCCCTATTGGTGGCTAATGTGTACAAAGCACTTTGATAAATAAAATGAACTTTATCAAATCTTTATGTTGATTGTGCAACAAAGATCCATTAGCTGTGACCCAGCTGCTTTACAGCAGACTGAAAGAGCCAGAGCCATTAGACTGACTCTGACATTCAATATAGGACATCTATACAAGTGACTTTTCAACATTGCACTCTGATGCACTGGTGGTAGACTTCATCACCTGTTATTTGCCTCTTTCTGCTGCATAAAACCCAGGGTAACTTCCATCAGTGGCCAGCTTTTGAAGCTGACATTAAGGTCTATGTAATGTTCTCTTTTCAAATGAATCTTTTTATTTCTCTAAGATGGAAGCCTTACAGCATATAACATAAAAACGTCTTTACCTGTTCTGCGAAAGGGATGACAGACGCTGCTATAGTGATCAAAATGAAGTCTCACACATTAAGAGACACTGCGGAAACCTCTGCGGAATTCCATAGGGATTCAGATCTGCAAACTAACTTCTCCTTTCTCTGATAGTAAAGATGGTAAATGTAGAAACTCGGCAGACAGGACAAGAACTCCTCACAACTGAGACGTTGCATGTCTTATCATGAAAATGAAGTCACAGCAAAATGGGAAGAACCATGTAACTTGCCTTTTGATTGTTTTAGCAAAGATAAAAGACTGCACATGCACACACAAACACATACACAAATATAAACACTTTCCTCTTACACACTGTGATGTCTGAGAAAAGGTTCCCAAATGCCCATCATAAAGATGAAGGGACAGCCTTAAAGGAGTTCATAATTATTTCTTTTTAGCCCAGTCAGAATTACGGATATCTAATCAATATTGGATTACGGATATAATCAAATTGTGAATCTGTATAATATTGTAGCTATTATTCTGTCTTATATAGAGCTAAATGATGGTGTTTAACACTTATTAGTAGTAATGAATGTTTGACAGGTAAAGTCAGCCCATCCTCACCAGAAAAACATCCACATAGGGCGATAACGTGGCAGCTTATTACGACCCATATCGACCTTTAACCTTAGGCCTCTAGTGGCCATGTAACAGGAGTGAAGGAAGAAGTCAGGTGACATACTATGGAAAGCGAAGAGGGTATAGTGATTCAAGTCCTGTGTGAAAGAAAGTCAAAGTTCACTTATTTAAAGTGTAAGTCAAATAATGTGGCGTAGTGACCTACGTTATGCAAGTTAAGTCATGCGACATACGTTACTTACTCAGCGTGACTTCCATAATGTACATTATTTTAACCCAAACCCTGATCTTTTTCTAAACCTAAGTACCAAACTACTATTTATTTGATTTTGCTGTTATTAAACAGCGTGGTGCCCCTCTGACAAGTGTTTATTGAAGTAGTGTTTCTCTTACACTGTTCTGAACTTCAAAAAAATATATAAATATATATAATTAAAGGGTTAATAGAGAGTGATAAGATGCGCCAAACAGAGCGACCTTGGTGGGAACCATTTCCTGAGTGTATGAATCTATTTCATTCCCCTTGACCCATTACATCTCATTTTTGCTGCCTGTTTCAAGGTCTCAGATCACTGAATGATATCATCTCTGGCCCTGGTGAAATGGACAGCCCAAAGTCAGCCAAGCACGCTGCCACATCTGCTTTAATCCAGCCCGCCAATCCAGCATGCCACAATTATTTATAATGTTTTTGCTTATTTCCATAATGAAGGGGTTAATTATACTCATTAGATGCCCCAACGGTCTTGTCTTGAGTGTCGGGGACACAGCTGCAGGTCTGCAAGGTAAACCATGCGCTAAATGTGTCACCTAGAATTAGACACATTTGGCCTGGCCTGACGGTGGGCCGTTTGCTGTGTGAGTGGCTCAGGCAGCAGCTTGGCTATGGCCACGTTGGATGGGAGGGGGTGGGTGGATATCAGTCATTACCCAGTGGCCCAGACAAGATGCAGCAAGTCAAGCAGAGCTCCCACTGTGTCTTGAAGATCAGCTGGACAATAACATTTTATGCTCCCATGAACAACAGGAGTGTATTTCATTTTAAGTACAGCCTTGGTGGTGTATCATGTTTATTTATTTATTTTTTCTTTCTACTGGCTGTGTTTGTACCTGGCAGAGGCACACAAAGCATCACCTGGGCCAAACTGCCAGGCTTAAAAAAAGTCTGATCAAAAATATTTTGATCATCACTATATGCAGTTAATTTAACATTTCTGGGAATAGATGGCGTCAGCACAGAAACAGATTTTTACAAGCACAGCCGAAAAAGTTCTACATTTTAAGAAATATGTCTATTTGCTTGCTTAGCGTTAGCTGTGAAGATCGATACTGCTCACACTGGCTTTATGCTAAGTATGAAGCAACCGCTAGCAGCTGGCTAACTTAGCTTAGCATAAAGACTGAAAAAGAAAGCAAACAGTAAGCATGGTTCTGGTGACAAATACAACTAAAACCTCTAAAGCTCACTAATTAACACTAAGTACTTCTTGGCCGAGTGGTAACACTGATATCAATCTTCTCTTTTTTAATCTCTTAACCCACTTAAGGTAAATTCTAGGCTATGTAGCTAAAATCATCAAGTTAGCTGAGTAGCTCAGTTTATTTGACAAACAATAGCCAGTTACAGAAGGACAGCTGACTAGACTAGGTATAAAACTGTAAAAAACACTTATGTGGTTGTTGTGACTTAACCAGTATCTCATTGCATCCTTTCTTCTCTAGTAACCGATAATTCTAACAGCAGAGGGATTAGAAACAAAACAGCAGATATGGAATTACCTCTAACCATTTTCTGCTTGGTTGGAATTGTGACATAGATATGTTAGTGAGAGAGAAAGGAAGACATTTACATTTATTGAGGACAAAACTAATTTTGCTGTCTCAAATTACAGTGATTATAATTTCTCAACAAACAACAAAATATTATTCTGTGCTCAAAATGTCCCATCGTGCCATTAAGACCCAAATGAGGTGATTTGTCATTACACTGTTGATGAAAACACTGCTTTGGCATTTATTTGTCAGGCAGAAGCGTATAGAAAACACGGCAGAGAACAATCCCAGTGACAGCTACGACAAAACATCACTATGTCACTGTAAGGCTTGAATTACGTGCATCTCATATGCATAAGTGATGAGCCACAGTTTAACATGTTTCCAGCTGAGTAGATTCGCAGAAAGAATCAAATACAGGGAGAGAGTGTTGTGATTTACCATCTAGTAAGCTTTGGGCAATGTCTTCTCTGTTTTCATTTGATTTTAATCAGCCTGGGATTTTCCTCTGTTTAAGTTTTGGCAGGCAACAACAGTGTTAAATGTTCTGTTCCTCTTTGCGTTGCAAGCTGGTTATCACATATTTATTCAGATCAAAAGTAGGCTATACCTGGAAGCATCCCCTGATTAATATGTCACCAACTTGTATTTTGTATGCATAAATCTCTTGATAATGTACAAGCATCAACTGAGATATAGATTGAAAACAACCAAATATGAGGCCTTTACTCTGGTGAGTTTGGATCTAAAACTGAATATTCACTTAATCTTTGGCAGTTTCTATTCGGTGCAGATATAAAAGGATTTTTTTCCCCCGTTGTCCAAGATGTTAGAAAATAGCAGAATTATGTTTGTGACTAATTAAAGGAAATTGAATGGAATGAAGTTATTTCTCCAAGGATATATCTTAAGCATTTGTCTGATGACAAACACCAGAGAAATCCTCTGACACTTCGAAGGATCACAGAGGGAGGAATTAATTCGCTGCTTTCGTAAAATCAAAGCACTAAATAGCTGCATACTATTGTCATAAAAGTGTTAAGAGTTTATTACATTTACTGTTTCCCTTTCTGTGTGAAAAAGTAATTAAAAAAATAGGAAAAGCAGAGCAAAACAAGTCCCTACAGGAAGGACCCAAATAATGTAAGCAATACTGCTTTTATCTGTTTTTTCCATAATTTTATCAAATTTTTGCCATTCTCCCTATTTGCACAGGCTAGTTTTAGCTGGCTCTAGCAGTTTATGATCATTCCAGAGGTCATTAGTGACAATTATTAGTTGCAAATCTGCCATGTGTGTGATTCCCAAATCAAACGCCAAATTGCAACTCAGTTTAGCACTGTGCCAGAAAGCCCACCCAGTTTTCCATCTTTTAATCTATTAGGGTAGACTGTGTAGAATGCAGCACTGAAATCTGTTGTCACTGAAAGTAATCCATTCCAGCCATCCATTCTGGATAGATGGACTGTTTAATGTATTTTTTCTATGCATCAATTTTGTGTTTCCTATTTTATGTTATCAGAAAGAGCAAACAATTATTACGTTATGATGCTCATTATATTTAGAGTTGATACCTAGACTCTACCTATGTAGCATTAATCTGCGTGAGCTTTACAATGCCTCTCATTCACGCTCATACGGCATAACTGCCATGCAAGGTGCATGAGCAATTTGGGGTTCTGAAAGTACACATTAAAAATTTCTATTAATGTTGAGTTTATATTTTACCACCCTGACATAGACTTGTTAAGGAAGCCTCCCAGCATGCACAAAGGGCAGCAGTCCAATGGATGCAAGTACAATTTCATGTGTATGTGGTTTCTTCGTGATGTTATTGCTTTACACGGTGTTCTGTAATGTTTCTGCAATTCCATTGTTATCAGGAGGGACTGTGGTTAGTCCCCAAGTGTGTGCATGACTGCTGACATGCCGCCCAGAGTAAGAGCTTTTTATGGACTGGCTTTGTTACAAGAATGAGCTAGTAAATTATCCAGCAGTTGATGGTAAAAACCATGACTCTCTCTGTTGGCATGCGAAAGTGTTGTTGGGCAGGTCACAGAACCCCAAATTGCTCTGGATGAGCAGGCCAGAGCTTGCAGGACACAGTATTGTAAAAAGAAAACGACAGAAAAGTTCGTTATCAGTTTGATAAATTGAGTCATGCTGCTTGAACTGCTGTGAATCATTCCCTGTATTTCTAAGTTGAGTGAAGGTTAATGTTTTTTTTTCACGTTTGTAAGTCCACCGCCTGTATCTTTAGTCCAAGGCACCATAATGCCCCATAGACAATGAGATCAGAGATGTTTTTCAACCAGTATCCAAATATCTGATTCTTCTATTTAAGTGAAAATATAAAAGAGAAACTGAAGGAAAAACTGGAGTTACTAAGTCCCCCCATGATAACAGCAGTGAATAATAATGAAAAATACTGTCATACAACACCAACATTTACTCCATAATAACATATTGTGCAGATTTAGCTCAGTTTTTGTCTAAAAAGTACTTAAAATCCTGCAACTGAGCCCATAACCTCGTTTCTATTGTTACCTCGAGGAGCTTCTACAAAATAACAAAAAGCTCAGCCACCTTCATACAAAAGTCAGAGCCCGGGCCACAGAGGCTGAGACAACCTGGGTTTAAATTAAGATAAAGTATCACAACCAAGCTCAGTGTTCTAGTTATAACTTCCCTGGAGGTCAGAGGTCACACCTGGGCCATTCTTTCTCTGCTCCGCCTATGTGTCACTTCCTCCACTGAGGTCAGTCCCACAAGGGCTCTGTGTCAACACCGGATCTGTGTTTGTCTCAAACGGTCACCCTTATCGGGCATTTTTGCCTCTCACTCTTATGCATTTGGGTCTTTTTCGCAGTAGAAAAAAAAAATGTACAGTTAAGATGTTGTCCCTTTTGACAATAAAAACTTAAGATCGTGGAACCATTTAAAGTCTGTATGTTTTTATGGGTTGCTCATCAAACGCAGTCCGCCTACTCAATATTCAGATGATGTTTCCAAATGACACACGCTGACACACTTTTTTAAAGCTATCCAGGACTTGTCATTCTTCTTCCCATTCTTTTACAAAGACACCTTTTGTGTCTGAGAGAAAATTGGATGAAAGAATTAAAAAAAAAAAAAAGCAGGAATAAAAATAGCTAAGCAGAGACGGAAGCAACTGGAACAGTAAGTCAGAGACACAGGGAAAGGAGATGGGGACATCCAGCCTTCAAAAAATTAGCCCTTCCTTGTAGCCAAAGCTGTATTTTAGATAAACTGCATCCAGGCTATAATTTAGAGGTTATAGCAAACCTAACATTTTTGCGTAAAACATCACTACTTTCATGAATAAAAGAGAACTCTGAGGTATTGTGTACATGTTCAACAAAAACCACACTGAAGAGAGTTAGTCTATTCAAGAGAGATCTACTGAAGAAGAAGACACTGCAGAGCTTTTCGTTGTGGGCATGAGTCTCTGATAAGAATAAAGAGATGCAAAAACACCCATCAGTGTTAGGCATATTTTCACAGATGAAACCTGGATAGTCCTATCAGTCAGTGGGAGGCCTTGTTGCTGCAAAGCCTCTGCAACTTGAAGCTTTTCTCCCCATACTGTCATGTATATAGAGCATTTTCTCGTAAAACAGGAAAATCCATCTCCACTGCACTGCTGGACATCCTGTGTCTGTGTGTGCTCCCAGTCGGCCCGTGAGCACAGAGATGCATGAATTATCTCTGAAGGGAATGGATGAGGTTTTCTCAAGTGAGTCGCTGTTGAAAAGAAGAGCACGCTGCATGTCCTTCTCCATCAATGGTCCCTACAGCAATACCCTGCAACCGCACTCTGTCTCTGCTCCAGCAAGCCAGCGAGCTGTTGCATATGCATAGGAGTCAATATGTTCAATCCTACCCCCTTGGGGGGTCAACCAGAGTCTAATCTGCAAAAGGATATTATGGCAGGCAAGGGGAATCCAATTGTATATTACAAAGTCACAGAAGATTGACCGGCTGCCAGCCAGACACTGAGGCCAGAGTAAAGAGCTTCTCTTAGTGGCTTCCATCATTCTGTCCACACTGGTCATTGGAGCGGAAGATGTCTCCTTGCTCAGGCCTGTGTGGATGGTGTTCTACTTAAAGCAGGTAGGAGATATTCATGGCCTCCCCTCAGACAAACACAGAGATTGCTTTGCAGGGCGGATGAGGTCAGCTGGAGACATTAAGCCATTGTGGCAAAGTCAACAATAATAATACTTTACTCTCAGTTATGGGTATGCCTGGCTAGAGATATTTTCTGAATCAACATGAGACATGGTACGGTGAGTGACAGAGAGATCAGACGGGTAGACAAAACATGTATTGAACTAATGTATGTCTAACATGTTTCTCATTTGTAATACCGCGACTATCATATTTTATTGTTCTAGTTATTAATAATGACTAAAATCATAATATATATATATATATATATATATATATATATATATATATATATATATATATATATATATATATATATATATATATATAGTTGGTCTCTCTGAATATATGGAATGAACCCTGAAAGGATTCTTTTCTGCCAATGATTTTCCATGACTTTTCCAGGACATTTTCAGTGATGATCCGGTACAACAGACAGGGATCACGTCATACATTCAAATGTTCCTCTCTGCGGAAGTCTGATTTTAAAGATGTGCAGTCTACGGCCATAACATCTATGAAATCATCTATTACATGCGTAGAAATTATAACAAATTGATCTTGCCTTGATTTAATGCAGTGTTTTAATATTGCTATGAACACCATGTTGCCTGAACACCAATAACTAAATAGTCTCAACACAAATAATAGTCTAAAATGTTGCCAAATAACAAATCCCTACATTCTGGCAGAATTCTGTCTAACATCTCTGTGGTCCTGAGCCCAAATGTACATATGTTGGACCGCTGTCACAACGCCACACTTCACAACAAACTTGGTGTATTGATATGCGAGTGTAATAACTGTTATGTGAAAAAAAACTGGGACTACTATATCAAATATCAAAAGGCGATTGATGATCTAAAGAACGCACCACAGTAGGAAATTGAACCAAGCCGTTGTTTGAATCAGTTTATCACACCATGTTAGCCACTTTCCTAACAAATATAATCACAATCCACTGTCAGCCTTGGCTAAAAAGTTTCACGTCATGTCAGGTCCATTTTATCGTAAAGTATGCTAGCAAAGTAAAAAAACAGTGCAGTTGGCAAGTATATAGCTGGTGTTTGATGTACCTCCAGCTCCCATTCATTGTTTTGACACTGGCTTCCTATTAATCCGTATCTTTCTTCTCAAATTTCTCAACAATACCCAACACATTCGAAACCATAAACATGTTAATCAATTTAACATTATGCAAAAGTTTAAAGGTCCATTGTGTAATATTTCTGAGAATCTAGTGACAGAAATGCATGAATGCAAGATCCATAACTATGTTTTGGTCACGTTTTGGTGTATTTCTCTTCAACAAATTTATTATGAAACCACTGTTTCACTTGCTCACAATAAAGCATGTGCTGAACCTATAGACGCCTTTTCATTTCCCAAGTATCTCCAGATAGATGACATTTAGGGAAATCACGCATGGGCTTCAGTGAACTAAAATGCATACATTATCCTCGCTTATTTAACTAATGTCTGCAGTCTGTATATGATCATAATTAAAATTTATTACACCATCATAGGTGCCCCATATACACACAACAATGTTTGTTGTCAGAGGTCACCAAGCATTTGATAGCAACACTGCCAGCAAGTCAGACACAACAGCAGACTCATGCAATGCTGAACCAGAACCAAGGACACTGTCATAAAACACAGTCTGCATTGTCTTCTTTAATAACAAATTTTTATCATTTCAAGTTTTAGTTTCAACATACTCTTTTTTAGCAAATATCTCCTTTTCTCTTGCTCATGTTGACTGTGAATGAAATGTAACCTGCGTTTAATAAAGCAGTACTCATACACTGTTGGGGAATTGGCAATTGTTGTGTCTCTGTAAATAATATTAAACAGAATACGGTCTAGACCTGCTCTATATGAAAAGGGCAATAAGATGACTTTTGTTTTGAATTTGCACTATTTGAATAAACTCAAATTTAACTCCTGAATTCCATAGTGAAAACAACTCTCAACTCTCAAAAGAATTAAAATCAAATAATAAACTCTATATTGACGGATGTATCTCTACAATAACTTATCCTCAGTTTCACTGCTCATGACTAAGCACCGGTGTTAGCTAACCATTCGATAAAAAAATATGACATCTTACAGAGGTAACGAAATGACAGGGTAGACTAGCAGCTAGCTAACATCAGATGGAAAGTTAAATGTACTGAAGAAGCTAGACAGCTAACTACTGACATTAACCTATAGTTATCCAACGAAGGTTAAAGTCAAGGGCAACTGGACTTGGTTGAAGATTATCCAGTTTTATTCCAGTATCTTCAACCAAGTCCAGTTGCCCTTGACTTTATCCTTCGTTGGATACATATGACCTGGATCATTGATAATCGAGTGATGCTGGCAGACAAAAGGCAATCAACAATCGTCAAGGTTAAGGTATGGTATGGTCCACGTTAGGGGTGTCTAAAATCATATTTCAAGATTCTTGAATATAAGGCATGAATACGGTAACCACCCAACCCCCCCTGTAATTGGAACCATGCCCATTACTCGTACTGGGAAAAAATGTATTTGAACAAACAGCTTATGCTATTGTTTTGGCTGAAGACATGTTTTGGTTGTCTGTCATGAAGCATTTAACATAATCGCCTCATGATATAATTCATGGTGTGGGAACATAATCTTTAATTCTTGTCCAAAGCATGGCATTTTATAGTTTCAAAAGGCACTATCTCATGAAGCTCTGTTTCACAAAATTGTGTGAGCCTGAGCTGTAAGAAAACCCATTGTAAGTGGCTCTGAATGAAAAATTGGTTTTGGCTAAGGTCTTCTCACCCCTTTAGCTTATTCACAATACTTCAGCCCACGTTTTCTTCAACCTCACAAAATTCTCTTCTTTCTGCCCCCTTCCACACCCTCTCTACTACTGGCTGCTTATATGAAGCCCTGCTGCTGGTGCAAAAGGGTGCTGAAGGAACCGCTCCTTTAAAAATACTGTACCTCAGGCCACGGCCCTCCAAACTAGTTCTGCGCTCTGCTACGACCACCTGCTTAGCTCCCTTACCTACAGCTACCCGGTCATTGCTCCACTTTCAACTCCTGTCCCTCCTGGCTCTACAGCATTGGTATGACCTTCCTACTCCAGTCAGGACATCCCGAGGTACTTCTTGCTCTTCGTGAATAGGGCTGAAAATGTATTTATTTGAGAAATACTGCAATTTCTCCACAACCCATACCTGAATCATATCTCCCTCTCTTATCTCTTCCTCCCCTTGCTTTGAAAATTCCTGACTTTATCCCTTCTCATCTGTCATTGCTCTTATCTAAACCTGTGACATTTTCTAGCAATTCATCTTACATTCAAAAGTTGAGGGAATAGTTAAGACACTTTGCTCTCTTTATTGTTTTGCTGTTAAGTAAAATATTGGAATTTAGTTAGATTCTGTGTTTGTGTTCATTTTGAGTTGCAGACAATTTAACACAAATGTTAAAATGCAATAAACTAAGTTATTGTATCTGCATTTACATATAGGAATACTTATAATCTAGATGGTGGGATGTAAAGTAAACCCTGCTAAAACTGCAAATTTGATTGCCTTTGAAAATCAAAATTGCCTCAAACAAGTTAAACCTTTAAATCTGACTGATGTTCCAATGAGATTTGCAAGATTTAAATCCAGTTATACAGTGTTATACTTTTCAGAAACTGTTCAAGTGTGACAAACAATGACCAAAGACCAACAATAGCTGGCTATGCAATTTCCACTATGGACACTACAGTGGATTAATGGCGTTAAACTGGCAGTTATGTAATATCCAAATGTGGGTGTTTACACACATTTTTACACATATTTTTCTTACACAGTTCAGCACTGGGGCAGCAGTAGTTAGTGCTGTCGCCTCACAGCAAGAACATTGCATGTTCAAACCCTGGTTGCCCCGGGCCTTTCTGTGTGGAGTTTGCATGTTCTCCCCGTCTCTGCGTCAGTTCTCTGCGGGTGCTCCCACCATCCAAAGACATGCAGGCTAGGTTAATTGATGTCTCTAAAATTGTCCTTAGTTGTGGGTGTGACTGGTTGTTTGTCTATGTGTGGCCCTGCGATGGACTGGCGACCTGTCCAGGGTGTACCCCCCCTTTCACCCGATGTCAGCTGGGATAGGCTCCAGCCCCACGCGACCCTGTACGCAGGATAAGCGGTTGACGATGGATGGATGGATGGATGGATGGAGTTCAGCACTGAAGTAGCACCTGTGACAGACAAGTGGAAGACCAATCTCTTTACCGTTATCTGGAGAGCCACAGACTAATAGTCAGTTAATTATACTGATATCATATGAGAAAAAAAAAAAATCATAAAACTCTACAGAACATACATTACTATATGGTATGACAAATAAAACTAAACCCTTGGATAAAGTTGGATGAACTCCTGAAACATAATGCCAACAACATGGAAAAGTCAATACTTGCTACAATCCAAAGAACATTATATAAACTCCCCTTATTTAGGAATCATAAGTAGTGTACAACCAGTTAATAATTAAACTGTTTACAATAGTTAACCCTTACAACACAGTATCATGTATCATGTAGTCTATAACTATACTAACAGTAAAACTATATCTCTTATCTCCGTGTGAAGCATTTAAATGTGTATAAACACTGTTTTTAAAGGGGGAGTATTATGCTCATTTTCAGGTTCAAAATCTTAATTTTGGGTTGCACCAGAACAGGTTTACATGGTTTAATTTTCAAAAAACGCCATATTTTTCTCATACTGCACATTGCTGCAGCTCCTCTTTTCAGCCTGTCTGTTGTACGCTCCGCTTTTGAGCTACAGAGTGATGCATCTTACTTGTACCATATCTTTGTTGGGAGTTGCACATGCGCAGTTCCTAGGTAAGGACTACTAGCCAATCACAACCAGAGAAGGGCGGGTCGTAAGAAACGGGTAAAGAAAAGGTAATGTGATCCAAATCAAAGCCTTCAGATGGCGACCGTAACCTAGCAGATGGTAGAAATTACCAGTCCACAACCGCACAACATCATTGTTCCACATCTTACCATCAGGACTGAACGTTGAACTGTTGCTGGTGTTCTGACGATCTATGCTGCCTTGCCGAATATGCTTCCATAGTGCAAATCGAAGATTCGACTCTACTCGGCCCTGCTCCGTTTTTACATTGCAGATTGTACCCAGAGAGAGCGACGCGACGTAATGTTCAATGCGACACACACACCAGCGATCCACACAGCTCTTAAAATATATACAGTCTACGGTTAAAACGTTTGAATATTCCTCAGAATGTAAAGACAGATAAGCAGTATGAAAACCTTCCAGCTGTGTTTTCCTCTGCCGTTGTTGCCGCAGCGGTCTGTGTGACAGCAGGAGCAGAGGGCTCTGTGAGCGGGCGGCTATCCGGCCTCATGTGCTCCTCCCGCGGGTTGGCGCAGGCTTCCCCAGCCGCCACTTGCGGAGCTCCTCAACTCTGAAAATATTCATCACATTTTTGTTCCGCCATCATTTTTCATTAAACTGTCAATATTCGAAATCCACACAGCTGATTTCTCACCTCAAAACTTCTCAGAAGTGGATTTAGTGATGAAATTCCATACGAAAACTGTAAAATAAACTTTCTGTTGCTGGGCTCTGTCCGGTGCAATGATGATGCAGTGAATAGTGAATATTCTGGCTGAGCAATCAGCAGTCGTGTTTTCACGTTACATTTTAGTATCCCTCAGCTCGCTTGGAACCTCGACGGAGGTGAGGTGATACGAAAAAAAGTACCTGGAAGCAGGTACAGGTCCAACTTTTCTACAATGGAAACCCAAACAAAGGCGAGTCGAGCCAAAGGGCCTCCGCTCAGACTAGCTTGGTTTGAGGGTGTGCCTGACCCCACAAGCCTTGGCAAGCTTTATGACGCGTTTGCGTTCTGATGTCACAAGTAAAGGAAGTGAAGGGTTGGACTACAAACGAGCTGTTTTCAAGCGGTTCAGAGCACAGCTTTCTGTGGGAGATGGGAACTCCCTTTGGGCTGGACTTCTGGCTTTTTCACTTTGCAACCCTATTACATGCACAAAAAAGATATACAACTCTATAAAGGAGAGGGAAAAAGCCAAAAAGCATAATACCACCACTTTAAAACACCATAAGACATCTATGTAATCAGGGTCGGGCTTGGCCTACAATTTTATACCAGAAAGCCTGCATTAAAAACTGTGGATATGGAGTGTGAGGAACATGGGCATTTACCAGACTGGGAGAGGCTAAGATGAAGATGAAGATGAAAGATGCTGCCACATGTATCTCGCCCCGGTTTTAAGGAAGTGCAATTTTAAATTTCTGGAGTGCCCCTTTAAGGTGAGGACCTGTTCTCCTTGAAAGCTGCAGGTAAATATTTGTTTGTCTGGGGACTGATGGATGCCAGTGGTGAATTAAAGCTTCACTGATGAAAATCAGAATCTGACACAGTGTGTGTGTGTGTGTGTGTTGTGTGTGTGTGTGTGGGCAAGTTAATTAGAAATTGTAATAAGTTACTCTTTACTTAACTCCTTAAAAAGTATTAATATTACTTTACTAATTACAGGGTATTAAAAGTCAGTAGTTGCATTATGTGCTACATTCCTATAATACTTTCACCCTGGCTGAAATAAATTTTGAACTACTGTTTGTCTGCACATTTATATGAACAGTATTTTCAGTGTTTTTAACAAACCATAAAACGTTGCTTAAGGCCACTTTCTCCCGACAAGTGCATGTATAACTGGCAGTAGTAGCTGGAGTTTCACATTGCTGTGCTGCTTCAGAAGATGCTTCAATAAATTAGATGTAGAATTGTTTGCAGTTTAAAGCTTTTTGCTGGTTGCACAAAGTTTACCGCTGACCAGCCCCGCAGTCACACATTCACCATGGATGGTGCATTCTGGTAACGCAGCATTACTTGGATTACTCATGTTATTACTGTTTTGGAAATAGTAATCCCTTACACTACTAGATAGTTACTGAGCAACATATTACTGCCCAGCACTGGTGTGTGTGGGTGGGTTTTCAGGGTTGGAATCTGTCTGCCAGCACATATCCTGTACCACACCACTACAAAAAAAGAGGCCTCAGTCTTGACCTGTAAATCCATTATTTGTATTAAGCCTCTTTGCAAAGCTCTCTTGTAATGTTTAAGGTCATTTATTTATTTTGTATTATTATTATTATTATTATTATTATTATTATTATTATTATTATTATTATTCCTGATTTGCAGGTACTATCTTATAAGAATCTACTGCACAGTCATACAGCAGTTTAGACTTCTCTGGAATAAATCCTAAGGGACTTATGAGGATTAATCTTGATAAATTGGTGTGATTAAATAATATTTTTGAAAGGCAGGTTTGCAATCTTCAAGAGAATCTGTTGTGCGTCTTATGTTCAATGACTCCATATAATTTCATCTTGGCAGAGGTGACAATTATGCATCAGCAGCTTTCGACAAATTATTGATTCTTGACTCAGTATGCATTAAATTCACAGTAACTGTGTGACAGAAGGCATAATTCAATTCTCTTTGCACACAGAGCTCTTTAGTCATGACTATACAACCTCGGAATGGCAATGCACTGGGCTACGTTATTATACCTATCAAGCACACTAATGATCTACCTTAGGGGCACAGGTACAGCCAAGTAATTTATGGGGACTGGCAGAAATCCACAGGTTAATGCCCTCCATCAAATGCCCACAGAGAAATATAAAATACAGCAAACTGTATGCACATGTCACTTTGTGCTCCTCTCGAAAATAACTGTATCATGGCATTTTGTTTGATTGCCACTTCAGTTATCAGTTTTTCTTGAAATACCACATGCCACTTGACAGCAAATGACATGTTGATGAGGACTGAGTGTTCCCGTCAATTTGTTGTTGGTTTCATAATATGAATTGAAAAATCCGTTTTGGGAGACAGCTTAGGTGTGGTAGCTATCACAATCCCTTTGCTACAACCCCCACCCCAACCCCCCTTGTTAATTCTTCTCACTGTGGTACGGTTGAAGGGACAAAATTCACAAACAGATTGATATATCGTGCTTGCCAGAATGATGTGGAGAGCCCCCCCTCCCCTATACCGTCATCACCATTACCTTATACCCTCCTTCCTCCTCTCCACCCTCCCATCCCCAGGAGCTGCTGAGGTGACAGGTCATAAATCCCTACAGACATGGGCATGGGGGTTTTGTGCTGGGAAGGGAGGGTGATGACGATGTTTGGAGTGGGGGGTTTGGTAGCTGCAACCTGAAGGAGATTTCACCTCATGCATAGAAAGCTGTTTCCCCCTCACAGACAATGTCTCCCTCGGGGATGCTACTGCCAACTCACTGCATGCAAAGTAGTCTGTCTCTCTCAATCTCTCCCTCTCTCTGTGCAAATGGGGTACGGGTCTTGGGGAACTTTGCGGCACGGGATAAAAGGCGGGGAGCAGCGTCTCACAGAATTCGCCACCCTCCCTATCATCCAGATGATCCTGAATGCCAATTACCCTCCCCAGCTCTGCAGGGAGCGGCCTGTCACTCAGGATGTGGCTCGTGTGTGTCGGGCATTGAGGAGCCAGGCGCTAAGAGTTTGCCGCTGGAGGAGTCAAAAGCTAAAATATAGTACTGTTCACTGCTGGACAGCAGCGGGACAAGCGTCACATTAACGGCACACACAGGAGTGGGCAGTAACACACAAACACATTGACTATACACACCTGCAAAGAACAAAATAATGGTTTGGGACAAGCACAGATTCAAAGAAGGGTGAGTTTGATAAACTTAGTCATACACAAATACAGCTTTGATCAGGTACACTGCATGTGACAAGATGTTGATATTTGTAATATTTATCCAAAACCACAATCTTTCCTAATGTTAACTAAGTGCAACCAAGTAATCATACTTTAGATGAAAAAAAGCAAATACTGTTGGGAAAAGAAATGAAATAGCTGTGAATTAAAAAAAGGCATTAAAGCTGCTCTGATCTGAGATTTTTAAAAATGGATCAAATAACTACACATCATTTGAAAAGGGTGACTCATAGTGCAACCCTCATAGAATAATCACCCTCCTTTGCAGCCTGTCTCAGTGTTATGAAGCTTTTTAGCTTGTTTCAGCTCATTGTTTTGGTTTTATGACCCACAAAGTCATGTTTTGGTTCACACGTACCGCTCTCAGCGTCATTTCCAGCCAAAGCAAGCAACTCAGATAAAAAAGCTCTGATAAACCCACTGCCAGAAACACGTCCAGATGTATACTAATGTTGCTCTGTAACTGCCAGACACGTGTGGAGGGTGGTGCGCTGGGTGAGCACCTGCCCTTTTGTCTTTTGATACCCAAAGCATCTTTTTCTCAACTTAAAATGTCCTCAATTTATTAATTTTTAAATTTGTTTTGGCCCTTTTGTAAAGGCCTGCCCAGTCAAGCTATTAGTAAAATGAATGAATAATAATTTCGCAGTAGATAAATGACACGCATGTTAACCTTTCACCTGGTGACCCCATCCGTGACAAGCCCTCCCGTTCAGACACTGTTAGTGATTCAGCAGCACTGCCTACAGGACTCCTTTGATAACACGAGAGGTGGGGTTTGCTGCAATGTGCTTGTTGTGGGTTGTTGGTTGTATTTTACAAGAAAGACGCAAAGCATGCACAGTTGTTGTGTACATTGCCCTGTGTACTGCCTGTAGAAGTAACCTTAGCTGCCTGCTAACGCTATGCCAACAGCTAACGTTACTTCTACACACTGATAAACAAAGGTGCTCTATTCATTTCATGCTGTTTGAGGGGGAAAAGTTGCACGGACGTCGAGATGTGAGGTCTTTTTCATGTAACACAACTAAAAACTTAAGCTCGGGAGCGTGCATGCAGAAAATCCGACCCGATTCCTTCACATATGAAGCTGAAATTAAGAAGTAGGGTTATTAGTACAGTAACTTAATAAAAGTCTTGTGCCTTAAAATAATTATAACAGCTTTGGTAAAACAGGCTTACCAATACTTATTCCTCTGACTTATAGCCTACTTATCTGCCCCTTTTAAAATTATCATTTAATTCAGAACAGTATTGGAATAGATTTACATTTTAACAGCAACAGTTGTGTTTACAACAGCAAAACCACTACAAAAACTCAGTAACTGGGAATATATCTAAAAATGTCAGTGTCAATGTAAAATAAATATTATTGCTGACATCAAAGTTAAGAATGAAGAGTTAATGACCAAAAGGTATAAAATGTTAATGTGAAAGACTAATGCTAGTTTATTTATTTAGATTTATGATTAGAGACAAAGTCAATAAAAATCCAAATATATCTCATATTCACAATGCAATATATAAAATCATTATCACAGTATTGCATACTGTAGACACACAAGCAAGCACCATACAGAGACACACCACTCACACACACCCCTGTCTATAGATTTGTTTGTCTCACTCTTACCTCTGCCATCCCCTGCCATGGCCACCCTCATCTTTTCCACCCTTAATGTTTCCTTCTCAGACTATTTCCCACACTTTTTTGAATCTGTTATCTTATTTCCTCTACCTGCAGCTCTCGGTGTGCAGCAGTCTCTGTGACCATCTCCCTCTTATTTTCTCGTAGCAGTCTGCCTTTGCAGCGGCTACAGCACTACAGCAGGTCAAGCCAGTGAGCCAGTCCCAAAAACTCAACGATCTTTACATTTTTTCATGGTCATATAATTGTTTAATCAACTAATATATATTCTGTGTTTGTTTTAATATCTCTAGTCACAGATCACCTCCAGTAGTATCAGCAGAAACAACAGCAGCAGCAGCAGCAACATCCCCAGCATACCCTCAACAGTAACTGTTCCTTGTAAGTTATGAAAGCCCACAGTGTTTTAAAGCTAGAGCTTGGCATTCCCTGTGTTTCCTTGTGTTGCAGATGTATCAATACAGGAGCATCTGTATACACATATATGCAAGGAATACATCACAATATATTTCTGTATCAATATTTTGAAAACGGCCATATTTAAGCCGTTGTTCCATGTGCCCTTTCTATACTTTGAGCTCCTGCCCTTCCAAAGATCTTGACACGGCCCTGGTAACTGCTTAATAACAAGCAACATTTTGCTAAAATGTTTGCTATATTAACTTTATAGGTGACATTTGTCAATAATGTGTTTATGTTTCCCCTAAATGACCAAAAAGTCAGTTAATGCAGGATTAAGTTTATTTTGATTTTTCTCCCTATTATTGACAGCTATATAACCTTGGAAGGACAGCACTTAGTTAACTGGCTTATCTTAAGTGGTAAAGGCCAGAGCATGAAATGTCAGCCTTAGTCTAATTACTGTATCTGACCTATGTATCCTAATACAGTAATTCTTCATTTATCAGTTAGAGCACAAGGCTAAATGTGGCTTCATTATATTAGCCTTTGTCCCTTGGATTTTGCTTCGGTCTAGTACATAACCGTTAAAACTATTGGTATTTTGGCTTCCTGCTGAAAACTTAATCATTAAGATTATGTCTATATCTTTATATATATGTTTATGGAGCAAGGACAATGACTTTAGCTTTTGGTTTTGGAAAAAAAAAAGGGCACAGCAACAAAAAATGAAATGAGAAATGAAACATTGGCATCGGCACACTTGTATTTGAAAAAGGTTGTACTGGTACTGAAAAAAAGTTCCATTGAAGAAGAAAACACAGGCATTCCAATAAAGAATGAATGTAACACTATTGTTCAATGACCATGCACTTGCAATCGCATTAGCTTATCTTATTTTGATATTTCTTTCTTTTCTTTCTTTCTTTCTTTCTTTCTTTCTTTCTTTCTTTCAATTACAATGTTCTGATTTTGTTCTTCATGCCAGTTTTGGTTTTTACGAAAGTTTGTATTCAGTGAAAGGGGTTTGCAATTACAATTCTATGGCACAATTTTTACTTGAAAGAGTTTGGCGGGACAGGTGCAGAGGACAGATTTCAATATGATCTGCATATTAAGGAGAGAACGTCACTTTTCCTGAACCCAGTGTCCACTCCAAATCATCACCGCGCATCTAGTTTAGTGTATTTGGAATTCCAAACCACAAGTAAACCTCTGCTGTTGTTTTTTCACATAAAATTGGTCTGGATTAATGTTAACTTTTAACTGGTGTTGATACTGGTTTGGCAGACATCTGCCAGAACAGCTAACTAATGTTAGCTAACAGCTTTGTATATGCCACTGTTTCCTTTTCTAGTTAAGTTTTCACAGTTAAGTTTAATTTTCAATGGCAACTTCAGCCTGATATTAGATTAAAGAAGGCTAGGACACAAAAGAAAAACAACTGCATATAGAGTTTGCAATAACATCCTAAGGTATTTCATCTCTTAAATTATAGGATGTCATATGTCCCTGTGTCTAACATCTACAAGTGAAAATCTTGAGGAATCGACATCAAACAATTCATGCTTTTTGACCTTAGAGAGCCATTGTGTTGACATTCCTTACCTGAGCCTATGTTAGGATGGCCTGTATTATCTCTTTCTCATCATTTTTTCAACCACTTTTTGATGATTCGAACAGCACTGCGCTATCAGTCATTCTTGTGAGCAGATGCTGCCCAGATCCCACTATGTATTGCCATTTCGTCTTTATTGCCAACCGGCTTATCCGGCACTGATGGAATTGTTAAAAAGCAGATATGAGCAGAATCTAGGAGGACCAGCCTTTGTCAGAGCATGCGTTCCCATCAGATGAGAGCATGACGATAAGAATCTGAGCAACGCCTGCAGGTCGTGTCACTCTATGCATAACAATCTACGGCTGTGTGGCTGAAAGAAAAACACTTTGAGACAGGAGAGAAAGGTGCTGTAAAGGGGTGTTTTGGTGATGAATATGTATAAGGTGTCTTGACTCTTCTTTTTGGCAAACATGATTGATCAATATTGCTCTGCGCTCTGTTTCAAACAAAGAGACAAATCAAGGTCTTGTTTGTACTGTCTGGAGCTATTTAAAAGTTTATAAGCTATTCATGCTTTCAGGTCAGAAAATATACATTTAAAGCTCGGAGCATAAACTTTAAATATATACCTATAAACTGCAGTGAAATGCAATTAAAATACATTCACAATTACATGTACTTTAAAAAATCATGCTACTAACCAGCTTTTGGATAAATATATCTCACTGTAGGTTCCAAAGGAACAAACTTATTGAGTGTTATAACCACTAACAGAATCAAAGTAAATACAGCCATACACATCAATTACAAATTGCAATTAGTAATATTGGTAATAGTATCCACTCCTCATTTATAATAAATTCAAGATGTTAATGTTGTTACTATACCTTAACCTTTGTGTTTTTATTTCAGTAAATTTCTAAAATAGAACTCCAAAAAAACCGTCCTAACTAAGAAAGACATGTAAAGAGTGACTAATATTTAAGAAGAATATTAGCATTCTGGAAACCTTTTACTGTTAGTTAAACCAGCAACAACCCATTTTTTGGCCACTTATGATCAGCAGAAATAATCTGTAACCATGGTATTAAAATATCATGAACATGATAATATTTGGATGATGGTGATGGTTGCCTGTTTATACATTCATGAGATATACGACTGGCAAAATGTATTCCCTCTCCTTTTAGCTCTGTTTTGCTCTCCGCCATCTCATGAAGGAAATGTCTGGCTCTTCAGTTACCACTGTACAATGTTCAACAATCGCTCACTTTGCTAGTTTGCTGCTGGGCAGTGGCAGAAACTATTACGCTGATAATAGTAATCATAGCGAACCGGCTGTAAAACAAAATATGTGAGCTGAAAGATGCTTTAAAGTCCCGTAGAGCAGAGAGTAATTGAAGAATCAGGGGATAGTTCTTTGTGGATTCATCACTACAAGGGACCTCGTTCACTTACAAGTAGTCATGTGACACAATGTTAATAAAAAAATATTATTAATAATAAAATAATATTATTATAACAGCTTTAACTTCTGAACTTTTGTAACTGTTTCACTTCAAAACTTATTGAACTGTGCCCTTTGTTTGTCTCAAGCTTAATGTCAAGAGAACTATTTTTTTTGCTGTCTCTCTTGCACACTTTCTCAGCTCAGAAGATGCACCGCAATACTGCATGTCAATTTTAGTAGGGGTTGGGCCTTGGTGAAATGAAAGAATATGAGTGGCAAAGTCTCCACCCCACAGGGAACAGAGACAGGTCCTTTATTATGATAAATTAAATAACATGACTATAATCTGAAAAGAAACCATTAGGGAGAATACAAGCATCAATTTTTGGATTCCACTTAACACACATTTGCCATTGAACAACACCAGCAATGTCATTCTGACCTTTGGCTTGGCCGTGCCGTCCTCCTGCACATGCAGGCCGTGCTCCGTATGGGAAGAAATTATTTATGATCTGGCATGCCGAACATCCCCAAACAAAACAAGTAGACAAAGACTAAAGATACAGTTGCCTGTAAAGTTCAGGCGTGGCCTGTTAGTAAACAGTGAAGAGAAACTCGTGATCAGCACCGAACACTTGCCCGATGCATTGTGCCCGGGGAGCAGTTTGGAGCGTCACTGGACAGTTGTTGGCTCTTCTGTGCTGCTTGGTTGGAGCATGACTGCGGGGCAGAAAGAGGCCATGCCAGGAACTAAAGACAAGATTGATTAGTCTTACTTTGACATACCTCCAACAACCCCCCACACCACCCACACATCCAATACCAGAAAAGCAACCACACACAGCAGTTGGTCTCATATGTTGGTCTGCAGAATTAGGCTGTGGTGTGGTTTCTGCTAGAAAGAGAGGTGTGTCAGCTGGATCTGATGTAATCATAAAATCTTATGCAAATGTCTTTAATGGTACTCTTGAAGAGAAGAGAGGAGACAAAGAGGCTGAAGCAAGGGCGTAGAATTTAGTAGGGACATGTCCCTACCAATATCCAGAAACCACTGAATTGTCCCTTGTAATACTGTTCATCCCAAAATTAAAATGCACTGTCAGTGTCTAGTTAATTAATTAATTAATTTGGTACACAAACAGTTAACAACTCTCATTTTGTACTTTGAATCCAATACCTTCTTAAGTTTTGAAAGATTATGTTGTCCCCTCTCATATGCCTCACAGTGGTTTGGTCTGCTGCCTAACTTTTTCAGACATTCAGCGAATTTATTTCTAAAAAGCGACTGGCGACAAATCTAGACAGTTACTCAAGACCTTCAGGGGAAAGAGAGAAATATACAAGTCTATTACATTGTAGGCTAATTTATTTCCCTGCATGCTGCTCAGAGTAATCTCAGGCAGCTGCTCTCCCTCAACCTCTCGCACGGAGCGCTCACAGGCAGGAGTGAGAAAAAAGTGAGGTAGACAATACAGGAGGTGAACGGGCAGACAAGGAGAACAAGGTGGGGTGCTAGATAAACAGCATAGTTTATAGTGATGTAATCGTTTCATTCCCTCACCATCCTGCTGGGAAATGTTTTTATTGTCGCCACCAACAGTGACTCACTTGTATATCCGCCCTTGGACTGACAATTTTGCATTTTTTGCATATTGCTACAGGGTTTCCAGGCTAGGGGTCAGGACTTCCCCAAGGGATCCCATGGGAGGGATCATAAAGTGAGTTTTCTAATCTTTGTTTTAATCACACCCAACAGTGATGTCACTGTTTACCGACACACCCTGGAATACATAACAAGACTTATGCTTTTGTGTGGTGGATTTTACAAATCACATCGGCAAAAAAATTCAACTTACCACAAAGCAAATTTGTACAACTGACAAGCTGTAAGCCGCATGGACAGAGATGACCTTAAAGGGAATGGAGTTCCAGAGAGTGCAAATTAAACGATTTAGTGGCTCACACATATATCATATTTGGTGTGTAACACAGTCCAGTTTTACTTATGCCAAATTGTTGTGTCCATTTTAGCTCAATCAAAACATTCCACTACCAACTGCACTTACTGCAAGCTGGTAGCCACTAAGTCAATTATCCGGTACCATCTACAGTATGATACTGGGATGTGGAAATTAATTTAACTGCACCACTTTCTAGTGTGACCAAGCATGTACACAAGAGATATTTTATTTGACTCAAAAGGGTTCAGTCTGGTTTTCATTACAAATAAAACGGATGCTCCTAACAACAAGTGATGCTCCAGACAAAGGGGAAAAGCTGTGGAGCTCACCGTGTTGCAAAGAAAATATGCATCATGAAGCATGTACACTTCATCCACACCTCAGAGACTGCAGCCTGACAGTCGGTAACACACACGTTAGTGGAACAGTAACAGCAAACCTGTCCGTGTAAACCCATGAATGCATGTGGCAATGAGCATTTTTGTCAAGCTGTTTATACTTTTCCTTCCTTGTCAGGTCTCTGTGTGCCGTGAGGCGGCCTGCTGCAGGCAAGGCAGGCATACCCTGGCTGGTCCTATGTGCTTTTCAACATGGCAGCGCCGCACGCAGGTTAATATGATAGTCCCCTGCCTTATCTTATGTGACGAGGGGCCTTTCTTGGCCGTGCCACAAAGCTGCTTTGAAGCATCTGTCAATGCCCTCCCCTGGATAAATGTCACGTGTGGAATATCTCAGGTGGCAGCTGCGCCATTGCAATGGCAACGGCAGGAAGCCAGAAAACAGCCCAAAGCCTTACACTCCTACACTTGGGACAAGGGAGGATGTTTCTTTATTTTTCTGTCTGTCTTTTTTAGAACAATCTGCAAGGTCACACATCAGCAAAGTAACAAAAAAAGAAGAGAAGAACGTTGTTTGAACTCTATTTCTCTCTGAAACAAAAACATATAGTGTTATTTAGTGTTATATTTTCATACTTCTGCATATATACTGCTGCTTTCCATTTTTCCAGCCATTTCTTGCTTTGAATTATTAACTGAAAAAAGGATGTTTGTGTATGCAAAGCAAGACACTTTATTTAAAGACACACCATTTACTGATTATTTCTCTGTGGCCATTTTATTCATAGGGCTATTCACATAATGTCCTTTTAAATTGAGAAAAAAAACTCTGTCCCCTCATGTAACAATGATGAACCTCTTGTGGCATTGAAGCTCACTGAGCCTTACAAGCTCATTGTCATCTTTGTTACCTGCAATTAGACTGAGGTGGAGAAATTGAGGAAGCCTTTAGATTCAAATCAGATTGTTTTGCTATTTCATCCAATGAGAGGCTTCTTTTGGAGTTTGGCAATATGAAAACTTTCCATACTACTCTCTTCACATACTTCAATGGAATACATCATTCATATCCTGAGCCCCACATGATACTTTTCCTCACCAAAAGGAAATCAGCATTCCTCATATTAATGCAAAAAATACAGCATTCACAGCCCAAAACGGAGCCATGGCTTAAATGAAATCATTGTGAATGGAACATCCACCCTACTTATTGGTAATAATGACCTCCCTTTAAAAGTTATTCACTACTGTACAGCCACTTACACTTCTACTCATGTCTTCATTGAAAAGAAGGGTTTTATATTACTCATTAAAAGAGATATGCAGAATTTTAAGGTTACTTCATACGTATTAAAGTGTGTTGAGTAATTTCCTAGAACTGTGACACCTTAGACGGTCACTTTAATTTACATAGAAAACAGATATGGTTCTGATCATTCTGAGCATTGAATTATCATTGGTGCTGGGTTTCAGATGTATGTGGATCTCATATATAATAGTATTTTGTCTGTTTCTGCAGCAGCACTGCCATAACAGGTTGGTTGGGAATGCCTGCCTACGCTCAACTGACTGTTTTGGCCACTTGGGTGTGGCGGAAATAAGTTGTGAACACACTAATGACACTGCATCTTTTTTTAAGTTCCTACGAGGAATTGGTTAGCAAACAGTTGTTTATTTACACATCCAGCTGTTAAGCTGACACATTATCGTCTATTTGGAATTGTATTCTGTCCAATGTTCACTCTCTTTTAGCTTTATTTTTGGTCTCTACCAACTCCTGAGGGAACTATCTGTCTTTTGAGCTGCTAAATATGTCAATATGTTCACCAGCTAGTCCACTAACTGTGTCTGCTGTTTGGAGCTGAGCAGATAGTGTTCAGTGGAGTGTTTAGCGTTTATTCAAGGAAAACAGCTGCCTGCTGTGGACAAAAACTAAAGGTATGAGAGAGGTGAGAGTAATCAAAACAGTGGAGGTGGACATCTAGGCAATGAGCTGAAACTCTCTATAAAGCATCATAAAGTTGAATGGAGCAGGCTATGCTGGTTTGTATGTATTTTGTTGTTGAGGCATTGCAAACTAGCTTAGGCTGTGAATGTAGTGGTACAGTACGTGGCAATGGTTCATGTTTGTATAAAAATACAAATCATCATATACCAGTGATTTTTGTCATGATTTCACTAATTAGACCACTGTAGTGTCTTACACTCCAGCTCTAGATATATTATTAAGATTAGAAGAAGAGGAACACACACAAATCTTTCCAGAGTCTAACAGTCCAACTGCCAAAATGAATTTGTCAAGCGTCAACTGATCCTTCCTGAGGCAAGGAGACACCATCTTCCATGGATGAGGGAAGTAAATAAATTTGGACTTACATTTCCACAATGATTTTTGAACTGGAGTTTCCAAAAAACAAGTCTTATAACAAATGGTTATTGGTATAAATTGGGTAAAAGTAAGGACTTCAACATCATGATAATAACTTCTAACACAACAATAATGTAGCCTTGCATAGGGGTGTCTTTATAGCAAAGTCTCTGCCTCTATAGTTTTAGTGGAGTGAGCAGAGAGCAGTGTAATGATTTGATCTCAGTGTGTATGTAGACTGGTGTTGTTCTACTTATCCAGTCAGGATGTAGAAGCCTTTCCACTCCAGTAAAGACTTGGATAATTGCAGTTTTGTATTAAGATTGACACCAGATGAAAGTTGGTTATTAACACGGGGTGAAGCGTGGCAGATTGTTTATTAGAATCCTGTCACTATTTACAACCCAAAACGGCAGTGGCTTGACATTGAGAGTTCAATTGAAAGTGAGGCATCAAATTGATATTCTGGCAAAGGAGAGTTTCAGCTGCGGACTTTGTTGCTGCTTTTGAGTCGACTGACTCATACTCAAAGTGTACAATAAATACTGTGACATGTCCATTTTCAACATCAAATTGCTATTATTTACCACAACAGAAGCTGCCGTGTAACAGGTTTGTGGGTAAAAAAAAGGTTTTATACTATAGAGTGTCTTTAAGCATTCTTTATTTTAAATTCAATCAAGGAGGTGAATGAACAGATGAATCAACTGCAATCCCAAACAAAGAGCAATGCCATTTAAAGTATGATGAGGCTAATATCTGCTGTAGTATCAAAACTGTGACTGATAGAGCCAAACGCATGCCAAAAAAAAATACATTTATCCACTGAGTTTTACCCTTGACAAACAGACGACCTGTCCGGGGTTTAACCCTGCCCTTCGGATTTCCTCCAGCCCACTGCGGCTCTTTAAGGAAAAGCAGTTTAAGATGCTGGATAGATGGAATTAAATGGATTTTAATTAAAGTTGCAAGCTGCGTGTTTGATTGAAGATATAATAAAATGCATGAAATCTGTTCATTTAGGCCTTTTTTTCAGCCTGTGCTTTTAATTTTTAGACTAAAGGCATATAAAAATAATCAACAATTATCAAGAACCCTGGTTTTTAAATCACATATACATGCTGTTGGGTTGTTGGTACATGAGCATGCATACCTTTGTCTACCATATGCAGGCGAATATTTGCTGCCTACAGTGTGAAAACATGTGCATGTGAGCAGCAGTGTCTTGTTTGAAACTTTTTTTTCCTTTTTATATCTGTGTGCTGTCTCGTCCAAGTCACGATCCCTGGCAAAGCTCAAACCTGTCCTTGGCATGGGGGGTTTAGGGAAGGAGTGTGTCTGTGTCAGTGTGTGTATGAGACAGGGCTGTCTGGACTGCTTTACCATCCCAGTAAGTCAAGATGCAGCGATCTGCCATAGGTAAGCCACGTCTGACTCAATTTCTTTCACTTGCACCCATCCTTTTCTCATTCTTAATCTCTTTCTCTCCCTCTTACACACACACACACACACACACTCACACACAAGTGAAAATGTTAAAACAACCTTATCTGAAGCGCACCAGCCTCCTAAAAACACCACAACATGCCTAATGAATCTGTATGGATTTGGCAAAGCAAAATCTGCTCTTACAGTATGAAATTACTTGATGTGTTTTTGTATTTGCCCTGTTAAATCTTGCAGCATCCGGACTTCAGCCCAGCACTTCAGTTTCTAGTAATTGATGATGACATGAAGCTTGAGGCTTTGGCACAGTGAACATGCCACCAAAATTGGCTTATCTATCATGCTATACAATAAAGATATACAAAAAATGCAATGTTCTGCACCCCCTCTACCCCCCAGCGCCCTGTCTCTCCTTTTCCCTTCTTCACAATGTACAGCCTGATTCCCTCTGACGACTGGTGAATAGAAATGGGAGCAGCACTAAATTATGCACAATGGGGATATCTACTTTCCTGTTTTCTCACAAGATACTGGCTTGTTGTTCCATCCTTTGTTATGGACGGTGCGTGCCCATGGGATGATTAGTAGAACAAAGGATGGGAGAAAGTGGACCTGCTTGTAGTTGAAAACAACTTCTTCATGCCTTTGAAGATGCGCACTTACTTCAGGCAAAAGTGGGTTTGGAAGAGGAGATGTGCAAGCTGTCAGATGTGCACATACACACACACACATACACACACACACACACACTCACGCACGCACATTCCCATACTCACAGCAGAGTGATAACACTTTTAACACCTTTGACCAGTTTGATCCCCGACCTGCTGCCTGGTGACATGCACATGCAATTAAGGAAGTGCTTGAAAGGGAACAGATAGTGTGCACCCTCAAGGTGAAGGTTATGAGAGCGCTGTTTAGCAAAGATATTTGATCCATTATACATTGTTTGTGTCTACAGCTGGTACAACGAGAATAATAAATATTGTATTAGCTGTGGGACCGACATCTCCGTCTCCCAGACAAGTTCATAACATTCTCGGCAGGGAAGGGCGGGACCTCCTGTGGCTTTTTTCCAATCCCCTTCTGTTCTTTTCCCTCCTGCTCACTGAGATCCGTTGCAGAAAAGGTTCCTTACAACATGCAACATGTGCACCTCGGCTAGGCAACTGTTGCATTTTTCATTTGGCCAATAAGCAACCGGAACACCAGCATCAGTGCCTTGTTAAAAATGGTGATCACTTTGTCACAAATCAGACTGCTGTTGCTCCTGTTGCCTCTCAATCCCACTGAGGTTTTGGCATTTGTCATTAAGACTGTTGGCTGTGTTGCAGTGTGAGGTACTATGTACATTATTAATTATGCATTACAAGTAGTGTTTATTACACTAAATTGTTGTTCTGAAAAGGGGTTCATATTTTTTCTGGTTTCCTGGTGGGTAGTATTTTATAATAAAATATTTGTAACTCAAGGTTAGCTTGTTTTTCAGACCACTGCCCGTCCTTGCTCAACGAATGGAATTTGCTTGTGTCATCTTCACATGACCCAAGTGTGGAACTTGGGATCAGAAAAGGCACCAGAAGCAGAAAACCTCAGCTCTCTGTGAACACCAGAAAAGTATGGGAAAGGGTCAGAGGTCATTGACCAGGAGCCACTGGTCAGCCATAGAAAGAATAAGGAGACCATTTGCATCAAACATTGAAGACACTCCTTGGTGTTAACAATTAGAGTGCTAGTTTTGGAAAAATACAGGAGAACCCCACCCATCTAAGAAAGTTCTGACAAGACACCAATAAAACTCCATACTGAGCTTTTTAAATCATTAATTCTTCAGTTCTACTTTCTATAAATATTATATCCATATGTTTGGGTTCCAGTTATGTAATTCTCAGCAAACAACTTTAATTTTAATTCAGCATTTTAATTATTTGCCTAAAAACTGTCAAAATGTGTCAAACATTGTAAGCATACACTGTAGACTCTTCTTTAGATCACTGTAAAACCCTTATATTTACCCTTAATATTTTCACAGCAGGCATTTAGTAATATAGTAACATAGTAATCAAGTATCCCAGTAAATCATACATTACCAGGTCCCTGAAACCATATTTTGTTTTGTTGATGCCTGAGCAAGATCCATTCACTAAAGAGGGTCTTGGAAAACTCCAGGGAAAAAAGGTAGCACACCAACCTTGAGAGGTCAGGAATGAATCGCCATGCTGACTTTATCAGTACTTAATACAGCATTTCAAAGATTTACTGATCAGTAATGAATAAAGCTCCGTTTAAAACAGTTTGGCACAAAAGATACAATATGTAGATTTTTTTGGCTCTTTCAATGAATGAAATACTTACCTGTATGTTGTTAACAACAATGTGATAAAACACATCAAACCTGCCATCCATCATCAACCGCTTATCCTGCGTACAGGGTCGTGGAGGGCTGGAGCCAATACCAGCTTGCATTAGGTGAAAGGCGGGTACACCCTGGACAAGTTGCCAGTCCATCGCCACTCCATTAAACCTTATATATTGTAAGTAATGGACATGGAAGGATAGATTTGTATGGCTTTTGAATTAAAAAACAGCTCACAAAGAAGACATAGAAGAATACTTTAGATACTAAAATTGCACATTTATTATTCTAATTGAGTTCACATTCCTTATTATAAGCTGATATAAGTCTGAATGTGATTAAGTCACACAAGTCGTTTCACACTGACGGTAAGTTACATTGGAAAAGAGCATTTCTAAGCCTCTGTAGTTAGGTTTTATAAGTTGATGTGTAGTTTGAATTCAGTAAATGTAATCCCCACACTGGGTGAACAGATGAATGAGTTAGAATATGCAAAAACATCAGTATTATTGATTGCAACATCGCTCTGCTATTCCCTGTGGCTCTAGAGAACAAGGACTTCACCACAAGCTGTCACTTTGTCTGCACACTGACTGCTATTGGCTGGAGGGGTAGACAAGGAAAGATGTGTTACAAATCTACTGTCCTTCAATCCTACTCTCTGGCTTTGAGGGAAAAGCATCAATTAAAGCTTTTATGGAGGTATAATTGATTTGTATTCATGTTGCTGTGATGTACAGTTATGATCACCAGCATGTTACAGTGCTTACCACTACAGCAAATATTATTCATCGTTATTGCAGGAGTTGGTGTGCATATGTTCTGCTGTCGACCTGCATCTGTTGTTAGAGGCAGTTCCTACATATGGTGGAGGATATTCACGTTGCCTGTCTTGCAGTCTGCCTTGTTTATGGTGGACTGCTATGCCATGACAAAGCTGTTGACATTGCTCTGCACTGTTTTCTCACCTATAAATGCCTTGTCATCTTGACACAACTTCTTATCTCAGCTGCAGAATAACTGGTCTGGTGTTACTTGGGTCAGGGCTCACAAAGCTCCCAGTGGATAGCAAAACAAAAATTCCACTCCAACTGGTTGTCATGCTGTGAAGTAAAACAGGCTGGACAATGACAATGAAGACGTGTGAATACTGGTTTAGGAAAACCTTGCCACTTTTGAAGGTAGCTGTTCAATCCACACCTTAAGAACAAGTCAACTGATAAGGTACACGTTGTGGTTTTTGGCAATTTTTAAAAAAAAGCCATTGCATCCAATCTTTTGCTACAAGCCAGCACTAGATTTTTTAGTATTCAACCAAGACTGGTGGAGTTTAGTTGTTTAGAGTCTAGTTAAACAGATTTTAGTCTTAGTCTCAGTAGTTCAAAAGCAATAGCTTCACATTTTTATATACTTAAATTAGCTTTTTTGCCAGAAGTTAGTTGAGAAGATTGACTGATAGCTATCACGTCTCTGCAATAACCATGGAGCATTAGCTGGGAGTCGATAAGCTTAGCTTAGCAAATATTGGAAGCAAGGGCATGCAGCTAGCCTGGCCCACCCCAAAGCACAAAAAAATATGGTTGTTACTGTGTCTTAACCTAACAAAAAGGTAAAATAATATTAATAATATTAATAATAATAAACTTTACTTACATAAAATACTTTCCTTAATGTTACAAAGTGGTATAAAAATTAATAGTAGAATAAAATAAATCAAAAAGGAATAAACACAATGTCATTTGCCAGTAGAGGCTACAGATCAGAGACCACTATAGGTTGGAGAAGTTGTTTTTCGCCAAAACATTCAGAAATATGGCAGTATCCTATAGAAAATATTATCCACCTGTGTGATATGATGAAGAAAACAACCAAGGCAACGTAGCAATTCTCCAATGATGCAATTTGCTTGTGTAAAGAGCAAGTAAAAACAACAACAACAAATAACTTATGAATGTGATATAGAAATGCAGTTTATGTCCATGTGAAAACGATAGGAGTCAAAATGTCCTAGGTCATGTTCATGTTTCAATATCCAAGGAAAAATCCAGGAAAATGGTATTTACCTGTGGTCCTCCACTATATAAGATAAGTAAAATGTAATTTCCCTGTGCAAATATGTGTGAAATTAAATACACAAAAAAGGACAGTTGTACAGGTCCTGGATTTATCCTGACCATATTTACTCAGTATTTTATTGCATGTTCAGTTTAAGAGAGAGAAATATCACAAATGAGTTTGTGACATTTCATGTCTGGGTGGTTCCGCATTTTTGTGTGGAGGCAGCTCTGAAGGAGATATGGGGTAAGTAGTTCTCTATTGGCAGTGATGTACCCACTCTATCAACAGGCTGAAGGAGGGTTGTGATTGAAACAAGCCACAAATCCCCTTAAAGTACATTTTTATATCTATGATAAGTTGTTGATGGTAAACAGGTTAGGTACACCGCGTTTAAATCTCATCAGAGGTCGGGCATGGAGATTTCAGAAGAGCTTGCAGTTCCCTACACGCATCACAAGTTGAGCCACTTACATGCCAACTTCTCCTGGTTTCCAATTCATTTTGAGAGTTAGTCACATTACCAAGTCCAGATCGGCATTTTCTGCTCTTATACGTTGCCAGCTACAATCAAACTGCCTTGAACTTCAACCAGTCCAACTATTTTCATAAGCTTCATTTCTATTTGAAGTGGCGAGAGAACACTCGAACCTTCCGGGGGAGTGTTTTTTATTATTTAACAATGCCTTTCAGCTTTCATAGCCAATTCTACATCCTCAGTGTAACTGGTACCCAATTTTCAACCCTCATACGCTGATGTCATCCTGTGGGTGGTTAAACATGAAGAAATGTAAATCACTGGCTCCAATACATACAAGTAGTTAAATGGTGCATAAATGGCACATGGTGGTAGGCAAGCCTTCGCAAGTAAATGAAACAACTGCCTGGAGTGGTAGTTAAAATCAATATCCTCTGAAGAATCTTCCACATTAATGGTCTGACAGACTTTTTCTGCGAATGAAATGGTGCCCAAAGGTTCAGAAAGTGCTTTTAAGACATGTCTGTTTCCATTTCCTAAAGCCATTCCAACGTCAGGATGAAACCTTAAAGGACAAAACATAGCCTCACACCCCCAAAAAGAATGACACTGAAGGAAAGACGGTGGTAGACAGCTCCAACAAGGAGACAGCTCAATAAGTATTTCATTGGCAGCTATGTATCTCTTTCCCAACAAAACTAAATTTCAAAAATTGAAATCATACATCTGCACTTCCTAGATTAATGCGGTGCAATAAACACTGATTATGGGCCCAATTCCTTCTGGGAACCCCATGTAGTGCTGTTAATGTACAATACATTTGATTGATCAGTGTGAATAAAAGGAAAAACCAATCAAACTGTGAATAATGTTGAATAATTCCCTGGTGGAGTCATAAATTGAATAATTTTGTGTACTTTCTAACATGCTCGCCTTTATAGCATACACTTCTTCATGTGGGACGCTCAGAGAAGAATCTGATGCAATTACACCAAACGATAGCTGTTTGACTTTGAAAATCAGTTTCAAACAACTTTATAAGTTACATCAGAGATGTCAAGGATGGTAACACCTCAGCACCACAATTGCAAAGTTACCTTTGAATTAATATACTTAATATGTGTAATTACATATTGCTCGAAATAAATAACAAAGAAAGAAAGAAAGAATATACAATATGTAAATACAGAGACTTTAGCGTATCGGGTCTAAGTGTATAAACTATTACACTGAGACAAATTAAAGACGTGACCTCAGTGGGGACACATAAAGCATCCTTACAATCAGAGCATGAAGGGTCAGTGATTGGTTTGAGAATAAACATTTAATTCTGAACACACTTTTGAACTGATGTGTTAAACAGCGATTTCCACATTATCACGAAAACCATGCCATGGAAGAATGGCATCACTCTCTCCAGAAGAATTTCAGAGACTTGGATAATCAATGAAAAAAAGTACTGAGGCTGTCCTGAGGTGTGTCTAAGTCTAAGTCTAAATATAATGTGCTTGTCATGAAACACAAGCATTCAGACAGATTGTAAACATGTCAGCCTTTCTGCCAGATTATCTACATCCGTTTATATAGAGGTTAGGTGTGCTTTGCTTTTGTTTTTTTTAATGTGTTAACTCAGTTTTCGGCTGTGAATTCTGGAGCTCTTTCACCCGAGAAGAGCTCATGAACATCAGGGGAACAACTCCAGCGGATTTATTTCTCACTTTTCTTGTGTCATCAGTGGAATTATTGGACATTTTGGTGAAGGGCTCGCTCGCTGTTCGCCGAGTGAAGCGCCATAAGAAAGGAAAAGGAGCTGGGTCGCTTGTGCACCTCCGCCAGTGGGGACTCCACAGACCGCTACCGGCAGTATTTCTCTCCAACATGCGCTCACTGTTCAACAAACTGGACGAACTTCAGCTACTGGTGGGGAAAAAACTTTTTTTTTCATCTTCTGGTCTGTGCTTCACGGAGACATGGCTGTGTGGATCAATACTGGACTCCACGCTGCAGCTGGCTGGCTTCCTACTCTTCAGAGTGGACCGCGACACAGAACTTTCCGGTAAAACAAAAGGTGGAGGTATCTGTTTTTATCAGCTTTATGGGAACTATAGATGTGGCAAATGTGCACACTGTTCAAACACATTTGACACTAAAACATTTAACCATCCACATTCAGGAAATGAATACAACATAATGAGTTCATTAATTGTCTGTCTACCCATGTTGTCAATGTTTTGAAATGTCCATGTGGCTTAATGAAGATGGGCCAAACTAAACAGAAGCTCAAAGTGCGAGTGGCAGAACATAAGGCTGCCATTAGAAATGGGAACATGGATTATGCCATTGCTAGACATTACAGAGAGAAAAACCATGGTTCAGCCACTTCACTTAAAGTAATTGGTATTGAAAGATTGAGTCCTAATCCAAGAGGGAGTAACTTGATTAACCAACTTTTGAGAAGGGAAGCTTTTTGGATTCATGAATTGAACACAATTGAACCTCTTGGACTGAATGAGACACTAGATTGGAGCCCATTCCTGTGATGTGGATTATTATGTCTATCTGTGAGGTAGGTTTTTCCTTCAGGGAAAGTTAAGATACTGAATGTCCTACCCTCCTTTTAGGGATATATGATAGAGGTAGGAACATCAGGCTATTTTGCCTTATGATATATATGAGGTCTTGCAATGTTGTAATTGTGATGTTTGTCGATCTGTTTAGATAATTATCACATTTAGTGCAACGACAGGCTATTTTGCCTTAAGATACATATGAGGTCCTATTATGTTGTAATTCTTGTGACTGATGGATGTATATATATAATATACACTATATATATATATATATATATATATATATATATATATATATATATATATATATATATATATATATATATATATATATATGTGACGCTTGTTGATCTGTTTGGGTAATTAGCGTATTTTTGCCGTTTATACTTTGTATAAGATGTTGATTTTAAAGATGTATGTACATGAGGAAGGTGTCATGGAAAACATGGATTGCACAGGAGTCTACTTAGTTTTTGTAATTTTACTGTGTGCGCTTGAAGAAGCAATGGGCGAAACACGTTGCTCACAATAAAGGTAGTAAAGTCAGATTAGTGTGTGGTAGTTTGTTTTTGATTTTTCATAGACTTATCCTGCTATATACCAGCACCTGATTGTTGTTGCTGTGCTCGGGGAATTTCTTGTTTCAGTATCTGTTTTTATATTAACAATTACTGGTGTTCCGATGTGACAGTGATTCAGCAGCACTTTTCTCCTAATCTGGAATTTTTAAACATAAACTATAAGCGGTTTTACTCCCCCTGTGAGTTTGCTTCATTCATTCTGGCCAGTGTTTACATTCTGCCGCACGCCAATGTGCAGGACGCAAAGTGGATGCTGGACGACCAAATAATGTGTGGAGCAGACATACCCGGACTCTCTTGTTATTGTTCTTGTTGACTTCAACAAAGAAAAACTTTGCCAAGAACTCCCCAAATACAGACAGTTTATAAAGTGTCCAACCAGAGAGGGTACACTTTGGATCACTGTTAAACCACAGTTAGCAGTGTCTATCACACCGTCACGCGCTCCACCGGGACACTCTGATCATGTCATGTCACGAGCTGAACCAGTTTTACTGTCGCTTTGAAACACAATCAGACAGACCTGACACCATCCCCCGTCACACCACTGACTGGCCACAGTCCACCATCTCATCCCCCACCTCCTCCCTCTCTCTTACCATTCTGGAGAGACTGTTCAGGAGGCAGAAACCACGCAAAGCAGCTGGGCCGGACTCTGTCTCCCCATCCACCCTGAAGCATTGTGCTGATCAGCTGTTTCCAGTGATCACAGACACCTCACTGGAGACATGCCATGTGCCAGCCTGCTCCAAAGCATCCACCGTCATCCCTGTCCCCGAAAACCAAGGACCATGGGCCTAAACGACTACAGACCCGTCGCCCTGATCTCTGTGGTAACGAAGTCTTTTGACTTTTTTGACACCACCCTCATTGGGCTCATCTCTGGTGGGGAAGAGTCCGCATACAGATGGGAGATCGACCTGGTGATCTGGTGCAGCTAGAACAGTCTGGAGCCCAACACTCCGAAGACAATGAAGATGGTTGTGGACTTCAGGAAGAGCCCAGGCCCCACCCCCATCATCCTGAGTGACTCCGCTGTCGCCACTGTGGATACCTTCAGCTTTTTGGGCATCATCATCTCCCAGGACCTCAAGTGGGAGCTGAACATCACCTCCTTCCACCAAGAAGGCCCACAGAGGATGTACCTCCTACAGCAGCTGAAGAAGTTCAGCAGTTTCGGAAAGGCCCAAGTAGTTTAAGCATCTTGGGATATTGTTCATGAGTGATGGAAAAGTGGAGTGTGAGATGGAAAGGCAGATTGAAGAATGCCTCCTTTAGAGGTCTTCGGGGCACGCCCAACTGCCCAGTAAAAACTTTATGTCCACTGACTGCCTGGAGGGCAGATAGTGTTTGAAAGGGAGAGGAGAGGTTCACTGCAGCTCAGTGTTTTTCCACCGGTGTTTTTGAGGGCGTGTCAGACTAGTCACTCGGTGAGCATTATGACACATCTTTACTTGTGACATCACAAGAAAGGGAAGTAAAGGCTGGACTACAAACAAGCTGTTTTCAGGCAGCTCAGAGTAGTGTTTTCTGTGGGACATGGGAACTCCCTTTGGGGTGAACTTTGGGCTTTTTCACTTTGTAAACCTACTACATGCACAAAAGCCAGCCAATTTAAGAGGTAACAGTTTGTTAGCTTGGCTAGGCCATCCTGTAAATAGAGTTTAATGTGGAATGTGAAGTTTTGAATTGGTCAATTGAGCAAGACACATGGAACTGAAAAACATGTATATTGCTATTAATGTTCAGTAGTGTTTCTGTGTTGTGCAGAATAATGCAATGTGCAGCTTACATAAGTAAATGTACGGACAAGAATAAGTGAAGTGAAATGAGTATTTGTGTAAAATACTCTAAGCAAGACTCTAAGCTCAGTATACAGGAAAGTTCAGCGGTCAGTTCGAGCTGGTGTCATGAAGACATGATAAGCTTTGCTGAGCATTGTGTTAAATGTTTTGCAGGTAACCTCTCTATAAATAAATTGACTTGCACCAAGTTAGACCGAGTGCTTCATTTTAGACCTGTAACAGACACATTTATGTACACTCCTTAATTAAATAGAAGTTATCAAAACTATATTTTATTCTTTCAGTAAGTGTGTATGCTAAGCAAATTAACTAATTTGTATTTGTTATTGATGTTTTCATTAGACAGTAAGGCAATACTAGAGAGTACAGTCTCCGGCTTGATTCAAACAAAGGATTTCACAATTGATTGCCGGTATCTTAACCCCTAAGCCACGAGGGCACCCCAAACATGAACTGTGAGATGGAATCCTTTATCATATATTATAGGTGGGCTTGCCATATCTGTGACAGTCATGACCGATCAGTTTGGCTATGTTCATCCCCTTTTAGAAACGCAGGGCTTTCCCAGTCACTGACAGTTTTCTTCAGAGGAAACATATTGTTGTCTGGAACCTCCAGAGCTTCAAATATGAATATATATGAATCTAAATGACGGTCGTTGTCGGAAACGATAGTACTGAGGGAGTTATTAGCTGAGCTGTTTTTTTTTAATCTACAATTTTTCATGGGGCTGTGTAAACTGTTATCAATGCGTTAGTCTTCAACACACCTCGTGATTTACATGCATTAGAAACTGTAGAATCATTTATTGTAACATGTTTGATACACACATAACCAAAGAGGTTTCTGTGGTTATTTTATACCAGCCACTTTAAACAGTGAATCTGCTATAACTACCTAAGTCCTATAGACTTAATTTACTCTGCTATCCCTGACAAACATTGCTACTTACATTGCGTTCCTGTGTTATTTGTTTTTCCTGCCTCCTTATGTGGAAGTGTCCATGGGTCCCCTGAAGGCACTATAAAAATGCAAGCTATTATTATGATAATATGTAATTGTCCCTTGACAGTACGCAACATCACTCTATCAAGAGCCTGCAGAACCCTGCTGCTGTCAGATGACTGTAAGGCAAGTCACCAGAGTGAAGGCCTTCACTAGGCTACTAACTGTTGTAGATTACAGAGCTGGTAGGAATCACTCATTAATCTTTATTCTGTCTTTGTGGCATGATCACATAACAAATGGCTGAAGAGTAATGCAAAATTGAAAGTAGAATGAAAGTGGAGAGACAAAACATGAGCATTGTGGTTTGTGTGATTTTAGAGAGACTTGTATGAGTGTGCCTTCACCAAATAAAGTGATCTAACTAATATGTTACACAAATTAGCTGCGCTGTCAACCTGCTTTGAGCAGGAGAGCAGGAGACCACACAAGGCGCACTCATCCTTGGCACCAAAATGGCAGTGTGCTGCTAGACTGGCATCGCCACACCCTCAACCACGCAGTAGAGGCAAACTCTACCAAATTGGAAGTTTCCCTCTGATGCTGACCTACACTCATTCACCAACAGTAATAATAAAAACAGACCCACTTGGTGTGATCAAATAACCTTAATTTTGCCTGACATTAGAATGTCAATAAGAGGGCATCATCAGCAACTCATATATAATATGTAAGTGAAAAATTATCCTATGAGAAGGTGTTAAGAAATGCATAAGTGCGTATGCGTGAGTGTGTGACAGAGAGAGAGAGAGAGAGAGTGGAAGAGAGACAGAGTCAGAGAATGGGAGGGGGAAATGAGAAGGAAAGCAAAGTAATTTGTACATCCCTGCCCGCAGCGCTGCCAGCTCTGTGATGTGGGGGTCAGAGTGTGACTAACCTACCAGCTCTGGCTGGGCTGCCCTTTCTGTCTCGCTGCACCTGTTTCACCGCATTAAACACTTCACATGTTCCTCAGGGTCCCAGCTCCACACTGTTCTTTACACTCATAAACACTGCCTCGAAAAAATGTACACATATGTCCATGCACAAAAACACATTCATAAACACACACAGACGTAGGGGTACTATAAAATGGAGTGAGAATGAAGGTCGAGAATAATAAAGATGATGTATTGAGTAAAGGTTATCCTGTCTCTAAGATGCTAATTGTTCTGTCAACAGTATTCATTTGCCTGGACTCCCAAAGGGCACGCATCCATTTTGTTTGTTCCAAGCAGATGGGTTCTCTCTCTCTCTCTCTCTGTGTATGTGTGTGCGTGTGTGTGTATGTGTGTGTAACAGTGTTAGCTCTATGTTGATATGTGCCTTTATTTATGCATATGTTGTGTGTTTGTGTTTGTGGTGCTCACACATTAGCATGTGTCTCTGTGTACCAAAGAATGCAAGTTTAAATTAACAGCCTCTACATCTGCATGTGTGTATATGCATGGATCCATTTGCACAGTGCAGAAAGAGTGAGGTAGCACTCAACTCTGAGGTTAAAATGAACAATATGTCATGGTGGTTTCAGCAGAAGCGTGGCAAGGATTGCAATACACTGGAGGATTGTTAATAACTGACAACAAAATGCGTGCCAGTACAACAATCCAATATGGTCCTAAAAATGACCACAGAGTAAACACAGTCTCAACAAAAATGGAACATTTGTAGCTTCAAAAGGAGCAGATTAATCACTGAAGTAGTGCACTGGATTTTACGGGTGATATAGGGTGATTGGGGAATAATGGAATTTGGTGCCAAAGACCCCAACATGGGAGGGCCCTGAAAAACCTTGATTTAAACATTTTTATCTGCAATTTAAATATCACTTCTTGTATCTGAAACTGTTTTATTCACACAGTTCCGTCCACTCCTGCAATAGTGGACAAAAACAGCTGATAAAACTGATGCTACCTCCTAATCAATTACTTGATTAATGGTTTATTTTTATATTTACTGGATGGATCATTTTTGTTTTCTTGTGTGCTGTTCATTACACTTTTCTGTTCAAAATATGAGCACTATAAAGTGATTCACTGAAGTGACTGATTCCCCTTCTGTCGTTTGACGATGATGACGTGCCTATTGATGATGGTGTACAGATGCACATGATAAATGGGAGCTGCTCTGGCACTGTTGCAAAGCTTTGCCAATGGAACACTGAGAGTCAATGGTATTGCACTTCTTTCACCAATAGGTCTAAGGACTGGTGGAGCAGGCAGAGCACACAGTTGACTAGGGCATCCATTTATGGCTAACTGTGGGAGTGGAAGTCCACTCACTAGGTTCGTGTTTCACAATGATTGAGATTTATAAAACAGAATCATGCTTTGTATGGCTTTGTAAATCTGATGAAAGGAGAGTATCTGGCCCCTGTAGCTGTGTTATTTGTGATGAGAACTGAGATAGTGACTGAATAGTATTGAATGAAAATGACTTCAGGTGCAGGTTTGGTTATTAGCTGATTATCAGAGATATTGTATAAATATTTTATTTTTATACTACTAATTATTAGCAAGTACAGGGCACCACCCTGGAATCAGGGACCAATAACCAGCCCTGAAAATAATCTCATAATTTATGTGTGTGTGTAACATGAGAAAGGGTAAGGTGATAAATATAACAATTTCTGATCAACCCATATAAATTGCATGCTTAAAATAACATACCGTTAAAGCCCCGCCCAATCCGAGGACAGATACAGATACAGATAATTCATATGGTTAACAGATACAGATACAGATAATACTGTACTCACTCATCCCTAATATATATATATATATATATATATATATATATATATATATATATATATATATATATATATATATATTAGTGGTGGGCCGTTATCGCCGTTAACGTGCTGCGTTAACGTGAGACTCTTATCGGGCGACAAAAAAAATATCGCCGTTAATCTATTCTCAAAGTTGTGTTGGGAGTTGGGTCTATACTACGCAAGCTATGATGACTTTCACCTTCATATTTTAGCGCCGAATTGCACTGTAGGGGGGCAAGAACAAGTCTTCGAACCTGTGTTTATGCAAACTGTGAAATTACCACACCAAACGTGACGTGCTAACATGGATGCAGCTGTTGCTGCGTTCCATTTACCTCGGAGGTCGGAGCTGGGAATGACGTCACACCCGAGTTGATGGCGTTCCGGTTACAACCTCGCTCGGCCAGCTGTTTGTTTACAACTAGCCAGGTTAGTTATTGATACGCCGGTTGATTAAAAAACGCATTGTGCGGTATTTACTCACACTGACTGTAGCAACACGTCCACAGACAGCTGTTGGACAGCACTTTGTGTACGAACAGTTCTGAAGCCGCCAGTGTTGTGCCCGAATTCTGCCTGCCTGCCAAGAATTGCATGCACCTCGCGGGTGCTAACGGTCATCTATGCTGAGAAAAGAGGTGGATGCAAATCTCGGCAGGGAGCCTACAAAATCTGGTCTGCCGAATTATGCATCCACCTCTCAGACACTTTGCTGTGCTCATTGATCAAACAGCTTTATCGCCACATATATGTACTGAATGTCAAGGAATGGTCCTTTTAGCCTACTAAGTGTATTAAAATATTAAAGACTCTAAATGTTCATAAAATATATACTTCAAATCAATTTATCACCATTGATGAAGTCCACAAAGAATTTTACAGCATTTAAAAGCATTATTTGGAGGTGCATGCAATTCTCGGCAGGCAGGCAAAACTCAGCACAACACCTGGTTTGCACCTTGTGCAATGCGGAATTAGTTTACTGTAGGAGTTCTTCCAGTCTCAAGTAGCCTACCACCTAAACGCAAAGCACATCACACGCTACACACAAGTACATCTTATTGAACATGATTTATTTTCATCACCAATTATCATAGTAGAACGGAGGTTACGTACTGTAACCCGGATTCTATGAGTATAGGCGCAGCCCTCTAAGGCTATCGCTATTGAGTATACCCCTTCCGCGCGCCTGCGCGGCACTGAGAATTTTAGTCTACGCCCACCCACAGCGTGGGCCTCTCCTACGTCCGCACCTTGTATATATACAACGGTGAGACCTAGCCTTCGGCTCCCAAATGCCTTTTCTTCAGCACTGAGAGCCAAGGTCCAGTGAGGCCTTCAACTTAGAGGGCTGCGCCTATACTGCGCCACGTAGCAGGACAGCGCTCGCACTGGGCAAAGGAGGTGGGACGTTGCGTCCTCCGTTGACCCATGAGTGGGAGGAAAAAAACCCGAGAGGGTGATCACCCGCGACCTAAAAGAGCTCTTGATGCTTTTAGGCATGAACGCCGGGTTAGGGCGCAGGGTAGCTGTGGGGCAGCAGGCCGTGTCACAGGTCGGCGCCTCCGCACACCCCTAAGGAAGCGTTTCACCAGGGGGTGGGAAAAACAGTCCTGTCCCGAAGCCCCTCGTGGCAGGAGGAAATGGCGGCAGCGTGGGTTTTAACCGTACTGAACGCCAGTCCCCTGTCCACGAGCAGCTGCAGGAACGAAAGCACCGCTGGCAGCGGACAGGAGACCGGTTCAGTCCCCTGATCCAGACACCAGCGCTGAAAAGCCGACCACTTAAAGGAGTAGGAAGACTGAGTGGAGGCGGCCCGCGACTCCTGGATGGTGCGAACCACCTCACGGGAGAGACCTAAGCCCTCCAGGCGACGCCTCTCAGCGGCCAGACCCAGAGAGGCTGGCCGAGGAGCGGGTGACTCCTGATCACACCCCCTGCCTGAGAGAGAGCGTCCCCCCTCCAGGGAAGTTTCCACGGCTGTCCCGCCAGCAACCGCTGAAGGCAGGGAAACCAGGACGCGCTGGTGCGCTCTGGAGCAACCAGAATCACCGTCGAGGAGGAAAACTGCAGGCTGTCCAGAAGGCGCGGGATAAGCCTCACCGGTGGGAAGGCATACAGCAGCCTGGGGGGCCAAAGGGGATGAGCAAAGGCGTCCACTCCCAGAGGGTGAACGTCCCGCGGGCTCAGTGAAAACCAGAGGGCGCACTGAGCATTCTCCCTGTTGGCGAACAGGTCCACTTCCGCCTTGCCGAACCGAAGCCAGATATGGGCCACCAGATCGGGATGGAGACGCCACTCGTCCGGGCGAGGGCCTCCCCTCGACATAATGTCCGCTCCTTTGTTCAACACGCCAGGGATGTACTCCGCTCTGATCGAGAGCAGGTGAGTGCGCGCCCACAGGAGCAGCCGCCTGGCCAAACCCAGTAGCTGCGCTGAGCGCACCCCGCCCTGGCGGTTTATGTAGGCCGCCGCGGCCCTGTTGTCGGTGCGGACCAACACATGTTGGTCCCGCAGCAGAGGAGAAAAATGACGGATCACCTTCCACACCGTGAGAAGCTCCAGCGCATTTATGTGGAGAAGTCTGCGGCCCTGCCACAGACCGCCCACCACCTGAGAGAGGCATGTCCCGCCCCAGCCCGTCAGGGAGGCGCCTGTGAAGACCGAGATGTGGGACGTGACCCTGCCCAGGGGGACCCCGACCGAGAGAGAGAGGGGGTCCCGCCAGTAGGCCAGATCCGGGGCTACAGACCGAGGAATGGAGACGCGGCGCCATCTCTGCGTCACCGGGTCTACACGCAGGCGGATGAACCATCGCTGCAGCCTCCTCATGTGGAGAAGCCCCAGGGGGACCACCACGTGAGCCGCCGACATGAGGCCCAGGAGCCTCATGACCGACAGAGCCGCCACCGTCGCTCCCGGAACAACCTGGCGGAGCAGCTCCATCAGAGCATCCACCCTCTCCTGAGAGAGCCGTGCTCTCTGGAGGGAGGAGTCCAGCACCACGCCAAGGTAGGTGAGTCTCTGGGAGGGAAGGGGGGCACTCTTCTCCCAGTTCACCGTAAAGCCCAGGTAAGACAGGTGCGCGACTAGCTGGGCCGTATGCACCACTGCCTCGTCCTGGGACGGCGCCAGCAGCAGCAGGTCGTCCAAGTAAAAAAGGACCCTGATGCCAGAACGCCGCAGCGGCTCCAGGGCCGTCTCGACGCACTTGGAAAAAGTGCGCGGGGCCAGGGAGTAGCCGAATGGCAGACGGTTGTACTGGTATTGAGCGCCCTGGAATGAAAAACGCAGAAACTTCCTGTGTCCGGGGATGACGGGCACATGAAAGTACGCATCCTTCAGGTCGATGGAGGAGAGCCAATCCCCTTGGCGCACACACTCCAACACCTGCTTCACTGTCAACATGCGAAAAGGTCTCACCATAATCGCTCTGTTGAATAGTGACAGATCCAGGATGGGCCTCACACCGCCCGTCTTCTTCCTGACCAGGAAGTAGCGGGAGTAAAACCCCCTGATTCTCCTGCCCGGGAGGAACCCTGGAAATGGCATGTTTTTCCAGGAGCTCCTGGAGCTCCGCTTGGAGGGCGGTGCGCTGAGCCGGGGATGAGAGTATCGTCTCTACAATCCCGGTAAAGGGGTGGGGTGGGGAGGCGAACTGTAGCCTGTGACCCCGGCGGATCAGGCTGTCCGTCCATTTGTCCATCAGGCAGGAAGCGAGCCACTCTGAGTAGCGCTCTGAGAGTGGTCGGACCTGTTGACGAGGCGCTCCGGTGGTCATGCGGAGAAGCTGGGGGGGGGGGCCCAGCCACGACCCATGGGGGGCCTGTCTCGAAAGGGCGGGTCGTGAGCGCCAGAGTCAAGCCGATGGTGAGGCGAGGCCGCCGAGGAGGGCGAGCCGACACTCGCTCCACCGGGGCCCTCCGCGCGTTGCCGTTTGGGGGGGCGCGGGCCGCATCGAGAGAAGCCGTACGCACAGACAGGGGAGTCTGCATGGGCACGGCTGCGCTCGCTGGTCCGCCGCCGGTCCGCAACCCCGCCGACCCCAGGGAAGGGGGGGCGGAGGCGGCCACGGTCGCCTGGGGGGCCGCACAAGGTGGGGCTACCATCCTTGTGGGCTCACAGCCGTGCCGCTCCCTGAGAGGAGCGGAGACAGGGGACCGGGGGGCGGTTTTGCCCGTGACAGCGGAGCGGCCGCTGGGCCGAGACGGGAGAGGCGAGCTGGGCGGCGGCCACTGGCTACGCAGAGGCAGTGGCCAGCCAGGGTGGGGGTGGAGGTGCTTGTGACGTCGGAGCCGGGCTGTGGGCAGGCCGCCTGGTCAGCCGCAGCCGGTCCGTCTAATGTGGAGGAAATGTGTGAAAAGGCGGCCACTGACTCGGCAGAGACAGCGGCGGGCCCAGAAAAAACCTCTTTAGGGCTCTGTTTGTGTTTTATTCCAAAACAGTTTGGATTATGAACAGCAGTGCAAACACAACAGCAACATGAAACACACATTTCCCCCCCAAAATGGACCACGAGCAGGCCAGAGCCGGAGTTTTGGGAGCGCTGCGCCGGGCGGGCAGCCGGCGGGGCAGCCGCTGGAGGAGTGGGGCGGGGCACAACATAAGGGGCTGAGCCCGCAGCAGCCTCGGGCCGGCCGTGGCGCTGGCGGTCTCTCTGCCGGTCACGTCGGTCCCGCCGACGGGCCGGGGGGCAGGAGGGGCGAGAAGGAGGACGAGCCCACCCTACATGTTGCCTGATACTTTCCGCTTCCTGAGCGGCGGACCTCGCGGTGTCGACGATGGACCGGAATTGAGGCCCGAAAAGCCCGTCCGAGCTCACCGGGGCCTCAACTAGCTCCTTCCTGGTAGCCTCAGGGACGACAGACTGCTGGAGCCACAGGATTCGGTGGAGCTGGGTCTGCCAAACGGCCACCCGAGCGGAGGTAACGGCTGAGGCGGCGCACTCCGTAAGCTGTGCGCTAGCCCCCCTTGCTAATCTCCTCCTTCTCCTCTCTTCTCCGTCATGGTGGTGGAGTTAGCGGCCAGCTTGGTGAAGGAGGAAGCGATGACGGCGATATTGTTGGCGGAGGCCGAGTTTTGGAACGCACACTGGTGGGTTCTGTCGGCGAGGCGGCCCAGCCATTGTGCCGTCTGGGAGGCCAGGACGGGGCGCCTTCCGGGGGCCACCTGGCCTGGCTTGACGCCGAAGAAGGTGGTGAGGGAAGGTTCCAGGGGAGGGACCGGGGGAAACCCTAGGTCGGTGAAGCCCTCCACTTTTGTGATGGGGACGTAAGTGGAGACCGGAGCCCGGAGAGCCTTCGGGTCCGTGGCGGCGCCCTCTTGGTACCGCTTAATCGGAGGGAAACGCGGCCAGACCGGGTCCCGCTTAGCCGGCTGGCTTAAAGCGAGAACACCGGCCATTTCATCTGGAGGAGCGAACTCCTGGGCCGGGGGGACGATCAGGTGGCAGCGGGCGGCAGCTCGCTGTATGATGGCGGGGAGCTCTCTGACGAGGCCGCCGATGGATGGAAGAGAGGTGGCAGCGGACAGCGGAATGGAAGCATCGCCGGAGAGAGGCCCCTCGAGGCTGGAGTCGCCCCCGTGGAGGCCAGGGTCGACGTCTGGAGGTTGAAACGGGGGAAGAGGAGAGCGGCTGGGGGACCCGTGGAGGGATCCGTGGGGAGTGAGGGCGGGAGTCGTCCGACTCCTGCTCCTCTGGCAGCAGCATCCCCATCGCCTCATCCAGCGAGTGAGTGGGCTGCCACACCTCCTCGTCGAGGACAGCGAATCGATCCGCCCGGCGTTGGCGCTCCTCGGGGGGGAGGAGGGCACAGTACGGGCAGCGTGAATCGGGGGTGAGCGCCCGCCCGGCGTGCGCCGGGCCGAGACAGCCCTCACAGCGGGGGTGGATATCCCCCGGCAGGATGAAGCCCGTCTTACACTGCTCACACAGCCGGACGGAAGTTGCGTCGCCTCGCCCCGATCTGGCCGGCAGGTAAGAAGACATCTTCTCGCTGTAGGCAGATATCGTTGTAGCGTTCTTCTTCTTGCTGTTAGACTACAGTGCTGAAGAAAAATGGGAGCCGAAGGCTAGGTCTCACCGTTGTATATATACAAGGTGCGGACGTAGGAGAGGCCCACGCTGTGGGTGGGCGTAGACTAAAATTCTCAGTGCCGCGCAGGCTCGCGGAAGGGGTATACCCAATAGCGATAGCCTTAGAGGGCGAAGCCTATACGAAATAGAACAGCTTTCTCAAGCAGTTTGTGATGCATTTTGGAAACAGGAGATGAGCCCTGGTCTAATGCGCCACCTGGCTTGAAACCCGTTCGCACACATATTTTAAATGCCTTCGGCAGAATTCAAATGAGCCATTTTAATCTAGATTAATCTAGATTAAAAAAATTAATCTATGCCCACCACTAATATATATATATATATATATATATATATATATATATATATATATATATATAAAGAGTAGAAAATTAAAAAGTATCAAAATAATTAAGATTGTGAGTGCACTCAAAATAAAATAGACCCGGGTCTGTAAAAATAAAGTTCCCAGTTCCTTAAGTCACCAATCAATGCGGATCAATGCGCAAGGTAACTGTCCTCCTCCAAGACTGGTAAGTGTGCACAAGGTTCTACCTGACTCCTTGGGCCAAGGGGTATTAGATCAGTGTAAGGTCTCTAGATTGCAACCTCCTGGCTACAACCGGGCTCCTTATCAAGTGGGGGTTGGCTCGCCATCCAGTACTGGAACAGTTTCTCCAAGTTCTCTGAGGATTTCCACCGCCAGTCTGGACTCTAACAGACCGCGATCTCTCAACTTTGAATCTCCTAAAAAACCTGACCAGCGCAATGGATCGGCACGTAAGCTTGAACATGCTGTCCGGATTAGACTCTCTCTGGTATTTCTCAGTGTTTGTTACAGTCATAAATCACAAAATTAAATATTAACACAACATTTATAATAATGTACCGCTACGATTACTCAGCTACATCGGCGTCACTTCCGGTTTCCCTCACTGGCACAAACGGCTGAGACATGGGTCTAAACATTCCATTTGCCACTGTGTAGTAACACTCAAACTAATAGTCTAATGCCACAATAACAATATGCCCTTGTATTGGATGATATCAATGTTTACAAGCGATCTTTTCAACATAAAAGCATTCATTTATACTTATATATAGTTTTCACATGTATTATCTAATCACTTGTATATAATAACCTATATTTATTGCCTATTTATTTCCCTCAGGACTTATTTATTTATTCTATTTATTGCCCATTTTACCTCTGGATTACACTATGCCAGCTAACCCAAAGATCCTGCACATCCTCATACCTACATGACAGAACAGGTTGATTGCTAATAACTCCCAAAACAGTGACAGGCGTGACATCAAACACAGGATAATTGTTGTTGAAACAGTCCCTGTTTGGTTTAGGGATGCAACGACAATAGATTTAGTTGGTGTAGTTTAGTTACTATTATAGTCAGAGGAATAATCACGGTTTCACAATTGTCATGATTATTCATTGGCATTCATTCATTTAACAACACAAGTAATTACTTAAGTTGATTTTTAATATTTGGAAGGAGGGGAATAAACTGAACTGTTGTCATCAATATTCATCCATACGTATAAGTTTTAGTAACAATGATGAAAGAAACTGAGATCATCTCTCATGCAGTGTTATTAATAACTGAAATGCAGGCAATAGGTAGTCCTGGAAGTTTATAAGCTCCTGACGTTATGTGTTTTACACCTTGCAACATTTTCTCACAAGAGAGGAGGAGGCAACAGGACATAACATTCAGGGACTGAAGGTCTTGAGAAGACTACATTCTGTCTTTCAGAAAAGAAGTGCTGTGCGGGAAGCTGGGTTCAGTGCAAAAAAGTAAACTACTTTGACATCGGTATGAGCGTGCTCAGCAAGCAATGCCGTTCGTGTTGCTCAATGCAGCAACAAACCTCTGTGGTGAGGCACAAGCCATTGGAAATAATAGGTTTCATAGTGCAGCGGTGCATTCGGTGAGGTCTGAAAGGTAACATGCTGCTTTGTTTGTTTACATTGCACTGAAAGCTCTACTCTCACCGCAACGACATCGACTGTAAATGAACCATTTATATGTAATTCCCTGCCAACTTGCCACGTTATGTAACTCAGTTATTATGTATTACCTTTACTTGGGCGTACAAATCTGGGTGGTGCTGCATCAAATTTGACGTAGACTCGTAACCTTTAGTAGCAGCCTTTTAAATGGCAAGTTTTTGAACAGGTAATTCGTGGTAAATCTTCAGTGATGCCCTAGTCAATCTTGGTGTACCCAAAATGCTCCCACACTGCCCATAAAGCTTCACAGTTTAGTCCCTCTGCTATAGTTAAGCCAGTGTACAGTAGTAGCCTCCATGTCACCGATAAGCACGACACTTTAAGCTGGTGCACCACTAGTGTAAGTTTTTGCTTGCATTTAGTGCAAGTTGCAACAGTTCCTTTCCCTGCAACAGAGACACAGGGTGTAGTGGAGCCTTTATGATTAACTGTGACGTTTTAAAGCGCAGTTAATAGTGAAATCCGGTAATCGCTGCATCCCTAGTGTTTAGGCAACATAACTACTTGGTTAGTATTAGTCAAAGATCATGGTCTGGGTTAAAATACAGTACATTCATGGGAGTAGCAAAAAATTTTGGGCCCAATACATAAGCAGTCACTGTGGGCCCTCTTTCTCTCTTGGTCCATGTCTCTTATGCATCTTTTGAAATATGTTGACTGATAAGTGAGCTACCAACTGTACATATGAATCTGTGATTAGGGTTGTCAGTAATGAACTGTTCATACCACATTTAAACAAGTAATCTGCGATATGTGCGTAAGTCTGCAGTGTGATATCTCATCACATTTCAACTGTCTTTTCTCAACAAACTGTCTCCTGCAATTACTTTAATATAATTAAAAGTAACCATTTTTATTTAAAGAGGAGGTATTATGCTCATTTTCAGGTTAAAAATCTTATTTAGGGGTTGTACCAGAACAGGTTTACATGGTTTAATTTTCAAAAAATGCCATTTTTTGTCATACTGCACATTGCTGCAGCTCCTCTTTTCACCCTGTGTGTTGAACGCTTTGTTTTAGCTATGGGGTGATACATCAGGGCTTCAGTACAGCTGTATATCCACTTACCAGCATAACAAAAAAGTAAAGTTGTAACTGAACTCTGCCTCTACATCACATTAACAACTTGATGTCCATTGACTGGAGGTTAACTAGTGTTTGGAAGGGAGAGGAGAGGTGTGTGCTGCAGCTTAGTGTTTTTCCACCAGTTTTTGAGGGTGTGTCGGACTAGCCACTTGGCGAGGGTTATATGGTGTGCATTTTGCTTTCATCCCTGTGACGTCACAGGGTTGGACTACAAACGAGCTGTTTTCAGGCAGTTCAGAGCAGAGTTTTCTGTGGGAGATGGGAACTCCCTTTGGGCTGGACTTTGGGCTTTTTCACTTTGCAAACCTATTACATGCACAAAAAAGATACATAGCTCAATAAAGGAGAAGGAAAAGCCAAAAAGCATAATACAACCTTTTTAAGAATTTATCATTCCCAAGGTATAAGACAAAGCTAAAAAATACCATCTTAGTTGTCTAATCCCTACACTGAGAAAAAATACTTACTATACTGCACAACAAAAGACAACTGAATAAGACTGGTCATGTTTTATTCACAAAACAACAAGACAAAAATAATCAGCTTTCAAATAAATGCTATCCTTTACATGTACATTTTCAGTATATTAAATCTATCTTTGTGTCCAAGCCCACAGTGTCGTGGTTCAAAACCATGTACGCCTAAAGGCAAAATAATTAATACTTTAGAGAGCTAAAAAAAACCCACAACTAGTTAGGTATGCTTAGGATGGTGTGATTGATCTCGCAGTGACTAAAAAATATCCTGGGTCGTATGACAAATACTCTTCTGCATTGCCCTCACATTCCCCCTTCCTCTTCTGTCCTCTCCTCATCCTTCTCACTACCATCAGAGCAGCCTTCATTCCCCTTGTTCTTTTCACTTCCATCAGCCACTATCACATCTTATTGCTCACCATCTGCTTCAAAGACAAGCATGAAGCTGCTTCATTGAAACACACAGGATTTATTTTAGCCTCTAAGCCTGCTTGTAGCCTAACAACATACAATAAAACAGCCTACTTGGCGTTCTTGTTGCTAAGCTCATTTCAGTTGAAACTGCGAAAAACAGCTTAGAAGCTTGGAAAAACGTTTAGTTGCCACTGTATGAGCTCACCTTGTCTCACGTCCTCAGAAACAGTAGGAGATGATGAGGCCGCTGTTCCACTCTCTGTAGCTGTTTCTAAAACTGTGAGGGGCATGTGTTTCCTGATGTTAAGCTTTGCTAGGTAATGTTGATAGATATAAGGTCATGTGACAATTAGGGATGTCCCGATCAGGTTTTTTTGCCCTCGAGTCCGAGTCATTTGATTTTGAGTATCTACTGATACAGAGTCCCGATCCAATACTTCTATAATACTTAAAAAAACAACAAAGAAGAGCGAAAAAACAGATCCAGGATGTCCCTTATTTTTTATTTAATTCACCTTATTTTAACATTCAACAACTCTGTGAACAAACAGAGCACTTCTGTGAGGTAGCTTGAACAATCAAGTAATAAATAACATAAATTCTTCACTTTTGGACTTTAGTGCAACAGTAAATATAAAAAAAGTCAAAGATAAAAACAAATAGCACCTCAACTTAAAATACCCGGCAGGCATGTAAACAAATACAAAAATAAAAGTGCCGCAGTGTTTGCAAAGCACATCTATATATATATATATATATATATATATATATATATATATATATATATATATATATATATACATTTATATCCGAGTCCTGATTGGGAGGTAACGTCCGATTCCGATCAAGTCTGAAACAACGTGATCGGGCCCGATTTCCGATCTCGTGATCGGATCTGGACATCAATCAAACACTTCACTGTGAGTTTCTGTGGGATGCCACTTTGTTTATTCAAGTTGCCTATTGCTGTTCATGGTAACCAACCGTTTCTTGTTTAGATCATTCCAAATATATCCAAATGAATGTAGTTTATTTTCTGGAAGTGTGTAGTTTGACTAACATGTGGTTTACATGTGGTGAAAATGAAAACGCCGATATGGTATAAATACTCTACATGTAATAAATCTCATGCATACTTAAAAGACAAGGGTTCAGATGACTGACAATAAGTCATAAGGTTGAGTCTACAGTTTGGCTGTCATATGTTCAGAGGCAGAGATGGAAGAAATGGCTCTCAGCGGGAACAGTAGCTTAGTCCCTTTGCCACAGGCTTGCTTTCAGTTTAAGAGACCACTCTGTCAGAGTGTGGCTGGTAATGAGGGGCACACAGCGACACAGCTCACACTTACACTGTACAGACTTAAGGTTAAATGATATGACAGTCTCTAACTAAGACTTTTTTTGCCTTAAAGGTCAGCTGAATATTTTATTGCCACCCTGGCTTGGCAGTGTATTGAAATGGTAATGTAAATATCACTACAGGACAGCTTCAGTGAGGGAGGTCCCCTGAAAGGTCAGCCAGTTTCCCCACTGCATCCTCATATTCATACACAGAAAGCAGAACAAATGTTCTCTCTCCCTCTCTCTCAAACTCACACACACTAGTACAGAAACACACGCATTCACTACCATTTAGATGCAGCACAAAGGCAGATTCTTATTCAGACACAGGGTATAAGGGTAGACACAAACGCATGCTTTTGTATCCGTGTACACTTTTATTAGTTTCCTTATTTCCATTTCTATTGCAATCTTTGCTAAACTTCAATGCACTGGTTCATTTTGAGGCATCATTAGAGCACAAGACAATTTCCTGCCCAGAGTCCAGACATGGACATGAAATGAAAATGAAAATGACTCTGATTGGCTGCTGTAAAAGATGTAAGCTTAAGGGCAATATCTGAGGTTGTGAGTGGTAACACACATTTCTCCTTTAATGCAGTAGGTGAGGGACACAAAGTAAAATATAAAACCCCACATTTTATCACAGTGGGGGGGTCTTAGTCGTAGGTAGAGCAAGTAATAGGCAAAGCAAATACAGTCTCAAAGGACTTGGTAGAAGGCATTTCTATAGCGTTACGTCACCTCTAATTGCATAAAATTCTTGGCAGGTCTGCAGAACTCCGCACAACCGGGCGAGACAGAGACAACAGAAACAGCTGATGGGACGTGAGTTACAAGTTCGCTACGTGAGAACTTATTCGGAAAAAGTCTTTCTGTCTCCCATTTAGAGCATTAACTCTTTTTCGACAAAGACAAAAACCAGCTCAAGCGAGTGTAAAACCTGTTTTGCAAAATTAAGGATTTTTTCCTGAATTTTGCTGATTCCATCAACCTTTTCCAATGCAATACTTCAAAATGCGCATTAAAAACCGTCAATGGAAACACGGCTACTGTGTCCATGGTCAGCCCAAACTCCAGACAAACTTTGTCGAGGGCTCTGGGTCTTTAGAGACCTTTACTTCTGCATTCTTAAGAACGTTATGCAACATCATGAATGTTTTCAAAACTAACACCTATCTAGCTCACCTCAAGTAATCGTAATAGTAATTGGTAGATAATGGTGGGATGTTAATTTACCTTTATTAGTATACTAGCCATAAGGCAAGGTAGGCAGCAGTCATAACAGAATAATTAAGTAAATAAAAATTAAATAATAATTTAATTGTTAACTACCTCAACTATGTCTGATACATTAGCTAGCCAAATAAGCCGTCAGTCTTACTATATCACTGCTTTGCCTTGGCTCTGAGGGCTGTGCTGGCTTTAACTCCGTTTTGCTCTGTGTTGCTAGCAACAGCGTCAAAAAAAGTCTGTAATTTTGAGGCACCTGCCTCAAGCTTTATTCTCCCTCAACTTTTCAGCACCACCTTTTTGTTTTGTCTCATGTTTTTTATCCACATTTTTTTAAGCACAAATAACCAGGGGTTCCAACCATTTCATGATTTTCTGTTCTGATTGATATAGCCAGTGATATTAATGCCACACACGATGGGCCAGTCAAGGCACATACCAATCGATTCTGTCGAACTGTCAAAAGTTTTTTGTCTGTTTGATACTGTTGTCCAACAGCGCACTGGGAAAACCCCTGGCACTCCCAGTGGCCAGTCTGCACTAGACGAAAATCACTACTTTCAGCAGAGCACTTCTTTAGCATGGACAGCTCGGTTTCTTTGTGTGGATCATGTTAGAATTACAGCAGTTTCTAATTGTAAACATTCAGACATATAAATGACAAAGTAAAAATATTCTCCTGGGCCATATTCTTGCATTATAGGTTGAATGACCATCATTTTTTCATTTATTAAATCATCTTTATAGCTCATGTTGGGTTTGCAAACAAAACACACAGATGTATACATTTGCTAGTTAGCATTATATGTTTCTGTATTTTCTCTTAAACTGTGTTCTGCACTAAATGCTACCCTCAGTGTGTGATCATGTGGAAATTGGGTAGTAGAGTAGTAGACAGTAATGTGGTTGTTGTCTCAATAGACAGAGAATCATAAAAGTTTTACAGTGACATTTTAATACTCTGAAAATGTACACCCACACACACATCACAGTGCTCTCCATTCTCCATCCCCCTCTTCATCCCTCACCTCCCTCCATTTGATTTTGTCTGGGGTCAGCAAAGCTTCCTTTGCTCTCTTTCTCATGGATGCATTCCAGGCTGAGTTTTCACATATGCTAGGTGGTAGGGAAAGTTGCTGACGCTGGTGTAACAATGTGGAGCCCTGTAGAGCACATCTGTGATTTCAGCCCTCACTGAGACCATGCAGCGCAGCAGAAATTACCTCCTCTTGTACACATTGGTGGAAGAGTAAGAAGTCATTTTTTCAGAAATATCTCCAAGTTTTAAAGCTGCTTTTGTATGTAAATGTTTTCTCATCATCCCTTTCATCATAAAACTGCATATGTGCAGTACATAACTACGGTAAGTACAGTAGGTCAAAACTGAGCAAAGTAGCTGTGCACAATCATATAGAAATTTAAAGTGGACAGTGTGGTTAACTTTAAATAATGCACATATACAGTACATATACACTAGTGATTGTGAAAAGTGTCTAAGCGTTTAAGGCGTCCCAAATTGATATTTAAAAAGTAATCAAATGACTGAGAGGGGGAAGCCTTGCAGGGATGAACCAATAGAGAATTATCACCTGACTTTTCAGTTCCCCTCAGCTCTAGAGCATAGCGCATCAGAGGGTAGCTTACGGGTGTAAGCCCAGCGTCTTAACTGTTCATCAAGCATGTTGTTTGTACTAAATCCAGATCATAGCTGTTTTTTAAATGGAATGTTTGGAGCAAAGCACCAATGCACAGAAAATGAAAAAATTTGTTCAGAACTGGATGGAGCCGTAACATTTGGTAGATGGTAATTTTACGTATTATAGCGTGCACCCTGGTGGTTTTTTAAATTATATTGATTTTTCTCATTGAATTTATTCCATAAGAGATAAGGCAACCAGACATATTTGACTGAAGGGAAATTACATGTTAATTCAGTCACATTACAGGCTTGGATGAGTTTCTTGCACATTGTTTAAAATATAGCTTTGTTTTTATTACCTTCATATACACACCTTACACACCTTATTATGTTCAACATGTCAGTATAACACAATCACACCACCACTAACTAAGACCACAATAGTAAACGTAATTTAATTAACACCTTTCTGACAGCATTAGAACATTATAATCTTAGAACATTATAATCTCCCTAAAGAATTTGTGGAACATGTGTTGTTTTGGATTGTATAGGTCTAACAAATAAATTTCCAGGGATGTTCGAGGAGACACGAGCTGTTTTTGACAGTTAACAGTGTGTTTGAAGTAATAATAATAATCCATCCATCCATCGTCAACCGTTTCTCCTGCGTACAGGGTCATGGGGGGCTGGAGCCAATCCCAGCTGACATTGGGCGAAAGGCGGGGTACACCCTGGACAGGTCGCCAGTCCATCGCAGATAATACTACTACTACTACTACTACTACTACTAATAATAATAATAATAATAATAATAATAGTAATACATTAATAATAAAACAACTAATTATTGTTAATATAGAAACAATTTAAATAGCAATTTTAATTGATCAATGCATGACCCAAAGCAAACCAGAGCTAAAAGGAGATTTAAAGGGGCATTATGTAGTTTTCAGCGACCACTAGCGGTGCCGTTTTAAGATTGCAACCAGGTGTGTGCTCGTACGCGTGCTCACTTGAACTCATGAGCGAGCAGAATCCAAAACAGACCGCTTTCATACAAAAATCCTGCAATAAACGCAGGAACAGCAGCATGCAGGCTGTGGCTTTTCACTCAGACATGTTCAGGCTCTGTTACTTCAAGGTTCCCGTCTCAGAGGCGGATCAACACTGGCGCCCTAATGTTACTGCATTCAGCACAGCGAGCCAGCGGCATATCGGCACAGTACTCCGGAAAAAAGGCAGAGTGACAGCGGCTAGACGGACAGAGCTGGGAACTCTGGTAAACTCCCACTGCAACGTTACAGTAATAGTTTTATCAGCTGCAGGTTGAACTAATCCATGCTCGTTACACGATCACGGTACATTTACTGCATTTAGCCGACGTGCTACATCGTTAGCTCGCTAAACGATGCTGCTTTCAGTAACTATCTTTACTATCTGAATCTGTCACCGGAGGCTCAGCAATGTCAGCACAGCTACATGTACTGGTTGATAATGAAATGGGTAGAGAGCTGGACTGAATATTATTAGATTGTGTCACACTTTATAACAGACCGCAGTAAGTAACTTTACTGTAACTAGTGTTAGTGGCTGGCTCTTCCTCTGGGTTGTATATTAAGTGGGTTATGTTAGTTACAGCCCCTGAGAGGTGGAGAAGCTGTGTACCCATCAGTAAAAGGCAATAAATCTAAATTGAAGATTACGAAGCAAACAGCGGCGGGTCCGAGCTAACGTAGCGTCAGTGTTGGGCAGTAGCGTCGCTACAAGTAGCGCCGTTACTAGTTTAACTACATTTCTCGGTAGCTTGGTGGTAGCGTCGCTATTTTCTGAATCAAATAGCTTTTCAGTAACGAAGCTCTTTTATTGGCCGAGTAGCGCGGTAGCTTCCACACACGCTACATTTTCCCAAGCATTTCTGAAGGATCAGTACGTGACACCACCGCCATACACGGACCTGTATGTGCAGCCGGCAGAAGCGCTTCCCTGTGATGGTGACATCATGTACCGATCCTTGGGCTGATGTTTGCGACTTTGCTGCAGGGGAATAGACACCTGCGACGGAGTGTCTCTCTCTCTCTCTCTCGCTCTTTCTCTGCCATGAATGTTTAGGTTGCAATGTTGCCAGAGCACAAAGTCACATATAAACTATAAAAAATCTAGAATTAATAATTAATTAATTAAATTTATTAATAATTTGATAATTAAGTTGCTTTATATAAAAAACAATGGTTCTCCGTTTGTTGCATGAGGAAGTACATTTAGCAGCAATGATATGGCAGGAAGTAGGAGAGTTGAACTGTGTCTGATTTAGCTCTCTTGCACAAACACACTGTTTGGAGCAGGTTTCTAGTCTTTCTTCTGTTGCTACTGTGGAATGAAGTTGGTTCAATATAAACTAGGCCTATGTTGCGTGTGTGTGTGAGTGTGTGAATATACATATTTATATATAAATGACCTAACTATAAACTGTTAAAAAATTAAAAGTAGCTTAGATGTAACTAAGCTACTTTTGCCACGTTGCTGTAGCTTAGCTTGCTACATTTCACTGGGGGGTAGCTTCTGTGTAGTGAAGCTTCATTTAATGTCGAGTAGCTAGTAGCTTAGCTCACTACATTTTCCAAGTAGCTTGCCCAACACTGCGTAGCGTCAGCTAGCTGCTCGTGGCTGCGTCACTATGGGGTAGTAAACAAGTCGCTCCACATTAGCTTTTTACCGTTAAATCATTTCTTGCCTACAGTCTATGTTTCTTGCAGGCTTTGACACTTTGACATTGTGGTACAGAGGAAAGTAACATGGGTGATTGGTTGGTGAAATAACGTTAATGTGAAAGCTATATAACTTTGCACCGGACAACATTTGCAATTGCTCTTCGTTAGCCGGCGAGCTAACGCTAGCTAACTTGAGCCAACTGCAGCACAAAATCAAAATATATTTTACATGCTTTGTAGTAATATTAGCTTAACTATCCAGTAGGTGGAAAGCCAACACCGGGTCTGTTTTTATACCCAAAACAAAGCGGAGGTTTCTCCTATTCAAAAGCCCTGTCGATGTTTTTCCGTGTTTTCGTCCGCAGTCGATCCGATTCATGTTAAGTTGATTTTGGAGTCTGTGTTGTGCTGGGAGCAGGACTTAGTGTTAGCAGGCTCCATGTCGTAAGTTGCAGTGTCGTCACTGCTGAGTGCAAAGTCAGGGCTCTGGACACAGCGAGAGGCTCTCGGCTCCCAGTGTCAGTCACTGGATTTCGCGGAAAATCCGACCCGGAGCCTTCGAATAAGAATAGGAATATTTGCCTTCAGAGTTAATGGCCAAACCCAGCAGGTGGATCATTTTAATGTCAGATTACAACCCCTTCACACACAGGCAATAAAAAAAGGATTCATTTTAGTAGAAAAACTACATACAGCCCCTTTAATACAAAACACATGTAAGTTAACTAGAAACATGACTTGTTTGCTAAAGTGTTTGCCAAAATTAAATTAATTCATTAATAAGATTATAACATGTCAATGTTTTCTTGTTGTTCTGATTCCCCCAAGGGGCCAAAAATATCAATCAATATTTCTTTAGAGTGTCTGGTTGTTGTAAAACTGTGTCCAGTAGAGTTGCATCATACTCACGTGTAAGCAGTTAAGCAAATAGTTGCTTTTCCAACTGTTAGGACTATGATTCATGTCAACTTCATGACAAAGTCCAATTTTCTCTGTATTTTAGCTCTGTTGATGGTCTCATCTTCTTCTTCTAAGGGAAATATCTACCAATTCTGCTTACTGTGTTCAGCTAGTCGCTAACTGTGTCTGTCTGCCGTTTGGTGCTGGGCAGGCAGTGTACATTGATTATTATCAGTGCTTTTTTGCTAAAAACTGCTTCTTGCTGAGACTAGAAACAGGGTCGATGAGAGCTGAGTTTGCAGGCCAAAAAATGTCCAAACAACATGCTAAAAGAAGCTAAAGTGCTTCATAGAGCTGCAAAAAGCTCCAAAGTCAAACACATACATACACATACTCATTTTTGATTGTACAAAATATTGATTCATGCAGCTTTAAGGACAATTAGTAAAATAATAGACTAAATTAATTTGACATAGAGCACCTATACGCATAGAGCGTTTCATTCTGGAAGTAAAAACAGCACCACACTATCTTTTCACCCGTGCCTCCTAACAGCAGCTTTGTGGCCACACATATTCAGATCAATAAGACAAATAGGGACGGTCGGTCTGAAAACAAAGAGTGTGCCGCCCAAGAACTCCATGAACCTATTTATAACTGAGGCTTTGTCCATCGGAATAATGATCCCACAGCAAGGCTGAGACATCTCCCCAGGCCGGGATCCATATCCCTGTTAAGGCTGCCACCGCTGCAGCCAAACACATGCCAGGAGCAAGCAAAATAACCCCTGGCAGTGGCCTTTGTCATGTCTTACACATTATTCAAACATGCACTGTGGGCTTCATCAATCTTCTGAGTGATGGAGAGGTTGTTTGTTAGGTTGGAACCATCAAAACTTGACTTCTTCAAAGCTGGTAAGCCTGTAAACTTTGGATAGAAACAACAAGATGTTGAGTACAGACAGTGATTTGGTTATTATGGAAATAAATTCCAAATATCTAATTCATGCAGGCTAAGTAAAGCAAAAAGGAAATACATTTTTGAGGAATGGCTCAATGCAAGTGTTTCATTTATGCACAGAGTAATGTGGTTTTCAGGGAAGATGAGGCACTTAAATATTAGTAACTTCGATAGATGGTCTAATCCTCTGTGGTCCCTATGAGAAACCAAACACAGAAAATGTAATTATATACTGTAGGTTTTTGTCTTTATTTCCTTAATGTGGACCTTTAATGGAATTACTTCACTAAGAGCAAGATTTTCATTTATCATTTGAAATTCAGATGGTGCATTATGGGGAAACTTGCTGACAAAATTGAAACACATAAAAGTGAAACACACGGCTGTTTCACCCCATTTAATTAGAGACAGCAGAGGAGAGCAGAAAGAGAGAGAAAGCATAAATACATTCAGAGTTTTCTTACAAAGAAATATTAATAATCACTGGGTTTTTTTTTAAACTGTGCTGTGGAAAATTAAGACTAAATACTCTGCTTGATATCTATCATGTCACTATCATTTATGTTAAGGCAAATACAAACTGCCAGACAAAAATATTGAAGTTCTAGTGTATATTTAGTATGCAATAATTATTAATAATAATAGGGTTAATGTGTCAATTTTTCATCATTCATGTGTTTTGCAGAACTCGCTAAGGGACTGTAAAAACATTATTAGACAAGGATTAGAAAAAGTGTAGTTTTTTTAGGGGGGGGGGGGGGGTATATATAAATATTATCCCAGATTTTATTTTATATTTTTCTTGCAAGATTCACAGAAAAAATATGTCATATGTACATAACGATAGTTACATGTAAAATGCCTTTTGTGCATGCCATGGACCATTAAGGTGCTTTCTGACAAACAGAAAACAATCATGTCTGTATGCAGGGGCTTTATTTTACACTTTACAAGATAGCTAGTGGAACAATAAACTATATAGTAATAATAGTATATGTGGATCTTTCTAAGTCAAGGCAAATATTAATAACCCTGGGGAGGGTCTGGATTTTTTCTCTTAAAGTCCTTATAAGGCAAAATAATATCCTAGAAAGATAAGTGAGAATGTTGCATTTTTTTCTTGGTCACCAGTGGTAATGACTACTGCAGATGCAAACTCATAAGAAACATGCTCCAAATGATCACTTTATGTCGATTCTAATAATAGTACTTGACAAAAAAAAAAAAAAAAATCACACTAGACCTTTGAAACACATATATATTCTGCACAGGACAACATGAAAACTGATTCTGTTCTGAAAAGTAGTGTGGATAGAGAGTAGCACACTGCAGAGACAGAAGCACTTTGCACACTTAGCCAATCAGTGGTCGCCCACTTCAGTTCTGCTCTGCCGCCTGGCTCACACATTCATGGGACATTCTGCAGTCGTCTAAGTAATCAGTTAGTACTTCCACCAGCCACATACTCCCAGAGCTGCGTTTAGAGAGAGTGTACCATTTAGACCTTGAAGAACACAATTAAAATTTAAATGTGAAGCTAAACTCGTGCTTTCTTATGTGTCACTTACCCTTGTGCAGTGATCACAGTGATGAACATTGTAATTCAGTCGGAAATCAGCATTTGCTGGAGTTTGTCTTTTCTTCCCGAGCTTTGGACAAATCAAGGGATTCATGAGATTTCTTCTAAAGAGCAATTAAACTGCAATCATTACAGCTTCATGTCATGCTATTGGTGTCAGGGTACTGAAAGGTGCTGAAATCCACATCACTACATGTTTAGGTCTATGTTCTAAATGTTAGGTTCTAAATGTTGGGAAAAATGTAAGGAAACATCCAAAACATTGAGGGAACAATTCCATCAAATGTTCTCATTATGCAAATGTTCTTTTAAGTGATATAATATATACCAAGAAACGTGGTACCTTTGTAGCATTGGTACCTGATAATTAACAGTTTCTTCTATATTAGATGGCATTTATTTATTTAATCTGTCCACACACACTATGTGGTGTTTTTGTTGGCCGCCTTCTTATTCTTTATGTTTTCGTCTTTCTGGTGGAGCAAAGGAATGTAACGGCGGGGTGCAGTAGAAGAAACTGAAGCCGGCCCAGCAACATCATTGTTTATCTGGGAAAAATAAGTTTTAATCAGCATTCACATTTTTACTGATTTTCTTTCCATTTGGTTATTTTAGCAATATCCCCACTGTACCCAACTAAACTAATGATTCCATGGTTAAAGTTATACTTCTTCTTAGTCACAGATGAACTGAATAAATGTAGAGTCATGAAAGGAAATTCATTTGAGCTGATGAAACCGGAAGTATGTCTAGATACAAACCCATGGCTATTGCTGAAAATATTTTGAGATATAATGTTATAATTTAAATAATAAGAATTATAACCTGAAGATGTACTGAAAACCTTAGGATACAAAATGGTCATGAGAAAATGATTAATAATCCTGACCAATGCAATGTTAATATAATAGTACAACATAAGATAGAACTGTAAAGCAAATGATGCTGGTGCTGAAATTGATGAAACAAAAACCACACTGGAAAACATCTACTGTATTCACCAATGATGTTCACACTAAAATAACTGCATTGGCGCTGAATGTTCTGGCTGGCTGTTGGCCCAAAGCATAATCGCTGATGCAGAGAAGATGTGAATGTGACTTTTAAAAGATGAAGGGTTTCCTGACTGAGGCCACAGAAGCAGCTATCAAAAGCTGCATTTTGCTGTGGCATCATGTTAAGTGTTACATTTAATTAGGGCCAGAGCATCAAACATGCAAGGACCCTACTGAAATGCAAGAATTTATTTTCCCTCAAATAAATCAAATTTTTTGGCGGCCGAAAGATGCTGAAAAACTCACGTCAGAAGTAGCAAATATGTGTCATATGGGTCTTGCGCATGGGCGTGGCCAGTGCTTGGAGTGGGGTGGTAGATTCCAGTACTGGCACTTCGTCATTTTACTCTTTGGCGTACCGGGACATTTTCTTGCATAGTGGGACTTCTCCCAAACTGCCAGTACTCTCCTCTGTTCTCTCCATATATAGAGACAAGGGACAAGAGAAGCTCGGGTGCCTTTCAAGCAGCTGTGTGCTGAAAGTAGCTGGTCAGTGTCACTTGTTGTGAACCAACCAATCACAGCCTGGATGGGGAGGGACATTTAAAGGTATTGACAGATACGCGTCATTTACACTGGGGACGCTGGGGACAGGTCAGAATCACAATGTCTCCATTGCTTTTTGAAAGCTTTTGCTAAAAAGAAAACATGCAATACTGGCACCTATTTTTTCCCAGATCAAGTGCTGGGTGTGGCAAAATGGCTGCATAGTGTCCCCTATAAGCTTTCAGATGGCAGATATATCATCTAAAGACACACAAAAACGCCAAACCCTAAACCCTCCATAAAGTCAGCCATTTTGATTTCATTCGTATACAGGCTCCATACTTTCCATGACTCACCATGAAAGAGGAAATTATTGTAACTGCCCCAAACTACATGCCAATTAAGAGGCATTGGCCTTGCATCACCCACTGGCAACATGAAGTAAACCACTTGATGTATTGGGACATAACGTATGGGAATGGCACAGGAAGTAATGTTTAATTGCTTCTTGCAGCGACCAAAGCCTGTAAAATTTCAGAGCCACGTCAGCCAACCTCCAGCAGCACAAGACGCACGCGACGCTGTTTGCAGCTTTAATGTTAGATTTGTTTTCAAATAGATTAAAGATTTTAAATCTGACGTCAAAAAAACTGGATGAATCTTTTCAACTTTCAGAAACCAAGAACAAGGTTTATCACCACAGAGGTGTCATGTTTATACTCCATCACACCACACCAAATGCCAAATTGGCATCTGTTCAGTGGGAGCCCCACTTCTAGACGTTTAGAGGGGCCTGTGTGGCTTTATTGCAGACTTGAACTGTAAAGCAGAGAGCATGTTTTATTCAGATTTCAGACTGAGGTGGAATCGGGTTCCCTTTATTTCCATCTGCAGCTGAGAGATAGCCAGGGATTGATGCACAATCAAGGGAGGAGGGTTTCAATGTAGTGGAAATCATTTCTTTCTCTCTTCATGTCAATCTTTTCGTCTTTCTTTTTTCCTTTTCTTGTCTGCATATCCTTACCGCTCTTTTACTCTCTCACACACACAACACTGTGGACTGACTCGGGTTACTTGTGGAAAAGGGTCTGTGAATGCTTGCTGCTTATGTTGAAAGAAAAGGGAATCTAGTGTCGTTTACCTGAAGAGAGAGAGAAAGAAAGATCCTGGAGCTGGGGGAATAGAGTAAGAAAGGAGGAGGAACGGCACAGGAACAGAAATGAGAGGAAAGAGGAGAGAAGAGGAACCGGTTTTGAGCAAAGAGGAGGAGGAGTGTCGTTGTCCGCAGGGACATAATTAGGTCTAAGAAGGCTAATCATTGGACATAAAATACAACCTCTCTTCCTGTATTAACACATAACCTCTTCCCTTCACTGCCGGAGGGGATGGAGGACACCATAATCATTTATCCTGTGTCACATCACTTCCAAAGAGCCCGTGCGGAGGGCTGGGACAAGGCGCTTTGAGGCGAAAATCATCTGTATCAAAAGCTTCCAAGAATCAAACACTTTTCCATGGGAATGCGTAACTGAAGTGTTTTTTTTTTCTTTCTGAGTTCTAGCTACTGGGGACGAGGGGTGGTGGAGAAAGTCTGCTAAAGAAAGGAAGGAGAAAAAAAGGAAACCTATATGTCTGGTAAATTAGTATGGCTCATATGTTCTATCTCTCTGTGAATGAGTTATATATCTGGCGGCCGTTTCAGTTCCTGTGCTCCCCTGCTGTTCTGTTGCTTGGTAGGTATCAACCATTTGCAGGCTCACCAGGGTGTCTTTAGATCTGTCTACCAACGGCCATATTGGAAAATAAATGATCCCGGGGTGAGAACATATTTGTAATGATTAAAACATGCAGTGGTTATAAAAGATTCAAGTAAAAATTTTGAACTTTCAATCTGTTTCATCAATTCCAGGATGTTTGAGGAAATTAACTGATTTTAATGATGCATGTCTCAACTGGTGACCTGAATACTGTATCCTGTCAGGGTCAACATAGCAAGGAAAGATTTGAAAGACATTCAGCTCAACCAGCATTCAATGTCTCTGGACAGCTACATTTGGCCTGAAATAACCTTTACCCCTATTCATTTTTATCCACCTGCTATCCCTCTGTGTCTCCTTCATTCTCTCCTTTTCTAAATACTTCTCTCTCTGGCTATCCTTCATGGTATCTCACCTCCGACTGACTCCGCGTCCCTCAGCCCTGTCGTGTCTCTCGCCTTCTCGTAAAATACAATATTTATCTCAGTCTGTTTGAGTTCACTCACCCTTATCATTGGGTGAGCTCCCCCTGGCTCCGAGGTGGATTAGTCTAGGACTCATTGACATTACATTGGTCATGAAATATGTATATCACGATCAAAGGTGATGGCAGGAGAGACGGCATCTCTACAAGAGCTCACAACCAGGAGCTGATCTGCTCCTTGAAACCATACATTGGAATGGTGATGTGGATTACATTACAAGCTGCAATGTTACAAGTAAATAGCTTAAATAAAACATAATTTAAGTGGATGGATCTGTGATGGCTTTGTTTATGTGAGGGAGAAAGACTGAAATAGAGAAAGAAACAATGAATTTATCATCTGCCCATGCACATGTGCCATAGCCCTTTGGATTTGGAGACTTTGATTTGAATTTAATAGTATTGATTGTTTTTAACATAACCCAGCTGGAGTTTAGTTCCAGTCATCTCTTTTTTCCTGAGGCTTTGGACAGAGAGGCCTGCCAACTCTTTCATTTCCCACATCAAAACATCTCTCAGGATGAATAATACATTTGGGGGGAAAGACTATTAGCTTTTAACCAACAGGATTACAACTGAGGGAAGGTCAATATATACATTAAGCCTGTGAAAATAGCTTCTACAATTTAGTATGTAAGATTTCACATGTAAAGAAAGACTTACCTTGGTAGTTCATAGTCATTTTTAAAAATGTATGTATCCATAGGATGTTTAGGTAAGAGTTAATTTGTTATGGAACAACACAAGTCAGCTGTGGCTGTACTGAGGTACACTGGTGCTTTGAGCTTAATGCTTTGATCCCCAAAGTCTTTAGGACTCATCCTCTAAGCACCAGAGATACTTTTCATGGAAATCCATCCAGTAGTTGTTGTCATTTAAATAGAAATGTAGAAATGTCAAAACAATGATGGAGCTGGAGGAAAAGTCAGTAGAACTCATCCTCTGGTGACCATGAATGTTCATACAGAATTACAAGATAATTCCTCTGGTAGCTGAGATATTTCAGTATGGACCAAATTGACTTGCTTTTGGAGGCTGGTTCTCGTGACTCCATTATTGTGCATTATCTTGTCTCGTGGGCTAAGTGTTTTGTCTCACCCCTACTCTGAGCCCTTCAAAGTCCCCACCACTTTTAAACACAAAGCGACGTCCTTGCTTTATAATTACCTTGTCATTGCTTACCGTTTTGCATCCCCTCAAGTAGAATGTCACCCACACTCGTTCCATGTTAACTTAACCTCTTGGAAGCAGGCACCTGGTTTCAGGAAAAAAAGCCTAAAATAACATACCTAAAATGAATCAGGAATGTCCTGAACCATTAGGCCTAGATGCAAATTCTGGTCTCCTTTGATAGGTCAGAAGCTAAGGAATATGAATCAACTGTAAATTAACTTATTTATTTAGCTATTAAAGAGTAAATGGATACTAAAGGACAGCACCCACCCAGCCACAGCCTTTTCACCCTGCTGCCTTCTGGGAAGAGATATAGCCACACCACCAGAGAGCCAAGGTTATTCCTGTTAACTAAGAGGAACACAATAAAGGAAACTAGATGTGAAAAAAACATCTCTGATAACTAACTAAAACTGTATTATAGTTTTGCAAAACTAACTAAAATAAACTAAAATGAAAGAGTAAATTTCCTTAGTGTTCATTTAGTTATTTATTTATTTCATAGGACCAAGGCCTACATTTCAGGTGGATATGAAGCCGGTGGAAGTGACAATGCGGGGCACTTTGATTAGCTGACAGGCAACTGTTAGTGAGCCACGGGTGTGGTATGCTTTGTTCTCCACGTGAAGAGCTGGCGCACTGCATGTTGTGTGGCTGTCCTGCCATGTTTGCTTTCAAAAGCAACCCCGCCCTGACCCTGGGCTTTTTTGAAAGCCCAGGGTCAGGGCGTCTGGCCGCAGCGTAGCAGGTGGGGACAGCTGTTATGAGGACAGCTTCATGTAATGTTAGGGGGAAGGGAAGTTAGTCGGGGAGACCCAGGTAGGGATTGGCTGCGTAGTTGGTGGGATTTGAACATGTTTTTTATCTTTAACTTTTATACATAACGTTATATGTGTACAAAAACAACTATAAGAGCTGCACAGAGATGTGTTTTGTTTAGCTTGGGCTGCAGGTAGTGAGTCACTGTCTTGGTGGTTTTCTTTTCCTTGTGTTATTCTGTTCTGATGATCTGATGGTATAAGCTATCTGAAGCTTATATAAGCTTCAGATAGCTTAAAAACCCTGTCCCTTTTCTCAAATCTGCATTATTTTTAGTGATTGTTCTTATATTTTGATGTTTTGTGAAAAAACTAAACTGGACTGAAGTAAACTGAACTGAGCTTGGCATCCTGCAGCAACAAAGACTAAAACTAACAAACTAATACAAACTCAAACTAATAAAAAATCATTTTCCAAAATAAAAACTAAACTAAACTAGCAAACCCACGTTAAAAACTAATTAAAACTAAACTGAAATTGAAAACAAAAAAGGCAAAACGAAATAAAAATAAAAACTAATGACAAATCCAAAACTATAATAACCTTGCAGACTGTCATAAAGCCTTTCCCCCCAAGCTATGAGGCTAAACTCAAATTCATCCTCAGCACTGCTCCATTGATCATTGAATATTGTTTGTTTCTGGTTAGCATTTTTTAATTTTCTTCTGTATTAATGTATATTGTCTGCTCTGTAGCAGAAGGGAGTTACAAACCTCAGTTTCATTATATAACCTGTTATATTGTGACAATAAATGTACTTAGCTACCTAACTACCTACCTAAATATTGATCTGTAATAAACTAAAAAGATTTTTTTGAGATTAGGTGGGTCAAGTGATAATTCTCTGTGGGTGCATCACCATTAAAGACCCCTGTATGTCATTAGACCCATTGTTAATATAAAAATTACTGATTAAATCTGATTTAAGGAGGAAGGTGTGTTTCTGGCATCTATTGAACCAGCATTATGTATATATACCATTAGACTGCAGTCTCTAGTCATGTAAAATATTTTTGTCCATTGACAGAATTTTGGACATTTTTGAACGTACTAAACAACTGGATTCAGATAGAAATAACACAATATAACCACATTACTGTATAAAGCATCATGTTCTCAGGGTGTTTCTATGAAAAAATAAAATAAATAAATAAAACTCATGATGTTGCTGTAAAGTAACCAGCTTTAATAATTTCCAACAGAGTAATGTCAAACAAAGATTATCCAAACACAGTACCATGCATTTGCTTGTGAGAGTCGCTCTGTAGTCCAGCAGGGCCAAGCTTCCTTCATCCCATGAGCAGCTGTGAGGGTACCGGCTGGCTCAGGAGCTGATTAAGGTCCCAGCAGTTATTTGGCTGATGCAGAGACAGCGGTGCACCGTAGAAACGGCAGGACAGTTATGGTGCAATTCTGCTGGCTGTGCTATCTACCAACAGAGGTGCTAATTAATGCTAATTGCTAGAGGGGGTCAATTATACACTCCATGGTGCATGATTAGGACCACCGTGTTACCGCGACCAATGAATCAAAACAACAGCTATCCTCTCCTTAGCTGAAACTAGAACACAAAAACATATTGGTGGTGTTGAAGTAAACGTATAATCAGAGGGATTCTCTTACCCTCTGAACAAAATGACTATAATTTTTCTCCCAGTCGTAGGATAGAGTTATAAAGCCAACAGTGAAGTTCCTACTGGCCCCAAACCACTTGCATTTCCAACTTCTTGGCAGCTGAGGATGCTGGGACAAAGATTCAGCATGCAGATGGATTTTACTACACTTCTTTTGGATTTCTGGTCTAGCTGGCTTATTTTCTCTCCCACATTATGAAAACATGACTTTTTTTAACCACAGGTTGCCATAGATCAAGCAAGGGATGTGAGAGGAAAGGAAATGTCTATCTTTAGCTCAACTGGATTGCAAAGTTTGCTGAATTAGCTTTGGCCATGTAGTCCTTCATGTCAACAAAACTTTGAAAACTGCTAGCAGAATGAATTAGACCAGCAGCTGCGACCATATGGTGTTTATGTGGTTTGGCAGTTCAGTGACCAATGGTGAAAACACAAGATTGGTTAGACCATTAGTGTGATTCTTTTCCAGTACAGACCAGTTAATGGGCCCCAAAATTCTTTGTCCACTTTGCAAACAAACTTTAAGACAGGCTTCCTTTAATCTTTGATGATTTACATTATCCTTTGTTTAGACAAGTCCACTTACTCCACTACATATAGCTGCACCTGATCACTGTGTTTACTTTGATTTTCTTTTGTAGTGAAGTTGTCAGACATTTTTTCGCAGCAAACTCACAAGATGAAAGTGGACTAAATTAGATATGTAAACACTGTTTGATGGAACGTAATTAAAAAAGCTACAGTTAAGGTTATACTGCCTGAATAAGTTCAAACATAATGAGGGAATAAATTCATATAATAAAGAAATAAAAAAGGTTTATTTGTGAATTCTTTTGGGACTTTGTTATTGAGATAGGGAAGGTAAGTAAACTATTTGTCTAAGAGAAATTGCACAGGGCTTTTTAATACAGTTATATGTACATGTTTGTTGAGGCTAATGAACTAGTTTTAACTGATACAAAGCCTTTTTGAGAAGTGCAATGACACACACAAATATATGTTGTACTACATTTTCTTGTAGGCAAAAAGAAGGACCCCAGACCTCCAGGGGTCCCAAAGTTGTATGTATATATGTATGTTTGTTTATGTGTTTAACTTGGTCATTGTTAGTGTTAGTGCAAATTCGTTTGGGAATATGCATTGTGTATTAACAATTGCCACTAAAATGACAAGGGCCTTAGAGGGACAGTTAACACAAATCACAGAAGTGTATGTTGTCCCACTCACCTAGTTTGAACGTCATTGAGGTTTTTTAAGATTTTCACCATTGAGATATTTAAAAAGTTACACTGAAAATGAACTATTAAACTATGACTTTGGGAAGAAATATGTTGACTATGTTGATTATCCACAGGCATTCAGGAAACATAACGTTTTTTTCAGATACTATATTCAGAGTCATATCTCAAATCGAAACGCACAGACATCATACACACCTTGTTACAGTCAGTGACATTGACTCTTTGCAGTCATGTCAGGATAGCCACTGGCCATCGAGGATAGAAATTATAAAAACTTAGTTCAAGTTCAATACACTTCCTCAATAACCTCCTAAAGTTCATGCTAATGTGAAGTCAGATTTTTGTTAGCTTTCTCTTTTTTTTCAAACAAACTTTATTTTCACTGCATGCACCTACTCCTTTTTACTAATAGGCCCCATGATTTATTATGGCCTGTTTGATGTCAATAAAAAGGACTTCATCAACCGTACTGTACCATAACAGTTAACAGGGAGGTTGGTGAATGGTCTTGAGGAATTGCCACATTGGTTCTGGATCAGACTTGCTATAGGTTAGTTTATTAACAAATAAAATGAATATGTCAAAAACAAAAAATTTAAAAACTGGAACTGCTGGATACCATTGGAGGTAAGTGGGTAATCATACAAATACTGCAATATTACAAAACCCTGGTCTCTTACTTGTAGAAGGCCTATCTATTTGTTCAGCACATATTACTTTTTCTTTAGACTTTAATTTGTATGCATCAAAGTTTGTTTGTAAATGAGGGAATCTTTGCCAGACAACAGTAATTACAGTTTCTATGCCACACGAGCCAGAGGCCTTCCTTACAAAATCTGGCACATATCAGCAGGGAACAACAAGTGCAAGGTTGTCACCCGAGGGACACTCCCATTACGTGACAAAAGTAGGAAGATAATTTGATTTACTGTTTAGTTAGGCAACCTCTGTCAGTCCTGCAGCCATACACAGTAGTGGGGGTGCATGAAGATTGACTACAAATGAGTCTGCTGACCTGCCGGGGTCGCACATTCCGGAAAACAATTTGTGCTATCATTTAGTGGGAGATATCAGTTGGTAAAATGTGTTCCATGGCTGATTTTGACTAATGGATCAGGTGCACAAAGATAGCAGCATCCAGGTTTAACATCACTTCCAATCCCGGAGGGCAAAGGCATCTGAAACACCAACACCACTTTGGCAAGTTTAGAAAAGGCACATGCAATGTGGAATCAGACGATAAGACATCTGATATTTCTGATTTCTGTTTCTATTTTTGACATCCATTATATCTAATCTTTGCGACCTCCATCCATATTGTTTTCATAACAAGAACATGATCAAGTAAAGCAGTTCCCTGTCTTAATTGTTTGTGTGTCTGTGTGTGTACTATAAGCTCTATATATAGGCGTGTGTGCAAGTGGATTTGTGTGATTTTGAGCTTTTCAGTTCAGTGAGGCACAGCCGTTAATTGATACGATCAAAAACTTTTGTTATTTGTGAGAAACCTCAATATCAGATAAAGCTGAACAAAAGTCTAATCTTTCAGCAAGATTAACAAAGAGGAGACAATGTTCAGAAAAAAAGATAAAAGGCAAGAAAAGGGAAATTGCATTGTATCTAATCTCCGTTGCTTATAAAAAAATTAAAAAAAAATTACAGGGACAGATGAGTATTACTGTAACACAACACCACCATTACACCACCATACATCCCAGACTAATTAATATAATGAATATGACGTGCAAAACTTTTATCTCCCTGGGTACATACTCTCTGAGCTGGAAGTAACAATTCAGATCTTTATTTTTTCCCTTTGATTAATAATGATAGACAGCAGATTAGTTAATATTATTCTAATTACACAGTATGTAAAAATAATGTTTAGAATGATACCGTCTAGGATGGTGACAAACTACGTGAGAAGAATACACACCACATGTACAGTGCTTGTTGATTTTATCATTGATTTCCTTCATTGTGACCATATCTCCAAAGCTTTTAAATCAGGCTGACAGAGCCATGCATCGTTCAAGCCTGCAAGTTATTTGAACAGCACTGTCATCTATATCCTTCTAAAAGTTGAATTGTCCCAACTTCATAATGTCAAACTGATAAAGCACATTCTTAAGACAGTATATTTTCTGAACAAGCAAAATGGCAACTTTTAGGGATGAAAGGTTGCCTTTAACATCAGACACATTTTCAAGCCAAGGGAAAGCTGCTGGAAGGGGAAAATGATAAGCATTTGACATTTTCCCCTCCCTGTTGATGTGTTTTCCTATCTTGTTGCTGTTTTGGGGGAGCAGGTTCAGTCTAAAGCTGTAATAATAGAATGTTGAGTCAAGTGGGTTAAACGTCCATTTTTGCTTTCCACAGCATTAGGAAAGACATTGAAACAGACTTTTATAGTATTCAAGTAGTGCAGGGCCAGAATATTTTAGGTGACTAAGTGAATAACAGTTGGAGAAATATAATGCTACAGAGCTGCTTTTGTCTTTATCACACTGTTTGATGGCACATAAGTCTGCCAGAAGCATTTTGAAAGAGTCAGCACAGCCGTCCTGTTGTTTTGAGGTCCAGTTGTGCTTTGTGTTTTTCTTTCTTTTGCTGATATTATTCTATGTTGTTCAAGGCTTTCCAGGAGCTATTTTGTGATGAAATGTTGTAAATTACTTATTTGGCGTAGCCTGCTTTCCCTTTTATATACATAGAAACAGAAAATCAAACACCCAGATACACCTAGAAATTAACTGCATGGTACATTGCTAATAGATAAAAAAAGGTACTCAATATACAGTAACTTTGTACTTCCTTAAAGTTGAGGGAATCACAAGACACAATTTAAAAAATAGAATGGTCAAACGTAAAGCTGCAGAGGCTAAGGTATCATGACATTTTGCCCATATGGGTCAAGCTCCAAAACACTCGCTTCCTACATTTCCCATAGTGTCAGAAAAATAGCATAATTTTTTGGTCCTTCTATGCCTACCTATGCATTTCAAACTCCACACCTCAGGTTTGTAACACAAGCTTTCTCTTATACATTTGCAGTCTCCAAGTCCAGAGAACCCTGACGACACCACTATGACATCATCTTTTGAGTTATTTTCTCAAACTTTAGATCTCAAACTTCGTCCAGAGACAGACACTATTCAACAATTTTCTCAGGCGGTGAATGAGTAAAGACTCTCATGTGTAAAATTGGTGGAGTGTGTGCCCCAGCTGTTCCTATTCTATGTCTGACTGTTGATTGTCAGTGACCGCTCATCTGCATAAGAAAATCACACCAATTCAGCAATATTTATAAAAATATATTTCACAAAGTAGGAAACAATACAGGGTATCTTAGATTACAGTACAGGGAGTAAATAATTGAACATACACATTTATAAGCATTAAAGCACAGTAGAAAATATGATCTGCATGTAGGACTATTCCATATATATTGTTTAGTCTACCGAGAACTGCCATAATACTGTATCAGTACAAACTGAGTATGCACGCAGCTGTAGTGCCATTGAAATTCTCATTATGTGCAAGAGCTAACGTGCAGAGACAAAACCTACCACCTCATTGAAAGCTAATGACGTTAGCAGTAACTCTATGTACAGTACAAGTCTTTTTTATTGATATCATACAGTGTAAGCACAATATGCAATACGCACATGGTCTGGATTTGTATCTTTATTTTTTCTTGGGCTAATGCAATCTGTGTTTCCTAAATGAGATCTGATGTTTGGGGGGGAGTCACTTACTCAGGTATCAATTGGACTATTGTGCTCAGACGCTCACTGGCTGTACCTCAGAATATATTATCAGATATATTTTACACAGAATTAGCATGTGTCAGAAAGGTCCCATTCCTGCAGTCCCAATTAATTAGATCATCTTTACTGTTAAAGTAACTTAGAGCTCTTGTTTGCCTGCTTACAACTAGTCTATATCACCAACTGCAATAAATTCCTTTTATGGTTTTGCTGTGATGAAATAGTGTTCAGGTGGTTGAAAAAACAGCTGAATGTGAAATAATCTAAACACACTTCAAATTGTCAGCACAGAAAAAAATGATTTAGGAACAGAAATACAAAAACTCATAGAACAATAATGAATCAACACATCTCTTGTCAAAAAACAGTAGATTACAATTGTATTTAATGTTGCTTCTGTAAAAAGAAGGCCTCAGAGTTTCTACATTTCTCTTTTTTGTCTTCACTTCAGTCTTTTATAGGCTAGTAACACTTGCGACCCACACCTGTAGCGTGTAAATACAAAGAGTTGTATAAAGCAAGCCTCTCAGGGCTTTAGATAGTTTATAAATGTGGCCACCAGAGAAGATATCAAATGATAACAAATTCACCTTAAAGCCAATACTGGGTTGTCTTTTTGCTTTTTTCAAATCATACATACATTCATCATTGTAATGTAGACCATATATTGCTTTTTCATTGTCATTTTCTTTCAGATCACCAATCAGCTTAGGGTGGCTTAGGGAGACATGAAACAAGAGTCCCTCTGCAGCTTGTGAGGTCCAGCTTGCTGTCCATGCGGCATGTGGTGTGGTGTCCGCTCAAGCTTCAGAAAACCCAACGATAGTCATTATTTCCTTTCATTGGGCAACTACCAGCAAATCCCAGGGTTTTTCTGCTACTGGCAGTCACAGCGAATGACTAACACCCAAAATACTGCTAGACACTCCACAACGGAATCTAAGATACACTCCACAAGAATCATAGATCTCCTAATAAAGACATTGTTTGGCTCAACAATTACAATGCGCTTGACATAGTGGATGACGACTGCTATATCTCACTCTAAGAAGAATACAAAAAGGTGGCCTCTCTTGTTATTAACAGTTTTTTTTTTCTTTTAAACACCTGTTTCTAAAAGCCAGCAAACCCCCTAGTGTTTGATACACAAGTATGTGGACAGAAAAGAAATTCAGAAAGGTCTTCTAACAAACCAAAGGTCAGGTCTCACGGTCGCTCTCACCCACAGAGTAGAGCTCCCCAAGTCTTCTGAAGCGTGGGCCCCACTCTCTGAGATAGTCATAGTTCTGGTCCGAGTCTGACGACGCCGTCTCCAGTGAGCTGAGGGAGCCGGCAATGGATCCCCGACCCTCGTATCCATAGATCTGGATGGAGTCGTAAGGCGGCGCTGTGGGATCATTGTCTGCCTCATGGAGCCTTACGTTGATGAATTCGTCCACATCCACACCATTTGGACCAGAGTGCTGGCCCGCCCGGGGCATAAACTGGAGGTCAGGCTTGATGTCCTTGCGAGGCAGGTAACCATTGATGCCGTCCGGGTTCTGCAGTGTTGCGATGTCGAAAGCCTCCGTGTCTTCCTCGCCGCCTCCTTCATCATCATAACGTATGATATTCTCCCTCACATCTTCGTCATCCTTTATAATCAGGGGCTCATTCTTGTGTCGCCTCAGGGTCACAAATAGTACTACTATTACTATCAGAAAGAAAGACAGAAAGAAAGGAAGGAAGAAAGAAGAAGTCTAGGTCAAGCTTTGACAAGTGGATTTTGTGTCAGCACAAGCAGAATATTCATCAAATTGAGATTATTATTATTTTTTTGTTTTCAAGTTCTACATCTGTTGAACAACTTCATTTAAATAAATGTCACAATGCAAAAAAAAAAAAAGAAACACCTCACCTAACAGCAGTATAATGCACGCAAGGATGGCAATGAGAGCTCCCATGCTAAGGCCAATAGGTAAGACATAGGCCTCCACGTTGCAGGACTGGACAATGCCGTCTTTACTGCACCCACAGACTCGGATGGTCAGGGTGTTGGTGCTGCTCATCGGTGGATTCCCATTGTCCGTCACAATGATTGGCAGGAAGTACATCTCCTGTTTCTGTCGTCGGAAGGTATCATGCTTGGCTAGAACACTGATTGAATTGTCTGTCAGAGAGAGGTAAAGCCAGAGATGAATTTTTGCAACGATGTGTGAAAAAGCCATTATTATTCATGGTGGCAACAGACTGAGGTTCTATTATTAAATTGTGTGAAGATCAGTGCAGCATGAGGGTAAACTAATTCCACATCAATCGTCACTAGGCCTTCTAGCAGCCTCACAATCCATTGCTGTAGATGAATTTTAGCCACCTTCCTTTTTTCTCGACAATTTGGGAATTCTAAAGGAAGGCAAGCCCGGGTGTGCAGTCCCCCTTTGAAAGCTGAGGAAATGAAGGGACCACGGTAGGCGACACTGACTTAGAAGACGGCACATGTCGACCCAGAAAGGTGCCAGCTGCTCTTTGATGACACTTCTGTGAAGCTGTCGGCTCATTAGCTGGCTCTCCTTACCCTGCTCACATTATCAAACACTTGCATTCCCATAAGAATCTACTCCTGCTGATCTTATGGAAAACATACAAGATTTCTGATAGTCTAACCTTTGCCTCTCTGCTTTAGAGTGCACTGAAGAGAGGGGCAAAATAGATCTGGTGATATGAGCTGTAGAGATACGGGCCATGTTGAAACATTCATGTTGACAGAGCAAACTTAATCAAAAGATGGAATGCTTCATGATAGAATTATTTGCTTTGCACAATCTGTAATTGATGTGAACATATGCTCAGATTTATTTTCTTATGAGTGCTGCCACAAAGTGGTACACTGCGCTTTGTGAGCACCAACATGTCCTATTTCATTTGGATCATTCAGTAGTGCATAGTGAGTATGCAAGTATCTAATATACTGTAGTAAACCATCAGGGCTTGTTCTCGTATACAGGTCATTTCCATTTTCTTGGCAACTATTGATGATAAAAATAGAATTAAACATTTCCTGCCCGTCAGCCCATCCACAGAAAAAGTCTGCAACTCAAAGAGAAAGACAGCTGTGCAGATAACCATCAAACCGATTGAACTTGCTGGAGTTGCAAGCATTTTTTTTTTCCTTTTAGGGCACATTAAAGTGTTGCAACTACCGACTGATGGAGTCTGTTAAAAAAGGTGTACATTGAAATATTAATTGTCATTATTATTAATTGATATGGGAGGTTCCAGATGGCATAAGTGACAGCACCAGTCACACTAAAAGTTGGAAAACTTTCTGATCTTCTGAAGTCTCTTAAGATTAAATTAGCAACTACACACAGCACATTCATGAATAATGATAATGTTCTGTGTGCACAGAAATGCTTGCTATTATTAAGGTGGCAGTTTGTATCACGCCTGTCCTACTGTTGGAGGAGCTTTCCCACCACTTTCCACATTAAGTTCGCTTGATTTCTTCACACTACTACTGAAAGTTAACAAACAATAACATACTTAAGTTATGTCAGGTAGTTCTGGGGCAAAAATCTTAAGAAGTGTTTTTTGTGCATAAACCTAACCAAATGGCAACAGTTTCACAACTTTAACCCCGCAAGATTTATTTTGAAAATCTATCTTGTCCGGACATCATAGTATATTTATTGTTGATAGCAAAACCCTGTGTGCCCAGACATTTTGCACAAGGGTTACCTACAGTGTTATATTTTAAAGCAGAGAGCCACTGACCAAGCAGCAGTCGTTGATGAGTTCGGTAGGGGCACCAACACAAAAAATATAGCTTAAAAACTTAGAACATTGTGTTGGTAGAAGGATTACAGAAAAAGACTACTATAATTAACATGCAAAATCTAACACCTAAAGTTTTTAAACTGTCACGTGGGCTATAGCTAACTATCTAATTAGTCTGCAAAATCACATTTCCCTAAGACAGTAAGTAAGCATGACGAGGCACAAGACACAAGGTACGTCTCCATGATTGTAGGAGGAGGAGACATTAAGTGCAAAGCTATAGCTTGTATTGGTTCTGTGTCTGTGGCCCTTTTTGAGCTGATGACTGGCTAGCAAATTGAACAATAATGGGTTCCGCCTTATCCTACAGTAATAAGTTAAAAATGCTATATTTTGATTAGCTATATGAAAAAGATTTTGTACTGTTTCCAAAAGCGCACTAACTGGTTTACTGTGTAGTACTGTGTCACCATCACTAAAATAAATTATAAAAAACATAAACTTATAGGTTGTAACAGAAAAAAAATCCCGCCAATTAATTTCAGTTGGACTTAAAAATGAGTCTGTGTAACTTTTATAAAACAGCAACCACTGTGGAAATTAAAGGCTAAATTATGGTGTAACATTAGGATCAGTAGAGAGGAGGCTTAAAGTCACTGAACTGAGTCAGTAATGTCTGTTACAAAGCATTATTTATCAAAGGTTTGCTAACATTAGCCACAACAAGGCGCAGGTCATATCAGACTGACACAGAATGCACCATATATTGTATACAGCTGGTCAGAACCTTAGCCATTTTCCACAGTGTGGACAACCCATCACCTCTTCACTGTTCACTCCCTACAATGAGACTCATCATCGCCAACAAAAGCAGCACACAGATGCTCACGCCTGACACTCTTGACTGAAGTGTCTCCCACAGTTGGGGATTCAGATAGAAATAGTCACTGAAGTGCTGGGGAATATGGTACAATGGGCTTCTTCTTCTCTGTTTGGAATTAGCAATATCACAGGTAAGTAGCTGGTATGGTATGTACTGTATAGTGCTGAGTCACAACACATATTTGCTTTGGTTGAAGACAAGTGAGAGAAATGCAGGCCATTTTGTTGTACACAGCTCTGTATAGAAGTGAAACATTTCTATTGGGGGTTTTATCTGTTACATCATCTTAAGAAAGTATTAAATCTCCTCTTAACAAAAGGGCAAGGTTCAGGAACCTGCATGTTTCATACTCTTTGAGGATGATCCACAGTTAAGACTCAGTATTTTGCAGCAAGTCTGTGCCTTTTAGACAGCCATTCATTTTTGACTTTCAATTTTCTGCCAGGATTTTTGCACATATGTGACAGAAAAGTATGATTTTTTTCCCTTTTATTTGTTTTTTAATGTGTCAAAAGAGGAATGAATATAGTCAGCCAAGGCTATTTTTCCATTGCTTGTGATTATTACACTGGCATCTCCCGTCCCTGCCTGCTAATGTACCTGTTTCAAAAGTAAAAGGGTTTTATTTTTGTCAAAAGATGGCTAGTGCATTTGATGACCTGATTTTTATGGACTCTTTCCTCAGTCAGAAAGAGGTGGCAGTAAGTTAGCCTGCAGCCTCTGTACTGAAACAGAAGGCCAGTACCATATGAAGATTTTTTGCCCAAAGCTGAAAACATTACACAATGCCATCATGAACACAGCCTGTTCAGAGCCAGTTATGGGATGGAGGCAATAGAAGAGGAAGAAATAAAGACAGAGAAAAACAGAAAATTAACCAATCAGAGTATTTAGCAAATGAATTTAGTACCATCTGCCATGCGGCAACAGCTCCTAAGAAGTCACCCTACATTGAGCTGCAAGACTACCAGGAAAAGCCATTTGGATCCCATTCATTTAGTTTCTCTCAAAACGCACTGGGGAGTAAAAAGAAGCTGGTGTCCAGACAATTTCACATCTGCTAATTGTGAGCTACACTGATCCACAAGATTTCATCTCGAGTATGGCTAACATGCCGCGGGTTAGAGATTAGACTGGAAAGCCATTGGGGAAATTTTCAGAAACTTCAGTCATTCTGCCACAAAATAGTTACTTCTCTGTGATTTCCTTTGTTACTCACCTTGGTTGTTTTTAATGGTAAAATTGGGGTTGTTGAGCATCTCCGGAACGAGACGATAGTCAAAGTAGTGGCCCTGGATTGGATCGTCTTTGTCCACCACGCTGACAGTCTGAATCACCTGTGTTGAAAACAGAGAGACAAGAAGATATACAGAGGAGGTCTCAAAGCCATTAGATGAGGCAGCCTATTCATTACTCTGTTTTTGCCACCACAGATTGCCTCAGTCTAATACTGGCTGGATCACACCTGATGAAATATAGGCCCTATTCATTCCTGGAGTTTGAGATTATTATCAATGAGGTCCTGTCTAGTCTGGCACACTTTCAGGCTCCTGGCTCTATCTGTTAATCTGTCATCATAGGTCTTATCATGCTGTATGTCTTTATGATTGATTGGAAATTAGAATTCAGGCCCAGCAGGACAGTTTCCCTTTTTTCAGTTCACCCTTTTTTTCCCGTCCTTTCAATAAAGCTCCCTATTGTATGAACGCAGGTCCCCTGAATGAGGTCGATTGATGAGAAGGAGAATGCTAAGTACTTGTCCAGAATTTTTGGCTGGGAGAAGCATTGTGCCATCTGGAGGAGGACATGAAAGACAGTCTTGAATTATGATCCACTCTGATCAATCCTGACTGCTCTCATTTCCCCTTTGCTCCGCTCACACTGTTTCAAGGGAGGACTGAGGGAAAAGGGACCGCACTCCCACCTCTGTAGTTTCCCAGTGAAATAAATAGGCTATAATTCACTGTGGCCAATCATTACAGGAGAGGAGAGAGAGAGAGAGAGAGAGAGAGAGAGAGAGAGAGAGAGAGAGAGAAAGAAAGATAGATCGCTGGTTTGATGAATGAGACACTTCTTTCCTTACCTGTCCAGGTTTTCCATTTTCACACAGAAAGGCCTCATATTCGGTGGCAAATTCAGGGGCATTGTCATTAATGTCCATAACTCTGATGGCCACAATTGCCCTCGATATCTGACTGTGGTTTCCTAAAATACAGTGTGAAATAAAGATAGATAGATAGATAGATAGATAGATAGATAGATAGATAGATAGATAGATAGATAGATAGATAGATAGATAGATAGATAGATAGATAGGAAAAAACAATGAGCAAAAATTAAAACTGGGGTACACATGAAATCCCAGGTAAATTCTGTGACCTAGTTTTAATTTCCTTTATTTTCCGTCTTTATTTCTCCCTTCATTTCCTGAGCTGATGGGAAGACAGATGATAAGCCACATCAATCTACATTTCAGCTGGTATCAGCGATGCAAAACAGGATTCTAGGCAAAAGAAAGGGGAAAAAAATCCCATTCAGCGTGCTTTTGAAAATCCCCTGTACACTGTAATGTTTAAAACATGAGGGTTAAAACATGCATATTAATGAGTCACTAGTAACTGAAGTCTAAAAAGACAATAAAAGGCAGTCTAATTAGATTAAATTTTGATTGGAATTATTCATCCCCGGTAATTGACAGCCCCTTTCGAGAGTCCCCACAAATGGTTCTATTTATTAATCAGTAGTGCAAATGCCAACTTTTAAAGCAATTATCTTTTAATGTGGGCCCGAGAGGGCTGTGACAGTGTGACCACTGACACCGGTTTGTTTATTTTTTTTGATTCATTTATTTATTTGGAGACATATAGTTCACCTTATAAGAATAATGATGCCATGTGAAGGACAGCAAATGCTTTGTCTTGATGTTTTGGACATGAACCTACAATTTCTTGAGCAGTGAGATTTTGGCAGCCAATATAAGTGAAGACTCTTAAATGGTCAGTATATCAGTTTAAGTGGCATCTAGTGGTGGCGGTTTCAAATTGCAACCAGCGGCTCACGGTGCAGGCACATGCTCCTGGGATGGTCCCATTTCCCGAGTTGTGAAGTCGTTTTTCCGGCTTCAGTGTGTGTTCATTATGCTCGTAAATCGGAATATGGAATCAACATGGACGCTACAAATTTGTTGGATTACCATTATCAGAGCATATAAACCAAGACACAGACATGACCGATATAACCATATTACAAATATATATGCAATACATGATTACATGACAAATCAATACCTCTTTATATCCCATTTACACTTTATTTCTCTTTTTGCAATAAATATTTAAGGAGGAAAAAAATATTCTGATTATTCCGACACCACTTGAATGCAGCATAAGTTACTGTTCACTCCTCCCTTTCATTCTGTAGAGTAATTGACCGTTTGCTACTGTAGAAACATGGTGGCGCAACATGGCGACATCCATGTAAGAGGACCTGTGGTGTATGTAGAAACGGCTCATTAAGCAAGTTCTTTATACACCTCGAGAACATAGTTTTATTTTGAATTTATGTCAAATATTACACACTGAACCTTAAAAGATATATATTTTTTCAAATCATATTCATGTGGATATTGTGAACTGTTGAAATTTTTGTTTTTTAACCAAGGTTTAAAGTGAGACTAAGCAACTTTTTCTGTACAGTGGCCACTATAATTATAAAGTCATGGCAAATCAAATCTATTTCCCAAGAGTCTCTTGAGCCAGCTGCTTTACAGACATCATCATGTTTATTTATGACATGGTAAAATGTAGTGTAACAGGAACACAAGCAGATAAAGTCACTAAATGTACTCATTAGTCACGTCAGTTAGAAAGTGTATATCTAAAGTTTGCAGCAAACATTAGCTAACGGTGATACACCATAACAGCCTGTAGCAGCAAATTCTTAGTGCAATGAAGCTTGGCTGGATTTTATTGCTTATGAATTAAACTTTTCATTTGTAGAGGAAGGAAGATTGTTGTACTGTGTGTCTTCTTTAAGAAATACTACTACCAATTGAATTGGTAATATGAAACTGATTGATTTCTCCAAGAACATTAACTAAAAATAAATGTATTTGAATGAAAATGTCATAGGACTTTTCCAGACAAATACTTTTAAGCATTTGTCTAATTTTTTTTTCAAATAAAACCTAAACATAGAGGAGTGAACAGGGTGCCCCAGAAATTCAAGGCCACCAGACGGGCAAGGAGATGAGTTGAAAAAGAGGTAAGCAGTGAGGAGAGTGGAATTGACAGTCTGATAGACAGTGATAGATGGATTAGGGCAGAGGGAGAGAAGGAGACAGAGCCCACCACCCTACAAAAGTGACTTTCCCCCAGCAGCAGACAGGGAATAGAATCTGATTAGTCAGATGTCAACCGGTGCGAGGCGGCAGAACGCGCCTCCGTTTGGGTGGCAAATGGCATCAGTATAGGACTGGGAACACATCTATTCCTCTTCACGCCAGAGAAGACACCGGCGTCCCCTCCCCATCCGTGAGGACTAGCAAAACTGCCATATTTATTTTGGCAAATTCCTATTAGGTGTTTTCAGAGATGCCACTATCTCGAGCCACAGTTACTTTGCCAAGAGGCATGAAAGCGCACTTTAAATATATGGGTGCAAGAAAATGACAAGGCAACCAGCTTATCAAATGAGACACATTCAATTCCTCCAACGGGCTGTTAAGATGGCGGGATTTGTCTGTGCCGCGGCCAAAACATTATGACAGCGTTTGGGCTTTCATTTATTTTGACAATTAATGCGTGTTTCTTTTGATTATAGAAAGAAAGGGCCAGATAGAGGAAGAGACCGGAAGAGAAGGGGAGAGAGACAGAGTGGAAGACGACAGGAAAAAAAAGTTACAAGCTGGGTAAATTTCTATTCCAATAGCTTTAAGGGGTACATTAAGCTTTATCACAACATACAGCCCCCCTGAAACAATCAGTATGCAAATAAAGCCTTACATATGGTTTGAGCTGTTTGCAGCTCTGCCGGCAAGATTTTCTACCTAGTCAGTGAGTTTTGCGGTTCGCAGATGTTCTTTAATCTGTAATGGATGCTGGCGTTGGAGCAATCCACTCTGGAGCATGTCTTTAAAACTGTTTATTTGATACGTCTTAATGTTCTTGCACTTCCACAAATTGACTAGTGAGCTGTTTAATTCAATCAAAACTCAGCAAATCAACGTATTTAATGCCTCTGTGGATTCAAATGCTAATTGTTTGTGCCATACTCTCAGAGCGATTAAAAATGCTGGTTTACAAATCACTATAGTGTTGAACAGAGGATTGTGTGTAGCAGGTCAGTGATTCCTTTGATTGAGACCATGAAGTCGCTCAGAAGGAGACGATAGGGTCCGTGTCTCCCTGCAGTTCTCAGTTTGTAAAACTTCCACTGGATGTCTAATGGTTTGCTGAATATGAAAATAGGAAATTACAATTCATGAGAAACAATGGTCATGGCAGGGGAGAACAGAGTCAGCAGAGGTTACTTACTGACTTCTGTGGCAGTTACTGTAATGTTGTGCCACATGTCTGTCTCTCGGTCCAGTGGTTTAGCCAGTGTGATCTTCCCATCGTCCACGTTGATGTTGAACTGCCTCTCCAGGTCTGTGTGCCGATCGATGAAGTACCTGCAAAGACAATCGATCATCAGAAATTTAGGCCAAAACTCTTTAACGACCCACCACTGCAGCATCTTTTGTAATCTATTGGGTGTTGTGGCTAACAGGGCCTTATACATCAAGAGAGACCTGTAGATTAATGCACATTATAAACAGTAGGAAATCAATATATTATCTGAGGAATAATTACAGCCTTCACATGAGCAGCAGGGGGCATTAAAGCTTAATAAGGTCTGAAAGGCCCCCCTCCCAATCACAACGTTGCCACCCTCCTGCAAAAAAGACCATTAGTACATGTTATGTCAGGGTAAGAGATGGGGTGTTGTTAACCCTGTTTGGGATCTGTCAACACTCAATGGTTCCCAAAGGCTTTGCATTAATGAGTTAGACAGCATTGTGTCACACATGAGCTCAAACAGCAAAGGGGTGGGGGTGGGAGGGGATAATGGATGTAATGGAGATGAACCAATGACCGGCCTGTTATGTGTGACCTTGTCTGATCTTCTGCAAAATTATGTTGTTTTCTTTTCTAACCACTTTTAGGTTCTTGCCAATAAAGCAGCACACTTTACGCACTAAGACGAATCAAACACTTTCAAAAGATACATTTTGTAAAACATTCCTTTTCCTGAATCTATTTCTCTGTGACCCTGCCAGTGACACACTGACTTTTTGAGACTTGTGCAGTTTTAAAAATACGGTGGCAATACATTAAACTCCCCAGAAAAAAAAAAACTCCAGCAGCGGGTATGAAATTGGAATGCACATAAAAGAGAATTTTCCGATGCCACTTGAAGCTGTGAAATTGCTCTTTCAAGTAGCTACGCACGCAGCGCCAATTCTTGGGACGAGCCCACACAAAACTGACTGAAAAAGAATCTGTCATTATGGGTCATCTTTGGTTTCACGTGTTTCATTTCCCATTATGTGTGACTGTCATAAACATCCTACTCACCCAAAACACAGGGCCGCGGTGATTCACGTGAGCTAATTACGTCGTGTACTGCACAAGTGTTTCCATACCTCGAGGACAAACTGTCCCTGTGCCTTTCTCTCTCCGTCTCACTCACACATCTTCCCTCACAATCTCTCCCTCCTCTTACTCACTATTCTCAGTATTTTTCTTTTTCTTTTCCATCCAGCTGGGTATCTTGAAGGTTTTCCTAATCCAATCCCCCCCATCCAATTCTTTGCAGACCCCTTCCCCATACAGACATCCCTCGGCCACCAGGCTCACCCTCCCTCCCTTCCTTCATAACCCTCGGTCTTGTACCATCTCGCAGTGGAACCGCTCATCCCTATCAGTCCAGACCTGTTGGCTGGAACCCTACAGTGCTTGAATGAGAGAGAGAGAAGAGAGAGGGAGGGAGGAAGGCATACAGAGGGATGGAAAGAGAAATTGAGAAAGTGCACCAGAAAAAGACAAAGACAAAGTCACAACAACAACAATTTATATGAAGGAGGATGCTGCTTATACAAGAATGGTGGGAAATGAAATAAATAAACCACTGGCCCAGATTCCAATTGTTGGGGAGATGTACCGAGCCGTGACATTTCCATTTTTGAGATGAAATGGTGTAAAATCCTCTAGACGCCAGGCTGGGAGAGGTCCATGAGGACCCCCAACCCCCCCACCCCCGTCTCTCTTTCTCTCTTGCCCTGCAGACGCAGAGCACTTTCAAGACAGGCAGACAGCAGCAAGCCACCTGGGAGCAGCCTCTCTCCTGCAGACTGAGTGGATCCCAGTCAAACTCTGACAGCCTCACGTGGAAGCGAGGAGACAGACCCTGAAATGTTCTGCCACCTGTCACTCAAACTGACAACGTGATGTGAAAAGAATTAAAAGCAAATAAAAAATGATATCCAGCGTTATGTGGCCGTGGTTTTCCTGAGTGTGATGTGAGAATGAGTGCAAACGCGTCGCGTGTGTCTGTGTGTCCTCTGGTTTCAGCTTTGCTTTACTTTTCACAGACCTTTAAATGGCATTGGGCAGATCTGAGTCAAACAGTTCCACATCACATAGAGGCTGTTTAAGCCAAATACTTTAAAGCTTTGAAGCATTCATACAACTGACGCAAAAGACATCCAGATATATTCAACCTATATAAATAAAACACAATACACTTATCACAATTCATCAGTGTGACAGAAGCTGCTCTATGTATAAAAAATAACCATAAGCCATAATCAGTTTAAGCATTATTCTTTTTTTGAATTCCTTTTGGTCCTTTATGGTGCATTGATGTTGTGTCTGCACTGCATTTCTCACAGGTCACCTGTCAATCAAAAACAGCCTGTCTAGGACATCTTCTCAGTCAGAGTTTCTGTTGGTGTCTGTTGTCTCTTCAGCCACGTTGGCTACCATTGCTCATTTCAACTACACCGTACTTTTTTGCACTGTGCTGCATAAGCACAAGAGCTTTAACAACACACATTTTTTTTAGGCAAATATTGATATTTGAGGGAATCAAATATCGCTACTCAAGACAATGATATAACGGCAAAATATCTGTTAGTTAAAACAAACAATTACCCTCAAATCCTTTGGAGTGACACTGCAGTATGTCCGTTTTGATCATTTTGAACATAAGCCACTGTGGCCACAAGTGACAGTTAAATGATATTAATACATGCTAAACATTGTGTAACCACAGCATAAGTGCAGAAGTGCTATGAAGAATGGAAATATATGCAGCAATGTCAGTTACACAGCGAGTTCTATCCAAAGCTTACTACAATACCTGACATTAGCCAAAAATAAGCTACTAGTCATACGAGAAACTATTAATTCAAATGAATTAATTATTTTAATTGATTGATTGACAAAGTTTTACTTTAAATTTGGTTATTAATGTATTGTGATCACCTGAGCAATTATAGTATATATATATATATTATATTACAGTAAACTATGTAATGACATCACTGCGTCTGAATGACCTCAAAAGTAGTTTTGTAATTTATTTACAATCTTGTTACAATTTACAATTCTGCAAACCTTGTTACGTATCACCCAACATATACTGCCTATACTAATATACAATATATGGCAGAAGTTAAATGACAGATATATTATAAAGTATTGACCATGCCAATGTATCAGTCAGGCTCCATTTAGTACTACTGCAAGGTCTGCATCATCACAAAATTAGATGGCTTAAAGTGAAGCAGCCAAGGAAATGTTTCCGCGTATGAGTGTTGGTGCTTCTTCACACCTGTGTATGTGTGCACAGAAGGTGCTGGGTTTTATCTCTGTTAGAATCTGAGTGTGTGCATCTGAGGGACTGAGTGCCTCCAAGTTGGAAAGAGAAGGGGTTTCCGCAGAGAACAAAATGCAAAATGTGACATTCCTGCATGTTATTAGGTCAGTAATTCAACTGGGAGGATCACAGATGTAGAGCAAATTTTTTTGCTGTCCCCTGAATGCTGACCAGTTGTGTTTTAACACTACATTTTATTCAGGATGAATCCCAGGCCCTTTTAACAGGAAGGTGATCCATGAGAGTCCAAAAATAAATTATGAATAAGAAAATATCAAAAGCAAGAATATCCGTACAGCAGAAAGGGCCTTCTTGACATTAAATTTCCATTCATTTTAAAATCAACTCCTTTACACGACTCTTTGTATTACCATATGCAGCATGTCAGCTGTCAGCTGTGCTAAAACAACATAAGGAAGCATGCAGAAGGAAACATGCATTACAGAATTCCATTATGTTCCTACAATCTCCCTCAACAATGAAATAAAAAAAGAAAAGGAGAATGAAGACAAAAATGTTAATAAAACTTGCTTAAAATCCAAAGCAGGTTTTGGCAATGCTTGTCACACTATCAGTACTTTGGAATAAAATACAGTCACAGCCATTCTATGAAATCCAGCAGTTCGTGTCAGACAGCCATAGTGACTGCCAGATGTCACATTGCTTTTTATTTGTGATCAGTCAGGTAGAAAACAACAGAGCACAGGCTCCAGAGAGAAGCAATACTGAGGATTTTTTTCATGGAGTGCACCTGAAATGTTGTTGCTTGGATGCATTAAGTACAGCTAAGGGGTTGTTTGTCTCCTGAGTGCAGAGGACATGGCAGCCCACCAGAGCACCCGCCCCAAGTGGTTTAGATTCAGACTGGTTTAGTCTGGTCTGGCTGGAGGGGGGATTGAGACGGAGAGCGATTTTAATCAGGGGGGTTGACTTGAGAGCTCGTTCAGATGCTGGTCCGCGCGCCACACTTGTGCTGCTTTTACTGCTGCCACTTCTCCACTGATAGATCCACCTTCACTTACTACAGCTTTCTTCTAGAGAGCTCCTTCTCACCAATTTTTGAAATAGAAAGTATAGACGTTGAATAGGAGACAAAGAGGGAGAGAAGAAGAGACGCGGAAGGAGAAAAACTGTAAGCTGAATGTTATTTATTCGGGTAATTCAAGTGTAAAGACCAAAGACTGCATGTGTAATAGCCCTGTCCATGTCTGTTTCCTTCACCCTTGCAATTACTTGATAAATCGATTAGTCAGTTGATGGAAAAATATTCGGCGGTTATTTTGACAATTGATTAACCATTTAATTTTATAACATTTAAATCTAAAAAAATAACAAATCTCTGCTTCTTGCTTCTCCAGAGTGAGGAACTACTGTTCAGGGCTGAAACCAAATTATTAATTGATAAATCAAAAAAAAAAAATACTGGCAAAGTGATCAATAATGAAAATGATTGTTATAGGAAGCCCTATGTGAAAACAAACTAAGTTTCAAAGTCTAATTATTTGACTTATTGTCTGGTGAGCCTTTCTCCAGATTTCCCATTATTAAGAACATACTTCTGATCTTGAAAGAGGAGTTTTTGAGGCTACAGCTTTCTGTGAGCCAGTATATCAGGAAGGATTAAAATCATCCACACTGTAAGCATTCGATCAGCCCAAAGCTCAGAGTTACAGGCTAATACAAACCCTGGCTGGAAGTAAAATGAAATAGTCTTTGGAAAGGGTGGTGCATCATATTAATCCCTCCATGACAATATAGTTTCTTTAATCTCATCCCCCACAAAAAAAAAACCAAAACATTTAAGATCTGTGATAGACCACGCTCGTCTTGAAGATTTGAAGGGGTTAAAAATGTACATTTGGATGTCAAAGAAAATCCCATGTACAGGTACGGCAATTTGTTGCAACAAAATACAAACTGGCAAGAAGAAACATGGTCGAGTGTGTAATCTTTGCGCAGCTATCCCCCCCCTCCAGATGATCAGTGGCTTAACGGGAGTTGGCAGATGATTAATGCAGTATTCTATTAGCCACTTACTGCTTATTCTTCTTTCTCTCAGACAATAAAATTAAAAAAAGTTTGAGAATGAGCTTTATTAAAAAATCTAACAGCTCTTGAGGACATTTTTTTAAAAAAGGCTCTATTATGTTTCTCTGACTGCAGTGGATTTTTTAATTTTTTTTTTTTTTTTTTGGCCTGACAGTCGCACAAAGCCCTTGAGCAACAATCCATTCCGAAAATAACAACTTCTCCACGAAATTGTAAAATTGGTGATTAAAAGCATAATGAACACTGTGAGTGCAAGTGAATGACCTCAGGACAAATGAAAAAGAAAGACAGGGAGAAATAGACTGCAAAAAGACAAATGACCTGGTGCGTAAAAATGGCAGCCTGTGATTCACTTATCACTGCATCATGCTCAAAACATCTAACAAGTGCCAAGACAGGATGTTAATATCTGGACAGTACACAGCAAATGTGTGAAGAGATCATGTCAGCGGGGTGCTGCCACTGGCATGCACACTCACTGATTATTTAGTCACTTTTTCTTTCAATAATGACTGAAGAGGGTGAATAAAGAATGAAGTTGGATGTCATAACTAGCTAAAACTGCACATAATTCAGAAGAAAATACTATTTTGACATTTTTAAATTCAATGATACACTAGACTTCTATACACTTAAGATGTAAAATAAATCCTTATTTCACTGGTCCTATCTTTGTCCCAACAAACATAAAACTCATAAAATTGGGACAGAGAGAGACAGAAGATGTCATTGTACATGAAAAATACTTCTCTTTTTACCAGGGGAGGGACATCACGCAACCTCAGGGCTCAATTCCTCCTGGCAATCTCATCACTAAACATGAGGATGCCACCAGAAAAGAAAAAAAAAAGTAAAGTAAAATGAACTGGCCCTGCTCTGTAGCCTCAGCCAATCTGTGAAACCCAGCCTGCTCATGCAATTACACACAACCTGTTGAGTGTTGTCCCGGGAATGCGGTCAGCAAGTCGCTGGAGAATTAATGAAATGCCAAGATGGAGGGAGAGAAATTGTGTGTATAACCTATCCTCAAGGTGCCCTTGTGGTATTTCCAAGAATAAGTCACACAAGAGGAGAATATAGCAGGGCTGGTTCACACATTGAAAGAGAAAGTTGGGCTGTCTTCAACTCATAATCTGACTTTTTTTTGTACATATGTGAAAATGAATCGCTTCCTCACTGCCAATGACGCCACCACAGCCTCCAAAGGTCACGGACATGAAAAGATTTAATTGCATGCCTCAGTGTCAACCCTTGTATTAAAACAACTCATTATAGGCTGAAAAGACTCATTTGTTAACCTGTACTCTTCACCACTTCTTGACGTTACACTAAAAAGCTTTTTCTTTTTGCACTGGTCAGTCAACATTAAATGGTGAAGCAGTAAAGGTTATGGTTTCTCCAGCAGCTCACTGACTACTGCATCCACTTTCTTACCTGACCAGGCTCCCAGTGACATCCGGATCCCTGGCGGTGACTGTCCCTATGACTGTGTTGATGGGGGCGTTCTCATTCACTTCCAGTAAGTACACTGGCTTGGAGAAAACGGGAGGTTCATCGGAGTCTTCAACCACAATCTTAACTGTAGCTGTGTCCTTGAAGGGCCCACCGCTGGTGGGCTCAGAGCGGATGTTGGTGGCTTCAACTTTCAGGCTGTAGGCTCGCTTGCTCTCGTGGTCTAAAGGCTGAAGGAGGACAAAGACAGAAGTGGTCAGGGACTGCTTCACTGCCAGGTTAACAGAGGTGCTTTCCTGCTCCGTTACCTGTCCAAAACATAATATAGTTTCTGAAGTATTGTACTTTACGATTTTGAGGTTCTTACTTGAGTATTTTGCTGTTTTGCTACATTGTAATGCTACATTTCAGAGGGAAATAATGCACTTGTGCTCAAAAACTCTTGACTGACAACTGCTTTTAGATTCAAATTTTACATACAATGATGCATTGTTATAGATTAAAGGCGCACACCACGAATTTTACACATCACATCCAGTTTACCCGTCACAAAAAGTCTGTCAAAACAGTCGTATAATGTATTCTGTGGCTCTGAAAGGAGCGCTCCGAAGTGTGAAAAAAACCCTGATCCTGTCATGGCTGTTACCTCGACTTGGCTTAGAGAGTACAAAGCAGAAAGCCTGTGTTACAAACTGGTGTTTGAAAGACGTTATCATTGTGGGGAATGCATGATCCAGTGTTTTTGGAGCTTGCACCAAACTAGGGACTAAAGTAGAGATCCCGGCTTTCTGCTGCTTGCTGCTTAGATTTTGACCGTTCTGTTTATAATCTATGTATTTTTAGTCCTCCGACTTTTTAAAAAAATGCAATACTTTTCTGTAGTAGCATCTACTCAACCATATAAAACAGTTAAAGTTATCACCACTTCATGGGGCACAACATTGCAATCAATACAGGAATCTTAAAATGGCCAATCTGATAATGAGTATAACTTTGCTTTCGATACTTGGGGTATATACTGCTGAAAATGCTTGAACTGATTGTGTGTTATGTATGGATTTGAAAATGTCTAACTTTGGCGCTCCCTGTGGTAGTATCCAATAGGATACCATGGCAGACAGGAATGCACACTGCTACCCCATCACTGTGACAGGAGTGAGCATCAATACTGTTGAAATGTTTTCTCATAGTTCTACTAAAAAGGTTCATGTCATCACAATAATTTAAAAGAATCTGCAATCACAAAATTACACACACAGGAGGCTTCAATGTGAAGAGCTGGAGTGAGTGGCTGTGATAAAGTCTAAGGTATATATGTACTGCACTAAAATCATTTTGATTTAAATCAGTTTTCAGAGTTCTACATCCTGAAGATATACTACAACCTTTAGCAGCATGGAAGAACAAACATTTCCATGCTACTGCTCTCAGTGACAGCAAATTATTAGAGCTTACGTACTGCTATCACAACCTGATCACATGAAATAAATGTTATGGTGCTTATTCAAGACCACCTGGAAAAGGTGTGATTCCCCTAAAAGGAATAAAAACCTTCTGGACAGGACATGTCATCATACGATTGACATATCTGTTTAATCGTTTTTTTTTACTTCAATTTCTATACACTATTTCCTTTACAGATGGCTCTTCATCAATATTTAAAAGAAAGAGGAGAGTCACAATTTTTACTCTCTTGGCATCTCTGAGGACACCCCAGACTGTCACAATTTCATTCTGAATCACCTCTGGTCGAATAATGGGATCAAGTCACTTCCACGCTCCATAACCAGGATTTATAGGGAAATAAAAACTGGGCCTTGCCGCTTGAGGGGATAGGAGCTGGCTTGGGGAGAGAGGAGGACTAAGAAGAGGGAAAGGAACAAAACGAGAAATGTATTCAGTTAGAGTAAGAGGGAGAGAGTTAGAGGAACTGTCCCTGAGGTCAGACAGGGCCAGTGCTGTAGAGCTCTAGGGGGAGGTGGGTGGAGGGTAGTCCTGCTGTGAGACGGTATCAGCAGCCGGGTGGACGGGGGAGGCGACCCTGGGCTTTGACTTCCACACTCCTACACTCCTGGCATCAGGGCACTAGTAGACAGACCGAAGCCCCTGAAGCCTCTCCAAGCCCCACTTCATGGGCAGAGAAGCTATTTGGAACACTTTCATTATTAACCTCCCCTTCTTTCTCCTCCAACTCACTCCTGACACCCAAGCGAAAGCTGTGTGGGTTGGTCACAGTAATATGATCAGAATATATAGAATAATCCAACTTTAAGAGTACAAGCATACAGTATTTGGTGAGCTGCTTTTCATCTTAAATAAGTAATATAGCATATGTAGCACACATTAAATTCACCCAGGGAAATTGGCCCATGTGGTTTTGCTTCTCCCTTATCAAAACATTTCAGTATTATTTCCACTTGACAGCACGTAGTAACAACTTATTGTATTTGTTTTCAGGGTCCTAACAAATAGGGGAAATGAGAGAGGGGGCTCACACTGTTGCTGGCATATTTAATTACACCAAATCCACTTTGAGTAAAACACAGTGGTAAACAGCTACACTGATTAGCCTAGTTAAGTTTGATTCAATATTTTCAATATCAATTACAAAATAAAAATAAAAAACATTTATGCAAGCCACTCTTTTAAATACTGTATAATATCGTGCCCACACCTGAATCAGAATCCAAATAATATTTTGACCCGTTCAAATTATTAATTCATTAAACGCACACAGAGCTTTGACTGAGTAATCCAGGGAGAGCCACTGATTTTTATTAGTATGCGTGGTGGTACTGTTGTACTACTGTTGATTATTAAGAGATTCATGAGTGCAAAAGGAAAACAGTAGAGCTAAGTTCCAGACATTTTCGAGGTTGCATAGCCAGTTTGCCTTCTTACACGGCTTACCTGAAAGAGGCTAAATTTCTAAATGGGGGACAGCGGACTAACCCTCAGCAACAAAGAGACATACTCGTTTCTCCTGTGTTAACACCCCCCCTCGCTGTCCCACCCCGCAACCCTGCTGTGTCATTTTTTGGGTCTCTCTCAAGCGTTAGCATCAAATCAGTATGTACACACAGGCCATTTAGAGACTTCAAAGTTCAGCATTGGCTGCAGGGGTGAAAGCTCAGCATCCCACTAACATCCCTCGACAGGCCTGGGGGCTGTCAGATAAAAAGCTTAAAACCCAAACAGCAAAGGATCTCTCCCCTGGTTTGTGCCTCTCCAGCCTCAGTTAGATCAATGTATTTTAACCTTGCCGCAAAGAATCTTAAAAAATTTGACTTCCATGTCAGATGTCAGTTTATAGACCCACGCGTGTTGACGGGGACAGGGTGTGTTGGGGAAAGAGTTACACTGAATCTTTTATTCAGTCACCCCGGTTGCAGGATAACACTGGAACAAAAGCACAAAAGCATAACAACTGCTTCTTTTATCTCATCTCATCTTGAGACGCTGCCGTCCGGAGGGATGCGAAAACAGTAAGTGTGCAAATGCCTTGCTACTTTCTCAACACATTATCATCTATCTTGATACATTGATGAAGGCAACCAACTCAGGACCACAGAGGGAAAGCTAAGCAGACATGGGAAGAGTGAGGCTCTCCGCGGCACACGGAGGTGGAGGTTGCCTAAAAGACTAACACATTTGACATTTGCTTTGTCAACAGTTGGAGATTTTACGACTTTGTGTCAAGTTTGTTCTCCAGCATTGATGTTTTCTTTAGTGGCAGTGAATTGTAGTCCCGGCAGATTGCCTCAGCTCTTATACATTCCACCCTACACGCAGTTCATTGTCCACACATGACAAAGTCCCACCACATGTCCTTGGGGTAATGCCATTTTACATCACAACACAATGGCATTCCACATTTGAGTGATGTATAGCTTTACTGAACCAACCACGACTCAAGACATAAGAACACCCATCCATCAATCGTGTGTACGATTCAATATATGCAAACATCCATACCATGAAGATCATCTACAGACTTAAGACTTTAGAATACATACATATATAAATAGCATGTGCCTTGGTATCTTTGATAGCATGTGTTCAAATCTCTGTTAGATTTTCAACAGATGTCCTTGAGATACGACTGCGTCTAAACTTGCTTGCAGGTCACAGTGTTATTAAAATGCATTTTCAAGTGAAAATTTCACACATTCAGTATCGAGCAAAAAATGGGATTGGGTGCTCTAAATATCTACAGGCGAGCAATGATATCCAGGGTCAAACCTCTGACTGCTTCTATCCTGGAGGAAATATCCAGACTGCATTTGTACTGAATATCAAGAAATGTATTACATTGTGTGAAAATCACTGACATCCTAGGATGCCATCAACAGCAAAGCATGTGTCAGTCTCTGTCATACTTCTAAGTTAGTTGATGATTACAATGCTACTAAGGAAAACACTTGCTTCACTAACATCACTTTGTACCATGCCATTGAATACCAAAGTGTTTGCCAGCAACTGCTTCACTGAAATTGCTTTGGGGCCAGCATTAGGAGACTGCAGCTCTCATGTGTGGATGTGTTAGCATTGCAAGGATGTTCATGTTTGGTACATCTGCTCTTGTGGTGATGAATGATGGGTATTTTTTATAAATTAAAGAAAAAAATGGGTTTTAGCAATAGAGTATGTACCAAAAAAATAAATGCAACTTTTGCCTCTAAGACACAGAGAGGGCTGGAGTTTTAATATTTAAGGCAATACTGTTGATTGAAGCCTTCTCTCAAAACACCAAACTTATAAAATAAATGCGATATTTGTCCATATAGTTTGTATTCAATTGCAGAATAAATATATAAAATGTATTTTTGTTTTTGTCTGTGTTTGAATTTAACATATTGTATTTGTTGAAGGTTTGTTATGATTGTGAAAAAGTCACACGTTATTTAAATATTAATTCTAAGTGTAACTTTAGGATTGTTTTAATTAGGTTAGATTAGGTTACGTTAGGTCTTGTAATTCTACAACAGCATGCTGGCATAGCTAATGCCATGATGATGATGTGCAATCACAGAATACAGCAGTAATATATGGTGAAAATGGCACAGTAAGTTGTTGTGAAAGTAAAGTAACTGGTCATTTTCTGTAAACGTACAGTACAAATATTTGACAGTGTAAGGTACACAATTTTAACACAAAGAAAGAAGCAGAGCAAGATGGCCTTATTTAAGCATGCCAGTTTGACTTAATATATCATTTTATACAGTTTCTTGCTTATGTTTCTATGTACTAGGGTCAGTGGTGATTCTGGGCTAAGCCCAGAATCTCCAAAATTCTTTAAATAAATCCAGGGTTGTACGTATATTGAGAGATATTGCAATATAAATAATAGATGATCAATTCAAAAACACTGTTGACTGTGCTAAAACATTCCTGGTCATTTGTTTGGAACACCTGTAATTAAATGCAATCCAGAATTACAGATCTGTCACAAATTGTTGTGAAGATTATAATGTCCTGGTGCTGTCAGAGTGGTTTTTATTCAATTCTATTCTAGAAGTTGTAAACACATGGCAAACATATTAACACATACTAAATGCTTCTTCCTGGTTTAAACAAATGTTTCAGCCACTGTGATTGAAATAACAGGTAATAATTGAAAAGTTATTCATTATTATTACTTTTATTATTAGTAGTAGTAGTAGTACTAGTAGTACTGTGTTAGTATTATAACTGTAGCATGTGGCAATTTCAACATCTTCAGGATCATCATCATTACCAGGGACAAAGCAGCGTCTGGTATGTTTTTCAGAGACATATTAAAGTCGAGGGCTTGCTTTCATATTATAATCAGTCTTCTTCACGCTCATGTAGACACACAATGTGCGCGCACACTACATATACTTCCAGCTGTAATAATATGGTGAAGTCACCAAGGGCGGATATTTCATGTCACTGCTGGTGAGGACAATAAAAACATTGCCTAGACTAGAGCAGGGTGGGGGTCGAAACTAACTAGTGTCTAATTACTACTAAGTCTGCTGCTTATCTCCCACCCCACCTTGTTCTCCTCCTCTGTTGCCGCAAAGTTTCACAGCGTCCCTGTAACCATAGTAACTTACTCTCACTCCTGCCTGGAGAGGGAGAGACGCTGTGCGGCAGAAGAGCCGCTGACTGAGATTACTCTGAGCAGCATGGGGGAGAATAAATTAGCCTACACTATAAGCAGACTTTTGTGTATTTCTCACTTTCTCCCTGATGGTCTGAAAATTCTAGATTTGTCGCTAGTCGCTTTTTAGAAATAAAGTTGCTGAGGGTCTGAAAAAGGTAGGCAGTGGACCAAACCACTGTGGGGGAGGACATAATCTTTCAAAACTTAAAAACGCATTAGACTTCTAGTAGAGAGCCAGAGCTGTTAACCGTTTGTGTACCAAATACAGTGACTCAACACCGACTGAACACTTATATTTGAATTTTTGGATCAAAATAGGGGCTAGGGACAATCAAGTAGTCACTGGATATTGGTAGGGGTAACAATGTCCTTAAAATTCCTCAAATTGAGGGAACACTTTTTAAAGATTTTACAACTTAGTCAGGTGTATACTTGACCTGCTCCATTTTTTGGCCTGACTGTCAGAGCATAAGAGCAGCAAGAAGACTACATACTGTATGGGTTATATCATTTACATGGTTAAGAATCTACATATCAAATTTCAGATTTCATTTACATCAATTACATTAACTGCATTACAAATGCAGTTGAAGCATCATGTCTTATTGTGGAGAACAAAGGAACATTTCCAGATGTGTTGACAGCAGTGATGTTGATTTCAACAGGATGTTAGTAAAAAGGTGTCAGACTCAGGACACACGTTAGCTAACACTAGCTGTGGTGTGCAGTCCATGGCCCTGCTGTGTTTGACTGTCAGTCAGAGAAAGAAAGAGCATAAGGAACTGACAATAGCCATTTCCAGTGGGTTTCTAGGTCTTACCCTTTTCAGTCGAAGAATCCCTTCTTGTGTCTGTGTGTCCGTAATAATTTCAAACATGCCTTGGTCATCTCCCTCCACAATGTTATATGTTGACTTGGAATTCTCGCCGATGTCTCTATCATTTGCTTTCACCTTGCCACCCATTTTTCCCAACGGTAGGTCTTCAGGGATCACAAACTCATACAAACCTGGGGAGGGACAGACAGCTCTTTGGTTTCCAGAAATGTTTATCAAATGAAACAGAATTATGGAAGTATATTACAGTACTGCATCATCATTAGATATTACAGCAGTTGGAGAAATTAGTTTCTGAGCAGCCTGTTTGATGAAATCTACGAAATAACATTTATTTTTCCCAATTATGACCTATCAGAGAAATACAGCAGTAATTTGTTTCTCCTTGCAATTCGATTTCATGGTTGTCAAGTTACTCACTTTTAGAGAACTTTGGTGGATTGTCGTTGATGTCCGTTAGCGTGACGGTGACGGTCGTAGTTCCAGATAAGCCCCCCATGTGACCTCCCATGTCCTTAGCCTGAATGACCACCAGATACTCCTCTCTCATCTCCCGATCCATCCCATGGAGAGCAACTTTTATGGTCGCTGGAGGTGGAAACAGTTCATAACACATTAATGCAATTATAAACATGACTGATACTCTGCACATCATTTTAATGATGCTCATGCGAATATGCACCAGCAAGCACAAGAAAAAGCAAGGCATACTGTAACCTTCACGCCCACCTTACTCCCCGGTTCATAACGTGAATTATTTTAGACCATGACTTTACAAAACAAGGACTCCATACCAAGCAGAGGTAAAGAATTCCCTGCAGCTTTATTCTCTGAAAAAAAAAACAGTCTGTGTGTGAGCATGGCAAGGTAGTCATGACTGAGCCAGCCCCAGCACTGTGTTTGTTTTTGAATGTGCTGTTCCGCCGTCTGCAGTCATTTGTATTCTGATTGAGTGTGAATTATGCTGTCTGTCTTGTATAATCTTGAATATTGTATGCAGAATGGACCTTATTGACTCTGCCACGGCGCTGAATATAAAAAGGGCTCAGCACCGGCATATAGGGATAATCCACTCAGGAAACAGAGGCCCGCAGGATCATCAAATGAATATAAAACCCCTCATAAAAGCCAGGCTTTGGCATGACACCCTGCCTTGGTCCTGAGCTGCCTCAGACAATGAGAATATGCTTGGCTATGATGAAAAATGTGGGAGGGGTTAGGATGTTGCCTGTGCCTGCATTCTCTATTCTTCAGATAGATTTTCCTTAGAGATGTAACACAATTTCAGGGTCAGTTTGGCTTTTGGAGGTCACCCTCAACACAGATGATCTAAACAACTAGGGCATGTGAAGGAGAAAAGTTGGATATTTTAAATAAAATAGCTAACCTCATCGTTAAAACTGCAATTAACAAAGGCACAATAACCTTGTTGTTCAGATAATTTAATAAATAGGTATTGCATTAACATGCTTTTTCCTCTCCACCTTTAGGTTTTATGTTGCTATTGTTTGTGGTCCCACAGGCCGCACTGCTATATATGTAGAACTAACAGACTAACAGATCACAATATTAACCTTTTTGTCCTTTATATACTTTTTTGGTTTTCTTCTTCAAATGATTAGAAACCGATATGTAGACACATATTGAAGTGGTAACAAAAAGGCAATGGAGTGTTAACACAAGGACAGTCCAATATATTTTTATTATATCTATTTTACTGCTTATCCTACATATAATAATAATATCATGGTAATGTTATTTCATAGAGCACTGCACCACAGAGCACCACTTGTCCTTGTAAATGTGCATGGGACACAGAAAAAGATGTCTGAAGGACAAAGTGAGCGCACATAAATATCATCACAACAAGAAAGAGGTCACCATTTTAAACTATTAACATGTCCAGGTAAATTAAGTATTTGAATTCGACTATTGTCCTTCTCATTCGCTGCTCTGCTTATAAAAATAATCAAACTTATATGCTTAGTGTGCATAAGAAATATACTCTACATGCTGTATTATATCACAGGTCTAAGCAATAAAAACGCCTATTGAGTCTGATTTTAGTGTGAGCGCTCACTGTCATCAAAAAGGTAGGCCTACCTCTCCTCTAGTCACGCTAACAAATGAATCAATAAATAAAAAGGGAAACACAAACAAGACACGCGTACTTCCTATTCCGAGCACACACACACCCACAAACATACTTCAGTCATCCTGCTAGAAGCAACACTCTCATCTCTGTTGATCATCGTTAATTATTCAAATTAATTCCTAATCACTGAAAAGGGAGGATAGACAAACACTCATTTCCATAGATATTTGCCTCAACTTTTTTTTTTTCCACCAACCATTAACCAAGTGATGAATTGGGGCATGATGTTTATTTATTTATTGAATGCTTTTCATTTCCAATGTGGCGTTGCAAGTGTCAAACGCATTCTAATGGTTGTTTTCCCCTCACCTTTTATTTTTCATTAACATTCATTAAAACATCTGGCTCACTTGAATGAGCCATCTGCAGTCACAGAAAGCATGAATGCTAATCCTTAAATTGTCCGTTCAGTGCGTTTTCTATAGCCACGTTCCGCTGCAGATGCTCCGAGATGGTGATGCCTATAGCAGTGGGGACGAGCCCAATTTCTATGTGTTGAACTGAGTGTTCATCCTAATTATGTACATAAATTTTTGAGACTCCCTTTCTTGAAGCTTGTTTATTGTGTGCTGTTTTCCAAATTGTGAGCAGTCGATTTCCATCTCATTTCTTATTAATGTAATTTCACCATTATTTAATCATATTGCTTACAGACACATGTTAAAAAGTCAGCTGAAAAAGCAATTAAAGATCCAATCTGGAATCTGGTTTGAGATAACTTTATGCATGATGACGCTGTCGAAGCGTTTGCCTTGTGAAAGGAAGAACTAATTATTATTATTATTATTGTTATTACTATTTTGAATTCATAACGCAATGATGTTACACAGCAGCATATGAGTACCGGCCCATTTAGCATTTAGGACGACCAATCAGCTAATGGAAACACACCACTCATTGATGCCCAGCTCTGCTCACATGAATCTTATAATTTTGTAGTTTTAATAATGCATTTCACGCAGCCCATTGTTGAACCACATAGTATATCACTGACACCAGCTGACCTAGCTAAACCAGGACAAACAGAGAAACTATTGCATTCTTCTCAATGCATTCCACTGACAGAGGAATACTTTTGTCCTCAGTATAAGGGCCAGGGTAAATTTATTATGCAGACTGTAATCACGTGTGAGTAATATTGTGTGTATATAATAATTTACATTTGAGATGCCATTAACTGTCCTGATCTGACCGGCCTGTTAAAGATCTCATCAAAACATCTACCTTATTAAATGAGTCACTGTTACAGCGTGCGGACCTTGTTTCTGTTTTACTCAGCACATGAATGTGTGGGTGCTTTTATTCTTATTTAACACACACACAACTTTCTTACCGTGTTGCTGCAATATGTTGTGTTTTAATTAAAGCAATACACTCCTCACTTTAGTTCTGGTGCCCTCCCTAACAGACATTTTGGCCCCAGCGTACTGTTCATGTTTTCAAACATAAGTGTGAAGCATAAGTGTGCAGCTGTAGAGGGAAGAGGCAGAGGATAGGCGTGAGCCCGGGAGCCTGAGTGAACAGCAACCCCATGCAGCGATACTCTACAAGCATCTCAAATAACAGATGGGCTGAGTTACCTGCAGTCCTTTTTGTTGTTTTTAACAACTTTTTAAGCAATAACCAACATTGTCAGCTCCCTTCTAATGTGCATTTGCTAATGTTGTCCCTTACAGGCTTGCTGAAAAGAGGTAAGGTTACATAATAATGTAGACATTTACACAGTGCTGAACACAACGACATACTCGTTAACAAAGTTTCCATGCCATCTTCTGATAAGTGCTTTCTTTGAAACTATAAATCGCTTTTTTGTCCTTTCAGGAAATGTATGCATTTTTAGCCTTACACACAGCAGCAGAGTGAGATTACCTCAGGTGCGGCAGCAGGTGGGGAAGCTGTTGCATGTCCACCTGCTGGAACCTGCGCAACCTGCAGCATCTGCGGGCTGTGCACATGTACACAAAAAGTCACCCTCTCACTCACTTGCTTTCACCTCACCACGCCTTTCTTTGTGCTTTCATTTAAATCCACAGTGCTGGCAGCACAGAGAGCCCAGCTGTCAAAACTCAGGCAACATTATAACTGCAGATAATCTGATTTGAAACTAAACTATAAATATTAATTAATTATAATGGTTTTGTTGGTTGAATTCTTTAAAACGGATATCTGCAAGAGGGGTGACCCTCCAGTCTAAATGCCTGCTTAGAGGAGCTTGTGTTGATATAAAGCAGAACATGCATGTATATTCATACAATCAGGATGGAGATGTACTGTTGATGTTTCTCTCATCTCATTTTTAGATGTCAGAGCTCGCTTACAAAGTAGCCTAGACTTCACAAGCCAAAAAGCGAAACTGATTTAAATATTCAAATATTTCTGTTATGCAGTGATCTCTCCTAAATGTATTTATTGGAATTCATCTAATCCTTCATCATCTACGTAACTGTTGATCATTCTCTTGCTTTTTTCATTCAGTTGGCATATTTCACTGGTAAAATGGAAACACGCAATATAAGTACAAATACAATTTGCTGTGTGTTGTCAGGATTATTTCTCCTCTTATGGAGAGTGATGCCACCAAACCAAGAGGAGAGCACTGCTCACAACACCTATTGTGTTGCCAGTGACAGGCAACATTTTTGTGTTCCCTCTACCCAGTCTTCCTCTTACGAAATATTTTTTTTCAAAAAGTAGGCTGCAAATTGGACATCCAAAGCCTATAATTTTATGTTGACCATGGGTTTTTGACTGATGAATGAGTTTCTCACTCAATTCAGGCTGCCGTTACATTCCATTCAATCTGATATGGTGTAAAATTGAACTTCAGATAAAACACCAAGTTATTTTTGTATGGCTGACCACTTAAGTGCAGATACATTTTATAAAACCACGTTGCCTTCAGGTGAATGTAAAAATTTGGCCAGCACCTGTCAACATTTGTAGTACTACTATAACAACTACTGTAGTTGTACTAATACAAGATATTGTTCGAGAGACTCTGAAAATATTTCATCTAAGTAACGCAAAACTTGCATTATTTTCCACTGCGTACTGCTTTGCTCTGAACTTGCTCAGTCTGAACACTTTTGTTTGTCAGGGCTTGATTCACAGTTGGGCTTAAAATAAGCCTCACAGTTGAGGCCTATCAATTAGACCTTTCTAGTACTTACTGTACCTAGATCTTCAGTCAAATAGTGATAGCCCACTGATTGGCCTGAGGTGACTTTGTAAGCTCATTTATCTAAGTTGAAGCAGGTACTGGAAAAAGCACAATTTTTCAATACTAAAAGGTTCTGACCTGGTGTGACTGGCTCTGTCTAGAAGAAAACGACTATTGGAATAATTCTTTGATGTAATCATTGTCTCACTATAAAGCCTAGCTCTTTCCTTTTTGTCCCTTTATGGGTGTGGCAGTCATTCATTACATTTTGTAATACATTATGCTCTCCACTGGTTAGAAACAGACAAAGGATTTGCACACTGTATTAATAGCTCCCATTAAAATTAATGAAGCAACGTTTCGATCTCAGAGAGATCTTCGTCAGGCTTTGTCAGGCAAACAATGAATAACAGCACAAAGAGCTTTGCCAGCCTCACAGAGGTGTCCTCCGTTTGTGTCTCCCCTTTATAAAGTCATAGTGATCACAACTGGACCTCTTAATTATTGCGTGTGTGTAGAATTCAGCAAGCTGGTTGTGGTAAGCAACTTGGCATGGCCATCCTGCATAGCTAACTCTTGAATCCAGTGTGCCAAACATGCTCATAAATGGACTCTAGTGTGTGCTGCTTTGTCTTCTTATTAAATGTCTGGTGGAAGACTGAGACACATACAGCGCTTGTGCCCACAGAATAGAGATGTAGTTTAAAGTTCTAAAACACCAACAAGCACAGAACTGCATTTACCTGAGTTGGGGTCTATGGAGAAATATGGTTGTCCCTCCAGTATGCTGTAGACTAGTTTAGCGCTGTTCCCGTACACTGGATCATCGGCATCGGTGGCTGTTACCCGGGTAACTGGGGTACCTGTGGGGCAGAAAGACAGAGTTATGAACTAGAACTCTAGGCAATCATCTCTACATAGCTCTGTACTGAAATGTTAAAGTGCTGAGCCAATCAGGATGAGACTATTCAACCCTATGTGTGGTTGATTTGTTCAAAAACCCAGTTCCATCTGTATTAGACATGCTTGACCCTCCCTTGCTGTTTGAAAAAAAAAAGATTTGCACTATCCTCCCTTCTGCAAGCAGAAAAAAAATACCCAACCCTTTACCCTTCATGACCCCTGCACCCAATTATTTTTGTGCATTTCCTTGCCTCAGTGAAATAATAAACTAATTTGTGTTTGAGTATTGTTTAGTCTGAACTAAAAGCAACATGGCATTTGAACAAGCACGTGTACCCACAACCTCTTTTCTTTTAGTCTATTCCAACCACAGCTTCCAATCATGTGTGCCATCAAAGTGTTGATTACTCTCAGCAAATGTGACATGACTTCAGATGAAATATGTTATAATGGGTTATATAATTTGGCCTAACTGAGCAAACCTGAGCAAACCAGTCAGTGTGGATTACGCATTTAGCCTCTTGTAATGTTAGCCATTGCTGGACATGTTAGCTAGTGTGCAAATTAACATGTCAGTGATGGATGTGTCACATACTTATTGTAACAGCAGGGAATGTAACTGTGTACTTTCACATGCTTTTAATAGCAATCGGTCCTCAAGAACCTGCAGACCTCTAATACACAAGCCAAAAGGTGTGTTACAGCACCTGAAAACACAAGGTTATAAGATAATCAAATGTATGTCTTTGAGCCTTATCACTTAAAGCAAACTTCAAGCCAAATAAACAGAGAAAACAGTTAACCTTGTCAGGAGAGTTTTTCCTATTAAAAGTTTGGCTATGTTACTATTGCTGTTGCCACATGTATTCTTAAAATGCTAAATGGATATCACTATTCCTTTTCCACTTGAACAATTAGCCATTACCTTCACACCAACAATGCTCAATGTGGCAGAAATTAGGTTTTTTTTTTTATTAAATGAGGTTTGCAGAAAATGTACGCAAGGACTTTTATCAATGCACTCCGCTAAATGCTCAAGGCAAATCAGAAAAATATATTAATGACAATCCACCATTCACAGCTCTATTATAAAGTATCAGTAAAAATGCACTGAAAAATAGAATATAAAGAGACTATTAACGCAATTAAACTCATCCATTTTAATTCACAGTGACCTAGCTCCTCATCAGTCTCAGTGTGAGGGGGAGTGTGTGTGAGCGGGAGAGGGGGAGAGAACAGAGAGAAAAGAAGCTGACATGCTGACAGTGAGCAACATGCTGGCAGGAAGCTACAGATGGTATGGTAATTGTTTCTGTGAAAGATGTTTAGAGGTAGTCTGACAACAAAGGGAGACGTCCCGCCACAGGCACCTAAGTCTGTCCACTGTGGACGAAAAGGCTTATAGGAAAGACTTGCACCAAGCATGAGGGGTTCGCTCCGACAGTGTGATTCAGTCATAAATTAAAACACGGAAAACAAAAAAAATCAACAACAACAACAGATGTGTGGGAAACCCAGTCCCTGAAAAAGTCTTCAGTATGTAACCCACAAATCAGACATCTGTATTCTGGTGGCATCTTGTCTTTTGTTGGCTCTACAAGCACAGCAAGAACCCCCAACTGACCTGCTGACCAATGTGCAGCACAGTGATGACTTAACATCTCACCTACAACAAGTTCAATACAAACTCAGCGAATACATATTTTTTCCCTGAACCAATCCATTGGAGTAAAACCACTGCGAAAAAGAACGGGCCTTCGTGAATAGCTCTACACCAAAAATGTAACTGGTACAGTATTTGAACTTATCTCCTTCTTTATGACGTCAGCCACACGTGTCAACCATTGATTAATAGCCGCTGCGTTGTCTGTGGTCTTGTAACAGCAAAACAAAGCAAAAGCCACCTTTGCACTCAGACTGGAGTAGGAGTTTCACTGTTGCAACCCAATTATTTTACAGTGAGAGAGCCTCAAGTGGTCCTCTGAGACAGAGGTGTTCTAGTAATTCATAGTCTCATGATGACCCGTGCTGTTGTGTTGCCAAAGCTTACCTTGTAAATTTCATACCGCTTGTTAGACCTTATGCCTTTTGCAGTGTTCAGATCGCAGCAGATCAATGAGCTCGCTTTTTTTTCTCCCTGTGTTTCTGCTTGCTGCTGTGGCACTAGCAAAAAACTGCACATTATAACTTGATGTCAGCTACTGGTATTCTTGGAATTGTCTCTACTTGAGTCCACTGAACTGGTGCTTCTTTCACTTTCTCCAAATTTCTTTACATGAAATTAACAGTGAGCATGATATTCCTCTTATTAACACTTCATATGATTGCATCAACTAAATATAACTACAAATCTACACATCACGTAGGATGTCCATGAAAGCTATTCACAGTCCTGCTTAAGGACCTGGCATTATGTTGAAATTTCCCACAGACACGTTAGATAAGTAAATAAAACATCAAATAAATTAGGTGACAGGATGTAAGGAAACATAATTATATGAATTATACCTCACAGATGTGTGCAATAATCCAAATTGGTGCTCTTATGCAGTATTGCAGGGAAACAAATTATATCCTGTGTGTCATAGGTGTTTGCCAAATTGTCAAATGAATAAAATGAGAGACAGCTAAGGAAATTGCACCTCCTTTTTTCAGAGATACAGAGCCTTATCTGCCTTAAAGTTAAATTACTACTACTATAGAGGGAGAAGGCAGCCATCTACGCATCCTTAATTATGAAAAGTACCTTCGTGCTTCTAAAAGGTGTCTGACTATTGCAAACAGGTTTTATAAATTCAGTTACACTATGGATTGAAGTGGGGGAAGTAGAGGGTAGGAAAAAAGAATCTTCATAAAAACAGTGGAACCGGTGAAGCATGAAATAGCTCCCTCTTTCTTTCCCTCCCACAGGGTAAAATGCTCCTCACCACCCCTGATAAAAAAATGAGGGATTAGGAAAGCCAGTGTTTTGGTCCTGTTTCAAATCAGTGCAGATTAGCTCGTCCTTCCCCTTGATAATGCACAGAAATTTCAGGGACACTGCAGAAAAGGATGCAGCAAGGCCAGGCAATGGGCACAGAAACTCAATTGTAGGAGGAATATTGTCTCTGGCTTTTATTTAAAGCCTGTAGCATTGTGGCGATTACAATAATAGCAACACAACACCTCTAAACTTCCGGGGATGAAAAAGCTGAATGGCTGCTAAAAACAAAAACCATGCAGGGAGGAATTAGGTATGTAAAAAGCCTACAACGGAAATGTTCACCCAGAATGCAACTGATGTCCTGTGCACTCTACTGCTGTGGCAACTTTTCTACCTAAAAATGTCACTTTCTACCTAAAAATGTCATTTACACACGATTCATTGTCAAACCTGTTAGAAATGTGCAAGTGGGTGCAATCATGCTATTTCCTGTCTAAATGGATTAGTCTCACTTTTCTCCTGCTGCCTAGCAGATGCCCAGACACTGAAAGATTGCATATAACCTTTTCCTGGGAAAGCAAATCTCCCTCTGTTGGTTTGGGCAGTAGCCCACAGAGTGACACGCATTAAGCATGTGTGAAAATACAGCCTGCATTAACAGTTGTTTTCCCACGCTAAGTGTAATCTCATTAATCACATCCTGAAGTTCACAGGATTTAATACAACACCAATACTTTGAACACACATCACTTCAAAGGATGCCATTACTGTATATGAGGCACTGACATCACATTTACAGCTGTTGTTTTTTTTGGTTGATGGGCATGCAGCTTCTAAAGGGACCTCAGAATAAAGACATGGGGGTCTAGCCTCCTGTTTTATCAACCGACAGAAATAATAGGGCACCCACTTCCTATTTACTCTGTACACTGGCTCAGTGATAGGAAATCAATAGGAATCTTCCTTGAACCAGAGAGAGGATAAATTGGGGGATGCAGCCCGATGTGACACACAATGCCTGTGGAAGGACATTGCAGCTTATTTATGTAATACATTATCCCACAACACGGCTTCATCTGTATAGCTTGCTTATTTCCTTAGAAGTATTGCAAAGATAATCAGACAGTGGAGGGTCATAAAGATGTAGCTTTGAGCCATCACGAGATGCTCATTTGCGGACACTTACTGTAGCCTGCAGGGTGGAAGGGACAGGAAATGGATTTTGAAACACTACACATGTCTACAGTTTTATCTGCAAAACAGGACCTTTTTTGCATACAGGTAAACATACAGTTAAAATATAAGATGTTCATTTACCCCAGCCAGGATCAACAAAATAGGATGATGAAATAAAAATAAAGAATATGGTGTTATTTGGTGAAATTAACTCCATTGTTTGAACCTGTTTGGGTTTGATCAGGTCCTTCACAATAAGGTGTCCTGAAAAAACTGGATGAAATAAAACATCAAATCATTGTGAAAAAAAAAGAAAAGATTTTGCAAAAGTTACAGCTTACCTTATGAAAAACACTGCATTGCACAAAACTATTACCAGAACTAATGTTTATATGCACACAGGCTCTATTTTCCAGTTGATCTCACAAGAACATGAGTTGCTTTTTCCCCCCATTGCCCAGAATTCACCCTCAGCATGCTTAGTACAACTCAGCAAACCGCACCACAGGGAAGCACTCTCAGCTCAAGTACCATCATACCTATAATCACTCAAAAGAATGTGTCATTACAGTTCATTTACTATTGCTGGAATGCTAGACTTCTCCTCCATATTCCTCCATCCAACAAGCATGACAGCTGTGTAACATCTCAGCTCTGCTCAGCTTGGACCAGCTCAGAAGCGTGAAGGGTAGAAGACAGGGGGCATTCATATGTATGCAGGCACTGAGCCATAGAGAAGGGATATCACTGAGGCATGGGGAGAGCTGTGGGCTGCATGAGGCGTGGGGCTAACAGTGCCCTGCTGTGAGCCCTACCCGGGTAAAACAATACTGTTTATGTTTGACTGGCTTTACACTGCAGGGGTCGAAAGAGAAAGGGAGAAACACAGGGATAAATAGAGAGAGGGGCAGCAGTGTGCAGCACACATGCACAAATCTAATATTAGATATTAGAAAGTTTTCTTTAAAGATAAAGGTGGAGCTTTCAGGTGCAACACAACTCCCTTTTATAAAAGCCATTTTAGAGAGCTATAGCTCTCAGTCAACACCAAGTGGGATGCTGAAAAAGTAAAATGCTGCTGTCTCAGAAGAACGGGAACATGTCTGTTTTTTGATCATTTCTTTACAGACATGACTTATTTTGGTCTTATGTAACGTCAGCTTGTTAGCTAAAAGATACTTGCTGTGGACAAAATTGCAAAAATGTCCGGGTTTTTATTCAGAAGTAAGAAAAGCTCATATAAATCCCATTGACAAACACTTGCAACAACCTTGGAGTAGAGCCTTTCTCAACTATATGTTGTGTGGTTTCGGTTATTTCATGTCTGTAACAACAGCAAGACAGAGAGGACTGAACACTGTAAATGTGTTTAGACAGCAGAAATTGCAGCCAAAAGTGAATGGAAAATTGACTTTCGAAGAGAGCGTCAAAAATAAAAATCACAAAGGTTTCAATTTCTTGTAGCAGCTGCTGCAGTGGATGCTGATTTGTCTTAGAATATGGAAAGCAAACGCCAGGAACACACAAACCATGTGTGATGCACCATACCTGAGTCCAATGTGATGTTAATGCTGCTGGGTTATTGGTATTGTTCATAAATCTTATCTCCGTACATATTCTAACATAGTCTAAAAGTGTGTTTATTTCACAGCATTCTGTTCTGCTGTGTTGGCCCTCTACCCAACATTTCAAAACAGCAGAAAGACTGCTGAGCCTCTAACTGGAATTATAATGTTTCATGTGCTCAGGGAAATTTAACAACACTCAAAAAAACACAGTCGATTACATTTCTTTCCCCCACTTGCTGTCTGCCATAAATTGATTACTATCATCAAAAATAGACTTTAAGTGTAACAAAATCATTGTGAAATGTGAACAAAGTGGGTTGTTATTCAGAAATTGCAAACCTCCGAATACATTAATTGGCTAATTAGACAATTGTTCAACAAAGCCATGTAGTAAATGATTTTATGTGCATGCTTACTGTAGCTGCTTCCCTGTCATTTAGAATTAGACAGTAGTCAGTCAATCGGTTGGCCAGTAAAAATGTTTCTGGTCTCCTAACTGTCACTTTTCTTACAACAGCGCATTGCAAACTAATGTAATGAACCCAAGCATTGTGGAAATGTAATAATGCATCTCATGGCAATGGCTGTTTAAATGAGTCCAGCCTTCACTTAGCCACTGCTCATCCTCCCTCTTGCTTTTCTAGGTCAGAAAGATGGCGTGCCAAACCCTTTTTCTAAAATGGCTGGTCTGTCCCCTGATAGCGCCATTGCAGTGACAGGAAAGTGATTATGTATTGATCATGATCACATAGACACTGGTGTAGCTCTCTCTCCTGTCTGTGGGCAGAGAGGATAATAGCTCATGATCAGACAGGGAGACTGACAGCCCATCTCTCCCGGCAGTGCCACCAGCACTATTTTTGGACAGTACCACCTATTTGATTGAAATGCATGTGCACGGATGGGGTATAACGCAAGAATTAAGAGGCGATTAGCGCTGTGAGGCAGAGTATTGTCAAATACAAAGTGTGGCGCCACGCTGTAGTGTGGCAGGCCAAAGCTCTTGATAACACAGAAACGGTTGTAACGAGGTGGAGAAAACAAGCGTGTCGAGGCATCCTTTCATCCATCCATCCATCCATCCCCATCCGTTTATTCTCTCAGAGGAGAAGATGACATACTTGGAGCACCGCCAGTTGATTTTTCTACAGTAGTCAAAGCCAGTTTTAGATTCCCGGGCTGCAGATGGGCATTTATGGCAACACTGCAGATGGGCATTGAGGGAAACCCTTATAACAAATAAGCATGCTCATAAACAACTGGCATGTGTGAACTTTTTGTCATTTGCCAACACAACCTCAAAACTCCTACCCCTTCATTTGTCACCATTTCCACCAAACACTATGATCTACAACCTGGGCTGTGACTAAAAGTGGTGGCTGTCCTCTAACATGATGTCTTATATTTATATCAGGTAGATATAAGTATTTCAGATTACAGGGAGGCACAGTAAATAATTTCCTGCAAGACAGGATAAAACATGGTCTCTCCCTGCCCATCAGTCTTCATAACAGGACTAATGCATACTCATGGTAAACTGCATGTTTCAGCAGGGCTGCAGAATGCACCTGAGGAACAGGGCAAATGAATGAGTAACACCCTGCGGAGGCTAAAAAGATCAGGATATATGTGTTTATTTCCGGCTGTAACACACTTTTCAAAATTGGACTTCGCCAAATACAACATGGGCCAGAGGAGGGCTTACAACAGGAAAAAAAATCAAGATATGGTTGTCAGCATCCAAGAAATTGTTCCCTAGAGCCAATGATGGATAAGGGACACTGCGCTTTTGAGGAGTAAGGGACCGTCACACTTAAGCACTTACATTGTCATTGTTGTACTACAATTACTAGTCTTTTATAAGACAGAGAGGGAGCCATCACAGAGAAACTGGGGACAGTGTTTGTGTGTTCATGTGCTTGTCTATGTGTACAATACGTGTCTGTGTGCGTACATGACATCCCTATTTCAAGGAGTCGGCTACTGAGTCTGCTGCCTTGACAAGCCGTTTACAAGAACGGCAGGAACAAAATAATTAAGAGGGTCCTTTGTTCTCCACTGATGGCCGTGACATATGCCGCCATTTTAAAGGGTTGTGTCATTGATTCACTTTAATTAGTTCATAGGAAATGTGTGCAACATGCAGATAGAGTTCAGGACTGGAAGTCGAGGACGGAAAATTGGGCACTTCACATGTTTAATTGCTCCCAAGGCATTTACAATGGCAAGGTAATAACAAAGAATAAGGCAAAGTATATTGTCTAATGAACAACTTTATCATGGGTAAATGAACAAAATGTTGCTTAATTTAAGAACTCTGCCACAGGGCAAGGGTGTTTAATGTGAATTATGCCTCCTCAATGAAAAAAGGAAAAAATGAGGAAGAAAAATACAAAAAAACAACAAGTTTCAGCATAATGCAAAACTGTGGTGGGAAATGAACTTGCGGTTAATGTTTTTGCCGCACAACATCAGCCTTAGCTCCTGAGAGTGGTAAACCAGAGATCAAAGTTATTACTTAATACCAGAAATGAATTACTTATGTATACACTGTTGCCAAATGCCCTTAACGAGGCGTGTAGCGCAATACGGTTCCAGCTGAGCTGCTCAGTGGCCAAAAGTAGGCAACTCCTTGTGTGTGTGGTTATATACAGTATTTCTATGTGAATGGAGAGCTACTGTACGCCAGAGAATAACACAACCAACAATAACATACCATAAGGGAATTAGGAATGGATGTACTGATACCTGATGACAAAAATACCATGTCACGGCCACTTAAATTTACTATGTGATAATTCTTGTTTAACTACAAGCTCTGCTGTTCTCCTGCTGGTCTATCAAGTTCAAGCTTCTCACAGCAAGATAGCAGCACACATCCTCTGTATCAAATCTTCCTGCAGACCATTAGGCCACATCAGTAGTGAGAAAAAAAGCCCACAAGATATCTCAGCAAACTTCACTTGAAACACAGACAAGAAAAATAGACAGCGCTGTGCAGACAAGGAAGAAGCCTTGCTGATTCAAGACGGGGAGAGATACCCACCATAGTATCGGGAATTGACTGAGATGTTTTTGCCACAGTGAGTTACGTCAGTTAGGTTTTAATTGATGTTATCTTGTGATTGTTTTTAAACATTTTTTCTTTTCGATGGGCTTTTCGTTTTGGGGTCCTAGATGAACATAAAATAAACTGCCAAGTGATTTCTGTATTTTAATTTTGTGTGTCCTCTTATTAATGGTTAGAATAGAAAAAAGGTGATGTCACATTTCCATACACCAATCAAAATCTTATTGTGAACAAACTGTAATACTGAATCACTAATATTATGTAATAGCATAATCTCAAAACATTACAGCTTGTCTCAAAATGTAAAATCCCTGTAAAATAAAACATAAAATAATCGATAGTCCATTCCAAATAGATTGAGTATATAGGTAGTTTTTCAGCCATCACAGAAAAGTAAATTTTTGTTAGGAGCCAGTGTGAGCATTCACATTCTTTCAGAGTGTGCTATTTTCATATTCTGGGGGCAGCAGCAGCACTGAGGATGACGGTGCATTAAAAACAAAGGACAGAGTTGGAGGGAAGCGTTGCCATCCCTCCCTCAGCAACGACTCCGCCAGGCTGCTGCAGTGCAAGAAGATGTTCTCAGTCAATTACATGTTTTTTTATTCTTACTGCCTGCAGAGGTAAAAAAAAAAGCCACTCAATGGCAGTGGTAGCACACAATATGTAGCCCATAACCCCAGCAATTGGCCCATCAAAAGCAACGTGTGACAGAGGTCCTCCACCTGCCACAACTGCATTAAGACAGTGAACTCCAATGAATCCAGCCATGTGGTTTGTTTTAGCAGCGAACACCTTCTAAGTAATACACTCTGTCATCTGACAGCCGTCCTGGAGTGAGAGGGGTTAAAGCGTTTTCCCTGAGGAATGTCGAAACATACTACGTGACTGGTGACTTAATATCTTCGTCAGCCGGTGAGAGCGGTGCTATGCTGCTTTCTGACAAGCAATCCATCACAGGGAACACACAGACAGAGAGCTGCATGCCGGCACATAAAGTGTCCACGCGACAGACATGCTAAAGAACACCGGCTACAGCGCGCACCTACCTACACGCGCCGACACACACATGCAAGCACATCCTGGATGGAGACAGACACACATTCATGTGCTTGTTAACGGGCTGACAGTCATAAAACACAGACAGATGCACACACACACACACACACACAACACACACACTCCAAATACTGAGCAAACACCTAAACTAGCCCTAAACTCTCAAAGTAGGTGGCCAAGAGAAAAAAAAAAAAGGAGGGAAAATATGACAGAGGAGGAGAGTGACAGAAATGGAGGAGTGTGGATTTACACTCCTAGTAATCCCAAGGTTTGTTTACACTCCCAGAAGTGAAGTGAAATTTTAAAGGGCTATCTCTGTAGCGTGTTGGAGAGCAGATTCACCCAATTACACAGCAGCCCCCAGTGTGACATAGTAAACCTGCTGTAGGATTGACTGTGTGTGTGTTTGTACACGTGGCTTTATGTGTGTGTGTGTGTGTGTGTGTGTGTGTGTGTGTGTGTGTGTGTGTGTGTGTGTCTGGACACCAGACTGTGACTGCGGTAAAACCACAAACTGACTAAATCCATACTGCAGTGTTGAGAGCAATACAGCTGCCAATGCTCCAATACACAAACAGCCAGAGCAGAAGAATTCTGTGTGATGCCACAAATCAGACGGCTTCATGACAGCAAGACAGGAGGGTAAAACACACAGTAACCAGAACTGAATTTGGTACTGGTCTGCAATAAAATACAATAAAACAGAACATTTAAAGCACTATCCGAACAAGAAAAGGTTAAAAAACTAAATTACAAACAGGGCCATACATTTTGGTAAAAGAAAAGCAGTAAAAGCACGGCAGGCGAGCTTCTATTCTTTTTTCTTTTTTTTCATTGTATCAGACAGCTGAGGCGTGGCAGTGACTGTATAAGCCGGGCAAGGGCTTTAGTTAATGGGGACAGACATCAAGAGGAGGGCCTCGCCAGTACTGGAGATTTGATCCTTTCGTCTTATCAGCTTCTTTTTCAAATGACCTTGCTGTACGGACTTTTATGCCTCTCCCCTTTATTCTCCGCCGGTGATTGGATGAGCTTCTCTAGTCTCAAATCTCTGCCACCTTGATGAATGTGTTCCGCCGTCATTTATGTTGCATTGACCAATCCCCCTCCACTATACCAGCTACAGTAGGGTGCATGAATCTTGGTTGTAGCCACTTGAAGAAGTACTCACACACACACACACACACGCACGCACACACAACCACATAGAAAATGCAGCAAATAAAGAAATAAAGAGATTTTCTTTTTTTGTGTCATTTATGCTTTGTTTCTCTTGCAGTTAAATTAAGTCTACACAGTTTTTTGCGGGAGCAAAATGTAACTTTAAAGAGCGTTATTATGTGTTTCAAATGGAATGCAATTGCTGCTTTTAATTTTAGGTACTGAGTGCCTGCAGCGTCCAAATAGCTAGGGTTGGTACCTCAGACAATTAATAATGCAGACATGGAGGGATGAGAGAACAGGGTATCCTGTTCTTGCTGCTCAACACTGTAAAATCACCTGCAGCATGAAAAGGTAGCACAGTCTCCAACATACACACATTGATGTTGACTTTTGGCTGCAGAGCCACAGAGCAAAGGTTCTTGCTTTTTTGAAAAAAAGCAAAGGGTAAGTGGGAGTGACGTCCTGCACAATACAAGATACAGCATGAAGGAGATGTGGAGGAGCAAAGAGGGATAAATGCAGTGCAGGAAAAGTGCACTGAAAAAAAAAGGCAATACAACACAACATTAAATATCCACAACTCTCTTCTTGAATAATTAATAGGTGAGCCACGGCTGTGTACTGAAGAATGCGTGTGAGAAAGCATCCTGGCATCCTAACAGATATGAGTAAGCATTTGCCAAGTCGGCGGACTAGAGCCCTCCTCGTTTTGCCTGTTATAACGATGATGCAGAGAGAACCTCCCACTCACCAGCATGACTTCAAACAGTCCCTTGTCACTTCTGGTTGATATATGACAGAGCTGATAAACACACAAACACACACTCACAAACAGGAAAGTTAGATTACTTCCACAAACCTTTGAAATGAAACTTTCCATGTGTCACATTGAAGGATTCACAGAATCACAGAATTGCATAAAGTCCATAAATGTGTTCTGTCTTAATCAGCAGAAATGAATTCCCCCAGAAGTTATTAACTAAAGCTTCAAAATTACAGAGTTGTGTGTGTATGAATAAAAAAAAACAAAAACATCAACAGCAACATTTTTCAAGTCCTCTGTCAAACATTGTAAACACAAACACGTTGTTCAGTTCAGCAGCATAGCAGAGAGAAAGTGCATGAATGATCTCAGCTCAGTGTGTCATCTGTAGAATAGGGGGCCGATATAGGCAATTAGTGAGTAAATGTGTTACTGAGTGAGCGAGAAAATGACTGCTTCAGCCGAGCTACAGCAGATCTTTCTCCAGTAAGATCTAATATGTACCCGGCCTAATGAATGCAGATGGTGGCAGTGGCAGCAAACCTCACTGATCTGACATGCAGCTGAGGTGAGTTTGCAGTGGAGTGCTCTAATGACACATGGCTTTTATTGATGTCAACTACACCTGTAGCTGTTTCTCAATATGTCCATATATATATATATATATATAAAATCACAGGGATAATCAAAAACTATGCTCAATTTTGACTAGGTTATTATTGTTGAGCAATGAATTATGTGAAGTGACACACAAGAGCATGGTGACACAAAGGTTCCTTATCTGTGACTATGAATTGTTGTATATTATATAAAGCAATAACATACTCAAGGCCATGCTATACTGTGTGGTCCTGGTGTGCCGGGGGTCATAGGGTCACAGGCTGAAGGCCAGCTGCTTTAGATCAGTGCTAGCATAATAACTGTGTTACTGATATTTGTGCTGAGAGGCCTTGAGACTACACAAACAAAAAGAAATAATGAAAAAATGGATAAAAAATGTTCCATCGTGTTTTGGTCACGACAACTTCTTATTGTTTCTGCTCCGTGTCCATTTACACGTACACTCTTCATGGTGAGAACTACACAACCTGTGAAAACAGTTGTATAATGTCTTCTGTGGCTCTGGAGAAGTTTGGCGGGCGTAAGAAAATGATCGGCCTATGGAGACTTGGATTTTTTTTAAGAGAAGGCCTCATTACGAGGAGTGTGAGGTTCAAAAGATGCGGGAATTTACCAGGAAAGTGGGTGTAACAATCAGGACAAGAATCAGGAGCCACTGTTTTTTGGAGCTAGATACAAATTAAGGACTAAATGACTCCCCTGCATTGCGTCATTCTTTTTAAGTCTTCTCTTGCAAGTCCCCAATTTTATGGAAGTACATTGCAACTAACGAACATTTTCATTATTCCTTAATATGGTGTTTATTCTCTGAAATAACCCATTCATTACTAAATAATTTGCCCAATAAAAGGTCAGTGTGAAACACTGTTGAAACCTGGCTATTCAAATTTCCTGATGCACGATGTGACATATTTAAATAGTATTTTAGACTGCTGGGTGAACAACAAAACAAGTAAAACAAGCAAACAAAATGAGAGCATCCTAACAGATGGGAAATTGGAACTAGGGAATGTATGGCAAGTCCAAGTCCATCCTACATCCAGAAACAGCGTGAGACGGTTCGACTGCAAGACTGTTTGCATTTGGACTTGTTTTCAGAAAGCAACTCCTTCAAATATTCTTTCATTCACTCGCTCACACACACTAAGCCTATCTGCCCACTAGTGGCCATTAGAAGCACGTTCAGCTGACACACTGAACCAAGGATCAGTCTGTCTCCTCCCCTGCAGTAGCCTACTGTTGTCTGGAGGATGCTCTGTGCTTCTTGTCGCTCTTAGATTGATTAACTGACCTTGATACAGTGATCAGCAGTGTGTAACAGTATGACAGCGAAAGATGAGTCTTACATGCATTTCAGGCTTGCAAAAACTTCCATTACATACACTTAATTAGACAGGACAGTCACCTGGGATGGTCTTTCCATGTATTTATTTTTACGCTGCTGTCTTACAAATATATTTAAAAAATACATCCAGCCAAGTAAATGTCATTAATAATCGTTGCTTCCCTCATGTCCCATTGTACCAATGTTGACCCTGTTGCATGAAATCCATTTAGTGTAATCACATCCACAGAACGCAACAACACACAGGGTGGCGCTTGTGACAGCCTTGGCTATTCACATCTTTCTCCTCATCATTCCAAAAACAGGCACACAACAGCTTGCACACATGTTCTGACACACAAATACACACACACACACACTCTCATTTAACTCCCCTTTCCTGAGCATTGCATGTTATTTATCTCTTTCCGTTTCATGTTTCTTCTCTTTCTACTTTATGGGCACAGCAAAAAAATAAAAATAAAAGAGGTGACTTTGTTTGAGAAACGGCACTGTGGATAAGGAGAAGGCTGCTTTTTGTCCTTAGTCTCATTGAGAGTCTTTTGCTATTCATCGGGGCAAGGCAGCCAGGCCAGCAAGGGAGGCAATCTTATGCAGATCACATTGAAGGGCTTCATTACCTAGAAGCCAGCTACTTTTTGTTCTCCCTCAAGGGAAGAGAGAAAGAGAGCATTAGCTTAGCAAAAGAGAGTTATGGTGAGCAAAAGGGAAGGAGAGTGAGGGAGGGAGAGGTACAGAGAAGGCGAAAAAAAAAAAAAGTGTGTGCGTGAGAGAAAGGGAGGGAGTGAGTTTCAAAGAGAGTGCGTCTCTGCGGGCTACATAGGGGAGCGGGGACAGATTACACCTGAACAACAGCATCTTTATGACTGCACGGTGGCTTTATGCTAACACATATAAGATGCGTGTTTTAGTGTGTGTGGACTTCTATGCACATGCATATATGTGTAGAGTGTGTTTGTGCATGTCTGCCTGCATGTTCTAGAAAAAACAAATGCCTCAGGAGGCTCTAAAGGGCTTATATTACTGTATCTGGACCAGTGACTGATGATGTTACATACATAATTCAGAGGTACATTGGATAATAAATAACATTTGATGAATTAGTAATACACATTTGTATGTGATATTGAGCTGCTGTGACTGTGCGTGTGTATGTTTTCCTGTTTTGTTTTTTTCTTTTTTACTTCTGCGTTAGCTAAGGAATATCTGATACCCTTTTTTCTTATAGAGGCTATGTAATGGCTAAGTGTGAAACAAAGCAATGCTGAATTAACAATGACTCTCTATCAGCTGCTGGGTGTAGCTATAGGCAAGAGCAGTGAAGAAGAATGGAAAAATGGAAAAGTATCACGGACACAGACGTGAATAAAAACAAGGCCGTGAATAAACCCACATACGCAGGAACATACACACAGATGCACAAGTGCAGATGCTGTTGCCAAATGAGGTGAGATAGATAGGAGTAGCAGGTTATTTACAGAGAAACTCCAGCTTGTCAGTTAAATCCTTTCTGCCTCGGAGGCCTGTCCTATCCCCATTTAGCACGGCCACAGAAAAGGGCAGGCTGGCATGCACGTTGCCTGGCAGTTAGACAGGCCTAAGAGAGTCAGAGCCTTGGCCAGGTTCACTGCTCTGACCCCCTCTCACCCCAGCTCAGCTTGTGAGACGCCCACCACCATCACCACAGCCCCGGTCTGCGGCGTCTGCCCAGCCCAGGAGCCTGCTCGTCAGATGTGCCCCAGCCCAGCACTGGCCCAGCTCTGGCCCAACTCTGGCCCAGCTGCCCACTATGTTAAAGGGCCAGGGGCCCCCTGCCACTCAGTCCATCTGCCAAGCTGCAGACCAGAGTCTAGGATCAGAGAAGAGAGAGACACAAACACTAGACACCCTCGCTTTTAGCTCTCTGCTCAGAGAAATGCCAGATAAAAGATGCACTATAAATGTGCTTCTTTTAAATATGTGGGTTGCTGTGACCCTGAAATACTGCTAGGGTTTATCCAAGTTAAACTGCATTTACTGCATTTAAACTTACACTTCAATAGAATACATGTTCAATATTTACTGCAAGATCAGCATAATTCAAAAATATTTTTAGGTATGTCAATGAAGGGGATTTTTATAGAACATCTGGCCCAAGTGGAGCATGAAATGTTCTCAAAATAGCTTAGCTTCCCCTGTATTGATCTGAAAGATGCCTATGTGTAAAACAATAAATGAAGATCTAGCTAGCTAGCTAGCTAGCTAGCTAGATAGATAGATAGATAGATAGATAGATAGATAGATAGATAGATAGATAGATAGATAGATAGATAGATGCCAGAGACACATGCTTTGATGGAACATACAGCTGTATTTAACAATTTTATCCTTCATGCAGGATTATGCGTCATTGTATCACTTATAAAGCTCTTTGGGTATTAAATCATCTGTGATCACAATGAGCTCTGGCTGTATGTTGGAAGCATGAGAGGATGAGCTCTGATAAAGGTCTGCATCTTACTCATTTCCATACATCTCCCCTTGATCAAGTCTGCCCATTTATCGACTAAATCTGTGATGACAAGCCTTTACTTATTTTCCCAGCTGCCGGTTGTGATGAGAGCGCAATCAGAAACATCATTAAGGCTCCACATAGACGGCTGTGCCTGTTAGTCCTGTTACCCGCACCCATAATAACTCTGAAAATGCAAATCAACTCCAGGTAATCTATTAATGTCACTTCAATTTTATGTCTGCACTCCAATTTAGCAGATCTTGACATATTTGGCGAGGATCTGTGCTTCCGTACAGGTACTCATTTTGCTGGGGTTTCAAAGAGCACGGCCCATGCGAGGAGGAGACGGGCCATCTGTTTACGCGCCCGTTTATTAATCGTCCTGATAATGAAGCACGCTCACAGCCTGACACTCCTGGGGCATCTCTCGCACGAGTTCCATCCGGCAAAACAACTTTCAGCAAGTTTGTTTCTCAGTGTAGCAATTATTGTCATTCGCACCCCCCTTAGTGCAGGGAGGATGGTCTAGCGACCTCCTCCTAATTACCTGAAGCATCACTTCAAGCAGACTTTGTAATTTCCAACTACATCACAACCCCCTTGTTAGCTGCCGAAGGGTAGCAGAGCCTCATAATTCCAGCATATGGTCGACAGACATACAGGGGAATTTGTCAGCTTGTACTGGCCTTAAAGTCGAAGACCCCATTAACAGGAAAAACAGGATCTACTAATCCTGTGAGATCTGTGAAATCCGTGCAAATGAATTATAATTCTAATCATGGCCAGGCTTGCACAAATAAACAACAAACCCACTTTTAATTGAAATGACAGTGAAGCATAATTATTCTAAGAATATTAAAGAGATATGGATAGGTAGAGTATATCAAATATTAATTTGATTAAATGAATTGATAATGGTTTAAATTTTTGCCATCCAATTAAAAGAAAAGATCACACAGTCTTTTACTTGCCTGAAGATCAGAAGCAGACGAAATTACTCAAAACACATCAAACTAAATCAGTTAGATCATCTAAAAAATGCTGTATGTGGTTAAAAACATGGCTATGTTAACAAGGAATGAAATGAGTATGTGTTATGTGGAAAGGGTCCCTGAACCAACAGAAATCCAGCTCTGCTGTTCCCCAAAATACCACCCAACCCTGTCTCGCATTTCATTTACCACAGCAAATACATTATGTAAAGGTTAATGGCCATCCATTCAAATATTTTTTTACTCCATTTTCCCGTGATAATGGGATAACTTTCTCGTGATCTCGAGATAACAAACCATCGCTGAATACGGTGCGTTTCTTTAGGATAATTTCACAGTATATCTCAGTGTGACTGGTTAGCTTTGTTGGTAGAGAGAAAGACTTGTAAGGATTGTGGTTTTTCATTCCTACTCTAAGTAACTTTTTTTCTTCTTTTGTGTGTTTTTATTATCCTCTTCAACAAAATTGTTACAAAGAGATTCAGGGGAATCCAACTACACATTTCCCGACACAGGAATTTCCTCTGGAATGATGGGGAAATTAAAAGTCCATAGGTAGATGGATGTAGACAAATCGCCGGGATGCACACAGTCCAGCATGTGAAACTGTCTCTTCATAAGAACTTTGTTGAAGAGGATTATGACAAAATTTTCAGAAAAAAAGTTGGCGTTCAATGAGAATAGAACCGACAACCCCTGTGCTCTACCAACCCAGCAATCAGTGACACTACACTGAAATTACCATTAAGAAAGGCTCCTGCCGTCCCCCGTGTTAAACTACTCTTTTGTTATCTCGAGATCACAAGATAATGATCCCGTTATAATAGGAAACCAACAGTTGTTATCTCAAGATCACAAGATAATTATCCTGTTATAACGTGAAAACGGAGTAACTTTTTTTTTTAATGGATGGTGGCTTAGGGCTTCTGTAAAAAAATGACATAGTAGTCATATTTTTCAATTGTTAGTGCATTACAGACATTTCCATTGTTTATGTATTTGCATCCCTTACTTTATGCCATGTGTGTGTTTTCTAAAGTTGCAGTGTGTAGAGCTCAACAAGCCACTGATCTGGGTTTGATGGGCCACAACCTCAGTTCCAGCCAAGACATAGCATTGCATAGTGGAGCATTTAGCAACAAAAGAGCTTTCTTTCAGGAGATGGTGCACAGAGACTAAAACAGAGGTAAAATAAGAAGATTGAAAACTGGACTTTTATCCATCAGGTGGCCAGAAAACAGACTGCCAAAGATTGTTGCTATGTGTCTGCTAAGTATATAAATATGCCAAGTACCATATTCACCATAGTAACTTCATAAGGTAATGTGTTAATGTTTTGTTTGTTTGTTCCAGAGCTCCGAAGAAAGTGGCCATACAAATAGCTTTTAAACACATACATATTTACTAAAAAGCTGACATTTTGGAGATGCGTTTCTTCCCCTTGACAACCTAACACCCATTCAAGCACAGTGGTCAGAGAATCTCTACTGACAATAGACTAATCCTGGCTCCTTACACTAATGAGATCAAAGTCTATTCTGACTGGCGGTCTCTCCTCCAGCACCGCATCACCTTCGCTCTCCACTTCCTCTCATTGTGCACTTTACTGTACGATCCACTAAACAATTAAAATGGTAGTCACCTCCATTCTCCGCCATTCAGGAAAATGAAAGTCAGAGAAAAGTCACAGAAAGCCACACATCTTATCCGACTGGCCCTTTTAAAGGAAGAACAAAAGGTCTTCCTCCTTCATTTCCCATTAACCTCTATGCTCCTCCGCACACAGGAAACATGACGACCTCAGTGGCCCATGTCACATATCTCATCCGACTGTGGGGACCGCTTCCTATGGGGGATGGTGACATTCAATGAGGGGGTTTTCTATCGAGCTGTAGTCCTTGACAGATAAAAGGTGGGTGTTGATATTTGTCCCTGGACTCACTGATACGGCTTGGATACACTCTTGATAAGCAAGGAACCGGTAAGACATTGATGAAGTCTGGAGTGGCTCTGACAAGCTCTGTAAGTGGATAACATCGTCAAGAGAACTAACCCGTTATGGTCTGGATTAGATTTTTGATTATTTGACTCAGGTGACTCCTCGCTAAGCAGAATACATCAGCACACTCAGCATTTTCCTGAACTCAATACCAGACATAATGCGGAATCTCTTAGCATGTGCCATAATTAGATTTTAATGCTACGCTGTTTCACGTCGCAGCAAAGATTTGCACATATGCAGCAGACTTCACCATCATCAGTTTATTTTCTACTCCCTTTCCTGTGGACTTTATTAGATATCCAGTGCTCAGCACACTTCCAGTAATCCACTGAGTCCTGCACAAATTCTCATTTCAGCGTGATAAAGATGAAACGCAACTGTAAAATAAAATAAAAAATAAAAAAAGTGGTGATTTATGAATCTGAGGCGAGTGAGATGAATAACTTATTGTTTGTTTGTCCGGAGCGTCTGATTCTTCCCATAATGCCGCAGCACATGAAAACTTAACAAGAGGAAAACTAGTCGCTGGAAGAAAAGCCTTTCAAGCAAACAACTGAGCATTCGTGAATGTTTAATTAATCAGTAGTGACAAAAGGGAACAACAATCAACAAAGAGACGCCGATTTCCATTTCTTATGCATTATTCCCACTGGCAAATCACAGAGTGCTGTCAACTACCACTTCGCTCTCTACCCCATCACTATGGTTGTCCCTGCACTGCACTGACAAAACCCTTGGAGAGCTACAGTACATTTCAATTGAGATCCAAAACAATGAGCTGCAGGGATCAAGTAACAGAGTTCAGACAACAAGAGTTCACTGTTGTTCTGTGTTTACATGGATTCTTTTGCATCGTGTTTTGTTCCTTTTTGCTTCCACCGCAGGAGCAGAAGCAGCTAATAAGAATCAAGAAGTTGAAGCTAAATCACCGTTTCCTCAAAGAACTGACGCAAAGGCTGCAACCTACAGATGGGATTTACCAAACAGATTCCATTACATACCTAACACCATCTGCCCTAGCATGTTATGTCAGCTTCGTGACAGGTAACAAGAGGAAGCTCAATGAGAAAACACAATAACAAGCGCACACCGCCCAACAACAGACCTCAGCACCCTCGCTGAACTCTTCCAATGTCAAAATGGCATAAAGACACACTCTGATCTCCTTTCCGCTGCTGATGGAAACATTTTCTACAAGACTCCTACTGCTCTGGGGTCAGTGGTAAGGCTCCGCTGAAGAAGAAAAAACACAGTGTACTGATCCACTTACAGGCTTCTGCCAATCCAAGATGAGCAATACATTTGAAATATATGATCATCACGCAGTGGTCATTTAAATGCATGGGTGGAAAATGAATGTGAATATATGAATGTATTAGCATACAGTGAAATGGAAAGTGGTGTGTGTACCAGTTTGTGGGGGATTAAGGAATGGTAGCTTCTGGCAATTAGCATCAGTCACTGTTGTCAAGCTACGTGACAGTCTGCTGCTAACAGTTTCTGAGTGTAAATGCAAACCCTTTCTGCTTTTATGTGGCTTCTTTTTCCTCCTCTGTGATTATACTAAAGCACTTGAATCTTGAATTAAGAACCAGCAGTCCGCAGTGCTCCTAGTTCTTTCGCACAGTTTTCTAGAAAAGATTACATTCTGTGATTTCTAGTGTCTCTATAAATAGTTGACTGTAGTGATCATTAGCTTGTATCACATAACTGACTGCACACATGAAAATGTTAAATAATGCAATAATAATTCCACATATTCCCATATGCCCCGCATCATAAGAAAACATGCTCCTTGACCCATACAAAGTGGAGAATAATATTTCTCTATGTTTGTCAGAAGGGCAAGTGTTATATCTACATATGCTGATGTTGCTGTAGCATCTGTGGAATGTGTAAATCGTGCCTTTCCAGCTTCTGTAGAATTCAAATTGTGTGTGAAAGAGTGCGGCATTTCCTGCTTTCCTGATGTGGTGAGGGGTTCTACATAACAATATGAGACTGTTCAGGCTTCTTCGTTCATAGCTCAGGTTTTGCATTTTGTTAGTTGAACTTATTTGTGAGTGGGCTGTTTTAGCATTACGCAAGCGTGTGCATGTTGACACCGACATCTGTTCAGTTCAGTTGCAGCGTTGAACTATGGGTGAAGTTGCAGTGGTTTGATTTGATTTATCATTCTTGTATTTTCATTAGCCAACATAGTCAGTGGAAGTGAGCACGTAAATAGGCATGCTCATTTCCTCTTGTTTTTATTCACTCATTATTTTTATCCAATAGCCCATTATGAGCTGTCTCAGATATCTCCCACACTGATTAGGCTGCTGTGTGCGGCAGCGACCGGAGAAGAAGTCTGTCTATTGTGACTCACCAACAGCAGACATTTCTGGAACAGAGGCTCGGTACGGGCCTTCAATGAACTGCGGTGGATTGTCATTAATGTCCTGGACTTTGATGATGAACTCGGATGGTGGCTCCAAGGGCTCGTCTGTGTCGGCATTAATGACCTGGGCTGTAAGTGTGTACTCGGCTTTCTCCTCACGGTCCAGCCTCTTCATGGCGTGGATGTCGCCTGTTAATTCGTTGATGGCGAAGATGGTGCCTGCCCCCTCACCTGCTAGGACATACTTGATGTTCTTGCTGCCCACATCCAAGTCTGTGTGTAGCTGCAATCAGAAGAAGAAGAAGAAAAATAATACATCAAGTTAAAAGGTGCAGGAGAGTCCTCAGTTTTATCCCACTGTGTAAACAGAGACTGGCTCGGCTTTAATGAATGCAAGTTGATATGTTCAGCTGATTCTACAAGTTCTAGGGTAGTAAAGTAAAGTAAATGCAGATAAGTGTACAGTATAACTGTAATGTGTTGTTTTTGCTGCTCTGCTTTATGGCAAGTAGTGTAACAACATAGCCTACACTTTGCTAAATGAGGCCCGCTGGGGACAATGACTTTATAAGTAGCACAGGAAATGGAAGTTAGCCTACATAGTTCCTCGTTATACATCGCAAATACATCATACAAACACACGTTGTCGGGATATTGCTCCCTACAGTCTGAAATTCACAGAACGAAGAAATGCTTTGAGTATGCATTCCATAACACGGCAAGAACAGAAAAGTAACAGAATCCATAAAAAATTAAAGAGGAAACTCTGCACATGATGATTCATGCTCACAAATAACTAGCCCCAGAGTTACTGGACGATACTGCATGTTCCTCATTATTTTGGCAATTACAGTTTCATTAGTTCACTAAAGCTGCATTACTTGCTATGCTGAGTGGCTGGCTCCCACTCGTCGCACGGGCTGAGTATAACTAATGAGTCTGACAATGCTACATAAGTCCAATGAAACATCTGTGCACAGAAGAACAGGCGAAACCTGCTGTTTCAAGTTAGAAAAAAAGCAAATTGGAAGGGCAGGAGATACAACAGTGTGGAAAGAAGAGAGGTCAGAAAAAGAGAAATAGCAGGGCTTTGACACGAGGTAAGCAGTGACCTTTGCTTTTATTCACATGAACAGAAGCCACACTTCTTTTACTGTAAGTCACCTTTCACATAAGCCTCTTGATCCTCAAGGTGAGTGACTTTCAGAGGGTTGGAGAGAGGCACTGAGTAGAACATTTACAAATCCAACAATGCTCAGTGTTGCTGTGACACGCCTGGCAGCCCTCTTCTTTTCAGTTTGTATTTTTGTTAATATACATGCCTCTCAAAAACACACATGCACACACACACACACACCTACACACACACACACACACACACACACACACACACACACACACACACACACACACACACAGAGTCACAGGGATGCATCAAAACATCTGTATTCAGCAGCTTTAATTCCATTTCCTGCCACAGTGCTTCAACAGAGATCCCTGTGGGAGCGTGGTTAGGGTGCAGAATAGCAAGGTAAAAATCTGTCGGTGAAAATTCCGACCTCTAAACCCCCCGCAATGTTTTCATAAGCCGGCTTTTATGCATATACTGTCTCGGAGGTGTTGTTTGCAGACACTGACAAAGCACATTCACTTAAATTGTCACACCTTGCACTTTTGTTTTCCTAATTGTGCCATCATTTCACATGAATGATGTAGCTCATTAACACAAATGCCTCGCAACATCCTGCACACTGAGAAACTCTTTAAATGAGCTAAAATTAATGATGGTCTGTCATTATTTTTTTACCCTATGTGTGACTTCCTGTGTGTAGTGTTATGCCTGCAGCTCGGCATGTTTGACTGCATATGTTTCCCTCAAAGGGGTCTATTTTAGCTTCCATACTGGTTTTGGTTGTGCCATATATCATAAATATTTTTAGCAACGTATCAAGAATTTCATTTAGTGTGCTTGGCACTGACACTTCTTCGACTGGCACTAATACTGAGGACACCCATGTACAGATGTATGAACAATATTGTAGAAATTCCAGGTGGTCAAATGTCGACATGAACTGTTAAGCTCAACTTATAAGTCAGTCAGGGAAAGTTAGAACAGTTCCATGGCAACTGTGCAAACTTAATCTGCTGATGAGGACCATGTGACATGGTCAAAAGCTCCTTGGCAGGGACAGTCTGGTTTTGCCCTCTTTTAAACAATCAGACAAATGTGTATAGCACCCTTTATACAGGGTGTTCAAATGTTTTTTTGACTGACAAGATGATATTATATCAAGTACATCAAATATAAATATAATTTGAAAATAATTGAAGACAAATGGACACTTAAAACTTGAAATGATGACAAAGTGAAGTAATACATCAAATAAAATAGATAACAGGCAATAAAGATTAAAATTAAAGAATCAAAAATCAGGCTAAAAAATATAGTTAGATATTAACAATTTCAGCTGCTCTCAGATCCTAGGGGAGGGTGTTCCAGCACTCAGCAAAAGTTTTTATCCTCAATTTTGGTACAACTACAATAAAAGAGTTGTCAGACAGACAGAAGGACATGAAGTTCTTTATAAACTAGTGATATCTCTTGAAATCCACACGCCATGGTTTGGGTCATTTAGAGGCAGAGCCTTGTACAACTAAGAAACCGAGTGAGAATGCCATTTACAATTAAAGCACTGTGCATTGAAAAAAAAACAAACAACAATTGGCTAAATGATTCAAAACAATGCACATCTACGGCATAACAGGCTTACTGCTTCTTTAAGGGGTCTGCTTTCTTTTCTTGTGGAGAGTTGTAACATTTAACATTTTAATTGCCTTGCCATACTTTCTAGCTGTCTAGGTAGCACAAGCCATGGTTTATTCTGGCTGACAACAAAAATTACAGGCGGATGAATAAATCCTCTACTTCACATTAATGGCACACGGTGTGCTTCCTGTTGAAAACACGTAATGCAAGCAATCATCGCTTTGCCACAAACTGTCACTTTAACTCTTCACTCCCTGAAAATGTAGCCACGCTGGCTTTAACCGGCTGCAGTTCTCAACACTGACGTCTCCTCTAAATGCCCTGGTTGCCCTCTTCTTAGACAGCCTTCACAGTGGAGTGCACAAATGGTCAAGTACAATTACTGAATGGGGTGAGGGGGGGGGCGCTGTCACAGGTCCCTGTCATTAACTGAGTTACCTGGGCAACTAAAACAGCACCAACAGTCAGAGACATTGACTGTGGCATTCAGATAAGCAGATAATGGGTAAAAACACACTGTAGTCATGATGATGTGCTACAATGCTGACTGAACAAAACACCAATGCAGTATTCTGAGCACAGGGTGAAGTTTGTTTAGACACGTACTGTAAATCGTTGCCCTGCCTATGTTTATACTGTATTGACTAATAACAATGATGATATAGTTGTTAGACTATCTCCCCTGGCTATAAAGTCTAAGAAAAGATTTCCAATCCTTCAATGCACTACAGCCATCATGTGCAGTTCCAAGTAAACACTGTGGCTGCACTTTTGTGAGATTGTAAACAGAACTTATCATAAAGAGGAAATAATGCCACCAGTCAGTGCAGCGTGTGTGTATATAGATTTGGAAAGTTATTATCACTCTTGCCTTAGCTGCTGCACTCTGGCTGTTGAAAAGACAGACATCCATAGATTCTGAAGCTGCAGTTGACTGAAGAAATGATCCTGTGGCAGTACTTTGCAGTGTTCCCTGCAGTACTGTTCATTCACTCGCACGCTTATTCTCACACACACACACACACACACATGCGCCGCACACAAACGTGCACACCGCCATTTGCCAACCGCAACTCTCAATCAGGGGCTGCATGGGACTGCTTATCCTGTCAGCGGAGGAGGAAATATGTCAGTCCCTGCTGAAGATGAGCTTCTACAGCAATCACTTGAACAATCACTGTGTCCTAATGAGGAAGATTCTACAGATTCTACTCCCGCCCCCAGCCCCCGCCCTCGCCTAGGGCTTGGGTTCCACATACTTAAGTGTAGTCCCACAGAGGGAACTAATGATTTTGCTCCTTGTCAGGGCAAACGGTAGATGGGACATGTGCTCCTCCTATGTATATACCAGTAGGACTGGGGAAAGAGAGGGAGACTTAAGCGAAGAGCAAGAGGGAGGAGATGCTGTCACTGTGATGCAGCTTGTCAGCTACTGTCTGCTGGAACAGACAGTACACAGTACGTCAGACTGTCATCTTCAAATTCTACCTCAGTTAGTCCTCGGTAAGGGTCACAGATTACTTCTTTTGCTAAATTTAATCTGAGAAAACACCGTAACACACATACAGTGTGTATACTATTTATCAGTGGTGGAAGAAGTAGGGGAGACCAGGGATGGTTGTGACATTTTTGACATGTCTGTCTGAGTCTCTGAGCTTGTTTAAGCCAGTGCATTCAAAATGTGATACAAACTAGCTACATGTGTCTTCTTTTAAATGATGTAACTGTTGTCTCTGCAGCACAGACAGAAAATGCATGGTTTAGACTCAAACACAAGCAGTGAGATAATACAATTCACACCATAGTCTAGGTTAGTTTCCAAATGTGCAAATGTGCACCACCTATTAATATTAGTGTGTGTGTATGTGTGTGTGTGTGTGTGTGTGTGTGTGTGTTTGTACTTGTTTGTCTTGCATCGGCACAGTGGTGACAGACATATGGCACTCCCGGGGTGCAGGCCTCACGGGCCCACAGAGAAGCCTACGTGTCTCACAGTAACATTTGAAAATAATAATAAACCAATTAAACATTAGTTTGTGTGCCAGACACATACTGACATTCAAAGAAAGCATAAATACAATTACCACTGTCTTAGAATAGGTTGTAACATTTTCATTCTTGTTCCAACTAACCCAAACTCTTGCAGCCATGGACTATATTACCTTACAGCTAAAACATTATCACTAACAACTTACATAGACACACAACAAACTTGATTTAAGTTTGGCGAGTTTAATTACAGAGCAGGCGATGCTATGACAAAAAGAAATGAAGAAAAAATCTTCTAAAATTGGCTGTGCCTGTGGAACATGTGGAGTAAGGACTAAACTGAGCTTGTGCAGAGTCAATCAGGTGACAGGTATCTTGTTCCTGATTGGAGAACTTGGAAGTGCTGACCCTTGTTACGACCATCCCCGGTCTCCCCTACTCAGATCATCATCATCATCATCATCATCATCATCAGCCGAAGCTTTTATCCAAAGTGACTTACAATTGCTATATATGTCAGAGGTCGCACGCCTCTGGAGCAACTAGGGGTTAAATGTCTTGCCCACATTGGTGGATGTGTGACAGTGGGGAGTTGAACCCAGCGTGTGTCTTATCCACTGCACCACTGCCCCTCATTGGGAAATATTGGATAGTTTTAACTCTCTGAGCCTCAGACAGAATGTGAGAAACCATCTGAGAAGTTTGGAGGGAAAATGCTATTTTAGTAAAACTGATAACAACTAAAACACATCTGAAACATATGACGAGGGGCCACATCTACACACTGCTTCTGTGTAAGCGATCACAAGCCAAAAAGGTTGGGAACAACTGGTTTAATCTAAAGCATGTTATAGTGCTTGTTATTTTTTTAATGCAAAATCTATTATCTGTTATCTAAAAAGTAAATAGAATAACTATAGCAAAGATGTAGAGAAGCATACCAATGTGCTATATAATCACTATGTTGACTCTTAAATGGTGCAATCCTGATGTGGTGAAGATGGCAGGCTTGTTTAACCATGGCTGCAAGACCAGACCAGGTGATTATAGTGGAGGGGGGCGGAATGTTACCCATTAAATATGTAGTTCACTGCTTGTTGTTATGTAAAATGTATGGGAACCCCAAGGCCATGCACTGTGTGGACTAGTTTATACAGCACCTTGTAACAGCCAGATGTTAACATATCTCTATTCAGTTCAGTTATTATGGCCCAGTTCTCCTCATCTGGTCAATGTGACCCAGTCTCACAGAATGAATCCAAAGAATTCATTCAAGAGGGCTTCATACTGCAATGAGGGATCAACAGGGGGTAATTCATTGCCAAAACTGGTAAAATTAGAGCTATCATTTTTTCCCCCATCTGTACAGCCTTAGGCAACTGTAGCCTAAATAGTTACTCCAGATAGATTCTACTCAAACATGTCTGGAAATTAATTGTAGCTTCCTCCCATTTGTTGGATTTTGACTCTGTTAATTACACCTACATGAATAATCTGTAATTCTAAATATTGCAATAACATTTTGAATGTACGGAACAGATGGCGCAATGCATGATATATGATACACTTAGCTATTCTTGGGAACATTTTCCCTCCAGTCTGTCTCATGGCACATAGCGTTTTATCAAATTGGACAGAAAAGTTCCCTTCTGGTGTGAACCACAACATACTTGATTGGAAAAATTCATAGAGTGAGCATCCGTGGTGCCTAAATATTGGAACTGAAAAGTTTCATTCAGAAATGTTGTAGCCTGAAAGTTTAAAGGCTCCTCGTTTTGTTTTTTTTTAATAATAAAATGAGGCCAAATTTAAGTGGTTTAGTGAATGTTTAACAAATAGATTCTTCCCATAACTCAAAATAGAAACGGTAGGTTATCTATGTTTGTTTCCTTGCACTGGCCACAAAGGAATTAAATCCCTGGGGACTGGTGAGCATCTGTTGCAACAGAACAATAATCAATATCACTCTTCTGAGATGTCAAGCCTGGTATTCATGGAGGCTAAAAAGGGGAAGGGGAGCCTTGCATGTATTGCTGATCATTTATTGTCTTTCTTTATTGAGACAATGGGAAAGAGATGGTGTCATGACCCACATACAAGCAAAGGTGACGGTTTGTAACTGAAGCCAGGTCCACTCAGAAAAGGGACAGTAATTACAATCAATGCAGAGACTACCAGTGTTATACTTTCTCCACACAGCCTTTTTTTTTGTTCTTTTATTGGACAGAGAACTGAATCATCTGCAAGCGTTTGCCCTCTGCCTTCATTCTGTTTTATTTTCCTCTTGGACAATCCTGAATTAATGAGACAAACAAAAAAACAAGACAATTTGTGCTGGATTTGTGTGCAGTGTGTTCCGAGGTCAATCAGGGCTAATGTGCTCTATGTCCGTTCCTGCACTTTGAGCAATGGCACATGTGTTGCATTCACTGCCACAGGCGGATTATTGCTTCTGAAGAATAAGTCAAAGTCAAAGCAACTACCTTTGGTACAAGAGGGCAACACAATTAGATTTAGCCACCCATGAAAAACCTTTTGTTTGTGAGTGTGTTTGCATGAGTGGAGGCATTTTAATCATAGGAGGGTACAGTGTCACTACCAAGAGAGAATGCAAAATAATAAGAAAATAAAAACAATTCTGCATAATGATCCAGGCTGTCAGCTCTCACTTCCAGAGTGACCTATTGTATGCAAGCAATCTTCAGTATAGATTTTTGCCGCCTGCTCATTACATGCTGTTGTTACAACAAGAGCATTAGACAATCAGTCTATTCATTGTGCATGGGTGTGTGTATGTGTGTGTTTGTGTGTGACACCAACCCTCAATGCCAGAAAACAAAGGTAAATAAAAAAAACACGGCTTCTGGTATAAAGCATTTGTCCAATTCATGGTAACTCCACATGTGTCCTGTGAAGAGCTCTGCAGCCAGAATTAAGCCTGAAAGAAAACCTGTGATTTGAGCAAAACAAACAAATAGAGGAAAAAAAGAAAGAAATGTTCTAAACAATAAAGAGAGAGAGCCGTGAAAAAGTGTAAATGAGCTTGGCTACGGGGGCCGTGGCGCACATGCTGAGTGTTAAATAGAGGGAGATTTTTTTAGCATTAACCTCGACTACTGTCATTACCCTACCTGTGGGCCCAAAACTCATCGGTACACACAGCATGCCGAAGGTGGGTTTGTGTAGAGGGGTGCAAAGGAAAACAAGCTTAATCAAGGAGCACAACAGTTTTCTCTTTCTTCTGTGTGGCTGACCTAATCAAATCAAGGAATGAGATTGATTTCACGAGGTGCAGATGGATCCCGTAGCAAGTCTAATTCAATGTGCCGGCTCTCCACTATGATGTGTGTTTTCTCGGTCCAGATGGTGCTGCTCGGGTTTGTAATTCATATTTCAACATTTTACTCAACCCTCCCCTCCTCCCGCCCTCTTTCTTCCTCTCACAGGCTTTTTTCTTCTTTTTCTTTTGCTCATAGTTTAACCGCTGAGTAAATGAGTGTTGATGTGGATCAGAATCACAAACTCATCTGTCAAACACATGATCCTGTGATCTTGTTAAATGTCACAAACAGCACATATGCCAACTGATGAGTTTCACAGTGGAGATGTTGTTGCTTATGTTTAGGAAAGTGAAGCAGAAAATGAGTCCTAGCTAGTCTATACTGAAAATGTATTCTACAATGTAAGTAACTGTACAAAAGTATTTTGACTGAAGGTAGGTGACTTTTTTTGGGCAATTTAAAAAAAAAAAAAGTGTAAACATTGGCGGCGCATACTAAAAGCTCCATCAAGATGTTAAGGTTTAAATGAAATCTGATTTAAAAAATAAACACCTTCATATAATTTTGAAATTTTTGTTGGGAGGGTGATGAGATTCATAGGAAACATTTACTCTGCAGAGGTTCATGGTTTTTTCTGCTTCTGTGCAGTCAGAAGCACAGAAACAGTATCAAAAAAAATGTTCTTAAAGTATCAAAAGTAAAAGCACTCATCAGGATGATAAAAACAATTCAGAAGATTACACTATATGTATTATACTACACAGTTTATATTTAAACTACTTTCTATGCTGTTAAAGTTATTTAAATTATAAGCTGATCGTTGGTTTTACATGTAAAATATTATCTACAATTATCTTTAATCTAACTATTGTGGAGTTATAAAAAATCTAAATAATAAATGGAAATACAAAAGAAAAAAAAGAGGTACCAGAAAACTGTTTTTCAGGAAAGTACTTCAGTAAATACACTACTTTCTGCCTTTGAAAACTGGCCTTGTCTCATTGTGAGAACACATGACATTACATGTTGAATCATGTACATACTGTACAATATGTGAGACTCTATGGATTGGGTAGTGAATAAACCAGCAGAGAACAAGAGTCAGAATTCAGATTGTCTTTGCATTGCAATCAGCATGTTTCAAAAGGTGTTTCATATATAGGATATATAGACATTCGCAAATTTCCATAATTGGAAGACATGCAGTGCCGGAGCCATTCTTTGGGGCTTATTCCTGTGGAAAAATGCAGATATACTCCACAGTGCCTGTTCAAGCTGTCATAGTCATTGTTCTCAACCCGAGAAGCCTTGCAAATTAGCCAGTTTCAATGCCAACTGCCAGTGCTGGAAAGGCATGCATTGCTGGTGTTCCTGTAGGTATACGGTAAGTTTTCTGTATGGGAACTTGAATAATGGGCTCTGACAGTTTTTGCTAAGCACTTTTGTTTGTCCTGTACTAAGTCTCGACTGTTGGCCCATTCTTAGAAAAGCACTGCAGGCTACAGCGTTATTATACCAATTGATAACTGTGCAATAAATGCAGGTGATCTTTGTTATCTTTGAAAGCAAAAATCTGCTCCATCATGTAAGGACGTCTATATGATTTATGAGCAAGTTATGGAGCGAGACCAATTGCTGCCAAAAAAAGCATCACAACTTGTATGTGACATCTAAGAATAAGAGTACTGATCTCATCTAGGATCAATTTCCCAGCTACATTATTTTGGCTAAGTATCTTTTTTGTACATCAGTAGCTCATGTCAGCGTCCAAACGTACAAAGGGAAACACACAAAGGCTTTGCACGTAGCTGCTGTAATTTTTCTATATCCAAGCCAAAATATCTCTCTATGGGATACTGCTTTTAAAAGGCAGGTATTGGAAGGCAGTGTTTGCTCAGGCCAAGAACAAAAGGCAGTATAAATGAGGGCTTCATTGGCTATATTAATAATCATCTGTGCCTTCTCCTTTGAGAGGCCTGTGATATCGAGTATCATTAGACATGCAAATAACAGCTCCATTTTCCCGTCCCTGGGATTAGGAAGGAAAGAGAGAAAAATGAAGAAGAGGCATGGCTGTGGCAGAAACAATTAAGCCATCCTCCTCGCGGAAGCACTTGGCAGCCGGCTTCAGACTGGTAAGGGGGGGACAGGAGGGGTCCTTTGGCTAGGCAGCAACGTCAACACGCTTGTCTGAGTGAATGTGCAATTGCGCAGAGCATCGCTTTAAGATGTCAGATCACCTTGGAGTGGACGGCAGCTACAAGCACAAGCACTCCTTCTGTGTGTCATGATGCCACTATACATGTTTCACACTCTGTCTGGAACACAGACGGGGAGGGGGAGAGAGAACAAAGGAGCAAGGAGCAGAGAAACAGACAAGAGTGAGGAGACAGAGTAATCGCTGGTGTCTTATGTGGTGGACAGTGATGACATGTTTCTGACATGTTTCTTTCATCCCTTCCGTCAACCCACAAGGGCGACCATCGAGTTCATTCCACATTGCTCGGAGACGAAATCCTCCAGCCTTCCTCCACCGCATTAAGCAAATATCCAAGGACTCTCTCGCTTACATAATCATATCTTTTGGCTAAACCGGGCCAACTTTTACATCCCGTTGCAGCACAAAACCAAGAGGTAGCAAGAGAAATGATACCAAAGCCCTCCTGGAATGCCGCACTTCAGATGAAGCACAACTTAATATTTTCATACACTAAAGTAAAAATCATTTTCTCTTCCCATCTGTGCTTGGAGAGGGGGAGTGGGCATGGAAAGTCCCTCTCGTAACCCATTTCCCTGATTCCCTTGTTAGCTCCACTTCATTTCCAAGTTATCTTCATCTTTCCACCCCTCGCTATCACATCAGAAAGCTACCAGAGCTGGAAAAAATCTATCTTTGTCTGTTAAAAGGTTACCTAAAGAAAAGTAAGAAAACAGGTTAGGCCTAGAGGGTATTGTAGCTGTAAGATCCAGAGGCTGAATTAAAAGTGCTTTTTTAAGACCAGTAAAAACAGGTAGTTTCTCTGTGTCCGCCTATAAAAGAAAGAGGGGAAAAAAATCATTAAAACATGCCAAATCTCAATGAGAGTCTGGGGATGAAAGCGTGCAGCCCACTGAGTTCAGTCCATCATCCTGGAGACGAAGACGAGACAGTGAGTGAAAAAGTAAGAAAGTCAAAAGTGACTCCCTGAAATGCTCGCGTCTCCTCACATCTCTCTCGCTCTCTGTCTCTTTTGCTCCCTTTCCCTCTTTATCACTCACTCTTCCTCCTCTCCTGCTCTCGCTGTGTCTTTTTCTGGAATCGCCCGTCGGTAATGTCAACAGAGATTTCACGGCACAGTGCCAGTGCATCAGCCAGGCTCACATTTCCCTTACCTGTGATTTACATCAGAGAAGAGGCTCATGGGGGATTTTCCATGCCAGTGAAGGGATGGGAGCAGTGACGGTGATGGTGTTGGCGGAGCTGGTGGTGGGTGAGTGTGTGTATGTGTGTGTGTTGGTGGGGGTGGGGGGGTTAGTACCCTGGGGCTTGACGCAGTAAGGCACTCTAACAATGGTGGCATAGACCACCCAGCTGAGAGATGCTTTCACTGCAAAGACAACCTGCACGACTGCATTTAGGCCCTGCTCCTTAAATGTCACCAGGTCTGACTTCCTTCCATCATATTTTGGAATAGGAGCACACACATTTGTGCTTGTCTGCCTGCATGTTTGAAGGTATGTATAACATGTATTGAAGTTGCAACATGTAGTGTTTTTGAAGGCTTAAATGTTTTTCTTTGGCTTATGTTTTTACAGAACATCGACAAAACAGGGCAGTTATTTTATTTTGTTTTGGTAAAAAACCTCGTCTCTTGCTTAATTTCAAGGGTTACTTATGATTCGTAACTCCTAAAAGTTCAAAATCATCAAAACAAACACTAACAATATAACATAATATGTACAGGAATCCATTATAGGGAACACATTCTTTGCTGTAATAATTGCCAAAATGTTTTTGAGTTTGTAAATTACACATACAGTCACATTGTTACACAATTTATTGATCCTGGTCCCACCGTATAGCATTTATTGCAATAAATGCTGTAAGTTGTTTTTTTTCTTTTCATTTTCCACCCTAAAAAAATCTGTGAAAAATCTGACATTTATGTATATGTACAAATAGGGGTGTCAAGTTGCTCTTTAAAAATATTACACAAGCTGCATCCATACACTGCTGTGAAAGGGCAGGCTGGGCTTAATTTCAGCTCAACGTATTAAATGTCATTCATACATTGTCACATACATGTTCCCGTGTTCTCAAGAGGTCCAGAGATCCAGACATTTTGTTGAGAAAGTGGCCACGCTCATTAGATATGATTTGGAGTCACCCCACCTTCATCGTATATTAGCAACTGATGTGGACAGCAAAAGTACTTATATAATAACATTGTTATACGTGACAATCCCACCTTCAGCGACAGACTGGTCCAAGGAGGAGTTGATAATGGTAAGTTATGGCAACTATTTGCCACTGGGCTGGAATTAAGTATGTGTACTTTTTATACATGCTGTGTTCTTGTGTGTGTTAAATTCCAGAAATTACATTGACAGGCTAAGATCTATAATTCAGTTGAAACCCAGAATCTGCCTGATATGGCAGTGATTACATTTTAAATCCCAACTTGTGTGCTGTCTGAGTATTATTTCACATGATCAACCAAACTAAGAGGACACAGTTAAATGAAAGATGTTGCGATGGTTGTCAAGTCAAGAGCTAACGAGTTGGGACACGGCGTTAGGGCGACATGCCATTTGTCTCCCATAATAGGACATGAGAGCTCGCAGACATTTGAAGGAAGTCAGCATCGCAAAACGAGTCCTTCCTGGAAAGACACACAGTGAAGCTTGCCAGGAAATTTTTTTTTTTTCCTGAGTCAGTGTGTATGTGTGCGCGCAAGAATGAGTGTGTGCCTATTTGCCTCGTTTACTGACTTTAGTGTGTGTGTGTGTGTGTGTGTGTGTGTGAGTAACGGATATGTGTGTGCATCCTTGCCTGCTAAAATGTGTGCAAAACACAGGCCGTTGTGTGCCTTTCGCGCATGTGTTTGTGTCCCTGTACAAATGCCCCCTCCCTATTACAGCTGACTAGTAGATGGATGCTGGCTGTCACACCTGCCTGACTTTGTTCCTGCCAGATGCGGTGGGGTCACAGGGAAAGCGCCCAAACACTCATCAATCTCAACCATTGTCCAACATTCTTTCGGCTCCAGCACCAGCTTCCAATATCCATTTAGCTGCTCCAGACGCGGGCAAAATTGCTTACATACACAGAAACGGGGTGGCCAAACCTATTGACCTGCACTGTCGGTACGGGTGGATGAAAAAACAAAGGACGTCACAGGATCGGGAATAATCTCTTGTGACAAATAAAAGTTTCGCTTTGCATTTACTCTGTGAGGTCGCCGTCATCATTAGGCTGGCAGTAAAAGAAATTGAATTTGGTGTGTTCCCAAATGCTGCAGTCGAGTTTGATGCTCCCTGCATCCTGAGGTCTTTTCATTTAATAACATCAAAGCCAAATGGAGGAGCTTGGGAGTCACTTTGGGGGTGGATGGGGGGGGACTCAGGTATAAAACAAAACCAATCGTGTGACATTGCCAACTAGTTCCAGGTGAATTTTGGAAGGAGGTGAATATAGCTGTGCGAAAAGTTTGGACCCACATCCAAAAGCGAAATAATGTGCATCGTTTTGGTCACAAACACACAACGTTGCCTTTGTGAACGCACCAAAGTCAATTACATTTGAAATACACTCCTGGCCTTATACTGGCGCGCCACACAAAGAAGCCAGAAAAGTAATTTCCATCATTCTGGCTCGTGCAGAGTTTTGCTGTTCCCTTGATGGGAAGCAGCGCTTGAGCCAACCAATCCGCTAATGGGAGAGAGGGGAAATGGAGATAGAAAGTATAAACCTGACAAATAGATTTTATACGGCTGGAGTTTTTGCTTCCTAGTCCCCCCCACCCCCCCACCAAAAAAAAAATGTGAGTGTGAAATATTTATCGCAAAATATGTAATAGTGGAAAGACAGAAACAGAGGAAATCCATATTGCCACTGAGCAAACACCAGCTACTGCAATGTCTTTATGCATGAAAAATCATTCAATATATGTTTATAGTGTGCTGGTCAACCACTATTGCTGTGGGTCACACTGTCATATTCGAGAAAGATGTTGTCATGCAGCAGCACATCACTTTTTTTAAACATAGCGTAGTTACTCAGGGTGCTAAAACGCTCTACAAACAGTAAGGGTGTGAAAATACAGCTTTTTCCCACTGTCCACGCTTTGCCCTCCTCTCGGCAGCATTTCTCTTACTGTCTTTTCTACATTTTCACTCCTCAGCTCTTTCTCTCCCTTTTTAATTCTCCCTCTGGGCCTCCTGAGGGTTGGGAAATAATGTACACAAACAAAACAGGCGAACGGGATAAGCACTCGTGTTGTTTACGGGAGGAAAGAGGAGAAGGAGAGAGATAAAAAAAATAAATAAATAAAACAGAGGAGGAAGGAATCATCACAGCATGCGTTTCCGTTCCTGCACCCACTTTAATTGTGAAGAAATCAGAAAGTTGGGAGAATTCCCCGCAGTATGCAGATGCGCGTTCATGCTGTCACTCACACGGTGTGGGGCCTTTGATTAGGCCTTGTCTGTGCACTGGAGGCTCATGACCACGCTTGGCAAGCAGGAGCCATTAAAATCTGAGAAACTCTGGCTCCCCCCTCAGTCTCTCTTTGTCTTTCTACCTCTACCAATTGGGTCACCCACTGCGAGAGACTTGATACTGAAGGTAACACCATTAATAACTAGTGCTTGCAACGCAGGAAAAGGGCGGTGGGTTCGGGTGGGGGTGAGGTTACATACCCTAACCCTACTCCACCACATTCTCATTTGTCATTTCACAAGGAATATCATAGTCATTACTCCTCTACATTTACTGGACGGCAGCTACTTACTTTACAAATAACATATTTACACTGTCGTAGTACAGCTGTTACTAAAGTAAGGGATGTGATTGCTTTTTCCTACTACAAAAAGATAAAAAAAGATGTAGATTATATTCAGAATCAAAAATAATATAGTTGAAGAAATTCTAGTAGTATGTGTTGGTTTGTGAGGTGGAGCTGAGTGAACACTGAACTTGCTGTTTTCATCACCTAAAGCGTGTTGGTTGTAAAAAAAAAAACTACATATTTATCTCAAATGGAAAATATAGGCATGACAGACAGTTATGATGTTTGATTTGTTATCTAAGTATGCTATTTGACAGTACTAAAGCTCAGAATGTCCTTTCAACATGTTTTTTAAATCTCTGCCCTGTCTATGCCTAACTCACTTCATCGTACCCCTTCCATAAATGGTTCATGGAAATGTTCTGTAGTTTTTTTTTATGCCTCCCAAGGACTCACAGTGACATAGATCACTCCCTTCAAAATGTCTACTATTACATTAGAAGTAGTGTTCTATTCATCGAAAATGTGAAACAATTTTACATTCTAGCTGACTGAAAGCTAATTTAGACTCAAACATTTTACTTTTTTTATGTATAAAAGTAATGCAACAGAGTTGCGAGGCCTTGGAAGGCAGTGATCACAATTACAGTTTTGGACACGAAGGATGTGAGTGTATTTGCACCCTGAATTATTTGCAGTTTCACCACAGATAAAACTCAATGGCTGTGGTGTAGCTGTACACCACACAAGGTTCAGGTTTTGTCAAGTTTCATTTGGGTTACTATCACTTGGAATGGCAAAAGTTGGACATTTCACTTATTCCATTAGCTTTCCATTTTGTGTTTTCTTCTCAATAAGTGACATGCAGTCACTAAGTCACTATATATATATATATATATATATATATATATAAAGAAGAATAAAAGCAGACCAGGGTACAACCACTTCAAAATGTAAAAAAAAAAAAAAAAAATGCGTTTGTGTGGTCGAACATTTGCAAAGCGACAGTAAGTGCGGAAGCAAAGATACAGCGTTCATGTGCGACAGACAGGGAACCAGAGACAGAGTGACACTTACAGAGAGGATGACACTTCCACTCTACCGCCCACTCCTCAGCACGGCCACACTTCCTCTCTGCCTTGCCGAGTCCCAGGGACATCTTCCATGCACGCTGGGTGTCACAGCAGACGGATGACTAACTTCAGCAGCACCATGCCATTTCCCCTTCTCACACTAAACTGTCACACCCCCCCTCCTCCATGCCTTCCTGGCCTGCCGGGCCTTACTGCTTCTTGGCCCGAACTGAGATTCTCACACACACACAGACAACAATGAGGGCACTCACATATTCATGCATGCACACTCACACAAGTACAAGCATCTATGCCTCTCTATATCTTTCTGTGATTTACACTCAGTGGGAAACTGCGCGGCAAGTCACAATCATCCCACTAACCGGCTCCGGGAGCCTCTTCTCCCAGGCTGAGTGAGTAAGCCTACCAGATTGGATTCACACTGGAATGCTAAAGGTCACGCCTCTAGGTCTTACCATACAACCCTCATGGCTCAAAACAACAGCAGACTTTGGTCATCAGCATTTTTTTGCTAAATGATAACAAAATATAACAGAATTTAAACCTCTGGCTTGTTTTACAGCAGACACTCTCTGCCCTTTGATGCCATTATAACAGTTTCTGAGGTAATAAATGATAGATGTTTTAAAGAATGATGACTGTTGTGAATTAATGCAGTAAAAATACATGCTGTCCTGTATGCACACACACACCCTTGAGCTGTGTACCCAAGCAGATCCCCCCTAAAAGTAATTATTATTAGGACAGTTGCAACTACTGGCAGAGAATTATCATAAGCAGCCTATTGCTGATTCCTGTGCCCTCAAATGATTGGAGAATAAACTTGTGAAAAAAACAAAATCAGGCATAAAACAAATGCTACCCCCAAGACAGCACACAACAAACTGAATATTCAAGAGAGGAGAAAACTATGAAAAGGGATAAAAATGTCTCGCCCGCAGAATTCAAGATTTGCCAACATGAAAGCATGCTCTTACAAATCAAAATTTGCCACCAATTTGCTCTTGTTCAGATTTCTGGAGGGGGACGGCAGCTTGTTTGCGTCCCCTGTCAGTGTCTGGAGGGTTCTGAAATTAAGCCTGTGACAAAACATGCTGTTACTGTACTGGAAAGAAGGGCTCTACCAGCACTGCAGAGCACAAGTTATTCTTATCAATACTCATGCATTAGAGTTCATTTACAAAACTGCATTAACGGCTCTGGTAAAATCTGCCCCTCCACTGTCTCCCGTTTAAATCTCTCATAAATCTCAAAGCATTCCTTCTTCCACCCGAGTCATCGCAGAGAGCCACACTTTTCAATTTCTGGAGTGAGAAAAGGACAGGGGGTAAAAAGCCTCTTCCAGTATTACATCTTTTCTACTTTATTACCAGTCTTCTGGGAAAATGGGGGCAGCTTTGCAGCCTAGCTATCTGTTTACATTTTCTTTACAAGACTATATTGGAATTATAATTGTGTTCTATGACGCCTTCTTTTGGTGCCTTTCTCTGTTTAAAGGTCCTGTGGACCTGGGGAGATGAAGAAAAATGGACCCCTTTTGAGGGATTCGATTACTGAGGAAGAAAATGCAGCTCCACACAGACCCTTTTTTTCTTTTCCCTTCTGTTTTCCTCCAGGTGCCAATCTCTCGGGTTGCCCAGTATTAGAGCCACAGAAGCAAACAATGGTGTCAACATGTTGGGAAATAATTTTTGTTCTGCAATTAAGGTGGAAACAGATAAAAGGAAATATATGTGTGAGATGTGTCATTATAAATTACATAGTTTATTACAAAGAAGTCCAATGTGTCTGCTACTGACCACTGCTGGATGCTGTTGGAGTGATATTAATGGTTTGGAGTTATATTAACAGGTTTATTGACTTGTGTGACATGTTTTTGGGGACGTGGGGGGAGGTGGGCCGTGCCTCAAGGTTACCAGAGGTCACAGTGTGGGAGTGCTGCGCCTTCTTGGTTGTTTAGATGTTGCCTTAAGGTTTTTGAACCCAGCCTTTGATTTATAATTCAACAGAGAGAATCTTGAGCATGTGTGTAACATAAAACATGATGTCAATCTAAATAAATAAACCTTTTTCCATTTTGAGATATACGCTGTCACTGTTGTTACAAAACATTCTCCAGCTCTTCAGTTTCACCATGTAAAGACCAGAAAAAGGCTTTATCACTGGTCACAAGACAATGTGACATGCAGGTTACACAAACACAGAATAAATATTCCATCACAGTATGGTTAATTACTGATATTCCTGCAGCTCAGCTACATTGCGCCGTGCAGTTGAGTGAGACAGTGAATTTGTCTCCTTAATAATGTTTGGAATTAATTAAAATGCAAAGCCACAAGCCCAGAGTGCAACCACAGGTGGCAGTGAAGAGATCCCAGGGAGAACAGCCGTGATGAGTGCAAGCCTTCATAACTCATGTCCATTTAACTGATGATTTCTAATTTTATTATTGTTATTCTTATTATTTTTGCATCCATTTCAATGAGATGAGTTTGCCATTTTATACAACAATTTCCTGTGTAATATCATTCTATCAATAAGTAATTACTTGCTTGGCAAATTGCTGTGCAAAATGTTCATCGGGGGGGAGAAGATCCATATCAATTGTTCATTTGCATAATGCAAATGAATCCATGGAGAGGAAAAAACAACTTTGCTGCCATCGCTGACAGTTGGATACCAGCACTGGTGCTGGAAAAGCATAAGTGCCTTTACTACAGAGCAGCACAAAGGTCTACAGCATTTTGTTGTTAGGAGCAGGAAACTCCAAGTCCCAAGCTGATGGAACAATTTTTTTTGTCATTTTTTACAGATACAATTTCAACTGGCGGGAGAAAAAATCCTACCAATATTTGACAAGTGGAGCCAGGGTTTGTGAGCAGTTGTCCATTTGTTGGAGCTCAGGCATTAGCAGAGGATGAGCTCCCCGCTACTCCATTAGGCTTTCCCCTGATAGAGTAACACCATTTTAGCCCCCTGTTTACTTAATATGCAGGATCCGGCCCCGTCTATTTGCTCCTAATCAACTGATAAGACGAAAGGCCTTTTTTTTTTTACGGCCCCTGGAGGATGAAAACCAAACTCCTAATGGTCATTAGTAGCAATTATGTTCCGTAACCGGCACACCCCTCTCTGCTTTTGCTGTGTTGGCTGCTTAGGATGCATGTGGATCCGATATGGACACAGAGAATCCTGAACACAGCTCACAATATACTTTCACATGCTGAAGCTGACCACAGCTCCTATTTGATGATGGATAAGTTTAGTTTACTGTCTGATTGCCTGCTGCGATGGGGGTATGTTGCTATTTGTGCTCAAATGTAAACAATATTGAGTGTGTGTGTGTGTGTGTGTGTATGTGTGTGTGTGCTTGCTTTTTTTGAAAGCACAGTTAAAGGGCATCAATTGCTGCATGACTCAAAACACCCCTCTACTTTCCTTCACTCTGAAAGCATCATTAACAGAGCACTCTGACTTTACTGTAATTGCAGCTTTGTCAAAGGCACCTCGAGGACAGTACATGAAACTACAGTCTGTCCATCCCAGCATGCAGCAGCACCTTCCAATTAGCTAACTCAGCTCCTTTTCTACAAGATTCGGGAGACTTGTGATTTTTATGCAAAACCACCAAGATCAAACGGTCTCTGCCCTAATCCCCGGAGTCGAACCTGGGGAGTGTGATCTTTATCGACAAACGCTGAGCCGGTGCAGAGTAGGATCCCATTACATATGCACAGAGACCTTTTTGACATGCGTTTTCCCTGCACACCAGTGATGCAACAAAGGCAGGAATCCCGCTCCTATTTTTTCATTGTAAATGTTGCATATTGTGTGCAAAACTCCTTCTCGAGACACCTGATCTAAATTCTACCTTGATCTGATGTGGTATTTGTTGAAATAATACAGAGCACTCAGGTATCTGCTCAGTTAAATCCCTCCATCCCATTTTCACCTACACATCGGACAAGACGTGATCTATTTATGAATCCCCTGAGATCATTTCTAAGAAGCTCCTGTAGATGAATAACTAGATAATAAATAGGACATTTTGACCATATTTAAGCTAAAGTGACATATAAATAGAAGCAACATCACAAACGCAATGTATTGTCTTGATCAGGTGTGTGTGTGAGCAGCAGCATGTCCTATGAGGACTGCTAGTGTACTGTAGGATTCAGCTTTCTAAACAGGTCAACAGAAGCGCCTCACATACACCAAAACACACACACAGAGCACTCAGCGGTGGCGAGGAAGGCCATTGTCAGAAAACTAATAAAGAGGCAGAGTGTTGCTGTGGTGCGGTAATTACACATCCCAGGATATCAGCACAGTATTTATAAAAACACCAAGCATCAACAAAGAAGAAAAGGTCATCAAGACAGATATGACATTAGCATTTTGACTGCGCACAGAATGGGTGCACACACTCGCACACACACACACACACACACACACACACACACACACACACAATGACACAAACACACTTGTGTGAATGCACAGGTACACAGACTTACCGAAAAGATAATGTCATGTTTTCTTATCTGGCCACTCAATGAGACACATAGACAATGTGTGTTTGTGTTTGCATGTGCATCTGTGTTTATGTGCCTGGGTGTTACTGTGTGCAGAGAGAGACACTGATAAACATGCCACATCTTGGCAAGTAGTGATTCAAGCAGGCGCCGGCTTCTGTAAACACTGGGAGTGCTGCACAGATTGAGATGGAGGGAAATGAGGACCTGTGTGACTGCTTCCATCCAGATGGAGGCTACAATGGTGTTGGGGTTGGCCCAGGTCGTTTCCCCCGATGACAAACCATTCAAGGATCTGTGGAGCCATTAAAATATTGCTGCCTCACTACAGCTGCTCCTTGTCTTCATCAACTAACAGCAGCAACGTGGCTCCATGACGCAGATAAAGCACAGAAAGTAACATAAAAGGGCACTGTGCCATTTGGCAGAGTTCCTCTTCTTAGAGGAGAAGAAGCAGCAGAAGAATCATCTCATGAGACTCAGAGGGGGTTTCCCTCTAAGACACAGCTCCGAATTTTTGTGAAATTTAAAGTATCTTTACACTTCATGTTTTCACTGCTCAGTACTTTAAGAGAATTATTTCTCAAAGGAGAATATAGTTGACAGTGTTGTATTTTTGGAATTTCAATTCAGTGCATTACTCAAATGGCATTCTTAATCACACAAGTGAACAACAAATCTCGCTTTTACTTTGTCATTCAGCAGCTTTCAGCATTGACATAAAGTATATTGGCAAAGGCTTATCTAAAAAATAACATTAATTAATGAAGACGCCGCAGCGGTGATGTGTGGACTTGCATGATCTCCCCATGTTTGCTCTGGTGTCCGCCCACAGACACGCAGGCTAACTGGTGAACTGGAAACTCTAAATTGCCTGTAGATGTGAATGTAAGTGTGAAAGTGTTGTCTCAATGTGTGATAGATTGGCAGCCTGTGAGGGTGTACCCCGCCTCTTGCTCACTCCGCACTGAGATGAGTGCCAGCCCCCTGTGAACCCAAGCAGGACAAGCTTAGAAAATGGTTAGCTCTCTTTATTACAAATTCACTTGGATGCATGACTTGTGAATTATTGAAATTCTTTATAATATTCAGCAGTTAATGAGTAAAAATAATTTGTTATATCATATATTGTTAGCCGTTGCTTAGTCCCATCTGTTTGAGCACTCTGAATGGTCATTTGCCGACTAGACCCATGAAAAACAAACAGCGAACACTAGCTAACCCCCCCTCCTCTGCATAATGTGGGATGAGCCCAACACTAGTTTATATCTCATTAAGCTCAACTTTACATTCTGTTAAGGATTGCTCCTTGTTCGTAATTCTTAATAAAAGCACTCCACAGGGTTTAATCTTGTGTGATGTCATCATCAAGTCTTAAGCAATCAACCTACACAACCCAAATACATTCTAACACTTTGACAACTTAACTAAATGTTCACAATCCTCCGACATTGCACGAGTCCAGTCTTTCATCAAACTCATCTGCAACGATGTTATACTAATTGGATGTTCTATTATTCATAATTGCAGAAGTTTTTCTTGGGACTCTTTCATTCAAACACAATAGAGAAGACCGGGTGTTTGCAAAGATTTGTTAATATTTTATCAGATAGACCATCGGTGCATGTCCAATCCACAAGCACAACAACAAGCAGTTGTGGCAAGGATAAAGGCAATTAGCCAGACTTCGAAAACAGACGGACTCTACCCCCTAAAAGCTTTTCACATGTTTCTGGCATCCTCTATTCAGAGTCCCTCAATACCTCATTTCGTTGCCATCGAGAGAGGAGAGAGCAGCTGAGAGAGGCAACGTAACATGCCGTGTCCCTCGTTGTGCACGTCGCGCTGGCAGGCGACGCACATACACCGGGATTCTTTGAGAACAATTTCAACATCCTGCATGCTTGGCCCTGATTCCCATTAAGCATTCATGATTCATCTGGATTTTATATTATAACGTTTTGAATTTTTCATGCATCTACCCCCCCACCCCTCCCCTTCATTCCCCCCTCCCCTTCATCTGATCCGACAGAAAAAAAAGAAGAATTACTCAAACATTGGAAGGGAGAAAGAAAAAAAGCGTCACTTTCACACACACACACACACACACACACAATGAAGCATGGGTTTCTGTCATCACCACCTGCTTGTTAGATCCAGTGTATTTTTTCTTGAAGTCAGTTCATTTATAAGGTGTGTGTCTTCAGAGCGTAAGTAAGGTTGGAGAATAAAGTATGGGGTGTGTGTGGGTGCTGCCCTTTTACGTTCTCGCCTCTCCTCCCTTGGCTATTATTTCAGCTATCTTTTTGTTCTTCTGCAGAAGGGATCATTAAACCAAAATAATTCATTTGTGAGAAAGGTCAAAGCCACAGTCTGTTGGCACCCAGATACCAGAGTTAGGAGTGGTTACGTTGAGAGAGAGAAGAGAGCAAAGGACGGAGCCATTGATTCTTCTTGTGTGTGTTTTTTTTTTTTTATTATTGTCAACTCAGTGATTGAGGTGAGCAACCCCCTGCCATCCTCTCAGCCGTGATGATAATCATCATCTTTAATACCTGTTATAGGTGAAGACACCGATCTCCAAGTAAATGTCACATCCACTGTTTACCGGGGCCGCTTTGTTGTTATTGTGTTGTATGAGGCGGGTGAGGAAGGTAGAGAGGAGCTAGGGAAGGGCAGAGGAGGGAAAGTAAGGAGGCGGAGGAAGAGGGTTGAGGACTGTCATCTTTTAAGTGCCAGAAATAGGCACTCACCCCCCCCCCCCCGATCCAGAACTCCCTCCCCATTGTCTCTCCTGCTCCAGCCCACGTGTGCTCCCAGCTAACCGTGAAGCCAAATGCACATCCACTCCCACAATAATAACATCCATTCTTAACAAGATTACTCCGGCAGTTCCAGTTTGGCTGATGGGACGTGTATGGGAGCAGAGGCGCAGGGATAAGCCGCCTGCAGACGCCTGCAGCATTTCACATACACTGGGTTCCATCCATAGGAGAGGAAGCTGCCTGGGGAGTTGAGCCAAACATCGAGCCCACAAGAGTACACTGGCACACGGAGCAGGAATTTAGCTGCTACTGCTGCTGCTGTGACTTATGCCCACAACTACTTTGTCAGAGGCAAGGGCCAATTAGCAGGTTTCAGATAATCATAATCTTGTGATTTGAATAATCAGATTTGAATATTTGTAACCTCATTTACTGCTCCTGATGCTTGGCCAGTGTTTTGACTGGAAAATCCATCCAGATTGATAAGTAAGCAGAATGTCCGACATCGGGCTCTTCCATGTTGCCTTAATTTAGTTGTCTATCCTTGCTTTTTGAAAATGTGATTATCCACGGGCCTGTGTTTTCTCTAAGAAATCAACAATCGCTTAAATGTCAGCACGAGACAAAGACCAAGAGGCTTAAGACTGTTAAATTGCATGTGCATCTCTTGACACTTTGAAAAAAGATATAATCCAAACAAAGCAAAATCCCTTACTTTGAAAATAAACTAGACTAATTTAGCGAATGCAGCACACAAGCCAAACATCTGAGGTGAACCTCTTTAATTCCAATAAATTAGTTAGAGCAAAGTTCAAGGCAGAGTGCCAGATGATTTGGCCTGCTAAGCTCTCCACCTCCGCACAGCCAGCCCAGGCCAAGCCCGGTGAGCCCGGGAATGTGAGGGAGGCAAGAGGAGATGTGAGAAGAGGGGAAGGAAAGCAGGTAAAGTGGGGGCTGGGGTGGGGGAGAGTCAGACTTTTCCGGATTTCCACAGGAAGAGTTTGACACAGCTGACTGACAAGCACTGACACGGGAGAGAGCTAATCGCAGCAACGCAGTCCAAGGTGAAACCATAAAGGGGCCATTTGCTATGAATTAGCACTGATGTAGAGGCTCAGGAAAGTGGCCCCCGCGTGAGCTACTCACTGTACAGCATGGATTTAATCACGCTGAGCCACAGATGTGAGTGATAGCAGCGAGCTTGTTATTTTGCTCAGGGACTCTGAAGCTGTGTGAATGGATGTGCTTTCCTGTTAATTTATAATTGCAGCTGATGCATGTACACAAGAGAGCTTCCAGGGATCGCGGACGAGACACGTCATGTGCCTCCTTGCGATACACTGAACTGAAACATGATTTCAGCTCCCTTATGAAAATACATAGGAAGAAAATGTGATTTAATGCAGAGCGGTCGCTAAGTACGCGAGGCATGTGAGAGGAAAGGCAGTGAGCGGTGTGGGTGTGTTTAGAAAGACATAAAGAGGGAAACATTATGAGTGATATTTCAAAAATGACACATTCGCCGCTGGTAACATTTGAACAAAGTCTAAAGTACTTCTATTAAATGACCACTGACGGGCTGGTAAAAACAAAATCTCTTGGCAATAACATTTAAGATTCAAGCGATGGTGATATGTTTGCTGGAAAAGCAATACTGCCAGCGAGGATGAGGTCACCTGTAAATCTGAAATACCACCGATTTCAGATTGCAATATCTGCTCAAAACACATATAGAGCAGTGCAGACAGAAATCTTTCATAAATATGACAGTGCTGACACCCCAGCAAATGTTTACAAAGATACACCAGCTATAAAGCTTCATGGACACACTTTATTTACTGTTGCACACATAACGCTCATGTCCAAATATACTTCATCCAAGCCTGTGTCCGCTCTTCTCATTTTTGTCTATAACACTCCCAAATGGACTACTGTACGACACACACATGCACATACACATACGCAGCCTGTTAATGGGAACCAGGACGACAACACAAAGCCATAGACAACCTGTCAAGCTCTTCGAGGGCAGCACTAATGTGATCCCACAGCTCTATCAGAGCCACCGCTGGGCCCAGTGTTTTATTACAGACCGGGAGGGACAGACAGAGGGAGAGATTGGAAAGGAAGAGGGAGACTGTGACCATGGCCCATTGATATAATGGCCCTGCTGGCATTAGTGATATACTGTACAGGTGAGGCTCGGGGAAAAAGAGGAACGCGGTAACAGAGCAGGGAAAGGAGGTAGAAGCACAGGACACAGGCATGTTAGCATGTTTTTTTTTTATTATTTCTAAATAACACAAGAGGAGAGAACAGAGATCTAAGGAGCTGGGAGACAGAGGAGCTGCCGCTAGACTGCAGCTCAATACGGATCTTTGTGGTGCTGCCTGAAGAGAGATTACGGAGCTGCATTCCAGGAGCTGTTGTGGGTGTGAGAAAGCAAATGGAATGAAATGAAGTCCACCAAACATTGATAGGCTTTCCTTTCCTGGGTTTAATGACAGCTTTTTGATTCAACCCTCTCACTATGGCACTGGAACCTGTGTCTAATTTGGGCTATATTTCGGAATATATTATATCCGAGCCAATGCTTATAATTTATGTGTCAAATTGGCCATCAATCACCGGCAATAATTCGGCTAATATTCTCGTTAACTCCCACTCTTCATCCATCAATCAAAGGCAGTGCCAGACATCCGCTCAATTGTTGGAGCCCGGGTGAATTCAGATTAAGGTGGGGGGATCCCCGCTAATCAGAGGCCACATCGGTGGGGCTAAGTCAAGAAGGGGGATCAAATTCTGATCTGTTGTAAACCAGAGCCAGATAGGCCTCTGGCAGGACCAGGGAGTCTCAGGCTGCTCTGGCAGCAGCATTCAGCACTCAATCTCGCCTTAGCTTTGCCTCGCATCACCAAAGCCAAACACTTGGAGAAATTTTAACAATGTCATTGTACCACACCCCATCTGCCCTGGAGGCAAGCTTACTTGGGCTCAAGAGTCACTCTCTCCATAATCACCCCGTCACAGAGAGAGAGGGAGGGGAGAGAGAGAGGGGCGGAGGTGGAGGTGGGGGACAGAGACGAGAGGCAATCCAGCCGAGCAGAAGTAGCTTGCATCAGTATTTATAGACTGATGTCCCACATCTTGTACTTGCAGTCCAAAGTGCAGAAAACAGCAAAAGCAACAAAAAAAAGGTCTGAAATAAATTTGGGAAACAATCCCAGATAGAGCTGGTTTACTGGAGTACACCATTCGCTAAGCAAATAAATACATACAAGGACAGCAGCTTTTTCCAAAGAACAAACTGAACCAATGAATCCAAGCTGATATCTCTGACCAGTTTCACCTGAATGGACCACTAAAGGGGAAAACAAGAAAGAAGGATTGAACCATTTTAGACAAGTCAGTACTAGAAACGGATCTTCAATTTCGGGTGGCAACACTGCAAACATCGCTTTTATTATAGAGTATCACTTCTGCTTCTCGCAGAACACCCTGTAGACTTACATTACACCACCAATCTGATGCTACTGTGGCTCTTCTTGTTGGGAATCCTGTCAAACAGCTTGTTTGGAAGAATGAAGCTTGTGTTTCTTTCCCCCAGCTCATACAAAGACAAAGCTATTTTTTTTCTCCTTCTGAACATATCCGCTTTCTTTGCCAAATCAATAATCAAAGCCTTTTTTTTTCTTTCTCTGCATTGCTGTCAGTCTATTCAATCTTGCAGTTCAGCCTGAATTGATGAATATTAATGGCTGATTATCAATGCTCTTTGAGCAAAAACACATACAATGCTTTGGCGGAATAAAAAGTGTTGGACAATGGGATGAGGGACCAGTCAGTTTACCACATCTGCACTACAAACTACAACTGGAATCCAACATTACCAATCCTCACACACCATATGCTAAATGATCGCCACGAAGGAGTCCAGAAAAGTTACTTCTGAGGCTGTGAGATATTCCAGTGCTAACTGCCATCAATCTGCCTCACACTACAAAGGGAACACAGTCTGGTTTCTCTTTGGAGCAAACACAGCAATTTGTTCACTGTTTGTCTTTTGTTCTAAGGCAATGTTTTGCCTTTAATGGCCTGATGTAAATGAGTCGCTTCTTTGTATGTTTGAATAATTGAAATAGCTTTGATTAAAGAGGCAAAATGTTGGGGAAACATGGCTGACATCGCAGAATGTTTGGATAGGCGTCATGCAGAATTTAAGAAAGATCTTCAACAAGAGTAAGACAACACTGTCTTTTTCTTTTAACCCAGGCTACACTTTTTCATTAGGCACGTGGATTGGCAAGGGTAAATCAAGAGATGTTTTGCCTAAAATTAGCCTCTGTTTGCCTTCCAGTGGTCTACATGAGAGTCTTTACTCGTTGAAGTGGTATCTCCCACTCGTCGTCAGCACTGAGCAAACGCGTGTCCCCTCGTTCAGTCCGTGTGAGCGATACTTTCAAGCCTATCTACTTTCACACTCCATTTGCCTATTTCTATTCTTAATGATGGGTTATTTCTGAACAGTCCCTGGCTCATGATGAGTAATCCTAAAATCCCTTCCAACACCGTGTTCGTTTTAAGCTACAGCCGAGCAACAAGCTTTCACAGCTGTCTCCCCTGCTTCACTTTAACAGGTACTGCATGTCTGCCACCCTCGACGCCAACGGGACTGACGGGGGCTGACGAAAGCGCCGCTCAGTGAATCACAATGTCAAGAAACGATGCGCTGAAGAAGAACAGCAAAAGGGAAGGGTGCTGTCACGCCTTGTGGCCGTCCTTCTCACTCTTCCACACCTCCGCCTCCCCTAAACCCTCCTCCCCCTGCTTTCCTGCATTTATGCAAATAGTCTCTGCTGAGAGAAAAAAAAAACACAGAGAGAATGACACACAGTTAAAAATCGATGGCACAATCTCTCTCTGTCCCTCACCACAAACATTGTGCCTCACTCCCAATGTCGGTGTAGTTGAGGCGAGCCCAGTCGCAGACAAAGATTGGGGATACACTTATAATTAAAGCTCTGAGTGCAACAATACAAAACTATGGGACGGAAAGAGTCCAATCTTTGCCTGGACTTCCTTGATAATAGGTCCACAACCACTGGAAATTGTGCAAAATACACAGAGAGCTGTATGACCCATTTGAATCACACCTCCCACCCATTTGATTCATTTTTTAATTAAGTGTGAGTAACAGAGAAACGGGAAGAAAAGGAGACACAAGGACTGAGGGGGATAGAGATTTATAGTATTAAACCAATACAGTGCCATTTTGGTTTAACATGGGACTTATCTTAGCACTGCCAGGCATACTCATGAGCACTTAACCTTGCAGTGAACACAACCCATCATCATCGCCTCGCAAAAGGCAAGCCGAGGTCTTCTTCACCCAGAGCTGCCCCCCTTCCCCATGCCCAATCCTTGCGTGTCCTTCAAAAGGAAGATGCTTATACCAACGACTAACCTTAAAGTTTGGTGCAAAGAATTATCTGAGGTGTTTAAAGCATCCTTCAGGACTCGTAACACAACTTGATTTTGTGTGACCACCAATCTTCTGTTGACAATCTGAAGGATTTCACTCTAAGGCCAGAGGCACACAGCACGATATTCTGAACAAGAGTGTGTGTATGTGTGTGCTTTGAATTATGAATCGCAACTGGAGTTATCCACATTTTCCGTCATTGAGTGTCCATGCTTTGGCTATGACTTTTTCCCCCCTTTTTAAGAAACATTTTCAGCTTAAATATCAATAAATATATAGCAGTTTGCCAAATGATATGTCAAACGTTTAATTCTCAATATCTCACAGCCCTCACAGCCCAACCTTTAGATTAACAGCTGACGTATGGTCACCGTGGCCTCGGTGAGTGTTTGTTTGTTTCAGCATTCTGATGAGCAGCCATTGTCGAATCCAGCAGAGGCTGCCTAATTGACTCACTTGAAAAATTAATGCATCACTTAACAGCATTTTTGTGTTCATATGGTATTTAGAAAACACAGGTGCAAATCCCGCTTGGTGGCAAATGTTTAATTGATGCAGCCATATGACAATGCTTGGGATGGCAAAAACAAACACAAAAAAACAAGAGGAAGTGAGAGTATTTACTTGGACCACAAGTGACTTATTTTTCTTGTGCAAAAAACAAAAAAAATAGGACCAGCTTTTTGTTTTAGTGCCGTCAGGTGCCATGTCTGAGGGGTTGAGAAAAAAAATCAATTCACTACAATGGCAATTTGTCATAAACAAGTAAGGCATACCCACCAATTATCAAATATGAGGCACCAAAACACTGTTTGCAAAAGCTATTACTGAACAAGATCAAATATTATGCTTGATGGCCTGCATTCCTGCCCATGCCAGAGTGGCTGGGGGAGGGAAGCGTGCATGGCTGCCAGGCTGACTCTCCCCAGGTGAGTCCCAGCAATGAGCTGTGAACAAGCTGCTTTGGCTGGGCTGGCCAGCAGCCTTCTCCTCCCTTGAAACCTGCCTGACACTTCCACACAGGCCAGGGAGCAGGTGGCCCTTAGCCGCAGGATTAGCCCACAGTTCTGTTCATTACAGAGCCACAATGCAAAAACTAAACCATAACTAAAATAGCCCTCTCTTATCCATGTTATGTGCAATGTGTAAATCATGCCTTTACAGCAAGATGTGGGTGTATGTAAAAATGGGGGATTAAATAAAATAAAACTAAAAATAAAGGCTCATGCGTCTGTATTTTGTATTGAAGAGTAATACATGTAACATAAGGATATGTGTGACTGCTACACAATATCTCGGATCTCAAGGACATCCAAGACAACAAAAATTGTTGCCACCATTATTTGATGGGAGTTTAATTATTTCCAAATGCATTTTGTGATCCCCTTCGCCTCCCTCTCCCTTGTCCCCATATCTCTGCTTCCCCTTGACAACTAAAACCCTCCCACTGCCCATGGGAAGAAAAAAAAAATGGAGGGAGCATTCAAATGGCCGAATTAATGTTTCCACACGATAAGCGAGCTTAATATAATGCTGACAATCACAGCACTCACCCTGCCAACTAGAATTGGATCAGGTCCAGAAAATTCCTCCAGCACAAACATTTGATTCCAAACCCATCCTCTCTTGGCGCGGCTCAGTAATCTTTGTCCTTCGCCAAGACCGCTCGCCACCGCTGCGGACCCACCAGTTTGTGTACTTTTGGACTGGCCTGTGATAGGAGTCATAGACACGCAGGGAACGCAAGTAATCCACACCAGCAGCAAGCACATCCACAGATCCATGAGCATCTCCTCGGACCGCTTTGGCATCCTGTCGCTGCGTGTTCAGTTTTTTTTGTTTGTTTGTTTTACGAGACTCTTCTCGCTCTGTCTCCCGTTTCCAACTCCTCTCTTCAGATCAACAGCTCCTTCTTAGATAACAAGAAAAAGGTTACTTGTGTCCTCTTTGAACGGCCGAGCTTGCATTCATGGTGTGATAAAGGTCACTTGCATGGCTTGGCATGCCTCCATAGCAGTTGGTGAGGGGGTGAGGCGCTCAGCACAGCATCCATTTGGTGTTATTCCGAGGGGGAGACCTATAAGGGAGCAATCAGAGTTTGTTAGTTGTGTTTTAGTCTTGTGAGGAGTTGTCAGGAGGTGGGGAACAAAGACGGAGGCAGTAATAAAAAAAGTGGAGTCAAATAAACATTTGAACAGATGAGATGAGACAGCCGGAATGAGAGCGAGAAGAAAAATCTGTTTCTGAGGAAAGCAAAAAGACAAAAAAAAAAAAAGGATTTAAAATACAGGATGGAAATTCTCATTTTAGTATTAGAAGTCAAGACGTCGCTTCATCATTACAAATAATCTATCTGGAGCAGCCATGACCCTTTATTCCAATCTGGTTTTCATATTATCCTGCTACAATTGAACAACAAATGGGTATGTCTGTACTCTGAGGCTATTCAGCCCACAACATCAGATTGCCTTGCTTTAATCTGTTGTTCTGGGGATTATTGTGGAAAGATTTTGAACAATTACATGTACCGTATGATGAATGTTTAGACAATATATTTTGAGTGAAATATTGTTGCAGGCTACAATGAAATTCCTTCAACATTCAAGTGTGTGTGTCAGCTTTAGATGGAGAGAGGGGCTGTAGGTGTGCTCTACAAAGTCAACAGCGCTGCAGCTCACTGATATACTAATCCAGATGAGATAATTGTGAAGATATTCAGAGACATGTTTAATCATTGAAGCAAATATGGAATATCACATTAGAGGTGCTGTTTTCTGATACGCATGAACATAAACTTTTATGTTTTCTTATCGCACAAAGTCTGAAATCCATGAAAATCGAAATAGCCAAATCAAATACAACAGAGTGACACAACTGTAAAATAAGATAGACAGAATGTAGCATGTATGTAAACGTTGCCCTTTAATCAAAAACAGTTTTAGCTCTAAAACCCTTTTAACTAGCTCAGCCGTTTCACTGTACAAGTCCTGCATTGTTCAACAGAATGCAAAACCGGGGGCGAAAAAAAGCACAGACACAAAGGGTTGGCTTTGACTTGTCCTCAGCAAAAACTGATGCAGGTGGACATGCTATCACTGCACCGGATGGCTTGCCTTCAGCACAGTGTCAGTGTTAGTTCTGGTAACTTTTACTACACACAGGATGTCACAATGGTCATATGCTGTGTGGCTCCAGCATCGCAATTCCAAGGACAATAAACTGTAACGTATTCCACCTGAAGCCAACTGCAATATCATAAAATGTGAAATGACGCGAGTGACATTCTCCAACTATAGGCACTAACCCGGAGACTAAAAGATGCAGGACCAGGCTAATAAAAAAAATATTGGGAATGGGGGAGTGGGGGGGTAAAGAGGAGAATATAAACCTGTTAAAATACAAAATTATAGACTATATCAAATTTACCCATTATTAACTGTCATGACATTGTATTTTTCCTTTTTTTTAGTGCATTTTAAGTCAGTGCGGTGCGTGGCTATGCTGGCGGTTTCAGCACTACGGGGGTAGGACAGCTCCCCGCCAGAAAGCAGCCGGTCCAGACAGCTCAGGCGAAAAACCGAGCGCCGGCAGCGGAGGAGCTGTCCAAGGTAGACCCAACACAGGAGCCATACATTTTTCAATTTCTATCACCTCTGCCGCGAATTCTAACCCACAAACTTTAGCTAAACACCAGTCTAAAGTGCTCCTTGCCTTTTACGCCTCTGTAACAGTCTGCAGCAAATACCCCGATTGCCCAAATTCGCCCTCTCTCTGAAGTTTTACCCTAGGAGGGGACGTTGTTTCCAATCACTCCATCTCATGTGCATCAAATGTGGCACTAGAGCGCATAAGCGATCCAATTTACTCAAAACAGACCATATACAGGCAGCATATGTGCGACTTAGACCGCGACAGAGGCAAGTGAAATGTGAATAAAGAAGGCAGCCTAAGTTGCAGACCTTTCTGTAGACTTGCTCTGTCGCCCCTTGTCATCTCGCTCCTGAAAATGTCCCTGGGAAAAAAAAGGTTTGGTATCCACGCGGAGGAGAAAGGGGCTTTGGGAAGTCTTGCTAAACTCCTCCACTAAACACGAGTAACGCCTGTTAGGTATATATATCATGGTGGCGGGTTATACTTACTAGAGAGACTTCCATCCTCTCCCGCTGCTGCATCATTTCACCGCTTCTTTTCTCCTTCAAAATACGCCAAAGAAAGTCCGACGCGTTTCATTCGAGGCGGTGGGAAAATGAGCAAAACGCGGAGTGGCGGCAGGCAAAAAATCCTTCCTGCAGTTTGTCAAGGCGGAATGACAGTGTTGGGGTTGTAGTTAAGAGCTCCGACAGGCTTGCTGGCCGACTGGAAAAGTGAGGAGGAGATGGAGGAGAGATGTACGGTGGCGGAGAGAGCCTCCCCTCCGCGGCGCTCATTGGGTTGATGAGGAGCCGGGTCAACAGGCGCACAAATGAACACGCGCCGCTCTGTCCAGGAACGGACGCGCAAAGGTTATCGTCTCAGATTACCGGCTATATAGCGATATGACATAGGTGTGAGCAGGTAAAATGCTCGCGTTGCTTTTATCTCTACATTCTAAATCTTTATTCAGCATCAGTTGGCCCTCACTTCTCTTTAATAGTAAAATGAAATAAACGAAGCGATCAGGGAAACGAAACCCAAGGTGCTTATACACTGTCATTTGATATAGGGTAAAGGAGTGAACAGATGGGCACACACGTTGTATCCACGTTGTCACGACAGAAAGTATTCATGTAGGTATGCATTCCCCTTTCAATTGTAGTTCTGTGGTTCAGTTTATTTGTATTCTTGACACACCAGTGTACACGGGAAGAAATTCTGTGCATAAAAAAGCCCATACTATTACAGACAGGGGGCAGGGAGAGTGTAACACGGGTCTTATTATTAAGACGGCCACTGAAAAGGCCATGCTCATCACTGCATGGCTGAATGTAAGTGCGTTTGTGTGCGAGTGCAGCAGACAGAGTGTTATGAGTGACAGCAGAGGGGGGCCATGCTGCTGTCCATGGAGAGAGCCCTCTAGTGTTTGTCCTGCTACTTGGCAGGAGCCAGGCAGGCCTTGGGGGAGCAGCCTTTATTAGCGCAGCAGGAGATGATGGTCAGTATACTGTCTGACGCACATGGCTTTTTTTTTTTTAGCTCTGAGAAGTCTGATACCACCACCTGTCAAGCACTGTATCCACTGATAACATATTCAGTCATAATAAGTCTTGGTTGAAGAGTCCATTAGTGTGTCTGTAAGCACATGTTATTGTACCTTACCAACTTAACACAACAGAACTGTTTCCCCTAGGCTTTGCCTGTTGGAGGCCTTTTGACCCAAGTTCCAGAGATCCCAATTAGCAAAGACATCAAGTCTACCATTATTTATTTCTGTACCGTTTAATTTTCCTCCCACTCGTGCTTTGATGTTGCAGCTGTGTTTCAGACGGGGATTCTCCAATCATCTTTTTTAAAGCTCCTGCTGCATAATACATTAGCTTGGAAATGTTGAGCCATGTTTCTCTCTCTCGATATGAATAAAGATTTAATTGATGGACACTCAGAGCCTATCGGATATGTGTGGATAGAGTTGAATGTGTAAAAAGGACTGATTGGAGCGGCTGTTCATGGAGAATCGCTATCAATGTTTAAGTTAGTAAACAGCCAAAAAACCAAACAGATGATATTAACAGAACCTGTTGGCATGGTGTATATCCATCCCCTCTTCCCTCCTGTCTTTCAAACACATATGCACTGCCTAACACAGCACAGTAAAAGTGTCAAACTTCAACGCACAAGCCCGACTTCATGCCTAATGCAACCACATGTACTGTTCCCAAACGGTGCATTCGAGTTATTCATACCACATTCTTTAAAAGGTAGGGTAAAGGCTCCATCAGGTGAATCTGAAACTAACTAATCACTCAAAATCTCCTTCTGTGACTGGAGTTCAGTGCAAATGAGAAGGTTCCAGCTTTAAATTAGTGATTAATTCCACTGACATGGCCCCTGCCAGTGATCAAAATATCAGATGGCTTTGAAAAAGGCAAAGTAAGTGAAGGGGAAATGGTCTTTAGAACCCAAGCATCCTCAATCGATCATTAGTTACTGCTTTGTCAGTGGTATTAATCACAGAGCTGTTGCAGTGTGCACAACAGACTTCCCCATCTGAAACTCTGCACAAGTCACCACCACAGGGACTGTTACTATATGGAGATGTTTTTCATGATTTTCTTGTAAGTTATTTGTTCACTGGCCATTCTTATGGATATTCACACCAGGGTATTCTCAGTTGCAAGGATATGAGCCTGTTAAAGCAGGTGTAAATGTCATCAAAGACGCATTTTAGCAAATAACTCACCACCAGCACTTCCTAATTTGGCCCAATTTCCTACTCAAAACCTCATTTTGATGAGCAGTCTACCTTGAAAAAGCATTCAGAGGCTGAGATAACCATGATTTTACCTTGCTGTGCCTTCTTTACTTTCCCTTTATTGCTGTTGTTGCTGATATGGCCAGCCACCCCCCACCACAGTGTGACCACTACCACAATTGGCTCATGACCCAGCTCATCTGAGAAAAAGCTGCTAAATATTTTCCTCTTTGAAAAGATGCCTTCATGGGAAAACTGTCAGAACGAGAAAAACAATTGCATGTTTGTTTTGTCTGACCATCAACCCCTCGTGGTCATGCAAATAATGCCTCTTCTCAGAAACCTCAGGAACCTTTGGCTCCTGGTTAAAAAGCATTTTAAGTCGGTTATTCAGTCCAGTCGTTTTCAATTAAGAAACATTGTTAAGCTATGCTCCTTCTTATCTTTCAAACAGCTCAAATAAATCAAAATAGTTTTGTCTCGTCACATCTTAACTACTGTAATGCAATGTGTTCTTATTTAGCTAATAAGCTGTAGAAAATTATGTAGAAATAGAAAAGAAGTCTTTTTTACGTTACTGCAACAAGTGTTCCCATATCACCCTGGTGTTGGTTTTGTTACCATGGCTTCCCATCAAATTCTAATCCTAATCCTATTCATTATTATTAAGACATCACACAATTGGCTCCACCATATGTAAGTGTGTAGCTGAAGCCATATTGATTAAAATATTTATTGAAGTGCTTTTTAACGAAGGTGAAGCTCTTTGTATCCCTTGTTTTAAAAAGCGCTTTATAAATGATGGCCTCACATAACCCTTCTTTTCTTTTACTATTGATTATTCTGCTAGTTATTTTCTCAAATATTCAATCAATCTTTTTGTATAAGAACTGTCAGAAAAAAGTGAAAAACACAAATGATAATTTCACAGACCCCAAGGTGACATATTTGAATTACTTGTTTTGTCTGACCAACAGTCTGAAACCTAACAATATAAATTTTTACAATGACATAAAACAGACAAAGGCAGTAAGACCTTACATTGGGCGAACAAGACAAGAAAATGTCTGGCATTTTGGTTTTCTGTCGATAAAATCAAATAATCTTTGCGGCTCTAACCAAAACACGGTTTTATTACTCACTTTCTACAGAAAGTGCTTATGCCCATGTGAATGAACTATCATAGGTTGTTTTGGAAGGCAAAGGATACATTTTGTTGTACAAGTTAAAGATCTTTTTTGGTCTAGTTGTTGAAGCATTAATACACAGGGTCTGACACATTTGGACTGGGACTGTGCAATATATCTGACTCATGTTACCATTTTATTGAGAAAAAAAAATCTCTTACTGCAGCTTTAAAGGAAGTGGGACCATTGGGACTAATGCTCATTCACTTCCTCATTCCAGGATTTCCCAGGTGATCAAGTGATTCAGACTACTGTAGTCCCCCGCCCCCCCACCCCTCCAGTTATAAACGTGTCTCACTAATGTTTGGGCTGCTCCAACAATCATTAGGACAAAAGAAAGGTTACAATGACGATATCGATAACTTACACCATAATTCAGGTGTTAGGGTGGTGTGAGAGATAGATGTGGGGGGAATCTGTGTCTAAATTGGCCAAACTGTCTTTTTTTCCTCCTCTTGACCTAGTCAAGGTCTCTAAAACATTAAAATAGATGCGTAGAAAAAGTGCTCTACTCGAAAGGCATGTGCTGGTGGACATGAAAGGCTTGGAAATGCTCATTGTTCTTCATTGTCAAGTGTTGCCCTCTCCCTTTGACAGTATAATATTAACAGCAGAATCGACTACCCAGGCTGCTTCCTTCATTCGGCTCCTTCAAAACCGCTGTGGCTGATTTCAGGCAGGTTTTTAAAATCCTTTTTTTAGCTACTCTGAATTGTTTAAAATGTCAAAATATGCAAATCACTCCTGACCTCTTTTGAATCATAAAACGCAGCATAAAATCAAACTTATATTCGAGTTGAGTATGAGAAAAATATGGGGAAAAAAAGTACCCCTCTCGCTTAAACACTTTGAGTATTCCTGTTCACACAACTTGCAAAGCTCACAACCAATCTCCCACACTCGGTGTCGCTGAGAAATTTTGGGGGACGTCTGTGTTTGAGCAGGCCGAGATATAAGATGCAGCATGTGGCACATTAGCATTCCTAAAAGTCACACTTTAATTGGTTGCAGATTGAAGTTAATTGATTTAGCTGATAGTTTTAAAGCTCCTGAAGATAATTAAGTGCAGTGTTGAGAATTCTGATATGTTGACATTTTGAGAATGAACAACCTGTAACGCGTGGGTACAACATAACGTTAACTAACATCTTAATCATGCAAATTGAAAAACCCGGCAGATTTAATTATCACCGGCCGAATCATTGGTCCTCATTAATTACATTGGGCTTATTTATTCACATTCACATATCTATTCCACTTACTTCCCAATTATGCAGGACAGTCCTCAGACCCCTGCTGATATAACAAACAGTAATTCCATTCCTGCTTCATTAGGGGATGCTTGTAATAAGACACAGAGAGGATGAAGGGACAAATGAGTATCCAAGGTTGAAGAGCTGCAACAACAAGCATCCAGAACATCAGAAATGATTATCATACTTTATTAACACTTACATATTTTTATATGTTGAGTCTACTGTAGAGGAAATGAAGTGTGTGGCAAGGAGCCTTAACTTCCTGGTAACGCAATCAATTGCCCAAAGCCACCCACAGATATATAAAAAAATATGTCTGCTGTTTTAAAATAAGAAGTTGACTCAACAAGTAGTGAATAGTTGTTGTTCACATACTGCAAAAAGACATACTCACTGAACTTAATATAGCTAGGTTAATCAGCAGATGTTAAAAAACTAAAGCATTAATTAACAGAACAGAAAGCAGCTGCTGCAAACTAAATGTTTTCCCTTATTTGCTTGTAGGGAATTGCATGTTTGGGGTCCAGGTTTAATTTGGAAATTCACTTTACTTTTTACTTTTCAGACAGTTTGAAAGTTGTTGTGGACTTGTTAGAGCAAATTAGGTCAAAAGACTCAAGAGGTGAGGCAAAATGACACGGTTTAATATCACTGTATGTAACCTGAATCGTCATCACCTTCAGAGGACTGTTAGGTCGTTAAGAAAATTAAATATTGCAATGGACACAGTTCTGCTCACAGTTAAAACTCTACTTTGACAATGTTTCCAATTCTCTGTTCTTCTGATATGGTTCAACAAAAGTCTGATTTCCACGTGGGAGCCTTTTACAAACTACAACTAACTCAAGATTCCAAGTTCTGAAGTAGATTTCCAGACAGCACCTGTAAGTTGAAATGGACAAACCCATTTATATACATTGATTTGATTAAAGGCAAGTTTATTTCACTAAACACCATTGAGTTTTAAGGCAGTTCTTTATAGAAACTCAGACTCAAGAGTGAGCTACATCAAAACTTTACATTAACCAGCTCTATTAACATTAGGCTGCCTCTCCACGTCAGCCAGTCTCTGTGACCGTGATGCTTTATGAGCATGCGGATACAATAGCAAAACTGAAAGGGGGCTAAAAGGAAGCAATATGACATTAATCTGGTGTAATGTGAGAGGGTGGGTATAGATGAAGGGAAGTGCTAGCAGAAGAGTTATATGATTAGATGAAGACAGACATCAGTAGACATTGATGGTTGTAATGAATAGACATAGTGCTGCGATAATGACACTTTATCGTTAATAGTGCTCATTAAGGAGACTAGCCACTTGGTTAACGACGATGAGAGATGAGCTCTGCCATTTGTCGTCAGGCCAGAGACAGAGGACAGGTCTTGTGAATTTTACTTGCTGATAAGAGGTAAAAATATATAAGTCAGATGGTTGCATAGTCAAAGGCAAACCAGGCAGGGCTAGAAAACTTTGAATGGGGTGTCAGGCTGGGGCACTCAAAGACATATTCTCATTCTCTATTGAAATCATAGCAATAAATAATTACAAAGTATAACTCCAAGCAGTCGTAAACAATAATTTTTTTTTCTACTTTATTATAGGGTATATGGCAATCTGACTGACGACTATTAATGAAATTAGAAACTAACTTCTAAGTGAGAAGTGAGAAGCAGCAACACAGGGGTTGTTTGTCATTTCTCCAACTATCAATTAAGTTGCCGTTTGTAAAATTTTAATATAACATTTTCAAGGTCACAATAGAAAACTGATGATATCCTTGGTGGTGTGTAATAAATGTACATTGACAGCTGAATTGCTTTTGCACTAAACACAAATATACATGACTCCAAACAGGTTATGTATTTCTATGGACAGATTACTGTGCAATGAGGCAACTACAGAAACATTCAAATTAGAGTTTCTCCATGTGCCTTTACATTAACTAATTAGAACAGAGTTGTTTAGTTAGTCCTTAATCACAATGATGCTCATGTACTATGATAATGATTGATGACTCAAATTAAAGGAACATTTTTTTTTCTGGATGAAAATGGCAAAATACAACGTAAATAAAAAATTTTACTTTTGGAGAAGTGTGTGTGTGTGTGTGTGTGTGTGTGTGTGTGTGTGTGTGTGATAATAATGATTAATAATAATGATTTATATTTGTTTAAAAATAGTATTTTTTATTTTAAACTGACATTTCAGAATTTCAATATGTATGTTGATACAGTAACAGGCAGTTAAACAGAAGGTGACACTGTATATAGATACACTATATACTATGCGTGAAGATGTTTTATTCATCTATCTATACATATCATGTTGGTACTTGGCAGTACAATCTGCATTTGAAGACAGACTTGAAATGGCTTGCAGCTTGGCAACTATGGGACTACCTAATTCCTTTTTTTCTCGCACCAAGACGAGATCTCAGAGGGATTTCCAGTTTCTAATTAATAATTGGTATATGTGGCTGACGCTCTGTGAGATTATTTGAAGTCATTAGAAAACACCCCCTTCCACTGAAAGAAGGCGACCAGCAATCCTGGAGGGATCCCACAGCCGCACCAAAAGTGTTTTGTTCAGGAAATTTAATTGCGGCATCTACAAACTTGTTCCTAAGAGTATTACAAAATAATGACTCTGTTCTAACATGAAATTAAAAGCAAAACTGTTTTTTTTCTCCAGGCTGGAATAATCTTAATGGAAAAAATATTAATGCTAACACCCGTAGTCCTGTTGTTCTCAGTGACTTACGTCATTGTTTGATGATAAATTGCCACTTGTCCCGACTCTCAATCAAATTCCCTCTGTGTTTGGTTCTCCATATCTTGTAGCTTCCAGAGTCCAAAAAGGCTTCTCCCTTGGTGCTGCATACAGAAAGTTGCCTTTGTTCTCTATAAAATTAACCAAAACAGACAGCCAAGTGTGAGGAAGTGTTTGATGACAAACACTGGGAAATACTGTATCATGACAAATTAGCAGACAACACAATTTGCAACAACTTTTAGATCATGCCTAACAAATAAGCTTAAGAAAATAAAATGTAAGAGGAACAAAGGGACATGGATATCAAAGACAGCATGTCGAGAGCAGCAAAAGGAAAGAAATATAGACAGGGGCATAAGGAAAGGGCTTGAGGAGAATGGAAAGCACCAGGACAAACACATCTAGGCTATTGATTTATTGGAGGGTATAGTCTTAGAGACGGGTGCAAGATTGATCAAATGGAAGGTTATCCTTACTCACAGAGGCAAGCTGTTTGCCAATATCCATCACTGGAAACTCAAAATGGCTCAAAGGATCCTTGACATTCTCCAACACTGCAGAAGCAGGAGCTGGCCAGGTTGGGAGATTCTCTGTGTGAGGGGGGATTGTTTTGGACTCTACACCCAATGACAGGATAAACACTCTCCTCCATGGAGGTAAAGCCAAGGCCAGTGTAAGTGTATTCTTAGCATCAGAGCAAAAGTTAGGAGGAGATTTGAGGTTTTCTTGTCTGGAAATACGTTATATTGTTTGATATATATCCAGCTACATGCCTATCTACCCACATATCCATCTTCTGTTCTATTCATCGACCGGGACTGGGTGAAATGGTAATAATATTTTATTTATACATTTTAATATCAGTTCATAATCATTCTGATATAAATTCACACAATATATCTGTAGAGATCCGTTGTGGTAGATTCAGAACCTGTAAATAATAAGTGTAAGTGCACAAGCACCATGTGTGTTTTATTGTACGGAAATGTTGAAGGTAATAAATGCAGTCTTTGTCTGCACAGATTTTCAGCCAAGTTAACAAAGCTCGTCCAAGTGCAGGCAGAGAAAACCTCACAAACATATTTTCCGTTTTTTTAAATTGCTTAGGCTAACTAATCAAACAACTAGCAGATAGTTAGCGATGTACACATTAATCAGACATGGATCAACATGAGCATTCATTTGGAGATGTGTTTTAGGGAACCTAATGAATGTAAGTCCAATATTCACTCCCCTTTTAGTTCTGTTTTGGTCTCAACCAACTCTTGAGGCCGTGGTCTGAATTTAGCACCCACCAAATGTGGGTAAATTGTTGCTGGTGGTGGGTAAAATTGTTGGGCCTTCCACACCAGGGAAAGGACACAATAGAGTGACACATGTAGTAAGGTTAGCGTATTGCGGCGCACGGGCTTGCCTCACACACAACACACACCCACCTGTCAGTTCAGGGGATATCTATAGCTTTGCTTCAAGCCAAAATCAACAGTGGAAGAGGTATATTCTGACCTGACTGACAGCCAGTGCACTGGTTGCCAGTAGCACCAATCAGACTACGGGAGGGCACTGTGTTGTCGGAGAATCACTAATCGCTGAATGAACTTTTTTTTTGCTTGATATGGCTTAGTACTTCATGCTACCAATCTCGTATGTGGAAACCATAGACTTTATAAAAGAGGTGGGCGTAGTCATTCTGACATCACCCAAATTTGGCAGTTGGGCCAACGCCATGTGGATTTTCTGCAACCGAACTTGACCATATTTGGTGCGGAGTCAACAGCTCTGTGTGGCGCTCCCTAGCTTGGTTAGCTAGGTGCATCTGTTATTCACGTTAGCTGTCATTTTAACAGGGCTGACAATTTTACCTAGCGAACACCAGTCTTAAAACTAGATTTACTCGCCAGAGAAAGTGAACAGCCGACTCCTAATAAGCTTTTTTAACGGCGCTGGTCAAATTTACACAGTGCCATCGGTGCGAGTCACTGTAGCCTGATTGACAGGTCACCTTGGTAACAACTTGTAGCATACTTTGATTTATGGTCTATTCTCCGCAGGGTTAAGGGACTTCCTTATTAGCCTCACTTTTTCATCTGTCTCCTAGTGAAACAATAATTGTCTTTTTAAAATACTAATAGTAATTTTTAATTCTTCTAACCACAATGTTTCTACATATGCTTGTGTGTATGCCTGTGTGTTTGTAGGCATGTATTTATGTATTGTTGTGGGTAGGATTTGGACTTTGAGTCTGTAATAAAAGTTTGTTGTTTTGACAAAGCTTGTCTATTAGATGAAAGAGGCATTACTTGGTTTTATTTTCATTGGCCAACTTTTGTATTGTAATTGAGTATTTTTCACTTTTCACTGTTTGTCCAATCATGTGGAGTTTCAATTGAGACTCATTCAGTCATTGGTGGTGGAACTTTGGGTTTCGTATTGTGCACTGACGCACTGTGGTGCGGTTCTGTAGTTAGCTTTGAAATACCTGGTTGATAAATAGTCAGAATCAGAAGGAGCTTTATTGCCAAGTAGTGTTTTACAGGTGGAGTGATTGTCATGTGATTGTCATGTACTAAAATACATGGGTCCCTTGTATATGCAAACAAGCATGTTATTCCTTCATTTATTGCATTAATTTCAAAAATGGCTGATAATATTTCTGAGCGGCAGAAAACAAATCCTGGCCTGCCACTGTGGGAGACAGTAAAAAAGGGTTAGGGTTTTTTTTCAGACACTGCTTGAGGGAAATTTCTGGCTGTTTTGCTGCTAAATGCTCCGCTGTGTTCACTAGCAGCACATCACATTTGGTACTGGGCAGGTAGCATACAGTGGGTTTTTACACCTTTTTCACTGATCTGTGAAGTCAAACCGCAATTAGCTGAGGGCGAATTGATGACTCGGATTATAATTATCTGTGGGTTTGTCACTACAACCTCTTTCACCTACACACAGTTAGCACTTTACATTTAAGGTCGTTGTACCTTCTGTGCTGTCACAGTTTCCTCTCCTGTCTTTCTGTCTGACTTTTGATACAAAATAATAGCATGTGGTGTGTAGCTCAACCAACACTGCTGTGCCTGCTTTGTGATGAGAAGATGTGTTCCCAAAAGGTTGCCATATAGTACCAATGATGCGATTGGTTGTTGGTACACTGTCAAGGAATGCATCTAACAACATATCAAAGCTTCCCAATTAATTATCGAAGAAGTGTTTCAAATTGCAGGAAGTATTTAAATTGTTTCCTATCTAGTGTTTCTATCAGATTGGTCAACTGGAATGTAATATGGTGCTTGTCTAGTGTACTTGGCTGAAACATTTTCACCAATGGATGTTTCATCACTCATGTGAATGAACTGAATAAAGTGAAGGAGTTGTTTTGTAAATGTTACACTGTATGTAGAGACATTAAGCTGATGCATGCTCTGTACACAACACCTTGACCTAACTGTGAGAATAAGTGAAGGAGAAAACCAACAAAACAATGTTTTACTGCTGTAACGCTGACAGGGCTTTGTGCATATCCACCATACACTGAACCTGCCCAGACTGTTCTGGGAAGTTATGGCCTGTTGAGCATCTATTAATTTGCATCTGCACCTGTGTTGACAAGAATCACCACCAGGTTTACTGCCCTGATTGTTTCATCTGTCGGGGCACGGGAGTAAAATGAGACACAATTAATTCCTGTGAACCAAAATCCACCCTGTCCATTAATCTTGTAATTGTAAAAGAACACAGCAGTGGAGGGAGCGGTGGCAGCTTGTCAAAAGGGGAATGTGAGGTGAAGGAGATCCAGCCATCCTACAGATTGACTGTGAAAGCTTTAACACACAGCTGATCTTTCTCAAGACATTTGAGTTCATCACTGTGTTTTTTAAATTCCATGGAGCTGAATATGAAATCTCCGGCCAGTGCTACAGAGACATTCACTTTATGATAAGATAGAAAAGTTGAAAATACTCATGTTTGGTATTTATATGCAACAGTTATTTCATAACACTTTAGTTTAACTCCCCTATTTAGAATTTCATTTCTTGTGGTCAGCAGCAGATGGTGTTTGCTCAGCTGTCAAGGAGAGTGAAGAAGAAGAATGCTTTAAAGAAACTATTTTACCTATACATGTAAATGATTACAGATGTGTTATATGATATAATCAAGCACGCATTAACTGTCTGTGCACCAGATTCAGATGATCTGATCATATCAGGTGTTAAATCTTCTGACAAATACATTAAACATAAAGAAAACTTACAGTGACTTACAGAGTTTGAATAACTGTTCAAACTGGGGTAATGTAAAGTGTTACTGATTCAGGGATTTTTGAAATAGTTAAAATAGTTACCCAAATGATTAATCAAGTTATTGTTTTGGCAGTAATCGTTTTCAATGCAATGCTTCCCGGAGTACATTTTTTAAAACTGTCATACAGTAGATGTGTGCCAAATGTAGCGTTTGCACTGGAAAAGGGCCCAAATTAAGTACCCTAAAATGCCATTATGCAAAGGCAACTAAAAGAATTTGATTTTTAAAACAACTGTTTCATTTATGAGATGAATGAGGGGTTGATGATTGTCCCACAATGCAATGCTTAATTTACCTGTCTTGTACAGCCTGTTGATTTCTTGTAAACCTACTGCAAAAACAGAATACTATAAAGATTAGTATGTAGTACATGCTGGATGCAATTAGTATGTGTTATACTTTGCTATATGTATAGTATATGTTCCATGTTTCCAATGAAAATGCATCACTAATGCAAAGTTGCACATGTACATAGTTCATAGGCTCAATGAACGTGCAAGAAACAGTTTCTTCAGGGAAAAGTAGCTCCACCTAAAACGGCTGACTGCATGCTCTGTGGATCACCTGGAGTAAGTGGAACATTGTTTCTGGAAGGATGAAGTATGGTTGAGTCTCTCCTATGTAATTTTCCAAACAAAACTCATGTCACCTTCATTGTTTTGGGATGGAGGCATAAATCTCAGCACAGAAAACCAGAATTATCTGCATGGGAAGATAACCCACAAAGGCTAAGATTTTTATCAGATTGGTGTGAAGTGACCCGTAAAAAAAGAGTGTTGATCATGACATGATCTGCACCTTAACAGCTTACGACCAATGACATGAGGATTGAATTAGTCACATGTGACTGTGCCATGTTCAGGAACAGTAAATGCATCATATACAAGGAGTCTTACGAGTCTTATACAGTACATATGATATATTGTCAGATATTACAGCATTTTCTAGTCAACGGTACATATAAGCTGACATAAAGCTGCATGTCTGATTTCTTTATTATTATCTTTAATCATCTTTTAGTTGTTATACTTACTTTACCTGTATATGCTATATTTGATTGAATTGTCTTTCCTCTGCATCCCGAATCTCCTCTCAAAAAGTGCCAGGTGTTTCAAGGATAGTGTGATTTGTCATCTGGTATGTTATGTTGGTGTGTCGGCCGCTATATCACAGGAAAAGCCCCACAGTTTCCACTGCAGGCGCTTGTGTCACGCTCATCACGTTTGACAGCTGTTCAAACTTCACCGCATCTGCTTATTTGGAGGAAAAGTCTGCTGCTATCATTAGCACATTTACAACATTGCCATATTGCCTCTTTTTGCATCTGTTCTCAGAAGTAAACTGTAACTGATGGTATTATCTAAAACCGTGATTCAATAATCTGGCTAATCCTCTGGGCCTTCTTAGAACTGGATGTTGTAGGACTGAACACTTGCTGTGCTCTTGGAAAAGTAGGGAGCCTTAGAGTCAAGAGTTGATATTATGGTGTGCAGGATAAAACATTTTTGGGATTAAGAATATTTCATTTGGGAAATTAATGAGCACACTCTGCAGAAATGGAGAGAACTTCAATGCTCGCACACAGACGATGAACACAATATCAAAACTATGAATGATTAAGAAAGATTATTCCCATTAAACACAAACAGCAGTGTAGCAGTGTGACAACGATTAAAATGCATGCTTGTTTAGGGGATGCACTGGATTGGAAGGCTCCATTGTATGTGGAGCCGGGCTATGTTTAGACTGGAGGAACACTAAGGTCATAAGAAGCTTTGAGGTGAAAAAAAAAAAACACATACCACCTCCTACCCTCCATCCCTTATTCCTTCACACTTTACTGCAAACCCTGCCATTTCAGAGATTTATAAATAGTATTAAGCCTGTTCTTGGCTCTCTTGTCGTTATGGGCCGCTCAGTTTGAGTGGCGGTTGTCACAGACAATTTCTATCATACTTTTATGGAAAAAGGCTGTTCACCGAGGAGTAGAAAATTCCCTTTGAGGAGGCAAAGTCTTAGTTGGAAGAAAATTGAGCACAACAAATGCTGATCTATTTTGGCAAGTAATTGTAAAAGGCATAAATATTCCAATCTGGTTTAAGGTCTCCGAAGCTTTCAGGTAAACACTTTGACTTCAAGCAAATGATTTCAAGTGTTAAAACAACAGAGGAGTTTGATTTGATAAACTAGCCTAGTTTAGAATCCTTCTCATGATTCATCTCATGAGTTTGTGGACTCCCACAAAGAAAGCAAAAATTCCCTGGATTATATAAACTATGGAACATATACATCATTATCTGCACATCAGTCTAAATCATTTTCACATGATTTCACCTCTAATCGCGTGGAATTGGTGAACAGGTGAAGGGAGAGGAGTGAGTGGAATCAAGTTTAGCTGATGTATCAATAAAATACTGTGGCTAGACACATCATGTGCCTAATTGCCAGGGAGGTAAAACAAATTCTAAACAAAGCTGTAATGTATATTTCAGTGTTCTGTTGGAAAAGTTTAGGCAGAGACTCAATGCACAATCTGACAGGCATCAGGGAATATCAGCAAAAAAAAATGGCAAATCCCTTTTAGACTCTGAACTGGGAGAAATAAATGATGTAATTGGCAGAAAATGTCTCGGGTGTGAAGCCTTGTGTTTTGCAGAAGTTCTCCATTCGTTCTGACAGAGGAGCAAAATTTACACACATACTGCAATAACTAAGAAATAGCCCTGACTCTGGGAAGGTTGCATGGAGCTGTGCTCTGTTCATGAAGCTCTCTGCCCTCAGGTCCATGAGACGCCCTGATCTACCATACACTAAAGACACCTACTCTGCTCCTACAGCATATACTTTTTAACACTTTTTACTTGCTACCTCAGCAACAACACACACTGTTTCACTGCTTACATTATTCAGCATCTCAACACGTATTGTAAATGCTATATGTTGCATAATTTAGGTCTGACATGATCACTGGGGAATCATTTAAAGCAGCAAGGTGTGTCCTTTCCATGTAATTGTTTTATAAGAGTTTGAAGCATACTGTAGCATGCTGGCTTTGCACCACAGACACCTTACATTTACCTACTTCTGGCAGTTGTGAGGAAATGGCTGGTATTCTCAGAGCTGAAAATCATCCTCTTAATACGCTCCCAGCAGAAAAGCACCCTGCGTTACTGTCACTATTTTCTCTTGTTGTCAAAACTTATGAAAACAGAGGAGGGCCTTCCCTCTGATGGTAAACAAGAGAAACCGTGAAAAGGTTTGATGCTTCATTAACAGAGTATGATGAAATAAGTAGAATCGGGCTTGGATTGCCCAGGATAAAATGAATGAAATACTTTTGTCGTCTTTTGCAACTGTAGATAAATATTGACCGTTTGCCCCAACCTGTCGCTGCACCTGTCAAGCTTTCATTCTGACATGGCACATATGCAGTTCACAATACCACTGTGGTAGATTTTCACTCATAATTTGTGGTAATCATGAAAACAAAGGATTTCACACAAAAGTGATCAAAATCAACCCTACTAGCTAATGAATGCTCATTAGCATCAACTCCTGGAGTTGGTTGCCATGTTTATCTATTACTGTGGATACTCAGTCCTACTAAAATAGGTAGGCTTTGAGAATGAGGACTGAGCACTGAGTTTGGGACATGTAATGTTGTTTTGGGGTAAACAGTTTGGCTGGAATTGCAGGAGTGTAAACTTCCCAAATCCAAAAAAAAGATGGACAGGACTGCTCATGTTACACTCATTGTGGAGACCTTTAAAAAACATCTCAAGAGTTTGTGACTTGATTTTGTTTAATGTGTATTTAATTAGTTTTATTTTCCCTAATGTTATTAGCTGGATGTCAGCATTTAATGCTTATGCGTTATCTCTTATTTGCTTTTTTTGCTTTCTAATGTAAAACACTTTGTGAACATTTTGTCCTGAAAGGTCCTATATAAATAAACTTACTTAGTCAACTCTGATATATAATATCATGATATAGAAATCTCACCACAAATCCAAACATGTTAACTTCAGCAGCTCTGATAAAGTGCAGCTCACAGTCCCAAACAGAGCAGGCTGCACTTCAGTTTTTAGATGTTTATGTTGCCAAACTCTACCAGCTATGTTACCACTGGACACAGTTGTCTGGACCATTGACTGTATAAAAAGGTCTCATGCAAGCAGTCTCATCTGATTACTATCACAGTGTACGCCGGTGTCAATTTGCTGGGCGGAGTTGATTCGCTCTGTGAGTCTATCTTATAAGTTATACATTTGTACTTCACTGCGTGAAAATTAATGTGTGGCTTGACAGCGTGTGAAAAATGTCATTTGTGAGCCTCGCAAGACAGCTTTATACCTGATGAGAATTCTCATGACAATTTAACCTTGCGAGATCTCGTTATGCGAGTTCTCGACACACCAGGTGAAATATTTGAAGTTTTTCTTAGTTTAGGTGTTCGGTTTGTTGTGTTATGCACCAGACATAACAAGCATCATTTGATTGCATTAGTTGTACAATTATTCAAATAATGTTTTGCCCTTTTGACATAGATTTCCATGCCCATCTGAAGTCAGAATCCCCTCCAAGCTACAAAGCTCAAACCAAATACAACAAACTGACAAATCAAGAAAATGTTATGCTCTGTTCCAAACAAGAATAACCATCTTTCCACACAAACAAAAGGCATTAAATGTGTGGAATTTAAATTCAGTAACAATAACATGGAATTTAATATGAACCATCATTAAATGTATTTGTCTTGACATTTCACTGTTCTGCCTATATTGTTGGTGTTCAACAGGCAGTGACAAATCCACGGCACCGGCTCCAAAAACTATTTACAGCCATCTTTGCTTGGGTCTTCTTCCTACTGTGTCAAAACAACAAGACCAGGAAAATACTAAAAATATGTTGACAAGGGCAGACTGCCTACGCAGCCTTCTGACAAAAAAACAAAAACAGAAGAAAAATAAAGAGGAAAAAACTTGTCTTCACCTCCCACCAACCCTTTGGAGTACAACCCCCACCTCCCTCCCTTCCATTTGGATCACTTGCTCCTTGTTAAAAGGACCCAGCCCCGGATGGAGTGGGGGTGGTGATACCCCTAATGAAGATGAATATTCAGTTGCTTTAGAAAGGCTCCTGGAAGGCTGCCCAGCCTGCACTCGCTGTTCCAGTCAAATTGGCGGCACAATGAGGGAGGGAGGGGCCCGACGCACTGGGCTGAAGTGGGGAAGTTGGGTGGAGGGGGCCAGTAGAGATGATTGGGGTGGTAGACAGGCAAGGGAGGCTTGTGTGGCTGTGTGCTGTTAAGCACACAGCCACACATGAGCAGGAAGTGATGCATAAACTGTTTGCTTAAATGTAGAATGTAGTAGAGGACAAACTGACAGAGTAATTTATATGTAGGGCTCATTGTTTTCAACTCTTAAACAATCTCGTTCATAAATATTTAAAATTTTAAATATTGTGCTATCTGATCACATTATTCTGATTAATTAGTTGACTTGCTTATGTAGATATAGAGGTAAATTTTGGGGTCAAAACATGTTGACTATTTAATTCAAGATAACTTGTTTGAAAAGTACAATTCAATGTATATTTTAATTTTTATTATAGATTTAAAGACATGCTTTATGATGACCATGGCCAATGTGTTTCCTTCCTATATTCACATATTATGGCTTAAGGGAGTGAAAAGAACCTGAACTAGTATGGTCTTTTCTCGCCTATGAGTATAGTGAGCTTGAGGGCAGTGACAGTAAGGGTGAAAGGATCCGACAATCAGGTTTGAGAGGCAGTTCTGTAGGTTTCCTCAGTCTAGAGCCACTAGACACAACCACACATTCCATAAAACAAGATATTAAAAGGCACATATCATGAAAATGCGTGGAATAATTATGACCTTTCACCCATGTTCCACCTACTGTACACTATTCCACCAATGGTATAAGGTGCAAATAAAGAAAAGGAGAGAATCAGGAGAGAATATGTATTCATATAAAGAATTTTAGATTTCTTATTTTTACTTTAGAAACTTGAAGCTTCTGTTGCATGTGAGTGAACATAGAGGTATGTTGTGTAAGTGTTTCTTTTATACTTTTGTCTACTATTATTGGAATTATATCTTGCAAATCCTATCATACATTATGCTAGAAAACCATAATGTAAAGAAAACACTGAAGAAATGAAAATCTATTTTACCACCGGTGACAGTGGGAACAAACCACTACATCCATGAAACAATCATTATCAAGAATTTGGATTTATCAATGTAAAAGGAATTGACAAGATAAATAGATATATCTTTATTGTCATTGCATGTGTTCATACAACAAAATTCTGTTGGAGCAATCTCATCTTATCAGCTTACAGTATCAATAAATAGTGTAAAATATATTGCACAGAGGTCATTGGTCCTCAGTTATTGCACTTAATGAGACATGTCCTTCCTCATAATCTAAAAAGATACTTAAAATAAAATATAAACTTTGTCCAATAAGTTGGATAAGCAACAATATGACATGCATTGAAGTGGAATTTATCACTTGTTGAAATGTACACCCAAACTACAGAGAAAACCTCCTTATGGGATGTTGGATCAAACAACTGATGGTCAGCACCAGACATTGTTGATTCACCCTTCTCTGCATAGGTTTACGTCAGTGTTTTCACAGAGGCCACAATTCCATCTCTGTTTCATGAGACTTGAGAGACTGGTTCTGGATCAGCTGTGGCCCATGGTCTCTCCTGGACCCCTCCAGTTCGCCTACCAGGTCCAACTGGGAGTTGAGGATGCCATCATCTTCCTGTTCAACCGCATCTGCGTCCACCTGGACAAGTCATTGAGCACTGTGAGGGTCATGAGCTTTGACTTCTCCAGTGCTTTCAACACCATCCAGCCATCCCTGCTGGGTGAGAAGCTAACAGCGATGCAGGTGGATGCCCCCCTTGTGTCCTGGATTGTTGACTACCTGACTGGAAGACCACAGTATGTGCGCCCTCAAAACTGCGTGTCAGACAGTGTGGTCAGTAACACCAGTTGCACCACATGGGATGGTCATCTCTCCCTTACTCTTCACCATTTACACCACGGACTTAAATTACCACAGAGTCCTGCCATCTTCAGAAGTTTTCTGATAACTCTACAGGGCTATGGTGCGGGACTTTGACAGATGGTGTGAGCACAACTATCCGCAGCTCAACTTGACAAAGACTAAGAAGCTGGTTGTGGATCTAAGGAGAACCAAGGAACCAGTGACCCCTGTCTCCATCCAGGTGGTCAGTGTGGACATTGTGAAGGACTACAAATGCCTGGGAGTGTACACTTACAATAAACGGGACTGGGCCAAGAACACAAGCCCTCTACAGGAAGGAGCAGAGCTGCCTCTGTTTTCTGAGGAGGCTGAGGTCCTTCAACATCTGCCGGACAATGCTGAGGGTGTTTCATGAGCCTGTGGCGGCCAGTGCTATCCTCTTTGGTGTGGTTATGCTGAGGCAGCAGGTTGAGGGTTGTGGACACAAACTCAACAAACTGATCCACAGAGAGGAGGATGCTGTCCAAGCTACATGTCATCTTGGACAATGTCTCCCATCCACTCCATGAAGTGCTGCTCAAACACAGGAGCATTTTCAGTGCAAGACTCAGCCCCCCAAAATGCACCACAGAATGGAAGTCATTCCTGCCTGTGGCCATCGGACTCTCCTCCCTCAAAGTGTCTGACAAACAGACACTTAGTTATTCAACTGACATTGTAGTGCAATATGGTAAATATTGTAATACAATTAAATAAAATAAATATTGTACATATCCATACTCAACACACACACACAAACATATGTATCTATATATATTTTATTATTTTCTTTTTCTAGAAGTCCAATGTGTGCAACTGTAACACAAGAATTTTCCCTTAGGGATCAATAACGTATTTCTGATTTCTGATTACATGAAGATTATGTATACTTCAGAAGAAATTCTTTAAAAAATCTAAATGATAATTTCTAAGTGGATGTCGTTGATGCTGTGTCTATAAGCCCAGTGCTGTGCAATGTGCTGTCACGGTTCAGGCTACCTTTGGCTGTGGCTGCGAGCACACTCCTTTTGCCAGGTGGAGAGGGGAGATGGAGAGAGCCCCCGGCCATTAGCGGTGTTGGCTATTGGAAGTGAAAAGAGAAGAAATGTGGGGCAGCTTTGCCACTCGTTTGAAGTAGGGACAGCTTGTTTGTGAAGTGGAGGCCGAGAGCTTGGCTTTCATGTCCTGCTCTCACGTGACCTGGGGAGACCTCAGCTTCATAAACCATATTGGCTATATCGCCTTAAAAAAACACTCACACACACTAACACAGTCTATTCCAGCACTTATGGGGCTCTGAAGCCTGGAGCTTTATGAAGTGAGATGAATGAGAGTGCGCCGGGAGTTTCAAAGCGACAAACAGACAAACATCGAAATGTTCTCAAATATTGACTCATTACCTGAGTAATAAGTAAGAGGTTTAAGGGAATGATGTGACAGTTAATTTTAGGCTGCGTAACAATACCACCGCGGTGACATTTGTTCACGATGCTTTTAACGATTCTGTCACACTCCATCAGCACTCACTCTGTGATCGTGTAAACGATTGTGTGATTAAACATGAATTAAAAGTGAAACCATGAAATTGCAAGTCCTCCCACCATCCTCTCTAAAGTTGAAAATCTTGTGCTCTTAACGGGAGTTTTTGACACAACTGCTGATCCAGCTCTCAGGGATGAGGGCTTGAGAGACTTAGACCTTTTTTTGTCGTCTCTGCATTTCTTGGGAGGGAATTGGCAGATTATTTGGTCAACCTCGATCAGTTCCACCACAGCTTAGAGGGATACATGCTCGCTGACTAATATTGCCCGGAAATCCATCAAAGTCAGAGGGCTTGTCCCCCTTTTAAAACTTGTGTATTCCAATCAAGCACTCAGCTAGTCAAAGCCATCACAAACAGAAGCCATACCCTGCCTGCAACTGACACTGACAGATCCCAGTGAAAATAAATTATGCTGTCTCTGAGCATGAAAGTACCTACTGTAATATCGAATGAGACGACAGTTAAGTTTAATCTTCAAAGCACTCCTATAACGTAATGCAGTTTTCTTTGCTGGTTTAATATACCCAAAATAAAAAATAAAAAAGTTAAGATGCTTTTCGCACTCTCAAGAGTTTTAATGTAAAAAAAGTCTCTCTCTCTCATGTGTGATTGTTATACATCATATGTTGTGTATCCCAGAACTGTAGGTTAAATTCTGTGATTACAGGTGATTACACTGAGGAAATGCATGGTGACAGGTGACAGTAATCTCAAAATGTTGTTGTTTTTTTAAAATTTCATATACATCTGTTTTCTTCAGTTGCTCTTTTGTTGTACTTTTTATCGAATGTTAATTTGCTGACTTTTCCATTTCGTATTAATAGGAATGTGCGATATCGGACGTCAATCTAACTGCGACTTTGATTTGACCGGCAATTAAATTTCACAATGGGAAGACAAAATAAATACATCAGATCTGATCTGTATTTTTTAGTTTTCCTTGATCTTTCAGGAGCTGTCTCACCACCACCCACCATCAGTTTAACTGGTGACACTTTACAATACGGTATCAAAAAATGTGCATATAATAATATTAATGCAAATAATGAGTAAAATAAACTTGTTATAAAGTAAAGTGGTGCATCATATTAAGTAATACTCAGTACTGAGTAATAAAAAGGCTGCACAAAATCAGGTTGTTACTGATTGGTTCTTCACTCATTCCTTAGTAAGACAGTTTTTATTAATTCATTTAACAGGACACTCAAAACTTGATGGCATTTAGTATGCATTCTGTCTAATTTGGGTATACTTCATTTTCTTCATACTTCATTTCATTTTTATTTTATTATTCATTTTTCAATGTGAATCTAGTAGATATTCTAAACCTGCTTAGTAGAATTAATATGCGGTATGAACTTGTGACACAGCTTGTGAAGTGAACACGCTAGAGGGCCTAACTTCATGAACATCATGAAATCAATCCGAGCATCTAAGTACTGTTTTGAAACTTGTTACTAAAGTTCTTCTGTTCTGTCCGCTGGCATACCAGGAATTTATTGCCTGTTTTTTTTTAGCTCGGGGGGAGGGGGGAGTAATTCTACTCAGATTTAATGTTATGTTTTCTCCCTCTAACAAGCAAAGAAAGAAAGCTCACTGGACTTTTATGTGAGCTTCAATTTAACATAGTTATCCATTGTTCCTATTCTGGGGGATAAATTCTAATAGGAAGGCTTTTTTCTATTATGAGACACAAATAAAAGCAAGTTTGAAACCAAATTGATGAGTCAAGGCAAAATACACTGTATTATAGTTCTTTGCTTTCCCTACGTATCAAATACATTAACTATTCTCTTCTTACCTCAAGCCATTACAAATGTCAGCAGCTCTGCTTTGCTCAGCAGGCCGCCCAGCACACAAGCACATGCATGCACAAAAACACGCACAATTTCACATTCCTTCTGGTCCTCAGCTGCAGCACGTGACAGAAAAGCAGTTATTCAGCACAGGTCCCACGGGTTAGCTGTCTGCTCGTTTGTTAATGACAAGCATTTGGGGTAACCATCGATTTCCTGTGGCACTAATTAAGAGTAGACTCATTAAAACGTTTGCAATACATCCTGTGTTAACTTTGCAGGTTGTTTTTCTCTCTCTCTTTTCATTCTACTTTGATCGTTGTTTGTCTTTTCTCTTGTTGAGGCCAGTGCTCATACATCTATGGAGATTCTTATTACAGAGAAGAACGGGGAACCTCTCCCATCAGAGGCAGAGGCAGTTGAATAAATAGAGGCAAATACGTACATGGATCGTAAATCTTTAATATGTTTCAAACATTGATCAAGTGCTTATTCCACTTGGCATTATATTAATAAACAGGGGTCTGTTTACCCCCTAATGTTCATGCACCTGAGGTTTAATGCACATGGTTTAATATGAGTGAGAGATAAAGACGGAAAAATCTTGGCTCTGATTCCAACTAAGTTGACTAACACTGGGAGGTATTTGAGCAGACGTTCACATCCATTTAGGAGTGCAATCTGTATTAAAAGCCCAGTACTTCTTATTCCGAGCAGCCATATTGATCCATCCAACTGTCCTCCCTGTGTGTGTTTACGTCTGGTGCCAGGTCGGATATCTTTTCCTGGTGCCTGCTGATGGCCATGTGCTGCTGTCTCATCACAGTTCACAAGGTAATTTTGTCATATTCAGTTTGTGTAGTTTTGCAAATGGTTATTTTTGCCAGCCGTTGGTTAGCAATGCACTTTTGGTTTGATAGTTTTGCCTTAATGTAACAAGGTTTCGAGATATTTATCCACATCAGAAATAGGTGCTGTGCCTAATAAAAAAGAGGCGAAAGCAATTTTGTTTGTGGCACTCAAATGTAAATGTAAATGAAAGAACATACACTTACTCAGGATAATCGAAAGGCATCACCACCACTTTTCACTGGAACTACATTTAACCAAAGATATAGTCCCAAGATATGCGGATTATCCTGTGTAACCCAGGACAATGTTTTGGAAAGAGATGTTGCTGATAGTTTAGTCTTCTACTTGCTCTGTGTGTTAGCAAGTTACAGATAAACCTGCTAACAGATAGAACAAGTAAAGAATCAAAGACACCATACCTCACCAGAGACCGCATTTGTTTTTTCCTGCTTCTGCACTTACACACATGCTGCATTCATGCGATGGCTAGAAAGAACAAAAATAACCTCCCATTATCCCATCATCACAAATTACTTGTAATGGTCATGCATTATATTAAGATGGTTTCCACCATTGCTAGCCTTGTCACACTAGACAATATTAATGAATTTGCTGCATTTACCGTATTGCATATTTGTGACAGTTCAGTGAAACTATATGCAAATAAACAGCATATTCCTTTTTGATTAGTGGAAATCAATTTTCTCAGTGTAAATATTGGATTTTATTGGATTGGTTTTGCAACTATTTCTGCCACCAGTATGTTGATACTTCTGTGGTTATTTCCTTCAAGTGGGAGTTTTTGTAGCTGCCAGAAATTCCTGATACTGTATCTCTTTACTGATAATTACAACCATGAAACAGATTTGCAAATATCCCTCACTTGTCTTTACAATACAACTCAGATTATGGGCTACCTTTTGATGACGTCATTAAAATTACTGGTTCAGTGTGTAAGTTTTTGGCATCTAGTGGTGAGGTTTGCGAATTGCAACCAGCGACTCACGGTGCATTCACATGCTCCTCAGATGGTACCATTTCCCGAGCTGTGAAGTCGTTCTTCCGACTTCAGTGTGTGAATGTCATGTCGTCTTAAGTCAGACTGTGGAATCAATGGACGAGAAGATGGTTGAAACATGGCAGCACAATATGTATGAGGTGTAAGGGTGTATGTAGATAGAAATGGCTCATTCTAAGGTAATAAAAACATAACGGTTCATTATGTAAGGTCTTTATACATCACTAAAACACAGTTTTGGTTATTATATTGCATTTCTGCCAATAGATGCTCAGAAATATTACACACTGAAACTTTAAGAGAATCTTGGGAAATTCATTCTGTGATAATCCTGTAAATGCAGGCAATACCACATGACTAGAGTGACTGCTCTTCAGTTAACATTGCATAGGCTTGCTTTAAATGTATTATTATTCTGTCAATTTATCGTGTGTATTTTTTAAGAGCTCTTCTTTTCCGGAAAACTATCTGTCTTGCACCTTTTCTTCTCTGAGCACTTTAAACCAGAGCAACCGATCAGCCAAACAAAAGAAAAACATTCTTAATGACATACCCCCTTTTTTCACAGTCTGCATGATGAACTGTTGGCTCTGTTGGCACTTTGTGAACACAACATTTGTCCCATTATAATGGCAGGCACTTTCTTTCTCCAATTGTGATCTGCTAGTGGGCAGCACTTGGAAATGTGTGGAATGAAAAGCCTGCAACAATATCAAGTGTTAGCAGTCAACTCAACAGAAAGCTAATGAACCATAGCAAACAGCTTGTGGGGTGTAGCAAGAGAGAGCACTTGCATCAAAAGCCCTTCATCGGTGGCTTGAACACGCTTAAGTGAATAAACTGTATCCTAAGGCTGTTGGAAAACAGACATAATCCAATGACGTGTATACAAGTCAAAGTGAAAAAAGTATCAGACAGTGTTGCACTATAAAAAAAGACGTCACACATAACAAAGATTCTACTGTGAAGATGAATCGCATTGACTACTATACTGTGACTTTGCTTTTCATAATAGAAACTTTTGTCTAGTGGAGTTGTCTATCTTATTATTTCAAATGAACATGAACTATTTGATGATGATATAGCACTGACTTTTTCTCTTCATCAGAAGTAATACAATTCCAGCTGTTGTTAGAGTAATTTGTTGGACAAATTCATCCACATTGGTTGAGGTTAGGGTAATAATATTGTTTCATCCACAGTAAGAATATTTTCATCAACTCAAGAAATGAACCCAAGACCCCATCCGCCATGCCAGTCAATTTCATTGTCTTACCTGTTGGCAGTGGGGTTTTTTCCATGAAATGGTTTCAGGGGGAAAAAAGTGTTTAACTTTATATTTATTTCCTTATGTTTCCATCCAGGCGGTCAGTGTGGACATTGTGGAGGAATACAAATACCTGGGAGTGCACACTGACAATAAACGGGACTGGGCCAAGAACACTCAAGCCATCTACAGGAAAGGCTCTATTTTCTGAGGAGACTGAGGTCCTTCAACATCTGCCTGACAATGCTGAGGATGTTTTATGAGTCTGCGGTGGCCAGTACTATACTGTCGCATGCAGGTTGAGGGTAGCAGACGCTAACAGACTTAACAAACTGATCCTCAAGGCTAGTGATGTTGTGGGAGTGGAGCTGAGAAAGCAGGATGCGGTCCAAGCTGTCATCTTGGACAATGTCTCCCACCCACTCTGTGACGTGCTGCTCAAACACAGGAACACTTTCAGTGGAAGACTCAGCCCCCCAAGTTTATTTTATAACATAGATTATCCTAATACTTTTTATGTTATATGACCTGACCAATGTAACATAATAGAATGCTGAACAAAAGTACAGCATTCTGTCTTCATATATATATATATATATATATATATATATATATATATATATATATATATATATATATATATATATATATATTTTAGTTGTTGTTGTACAGTAGTTATTACAGATACACTTTATCTGCTACAATAACTAGCTCCAATGTAGCATATTCACATTTAGTTTGCATTTAGTTTGTCCCTTTGCCAACACTCTTTCTCTATGACAAACCATTTATCAATCACCATCTGATACAGTGACCCAGAGGAAACGCTGCTCTTGAATGTATCTAATATACTCTACATGACCGTCTACAACGAGGACCTGCAACTTTGAGATTTCACACCAATGTTGCACATTTGAAAGTGAAACTAGATAACTTTATTTGGCAGAAAGTTGTGTTGGATACTTGTTCAGCTCATACTTGTTTTTTTTTACATGTCCTCTCTGGTTTAATCTTCACTGACGCAGTGATTGTAAATAAAATACAGACAAGCTGGTCGAAGATTTACAGTATTTAGAAAATATTAAAGGCTATAGTATAACCACTCATTACCTTTGGCGCTCTTCCGCTGATCCATATAGCATTAGTTAGCGTTGTGGGGAACCTAATCTAGCAATGGGCAGCATTAGCTGCTGTGATGTTAGAGAATATTTAGAACTTTCTAAAACTTCACAATAAAATGTTGTTTTCTGACCCATTCTCTTTATCAAGCTTTGTTATCCATTAGACAAAAACTGCAGAGAATGTACTTTTAGAAAATGTCAAGTCCAATCTAGTTAACATAACACACAATCTGTGAATAATGTTTCAAGAACTTCTGGTTTTAAAGGCCTACTGCCTTCATATTAAAATGATTTTATTATGAAACACATATGAGCTCAGCAGATCAAAATGAACTCAGCAGCAAATGAACAGAACAGAACATCACATATTCATGTGTTGGATATTGATTGGTCACGTCTGATCCACTCAAGGTCAGATGGTGCATCCCTAATAAAGACACATAGATTAACCATTCTCTCTCTCTCTCTCTCTGTTGCTCTATCTGTCTCAACCCCAACCGGCAGATGGCCGCCCACCCTGAGCTCTGCTTGAGGTTTCTGCCTCTTAAAAGGAAGTTTTTCCTTGCCTGTGTCACCAAGTGCTTGCTCATGTTGGGGTTTGTTGGGTCTCTGTAAATAATATCACAAGGAGTCCGGTCTAAACCTGCTCTAAATGAAAAGCGCTGAGAGAACTGTTGTTTTGAATTGCTATATATAAAATAAATAGAATTGAACTGAATTAATTGATTGGTTGACATGGTTATTCATTATGATGAACATGGGCACTGTGGGTTTTTTTTCAAGTCCACATACACTGTCCTGCTCCCGGAAATAATGACTAAAGTACCAAACGTGTAATAATCCACTGGTGAAATTCAATTCACAGCAAATTACACCAATTACTTCTCTTGGAGTATTGTTTGCTAAAAATCACAGTACCCTGTTGTTGTTTTTTTTATTATTAGTAGTCTTTCTTTAAAAAAATGAAACAATTGTGACCCATTTTTAAAGATTTACATCCTCAGTATGAAGTTTTTGTTTTTGTAAATAAGCACCAGTATTCTTGTGAATTTGCTGCCTTCTACTCCATCAACATTGTAGTATTCAGACAGTGGTATCATTAGAATTCATGTCCTATGACTCCTCACTCAGAAAAGTATCTGCCATAGCGTTGTGATCCCCAGCTAGTCCTCCTCACCACAAATCCTGCCCCATTTCCCATGCAGGTGTTGGACTCTAGATGTGAATGGCAGCATGAATGCTAATAGGCCGTTGTAATAAGGTCTTTGAAGTATGCAATACACTGTTGCAGAATCATAATGTGAAAATCCCTCTTTGAATCGGGAGACTCGGCCCTGCTTGACACTTACGGGCCCTGGCTCTCTCTCTCTTTCTCTCTCTCTCTCCAACCCCTGTCTTTCACATTCTCCTGCTCTCCCCCCTCACCCAACCCTCCTTCCTCCCCACCTTCCCTACATCTTTTAATAATCACTTCTGGCAGGAAGACTTGCCTTGCTCTGATAGGTCTTATATGACAAGTAGGGTTTCCAAACACCAACATGTGGGATGTAGCGATCCGTGGGAAAAAAGTGAGGGATTGGACCCAACAGGGAGGGGATTGGATTACTGGTTTAGGAGAGAAATAGTGGGGATTTAGGAGGGGGCAGGATGGGGTGGGTTGGTTGGAGGGGGGCAGCTAAGGTGCATTACACCTGTAATGTTCCAGTTAAGGATGCAGTGCTCACACTGTAAGTACACTTTTTTTTATGATTTTTATCCATAGTGGACTTAAAGAACCTTTCATCAGTTTAACTATGAACAAGAAAACGTTTAATTTTCTAGAATTTGAGGCAGACATTTAAAGTACACCAACACGTTGAAATGTCCGCTGGCTGTGCTATAAGAGACATTTAATCTGTTTGCATGGATTCAATTCATTGGCTTACTTTTCATGCCGTTGAACTATTTTGAAAGCTTCACTTGAAGACTGTCTGATATTGTGTATGACCTCTGAAGTTGAGATTGCCATGGTCATAAGAGGAGTATAAAATGACAGAGGGCTTCATTTTGATGAAAGGGAGCCTAAAGCAGCAACTCATCAAGCCACTTGAAGTCCTGTCTGTGATTCAGTCAAGAACGCTTCACATTTCAAAGGGCATCTCCACCTGTTATTAACAGAATTATTGTGCCCCTGAACTATTTTATAACGTTGTGAATATTTTACCACAACCCACTAGAAATATAATATTTAATAAAACATACTCCTAACCAAATAATTTTATTTAAAATTTAAAACTTGCACAATATATTAAATCTGTTCATTCAAAATACTGTCCAAGAAAATTAAGTTGTTGTAAACCAGTGGTAAATCACAGTACTTTGTAAAAGTGAAAAAAACTAAAAGCCTAAGACTGGTAAGACAGGGAATGGTGAACATAATATAATATTCTTGTTTACTGAATTGTATTTCTATATTTAGTTGCCTTTAATGAATGTAATTTACTATAAACCCAAGAGGTGTGTGAGTTAAATGTCAGTAGCTCAAGTGAGCAGCCAACAGCTAGTCCAGACATGGTTGTAACAAAAGCAGATAGGAAGCCTAGTAGGAAGCAGATAATGTTTTAGACAAATACTGTAGGGAGAATGACATTTGAAGAGAATGTTGGTGAATGTCATAGATGAGAAAAAACCTTACAGTTACGATTATAAAGTCAGTTGTTTAAAAACCATTAAGAGTGCAAAACATGTATTGCCAGCGCTGTAGAAGACGTTCCAAACTACATTCAAGTCAAACCCAAAATAGTACTTGTATAGATGGACCATGCAGAATATTTTAAAGAAAATTATAAAACAAAAATGTTACATTTCAGAAACATTTCAGTTTCCATTGATTAGGCTACTACATTACACATCACATCACCAACATGGTAGGCCTATGGCCTGTACTACTAAGGGAGTTCAACCTACTCAGAGTTAGCTAGGGATTACCAGGCAAATTTAGGGTTGACAAAACTCTGACCACCTACACTGGTGTTAATCTGTAGTATGATGGTGAATAAGATGTTGGTTAGTTGAGTCTGTGTTAACCCGGTGTTAAATTGGAGATGGTTCACGCATAAAAGGGGTGTGTTCGGTCGTGCAGTCAGAGTTTTTTCCCCATGGCTCATGCTACGTATTTCTCCAGAAGAATGCACATTAATCGTGTCAGGATATGAGGAGTTTAAAGACATGTTAACGGCTAAATCTAAAATTGTGGCGGCTGACAAAGCCATGGAGGCTTGTTGGCACCGCATTGAGTAAATCTGTAGCCTATTTCTGTTCACAGTGTTCTTATTGTAGTTCAAATCTCTATTATGCATTTTATGGGCACTTCTTCATAGAAATGTGAGCTTAATGCAACTTATAAACAAATTGAGTTTATTTAGTATAGCATAAAAACGTGCAATAAGTCAATAGGAGTGATTTTAAATCCACTCTACCCCGGAAATAATTATTCTGGAATAAGTGAATATTTATACAAAAAGCTGGATTTATTTGTTGTACTTTCACTCATCCTTGATTGTCTACATCTACTTCAGTAAAGTGAAATCGTTCTTCCCAGAAATGTGTTTTTGACAAGCTCTCAGTGAAGGGCCCCCTGTGCTGTGTACATGTAGGTGGAGAGTGTGATAACAGAGGTGTAGAATGGGTTTCTGTGTTTGAGAAAAAAGCAAGAGTAGATTGAAAAGCACTGCTGTAATGTGCCGTGTCCAATTGCTGTAATTACAAAAAATATAGGTTTTTCAGGTTGAATTTTTCCTTTAAATTGCTGTAATATCTCCTGTTGGCTGTCTGACGATCTCTACTCTTCTTCCCATCCATCTCTTCTGTCGCTTCATCAGTTATGCCACTGTCAATCACCCAGTCATGCTTATAAAGCAGCTGAGTTATGAAGTGCTTTTATTTGCCAGGAGCGCCATTGAACTTGACCTGTGATAAAGCCTTGACAGAGAGCGTGTTAATGATTAAGCCAGGCTGACTGATGTGCAGCCACACAAGAGTCAGGAGGGGGAGTTGTGAGGTTGACCTTTGTCAACCAAATGTGGGCCTCCACTTCTCTGCTCACTTGCTGCCCGGTGGAATATCGACCTCATCTCCATCATCACCAAAATAATTATAGTCGTCATCATCGCCATCATATATGTCATTCTGTCTATTTCTTCACTCCTCTGCTTTCTTCCTCAACGATTTCTCTTCCTGTGTGCTTTTGTGAACAGATGACTCATTCTCCTCTCTGCATCTTTCATTCAGTGTCTTTTTAAGCCTGTCTATTCCTTCTTTTATCTCTCCGAACAGGTGATTCACCCTGTCTCTCTCTGCCTCTGCTTTGCTCTCCTTGCTATCTCTCAGTCGTTCTCATTACAAAAGGTGATCACCCATTGAGCTCATCAACCCGGAGTGAACTCCATCCACACCGGCTGACTGATGAGTGTGAGAAGGGTGCTGTCGCCAAGCTGACAACTTCTTCTGAGAAGAAACATATTAATGGCTCCGCTTCCGACTAAAATGCTATGTGTGGTACCTCCCGTTCCACCCACCCTGCCGATACCATAGCGCTCTTCGCTGGTATTTCTTAAATGCCAACGTCAGTCATGAATAGGTCAGGACAACAAGCACTTAAATAAGGCTTTGTCACTGATTAATGAGAGGTGGAGAGGACTGGGAAGGCCTCTGACTGCCTCGCACAGATAAAACAATGAATGTTTTGTAAATAGCCACGGGTGCTTCTCTCCGTCTCTGTCTCTCTCCCGCCTCTCTCTCTCTGTTCTCTCCTTCCACGGGTGGAGAGAAGCATCACTGACAGCCGCTCTGGGGATCGCAGAAACACATGTTCCCAGCCGCAGGACTAGGGGAAATCCAATCAGATCCCAGCGAGCCTACAGTGGCTCAATTTGCAAAGCCAACAGGCCTTTTACCAGTATTGTCGTATGGTTTTAACAGGTTGGATCTCAGCCAAGGAGCACTATGGCAGCAACATGCTGATGTTATTGACTGCTTATCCATAAAAATGCATCCCTTCTCACTGCATTATACTCACATGTGGCACAAATTGACTAATCTGAGCAGATTAAAGTCACTTAGAGGAGATTGGAGTTCACCCATGGTTTTATTAAAATGCACAAATCTAATCAGAGACGATGTGTAAATTGGCTAGCTAAAAGGCAGAGATGTTACAGAGTGTAAAGCATGGTGAAATAAAAACGATGTTTATTAAGCTTAATCTTGGCTATCAATCAAAAGCAATGCATTCTTAAAAATAAATCTGATGAAACAGAATAAGATTTTTTAATGTTTTAATAATACATTATGAGAATAGAAAATTTCTCTCAATGATTCATCTTGGAGTTTTTGAAAAACTCTTTATTTAAAGTTAGAATAATCCATAAACACTAGCAAATACAGGGCAGTTTGTGTGATCCATCAGTTGCTGAGTAGTAGTGTTCCCTCGGTACAAACCTGGCTCTCACACTCTGCACAGATGCCTCAGAGTTGATTTTTTTTTCTTCCAAAGTAATTAACTCGTGGAAATGATTTACCCTTGAATGGCTGTCAGATCAATTTCTCATTGGAGGTCTTTGTAAACCTGCTGTGGCACCCGTAGCCTGTCAGATCCATCCACTGGACACATCATGCCCCACATGAGTGGTTATGAATGTAACACAGTACAGTGAGCCTTTAAACAAAGAGTGGACACCTGTAGGTTTGAAGTAACAATACATGAGATAGTGTCAGAGTAAGTAAGGTGATGGGAAAGTCTGTCAACAAAGTCTACACTTTGCAATATGTGTATTTTTTTAAATATACATGGCAAAAACCACCACAATCTTAAAATTAAGTTACTTATCTGAGTTTCTGTGGACATCCAATCAATATTATGTTACATACTTTAAAACTATTGCTAGTAGAATTTTTTTTTTCAACAACTAATATAAATGACAGCAATAGTTCAGTTAGTAATCACATAGTTTTGATTTGATCTGCATATATTTTATGAGAGTACTGTTATTCTCACATATATAGTATTGCCTAAATGAGTATTACGTAGGCTAGCCTATGTGTGATGGTCCTATCAACTGCCAACACCTAAAGTGATGGTAATAGTTTTGTTTTTCTACAAATAATAAACCACAAACACATTTTCTTTATATATGTTTAGTCTTTTCACAAATTAAGGTAAAATTTCCAATCTAAGTGCACGCATTTTGGTTAATATTAGTATTAAGTTGAGCAGAATTGTGCTGCTGCTTAGTCATGTGCCAAAGAGGGAGCTGGAGTTTGAAACTGCTTTTTATACTCCGCCACAGGAAGTGGAAGGAACCAACTCCTGACAGTGGGCAGAGGAATTCTGAACTACAAAATCCTTAACAACACAGCAGCATGTGGATATTTTGTTTTTAGATTAATATTGGGTTTCTGTAGTGTTTTGTTTTGGTTCTCATGGTTGTTTGTAAGTTAAGTTTTCTCTCCTTTGTGTTTGGTGTAGGCTAGCCTGTGTGTATATATACCCCTCCTTTTGTGTCATTCAATAGGTCAGGTTTGTTATGTTCAGACATATGTTGTAGTATTGTTACATTGACCTCAGTTTAGTTAAGATACACTCTTACTTTTTTGTGTAATATGGTTGTGAAACTTTAACTGATTTTGTAGGCTAAATAAAGCCTTAACATCTCTAATTTCAGTCCTTAATGGATTCAGTAGTTTAAAGAACCTTATCACTGCACTTTGTTTAACATTTGCCACATAGTGATGTAACTAAACAACTGCTCTGCTTCACGCAACTTCATCAAAATTGTATTCCTTACATCTACTGACAGAGAGAAGTTATTTCTTCGGAATAAGCCAGCCTCTTTCAACTGGACTATCAGTGTGAGCATACTCATTCTAGTTAGAGGTCTACATTGAAATAATCTTGAATTATTTCACTCACATTAATGTTTTTGGTCCATTAAAAAAAAACTGCAATAGGCTACAAAATGACGTGCAACCAATCATGACAAGGATCAATCCAACACGTACCTATACTTTCCTTTTCAGTCTCACTTGCTGTTGTGTTGTGCGATGTGATGTCGGGTTATAGCGATTTGCTGTTATGAGATTTGCTGTCATGTTATGGTGATTTGCTGTCGCGTTGGGTGATTTGCTGTTGTGTTGTGCGATTTGCTGTCGGGTTATGGCCATTTGCTGTTATGAGATTTGCTGCCATGTTATGGTGATTTGTTGCCATGTTATGGTGATTTGCTGTCGTGTTGGGTGATTTGCTGTTGTGTTGGGCGACTTACTGTTGTGTTGGATGATTTGCTGTTGTTTTGGGCGACTTACTGTTGTGTTGGGCAATTTGCTGTTGTGTTGTGTAAACTGCTGCTGTGTTGTGCGATTTGCTGTTGTTGATTTACACTTCAGGGCCACTGTAAAGGATAGCCTCCAAAAAACAAACAGGAAAACACTAGAAATATCCAACTCTTCTACAACTATCTTGGTTAACAATTACATGATAATTACAACATGGCATTTTATATTCTCTGCAACTGTGCTCGACAATGTATTGTACTTTGCACCTTTGGTGATGAACACAAAATGGGTGCACTTTGTCCTGCCAACACATCCTTTTGTAAACACCTTACACAGAAAGTCTATTTTCAGACATGAACACTTCAGCCACTTCATTTGACAATTCCATGGCTGTGCTGTGAAAAGTAATTGGTCATATTGGGTTGGGTTAAAGTGTCTCTGCAAGCAGAGAGCTACTTTGAGTCTCAAAGCTTTCTCTCATACACATTATCTGGGTCTCAGATTATTGACTGAGGGATACAAGTTTAAACCTCTTTTGTTTTAAACAAAACAATTACAAGACTGACTGTGTGTTTGTGTGTGTGTATCTATGAGATCTTTGTATGCGCTTTTATTATGAAGAGAATGATTTAGTGTGCTATGGCGTTGAGACATTAGGATGATACTTCTTGCCCTCTCACAGTCTTCCTGGCAGCTTCCCAAGGACAGGCAGCAGAAAGCAATTGCTATTAGTGCACATATATAGTTCGAGCAGATAAATATAGGCTGCTTTTAGCAGATGAGCCACACTGCCATCAATTAAGATTAGGGCAAGTGCTATCACAGTCTCATAAAGAACAACAAGACGGCATTCCCTCAATGTCAAAGGTAAGATGAGCATGTACAAGCCATTGGGCAAAATCAAAGAGAACCCGATAGCTCATATACATAATGCTCACATTGACAAATAGCTATTGATGTTTCTTCATCAATGAGAGTGACATGGCTCAAACTGCTTGGAGGGGATCCCGATCGAGTATCGAAATGAAATTATGCAGAAATTTGGTGAGGATTAATCTAATTCATTTATTTCAGGCATCAGTGTTATTTTTTTCTTGATACAATGGGTGGGAGTGTGAAATCCTGGACTTCTCCATGCAACTCGGGAACATTTTCTGAGGAAGGCAGACTTCTTGCTGAAGCCTGTTTTAGAAGAAGACTTGGAAAACATGGACTAGGAGAACAGAAATAGAGCAGCTGGCTGTGTGTGTGTAAAAACAAGAAATGGCAGGGATGGAATTCATTTTTGCTCTGTTGTCAATTCACAGTCCACAGCTGCCCTACAACTGCTGCGACCCTGTTGTTGCCTGGTGTTCCTGTCTCATTCCCCAGTAGTGTCCTCTTTTCTCTGCCCTGGTTGCAGCAAAGAGTATGGCAGCAAACTCCATGCCAGGCCAAAGGGATGTGGACAATGTGTGTGCCCTGCGACTCTCCAGTGGTTTCCAAGTAAAGGCCATCACTCTCTCTAATTAGCTGGTCTCTTTTGGGCTGTGACTAAAATCACCTCTGTGGCTCCTTCCTCCATCGGATCACACCTAATTTTAATTAGACCCCTCGGAATATTAGCCGGGGTCTTTGTTCCGCTTCCTCTCATTAAGGAGCCAGACAAATGAGTCTTTAAAATCCTTTATACATTTCCTCTACATTTCTCCCTCAACTCCCCCCACTATTGTCTTCATCATTTCCTTGTGCATGCTCTTTTACTGTGATATACTGTATATAATCAGCCCCCGGCCTAGCTAAATCCATGTGAGTAGTGATTGCCCGTTCTGTCCTAATATGCCAGCAAAGTCACACTCTGAGAGGTCTACAGAAACAGTTTGACATGGACCATGCAAACCTGTAGATTACCACCGAGCAGGCAGAAAAGGTAGAAAAACAGTAGTGCATACATTCACAAGTGATTTTAGTAGGATTTTATGAGCTGTCTGCAAACCTACTAGACAAAATACTTGTCATGGGTATTGGTATGCATCAATTTGCATATACTATTGTTTGTCATTTTGTTAGTGTTTTTGGGAGTTGCACATGCGCAGTACCAAGTTAACAACTACTAGTCAATCAGAAGCAGAGTAGGGTGGGTCTTGACCAGCCAGTAATCACGACTTCTGTTCAGCTGTACAGCCCATTATCAATGTCCACCCTCACAGACTCACAGACTTTGAGGCAAGTTCCTGGTAGATCAGTGAGGGCTTATGGCTGCCCCACTGTCACATCCTAAAGTGCATGAGGGCTCTCTTGCTGACATTTGGAGCCCTTTTTGGAAACTAATTTTGAGAAAATAGCCTGTAAAGATAAGTATTAAAAAGATAAGTAAAATTCTACTCATTTTCATTGAAAATCAATATTTACAAACCCAATATTGAATCAAATCCTTAACAACACCAGTACATAACATCTCAAAGACATCAAAACTGATAACAGCATATCTGAATAGTCACACTTACACACACAAAAAACACAGAAACAGACCGAGACACCCGCGGACAGTTAAACCAGGAAGTGACATGTGACGCATCTAAACCAATCACGTTGTTAGAAATCGACGCTAGCAATCAGATTTCATGCTTAGCTTAAATTTGCCTCTGTACTTTCACAACTGGTTGCTGGTACAAAGGAAATTACCATATTTGTATTTCACAGCTTTGTGCAGGAGAGAGAGAAAGCTTTCCAATGGCACTAGAATCATATGGTGCAGACAGCGACAGGTGAAGGGAGAGAAAGCTAACTTTTGTAAAACCAACTACTAAATGTTAATTTAGGACTTTATTGCCCGCTAGTCTGAAAGAAGACATGTTAAGGAAGTAAAGTAGATCTCAAAATTGATCAGAGCATGATAAAAAAATGTTTTTGCCTACCATGTCTAGCCTTAACGATGCTGTTCTGACCAACAATAGTGCATTGATTACTGACAAATATGGATAATTATTGACAATTACGTGACACCCACACTGTAGTGAAAGAGCCTGTCAGATGTATAAATCAGGTAGTTGGAAAGTAAAAAACATAAAATAAAAAGTTTGCAACATCTTTCAGCATCGTCAAGGCAATATGACGATGTGACGAATGTGGCAAAGTGCTGTCCCATTCCTATTTATTGCATTTTGAGCCCCTGCAGGGTCTTACACTCAATCACTTACCAGGTGACGGTTAAATCTGTGAGGGTTCAGGGTTTAGGGTTTAGGAGGGACATTGAGATTTGGTCTACATGTTTCTGAACCAGCTTCACAACCTAGACTAGAGCTAGAGTTTTAGAGTGATAAGTTATTAATTTGTAACAAATTGATTTTTCATATGTAAAGTTTTAACACTGTCTCTACATCACGGTAACAACTTTATGTCCATTGCCTGCCTAACGTTTGGTAGGTAGGGTGGGGGTGACGGGAGAAGCAGGTGGATGTCTTGTCACTGTATCTGCTGCAGCTCAGTGTGTTTCTCCACCAGTGTTTTTGAGGGTGTGCCTGACTTACCGCTAGGTGAGCATTATGAAGGAAAGGATACGGAAGTAAAGGCTGGACTACAATCAAGCTGTTTTCAGGCAGTTCAGGAGCAGTGTTTTCTGTGGGAGATGGATACTTTCTATGGGGTGGACTTTAAGCAAATCTGTTACATGCACAAAAAAGATATACAAACCAGTCAAAGAACGGGAAAAAGCCAAATAGCAGAATATGACCTCTTTAAGGCCCATGTATCATCCAGTATCATCACACTGTGCAGCTGCAGTGCCAACAGGTTCAACAGGTGCTCCAGTTGCCCTCTAAAACAACCCATATAAGCAATCTAATTTCTAATCTGGTGCCTCATGGTGGCAACAACGTGCTTGGTTAGTGCAATCCAAAACTGTTACGAATCTTTTTAGAAAATGATTGGTTGGGTTTAAGCATAAATATTTGTTGTTTTAACTACATGTTAAGTGTACCCCTGTGGATTTTTTTTATCACGAGTAATGCTACAGAGTAATGTGTTAATGAGTGTACGGGTGTTTGTTCATATTTTGCATAGATATGAGAACAGGGGACTTTTCCGCAGAGGCCAAATGAATTGAAATAATAGAAAGAAAAAATATAATGTAGATTGCTTTCTGAAATTCTGGTATGTGTGATTATGAAGCTATGAGTCACATTATAAATATCTGTCTTGATTCCACCAAGCAAAACTCTATAATGTCATAGTTGCGACCCAGCGATCTGTCCTCTGCATTGCTTAATACCTCACAGGGAGCGTTTCAGAAGCGGAGCATTTGGCTGCCTGATTATGTTGACTTGGTCATTGCGCCTTGATGTTTGTACCATGGAAGTCTATATGCCATTTATATGTCTGGTTCTTAGCCGTTTTGATCTGCTCTGTTCCTCTTGGCCTGGCTTCTGTCAAAAATAGACTAGTTGTGTATTTTCCTCAGAGCAGAGTGGAGAGACGCCTCTGGGCTGCTTTTGGGATGCTTCTGAAATACACTGCGGCGCATCTGGTGGAATCACAATGATGGGATCTGGTAGGGGCTGGCTTTGTTTAAAAAAAAAAAATACAACAGTTTCAAAGAGTTTCCCACCTGTAAATGCCAGTATTTTAACACTGTTTTACATTAATAAGGTGGACAATAAAGGGTGAATCCAAGCATTGACCGTCATAACAATAACCAGAAGGAACAGCTTTAAAACAATAGGTTTTCTTTACTTCAGATCAATGATCAACAACTTTAGCGAATAAACTGCCATCATCTACTTTAAGCAAATTAAAAGCATCCAACATTCAACAGGAATATGATGTAGGTGTGTGTGTGTGTGTGTGTGTGTGTGTGTGTGTGTGTGTGTGTGTGTGTGTGTGTGAGCTAGACAATAGAGGGAGGAGAGGGGGTTGGCTTGTCACTCTGCCTGTCCTTACCAAGATGGCGTGGAGCACAACTGGCATTAGACTACATGCAATCTGTGGGTTCGAGACGTGCATGTGTATGTGAGTGTGTGTGCTCGCATTAGCATGGGAGGAGAGGAAGAATTAAAAAGTCACATCCTGGTTGCCTCAGCTAGACACCATGTAACTATCGCTTTATCACACAGTACCCGGTACATGACTGATAAAATATAGTTATTGGCCCTATACACAGTGGCAGGACCTAACACAAGCAAAGATACACAGAAATCTAATTACTGTGGTAAAACACAGTAATTAACACTTTATCACACAGGAACCAGCAGTGAACTTGCATTCAGCAGCTGGTCTTGATAAAGCGCAGTTAATGGCTTCACACACAGTGTCAACAACAAAGGCCCAGCAGCATGGCTCAGATACAATAACTGAAACATGCTAGGCACGAAAGCACACAGCAATAAAACAGGATGCTGCGGTCAAAATGAAGCTCAGGTCACAATAACACACCTATCTCTGCCCAGACACAAGCCTCTTTATTGAAATCATTCTTGGTAGCGATGTAACGTGTCAGTCCATTTAAGTAATCTGTCAGAGTCCTTTTCGGCTCAGATCTTGGTACCAGGGTACCGCGCTGTAAGCGGGTTCGACAGCATGCTGATCATCAGAGCAGCAGAGAAAGCAGCAAAGTTGACTTTTGGGGGAAGAGAGGGGCTTCAGGGGTTATCCTTCTTCTCTGTGAAGAAACTATGGAATTTATTCACTATTTATGGGTTTAGTGACATCATGGCCAAGCCACAGGGGGCTCCTGTGCTCCCTTGATGGGCTCAGCTAATAGGAATCTAGTATTGGGATTCAACTTAATCTCACAGTCATTGGTGATTTAATGGACCAGAGGGATTTTGGCGCCATCTTTTTTGTTCCTGGCTTTTTGTTTAACATGTAGGCTGGCCTACATGCTTCTTTTTTTTCCCATAGAGTGATGTCCTTACAATAAGCATTGTCTATGGCTGCTAACAACTCTGGTGCTTGGTGGAATGAAGTAGTTACATGTATTTAATATGCGTTTAAAATGTGTGTATAACCACACTCAAATTCATGAGAACTTGAAAGTTCTCCAATTGTCACAACAATTTACAGGTTCAGTCATGGGCAAGTTGGGCAACCTTCCTAACGACTTCAATCTACAGGAGGATCTATACCTAACATTACATCCTCATATTTTTTTACGTACTATTGCAAAAATGAGGAACATCCTGTCTAAAAATGATGCAGAAAAACATATCCATGCATTTGTTACTTCTAGGCTGGATTACTGTAATTCCTTATTATTAGGCTCCTCAAAAAAAGTCCATTAAGACTCTTCAGCTGATCCAGAATGCTGCAGCACGAGTTCTGACAGGAACCAGTAAAAGAGATCATATTTCTCCTGTCTTAGCTTCTCTGCACTGGCTTCCTGTAAAATCCAGAATAGAATTTAAAATCCTTCTTCTCACATACAAAGCTCTTAATGGTCAGGCACCATCTTATCTTAAAGAGCTTATAGTATCTTATTACCCCACCAGAGCACTGTGCTCCCAGAATGCAGGGTTACTTGTGGTTCCTAGAGTCTTCAAAAGTAGAATGGGAGCCAGAGCGTTCAGCTATCAGGCACCTCTCCTGTGGAACCAGGTTCCAGTTTGGGTTTGGGAGGCAGACACCGTCTCTACATTTAAGAGTAGGCTTAAGACTTTCCTTTTTGATAAAGCTTATAGTTAGGGCTGGCTTAGGTGAGTCCAGCTGCAAACTATTTTTTTTTTACTTGAGTCCTTTTTGCAAAATTCCAGGCGCGCAGATTCGTCACAGGAAACGGGAGAAAGTACATTTCTGAAGTTGCAGAGACCGATTCGTAATCACAGAGTTGAGGTTGTACTGGAAAAAGGACTCAAGTAAAAAATACAAGTTTGCAGCCGTCATTATTTTTATATGAACATCAATCTACACGTGTGCATATTTTTTCTGCAACTTCATATTCAGAACATTGGTGTGTGTGAATATTTTCTACAAGTGAAACTTTCAACATACAACTTCAGATTCTTTCTACAAGCTCTCCTGTGTTTTTTTTTTCTTTTGTGGCTTATAATTCAACTCACGTGTGTGAATATTTTGTACAAGTGAAAATTTTAAGATACAAGTACAGATTTTTGTTCTACAAGTTCTCACATCGTATTCTACAAGAGTTCACATCAAGTATACAAGCTCTTTCATTTTGCACCATATTTACCTTCATACTCATCCCATTAATGCATGTTACTAACTCGAAACCCTTCCCTTTCCCATAGTCGTGTGCTTTCTCGTCCCTCTCCTCTCTCCTCCTATCACTTCCTGCAGGTGTTCCTGGCTCTGGAGCTGTTGAGTCTGGATCTGTGGTTGAGAGTCTCCTGCAGCCCCCGTGTTCCTACTCGACACCCTCTGCTACAATTACAACTACTGTTACTAGTCCTATTGCTATTATTACTGTTATTATCATCATTAACATTACTATAAATATCTGTACCATTTTCATTCAGTCTATAGCAACATTACCTTTACTGTCTGTACCTCTATGTCTATACTCTGTAGGCTGCCTCTCTCTCTCTCTCTCTCTCTCTCTCTCACCCCCAACCGGTCGAGGCAGATGGCCGCCCACCCTGAGCCATGGTTCTGCTTGAGGTTTCTGCCTCTTAAGAGGAAGTTGTTCCTTGCCTGTGTCGCCTAGTGCTGCTCTTGGTGGGAATTGTTAGACTTCTGTAAATAACTTCAGAGTATGGTCTAGACCAGCTCTTTATGAAAAGCGCTGTGAGATAACTGTTGTTGTGATTTGGCATCACTTCAATCTTTCCAAATGTTTCCAAAATGTGGTTTGTAGTATATGTAGCTAAGAGGAGCAATAGTTAGCTCATTAAGAAAATGTGTAGAATGCATTGAATGAAGACAAAACATGGAAATGCCGCTGTGCCCAGTTCAAATTACAAAAAACCTTTTCTTTTCCAATGTGACATTGTCTATATGATGGCAAGAAAACTATGCCATCAGACCACAAACTGATTCAGAAATGTTAAGTACTTTAGTGAAACAAGAAGCAAAGGAATGTGGAGAAGCAGAGGAAAATACTTACCTGTAAATAGTTGAAATTGTATCTGTGCCAACCCAGAAACACTACAGACTCAAGCACATAGTGCAGTTCCTCTTTATGGCCAATGCTGTTAACAATGGGCACGCTGACTTCCCACCAGCTGCCAATCGTTTCTGATGGCAGCAGCACCTGTAGGAAAAAAACCCAACAACGGTCAAAACACATTAGTATCTCCCAGTGGCAACTCACCCGAGTTCAAGTTCATAATCTTTCTCACGCACAATATTAACATCTGCAACCATTTAGCCCAAGTGCATTTACAGGCTTTGTGTTTGTGTATGTTCATGTGTGTGAGTGCATCCACAAACACACACACATGCACATGTTTACTATTTGTCTATGTAGAGCAAGTGTGAGGATGCACTCATGGGTGGTTGAGTAATAGATGCTGGTGCTCTGCCAGTGCCGCACGCCCTTGTTCATGAATTATAAAACCAAGAGCAATTATGGCTTTTACACAAATTAACCAAAGCATGCTGGATGCAAACTGTAATTGGGTCAGTGGTTATTTCCTGCAACACACCTGGGCTTGCAGTAAACGTTGGTTATCAATTATGAATGACTCTTGTCTTACCCAGGGTGTGAAGCAGACCATGGCCTAACACAGCATATATAATGCATTAGCATACACATGATGACTGTAATCATCTCCATGATAACACCTTAGTTTATCTTAGTCATATTGTATTAGTGTCTCTCTGTGTGGATTTGAGGGTGAAAGGTTGATGAAATGGATATGTGTTGCACTTTTAAAGTACTCATTTTGAGTCACTTTTATTATGTACAGAACAGGTCAGTTATAATGCATTATTTCCTCTGATTTCTGGGTTGTGAAAATATATTGACATACTGAATTAATGTTGAATTAACTTGTAATTGTATACAAAATTATTTCCTTGCCACCGGCACAAGAACTATCCAATTGATGTGGTTGGGCAGAGTTTTAAGTTTATAATTCTCGTGTAGTAGTCAGGTTTTTTGTCTTCTAAATCAGATGATTTAATTATAGTCAAACTTTCAAAGGATGCATAACTTAAACCATAAATAATTCGAGTAATGGACCGTTAACCAGCAAAAAATAGTTAAGATCACACCAAGATCAAGACTAACATTCCTGTCTTTCATTTCTTTCTATTATACAATTCAACAAGAAAAAATCAAGTGATCTTAAACAGCAACAATTTGCAAAAATAGTTGTATTGAAAACAAAGTCAGTTTCAAGATCCTGGGGACAGGTTGTAGCATAATGTACAATAAGTCAGTCGAGCTACCAATCCGTTTTCACAAAAAACAAATGCTCTGTATTTCTATAGTGCCTTTCTAGTATTCTTTCTTGCATTAAAAAAAAAGTTTGTTTAAAAAAAACCGTTTGGGTTTTTTTGGGTAGTGCTTTGCCACTGTGCACACAATTGTGTAATTTGTACTTTCACATGCTAAATGCCCATCAAAAACATTGCACCGTTTTACCACAAGCTGAAAATATGGGAATCAATACTACTTTGTGTTTCTGTTGTATTTTAAAAAATTTAAAAAGTCAGTTTGGTAAGATTTGCACATTGCTTATCTAATTAAGCAAATTGAAAGGAGCCTTCATCTTCACAGGCCAATGCTTTTGTAAACTTCATAAATTATGTGGTTTATAATGGATCGCGGTGCAGAAACAGTGAGGCTTACGTTATCCTGTTATCTGTCAGTGGTCATACTTGATGCACCAGATGTGATAGTTTTTGAGATGTTGTTCATTTACTTTGGTATGTTAGTCCAGATAAGCCAACATCCCAAGATGTAACAAAAAGTATGATTACAGTACAGCAAAATAATGTATTACAGGAATATGAGACATCATGTAACACTTCATTTCTTGATGTGGCTGTTGTTTAATGAACAAGTAACAATAATATTCACAATAACATATGGTTTTACTGAATAATCAAGTAAATATCATTTCTGAATATATTAATGTAAAGAAACCTGATTTCTTGACTGTCAACTCTCTGCTATCTCACAGAGGACATCTTTTATCCTGTCTCAGGCACCATAGCTATACAACTCGCTTGGATAGGGAAGGGGGAGTGCAATTAGCAACTCTCACCACTAGAGGCCACTAAAACTTACACACTGAATCTTTAAATGACTGCAGTGTGTACAGGTAAAGCTTTTCTTAAGTTACTGTGTCAAAACATGGTTTCAAGTATTTTACCATAGCCATACAGGATCATAAAAAAAGACTCTGTACACCTGTTTGTGCTATTTTTTTAAATGTAACTTCATGCATTTGGCAGAACTACACCTACAGTGTTTTAATCATTAATTTATGCAGTTATACAGTAGACCTGTTTATAGTTGAAGTGAATGTCCTCAGTAATGTTTGCATAGTCTGCATGTTTAAACACCTGCCTTGAAAAAAACAGTCTGACCCCAGGCTCACTAACAAAATTGTCAGATATACTCATGAATTGTTCAACTAGTAAGTCAAGACCCTGAGGAAAGTTTTTATATTTAAATTCATAATTAATTCTCATTTATAATAGAGCTATTAGATTTTTGTAATGGTCTTTGCCCCCCTCAGTTACACAGTGCAACTAAAAAATGATTCTTCAAAGAACTCCAAGTACAAATAATATTTTTTAACAACTAAGCATTGCATTGGCAAAAACAAGCCAGGCTGACATACTTTGGCAATTAAAAGGGAATAAAGTGAAAATGGTTCTACAAGTGGTTTAAAAGAACATAATAAGCAGACAGCTAAATGAGCTGCACATATATGGGTGTGTATGTGTGATATAAAACAATATTGCTCGTATTTTCTAGATAATAGTGTGATTTGACTGGGATGTTGAATGTTCTTAAAATTAAGTCTTATTGTCATATTGCCTTGAATTTATTTGCTTCTCCAAAATTAGTTCATTCTGTGCCTTGTTAATCGCCACCTTGTTGTGTATTTAAGACTGTGTCATCTCTTTTTCTTTTGGTGTTTTGGTCTTTGCCTTCTTTCTCTGTATGAATTATTGCTTTTCTTTCAGATCTTTTGGGGGCTTTGCCTTTTGGACTGCTTGTTTCACCATGGATGTAAGTTTGTTCACCTTTTGTTATATACACATTACATATTTTGTCTGTTCTGCCTGCTAAGTTCTGTCATGATTGAGAACTTAGCAGCTATAGCTAAGCTCAAGATGTATTTATATATACAGTTCTGTCTGGAGTCACCTGATAATAAAGAGTCTAGCTCCTTACCCAGCCACCTGCCTACTAGCCACAAAGCTTTATCCCTGCCTGCTAGCAACCAGCCTGTGAGTGTAAAGCCATCCAGTCCTGAGTCAACCCCGGCCGGACAGCTAACTTTCCGCCAGTTCCAGCTGCTGAGTCAGTCCCAGTTCCTGAACTGTTTAGAGAGTCCAGGGCGTCCAGCTCTCTGCTTTCCTTTTCAGGCAGTTTCCTGGCTTAGTTGATCTGCATTCCAGAGACTTTTCTGTCCAGCTCCCCAGAGAATGTGGCGCTGTGGCAGACGGCTGCCTCTCCAGTAGCTCTACAGTTTTTAGCTCTTTTTAGTTCTTTTTTACTCACTTAAACCTCTTTTTTTCTATCTTTTTTAATTCTTTGTGCGAAGATAGTGTGTGCTCTATATATCCCATGGATATTTCCAATCTTAAAATGCAACCAGGAGTTAGCTTTCTCACTTATTCAAGGGAGGAATTGCTGGCTCTGCGCATGAAGGGGCGAGCCGGGATACAGCACCCTATTCCGGCGGAGCTGAGGAGGAGACCCAGGGGCTGCAAGGCCGGGGCTAAGCTAAAGGCTGAGCTAGCGGAGAATCGGAGGCGCTACAAGCCATCAATTCCCTCCGTAATCATAGGGAACGTGAACTCGCTGCCGAACAAGTTCGACGAGCTGTCCGCGCTGAGCAACCAGCGGATTTACCGTGAGATCAGCTTGCTCATCTTTACGGAGACATGGCTAAACCACCTTGTACCAGATGCTAACGTGGACCTGCTTGGATTCACTGCCGTGAGAGCCAATAGAGACGCACAGGCAAGTGGAAAAAGCAAAGGTGGGGGACTCATTATGTATGTCAACAACCGCTGGTGTAACTGGTGAGACATGTCTCCGAAAAGACAGCCTCATGTTGCCGGGACCTCGAGCTGCTAGCCGTTAGCCTGCGGCCATATTATCTGCCGAGGGAGTTCAGCCATGTGATCACGCTCTGTGTTTACATCCCTCCGAGAGCGGACGCAGACGCTGCCTGTGAGAAGATCCACTCCGTCACAGCAGCGCTGCAGACACAGCACCCTGAGGCCTTCATGATTATCTCAGGGGATTTTAATCATGTAACTTTGGACTCTACTTTGGCCGTTTTTCACCAGGTTGTAGACTGTCCTACAAGAAACAACAGGACAATTGATCTCCTGTATGCTTATGTGAGGGATGCATACGGAGCGACTCCCCTTCCCCCACTGGGGAAGTCTGATCACAACCTGGTTCACCTACAGCCACTGTACACCCCCCTGGTCCAAAAACAACCGGTGACAACTCGCACCTCAGGTAGTCCCCTGAGACGAAAAGTGCCCTGAGAGACTGCACCACACCACAGTCTGGGATGTGCTGATCGACCCGCATGGTGAGGACATAGAGGGGATGACACATTGTCTGACGGACTATGTGCACGTCACATGCAGACGTGATCTCCCCCATCAAGACTGTCCGCTGTTACCCTAATAACAAGCCATGGGTAACACAGGAGGCCAAGGCTGTCCTCAACAGGAAGAAGGCTGCCTTCAGGAGCAGGGACAGGGAGGCCATGAAGGCAGCACAGCGGGAGGTGAAACACCGTGTGAGGGAAGCTAAGGACAACTACAGGAGAAAAGTGGAGGAGAAGCTGAGGGAGAACAACATGAGGGAGGTCTGGGAAGGTGTGAGGAACATCACAGGTCACAACACAACAAAGACAAGAACTACAGGGGGGACAAGGGCAAGGGCTGGTTAAACCTATTGAAAAAGTCATTCAGCTCCTTGGCCGTCTCCATTGTTGAGCTGAATGACTTTTTCAATAGGTTTAACCAGCCCTTGCCCTTGTCCCCCCCACCCTCACCCTCACCCCCACCGCAGCAATGTCTCCTTCCCCTCCTCAATACAACCTCCGCCTCACATCACTACGGACCAGGTCAGAGAACAGCTGAGGAGGCTCTGGCCCGGGAAAGCAGCAGGCCCGGATAAAGTGTGTCCGAGACTGCTGAAGACCTGCGCTGCAGAACTGGGGGAGCCGCTCCAGTGGATCTTCAACCTTAGTCTGCAGCTAGGGAGAGTGCCCACCCTCTGGAAGACATCCTGCATCGTTCCAGTTCCCAAGAAGAACAGGCCCAGCGAGCTGAATGACTTTCGACCGTTGGCACTCACTTCACACCTGATGTAGACGTTGGAGAGGCTCCTCCATAGCCTCCTCAGACCCCAGGTACAGCACACCGAGGACCGCCTGCAGTTTGCGTACCAGCCAGATGTTGGTGTGGAGGATGCCATCCTCTACATGCTACACCAGGTCCACTCCCATCTGGATAAGGGGAACGGCACAGTGAGGATCCTCTTCTTGGACTTCTCCAGTGCCTTCAATACCATCCGGCCCCCTATACTCCAGGACAAACTGATCAGGATGGGAGTGGACCCCTTTCTGGTAGACTGCATCAGAGACTACCTCACGGACAGGCCACAGTACGTCAGCAGCACTGGAGCCCCTCAGGGCACAGTGCTGGCCCCTCTTCTCTTCACCCTGTACACCTCGGACTTGTGTTACAACTCGGAGCTGTGTCACATACAGAAGTACGCGGATGACACAGCCATCGTTGGGTGTATCAGGGGTGACAGGGAGGAGGAGTATCGGAGTCTGGTGGGTGACTTTGCTCTCTGGTGTCGCACTAACTGCCTACAGCTCAACACCTCTAAGACAAAGGAGCTGGTCGTTGACTTTGGGAGGTCCAGATCAAGTCCGCGACCGGTCCTGCTGGAGGGAGTTGAGGTGGAGGCAGTCAAATCATACAAATACCTCGGACTGTGGCTGGATAACAAACTGGACTGGACAACACACACCAGCCACCTGTACAGGAAGACACAGAGCAGGCTGTACTTCCTGAGGAGACTGCACTCCTTTAACATCTGCAGCAAACTGCTGTGCATGTTTTACCAGTCACCAGTGTCCTCTTCTACACTGTGGTGTGCTGGGGGGTCAGCATATCCAAGAAGGACACCCACAGGCTGGATAAACTGATCAGGCCGGCCGGCTCTGTGAAGCTGGACTCACTGGTGATGGTGGCAGAGAGGAGGACACTGGACAAACTGCTGGACATTATTGACAATGCCGGCCACCCTCTGCACACCATCATCAGCACCCAGAGGAGCCGGTTCAGTGGAAGGCTGCTCCTTCCCAAGTGCCGGAATAACAGACTTAAGGACTCCTTTGTCCCTCATGCCATCAGACTCTACAACTCCTCACTTGGTGGGAGGAGGAAATAGGGCAGAGAGGACAATACGGACAATACATACACACATACATACACACCTGGACTTACATTAATACCTGGTCACTTTATCACTTTAAGACTGGACTCAACACTGACACTTTTTAAAATAATTTATGGTCTTTTTTGTTGATATTTGACTAATGTTATTATTACTATTATTATTATTACTGCTGTTATTTTGCTTTTTTTTTCCAAGCATCTATTACTCTCCTTCCTTTCTCGCTAAAACTGCTGCTGAATTTTCAGTTTCCTCGCGGGAGTCATCCCAAAAGGATTAATAAAGAGAAGTCTAAGTCTAAGTCTAAGTCTAAGACTGAGATTCAGCTATCCAGCACTCTAGAGACTATGCTGGCCAGCCCCCCAGAGATTCATTTGAGTAACACCTCCGAAACTGTGCTAGCTTGCAGTTGTTCTGTAACATAGAGGTACCACCAGGCCTGCCTGGTTCTCTATCAGTGGTCTGGTTGACTCCTGCTCCTGGATTCCCATTGGCTGTGCTCATGGATTGCTTATGACAATCCCTGTGCTGCAGCAATCCCTCAACCAGCACTGCAGCAGTCCGCATTTATATAGCTGCAGCAACTCCCCGATTCTGAGCTACAGCAACCTCCCACCACTCATGCAACAGTCCTCTGTCTCTGCGCGTCAGTAGCTTTTTGTTTCCCTGGCTTCACCAGCCTCCAGTACAGCTGCCCTGTGGTTAGCTTTCAGTCCTGCACTCGTCGCTGGTCTCCTGTCCTGCGATAACCATTTACTCTTCGGCCCTGTCTCCAGGTCACCCGCCCAAAGAGTCCGGCACTGCCCATGTCCAACCCTCTGTTTGTATACCAGCAACAGCCCCTTTCTTCAGCTCCCCGGACACTTCTCCTTGTTTCCTGTGTCTGCACTTGACATATGAACTGAATATGACACCACAGTGCAGTGCCAGGGGGCCAACTCCACATTAAAGCCTGACCAAGTGCCTTGGTCAAGGGCACTGACAGGGGATTAAACCTAACAAACAACGTTTTCACGAAACTCAATACTGAATACATGAGTGTAAACCATACTCAAGAAAAAGGTTCTAATTTGGGTTTTAAGGAGGAGGAGTCTTTGTAAGGTGTGCAGGGATGCAGATATTATTTGACATGTCAGTGTCCTCTACACATGAAAATGAATTTGGCAATTGTAGTGTGTATATTTTAGGGTATTACCAACCCTGTCGTCTAGATATTACGCTCATATAATACTAAGTTTTCCAAATTACCTTGTGATATATCAAGATGACAATGCAGACGGCCGCTTCTGGATTATGCTCTGTAGTGCTTTCATGCTGAGTATCTGTCGTTTATGCTTGGCATGAGTAAGCACATTGTGTATAATCCAGAGTCAATTTCCTCGTATGTGTACACATACCTGGCAAATATAGCTGATTCTGATTGGAAATGTTATAGCTGCCTGGATTGTAGTGATGTGTGTTTTTGTGAGTAGTGGCATATTACTTCCTATGAAATGTATTTTCTGTAGTATATAAATGTCTAAAGAAATACATTTGTAGGAAACAAGGTTGGTAGTTTGACAAAGTTGTAAAACCATTCTCCACCTCCACCTCCACAAACATGCATAAAAAAACAAATAAACTATTTATGAGAAAAGTGGTTGTAATTTTGAGAAACTACCTCACTGCTTTGATCTACCAGTTGACAGTAGACTCATTTATTCACAGTAATTATACCCGATATATTATAAGGAATTATAATTTGAAAGTAATACATTGATGTTTAAAATTTTACTGATGAAGAATTACTGATCCATAACAATATGTAAAAAAAGACATTGAGAACTGAAGATAAGTTACATGATATTTGAGTATTTATAGGCTTTAAAAGTATATTGCAATTTTTTACATGCTACTGAATGTTACTGATCTACTAAACATAGTAATAACCCTGTAGGCAATGTCAGCTGTTGGGGTATTGCATTCTAGTATTAACTCATATGGTGTCACTGAGCTGTAGCCTGTATAATATGTAAAATTAACAAACTGTAAAAGTAAATGACGAAACTAACTTTTTAACAGTCGGCCGTAATTAATTGACCATTAGCTGTGTTGATGATCTACGCCTTTATGGCTCATTACGGGTGTATCAAGACCTGCTCACCATTGTTTAAACAAACACTATAAGAATTATCATTATAATAGGAAAGTGTGTGAAATGAGCCTTTAGTCACATCTTAAGGAGATAAAAAATAAAATAATAAAATAAAATCTGAATCAGAGAAAATACTTTTACTTGCACATCTAAGACTGTGTCTGTGTACAGGGAGTAAGCTTTGCAACACATAAACTAGGGCCAAGACCTTTATTGATTTTAAAGGAATCATAAAAACTTAAATTCATCTAAAATGTATTGCTATATAAACACAACAAACCTCATGAAGACGCCGGGAAGACTCTGATATACAGTGTATGATAGCTGATCACAGTGATTTTACTAATTTACTAAGACCATGAATGAATGATGATGATTGTTACTACATGTAAATCATGTGAATCAACAGTAAAACGTCAGATTTTGGATTTTCAGACATCTCCAGGTGTTCAGCCCTTTCTACAGCTGGTTTTCAGTTCAGACCTTGCTTCTCTGCAACTACTTCATATGTATTGATCAGACCTTTCACAAAAAAATAAAAACAAAATACAAATAAGTGTAAGAGCTGCATAGTCTCGACTGGATTGTAGCCGTAATGATTTTGCAGCCACAGATCCCTGTTGAGCTGCAGACTATTCTAACACCAGGTAGTCCCATAGGAGGCCTCTGGCAGAAAAGCCATTGTGCCTTCTCCAAAAAGCACATCTACTACTCTGCAGGTGCATGAGTTTAAAACTGAGCCTGTTTTCATTTTTGCCTCCAATACCCTTCTTGCCCCTTTTCTAACATTGACACTTTAACCTAACTTATATAATTATAATTAAATGTCATGCTAGTTCTCCTTTCTGATCTCCTCTCCACAGAAATACATGATAATAACTGGACAGACTATTATTTAAAAAAAATTAAAGGTTTGGCTTTAAAATGGTGACATTTCACAAGTTACTGAATCCAAACAGTATTACTTTGGAAGAAAGCCAGTAATCACACTATACTGTGCTAATATAGCAACATAAGATGAGAGGAAGTACTCAAAGCTGTGTTGGCTCATAAAGAAAAAGGCATGAAAGCTAAAGCTAATCATAACTACAATGTTTTTACCCCAGTCATTTGTCTGACATCAAAGTGGCTGCAAGAGAAGACGTGAGTGCAAAAAAAGGTTCCACCGTAATAAGGTGGCTAGATTACTTCCCTTCTAACACTTCAAGAGAGCCACTGTCACAGCTGTCATTTCAGCAAGAAATAAATAAAATGGGGGCCAATATGTTCTCAACATGTCCACAAAAATCTCTCGCAGCATTTAAATTCCCATCTTTTATCCTGATAATGACCATGTTTTGGCTCAATACATATTATTAAATGTATAGTTTTCAAAAGGAAGTTGTTCGTGGTTCAGTTAAGGCAGACCCAGAAACGAACACACAGGGGCGGAGTGAGCGATGAAGAAAAGCACAGGAATTCTGGAGCACAGGAAAACACACGTCAGCAACACTAGGCAACAACCACAAAAACATAAGAGAATTCACTGGAAGCAAGTTAGCTGAGAGGTACATGACCGCCGAAAGAATCAGGCGACAAGTAGCAAGAGCTGGCGTTTTTAAACAGGAAGTAGAATTTGTGTGTTCGGGTAGCGTGGAATGGTATGCCGTGCCCATACACACACTTACACACACGTTCCTGGTGAGCGTGAGGGCTTAGGGCTGTACCACTGTCAAATTGTCAAATGTTCTTTCGCAGACTTTTTGAGACCTTTATGCACAGTTTCCATAAGTCTGCTTCTCTGCAGACTTGGCCTGAGAGAATAACCCACAGTTCACAGCGTTGTGACATTAAACAAGGGTACAAAAAAAAGGTTTAGATTTATGCGTATTATACAGTTTTGATAAAAATGAGTAAATCGATTATTGATCTCATCCACTTAAGTCAGAGAGTCTGTCAATTCAGTGCCTTGGTCATGAAGACAGTAAAAAATGTGAAATAAAAAATCAGGGGGGATAAATACTTGACAAATGAGTCCACAGCCATTCAACTATTTGACTCTGACACATACGTAGCAGCTTTCCAAGTCACGCATTCTGCTTGACACATATCCCAGCTATGAAAACACAACATTTCTTTTGTTATTGATCTCTGAATTTTCATTTGCTTTTGGGCATTTTTTTTCACTGATCAGGCTCCATGTGCCACTGTTGATGAGCAAGCTGCTGCTCTGTCTTTTGGCTGTTGCTGTGGTGCTGAGAGGGCAGTGACTCCTCTGTCATGAAATAGCATTTTGAATGGAAAATGTCTGCAATTATATAATTACATTTTTTAATATTTATGTTTTACTCAATTAATTTTATTTATTTTAGAATGTCTTAATTATTGCTGTATTAATATATCTAATATTGCACACTTTGGGGGTTCATACAAAGGTAAGCTAAAATAAGCTTTTATGTACAACAGTACAATAGGATGTTTTGTCATGTTTACCTTTGTAAAAGAGAACTGAAATACTCCTCTGACGTGACAAGAGCATAACAAGCATTTGAATTTCTGCCTTAAAGTTATTTTGGTAAGCTATAAAAGCATCATGTGTTTCCGCAGCTTTATCTATTCACTGCGGGCACTGTGAAATCTGATGCTTCGGGCTATATGGACCGACGTCATACTCTCAGTTTTGGAGGACAGAGAATAAAACACGCTGTTGGTTCACCAGACTCATTCACGCAGGAAACAAGATTTCGGATCAGCAGTGGTTCTCAGCTATGTGGGTCAATCAGCTTAAAGAACAGCAGAAGCATAGAATCTGTAAATCATAGCTTTCACATTTCCAATTGCAATGATCTATTCACTGCAAATATAAATGGACTTGGCAATTTTCTTTACGTTACTTCACCCTCATCACAGTGCAAACCAACTTAAATTACTGATTAGTGTCCAACTTACAGTGAGGTAAACAGAGTCCAGAAGCATAAACCTTGAACTGAAGGATGCCTCCATCTGAGACATATGGTAAGCATGCATATACACCAGAATGTTCCTTGTCTCTCCACCTCCACAGAGCATTGTTTCTCTTGCTTTGTTTTGAGTGAAGCTCACCTTGAGCTGTTCATCTGTTTCTATGGTGATTCTGCTTTTCTCACGTTCTCTCACTTATTATCGGTGTTAGGTTTAAAATACCTTGGGCCGTTTTTGATCAGTTTTGTGCAGGTGTTGTTATTAATATATTATTTTCACCAAATTAAATGACTTTCAACTCAACAGTGCAGGTGAATGAACCAAACGGACAATTGACAAAACACAGAACCAGTTGTATTTGTCTTTTCAGAGACAATGATGTAGATCACACTTCACAAACCCGTAACGGTGCACGTGCAACATAAAACTGAGAGGTGGAATACATACAGTGGATCAACACATCGTTTTTAATTATATGGCCAAATTCAATGTCTAAAATAGCACTTTTGACTTGTAATTTCCATGTGGGCCACATTTATTCAGATTTTTTCTGCCTTAGGCAGCCTACAAGCAATGTTCCAGAGATGAAGACATGTTAATAAGATGGAAATCACTCGAATATCCTCAATGAGGAATACTGTCTTTAGTGTCATCATCATTCTCTGGATGTCATGTTGGGCTTGCCAGGAGGTCAGTTTAGGTTATGAAGGAGAAATGAAGGCAAACTTAATCTCAAGCAATGACTAAAAATAATGAATATGTGAAGCTTATGACTGGGGAAATAATGGAAACTGAGACACTTAAAGTTAATTCAAGCTTCAGTGATTTAATTTATAGTGCAAGTTTTAAAAAAAAGTATCATCATCATCATCATCATCATCATCTAGATTACGACTGAAATTACAAACCTTTATCAGTGCATCCCCATGAAGGTAGTTGTCAGTCAAAATCCATGCAGTACTGTTCATGCTGTTTTGAACACATGCCCCTAAGCAAGTTATAATTTGCCAAGAAAGAGAGTGACACTTTGTAAAGTTCCAACAATACTATTTATAGTGCCGAATGAAAAATAGTGTTTCTCTGAAATACAGTTTCACTTACTTTTGGTAAACAGTAAGACACAATACAAGCCTAAAATGGAGACCTGAACTTGATCTGTGCCAGACAGTTAGAGCCAAACTTAGGTCTTTTATGGAATATTTTCATCCAGAGCGTAAAAGTACCCTTAAGAGTTTTTGACCACCGGTTTTGGAGCAATGTTTTTAAAAGCGGGTCCCTGTTTTATAAGTGGCTTGTGCACTCGGTTAACACGCCATCAGGTTCAACAGTTCCAGACTTTACGGAGAAGGATACAGAAAATGTGTATGAGAAACGGTGAATAACTGTGTTTGTTTACAAAAAAACTCCATTGGATACCTTCAAGCTCACTAGCTTAATTCATTATATACTACACTATTGTCTATTTCCCTCTCCTCACTGGGCGTTGTGTATCTACTTGCAATACATTACATGAATGGACCCAGAAGATTGGCACAATCGGAGGGAGACAAAGAGAGATATTTTTAAAAAATTGGGCATGCGTAAAAAATGAATGTCAAGTTGTGATACTTAAAAAAGTACAACTTGGAAAAAGTTTGAGCATGAAGAGTTCCCCTTGCCCTCAGTATCCTCTAAAGTTTATTGCCTGCTTTCTCCAACCCATCGACTCCCGCTGCTTATGAATGTCATTCAGAACAATTTAGCTTCATCGTCCCTCAGCCCCATTGTTCAGTACACTATGAATACACTGCCACCCAAGATAATGCTAGCGCAGCAGGCCAATCTCCACAGAGAGACACCTCAAGCGTGAATCAATACCCCTGACTTCTATGAGACAAAAGCTAAGACCTTGCCAAGCCAAGAGCCGCTTTGCCAGGGTCATGTACTCATGACTTTCTCATGAATGGCAAAAGCCCAAAGACACTGGCTCAAGTACTGCATCAAACAGTGACAAAGCCTGGAGTAGTTCAAATCCACATCATTTCGGTCTATTCAGGAAGCTGACATTCAGTAATGTGCTATCTTTGAATACTTTTTTTTTTTTTGCACAAACTGCCCACTGTGGCAAATTCAAGACTACATACAAACACACACCCACACAGGGACCGAGAAGGAGACAGGGGGAGAATGAGAAGATACGAACAATCCTGCAAAAGAGAGTTATAAAACACTGTAAATACGTCTTACTCGAACTCCCTATGGAATACTTGAAGGACACAAAAACACTTGAAATACTCAAAACATGAAAACCAGATTGTATTGAAAATGAGCGAATGTATTTATTTTTTACATTGCTCTGAAGTACAAAGAATTGGATTCAGTTTATCAGGTGACTGCCCGTCACAAGTACAGAAAAAGTGTGAGGGAGGCAGGATTGTGTGGGTGGTTGCGTGGGTCGATGGGGTAGCCACAAATCTGGGGTGCTCTGATGAGTTTGTTTGGAGCCCAGCTGTGTGTTTGCCTGTGATGCCTAAAATCCATTAGAAATCTGCTGGGGGTCAGGGCTCCACTTCGACTGCGATGGCTCTGTGCCTTGGAGAGGCCCGAGTGGCCCACCTCAACCTCATTTTCTCTACAGAGCGGGGGCTGTGAGGCAATCAGGCTCCACAGGACAGATGCCTGGAGAGCCCTGAAGCATCAAAACATGCTGTCCAACCATCCCCAGAGAGTCTACAGAGTGGCCAGCTTGAAAAAGATCTTTAGGTGAAGGCTGATTATGTAGTGGTGGGTCTGTCTGGTGCATCAGTGGCTTTGTGCAATATAATGTTTGATGTTAATTTTTTAACTGAATTTTGTTTTGAGGATTTTTCTTTCATGTTGTCTTTTTAAGTTGACAACAACACAACAGGAGGTTGCAATTTCATGCAGGACTAGGACACGAGAGGATAATTGGGCCGATTTTGTGCCCATTCGCCCCTCCCATCAATTGAGTGTTACAGATCTGAGGCTGGTTGGAACAGATAATCAGCCCAAATGATCCTGTAGTGTGAGGGGTTTACAGTCTTTGCCGAGTGGATGGGAGGCTCCCTGACCGGGAAGCTTGGCTAACATACTTTGCTATAAAATGTAAAAACAATGCTGATTCCCTCTTCTCAGCCTCGCGTTCATTTACAGTTTTATTCTCTCTTTTATTGTTCTTTTTTCTTTGCAAAAACATAGCACACAAAAGTGCAAATAGCTGACGACGACAGTCTGCCTCCATGTTTGTTTATTTTCTGAAGTCACGTTTGATCATGCGAGTCCCCTGAATTGCCACTCTGAAATCGTTTAGTAAATGGCAAGTGTTTGGTCCTGCATCTTAACTGAATTTTTATTTTTGGGGGGTGTGTGTGGGTTCTTATGGTTAAATTAAATTAAAACAATCAGTTAAGTCTGTTTCTTTCATTAGGTATCCCACATTTTTAACATCAGTTAAGATTTCAAATTCCTCCAGTGTGCACCAGGCATTAGTAGTGACATTTTTTTCTGTGCAGGATTTTGGATGCACGAATTTCAAACAAAGTGGTTTATAGTCTTGCTAAACTGTTGGCTTGTTCATAACCTGAGAGAATACTGGTGTTTCTTGTCCAGTCAGACTTTATTGCAGTGGTCAGTGTCATAATCTATAGTAATGATGGCCAAAGTAGTAATGCTTTTTTTTCTAGTTCTGAACTTTCCTGGTAAGAGCTATCATACTTATTATTGGCAAATTGGAAATGTCCTTTCAAAAAAAGCTCTAATTATTACCAAGTACATATTCATTCGTTTTTCATTACTCAATGGGAGCTTTAATTTTATGCTTGATAGTAGACATATTTTAAATTTCTGCATGTTCAGCTAAACTGCTGTGGACTGACTGAAATACTCCCTATGACATGCCACCAATTATCTGTCCTAAAGTCCCCTTATAAAATATTTGGATATTCTGGACCTGGAAAATAAAGTAATGCTGTCAAAACCATAGATCAAAGTTGATCACCCATCAATGCTCAAACTCAACCAATGAGAATATTTGACCTTTCAGAGTACCTCTGCCCTAAAATATATTTGTACATCAAAAACAAGCGCTCCAATATTTACTTTTTATCCAGTTCAAATGCTCATACAAATCAGCAAAAAAAAGTAAAGCAATGCATTCCTAACAATGAAGCATGACTCAAACATTAGCAAAAACAATACTTCAGAAAGAAACTGTCGACTGGATGTGTTGATAGCATCTCCTTTCATCTCTAAGTTATTGGCAGGGCCGGTAGCTAATGCCAGGTTTCCTTGGGCAGTCCTTGAGCCATCACAGGGACAAGTTGACAAGTGAGGGATATGTGCAGGAGCCACCCACTGTGCACAAGAGGCAGAAAGCATTTTTAGGAGAGGCAGATTTACTAGGAGTCCTCCCGTCTGTGTTGAGAGCTGGTAAAATGACCAGGTCTTGACAAGACTTCAATTCACGGGTCACAAAACATGTCAGAGTAATGGCAGAAAGGTTGAGAAGCACACTTAGCTTGACAGGTTCCTTTTAATGCTAGCTGCCTCCGAGCTGTGATCCACGTGATACGGTCCACATACAGATTAACTTTCTGCAGACTTGGTTTGCATGTCAATTTCCTCTCTAATGTCAATCTGAGGCAGTGGAGGCATCCAGTGGTGTTTTTTTTACCCTTGTAACTGTAAGCCATTAAATGAACATGTCTGTGTTTACATGATCACCAAACTGTTTTACAGGAAGAGACTTGAAGGAAAAAATGTAAGAATGAAGGTTTCTCATCATATAGTGCCACTAATCAATGGTTATCCAGCATGGAAAATGACATCTCTCTCATTTGTGGCCCTTTCAGAGGTGACTTCATCATTGGTGCCTGAAAGACACGGTGCCCCTGAGTAACAAATGATTACCTCTGAATGAATCCCTAAAGTCTCACTGCTAATGCAGAACAATAGGTTGTGAGAACATGGAGGCTGTGCTTTGCTTCAAGATCTATTTTTTTATACCCTGCATCATTTTTTGCTTCACTGATCTATCACTAAACAACAGCTGCTGAGCATGAGCCAGAAAGACGCACTGCAGGGAGGATGAGGCAAAGTGGGAGAGGGAGAAAGCAGAAGAGAGGGAGAAAAGAAAACGCATCTCAAATTGGAGACAGAGGAGTTTTAAGAGCTGAGGTCACTGGTGATAGCCTCAAGCTCTTTGGTATGGTTGCCCACTGAGAAGGAGAGTGAGAAGAGGGATCCTGGCAGGTCTGCCTCTCTCATGACGGATAACAAGTCACCTGAAATGGCTTCCTGGGTGGCAGCCATTAGACAGACAATTTGCAATCATCCCTGGCCCAATTTCTCTCACCTTCTCTCCCTCTCTTTCTCTCTCACTTTTCCTCCTATTACTCGGCTTCTCGCTCTGGTGCCCCATAGACCTTGGCAGCTTGAGTGACAGGGACTTAACTAGTCTAGTCACACAAATGTGAGAGGGGAAATGAGGAAAAGAGAGGGGAGAATTTCATTCATCTCACAAATACCAAATAACCTCTGCTGCCTAGTCCATTTACATATTCTCTCCACATTCTCTGTTGGCCAGGTGCACTATCTTGTTTCCAAGTCATCTCAACTGGAACTCGCCGACGCCATGTGACACCACATAGGCATAAAGCAGAGGTGTAACTACAGTAGCAGATGCAAGAGCACAAAAGCCTGGACTTGTGTTTGCATCATCACAAATATACGATGTAACACATAGCAGAGTGGGTTGCTGCACCAGATCCCTGGCACTGGTAAATACACAATATGGCCAGAAGTATGTGGACACCAGAATATTACCCATATGTAATTATTGAACATCTCATTCAAGACTATGGCCATTAATCTGACGCTATGACAGCCTCCACTCTTCTGGGAGGCTTTCCACAAGATTTTGGAAACCAGCTGCACGGATTTGCTCCCATGCAGCCAACCGTGTAGCGGTCTCCCAACTGTATTTCTGTTTCATTCTACTTTATACTTCTCCTTCACTACACTTCACAGGGAAATATGCATTTTACTCCACCGCATTTAGCCTATTTGACAGCTTTAGTTGCTATTTACATACAACTATAATACTTCATTTTACATACACAACATATGATCAGTTTAAAAATACTTAATAATATAACATTAACCATTTTTTCAGAATTATGAGCACATTTTATTAAAATTGAATCACTTAAACGCTAGAAACACAACATCAACATATCACCCTTTAAGTTAATATGGTGAATTTGTTGGCAAACAGTGGCTTTTCTACATAACCAGCAGTTGCGGAGCAACATAATAATTCATTTGAAGTTGTCTCTCTGGCAGCCTGGCAAAGGTAAGTCCAATATTCATTCTTTCAACACAGTTTTTGGTCTCTACTAACTCCAGCGGGAAATATTTGTCTCTTTAGCTACTAAATGGTCCACAATGTTCAACAGTTAGTCAGTAACTGTGTCTGTCTGCCATTGGTTGCTGAGCAGGTGGTGTACAGTGGGTTTTAGAGATTTTTGGCAGAAAACAGCTGCCTGTTGTGGCCGAAAATGACAGTGAAAGCAATGAACCATAACAGTATTTGGTGACAGGACAGTTAAACAAAGAGCTGAAAAAAAGCTCCTTACGTGATTACATGAAACATGCTAAAGTGATCGGTCGGAGCCTGTACTGATATGCATCTGTGGCTGTTGTTCACTAAGCATACATTAAATCTTCCTGCTCAGAAGTGGGTAATTAATGTATACCTGCATTTACATGCCACTGCACTTTCTGCATTCAGCATTAGTGAGGTACAAAAACTAATACTGGGTGAGAAATCCTGGCTCAAAGTCAGCATTCCAATTTATTCCAAAGGTTTTGGATGGGGTTGAGGTCAGGGCTTTGAACAGGCCAATCAAGTTAGTCCAGACTTTACTGGCAAAACCATTTATTGATAGATCTGGCTTTGTGCAAGTTGGAAGCACATAGACAATTTGGTTTCACTCAGGTATTTCTCCTTAAAACTGAATATTGATGACTACATTAACAACAATCAGTTCAGTATCAGTGTGATTATTATGATGATGATGAAGCTCTTTTTCATCAGGACTGTGTAAGTGTGGTTTGATCAGATTTACTGACAGTGGCCTGGCAACATCAGCAAACTACCCACCAAGTGTCTTCACATTTTGATTCAAATGTTGCCAAATTGGTGCACGGAAATATGCAAGATCATCTTTCAGTTGAGCCCTGCCTACTTCAAACTGTGGAAATCACCGTCCACATATAGCCATATAGAGTACACTACATCATCATAGTGGCTTCAGGTTTGGTTTTAATGTTTTCCCTGGTAGTTTTTCATTGTACTGTAACATGAAATGTGATAGTTAAAAATTGGCTGTCAAGAACGGGGAGTGCTGTGTTATGAGGTGTCAGTGTACGGGTGCAGCCGGAGTGATGAGGCACACAAAAGCCAATTGCCTTCTTTTAGCCAGACAGTTGCTAGACATCGTATAAGAAATACATTCCATCCATGACTACCTACAGTCACCAGGTTGATTCTCTACTTGTTACAAAGTCGGCTCTTAACATTAACTTAGTGGATAAGAAGCTGAGACATGTTTGGGACTGAAAAAGCAGTTCTAACCTAAGGCAGAGCTCATTTTTTATGGAGGTGAGCAAAAGATCCTCTGACTCAACTGGTGAGCCAGATGTTGTCCTGTTATTCAGTATGTGGCAGAACAATGCGGCACTGACACTGTTTCATCTTGTTGAAGCGGTGTGTGGTGTGACTATGAGGGTGGTTTTGCAATGTATTATCAAGGGGCAACAGGCAAGTTAGCAATGTGCACTGCGCTGATAACTCTCACTTAAAGACAAATGCCTCACTGGCAGCTTGGCCCTCAGTCTACAGTGATGAAGATGTTTCCAACAATGACCAACCAAATGCATGATAGGAGCGAGGACAGCAGTCTACGGTTTTGTGAGTAACATCACTTATACCAGAAACTGAGACATTTCAGGTTTAATAAAGACAGGCTGATTGCTCATATGCTACATCTGAGAAAAAAAGGATCCAGCTGTTCATGGGCTCTCATTGTGAAATCAGTGCAGGAGCAGCTATCAGGCCTGATGTAGTCTTACTCCAAAGGTTCAGCCGTCTGTTGCTGCCTGCTGTTGCCCCCCCCCCACACACACACACACACACACACACACACACATACACACACACACACACACACACAGGCACACCACACATACATGTCCCAATACTCCCATCTTCACACAACAGACATGCACCCATGCTTGCTCACAGTGACGGTAATTCCAAGAGAACAGCAAGCGAATGCTGGGCAATGAATTAACACATCATTAACACCTGACCCACCAGACAGGCAGAACTTTTGAGGCCAATAAAAAAAAACATCACATTATTTTTGCTCTTATCTCTGACTTGTAGGAGGTCTGCCACATCTCCTCCTCCCCCATGTTGTGTGTCAGTACAAAAATGCATCACACTGCAGACTGAGTCATACTCGTCTTTCACTTTCAAAACATTTCTGAGCATTTTATAAAGGAACACAGTGCGCTGTGAGTGTTCATTTCCTTTAATAGCACTTGAGCTGTGCAAAACAGGGGAGTATGAACACTATGGAAAACAACTAATAGAACAAAATGGCAGTTAGAAACAGTGTTGACAATAACACCCAAGAGAAAGAGACAAAGAGAGTGAGAGGCGGTGAGAAAGAGACAGTGAGATAGAGAGCGATAACAGTATTTCATTCAGAGTAATTTATTGTCCACTTTTCTTTGCACAAGTTTAAATAAAATTCCATTCTATGAATGTGGATTTTTTAGTCTAAACAAGACTGGTGCCATACTATACGGATGTGGATATATGGCTCAGAACAATTTAGAATATTTAGATGTGGTTTCATGCAGAACTTCATAATAATTATCTTATTTACAATGCAGCATCCACTGGCTACAAAGGATTTTCACACGAATTAAAGGCATTTCTTTCAGTTCTCGAAGAGAAACAAGTTGAGTATCAATCTGTCTTTGCTCCAAATGGCAGAAAGAACCAGACCTGCCTGTCTAAATATTTTCCATGTAAACTCATAAATCCCATGAATCCAGCTACATCTCAGATGATGAAAAAAATGATGCACTTCTCTCATGCATTTAAGCAAATTTATCATAGTGACACTGGAAAGAGGCAAGTTCTTCTGGTTTGTTTGTCTGTCCAGCCTAAATAACAGAAATATATCTGATCCTACTAGTTTTAATATCTTAATGTAACCAGATGTAAGTTAAAGGTCTTGATGTAACATAAAGTGGCTGTACTCAATATTTGTATTTTAACAATGGGTCACATAACTAGTTGTACTTTGAAAGGCTCATCACAACAAACACACAACTTCTTTCAGCTCATTGTTTTGGTTTACTGTAAACCTACTGTATGCTGCCTCTCTAGCACCAAATGGCAGACAAAGTTAGCAACTAGCTGGTGAATTTAGCAGAGCATTCAGTAGTTAAATATCCATATCTTTCCAGTAGCAGCTGGTGGGGACCAAAACAGAGCTCTATGTAGAGCCAATATTGGAAATACACTCATCAGGTGGGCTCAAACAAGTTAATGCAAATGTTGGTCCATCTCTGCTGGATGAGTCTGCCGCCAGCTTTGGCTGGACAGATCTGACTGTTAGGGGTAACACATCATTTTGAAATAACAAAAAACCTAGATTGGTCAAATCGTAGCTGATAGATATACATAATAAGGTTAGTATCAGTGCCAATACAGAGCGAATCAGATTCATGCATCCTTGGATAGGAATATCAACCTGTGCATCATGCACGTGTCGCAAGAACGGGAGGATGAAAATAATATGGCATCCTGCACTTCAAAGCATTGTTTCGTGTTACTATTGGTCAAATATTCTGCAGGGCACCTTCATGATTGTAAAGTCTCTCTACCATGCTTTGTTCAAAGTGGTGTAACAGTGTTTTTCAGTGATTGGCTTAAAGTGTAATGTCCCATTTGTGGGACATGACATGCTAATTGTTGCCTGTTACTTAAAAACGTCATGTTCAAGGCGCAGATGACTGTTAACAGGTTAAATTATAGTAAAAACTTAATTGAAAGATGTTGGCAACTTGATAACTTGACTTTTTTTATTGTCTAACTTAAAGCTTTAGCTGTCATGAGCGTCACTGACATGCCAGGGCGTCACAGCACTGGCCACGATCCACATTGTGCCTGCAAACCAGCCGTAGCCAAAAGATGACACATTGCACAGATATTGCACTTGTCTCGGTTCAATTTGCATCTCGTCTTATTTGGAGACCACCCGCTGTAGTGCAGGCAGGGTGGCTGCTTCCCAGGAATGTTTAGTGAGCATCTGGCACTCCCTGATGTCGCTGTACTATTTAGCCGTCTTTCAAGGACTTAAACTTACACCCATAATGCTTTTAATACAACCTTAATTAAAGTCAACACTGCACCCTGATGCTCTTCTACATTGCAGTATCTAATGCCATTTCCCAGTGGAGTGATTTACTGTATGATACTGCCTAACCTTTAATGCTTTGGTGCCTTTCTGTATCTATGTATGGAGCACAATCTGTACCAGATTTTTACAGGAAGTCCTGCATACTCTGTTTTCATTGTTGTGCTCAGGCATATTCGTTTCATTAGTAAGACTCCAGGTGCCAGATTTCGAAAGCTATTTTAAATTGGTCTATAGTGATAAACTAGTCCAAAATTTGTTTAATGCAAGTTAGACTGTTTCACAAAAATAAAGACTGACTTTAGCTTAGACCAAAAAAAATTGAGACCCAGGTAAAACTTAAAACCCAGGTTAACTTAGGTCTAAGATTATGTTACCTTGGTAACCACCAGTAACAATCAGTTATATTACAAACAGCCAAAAAAAAGGGAAAATGGCTTTACGATTTGTGGTGGTTTGCTGACGATATTATGGAGGGAGCTATAAGGGGGGAAAGACTTTTTCCGGACACCAGTGACCCACAACAATGAGGACGTAATCGGTCGGTTTCATTTACCCAAGGAATCTATCCTGAGTCTGATAGATGAACTAGCTAAAGCACTGAGCCCTGCCTCCTCCCCTTTTAGGATCATTTCTCTTAAAATGTTTCTTTTTTGGCATCTTGGACCATGTTCTTGGATCTTTTCTCTTTGACAGTCTGCTCAATGGTAGTCTTAACGCTGTTTACTCTGATTGCAATTTTTATCCAAATCAAGCATTTCTTTTTGTTACTACAATCTCCGCTAATTTTTATAAATAAAATGTCCTTGTAACTATTATACCGCTTCAACAAGCACATTTTTTCCACTGGGGTAAACTGCACTGAGTGGTTCGATGCTCCTACTCAAGCCGCCATTTTTTTTTCATTGCCGCGTCATCCTGCTTAAGATCTTAAGAAGGGTTGTCAGTGCTTAGTCTGACTATCTACTATTTCTAAGCCATAGTCAAAGTCTAGCTTTGTGAAACCGGCCCCATGAGCTAAGTATCTTTATTTCCTGTGTGGACAACAACTATAGCTGTTTTAATGCCTTCAAATGTCATGAGGCTTTGCTTTAGTATTATTAATAAACAGCCCTGGATATTACAAGAACATAAACATTTTAAAAACATTGTGCCCAAATTGTTCCGGCATACTAAGGCCTGTTTTTTAAAACATGATTCATATCGAAGCCTCCCACACTTCACCTATTTCCAACGTGCAAAGAGAAGAGAAAAAGTAAAGAGGTCAAAACTCCAGCACCACTTAAAAAACAATTTTATCATCCGACCAATGGGTTTTTGGTTTATAGGGTCATTAGGGTCATCCTGAAGTTTTGACCTTTTCAGCATCCCACACTAACAGTTCATCCACTCACAGTTTTACGGAAGCCCCGAGAGTCAAGTGAGAAAAAAAAATCTGGTGCTCTTAAATCTGATCTAAACTGTTTTCTCTCCTGCATTTATGACTTAAGAACAGGTGAAAAATAAAGGTGTTTTTTTTTTTTTTCCAGGATAAAGTTTTTCTTTCATCAGGTGAAAGGTTTTTGTTGTGTTTGTTGTTGTAATATTTATTTTGGCCACAAGACTCTGAAGTGTACCACAACCCCCTCTTCTAAATAAAATTTCTCCAAGCAACACAGGGTGCAACATTACTGCAATGTCTTTCTTTTGACTAGAAATGCATTTTAGTAGCCGCAAATATGAAGTGGTGCACTTCAGCCCCTTGTGGTCGAAAGGAGTATTACAACAACAAAAACTTGTTTACCTGTTTTCATACTTAAAAAACAGGCCTGGCAAAACTTTTTTTTCACATGGCAAACCTTTCTTCCTGAACTGTTGAATAAAACAAAGTTTGAAAAATAAAAATGTAGAAACTTAGACCTGTAGAAGTCGTAAACACAGGAGAGAAACATTTTTTTTTTAAATCTCACTTGCCTCTCAGGTTTCTGTACAGTGCTGTAAAGCCCTTTCAAGCATCTCCAGTCCAAAATGGCAGATATAAATGTATGTGAAAATGTGATTACCAGGTGATATGTGTTTCTGATGAGCTGTCTGATGCCTTACAGCCCCTCTCAGCACATTATTAATCATATCTAATGACTTCAGATACTGCACTAAACAGTTTGCCCTACAGGATTCCCCCACTGCTGCAGCCTGCGTCAATATGCTGCCCAGGGCATGACTGTGTAATACACAACGAGATGCATGTAAGTGTTTGTGTGTGTGCGCTTTTGCATAGGAGTGAGAAAAAGATGGTGAGGAGGAAAGAGGGAGGAAAAGGGGAGAGAGAGTGAGCTGCCTGATCTCAAGCGGCAAATTAGGGCCTCTCTGGAATCGATAACAGGGGAGCCATGCACAGATTTCATTAGCTGGCAAACGTGTGCGGCCAAAGGGATGCAAACAGATATTGATGTTTGAGATTGATTGATCTCTTCTTTTCTCAAAAATGTACACAATGAGTTGCAATGAAGAGTTTGTTTTGTACTTGTTTGCTTTCTGAGTGCACATTCAATCTTAAATACCACTTTGTCCGTGACCTTTTTTCTAGAAAAACAAACAAACTTTTTATTCAACAGATGACTCATCTGTTGAATAAAAGTCTGTTTGTTTTTTCGACATCACAGATATCTAAAATGGACTTGCTAGGTCAAATGACAGTCATACCCGGCCTGCCCGGCCCCGCTCCTATTCTCCACTACCAGCAGCAAAATATTTCTTCCAAAAGATTTAAAAATCAATAAACAAAAGTGACATTCAGGCCTTTTTGCATCTTAAGCAAGTCCACCTTGTCAAAGAGGTGGCATTACAAAATACATCTAATGCACCCTCTCAAGTAAATGTAACAGATAGGCTTACGTGGCTCAAATTCTATTTGCTATTCCATTTTAGCCTAATTAGGTCCCAGATGGGTGTGGTTTGCCACAAAGTGAAAACCTGAGAGCTAAAAAGGTTAGGTAATCACAGGAAAGCCAATGTAGAACAACATTAAGAGATGGATTACTTCCTTGATATTATCTGAATTCCCTAGATAAATTAAAGCCCACTCATGTGGTGGTCAGAGCAAGTTAAAACAATGCTAAAAAAGATTTGCATGTATGAGTCAACACAGGACTGGAGGCTGTGTCAGGATTGATGTGTGCTCAGGCAGGTTACAGGCTTCAGGACCCAAACGCAGGACCCAGAGGCGGGACAGGTACAGGTTCTGAGTAATTATTGACGCGAAGCGCGCAACATTTGGAAAAGTCCAAAGTCAACCAAGGAAGTCCACAAACAAAGGTAATCCAAAGTAGCAACAAAAATACTCCACAGAACAGAAAGCAAAAATCCAAAAATATCCAGCAGGTTATATTCCAAAAGTAACAGGGATCAGGAACAGACAGGCAACAGGCAGACACATGGTGAGATGACATACAATGGACCAGCAAACTCACAGACAAAACCTAGATACATGGACATAAATAAACAGACATACAGGGCACTACGGAGCATAACAAGATAAAACAAATGTACAGAACAGAACAAGGAATACGCCAAAACAATCACGAAAACAAGCAGACAGCTCAAAACCTGATAAGACACAGAAACAGTCTGAAACCAAAATCACAGAACAAACTGACACAAAACATCCAAACAGGGAGAGGTAAATAACTAAGACCGGGCAGACAGGTTACAGAAGACAAGACAAGAATCAAAAATACAGTAGAATCCAAAATACAGAACAGACAACACATACAAACTAAAAAAAAACAGAGCAGACACCCAAAATAGCTGACAAGACAAAACTAATTCCAGCAGAGACCAGAACTAAACAAGAAATTAAGACAACAGAAACAACACTAAGCAGACAAAATAACAGACCAAAACTAAATGATACCGACCAGGCAGAGAAATAACCTAAACACTACATCATAACAGAAAACCCAAGAAGATTGACAGTAACAGCTCAGCATGGTGATAGGCTGACAGCGATGGCTACTACAATACTTACAGTTTGATGTTATCATGAACCCAAGCTTTGTTTTTGTACTATAGTTATTCATTTATTTTATTCTTGGTAACATTTTTGTAGGACTTTTTCTCGACTTTTTCATAGAGTTATTACTATTCAATAAAATGTCTATGTCCTTGTCTCAAGTGCATTTACATCACCTTATTTTACATACACAGTTTTACTGATTCACTGGCTTGGATCTTGGCCAGGTGCTGCAGCAATGTGCTATTCTACCATCTTAATTTTTCATCACTCTTTTGATTTCCTGCAGCCATCTGATAAACGTGACGTTACGACGTGTTAAATGATTAATTGAGCTTGAATATGTGCTTTTAAATTTCCATTCATTATGGTGCGTCACATTTTATCTGCCGCACTTTTAATCATTTGCCATATGCATATTAATGATTACAGTGGTACCTGTGTAATGGGAGTGAGTTACTTGATGTAAGTGTCTGCTTCTGTACAGTCCCACTGCCCACAGCGCTGTCTGTGTGACACATATTCCCTCAGTGGAGAATTTGGCTTTATTGAGTTTTAAAGTTACGGGGAGATGAGCTGCTGTTGAATTAATGTAATAATGGACATTAATGTAATAATGCTATCTGACAATAGATGTTAACAAAAATATGGCTTTTAAAATTGCTTACTTTAGATTATCATTGCTCTTACATACTTATTTCATAGTTTACCAGATAACACAAAATTCCAACAAATAATGTTGATCTGTGGTGATAAAAGTTGCATCATATAATGTTAAGTATGTAACTTGGAAACTTCCAAACGTGTATATGGTGTTTTTCAGCCTTTCTTTCTTTTTTTTATTTCCTTTTGTAAGCTTAAGATTACAGTATGAGCAAAGCATTGAGTAACTGTCTGTGCTGGTTCTGGTGCCACCTGCTCACTTCTAAACAGCCTCTCTCTACTTAATGTCCTGCCACATCATTCTGTTTCAACTGAACATTTGTTGAATTAGCACAGGCATGGTGCCATCATGAAATATCATGAATTAAGGACAACATTTAAAAAAGCAAATTACTATTTTATTGCATAAAATGTGATTGAAGTAGTTTTCCCAATTAGAAAACGGTTGCATAGAGGCAGATATTTAGGAAGGGTACTTTTGAAACAAAGATGTGAGAGGTAAAGTGATCTGTGTGTCCCCTTGAAAGTCCCATGTTGCAAGAAGAAATGCTGGAAAAGGCCAGGTTTTACTGGAGGAATCACCATTGAAAAATTAAATTCACAGATTTCTTACAAACAAATTCTTATTTATTAAACTCAATCTGAGAGCTACATAACGTTACTCTAAATAAAGTTACTTAAAATTACAAAGATGCGGATTGCAGATAGATTATTTTCTTGATGACAGGTGTGATGACACTGCTCAATGACCTTATAAAAACAAGTTCTCCTACTACTGTTAATCTTGATTATTTGAATCTTCAGATAGTCAAGATTAATGTTACATTAATTTGACTCTGCCCCAGCCCCAACCAATATTTGAGGAAATTAGAAGCGAATCACCACCATCAATTTTGATGAGTTTCTAGACAAATTAAGTAATGTTGAACGTTTTCAGTGTAGTGAGTAACCTGGACCCACAGGTGGTCATTTGTGGTTTCCCATTAAAACAGTGTTTTTTGACAAATTGTAGTGGTTTTTAGCAATGGGTGTTGTTAGGATTTTTTCATACTACTACTTGGTAGTTTTATTGGTTCTTGGTTCTTTCCTCTATCATTCAACACAATTAACATAAAAGGAAAGCCAAGGCAAGTTTACTTATATAGCAAATTTCAACAAAAAGGCAATTCAAAGTGCTTTACATTGAACATAAAAGCAACATAGGGAAATTGGAAAAATAAAGCACATTAAAATATAATTTTTGAAAAAAAGAACATAAACCACCAGTGAACACAGTTAATCTGTGTGTTACATGATTTTAGATCCCTTGGTACAGTAGTGGCCAATTTAAGTGCAACGCACAACAAAACAGAAACGCCGGTCTTCTGCTAGCTACTGTCCAATAGATATGGCAATATCATGCGGCATACATTTACCCATCAATGCGACGGATAGTCTTCTAACATTTAGTTGCCAAACAGATAATCTGCCCACATTTGGTGCTTCGTGGGTGTTAATTTCCAGCCCTCTGTGAAAGTTGCAAAACGCTCAGTCCATGTAGAAATGCACACAGCCCGTATTCAGAAGCATTTAAACGAGACCTCGGGGCTTCAGTAAGGTTGTGACTTTGTAATTTGCAGACTTGCATGACGGACAGATAGCTTCACTTGTTATAGTGTTATAGATAGCTTCACAAGTAAGTGCAAACTACTGCTAGCTGCAGTTATCACCTGACTCTAAACTGACATTCCCGACAGCCCAGCTCAACTGTACTAGAAGTGTAAAGACCAACACACAACAGATGTTGCAATCACCCAGTGGGATAGGGTCAGCTAATCTAGCTGCATGGCCAACTGAGCTAACTTGCTAATGGCCGCTCAAGCGGTAAGCTTCCGGTCAGAGAATTGAGGCGAATGTGGATGTCCCTTAAGCCTGCATTCTATTGAACGGCCAGCAGGGGACGACTGTCCTGGTTGCAAAAAGAAGTCCGGCTCCATTAGAAATTATGATTTTATGAGCCAACTTCTCACCTTATTTATTACCTCAGTAAACACTTTCATAATGAGTTTATGGTGTCAGTTGTTAGTCTCATTTCTTCTTCAATACAACATGTTCATTTAGTAAATTATGGTCCCATTTAGAGGAAAATGAACCATTAAGCAGTGTATGCTTCAGGGCGGGATTATCTTTGATTGTGGAAATTTGTGGAAAAAAGTGGAAATTTAACCAGTGGTGTTGAAAAAGCTTATTAGGCGTTGGCTGTTCACTTTCTCTGGTGAGTAAATTTAGTTTTAAGACTGTTGTTCGCTAGAAAAAATTGTCAGCCCTGTGAAAATGACAGTTAAGGTGAATTACAGATGCACCAAGCTAAGCAAGCTAGCTAGCTCCGCACACGGTCCTTAGCTCCATTGTCTCGTGCAAATATGGTCACATCCGGTGCCGCTGGTGGCAAAAAATCAACATGGCGGTGCCCTATCGGACATACTCGAGGTTTCAAAACAGTCCACAAAGCAACGGTTGACATCACAATGACTACGTCATGAGGCAGGTAAGTTAGCAGTGGTTAGTGGCTAAAGTAGCTACTAACAACATGTAAAGCTCTCTGTCCATCAGGAAACTCCAGTTTCACCAAAATCATAAGTAAACTCTTACAAATTAAAGGTTAATTTTTTATGTTTTTTCAACACTCAATCTAATAACACATATTAACCTAACCAGAATGTGTACTGGTCACTCTTAGTCAACTGTCCTGTTAACAAAACTCATATGTCATTTAAAAAGCATATTTCAAAGCATATCAACTAATCCCTTTGTTATCCCCTCTAGTGTTTATTTTAAAGAAATGAGTAGTTATATTTTCAAAAAAATAAATATTTGTGACAAAAAGTGTACTTTATATGCACGCAAATTGTATTTTTCTCAAAAATGCAAAGCCTCAGGTTTATAAATGTTTTTATAATTAAACAAGTGGATAAATGTTAGACCAAACATCATTTAAAAATATAATGCTTTTAGTAACAGGAATGATTTCTGTGTTGAAGGGATGTTCTATGTGCTTGTACTTCTTTACAGCAAAGGAGGTGCAGGAGTGTGTTCATACCTTTATGACTGGAGTGGCACAAGTGGGGCTCTGACTTATGCAGGGGTAGCATGAAGTATGTGTCTCAACATCACTGTTTAGGGACCCGAGTGTGCAGAAACATTCAAATACACTAGGTAAAAATGACGCATTTATAGCCTACCAACTTCAAAAAACTGCATGTTTTTTTCATAAAGTGGGCATGTCTGCAAAGGGGAGACTCATGGGTACCCACAGAACCTATTAGCATTGAGATACCTTCAGGTCAAAAGTCAAGGGATCCCTCTGAAAATGGCTCTGCCAGTTTTTCCATCACAAAAAGGTAGCCGAAATTTAAACTATAAATTATTGTTCAGGGTTTAAGTTGTGGGTCTGGAAAGATGAATATATAAAAAGACATTATGCTACGTGAGCCTTTTAATGAAACTGCCTTTAGATTTTAGATTTATTTAGTTCCTTCTGACTGTCTTTGTCAGGCTCATAAACTGTTTCCAGAAATCACAATAATACCCATAATAATGGATCAGTAAGTGTTTGGGTTTTTGCAAGAATTGAAAAAGCAACAAATTGTGTCTTATTTTACCGCTGAAACATTTAGTAAGTGCACACTGCAAGCCCATTTCTTGCTGCCATGAAGCTCTCAGAAAGCAATGTTTTTTTTTAGATTTTTTTAGACTGGAGCATCTTCTTCTAGAGAAGTGCAGAGGAAAATAATTGATTGTGACATGAAAAATGCAAGGTGTGAATACAGAGCAGTGGCATCGGTGTTGGGGGTGGGGATAGATGGGATCAATACCTAAGTATTTAACCTGGGTGAGAGCCACTACCACCTCTACCTCGAAGGAGAAGAATTTTCTCTGTGGGACATCATTCCCATTTCTTCATGCCTCCTGCTGTGCACAGGTCAATTATATCTTGATTACAGTAAAATGTGGATCATTTTCCTGCAGAATGTAGGCTCAGAAAGACTGATGATCGGGAAAGGCTGCAGAATCTCTTATTCTTAGGATATGTGCTGCTTATACAGTAGGCATGTTGTGAACGGGGAGTTCACGGTCATAAACAAAGGCAGGATTTCACTAATCTAATCGTGACCTACTCTGAAACCAAGCCATAACCTTAAACCACATTAGTGTGGATTCAGCTTGACACTTTGAAGCATCAGCACCTTTGCCTGGGTGGGGGGAAATGTGTTGTTTTTGGCATCCCACACCATAGGATTGATGCCAATGCTCAAAGCTAAAGGTTTCTGGATGGTGCTTTTTATTTATTTCACACAATATTTAAAGATCAGGGGCTGGGAGAACGATACGAAAATGGGTGATTGGAAAAGGCCGCAACAAGGTTTTTAAAAATATGCTGAAACGTGACCCCTAAATTTGCCAACTATGGGAAATTTGGTGCATTCAGCAGTTTGTAATGGTGTTATTTATTCTTCAACCTGTCAGCAATGTCCAGCATTCCACCTTCCTGGAAATCCTGGAATAGTTGAGGAGTTCAAAAATTACGTTACAGCGCAGGGAAAAACAAACATTGGAAAGGTCATAACTATGTGCTCATAATCTTTTTTTTTTCAGCTGTGGAAAGTGTTTAATGTCAAGCTTGTCTGTTGGTAGATTTAATTAGTCTTGAAGGAATAACAACCTACAAACTCGTTTCCGTTTACAAAATGAGGCAACAAAGCCTCAAACATTCAGATCAACTTGATGGAAACAAATATTGGTAATGGGAATGACCCTACATGTAAGGTAGCGCTTATGAAAAAGTCAATTACTTTCAATAACCAGTCTGTGAAGGGTTTTTCCCAGTGGCCTTATTAAACCAGCAGGTCATAAAACTACAGGCCTCTTGATTTTAACTGGCTCCATAATCCTTCCATCCATTTTCTACACCTGCCTGTCCTGTTTAAGGTTGAGAGGGGTGAAGCCTCTCCCAGCATGCATTGGGTAGGAGGCAGAGAAAGTCCTCAACAGGTCGATAGGTCGATAGACAGAAAAATACACCTGCAGGCAATTTAGAGTTTCCAGTTCATGTATCCCACACGTCCTTAACACCACACAGAGGCAGGGCCCTTGTTGACACAGCTCAGCACCAGTGTTGGGCAAGTTACTTTAAGAATGTAATCATAAGATCGTTAACTGCGTTTTAAATAATAAAAAGCAATTACATTCCTTTACTAATTACTCAGCAAGTGTAATTAACTACATTACTGATAATATTACTTTGATTCAAGGTGTTGTTAAACAACTCATAAGAATCCACACCCACATGTCACAGCTTCTGTATTTAAGAAGTTCAGATACAGAAAACAATGTGGTTACGGTTTAATAAGCAGCCACCCTGCGTTTTGGAGGTATTTACTGGACATCATCAACTATCTTAATGTTAGCCCTAACAACTGCACAGAGCACTCCAGTGGCACCATCCTCACAGTAAAGGTCCAGGTTCACACATACACCTTCAACTATGAACAAAACCATGAAATGTGTGAATGTAAGCTTACCGCTGACAAGCCTGCTAAGAATGCACAATATGTAAACAGAACAACTTTGGAGCTTTCAGTACCTTCTTGGGGAGGATTGGTTGGCAGGCATACATATTCAAAAGTCGTGTATCAGGTGTCAGGAGAAGGCCAACTGTGTTCTTTTGACTTTTTTATATATTTAATATGAAGTAGGGTTATTAGAATTAGCAATATTAGGATGTCCTGGTGTGACTATTCTAGGCCAACACAGAGTTTACATCCAGCTGGGGTCTACTGTAAATCATAAACTGCAACAAGTGTATTTTTAGCATTTTTTTCTTTAAAATTGTAGACAGACTTTTATAGTGAAAAACACATAAATGAATGGTATTTTAAAGAAGATAATACAGTATAGTCCATATTGATACCTCTATATGACTAAATGAATCCTGTCTCTGTCAATATATTTTCAATTTTAACCCTGCCTGCCGCTGTGTTACCAGAAAGGCCATATTTTGGAGGTTTCTTACAGTAGGAAATGACAAAATTGTGTAGAATTATGATGAAACTTTATTAAAAGTATTGTATTTTTTAGAAATTGTATCAGCTTTTGTCTTAGAGTACTCAACTGTGTGTGTGTATGTGAATGTGTGCAAGCTTTCAAAAATAAGTGAATACACCATGAATGCGTTTTCTTTATTCACAAGCTCATCATATTAATCTGAATTGGTGACCCACAATCCTGTGTTTCCTGGGAGCTGCTGTTGCTGCCTCCTTGTCCTTGTTATGCCAGATGCCTCATGCGCTACAGATGTTTACTGAGCACGTGCGTCAGCCTCCCCACGGCGATTGATCCAGTACGAGGATAGATGGAAGACGGGAAAAGAAAGCCTGCCTCCCTCTCGTTCGCAAGGTTAATCTCGTCCTCAGCCACTCCTAGCATGTCACCCTAATGAAGCCCCAACAGACGAACACTTAATAAGAGTTAAGAGTAAATTAACCTTGGAGACTTTGCATGCTTCTCTCCTTTTTTCATACACTTTACGCATCTATTTCCCACGATCAAGGACGAGCGTTCATTTAGCAAGAGGAGGTCAGAACAAAAACGTTCCCTTGACGGTTGCAAATTTTTCTCTGACATCTATGTTCCAGACAGAGTAGCGAGGAGAGGATGAGCCTCTGTTCGCCTCTTTAATGCCGTCTGAGGCAGATAAAAAGCTACAAGCTTCTCCCCCACCCACTCACTGTGTTTTTTCTCTTCTCGCTGCTGATCAATGCTCTTAATGATGGTGATCAATCAAGAAAATGAAAGATTTACTCTCCAATATTAATTTTGCTCAGCATCGATTGAGGAGCGAAGAGTATTACCATTGCCATTAATGCCTTTTGAGGTGCTGTATTGAGTTGCTTGCCTCTAAAAACAAGTCATTCATCTTTCATTTAAACAGTTTTATTACACCTTTAAACATAATTAGAAACAGATAACAGTCACCTGAGGTGATATTTACTAAACTCTTTGATAATCTTGTTTTTTTTTTCATTTTAAGATAATTACATTCAAATCAGATGTCAATTCCCAAGTCTAAATGTTCCGCTAAACTGAATTTATTCATCTGGCTAAAATCCCTTTTTTATTTCTGTATTATGGAGAGAAAGATTTGACTGCCATCATGTGGGAACCTTTTATCCCCAATATATCCAGTAAAAAGGCTTGTTTTTAGCTTGATGGCCACGCATTTTACACAGTTTTGAAAAAGGCCAACCATGGCAGTGGTTGTACAATTCACTCAATCTGCTAAATTACAGGTTTTTGGGGTTTTTTTTATTTTATTTTTTTTTTTACAATGATTATTTTCTGACTTCACCAGGCAATAATGTACATCTAGAAACACAATGATTTCTGCCTGCCGTACTGACTCGGGGTATAGTGATGACAGCCAGTGCTAATGATACGTCACTCAATGAACCACCAGGGGCAGACAACATGCCAAACCGAGGAGAGGATTTATGCCACAAGCCGATTCTGCCTGCGATATGGTGTCATGTTATTGTATCACTTGATCAAAGGCTGATAGGGAATTTTAAAGTTCTGTACTGCTTTTATTGGCACTTGCCCAAATCTTTTTTAATCTGAATGTTTGAGTGCTCTGACGGACTTTCAGTCACAAACCAGAAGAAAACCTTTGTTTTATTACCATATATGTGTTTAGTAAATATAATTGTGAACACTGAAAAAACAACAAATATTGTCTTTATCGCTGTGGTGGACATCCTTGTGCAGCTAAAGATCCCAGTTATGGTCACTTTCTTGTTATCTTCACACGGATAGAGTGCCTTCTCGCTCTGTTATTCACTCATATAACACAGCTTAATACTTTTAAGCCAGGTTGCCGGAGCGTCGTCTTTATCCCCTTCTTTCCTTTCTTTTGTCAGTAGTATACATGCTCCTCAGCCAGAGTGAGAAAAGTGGAGCAGGTTTTGTTGATGACTTAAGGGATGGAAAGCACACCGGGGCTTCTAATGCACCTAGTATTTAAATAATCCCCGGGTCTCCTCCATCCTTTTGATGCCTTTGTTCACTTTGAAAAGTTATCACCATACAGCCTGTACTGTTGGCTTGGGGATGAAGAGAGAGGGAGAGAGAGGGAGATGTCGAATCGCGCCGCCATACCTTTTCTTCTGCATCCAGTTCCCAGAGCGTGAAAGAACATCTGAATACACATTCGAAATCTTATCTCACTCCAGCTGTACTGCTGAATTCTTTCCTTTTCCAGGCACTCTAGAAAGCAACGGCAAAAGGGAACCCAGAAATAATCAGCCATGCTTATCTTTCTGCAGTACTGAGGGGAGCTATAATGAGACTCACTCATCCATAGTGGAGAGCTTAATAATTCATTGTGGTAGCTTTGCAGGTGAACCCTATCACATTACAATTTAAAAGCTCTAAAGCTAGTATTGCTGAAGGGGAGAGCAGCTAGGATGAATGCTAGGCTCAAAAGCCCCCGTGCATACAGGTATATGGACGCCACACATACTCTCTCTCACACACACACACACACACACACTCTTAATGAGCTCCAATTTGGTCTAAATAGACTTGTATTGCAGTGTGCAGGCTTCCTCACAAGGCTTTCAACACCATAAGCAACAACCAAGTGGTACTTAAAAGTGGTAAACACAAATAGCGTTTCTTGTGAAGTGGCCCTTCTTTTCATCTTAATTTTAAAAGTGCTCATCATATTAGCAAGTGTAAATCACTCCTCCCTTGGGAACAAGTTAACATTCTATAGGCATGGAAGGTGGGACTGAAAAAGACATAAAACAAAGCATTTTTACTTGTTTTTCTCTCAAGGGCAAAAGAGTTACTGTCCATTCTTTTTATAATGCCACCCACCCCCCCATCTCAACCCCCCGCTGGCAAGGTGCCATAAAAACTCTTGCAAGGAGGGGGAACATTAGTATTTCTGCGCTTTCGACACCCTTGTTTTCATGTGGACCTTTGCTCTGATTAAGGATCTAGAACAGTCTGCTGGCATTTTTTATTCCCTCCTAAAACTCATTTTCTCGCAGGGAACCTTCAGACATTCTACAAAGATGGGGTCGGCTTTGTCAGTGACCTCTGGCACCGACTGTCTGTGGAGCGCATCCCAGATGGGTTGGACTGTGGCCCGCACTTCTTCCAGCTCTCTCTCTTTCTGTGTCTCTCTCTATCTGTTGCTCTCTCTCTGTCCCCCCCTCCATCCCCCCTCTCCCTCTAGGACAGACCAAAGAGCCTGGGTCGCTTGGCACAAGGACTGCATACTGGAGTGACCTTGCAGGGCTCCCTAATGGAGAACTTGGCATTGTTCCACAGTTTCTCAGCCAGCAGACACGCACCCCCCTTGCCACCACCGCCACTTCTTGGTCTATAGATCTGGGCTATACTCACCTCTAAACCATTCTCCCCACATCCCCACCCAAGAGCTAGGACACGTCACATCACTGACATTAATTGTCACCAGCAACAGCGGCAGATAAAAGCTCCCAGTCCTGTTTGACTGCGGGGATACTGTTGAGTCACGCAGGAATTCAGCTCGCTCCGAGGAAGCTATACAATAAGATGACAGAATAAGCACTATATGTGTGGGTGTGTCTGCATGCATGTGTGCTCAACATGAGAGTGTGTTTGCACATGCGATGATGAGAAATGTCAAAACATGTTGGAATCACGTTAACCCACTGTAACCCTCAGGAAATAAGTGTGATGGGATTAACCGATAAGTAGATAATTCGCATCTAAGAGTATTATCTCGGGATAAAACAGTGCTTAAGTCATCTTAGATGATACGCTGCTACAACACACTCCACACAGTAAACCAACAATAATATAATGATATTTCTTTTGTGCAGATGTATTCTTAAAGCCAGCATTTAATGTGGTTGATGAATTGCAAGAAAATGTAGCGAATTAATATGAATATTTAATCACCATATTAATAGGTTGTTAATTCCAGGAATTAAAGTTTCTTTGATGAAACAATTTTACAATTTCACATGTATTTCAGATTTTTATTAAAATATGTATTTGATTGGATAACAATGCAAGAAATGGACTGTTCATCCCTGTTGGCATCCCTCTGTCATATTTAATCTTAAACTATTGCTTCCGAGACTGATGATCCTCCACATTAATACTGGGCTATCTTAAACTGTTGCAGGGGGTGACTGCTGATGATGATCAACTCAAATATCTCTGCTCTATTGTTTCTTCTATTGTTGCTAGAGAGAACATCCAATAACCAGCCAGTGTTTTTGAAGAAGCCAGATTTTCTTGGTAGCAAATGACAGAATGGCTAACGTTGGCTGGGTTATTGTGTTAGCTAACGTCATTTAGCTAGCTAGAAAGCATGTGTGGGTAACATGCAGGGCTTGACAATTACTGTTATAACTTGTCAAACAAGTAAACCTTTCTTGCCTCGCTCCATCATTTGATAGTCTGCAAGTCTATTTATTTATATATTTGGATAAGAAATTTGTAATTATACTCAATCTGTTTCACTTACTTGTGAAGTAACCAGGAAACCAGTACCAGGAAAACCTTAATGGCAAGCCCTGAACATGCATTGCAATAACTATGTAGTACTATATTACATACATATTACTATGTATGTAAAGGCCAATTATGCATATTAAATGATTAATTGTTTCAGCTCTAGTCTGATTTTGGTTATATTTTTGGTTTTGGTTTGGTTATATTTTAAAGGACAACCTGCACAACAGCCTGATCAGACTGTCTGGGATGTTTTAAGAGAAATCGGTAAACGTGGAGCTGCTGATGATGCAGAGGCTTCTGGTCTTTTCAGATGGTAAGCCGTATGCTGGCCTGCAGACCTGCAGGGCCTCTGTATAACACTGGCTCACCTTGATTCCATTTTCCAAATTAGCCAATTGACTTAGTGGGCCAGAATAGTTTTTTTTTTAAAAATGAAATGAATCACTTTTTTATTGCCTGTGTGTAAAGTGGTTGTAATCTCACATAAAAATGATCCACTTGCCAGTTTTTTTCTGTTACCTCTGATGGCCAGTTTGCCTATTCCTATGTTAAGACTCCGGGCCAGATTTTCCAGGAAATCCATTGGCTGTGACGGCATGCGCGCTTCAAGCCCCTAACCTATTGATTCTGCACTGTACACACAGCAACAACACCGCAGCTAACAACATGGAGTCCGCTAATACCACAAAACAACCGACTCCCAGAACAACACAGACTCCACATAAGGATAAACATCAACAACAAAGTTGTATGTGCTGAAGTCATCACGCTTCAGAGAATTGAGAATCAGATCGTGTGAAGACAGAGTCAACATCGGAAAGGCTTGAGTCACGGAGAGACATATGCTTTGTTTTAAAACTGACATAACCGAGGTTATCTCTGGTTTCTTCTATGTCCCCCTTCCCTTTTTGTCTGTGCGTAAATGTGTGTATATAATAATAAAAATTCTATTTATAGAGCAATTATAAAACAATGTACAAACATTTCACAAAAGACAGAGAGAGAGATGACATGAAATACCACAGTGGGTGATAAAATGAAGGCAAAATAACACAAAAATAAATAATCACAATATAACATTTAGCTACGCAGCGTATAAGAGCAAAAAAGGAGAATGAAAACAGTGACATAAACAGCCAGCTCAGTGGCCGTGACCACAATCTGGGCACCTGGCAGAGCTATTCTCTGGTCCTCAATCACCCAATCAACCCATGGTTTAATTAAAAAATCCAGGCTTCCTTGTGGTAGAGTAACTCAGGCTATTCATTGTTTCTGCATCTCCAGTAAATCTTGTTTATAGGGTGACTAGCTTCTCAAGTAACACTTGTTTTTCCCTTTGTGCCTCAAGATTACTGTGTGTTTGCCAGCGACTCCACATTGTGGATCTTCAGCCAAGCCTCTCGAAACCGGACCTCTCCTACTCAAACCTGCCTGCTCCCAGCTCACGCCAAGCTTCACCTGCCTTTCGCCAGCTCTCCACATTATCGAATAAAGTATGTTAACTTTTATTCATTTTTCTGTGCTCTGTGCCTGCTCCTGGGTCCACCTGAAGTCTTCACAATGTGTTTCTAATGCCATCCTGACTGCTGCCAATGCTGGTGTCAGTGGATCAGTGCACTGATGTCAAAATAACTAAACCTTTTTTTAACCCTCCTCACATATGTAGTCCATAGTAGTCTATAGAAAATCTAAATATATTCTTTTCAGTCAAGACCTTGGAACAACCAAAAGAGCCCAGCCTAAGGAGATCAAACTGTACTCTGGATTGCATAGGACTTCAAGGATAGTGATATAGCCACGGGACATAGCCAGCTGAGCCATGAAAGTAGAATCTTAAAAAATCAATTCTGAAACTCACAGGTAGCTGCAGCAGAGATCATTTCTCCTTCAAGCATTGCTGCAGCATTTTGGAGGAGTTGTAAGGAGGGAAGAAACACTTTTCAGAAACTGCAGAGAAACAGAGTGAGTCACAGTAATCCAAATGAGAAAAAATATGGAGGACTTTCTCCAGGTGTCCCTGGGATAAAAAGGCCTCAGTTTAGATACGTTTCTACTGTCGGCAGGTGGTTCGCTTGGATGTGCAGGTCATCCAGTTAGATAAAATACAGCTTTAGTCTACTGTCACTGTGGACCGGTTGGGAAATCACTAAAGCGATATAAATAGGAAAAGGTAAATGAGCCAAATATTTGACATCTCACATATGATGTAGCTGCACTTTTCTTGTTTTTTAGCAGTAGCTTGGTGGAAAAAAAGAGAGATGGAGGGTTTCGATTTTCCCTAGAGAATCTGTACAATCCAGTTTTACAGCTATGGAAAAAAGTAAAAGGCGATGAGAAATGGTGCGTCCTTCCAGAAAAAAAAATCGCAACATTATCGTTGTTCTTTTGCGCTGACAGCAAAAGGAAAATGTGATAACATCCAGTATCCCCACAGCCACTGCCAACTGACTATTGTTCAGTAAGAAGCTAAAGTTGAAATGGCATGAGCTGCTCTCGGTTATTTTTTGAACACCCAGAGTGCCTCACATAGCTGAGACCTTTTGAATGAACTCCAAAATCTGCTCCCAGTCATAGAAGGTTAATAAAGACATTTACATGAAGCTGCACTTGCCAGATTGGATATATATGTATGTAAAATTTATATTTATATATATATATATATATATATATATATATATATATATATATATATATTAGGGGTGGGCATAGATTAATTTTTTTAATCTAGATTAATCTAGATTAATCTTGAAATTAATCTAGATTAATCTAGATTAAAATAGCATATATATATATATACATATATATATATATATATATATAATAAAATTTCACATTTGAAAATAATAAGGTGGTTAAGTTTTGCTCAAAACAACTGTGCCATTTAAGTTGTTCTAACTATTGAGGCAGTTTTACGTTTTACTGTGAAAAATTGTCCAAATGTAGTCAGATTCTAAACTGTACACAGTTTCTGAGTAACAGTCTTTTTATTGGTATGGTATTTATATATTTATTTCTAATGGTATTTTAGGAATTCCCTTACTGTGCATTATATCTTTAAAAGCACAGTCTGAGTGGTTGTGTGACTGTGTGAGTGCGTGTGTGTATTCTTGGTTTTTAAGTAGTAATCAAAGGTTCTGCATTTACAAAAATAGCAGACGATAAGTCGCTGATGGATTACATAGGTTTCCATAGTGATCAGTACCCTGATGTGGCTGATTTAACCACCTCTTAACTATGTGCATATTGAGTGACATTAATGACCCTGCCAGAAATTACTTTTGAGCAGTGTATTTCACCTCAAGCATTGCAGACCTTTTTTCACAGAGAACTTTAAAAGGACATATCAACAGAGTGGAAAAAGAGGAAAGGAAGTTGCATTAACTTAATCTTGTAGCTTGTAAAGATCCATAACATTGCACTAACCATCAGCAGGTGTGTGAGTGGGCATATGTGGTGTGAGTTGTTGTAGTTATCATTACCATATAATTGGCTAGAATGTCTAAGCATCTCAAAACTGGTCTCTTAGTCACTGTGTAGCCAAGGACCAATCAAAATATCGCTATCTTAAATGAGACTTCCTTCCTATATCAGGCAGCCTGCCTCTTAGATCAGCTCCGGTTCATTGAAAATATCCCCCAAATGCAAAATTGACTTCTTTCTATAATTACTGAGATGACATTTGCTACAGCTGTAACACAGTAAATGACAATTCGGCAACCAATTCGCAGCCCTGATTTAATGTGATGCATGTTGGAATTAATGCTGGTTAAAAACTTGGTCTGACTTTTCCGGGCACTGCGAAACATCACCATGTCCAATGACATTAAAACCTCATGAGCAAGTTGACTGCAGTTTTCTGAGTCTGGAGTTCGCAGTTGCTTATGTCCAGCTGTGGAGCTACCAACTTTTGCCCGATCTCACGGCACATTCCTTTTTAAATACGGCGAGATCAGCCATTGTTCTGAGCTCACGCACTCGGCGGGAAGTAGAACGTGTCTGACTTGACAGCTGTTTTTTTTAATCTCCCACCCCTGCAGTCGCTGGCAGCTCACATTTGACCATCAAGTCAGCGAAAGTCAGCCACAGTCATCTAGAACACACCTAATATGTCAGTGTTGTTAATAGCTTGTGCTCCCCCAAGTGGCAAAGAAATCAATCAGTGCAGGCTTACATAGTCTTTATTCAAGCCTCTGACAGTAGAGAAATATTAGAGCATGGACTGCTCTATTGGTTGATTGACAGACACTGTTATTTTGTCTACCAGAATCATTGGTGTGACCAATTTCTTCCCTCCTAACGGACAGCCAACCAAGACAAGCCATTTGCCTGCAACTCTGCCACTTCCAAGCAGTGAAAACCAAATAAATAACTGTGTCCACAAAAACAAAAACATGTCAACTGAAACCAAACATACAGAAGTGACCAAGTATTACTCATAAAGATGACTTTGACATGAAGGAGGGTTGAAAGTGAAACTTTACAAGTTCAATGATGTCAGGGACCGTCAATAATGACTTGCTTACATGTATTGATATGCTGACAACCTGAAGAATGGCTTGTTTGTCCAAAGTCTTACTACAAATCGATACACTTGTCTAAGTTCAGTGACATTACATTCACTGGGATCACAGGACTCGATGATGTGATGCTGCACAGCTCTGTGTGGTTCCCCTTTAGCATTAGTTGTTAGGGATGTGACCATGGTTAGAGTTACAGTCATTCTTATAGCACCCGTAGGACATTTTCATTCACAACTGGTGAAGTAGTTTTCGGTTGACTAATCTGAAATAAACCTGATCTGAGATCCAGATAATCTCTGATAGAAGCACAAAACCCCTAACCTGCCAGTGGTATACTCATGTACTACCACTGCCAGGTTAGGTTAGGTTAGGTCTGCAGAGTCTCTGTGTACATGATGTCCCTAAAGTTGTCTGAAAGGTCTGGTTTAATTTCTCTGTGCAGCCATTTTGCTTCAGATTTACCTAACAAAAATGTAAAAGAAAATACTGATTTGGAAATTTGTTTCAACTAATAATTGATCTCAGAAGGTTAAGAGGGTTTTGTAGAGCATGTTGAGTGTGTTCTATGAATGTTTTCCAATTGAATTACAAAGAAAACAGAGAGAGAGAGAGAGAAAGGATATGAACAATGGAAACAGAACAGATCCTCTGAATCCACTCTGCAGAAAATAGGTAGCTAGTTTATTTTTGACACAAGCCGCGTCAAGCAGTACAGAGCAGATCAAACAGGGCAGGACGTAAGACACAGAACGTCACAGAGAATCTGGTCAATTTTCAAAATAAAACACCCTGTGCAGACTCCCAAGCACAAAACAACAATAAAAACAGTTAAAACAGACCAAAAAGAAAACATTTAACTACATAGCCTTCTTTATATCAATCATAGTAGCAAGCACTGATTAACCAAATGAATCAAATCTAAGCATTTCAGCAAAATCTGGTAAAACACTCTGATTCTGAAATGCTCCCTGTGGGATATGCAGCAGAAGCACAAAAATGACAAATTATCAACAAGTCAATAACAGGGGGAGACGCTTCCAGTGGAAGTTGACTCTGCTTAGAGGACACAACAAAACAAAACGCAGCCATGAGGCAGCACAATTGCACGCAGTCAGTGGACTTTCTGATTTAGACTGAAGGTAAAGATCCTTTATGTTGAGACTAAAAAAAAAGATAAATAAAAGAAAGGATAAATCCAGTAGCCTACACTATCACTGTGAGGACAGCCTAATGACAAGACTGGAAGTCATTTGTTTGTGAAATTTGTTTGAATTTAAGCAGCAACACTCATTTTACATTAAAATGTAATTTAGCAGAGAGCAACATTGATCATTATAAAAGTATCATCTTAAAGATGCAATTAAATGTTCATAAACAATAAAAACTTCAATGAAACATGCAGTTTGCTGTTCTTCCTGCTGGTTCCAAGAAGCTTCCCTAAGTTAAAGAGGGCCAATGATTCCTGTCCTCCAGTCAAGAACTGAGATTAACAAGGAACTGAGTTCAGTAGGTCGGATAACAGATGACCAACAAAACCAAATGACATTTCAGTTCATTACAATAGGCTGACATTATTTTCAGATTAACATTCTGCTGTGTGGCAAAAGCTCATATCTGTTACATAAATAATGCATTTCTACATTTAATGTTAAGTCAAAAAGCGATTATGGAGATCATTTTTAGTACTGTAATTGTGGTTTTGGATTCAGTAAACAAATACAAATAAAAACATTTAATTCAAACCAGGTAGACAGTCCAAAAAAGGTGCAAGCACGAATGAGAACCAACTAATAAGACCAAAGAAAGTCCAAAAAGAAAGCATTTGTCAAAAATACAGGAAAAGGACTGTAACTGTTGACAAGACCACAAAGCGATGGCAACAGACAAGGGGGCACACAGACTGAAATATAGAAGTGATGAGAGGTTAACTAGACACCGGGGAAACTAATTAGGGCAGGGCAGACAATCAAACAGACAGATAAACACGCAAAGGCAGGAAGTAAAGTACAGCAAGAGATGGCTGTCAATTTATTCTGACAGAGCTAATCATAAAACTAGCCTTTCAGGATGTGTAAAACAACATCTTCTTATGTGTCGATATGTGAGAAAAACTGCATATAATATGATTTCCCAGACACTTGGCATGTTTACGATGATGTAAATATTGTGAAAGGAAGTTATTTGCCCGGCAGCTCATTTCGGCAAGAGAAAAATCAGTGCAATTTTTGCATGGACACCAGAGATGCATTTTAATGTCCGGAGTGAACGAAATCAGAGTAAATCATAATCTACAGTCTGGCGTAAAGTCCAATGTAAAGGTGACATTGATTTAGATTTTATAATAATGTTCAGCAGGTCACAATATTATTGCAACCTTTATTTAATCTGTAACCAAATATCATCAGTCACTATCCTAACTCCATTCAGATATTCCAGGTGTTTTTTTTATCTTGATCTAAACACATGCTAGGATTAGCTGAGATTGTCATAGACCGATATTATTCCCTGTCACCGGAGTTCGTGGTGAGCTTTGCCAGACTTAATTATAAAACTATGAACTTCCATGTGAGAAAACCTGACACCGTGTCAGTTTAAAATTCATTCATCGTGATGGTGAAAAGGCTTGAAAAGAAACGAGGCAAAAGGAAGGAAGGAAACAAAGGGGATGAAAGAAAGGAAGAAAAGAAGGAGAGAATGAAAAGGAAGTGGCTCTCCACGGATGGCTTGTCATCTGAGGTGAGACTGAACAGAACAGAGGTAAACAATGGATGTTTGGTAAAAGGCAGAAACAGTCAGTCAGGCAGTAATAAAAAAAAAAGAGGGAAAAATAAGAAACAGCCGCAAGTCTTTCTGAGGGGAAGCTGCCAGACTCCATTTGTCTGAGTGTGCAGCACACTCTGTCACCTGCCATAACTACCCATCAACCCCCTTGGATTTTTCAGCCCCAACAATCCTCTGTAGTTGTGTGGTAAGTTTTGTGTGTAGTACTGTATGTGTATCTATGTGTGTGTGTGAGTGTGCGTGCGTGCTTGTGCATTTCACGTGGTCCAAACTGGTGTGAGGGCTTGTTTTGAAGTGTATGAGAGAGACACAGGTACTGATACCAGATGACAGTCTTGACTGTGTTCTAGCGCCTTGAGTGTTGACCTGCTAACATGACTGTGCCAACTCATGGCTTCTGTCTGGGCTTATCTAGACCTTCACTTCGTCTTGCTCAGAGGCGGAATGTTTGCATTCCCCTCCTGTGAAGATCAAGGTATTAAACGAACGAGTGTGCACTAACCAAAAGCGAAATAAAGTCAGGGAAAATGAAATGAAAGCATGAACGCTTATGTGTAAATTTTTATAATGCTTTATAAATAACTAAAGAACATTTGCCAGCCAGAATACCTTTTCTAATAACAGAACAAGGACATTTGAACACTTTCACTTGTTTACTGTTAATGCAAAATATTCATAGTTAGCTGCATTGGCAACATACTTAATTTGTTTTTTTATTCTTATGTGGTAGCTAAACATGATTTAATGTTTTTTCTTGGTTAAAGTTGACTGAATGAAAAGGCACAGTAGTTGGTTCCCTATTCATGTACCAGCATACTGTGGCTACTCATTCTTGTTCTATTACTGTATGAAATATTTATAACTGATCTGCCGCCAAAAAAGGCTGAAAGTTCCTCCTGAAGTCCCATAAGATCACATTTTTTATTTGTTATTTTGTGGGAACAAGATAATTATCTTGAGAGAATGAGATAAGAACTTGCACGCACAAGATGAGAACAAGATAATAACTTGTTCCCACAAGTTAATTATCTTCTGCGCACAAGAAAAAAAAATCATTCTATCTGACTTCACAGGCTCCATAGAAAGTTACTGTTGTCATGTTTTGTAATTTTAATGAATGGTCCCAGTCAGTGCTTATGTATGTGACATGTTGACTTTTAAATATTTAACTAAATCCAGATATCCAGTGTCAGAATCCTGTGTATGTCAGACCATCCTTCAGACCCAGAGAGTCGCATTTCTTGAATTGAAAAAAGTAAAAATAAATGTATATATCTATAAATGTAATCCAAGCAGCAGCATTTGCACTAAAATATTTTTGATAACACAAAGCTGGCAATAAAGCTGATTCTAAAGCAAAGGCTGAAAACACACAAACCCACACTGCTATTGAGAAATGGTGATCGGTTTGTTATGTCACACCTGTCCTTTACACAATGCCACTAATGTATGTATAAAACAGAGCCAGCACATTCACACCAGTCTTCCATTTTCACACATTAAAAATCAACAGCGTCAAGAACAATGTGACTCGCTGGCACAATTTCCAGATTTTAAATAAAGTGAAGGCTTTTACAAACCATTTATTTCCTGTTGTTCCACTGTCATTTCAGCTACTTCTCGCCTCTAGAGATGTGACAATGTGCAAAAGTTACAGATTTCAGCTTCAAATAAGATAAACTTACTTCTTACCCAGAGCAAGATATCTTGTCAAGAGTTGGGAGTTGAACTTACTGTAGGTTGTTAGATTGAAGGCAAATGTATGTGCCCATTGCTTTGACCTGCACACATTATATTTCAGTGCCAGACTGCTACTTCTTCAAGAATAAAAAAGAAGAGATTTCCGGACACCAGCCTCAAATAACACATTTTATAGTGTTTTCTTTCCCAGTATTAGCTTATAATACTAGCCGTCATGTAGTGTTCACTCACCACTTTGTTCCTGTGAAGGACAGCAATTCCAGGTGCAGCGAGGAGCGATGCAAATCAATCATTTTATTCTGAGAGAGATAATTTATGATGTGCTCGGAGGGTTACAGATTCAATCTCCACCATGTTCCCACTGTCATGTCCCATGTTTAGGGCTGTCATCAGTCTTCATCACGCGCCACGCTCTACCCCTGCCACCCCTATCTCGAGAGTCACGATTTATCCCACAAATAATTGATTATGACAGGTTGCATGCAAACAGAGAGGGAGCTAAATGTGATTAATCACTTTGTTCGATTAACTACAGCTGATTATGCATTTTAAGCGCCAATCTCACAGCAGATGATCACTGGAGAAGCGCCCACTTATTCAGTAGACCTTCATCCAGGGATTGACCATCCTGTATAGGGAAAAATCACACATCGTGGGTCATGTGGAAAAGGTTTTGCATACAAGTAGTAATTTTTTCCCATTCCAATAAATTGAGTTCGAAATAAAACGTAACATATTAATGCCCCTTTTTTTTGAAAAAGAACAATTTAACTTGTCTTTTTTGACAATTATAATCCTTGAATCCTTTGAACTCTGTTTTAGGCCATTAAAAGTCGAAGAGCAAATTGTGGAAAGCTTGTTGCTCTGTCTGACTTTCCTTGATATTCAAAGTAATACAATACCATTCCCACAGAAAATTGCAAATCAGATCACATAAGCAGGTTCACAAAAAAGCAATTAAGATTCAGTGAAACATGTAATTTAATCAGACAAAAAACGAAATATATTAAGGTCAAGAGTGGAGTATTCAGCCCTTTTTTCCTTGCCTATTATTCAAATGAAGTCACCATGCAAATGGTGGTTTTGACAAGCACCCACCTGTCTTGAGTGACAGACAGTGCCGACTGATTGAGGAGACAAGAGAATGGCTGCGGCCAAGCATGCGTCGTGCCTCCTAAGTCAGTATGTCTCCAATAATGTGATTGTGAAGAAGGAGAGTAGTTTGTAGGTGGAGGTAGGTTGTCAAGCATTCACTTGTTTCATCGCTTTTTCATTGAGAATTCTGCTGCAACGCTCAGCATCAATTAAGCTTGCCTTACAACAATCCATATCAGTAAAACGTGTTCTTGTCGGACGAGGCATTAAGTCGATTCCCTCCAAATTACAACAAATTAAAGGAAAATAGACAACAGCTGCCGATATGTAAGGAATAGCTTCACTAACTTCTAATTGTAACAATAGACTACTGAGGATGGTTACTTTGATGAGCGTCAATTCTTCAGGGGGAATTTGCATCCTGCCTGTCTCTTCAGAAAACTGTTTCTTATTCCTAGCAAGAGAGAAAGTGATAGATCACTTGTAAAAAAAGATTTACAAGTCACAAGTTTTTTCAGTAAATATCTAGTGTTGTGTACTGTAAATGGTTTATACACCCATATACAACTCTTGCTATCAGTTTTGATGTGTATGTTGAGATGTACAGTACTGTAACTTCTCTCATTAGAGACAATAAAATACTGCAGTATAGATCTGTATAGTTTCCTGTAATTCTTGACCACTTCCTCATTGTATTACCACTATCAGTCAGAGAGGGCATTGGGAGTTCATGGCACGGATGGACAGAAACGGCAGCAACAAACCATTCAGGAAAGGAAGCCCTGGGCTATAAATTAAGAGGTTGTTGAGACGATAAGGAAAAATCTAAGGGCGTGTCGTCTCTTGTGAATGCCCCAGACTGCTGATCTAGTGAGTCTGTGAAGTCTGTCTTGAAGTCAAGTCCTATTCCTCAGAGTCTGTCACAAGGAGCCAATACTTAGTCCCATCACAATGATAGATGGAGGTATAATCACGCGCTGACACTCCTGACTGAGAATCGCACTCGTAAAAACACTTGAGTCAGCTCGATTGATCATGCGTTTTTGGAGGCAGGATACTTGAGAGAACTTAGTTTGTGACAGTTTTCCTTTGTAAGGTCAGGCCGCTCGAGCTAATGGCTGCTTCATCATGACTCTGACCCACCTTGTAGGCATCTGGCTATATAATAAGAACAAGTTAAGGTTAAAAGGATTTTGTTAGATTGACCTTCTGGCCTGTTGCATACATCTGCCAGTTCCAGACAGAGTTATAGATTTAGTAGAGATTGAAAAACTGAATAGTGGAATGACAACTTGAAGACTGACTTCCAGTATAAAAAACTATAGCAATGATTAAAGGCAATTCAAAATATTATATTGAGGAAAGATGGCTGTAGAGAAACATTCTTGTATGAATACTCTTTATAGATCAATCAGTCAGGCTTTAGCTATGAGGCTCCTATTGTGCTAAAAAGGCAAACACACACACACACACACATCTTTGACAGTTAGCTTAAGTCCAAATTCACCGATTACTTAGTGTCATTGTTTCTGCCATAATCAATCTTTTCATATTAACAATGGATCAACTATGTATATATGAAAGGGGTTGCTCATGGGAAAAAAAATGTGTTGAAAGGTGCGCTTGGTCCCTGCGATCCCACGGTTGACAATAGATGGATGAATGGATGGATGCATGGATGGATGGAATGGATGGATGGTGTGCTGGGTAGGTGTGCTAAGAGTTGAATAATTGTCCCCCATCCTGAGGAAAATGGTACGTCACAAGCGGATACCTGAACATGTGGTACACTTAAGAGTCCTGGTTTGGGGGTTTGAAAATATGGTCCCCTTAGTGTGGACTGTGTTTGTGTTCAGCTCAGATTTTCACTCCCAGAACTCACCAGCTGCTGCAGTCTTTTAGGTTACAGTATATCCCTCCAGTTCCTCCTCTCTTTCTCTTTACTTTGTACTTTTATGAAGTAGATTCCAAAAAGACCAGTAAACGCACAAATGTATCATTCAAGCTGAAACTCGTGTTAAACTTGCAGGTAGGTACATCTTAATAGATGCAGCTTCTTGCATCTTTCCATTGCATCTAAAATTCACTTTGTGTTCTGTCTGAACAAACCTTATTTCATAACTGGTAATGGGCTAGTTAGTGGGCTAGTCCCCCCTAGAGCTCAAGTAATGTAAAGGAATCTCTTTTTGAAATGACCATTAAATCCCACTTGGTTCTAAAACACAAGACTTGTGGAAATCTTGTCATACATTCTAATCTGTTGTTTCAGGGTAGATTACAAGCTTATACACAAGGAGAGATCTTATCTCTGCACAAATGTTACTGTACAGCTAAAGACAACCTTTGTGTATTTGCATGTAAATTAAATGCCCTAAAATGTATTAAAACATTTCTTTAGTTTATATAATGATACAACCAATACACATTATAATGTTGAGGCATCAACATGCTGAATGAAAATGTCACCACGGTGACCCTTTACTTCTGATTTGAACTATCTCATAATGGTAGTGGCTACTAATGATGAAGGAAAAAAGTCTTGCAGTTGCACAGGACCATTTTTAGCCTCAATTAGAAACAAGAGTGCATTTGCAAAATGAAAGCAGGCATTTATTCAAGAGCATAAGAAGTCAGATCAAAGGCAAGTCAGATAGCAGCACAACATGATAAACACAACAACTAGTCAACCTTATGATCCCTGAGAGATCTTTGAAAATACAATTAAACACTGGGAACAAACCAACATGTCAATCAAAGCCTCGTGTCTTTGAAATCCAGAAAAAAAAATAAGAATCCCGTGGTGAAAATGTGCTTTGTAATAATTCACTGAAGACAGAAAAGAACCAGCATATTTATAAATGTGCTTTGGTTTTGCTTGATAACCCCTGTCCTTTTTCAGCAAAAGTGAAACCGTTTCAGTGTTGTGTTTTCTTTGTAACAGAGCTTCTTTTTATTTCTGTACCAAGCTTGAAGCATCATTTATTATTTCCCTGTTTGTTCACCATTCCTACCTAATCCTAGTCAAGGGCGAAACAAGTTGGTGAAAACAGCCACTTGAGACAAATGACATATCACTGGGATTCACGACACAAGCATTTGACTCTTCAGATTAATAAAATCATTAAACTGTATAAAAGCCCTTGCCATTCAACTGGGGTCCCCACAGTGTTTCACCTTGTCTGCTTGGCAGCAAGGGGCCCTCTGTCTTGTTGAGAAATGAGAGGAGGTTAGTCTCGGCTCTCGCAGCTCTCGTCAAGCCCCTCCGCCGGCCGGCACGTCTGCCTTGCTCAACACCATTGATTACGTGATGCAAGCAAAAGCCAAGTTTGCCTCGCTCTGATCATTAATCCTGCTGCAACCTCACTTTTAATCAACCCCCCCCCAACCATGACTTCTTTCCCCTTCTTACCCATATCTGGCATTCATTTAAGTCACAGGGGCATGGGCTAAATAAGGTCTGAGTGATAGAGGCTTTTTCACATGCAGGGGGTGGAGCTGGCCATCAAGGAGGAGAAGTTGACTCTGACATCAAGATTTTATGAATCCACAGCAGATCTCAGACAGATGTTTACACCTTTGTTTTACAAAATGATGTTAGATGCAGAAGCAAACGATACCAGGGACTGTATTTATCAAAGTTTTAAGAATTACACTCAAGAAAACTTTGAACAGCCAATCTAGCAGTAAACAAAAGTTATTTATTATAAGTCTGTGCTTGAAGACACCCTTATCAAGCGACTAACTCCAACAGTACTTAAGGCAGAGTGTAAGAGTAACCTTTGGGAACAACTTTCATGGGATGACATGATTAATCACATGTATTCTGTGAGCAGAAATAGCCAATTAGAGCCACGGATTTAGCAAACATTTTTTCTCAAAAAAAAAAAAAGAAAACAATTTTTCTGCTACAAAACATCTAATGTGTGAAATCCTTAATATCTCATGTAGCAATTAGAATGTGAAATTAATAACAATGTACTATAATTTATACATATAAAAATAATGTATCCCTCTTATTATAATTTATAAATACAGATGAAATAGAAATTGGCTGAAATGCAGACAAGAAGAAAATCCACCCTGCACAGGAAATTAATTCTGCTGCTGGTAGACAAGGTCAGGAGAGAGAGAATATAGTTCCATCGCTGACAATGAAGTTGCATGGAAAGTGACTGCAAACAAAATCAATGCCAGGAATATTCTTGTTGGTTGCATCACCGATGTAAGTCGTGTAACATCCCACCAAATATCCAAATCAAATACAAGCAGTTGGCCAAAAACTGCCCTATTGTGACTTTGACATATTGCTTCAAATTGCATGATATTGATAAAGGCCAATAACATTTTGTACGGTGACTCCAAGGTCTCAGAATGTTTGCGCTCACCTCAGTTTATGTACTGCAGTCATCTAAGAACTGACAGCTCAGGAGTGTTTTAATTGTAAGACATTTGATAAATGTCTTTTATGCTTCTGTTTGTCAGTAGGTGAGCTAAAGTGTAGGATTTTTACCTTTGTCTTTCACTTAAGTCCAAATTTTCACTTCACCAGTTTGATAAATACAGGCCTAGACATCAGCACAATTTTCATTTTGGTGCTACATACTTTCAAAAGCAAAGTGTATTGGTTTAACATCTATTCAAAGTCAAAACACGTTCTGGGCTATTACCTGTTGTCTTTTAGGAATAAGAAACCGTCATTTTTAGAATTGCTCCTTTACCCACGGGAGAGCACCTCCAACACAAACATCAACACAATAGCCTTGTCGCATATTCTCAAAATATGAGTTCTGTGCACCTGCACATTGTGACACCAACACATGACTATGAGGAAATTTCACACCAGGTAATTATCTTCTGTTTTTCTTTGCCTTTGGGGGAGAAGGTGGGTGAGGCCAGCGGAGAGGGAGGGGAGTTTGAGGTGGGTGAGGTCTCCCTTACACCCTTAGATGTGAGGGTGAAAATTACACAGACTCCTCCGTGGGCTTGGAGAGCCACCAGACCTCATCAAGCAGCAGGTGAGCGCTTTTTTGCATTTCTCCCTCAATGTCGTCCCATCCAGTATAAATAGAACAGTATGGCGGCACAAGTCACATCTCATTTGGTGTGTTGTGTTTCGACGCTCCTCCACTGAGACGCCGGGCACTGAGGGCAGCTGGGAGAAAGCAGAGCCTCGCTAATGGACAGGAGCCAGGCCTGGAATTCACTGTCCCCGCCGAGAAACCATTCTTCGGGCCCTTCAGTCATACCCTGGTGTGTACAAACACACACTGAGTGACATTCAGAGCTTTTCCCCTCTTTTTCCCTTTGTGTTGGTGGACTGTAGGCGCTATCTCAACGATTTTTCCAGCATCTGCTTGAGGAGACATATTGCATGTTAGCGCTGGTTGGATATAAAAAGCCTGCAGAGTTTTCAGTCTGCAAAATCAAACTTCATACTGTTAGATTGACCTCCGTGGTGTGTCTGTTAACAAGAAATCAACAAAGTTTGATCCCATAAGAACTTTAATCATGAAACGAAATGTGATGGAAATGTTAATGGTCTCTTGCTAAAGAGTGTGCGTGTGTGGACATTTTTTGTTTCTGATGGTCTCTCTACCAGACTGAGCACTCTGCTTTTTGGAGGCGTCTCTGCAGAATCCAAATGGAAGGATGAGTCATCCTGTCTTGATCAGCTGAGGTGAGATCTGGGAGCAGGAACAGATTTTTCGTAATTTTGCTGATCATCTTGTTGGATGTAAATGTATATCTTCTGTTTCTATATTTGGACTTAAGATGGTGTATGACTTTCAGGGTCATTCTGCAAAAACAACAAACTCTGCTAATGAAGTTAAAAACACAAAGTGATACTGAAAGGGAATCTGCTTTAATTCTCTGCTTTGTTCTTCTTTATTCTTTATATTTGACACAGACTGGTCACTATAAAGTTGAAAAATACCATTGTCATTTTCAGTGTGATATTCACTATATAAAAAGGGAAAGTGCTGAGTGGAGTGAGTCATTTGATCCATTGTTAACATGAAACATTGATCATTGTAGCTTTAAAGGAGACCTATTGCACTGCATTCCCAGTCCTATATTGTAGTTCTGTGACTCCCATGTGGCAGCTTTGAATGATTCAAAGTTACAAAAACAAACAAAAAAACAATCTTATCTATATAGTAGCTCCTATCTTACTGGCCCTTCTTGTAGGCTTTCATTTCAGCCTCTGTCTGAAACAAGCTGTAAATGCTAGATGCTACGTAATGTAGTTAAGGTCCAGTACTCCTGTCCATGAACTGGTGCTTTCCAGCAGTCATATGTAATTAGGGAAAACAATCACATACATTTGTTTTTTTATTTTATTTTTGGAGGCATTGACAAACCTATTTGCTACCTGACAAGTATGTTTAGAATTTGATTTGTCCAAGTATTGAGTACATCTGCAACCACAGAAAATAATGCTGTTTGTGGTGCTTCACCACAGTTCATCATACAGGCAGATATTATACAATAATATAACAATACACAGTATACTGTAGATGCCAGCTTTAAATTATGTGTATCAGAAGCTAGAAAGAGGGGTTTGTACACATAAGAAGTCTTGCCTGAAATTTTGTCATGGTTATTCAACAAAATGTTAGTACCCTTATAAATGAGTATAAATATAAATAAACAGTTTTGACCATAATTTCATTACAGAGTATATTTGAAAGGTATTTGGTGAGTCAGTTGTTCCACATTTGTGGTTGCTGTTTCGTCTCTATACTTAATATTTTGGTTGCTAGTGTTTTACAGATGATGCAAAATTACATTTACTTTCTATTAAACAGACAAAGACACTCTCTCTCTCTCTCTCTCTCTCTCTCTCTCTCTCTCTCTCACACACACACACACACACACACACACACAAAACAAAATAAAAACCAGTACAATCACAGCAAATCTTATCAAACCACAGTGAGTCAAAAGTTTATTTAATAGTTGATGCATTCCTTCAGCCTTCATCAGATAAGCACTGCACCCCTGCATTTTATGTGCAGCATACATGAGCCAATGAGGGGTTAATAATGTCAGTCTCCTTCATTAGATATACAGTAGGTGCAAGAGAGAACAGCAGAACAATAGAGGACTCACCAGCATCTCAAGAGGCTCCCAGCAAAACATGGATTAGGCGGAGATTATTAAATGTCAGCTCTTAAGACGAATACTTTTTACAGCCTCAAAGTAAATCAATACTACTTATCTTTGATAAAAGAGGCAGAGTAGATGTGCCAGCACAGTAGTCTGACAGCTCTTTCTTTCTCTCTTTCGCTCTCCTCAAAACCTCTACTAATCAAATTGAACAATCCCATAGGAATGTTTTCAAAATGCATTATAGAGCATTTGTGATTTTTACATATGTATGTGTTTGTTTCTTTGTTATATTGCTGTACAGTCCAGAATCCCTCTTTTCATTTGTCTTCTTCTGCTGCTTGCTCTTTGTTTTTCCATTCTTAAAAAAGGCTTTACAAATTGAATTTGAAATTCTACTGGCATGTTTCCAGGGTGCAACACAAAGCATTCAGAATCTGTAATTTTTGAGAGAACAAACTCTTTCTGGATATGAGTGGGCAGTCCATAATCTCTCCCTCTCTGTCTGTCTTTGTTGCCTGTCTGTCTGCCTGGCTGTAGATATCAGTGATATTTTCAGGTGCATATCTGCACCTCCTGGTGTACCACATCTGTCTCTCTCTGTATATAGTTCTGTCTCCTTTTCATTCTCTGGCAGCTCTAATACCTATGATTTCTGTGAACATTCTGCTTCATGCTGAAAAATCCATTTTCTCAAAGGCACCCAGATTGACATCTGCAAATATTGATGGTAAACAAACCAATCAGAACAGCTCTGTCGATAGCTATATGGAGCAAGCTCGCGGACCTCATCTCCCTGCTTTCAAAACAAGCGCCGGATGCACTGTCCCTGATCCCACATTACTTCTGCAATGATGCGGGTATGGGCAGTGAAGTTGCGTCCACCCAAGAAGTGTGTGCCATTACTGCACATTTACTGTGTGTGTGTGTGTGTGCATACATTTTTGTACATTTGTAGTGTGCCCTCAGTGCTTTCTCAGTGCCTGCATCCAAATCATAATTACAATGTAATATCACGCGTGAGGCAGTGTTCCCGCTGTTGTTTCACTTTCTCCTCCTCTTCCCTTCTATGAATATCAAATGCGCTCATGCTGAGCTCTGAAAGCTGCTCAGCTCTTTCCCAGACACACAGGCGGTATGTGTGTGTGTGTGTGTGTGTGTGTGTGTGTGTGTGTGTGTGTGTGTGTGTGTGTGTGTGTGTGTGTGTGTTTTCGGAGGGTAGGGGGGTCGGTAGTTGGATAGTACTTTCCTCCTCTGGCTTTGACAGGAAAAGCCAGTGGTGGGACCTCGATTTTAAAAATATGCCTAGTATCCCTCTGGTCTGTTGTTACCCCTGTCCAAGCAAGACAACCTTACATCCTATTCAGCTGTCCTCTGTGGAGTGTACATGATATTTCTTATTCATGTCACATAAACTGCAGAAATCACAAAGGCTATCTCAGATGCAGTGTGAGGCTATATACCAGAGTCTTGGCATGGCTGTGGTATTGAATAGATGAAGCCTGCAAGGCTGTAGCTATGCCAGTGGTTTAGAAAAAAAGACATCTGTCAAGCACTCAGTTAAAAGAACCACTGTCTTGGTGGAAAACTGCTAAACTACTAGTTTGGGGTTTGTTATGCAGCATGTACTGTACTGTGCATGCCATTAGTTTTCCAGTGTATTAGATGAGGTTTCTTTCTCTTGATTTGAAGAGGTTTGTTCCCTCAGAGAATAGATTTTACATGGGATCATTTGACAGATGTTATCTTTAACAACCCGCTAACACAATCAAGAAAAAAGTAGCACTTTCTTTCCCACTTCACAGTGTTTATTGAGTAAAGCACTAATTCAAAGAAACTGCTTCAAGCAGTAATATAAGCAGATTGTCCATTCAACTCAGGACTGGAGGTCTCTTTTATCTAAGAATCAGAATTGACAAACACGTAGCACACATTATGATGTTTGCTCTGCAGGCAACAAACAGATGCAAACAAACAAATTCAATAATGTTTGAGGGCTACATAATATCAATTTGTGGGGAATGGAGGCATGTTTAACTTTGTTAAAGTGGTGACTGACAGACAAGAAAGACCATTTTTTATAAAGGGAACTCAATAAATATGAATAAAATCATAAGTATTCACATATCTAGGTATTTTCCACTGGTCAAAATAGAACCAAAAGAGAATACTTTTAGTCTTATAGTTATAATTTTTATTTCTGTGTCATGGCCCCAAGTTGGATTACAAGACATCATCATATATGAAGTATCAAAGATTTAGCAAGACATCTTCTTGTAACATATTATGCAACTGGTAAATGGTAAATGGACTGTTCTTGTAGCTATGGCCCTGCATGTCACATTCACCCCCTTAGCAGAGGCTACCGAGCAATGCGGCAGCTGCTCATCAGAAACGAATTAATCATTCACATACACTCCCACACCGATGTCACGACACAACATTAAAAGCACCTCAGTATACATTTAAATAACATTTGTGTGAAAATGTTCAAATTACTTTCACGCCAAAGAGCAGAAGAAGCTTCAAGCCTAAAGTTTATCCTGGGCCCATATTTATCAAGCTTCTCAAAGTGCTTTTAAACTTGAGAATAAAAGCAAGTTATCAAATTTCTTAAAGCTACGAATGACTCTAACTCTTCCAGTTATTTAAGACGGCTCCATAGGTCTCTCAAGTGGTTAGGAGCTGCCAGTAGGGCTCGTGATGGCGCTGTGGAGACAGAGGCATGCGCAAATATTTTAGGAGAGGCAGAATTTCTGAATTATTTGACGACACACAGTGAATTAGACGGGGTCGAACAACGCAGGCATTAACTTTGTCAGCGAGTTGGTGAGGGACGTCATCTCGCCACTGACTTTACGCAGTAATGCATTTTCAGTTAAATTGAAGGTGGTGATGACAGTTTGTTTCGTTGATGATTTTGGCCCGTCGCAACCATCAATAACCTGAATAGTCATTGGAACAGCTATAGCACTTACAGCTCTACACACTGTCACACGTTTCATCGACTTCCCAACAACCTTCGCCGTAATCTGACAGGAGTAAACACAGTTCCTGCAAATAGCCGGCTTTACAGGAGTAGTGGGCGCATTTGATGGTGCTCATGTAAAGATAAACTTTTTTATCTATCTTTCATTTGTTAATGTGTAGGCCTATATCATCATGTATTCTCTTGAAAATTCTTTATTGCTAAATGTGTGTTCAATGTGAATTCATCTGAGAATATTTTGAAATAAGGAAATCTCTTCAGTGATTGGTCTTTGGCGACATCGTCATCCAAAATCCTGTTTGCGGCACATGAAAGTGACGTAAATCAGCACTGACACTTAAGATGTAGTCCTACACTTCATGATATTCGTGTTAAATACACATTTCTGTTTTTCATCTCACCATACAAACATTGCATTCCTGATAATATGATATTACGTTTACATGCAATTAATTTGCAACAGAAAACAGCATTTGTTTTATGAACATAATGAGCAAATGTTAACAAACACATCTGGCTAATCACAAAATGTTGACAGCCTATTTAATCTATCACTAAAATCCGCACTGACAACATAGTTAATTTGTTTTCCCTACAGTATCTATTCTTGCAAAGCAATATCAACTCATAGCAACTACAGCAATATTGAATTTTTTAGGTACTAACAGCACTTGGTTATGGTGACTGAAATAATGTGGTCTTGTTTTATATAGAAAAAGTCTGCAGTGGCTTGAACCATGAGACAGGATTTGTCGACTTTATTAACTTTTAACCGAAATTATAATTTTCCCTCACCTTAACCAAAGTCCATTTGTTGCTTGAACCTAACCAAGTGGGACTCAAGATGCAAATTCTGCTCTCTGGTGTCACAGTCCAGCTCTCTGTGTGGTACAAATATGTACTGTGTTTTTGCCGTTATTCAGGCAGCAATTAAGTTTACTAGCACACTGTAACTTTGTACAATATCAACATAATTTGCAGGACAGAGGGCTGCATTCAGATGGCACTTTTCTTCATCCAAACTGACCTTTCATTTTCAAGAAGGATAAAATACCAGTTCTCTGTCATGTAGAGACTCGCTACACGGCATTACATATTCCATATCTACGGGGAACGATCCCCAGGTTACCATGTCAGGGTACGTGGAGACTTCTTTATGACACGCCAACTTGCTTGGCCACGCCCCGTAGTTTACCAATAAAGCACATATGCTAGTGTTTGATCGATGAGTAAAGTCAGGGCTATAGTGTGTGATATTTCTTGTTGCGATTTTGAAAGATAAAATAAAGAGAAATTGTGTCTACGTGTGTGTGGGTTACAGAATTGAATCCACTTACCTGTTATAGTATGGGCATCTGTCGGGCAGCCTCACTGGACTGCTGTCTCTCTTCTCCATTTCTGTATTTGTTACTGGTGACCTCAGTTGTACTCTTGTCTCCCTTCATTTGCCATTTCGGTGGTCTGCCAGTTACAGCTGCTATACCTATACCTAGTTATCCTGGCATATTGCTTGCATTTCTTGTGAGCTAACATGCTCAGGGGGGCCGTACTGTGTGCATTGACATTGAACGTTGACTAACAGCGTGCGAGACAATTTGACTGCCCAGTCAAGCAGGCATCTCTCTGCCGCCGTCAAATTAGCACAAGGTGGTTAGACGCCAGAGTGCCCCTGAAGGATATTGGTTGCAGTCACCAGCTAACGCACTCTCTGGTAGTCCATGTTCAGTACAGAACAAGTCAGCTAACAGCGGACATCTCTCCTCTCCCCTACCATAAGACACACCAGTCAACATGCCAAAAGTAAAGTTTTCTGCTAGTTGTGTTAAGCTAATTCCCATTAGACTGGTAATTACCAAAGACATAAAAAGGATCTGGTGGAAGATGTGAGGCCAATTTTGGTGGCTTCTCTTTGACCCTACATCTGTGGTTTGTCAGACTGGTGGTCAGTCCCCTGAAAGGGACCGTCTCCTGGCTTTAGGCTTTCCAGAGCCTCTAGCGAGACTATGCAAGAGACCCGAGCACCAATCTATAGGGCAAAGACATCCTTTAATATTTCCGCAGACCCACCTGAAAGCAGGTAGGTCTGCTGTTACACTGCGAGGGATGGTGGCGGCAATCAATGCCGTTTTTGTCTACGAGTATACACTCAATGGCTGTTCCTTGATTTCCCAGTTACTCAAAGGTGCTCAGAGACTTATACTTTACATGACTAGACTATCAGTCCCTCCATAGGACTTGGACATAGTATTTGGTGAACTTCAGCTTCCCCCCTTTGAGGCCCTTGGGGTTGTGGCTTCTCCCTTCATAACAGTGTTTCTATTAGCCATGAGCTCTGGCAGAAGGATGCTGGTTCACAGTGACTGCTGCAGTTCTTGCTACTTTTTCCTTGGCCTCAGGCTTTGCCTTTACATCTTGCAGCACTTTGACGTGGTTGGCATGTAAATAATATACTTTGTAAATTAGTAAATAGTTTGTTTGTAACTTGTTGTTTTGCGAACTGGATTTTGTGGCCGGGCAAGCCGGTGTGCCTTCAAGAAGGATCCACATAACCTGACAGCAGGGGGATCACTCAGTGGAGAGATCACTTCACCAACCAGACAATCTCAACATAAAGCACACAAAGATGTGCACCTCTTGGACATATTATATACAACCTATTTTTGTGTAGCAACCTCATATTATATCATCAAATATACATTGCTTTTCTTTTGTCCATATATCATCAGTCGACTCTTCTTTACTCCCACTATAAATTTATCTATAATATTAATTTTATCAAATTATCTCTATGTGCCACAACAGATTTTACTTTTAATAATCGTGACTGCATCTGCTAGTTTGCCATATTCTGTGACTGTAAGACATTAACTGAACCTTAAAGGATTCAGTCATATTACAGAGATGCTGCGGTGCGAGTCAAAATCCATTTGGCTGCGATCCAAAGGAAAATGCCAGAATATCAAACCAGATTAATCTAATGAGGAACATTATGAGGAAAAACATTCACACTGTACTTGGCTGCAAACATATAAAACATCTTGGCTATAATTCATCGGTCCTGCTTCAACTTTATAACGTGCTCAATAGGAGTCACCATGTTAATAATGGCGCGCCCCCCCTAAAGCTGAAGTAAAAACCTATTACAGCAGCACAGATTTCACACAGGTACATGCTTATTTTGCCGTCATGGCTCACATCAGCACTCTTCATCAGACATGGAAGATATGGAAAACTAAATCAATTCAGTAGTATTCTCCACATTACTAAGGTGCTTCTGCTGCCTGCTGTCTCATGGGAACTAGTGAGATGATGGCTGCAAATTAATTTGTGACACTCTGAATTGATTTTCTAATCCCGCATGGTATTTGATAAATAACCCTTCAGAAAACGAACACCTCAGACGATAAATACGGTTATTATCTCTTCGAGGGATAATTAGTGCTTCCTGCAAAGACGGAGCACCCTTGGTCTTCTGCTGCCTTGCTGCAACCCACAAAAGTAACACAACTAATAAAAGTTACATTATTCAGTGATCCACAAACAAAAAGAATATTATATAATTTCAGCTTCAGGTGATGCTGGGCCACTGGTCACAGGTGGTGCAAGAGACAGATGTATAAACAGCAGCTTTCCCAGAAGGTAGTAAAGTATTACAAGTAATATTTAGCCAATTATGAAGAGGGTTTTAAGTGAAGTTATTAAACTCACCTGAGGCATGCACTGACAATTAAATACGTGTTGGATTCTGTCTGGTTTTCTGTACCACTACTCATTAATGGACTTATACATAAAGCAATATCTTCCCTATTTTAATTGGCAAAATGTTCATTTGTTATTGAAGGCGCTGAAGGCTTAAAGTAAAAAAAAAAAACATCTTTAAGATCATCTTCTTTTCAGTCCCACTACACTGCTCTACATTTAGGGACCACCAGGACATTTAGGAGGTTCAATGGGGCATCAGTTTGAGTATTTCTAGTCATGCTAGCAGTGAGGCTCATGTTAAGCTTGATTTATACTTCTGCGTCGGGTCACCGTGCGTAGGCTGCGGCGTAGCAACACACGCAGCCATGCAGTCCGAACGTAGCCTTTCATATGTGGTCCAAATCCGATACAGATCGGATCTTTTTAAATGTGACCTGAGTGTGGACACTCAGGTCTGAATAGATGCAACTTTGACTTCACTCTAGACCAACTGTTGACACAGTCCTCATGCAGACGAAAGGAAAAAGCTCCACAAAACCTCAAACATGTGTCTGTCCTTCAGTGCAGAGTGATGGTATCCTTCTCCTCTACATTGCAGTCATCTGCTCACGAATTCCTTTTCATACACTTGAAATCCACCGGACGGTGAGCTCTCTTCTGAGTTACGTGCATCTCTGTGTGAACAGAAAGTTGTAAACACACAACATAATTCGGGAGAAATGTGACACGTGAGAGGACAATAAAAAAAAACGGTAGTCTCCCGTGAAAATTGGCAGGGTTAGCAAGTTTGAGCTAACCGGAGCTAACCAGAGCTACACTCTGTGTCTCTGTTTACTTCTGTATGACAGCGTACTGCGTGTGACGTTGAGTTACTCTTCTGCGCATGTGGGTCCATTTCCTGTCCACACTGGAGTCTGATATGGGCCACATTTAAACAACAATGTAAACTGTCAAACAAAAAAATCGGATCTGGGTAAAAAATCAGAATTGAGCAATAAGGCCTGCAGTGTGAATGTAGCCTTTGTCTCGTTTTCTGATTATGATCTCTCTTTTCAGTGTTATTTCTGTACCTACAGTCGAAGCAGTGACCAAGTTTCGATGAAATGATCAAACTCTGTGCAGCAAAATGTCCTCAAATGGTCTCTATATTGTAATGTAGCTCCATTTTGAGGCTTTTGATATGAAAAGGTTTGAGTACCCCTAGAGTAAAGTATATGGACTCCTTCTGGCTCTATTTTAAAATTCATAGAAAAAAAGCATTTTTTGCAGGTTTCCACATACGGAGATTTAGTCTCTTCGATCCAGCTCGCAAAATACTACTTATTATTCTGGTAAGGACTTTTGCTATAACGCTAAATTAGTGTGTCTGATGCCTCCCCATCACGACGACTATTGTTTTACTCTCTGTGTACTGCAAAATAGGAGGCAGAGAGGTTGTGAGGGGCTTTGTCCGAGTGGAATGGAGCCTCCCTGACAGTATGGCATTCACTCTAAATGTAAATGAGAGGGTTTTAGGAGTGTGTTGGTCAGGTAACATACGCCTACAGTTGAACGTGCTCCTTTAGTCTGGTCTCAGATGACAAATGCTGTTACCAAGCAGGAGGCCCACCGATTGCCATCACACTCCAATGTCATACAGAAAACACATGTATTATGAAGGGGAGGCAAACTAGGCAGTGAGGCAAAGATACACACGCATACAAGTGCAGGGACACTTTAGTACACATAGGGACAACAATAAGATATTCATCAGCACCTATACTCATACAAAGTAGTCCCACATATTTGCAAATATACACACTACATACACACACAATTGAGATAATCCCACTCTCAGACAGAGTGATCAGATGAAAGCACTGCCAGTAGACTAGTATCTTCAGATCACAGCAGGTAGAAGAGAACCGCATCTTATTCCTGTTTTGGTTAAAAAAAACTCATCGCCAACTGCTAACTTTTTTCTCTACTGCATCACATACACATCACATCACCCTTTAATGGATTTTAGATTTCTTTAATGGCTTGGTTAGCCAGTTAGTCCACTTTTAAAGTATTTTATCTTGCGTTTGCATTTTTAATTATTCACAAAAACAAATTTAAATGACCCGGTGTGTCCATTAGTAAGCTACTCTCCACTAAAATAAAACCACATCAGTCAAGATGTGTCTTAAATACGAAACATTGAATTGTATTGGCTTGAAATAAAGGAATATTGCATTATATTATGGTTTACAGTAACTGTGGATAACAACAATACTTATATTGTGTTTTTATTAATTTATGTGGGAAAGCATCTCCTAAATAGGTTGCAAGACATTCAACTATTAGCCCTGTCTGGTTCCCAGAACATAATGTGGTTGTCTGTAAAGCAATACATCTGTTCATCGAGAAGCATTTTGCTGTTAAGGTTATGGAATAAACCTTACATATGAGTACACCATCAATAAACTTCTTTTTAAACATTGTTGAGTTTCAGTGCTAGTGATGAAGCTCTAGATCTAGTTAAAATACAAATTGTGCAATTTAAAGCATTTCAGCCTCCATTGCAACTAAAAAACAAATAATTCATGTACATTATTAATTCATGTGCGACGGTAACCATTTAACATTTGCTCTGGGGGTATTTCTGAACAGGACTGGCATTATCTCAGTTACAGATAGATGGCGTCATTCTTGCAAGATCCTAATTTAGAAAAAATACCGCATTTAAAGGAATGATAAGTGAAAGAAGTGAGTGCATGGGATCACAGAAATGAAATGCAATTTAAATAAAGTCTTTATTGCGCTCATTCAGACACGAGGCAGCTTCGTGAGCAGAATACTTTTATAGATTCAATGTGATGACATATCATACAAATGGAAAGTACGCCTACTGCTCCCTAATGACAGGGTAGTGACATGAGTGTTTACTGTATTTATGCATTAAAGCTATCTGCAATTTATCTCTAACAATCCTATATTTGGTAGCAGAAATGCTATTTGCAGTTATAGCTCCATTCATTCACCCATTTATCCAGTTTCTTTGCTCATTTCTATTTATGGTCAGGAGGAGGCTGGAACCTCACACAGCCTCAATTTTATGAACAAAATTCCCTGGACAGATACCACAAGGATAACACATATAAACATGAGAACAGTTTCACACTTATGATTACAGACTAATTGAGAGATTCTGGGTCGAACTTGCATGTTTTGATAAGAAACCAGTGAACCCAGACCAAAGAAACATGGAGAACATACAAACTCATTACATATAGACTGCAGCCAACCGGTGAGGCTTAAGTGCACCAGTGAGTCTCTCTGGACATATTCATCTCTAGATTAAATAGTCCAATCATGTTGAACTCTGACAACTCTCCTCTGACAATGTAACACATAAGGAGCCCCGGTCTTTCTCTCTGGTTTTCAGTTGTATTCATTACAATTAAACGATAAATCAGTTTGCGCTAACATGCTATTAGTGTTTCGGTGTCAGCAGGTACACAACTAGCTTTTTCCTTTCACCTGTTAACCAGCCATTGTTGACAACTTAGCAACTTTCTTTTTGGATTTGGTAACTTTCAAGACCCATTCAGTGACTTTTCAACAAGGCTACAATGTTCTGGGTGTGGGTTTAACAAAGTTATTGTATGAGTTCCTTATAAGAAAATGTTACAATGGATACAGTTCAGCAAGAATTGATTATTGAAATTTAGCTGTTGAACGTGTGGGTCTTTCGCAAAAGACTTACCCCAGCCCAGTTCAGAATGTCAGACTCCAAAATTTCAGATGATCAAGGGCACGCCTCGATTCCATTGTAAAAGACAACAAACAACAACAAATGCATAAGTATAACTAATAACATTAATGATGGTTTAGTTCTATTCAAGTTTCCTAGTAAGCAGCAAATGGAGCAAGCAAATGGAATAAAGTCATCTTTCATTTTATTATTCACACCTGTGATTTTTGAACGTCAAAATGTCATTATAAACAATATGTCTAATTGTGGATGATGTGTTAACAGTGATTTAATGTAACCTACTCTTGGCAGACATCTTTCAGTGGTGGAGAACACATTGGTCAGGGTTGACGCCAATGGTAACAGGACCGTGACTTCGGCCTGAAATTTCAAAGGTGAAGAACATATACCTTTTGAAGACAGTTCCACAGTTGGTGGATGAGCGCAGTGAAGCTCCCCGAGGGCAGGACTGATGATAAATTCAAAGCAAAGAGAATCTCTATGTGCTGTAAAAGTGCATTCTGTGATGCAAACAAATGATCAAAAAGCAGTGCAGAGTGTTGGTATCCAAAGAACAGAGTGAAGCTTGCAAAGCAACAGAGGAGGCAGGGAGGCAGAGCCCTGACCTTAACTGCAGGTGTTTTCCTGCTGAAGAGAGGGTGGGGCACAGAGTGGGGGGTAATGGAGGGGCTGAGCTAGGTAGGAGGCAAGCATATGCCAGTGGAGGGACTTGCTTGTATATAATGTGTGTGTATGTGCGAGTGTTCACAAAAGAAAGAATGGGCACCAGAACACACATAGTACCTCCCTGGGGGCAACCAGATAGTAGGGGGTTGAGTGGCAGTAAACCGCCTTCCAGTTGCCATCAGAGCACCACCTGCGGGAGAAAAAAACACACACACACAAAGTGTCCATGGGTACACACACTCTTCTTCGTACACACACACCTCCTCCAGGCACCTTTCTTCAGACTGTCAATCTGTAGCACCCCCTCACTTCTTCAGCCTTTTGGCCTGTACAGTAATTTTAACTAACTACTTAAAGGAGAACATAGCTCTAAGTATGAAGAAAAGAAAAGTCCTAACACAAACAGCCTGTGGCTGATCTTGTGTCAAACTCCTTTGAGTATCCAATTCAAATACGAGCGTGTTGTGCCATGCTGTCAAATGAACAGTCTGTATTAAGGCAGTGCTCAGTGACAAGGGGTAGAATAAATTATGTATTTATGTATGTATGTATTAAATATTTAATAATCACAAAGCTTTCTGTATAACCCCATCACATGTTTGCAGCTGGCCAGTAAAATGACAAATTTCATTATGGAATGAAAAAAAAAAAGATTTTATATATTCTCCAAAACGATACATTTCAGCAAGAGCAACCATGAAATATTACCTTATAGTTTCGATTAGCTCTGCGCTGTTTGTGCCTTCAGTGTGCATGTGCAGGGTTAGTTTTGCGGAAAACAAAAGAGTCAAGTCTCCTGGGTAGCTTTGATGGGGAGGATGTTTAATACAAATTTATGCAGCTCAGGTAGAGCTTCAGGTCAAGGACAGTGTGGGCTTGGATCCGACGGCCATGTTGTAAACAGAGCAGCCACTTACCTGCCAATCACCGGACCATCGCTGGAGGACCGGACACGGATCTGCAATATCCACAGTCAGCAGGCAAACAAGATGTGTGTATATGTGTGTGTGTGTGTGTTCAGAGAGAGCTTTGCATCCAGAGTGCTTTTGACCTCCAGGGTGAGACAATTTGGAGTTCCTTCAAGCAGCATGAGTGGAGACGGTGTGGCAGACCTCGCTGGCCCCGTCCTCCTCTATCACACTGCCGGTTAGTGCTAATCAGAACCGACATATTGTCTGTCTGTCAGTTCATTCAGCGGCCATGTTGGCTTCAAAGTTTGTGCTATTGCCAGATATTGCTTTGTGAGCTATGGGATGAAGGACAAAATAAGAGTTACAGAATGTAAAAGTGCAGGCTATAAATTGCTGTCCTGTGTGTGAAGGCTTTCTGTAGAGTCATAATAGTGATAATGCTAAAAAAAAAAAAATCCAGACGCAAATAATACAGCTCACACACAAAGGCAGTGCCATTAAATTCAGAAGTGCTTCCATGTTAAATTAAAATCAGATGGAACACTCTTTCTCTCCCTCACCTCACTGCCCATCTCTCTTGTCTGGCCTTGATTGGTAGATGGGATTCATTAAAATGAGATTTGTCTAGCATTACTTTTCAGAGAGACAAGTGAAAATGACTAAGAATACAGTAAATAGAAAAGTGACCTAGATGCACATGCAATAAAGCTTTGGGCTAAGCAGGGGCTTTTAAATTATTAGATGGGTGCTAGGCACTGTGCTTGATGATATTTGCATTTATTTTTGATTTAAATTCTCACAAACGTAATCATTTGATTTCTCTGCAGTTGTGGGCTATTTGTTAGAGTCCTACACTATGAAGCTTTCCAGTCTCCCATAGGCAGAAGATGGCAAACTAATGAAACACGGTGTTTCATTTTTTTAGTGCCTTTTTTTATACAGACGCTTTATGCAGTGCAGAGAGTGGTGAAATCTAGACATTTTTAAAATGTCCAAAGGTGCACGTCAGAGCCAGTGAGCAAGGCACTAGAGCTGCTGGAGTAAAAACACGCAAAAAAAGGACACCCACACAGAAGACCACAAGTACATGACAAACGCCTTTACTGCCAGCTCACTAACCGAAACTTAAACAAGTCTTTAAAATGTAGACACTTTCTTTGACAGTTTCCATTTGGGGGATTAGTTGGAAATATGTAATGGAATTTATTATAACCAGAAATAAATTAGCTTCACAATGAAGATATTGCAACAAAGTTTTGAAGTTTTGAGCGCCCCTTTTTCACCAGAACTAAAACAATACACTGTCATTTATTTGATTTACTGGGTCTAAAAATCAAATTGAGATTGCATATCCATATAATAGATCTAGTCATTATTACCATGGGGAGATATAAGGATGCGAAGTTCCATTCCCCTACAGCTGTGGTACAGCTTTCATCTCAATGTGATTGCTCAATTGCATGTTTATCATCCATGACATTGGCGAAATGTTTCTTTCTCAGAGTCACCTCATAAAACCCTCATTTACAAAAGTTTAGCTGAGATTAGTCCATTAGCCAAATTACCTAGCCAAGCAGTTGATTTCCAGACGCAGTGTCTTCAATCTGCAGCACAGCATGGGACCTCGCTCTGAGAAGAAATAAGGGGGAGAGTGAGAGGCAGAGGAAGAAGCTCGGAAGTACACGGGAAAGCACTCGGGCAAGGGGGAACAATCTATGAGCTCTGCAGCGGTGCATGAGTTACCCAACCTTTACATTTTCCTTGGGTTCAATCTTAAGGACTAAAACACGCATTGCTTATAATGTCAGCCAACTTCATAAAAGTCAGACCAACTCTAGCCTAACACCGTGTCCTGCTCACACTTAATTGAAGGATCAGAGATGAGGTATGAGTTCATTCTGAGTGTCCTTCACAGCCAGGGGTAAATATCAGAATGATGCTGGGCGTATGCAGCGTGGAATCCAGTCACCTCTCTGATTAGGAGTCTGATTTCTGACTACACGGCTAAAGTGGGAAGGGACTCTTGAAAAGGGTTTCTTAAGGGCTCTCTTCAGAAGACGCCTGAGTTTGGTTGCCCTCATTTTAGGTCAAAAAGTCTCTTTGCAAAGGCACATTCTCCGTATTGCAAACTCAATGCCGCCTTTTCTTACATTTTCATTATCACTCAATGGCTGAGAGACAGATTAAAAGGCATTAATTCAGAAGTACAATTACTCAATTTTCTTTCCACAACTCTTTCTCACTCTTCCTCCTGCTCTGCTCTTTGGGACAGGTCTGGTGTCTAAACTAAAGCTTGACCTCCTATTTGAATAAGTTAATGCAGTGGCCTGTTTGTGGGGAGAGAAATGGGGGGAAGCCTGTATCAGTTCCATACAGTTGGCTCCGGGGAGAATTTGATTCCTTTTCATCTGTCACTCCCAAGGTGTCATTCTCCACCCCAGGTTGTTATCGCCACATAGGCCCTGACAGCTTCAAGCCGCTTCCTCAAAGAAAAAAAAAGAGAAGGAAAAAAAAAACCCCGTTGCAAAGCTTGACGATGAATGCATTTGGAAGGAGACAAAAATGACATATCGTTTGCGCACAGACGTGGATTGATGCTGCATTACACACCATTGTAATAAACAGAGAGAACCAAAGCACAATGTTCATTTTGTATTATTCAAGGATATTTCTTGGATTATTTTGTAAGGTCTTGTTAATACCCATGGTAAAACTTGTAATAACAGTGGGTTATGCTTTAGAAGGCTAACATAAACAAAGCCATGCATAGAACGGGTTTTCCAGTGGACTGGAATATATGCACAGCAGCTGTATGAGATCATAGAACTGAGCTGACATTTCAAGGCAAGAAGAGTACGCCACAATGTGATCAAATCACAATAATGCTGTGCTAATCTATAACTAATCACGATAACTGATATAAAAAGTGTACACTGATTTAACAAGATCTCTGTGAACATGAGCAAATCCATGGCCACTTAGGGAAGTGGAAACAAGCTGTAAACACAACAGACATATTATCACTTTTTCAGTTGATATTGCCTGTTTACGCCTGTTTCAGCAGACACAGGGAAAGTACAATAATCACTCTCCTTTATCTGCTAAATGCTCCACTATGTTCACCAACTAACTGCTAACTTTGCACAGCTTTTTAGTTTAAAACAGCTTCCTGCTAAGGCTGAATATGAAACTATGCGAGTGGTTAAGAGTGAACCAAAACAGAAAAGTTGCGTGCGGGCAAGAAAATCTAAACAATAAGCCAAAAGAAGCTGCAGAGTTCCAAAGAGCTAAGGGGCACGTAGAGCCTGGGTGGTACTTCTCAATGGGTTTGTCACTACAAGCAATCCCTTTCACATTACAGTCAGAGTATAGCTGCTTTAAATGCCAGTGTGCAGCTTCTGGAATAAACACACGAGAATAATTGTATGATGCCAACTCTGTAAAACTGTATAAAGACAAAAAAAAAGGCACACTAGAGAGTTTTATTTAATACAATGAAATGTCATATAATTGAGAATGCGGAAACATTTTTTATTCACAAAGTCCACTGCATCTGCCGCAAGGGCTGTGCTGATCAGAGTGCAGTATATTGCATCAATCACTCTCGGGAATCCTGTGAATTAATTCCAGCACACTAAATATGCAACACATTGCATTCATTATTGATAACTATAGTCAAGTACTGTAAGCTACCTGCAATGTAATAGATGTCTGCTCGTATTGACAGACTGGGCAAGCGGCCCGAAAATGCTACAAGCATTTATTATACGTCTGATCATCAGCATAAACACAGTGAACACAGTGTCATGAAACCGGTGCGCTGCTACCTTCTGCTGGTAATGCTTTTTTGCAGTACTCTACTATGTCATTCATTTGCAGATGTTTTTGTACATATCAAGGATTTTTATACACCTGGATACCACATCATGAATACAATGCTCTTCAGATGCAAAACAGTTTAGTTACAGTGGTAATGAGCCATCACTGTCAGACCGTAGAGTTTACAATACACTTGCAGTGTCGTGCCTTTGAATGTGGGCAGTAATAGTTGTTCCATTTCATTGTCCTTTTACTATTTAAGGAAAACCTCCCACAGGTCCTCCTTATTCTGTCACATATCAAAAGTAATTTGCTTCACTTTCCAATTTGCTCCCTCCCAGTGTTAAAAGGGATAAAATAAAATAAAGCTAGCTAACTACCATGTTCTGCCAATGTTGTGGCGTACGTGATTAAGACAAATGCCCCTGTTTTGGCTATATTGTATTCAGCTTGACTAAAGTCATGTTGGAGTATAAATTGTTGTTTTCAATTAGAACTTGTGCCAAAATCAGAAGACAAGGTTGACTAGCACAGTTGTATTTCTATATGTGTAGCGATCCTATACAAGTATGTGTAGTGAATTTGCATACTTTTGGACTTGGAGTTAATTTACTTTATTAATAACACTTGTAACATATGCTGTAGGGAGAGCAGTTTTGAAAAAGAGAAATTGTGAATTGTATTGAATTGAATTGGAAAAATGAATTATAAAAGATAAATCTTTAAGACAGTAGCCAACAGCCAGCACCTGATCATAACATTATCCTTGCCTCCATTAAGCACATCTTTGGCTCACATTCTCCACTGCTCAGACGAGAGAGTGCCTTCTCTCCCTGCCCTCTCTGGCACTTCCATTCCGTCTTCACATCTCTCTAGGAGAAGAAAAATAGAAACACACAGTGACGCGAGAAATCCCCTGACACCCAGAGATTGTAATAATCTCTTCTCTTCTTTACATTCTTCGATTCCTAATACTTTCCTACAAAAACAAATTTATGGTAATCCCCCACCACCACCCCCCGTCGCATATCTATTGCTGTTGTCAAATCCACATGAGGGCAGCCAAACATGCTTTCTCTCTCCGTTCTGTATTTGTAAGTAAGGAAGCACAACAGCATTGTGCTCTGTAATAATTACTTCAAGCACACTTTCATTCACACACTTCAGCAGTCCTATTTAGATTGTGGATTACCATATCACTGCAGTGATTTTGAAGTTCACATAATTCAAAGCTCTCTGGATCTACTGCCTGCTTTCCTTATAGTCCAAGAGGAACAATGCTAATCTGTTTTGAGGTTCTAGGGATGTATGTACATATGTATAGCTCACACAATGGAACGGTCTTCGTCACAGTCAGAAGCTAGCCGACTGGCAAAATCAACATATGTGAAGAGGCTTGTATGCTATTAATGGAGTGACACTGCTGTTGGCTTGGTAGATTATGATTACAAGCTCAATGTGTTCCTCTCAACTAACCACTAGCAGCCAAATGCTTGTATGTGTGTGTGTGTGTGTGTGTGTTGTGTGTGTATGACTATGGCAGTGAAATAACTGCCTGTAAAAAGGTGACATGTCTGTTTTGCACTTTCGTTTTTGGATGTATCAAACAAATGACATCTGACATCAGTTTATTAGGGAGTTTCTTGGAGGTTTAGATGTTTTGTGCTAAGCTAACCTACTGCTGGCTCCTGCTAGACGTACATACACTGAATTAGCATATATCCTAAAATGTCATAGTTTGTTATATTTGTTGAAATTCTCTTTACATCCTAACAGCAATCGACAAAATGATTTTACATAATACAAAAATGAAACAAATCTTGTATCTGTTACTGTGTCAGGACTGTAATTAGCACTCATTCAGGACTAATGGGTGGCCTACCTGCTTATCTAACGGCCTACCTGTGCATTTTTGTATTCTTCCATAACATTGCCTGCCCTAGCTTTAAAGCAATGCCTGCTTGAATATGAGTGTGCACGCTGTCAGTAATGCCACAGTGGTAGCTTTTCATGTGCGCCTGAGCTGTGTGTGGTTTGTCTACAGACGCCTCTGCTAATAGGTTTCATGTGAGTGGCCCTGCTGCTGCTCTCTAAAGGTAATATGTCACAGTCCAAGTCCCCCCCCGGCTGTGCAGTCGGTCCCCCCACCGTCCTGCCTCACTCCATCAAGTTGTCCCTCTGCACAGACTAGCCTCTGGGGGAGATGCCTGCCCAGCAGTGTCTAGAAGTCTTTAGGTAATGCTAGATAGAGATATAGGACTGCAGTGGTGTGTGTACGTGTGTGTGTGTGTGTGTGTTAGAGAGAGAGAGAGAGAAAGAAAGAGAGAGGAGCTGTGAGGATTTGATAGTGTGTGTACAGCAATGTGGTTAAAGAAATCACTTCTTGCAAACTGCTCTCTGTTGAGGTAAAGCATTTTGCATTGACTGTCAAGTAAAAGAAAGAAACAAAGAGACAAATCAGACGGGTAATTATCGTCAGGTCTCAGATCCAAGACTAATGCTGTTTTTTTTGTTTTTTCAGTGGCTGGAAGCTGTGTAGCTGAATGTCATAATTAATCACACTGATTTGGGATCACTGACATTTAGAAGTTCACCACCAAGCCCATACGTTCTGACATTAATTCAGTGTCAATTTTTGATGCCAAAATACCCAAGAACATGTCTTGTCTACATTACGAGCTCTAAAATGAAGGTTAAATTGTAGCTACTGTAAATCTGTTATTGATACACGTTGGAAAGTGTGACAGTCTGAGTCTTAATAACCTTAAAAACATCAAGCTAACAAACTGATACTTACAGGCAAATTGACCGTAAGTGTGTTGGCTAAGCTGTACAGTTCGCTAAAGCGAAGAAACTTTCCAAGAGACTCTGTCTGTGTCTCTCTTTTACTATCAGTCAGACTCAAACACAAAGTGGTTGAGATGAATTTAGAAGTTAGAAACAACATTGTTTGCGCCATCGTCCGTGCCCTCCAAATTTCTCCTACACAGGTGTAAAGTATGAGAGTTAATTCATAATGGAGCAGTGTAGGGCTCAAGATGCCGATCACCAGCCGCAACTTTGCCACATGTAATTTATCCGTAGACATTTGCTGCTTCTCTCTTTCCTTCACTTCCTGTCATCTCTGCATTAAAAAATGCCCCCAAAATAATTCAAACTTGTCTAAAGCCGATGCATACTCTAGGCTCTCAACTCTCAGTGGCTAAAACTGAAACCATCTACCTGTCACCTGCCTTTCTGAATGAAAACATCAGCCACAATTAGTGTGACATCAAACATTTTCTGCAGCAAAATGCCCATTGTTTTGTGCTGTAAGATTGTGTACTCTTTAAAGCTCTGCCTGTGCTTTGTGAGTCTCGGTTGGCATTTGTCATCCTGGAAATCAGTATGTCATGGCTGATGTGCAGGTAACAAAAGCAGATGCATGGTAGGTGTTGTTGCACCCAAAACCTTTATCTGTCAGCTGTGGTATTAGCCAACACACCCTCACTCTCCCTTTTCTTTCCGTTGAAGCCTCAGATTGGATTGATTCACTCTCTCTCTTTCATTCTGTTTCAGTAGAGGTATTGAAGGGCGTTGATTCCCTCGCAGATCAGGCGAGACCAGCCGCTGTGTTGCTCGGCGAGGGGCAAAGACGTAGTCGAGCGAGAGAGAGGTCACCGATATGATTATCCCCGAGTGTCAATACAAAAGGGAGACGCGAGAAGGGTCCCCGCTGAGCTGGAAAATGAATGGCTTTGACCTCATCAAACCTGCGGAAGCATCTCCACTTGCTAATTAAGATTGAGTGGAAGAAAGTCATCAGTGTACAGGGCCGGCCATCTTAGCTGAAGTTAATCAAGCGCACTTCACATCACTGCTCTTTGTATCTGTAACAGCATTTTCTCGATAACACCAGTCCATTCCACCCTTTAGACGTCCGTATGAGACCCACTTGGGCTGCATGCTTGTAGCATGTTCTCATTTCATCCACATACTAAGGGAATGATGTCCCAATAACAGGCTCGTTATTCCCAATTAAACTCTCTAACATCCATCATAAACTGCCACTGTAAACCAAGCATAGGGCCATTATCGGCTCCCATTAATACTGTATATACAAGCAGATGGCGATGGAGTGGGGACTGTGTGTGTGTGTGTGTGTGTGTGTGTGTGTGTGTGTGTGTTGTGTGTGTGTGTGTGTGTGTGTGTGTGGCGGGTGGGGGTAAAACAGCATAATCCACCTCCATATCTGTTTATTCCAGAGTTTGCAAAGCCAAGAATTTTGATTTATGACACAGATGCACATAAAGTACATGCAAATGAAAGCACACAGACACGCACAGACACATTACAATATCCATAGAGCAATTAATTCAACAAATAACCTGTCATCATCTGTGTGCCAGCAGCCGGAGAGAGTGAGGTCTCTCCCCTTGGTTAGGAAGGTAAAAATCCCTGGCTGAAACCTCGTACAACACTGTCACCCTGCCTCTGACACCTTTTAGAAGCTCTCAGCGGGTGTCTTGCTTTCACCTCTGCAGATGTGTAGTAATCACACTTCCAGCGCCACAGAGTGCACCACTGCAGACAAGAGACACTGCCCAGCCTTATCAGACGGAGAAACATGGATGACCTGATCACACGAGGAACCCAGTGATCCTGTAGGAAGGTGTCCTCCCTACAAAGTGCTCCGTGTGAGTAATGGGTATATTGGAGGTAGGATCTGATTATCTTACCTCTCCAAGTCACCCCTCCCAAACATGAAAAAAAAAAAAAAAATGTAAAAATAACAGCACCGGTGTCAAAGCTGCAGTCAGATGACAGCTAGCGCAGCGAGGTGCCCAAGGCAGCCACCGATCCGTACCTTTCGTTCACTTTTCTGAAGGTCAGTCTTCAGCTGCCCTCCACGTGGCTGCAGTCCTGTTTACCTCTCTCTGAAAGCCAATTACATCGCCGCGGTGCTATGCCAGTCAAAGCTGTTATATTTCACACACAGACACACGCAGGCATGCACTTACACAGAATGCGCCGCGCACACCCACACACACAGACAAACACCTGCAGCAGGAACTCTTCTTGGCTGCGGTAGAAGGCAGGATAATGCCTTTTGACCTGTCTGTGGTGTAATATATTGATGTGTGCACATGGAACAATTATTTACAGCTCAGGCGCATCATGAGGCAAGTTAGCGAGTACATAAAAAACGATGGTTTATTTACCATGGGGTTTTATATTGGGTTGAATGTGAGATGATTATAAACCTGTCTTCATTATCTGAAAAATGGAGAGGCCTTGCTAATGTTTGCTGATTTATTCTACAACCTCAAGGGTTTAGTTCTTGATTTATGCTACTCAATGACAGGTTGTGTAATCATACAAGTGTTGGTAAAATAGTGATGGATGGCAGGTTGTTGTCCTCTGCAGTACTTGTAGACTTACAGTACTTTCACCTAAAACACTGAATGACGGCAGCACTAAGTAAGATCATGTAAAGGTGGAAAATCTTTTAGAGATCTATCTTTCTCGCATAGCACCTGTTTAGATTTAAGAGTTTTTGTCATGGTATTATAATTCCCAGCAGTTTAAATGAGATTGAATCGGCCATGTTCACTTCCCACCTATGTGGTAATGGCCAAAAGTCAGATATATGTGGAAAATGTGCACATTTGTACTTTCCTGTCCACGTTCTTCTCTGCCATCTACAGATAGTATAAGGAAGTGCTAGACTGAGCAGCTGAAAACTCAGATTTCACTGTGCAAGCCTCTTTTTATGTGTGTTAGTCCCTGCAGTATACCAGCCTGTGTCTGCTCACTCATGTCTTATAACTTTCAGGTATTTTGTGAAGATGGAAATAAATATAGTTTTTTTTTACTCCTTTAATGCAACACCCCTGTGTGCATGAATGCATCAACAAACATGTAGATTCACTGATGTCCTCTTCTAGCATCAGTGGATCCAGCAGAAGTAGGGCAGCAGATGAGTGTAAGTATCCAAACCAGATGACCACCATCTGCTATTTGTGGTGTTGCTTTTGCTGTTGCTGTGTGGACCAGAGATGTTGCAGGAGCACAAAGAAAATGCACGGGTTTCTGTCAGACTAAACGAACAAAAAGCATTGTTTTGTTTTTCTGCCTTTCTGTCATCAAGCCTCAGGTAACCTTGGATAGAAGTTTCTAAGGAAGGATGATGAGCACAGTATTTTGCATGCAGACAGAGTGTGATAACTTCACTGTGGTAGAAATCAAACTGTGTCTTTTATTAAATTATACAACTATACCAACTTTACCCTGATATCTGATTAATTAGGACTCTACTATACGACCAAGTGAGCATGTGAAAGTGATAAAAATAAAGAGACAGACAGACAGTTTGTGTGTGTGTGTGTGTGTGTGTGTGTGTGTGTGTGTGTGTGTGTGTGTGTGTGTGTGTGTGTGTGTGTGTGTGTGTGTTGTCCGTTGTAAACAGGTCTTGCTCTACCTACTCAAAGGAGAGAAAGAGCCCTGGGGTGGAGCAGAGACGACGGGCTCCATCTGGTGCCTGGGCAGCCAATGAAAAGAATAGAGAACTGGATGGAGCCAAGAAGAAGAGGAACATCATGAAAAGCTCCAATAGGATTTGTCATCCAGTTCATTGGCACCGGCTGCAAGGGGGCTAACGAGGCAGGTGGCTAAGCAGGGAGGAAAGGTATTATCAGCAACATCAACTCTTCACGCAAATGTCTTTTTTTTCCTGCTGCTGTTCTTTGATGCTCCAAAAGAAAAAAAAAATAGTGAGGGAACTGGAACTGGGTGTCTGGTAAACAATTAGGACTCCTGTGCAGTGCTTGGGCTTGTTTCGCTCTTTAAAAATGACTACCCTGTAGCTACTTCTTCCCATGGGGAGACAGAGTGTGGTATGTGCGCCGTGCGTTACGCTCCTGAAGCATTATGGGAGAGGAAATGATGGTAAGCAGAGAGCCATCTGCTTTGCCACTTGCCACGTCTGCCTGTGCCAATAGCACCTCCTTCCCTCTATTTCTCAGGTGGGGGAGTGGAGTGGATGCACACTGCCTGTGCACACATGTACACACACATAACCCCAAACTTGAAATTGCCAGATGTGTAGACACAGAATGTAACTGTAGAGGAATCTCACATTTTTCTACCCCTTAAACTCCCCTCATGGCTCACACGTCTGGTGCATTTCCTCATGCATTATTCCCGCCTCGGATAATCAACAACTGGAGGTGATGTGGCTGCGTGGTGATGATGGCCACAGATGGATAGCTTCTCATTGATAAGGGACCCAACATACAGAAAGAAGCAACGGGATTTTTTTATTTTTTTAACCACCGATCTGTTTTCATTTTATCAGAGCAGGAGTGCAGCAGAGATAGGCCCCGGTGTCCTTGACAGTGGTGACAGTGAAGAGATGGATGTACAGGCGGTCAAAGGAAAGTCATTTATTTCCTTTGACCCGCTCGGTCAAGTGGATTGAAGCTGAGCCTTTTGATTTGGCTTTTACTTTGCCTTTTTCCCCCTGCCAAGTCCACACTGCTCCCGCAATTACTGCAAACAGAGAAGGTGATGGGTCTAAGATTTTGTCCAGATAAAGGAGTCAGGACCCTATCTCTCCTGTTGACACCATTAAGCCATCAATGAGACCAAGAAGGGGCTGGGGGGCAGGCACCGAGGGACTGTCAGTCAAAGCTTACCACCCAGCTCTTGTTTAAAACATCTGCCACTGAACTCCCACTGGCCTCTTTGTATCTGATCCCAAAACTAGCAGCGGAGGGTCGATGGACTTAGTCGTCGGGAGGCATATTCACCACTTTCTGTCTTATCAAATGTAAGCAAGGGACTGCAGAAACGCACATATTCATGGATCGGGAAGTAGGTGGAAAGCGCTTAAGGGTTATTTGTCAAGCCAGGCGGCACTTACTGCCAGCACCAAAATAGAAAGCCGTTCCAAGTAGCGATCGTCTGACTGAGTGAGCAGAAACAACTGCAATCCAGCTGTCACGCCTTGAAAATACGGATGGAGGGGCGCCATGTAACAGGGAGCGGTTAATTTTGAGGGTTCAGCTCAGGAGCATTAAGGAGTTGTATTTTTTTTTCAACTATTGCAGGCCAGAAAGTGCAATTTAGTCACTCCAGAGCCAGTTCAACTCTAATCCAACGTCGGTGTCAGACGGCACACCTAAATCTCTTCATGGTGAGACTTATCAAACAATAACAGACGTTTTGCAGATCCATTTATAGCTGTAAGAGATGAATATTGTGTTGTGACTTCAGGGAGGTTGCGGCACATGTGTCAACTTGTTGTAATACCCTAATATTTGATCTATTGCATAAATGTATGAGAAGTTGTCACTACCATTTCATTTTCACATTTTGTTCAAACGCTTGTGAGGAGATTATGTCAGAAATTGAATCACCGATTACGCTTGAATTCATTTAATTCCACCTCAGGTGACAATTTAGGTCTGAAAAACAGAACTAAAACAATCTTACACGACGTGCTACGACAGCTGTCTCAAATCAAAGCAAAACGCCCCCTTCTGCTTTTCACATGGAATCATCTCAGAGAATAGTGCTTTTCTATTTGAAGTTGTATAACAACTATGTTTTGTCAGATTCATAGAAATGAAATGAAAGTGAAATAGAACACTCTGGTGTTTGAAACAGTATTAAAATGAGTATGTTTTTCATATCAGCATGGATGGTTGTGGACTGTCCGTAACAATTTTCACTCCTTGGCTCAATAACAGAATCAAAGTGTTGGTGCTTTTTCAGTTTTGGACAAAGAAACTGTCTTTGGAGGAAAAATACCATCTGCCCAGTTAAACTGATGTTAATTTTTTAGAATATACCATGCATAGCCTTATTTAAAGGATAAGGCTAGTGATATTAAAAATTCTTATTTTTAATATCAATTAATAGATAAATAATTGTTGGCTCTGTGAATGGCAATATAGGTCGGTCGGTCAGTCAGCTCACCACTTTGGTCAAGATCTATTGGATGAATTGCCATGAAATTTGGTACAGACCTTCATGTTCCCCAGAAGATTAATCCTAATTACTTTAATGATGACATGACTTTTACTTTAGTGCTACTGCGACGTTGATGTCATGGTTTTGAGAGGAATGTCTAGACAACTATTGGATGGATTGCCATGAACTTTGGTCCAGACATTCATGCCCCCCCCCCCCAGGATAAAATGTAATAACGTTGGTGATCCTTTAACTTTCATCTAGTGCCACCATCAGATCAATATATGAAGCCAAAACTTTGCGTTCCTTCATTAAACTGTGATTTATTTTGAGTCAGTCCCACACCATCTTGCTGCTGTAAATTCTCGCTAGACCACTACATGCATATTAATCCGCAGCTGAAAATAGTCCCCAATGTATGCACTATTTACTTCTTTTTGAGTAATGTTTGGTGAAAACTACAGTGCCCCACTGTTTAATGAAATGAGCATTTTTCAATATGAACCTACATATTTGTGACCTGTGTTATGGCTACTGAGGGCATCCGTCTATGTATTTTATTGTTGCTGCTATTTTTCTCTGTATATGTCAATTGGGCTGTGAGATTCCTGGCTGGGGACTGGCTGGTTTTGAGAAAGTGCTGGCCAGTCCCGCTTCCCACATCAGAGATCCCCGATTGGAGCGGCGCAACAACCCTACTCCAATCCCTGAGCTGCCTGCAAGACCGCCTTCAAGCTCCTCCAGTTTAAATAGGCTGGCCTGCTGCTGTGTTAAGGCAGCTACAGTTCCCCATGTAGTTTCCCTCTGTGCTGGTCATTATAGTGAAGCCTGTGTGTGTGTGTCTTTAGTGGCAAACCCCTTCTTTTTAGTTGTGTTAGTTGTGTAACTGAGAGTTGGTGACACATACTGTTTTGAACAATCAAGTAATTTGTGTTTGGTCTGCAGAATTGGGCCAGGGTTTCAGCTTATTACTGACACCACTTACACATTGTTAAATATTTATTGTATTAGTTACACTAGGTTAAGGGGTGCTGGGCTCCCTGTGTTTTTGTTTAAAACAACGAATTAGAGATTCAAGATTTAAGATTCAATACTTTATTGCCATACAACTCGGTGAAAGTTGTTAGGGATTTGCTTCAGTGTGCTCATAACAAGACATCAACAAGATACAACCAAAAACATAAAACAAATATATACACAACGATATCCCGCATGGGATGACACTTATCACAGGCAGATAAACAAAAAAAAAAAAAACTAACAAAAAACCCCCACATCGCTTACCACATACCTGGATGACAGTCCAGGAGGCTAAAGTGGCTGATGTCAGATAGAAGTGACAATTTGCATATGGATACAGAACGCAAATCCACAATTTTACAATAAATAGATAAAATAACACCAATATGGTTGGTATGAAACATATAAACAGGTATAATAAAATCACTATAAAGAAATGTGCAAATTATGCAGACTCATTAAGAGAACCTTTTTTCATGAGGAACTGATTCAGCGTTTGAGAGCTGTTTAGAGATTTAATGGCTCTGCAGTATGTGCTGTTGAGGAAGCGGGAGGTTTTTGTCTTAATAGCTCTCAACCTTCTCCCTGATGGGAATATGGAGAAAAGGGAGTTGGCAGGGTGAGTATCATCTTGTAGGATCTTAAGGCCTTTCCGATGAATACGGGCCTCGTAGATCTCACAGATGGGGAAGAGTTTGCAGCCAATGATCTTTTAGGCGGAATTAACTATCCTGTCTAGCTGCGACCTCTGCTGGACAGTAGAGTTGCCATATCAGACAGTAATGGAAAAAGTAAGGACGCTCTCGATGGCAGCTCGGTAGAACTGCAACATACCCTTACAAGTGTAACAGTGGTTTCTGGGTTGGTAGCGTTCTCCGGTCCTTCGGGCCTGCGGGTAATAAACGGCTACAATTTCTTCTTCAATGATCTTCTTTAATCAACACCAAGAAGCATGACAGTCACTACACACGATGTCGCACATTACTCTCCCACCCCGCGACTCCGTCACTCTTCTGCGTCCCCCTGGGAACATACAGGTGGGAACCAAAATGCTCTGCTCTGAATTAACAAATATTAATAAAGGTATCAAAATATAACATGTGTACAGTAACTAAGGTTACAGTCTTCCCCTGCTACAAGGAGAAATGTCCACATTTCAATCAATTGCATAGAACAGTGTAATGTGCAGTCATACTCACAATACTCGAACGAGTCCGTAACCTGAGTGTTAGGCTATACGATTTAAAGATTTAGCACAGAGGAACACTTAGAACGCCGCAGTAGGAAAACTTCCCTGAGATACAAAAACAAACTCCTTAGCCCACTCTAAGCCCAAAAATAGTCAGGTAAATGTAGACAACATATCCAAACATACAGTTCCCTAACAACAATAAACACAACATGTAAGGGCCTGTCAACTGTCCACTAAAATCCATTAAGTGACAAAGTCTTTGTACTTAAGCGGCCGCCTAACCAGACGTCCACTTCGGGATGTGACATTTGGAGGCTCCTGAAGTGATGAAGTAAGTCCATCCCTGTGACATGCAGTTAAGGAGGGGGAAAGAGGGAAAGGGGTTTGGAGGATGAGGAGAAGGTGGAGCACTGCTTGGTGGAGTAGTGCTGACTGGGGCATGTAGAGGCTCCCTCCTAGCTCTGGCAGTCACATGAGGAGGAATAGGAGGACGAAAGGGCAGGGCCCCTGACAGGGCGGTGAGCGAAGGGGCCGGTGTGACTGATGTGCCTACATCAGTCGGTCCTGTGGGTACCTGACTGTTGACACGAGCCGGTGGCAAAGGCCCTTTATAGGCTTTGAGTCTGTTGTGGTGCACAATCCACGTCCGCGATCGTGCATTCCTTGGATCAGTGACCTCATAAGTGACACCCGGGTGTCCATCTCTGCTCAACCGTTGGTTGACTACAAAAGGGCCCTTCCATCTGGGAGCAAGCTTGTTCATCCGTTGGGCTGGATCATCCAGGAGAACAAGGTCGCCTGGTTGGTGGGGATGAAACACCATTTTTTTGTCGTACTGAGTCTTTTGATGCTGTTTGGTTGCAGCAGAGTTCTGGGCCGCATCCCTAAAAGCATGAGACAGACGTGTGGCAAGGTCCTGAGCATAAGCTGCTGGTGTACCCGGTGTGGTGGAGGTCACTGCAGGGCTACAGTTTAACAGGATGTCCAGTGGCAAGTTTGGTTCCCGTCCATGAACAAGAAAGAATGGTGAAAATCCAGTGCTTGAATGAACACCTGAGTTGTAGGCGAGCTCAAACTGTGGTAGGTACTGATCCCATTCACCACCACCTTGTGCAATATACTTAGCAAGTTGATCTTTCAGTGTCCTGTTTAATCTCTCTACCATACCATCTGACTGGGCATGGTATGGGGATGTGCGTGTTTTGGTGATTCCAAGGGAGCTACAAAGATGTTTGATGAGGTCTGCTTCAAACTGACGCCCTTGGTCCGTGTGAATTGATTCTGGCAAGCCATGCTGTCTTATGTAGTCCTCGAAAATGCACTTTGCCACAGTGACAGCACGCTGGTCTTTCAGTGGGAAAAGGTTAACATAGCGTGTGAAATAGTCCATTACTACCAGAACATACCGGTTACCTTGGTTAGTGATAGGTAGCTCAGTGATGTCCGCAGCAATTTTTTGAAATGGCCTCTCTGCCTGGATTGGCTGCAGTGGAGCTCTTTCACGGGGAGTTGGGGAGCCCCGTGTTTGGCATGGCAAGCACTCAGCACAAAATTTATGAATGTCCTTAGCCATGTATGGCCAATAACAGATGCGTCTGGCCCTCTGCAGTGTGCGCTCTGCACTCAAATGTCCACTGAACAGATTTCCATGCAACCCTTTCAAGGCTGTGGGGATAAGAGCCGCTGGAAGAACAACTTGAAAGTTTTCCGGTGCGTGAGGGCTTTTTTTGACTTTTCTGCAGAGAATACCCTGTCGGATGATCAGCCTAGGACACTCATGCCAGAGTTTCCTGAGGGTGGAGGATGACTGCTTGAGGCGACCCAGTGGTGGTCTATGAGCATCATCCTTCAGCCATGCAATGACTGTACTGAGGCTTTCATCATCATTTTGCTGTTCCTGTAGTTTTCCCAACTCAATTGACAGTGTGTGGCTGACTTCAGGGATAACTGATGTGCTGTTGTCATGTCTGTCTGTGGAGGTGATGGTAGAAATAACACATTGAACAGCTTTGTTGTGGGTCTCAGGGTCGGGACGCCTGGACATTGCATCCGCGTTGGCATGTTGTTTACCTTCCCGATGGAGGAGGCTGTAATCATACACATCCAGCTCGAGAATCCATCTGCTGCGTCTGCCAGTAGGATCGTTGTCCACTGGTGCTTTCCTCAGATTCAGAAGGGGCTTATGATCTGTGATCACTGTAAATACACTGCCAGACAGGAAATGCTTAAAATGTCTTACAGACCAAACCACTGCCCAGAGCTCACGGTCAAAAGTGGACCACTTTCTTTCAGGAGGCTTGAGTGTGTGGCTAGCATAGGCAATAACATGTTCTTTGTTGTCTTGACGTTGAGCCAGCACAGCACCAATGCCTTCCTGTGAAGCATCGGTGTACAGCAAGAAAGGCTGTGTGAAGATGGGATGTGACATAATCGGTGGTTGAGTGAGAGCGTGTTTCAACGACTGAAAAGCATCCTCACAGTTTATAGTCCATGTAAATACTGCTCCCTTTTGTGTTAAGGCATGCAGTGGAGCTGCAATGACAGAAAAGTTTTTGACAAACCTACGGTAGTAGGAGCACAATCCAATGAATGCTCTCACCTCGGTGGTTGTTCTGAGCGCTAGTCATCCACCGAACCTTTTCAAGGTTCCTTGCATCTGGTTGGAGTCCCTGATTGGAGACTACGTGTCCCAGGAAGGTCACTTGTGTTTGAGCGAGCTGGCACTTCCTGGCTTTCAACTTGAGACCAGCTGAACGAAACCGGCCAAACACTTCCTCAAGACTCTGTAGGTGATCTGAAAAAGAGCGACTGAACACAAGGACATCATCCAAATAAATCAAACAGTCCTTCCAGTGCAGGCCATGGAGCACCAGCTCCATCAACCTCTGAAACGTTGGTGGGGCGTTGGTCAAGCCCATAGGCATAACCTTGAACTGGTACAGGGCACTGCCAGTACTGAATGCTGTTTCTCTTTGTCATGTGGCTCAAGTTCAACCTGCCAATAGCCACTAGATAAGTCCATTGTACTGAACCAGCAAGCTCTGATAGGCTGTCAAGGGCTTCTGCAGGATGTGGCAGTGGGTATGAGTCTTTAATGGTGGCTGCATTCAATTTTCTGTAATCGATGCAGAATCTGTAACTGCCATCCTTTTCTTTACCAGAACAACAGGGAAGACCAGGGGCTACAGCTTTCCTCGATGATGTCTTGTGCCAAAAGCTGCTGAACCTGTCTGTCGATCTCTGCTCTGATGTTTGGTGAGGTCCTGTATGCTCTCTGTCTGATAGGTGGAGCATCTGCTGTCTTGATGCTGTGTCTGACTATGTTAGTGCGTCCGTAGTCTTGGTCAGTAGTACTGAAAACGTCACTGTAGGACAGTAGTAATGCCTCAAGCTGTTGTCTCTGTGTGTCAGTAAGTGCTGACCTGTTGAGGTCAACATCTGGTAACAACAGTCGATGGGAGGGTTCTGTCGTTGTGGTAACGGTCGCTACACCTGCTTCGACTATAGAGTAGTCGTCCTCGGTCTCTCTGCCTAGTGGATGAAAATCTCCTAGCCTAGTGTCACACGGAACATGCAGGTCGGCATTAGTTGGGTTCATTACTCTGATGTAAGTGAGTCCTGCCTGTACTGGAGCAAGTGTGCGTGCTGCTAACAAGCCCTGAAAACTAGGAGGACCTGGCTCTAACATTCCTGTGTAGTTAGCTTCAAGATCTGGTACCCCAATAGAAGGCTGAACCTTAGCTAAAACAGTCATCTGTGACATGGCAGGGACAACGACTGGGGACAAGGTGACAGCATTACAGCTCAGGGGGGGGTGGTCTCATTAGCAAGGAGGAGAGGGAGTGTGGTGCGATTCCCTACTTTTAAGACACCTTCCCTCAAATCAAGAACTGCATGATGCGCGAGCAGAAAGTCCCAACCTACAATAACTGGTTGCGTACTGTTTCTGACCACATGAACAGTGTGGGTGAAAATCTCACTACCTAGCCTGACTGTAATAGGAAGTGTGCCTAGACTGTCCAAATAGTCGCCAGTCACTGCCCTAGGAAAAAGTTGAGAGCATTGCATTGCCTTTGTTCTCAGAGATGGAATAGACATCCTAAAAGCCTCGCTAATCAGTGATATGTCTGAACCTGAGTCTAGATAGACTTTGGTGGCAACGTTCTCAATGACAGACATCACATAGCGTGTGGGTTTTTTGTGTGAAGGTGGTAACACCTGTTGTGGGGCCTCAATACCATTAGTAGCAGACACCTGGCCCTCAGCATCTGCTACCAGTCTTTTCCCCGAGCCAAGGGATCTTCGTCAAAACTCACATAATGGCTCCTGTCCCTACGTGGTGCTTGTCTGTCCCTAGCAGTGTGGCCCTGACGTGAGTCATACCTGTGTCTATCTGCGTCGGGAGGGGGGGGAGTAGGGGGTCTGTCTGTAGGAGTCATTGTGGTGTAGACGTCTTGTGTCCACCCTGTCAGGGGAGGAGCACCTGTCGCGGCTGTCATGCCTGAAGTGATTCTGACCATAAGCTGAATGATGGTCACGTCGGTGATGTGGAGAAGATGGAGGAGTGGGTGAGTAGCGCCTGTCACGGCGACCAGGAGAGTATCTTGGATGGTTGTGATCACTGTGTGACCTGCTGGACCTGTGATAGTCTGTAGTAGAGGAGTAAGTATTACGCTCAGGAGACACAGACGGGGAGCGGCGATATCTTTCTCTGCCACGCTCATTCCTCAGGTCACTTGGGGGGGTCACACCTGGAGAAACCAGCATGTGGAGCACGGTGACTGGCAGAGCGGCTATGGTCTTGTCCCAGCCGAGTAACTTCAAGCCTGAGTGCATGAACATCCTCTGAGAGCATCTTTATAGCGTCAATAAGTCCAGCTGATGGGTCTGAGGGAGGTTTTTCACGTTTTGCAGATATCATAGCTGAGAGTGGCTCACCTTGTGGGGCAGGAGGAGCAGTGTATGGTGTGGAGACAGCAGGCGGAAGGAGTTTCAAAGCGTCCTGTGCACGCTCCCATTTGCATGCAATGTCTAAGGCCTCCTCCAGTGTTGCAGCGCCATGCTCGTGACATTTAGCTTGAATGATAGGGTCTAAACCAGCAACAAATCTTCTGAAACGTTCCATTGCAATAGCTGGCCTGCCATAGTTAGGGAATGCCTCCAGTACCAGCCTTGTAATTTCTGCAGCATAAACCTCTAAAGGTTCCTTAGGCAACCGCTGCCTAGCATTCACAAAAGTCTGAAAATGCAGCAAAAATTCCTTCCTCCCAAAAACATCATTTAGCTTAGCTGCACATTCCTCATAGTCCTGCTGTACTTCTGCTGGTAACGACAGCCAGTATGCTAGTGCATCTCCGCTAAGGCGAGTAGGAAGTATAGTGGCAATGTCTAGCTGCTGTCCATCTGCACAAGCTTTAACTGCAAGCTCCAATCTAGTTTTCCACAAAGTGAAACTTTCCTTGTCCTTACCATCGCCATGGAAATATGGCGGTAACTCCACTCTGTAGTGCACCACAGTCTTCGTTGTGTCTCGTGGGACTGCGTCGCGGGCGCCGCCATTATCGCCGAGAGGCTCGGTGTCCTCGACATCATCCTCCAACGCTTGTAGCGACATGCTCGAATGTACTGATCAACTCTAACACTCTGGCGGGGAAAACGTCACTCTGCTATGCCGAATAACTGTTATAGTCCATGTACCACTTGGATTAATTCACAGAGTGTACCTGTGGACCGTTAACTGTCGCATACGCCCGTCAGGTGTAAGCTAGTTGAATGCCTTGGCTAATTACAACGAAGATACGAAGAAAAACACCGCTGCCGCCAGTCTGTAACAGTGGTTTCTGGGTTGGTAGCGTTCTCCGGTCCTTCGGGCCTGCGGGTAATAAACGGCTACAATTTCTTCTTCAATGATCTTCTTTAATCAACACCAAGAAGCATGACAGTCACTACACACGATGTCGCACATTACTCTCACACCCCGCGACTCCGTCACTCTTCTGCGTCCCCCTGGGAACATACAGGTGGGAACCAAAATGCTCTGCTCTGAATTAACAAATATTAATAAAGGTATCAAAATATAACATGTGTACAGTAACTAAGGTTACACAAGCTACCCCAAATTTCCTCAGCTGGCGAAGGAAAAAAAGCCTCTGATGGGCTTTTTTGGTAATGTTGGTTATATTATCATCCCATTTTAAAGAAGATGATATCGTTGTGCCTAAAACCTAAAACTGTCCACCCGCTCCACCACCTCCCCATTGATGTGCAAGGGCTGGGATGACTTCCCCCTTCTGCGGAAATCAACCACTAACTCCTTAGTTTTAGAGACATTTAACTCTAAGTTGTGGTTGGAACACCATTCACCACCACCAGAGAGGTCCCTCCCTTGTTTAGGAGGGATCTCTTTTGGTTATATTTTGCTCTTTGGTTTATGCAGCACCCACTTGCCCAATTTCTGTTATGACTTTTTGTTGTTTTACCTCTGTTTAATAAATAATATTTCCACTTTTACCAAGAACATCTGGTTTATGTTTACCTGTTTGTAAAGCCTTACATTTTTAGTAGAAGCAAACAGGTCTGAGGCTGAGAGCCACAGACAGACGAAGAAAGTCAGAAAGTAGTGAGAGATAAACTAACACATTGTTAGCTTCAGGGATTTGTTCATAATAAGAGAAGCATAGAATAAAACCGGCCATATCCTTAAAAAATACGTTATCATGGTTCAACCCCTTGCAAACACACACCTGTGCAGAATAGTAACATTCTAATATCTTTCCTCTCTTCTTTCACGATAACTGATTAAGAGAAAAAACAGAAAGAAAATAAAAGAGCTTAGTTGTGTGTTCCAAACTCAAACACCTTTTCATGTTGGAAGCCAGGGAAAAAGAGAGAGAGATTAGACCATCTTAATACCAGTGCTGGTAAAGGAGTCTGAGCAATATGGGATAAGATGAGCCTCTCCATCTCTTGTGTAATGAAGAATGACTGAGAGGGATTGCATGGGCCAACAGCATATGAAGACGGGCCTATTGCTATGCACCGAGTGTTACATTTCAGACTAAGCAAGTTGAGACCTGCAGCGCGGGAGGTTATATTGCAAAAAGACGAAAGGAGCGCAAGGTTAAACGTCTCTTCTCTTGCTCTTTATCCCCTAAATGACATGGCTCATTCATACAAGCAGCTCGCAGTCAAGGACACTCGCAGGTCTAGCGAAAGAATAAAAACAGACTTGGATAGCAGACTCATGAAGACACCGGAAAGAATAAACAAAAAGAGAGTGGGAAAAAAAGCTGGCAGTGGAAAAATGACATTTAATTAAAGACTAAATCTTCATCGCTGTCCAAAAAAAGAGAACAAGGCAGCTGTAGGAATTCTTTTTTTCTTTATATATTAAATGACAGGGGTTAAAGGAAGACAGTTCTTGCTGAGATTTCCCTCATGTATAGAGCAGGAGAGATTTGGAAAGCAATAAATATAAAAAAGTCTTTTTAGTTCTCACTCTGTAATTCTTCACAACAGTTGGCAAATGCATGAGACATTTAGTTTTCACAGTTTGTAACATAAAACTGGGCTGTATGGACCGTTTTGCTTTTCACACTAAATAAGTGCTGATAAGCTAAACAAGACCGTGTCAAAATTTAATACATGAGAAGAGCTAGTGTGGATAAGAATGTGCAAAATCTATGAAAATCAGGCTCATGGCTTCATAAACCTGTGCGACTACGTATACCTGTGTTTATATTTTTAGATGTTTGATATGATACAGTCCTTGAGGAGCTACAGTAAGTCGCTGGCTTGTTATACAGAGGGATAACTAAATGAAAGCTTGCTGCAGGCCTCTCTCTTCTCCAGATTTCAATCCTGGGAACCAAAATCATGTATTCACATCAAGAGGCTGCTTTGTAAACCACCCAAAGGGATTGCATTTGACAGTGAGTTTATTTATTCATGATACATTCCCACAGACACTTGCACAACAAGTGGATTTGCTGTTGTTGTTTGTTTTTTTACAGCAGTCTATAGCAGGTTGCCCTTAAGCACATCTGCACTTGGAAACTTTTCTACACTAGGGAGGGCAACATTTTCTGCCTTGAATAGCTATAATGACACTTTTTCCTTGATTAGAAGTCCTTTACGGTAAAATGATTCCATTCATTGCGAGAGGTAGAGAAATAATTAAAGCGAAACTCACTAAGGATTTCTCTTCTAATTGGCCATATGGACTGGAAAGAAAAGTTTTATTGGTTTCTTTTGTCTTTCAAAGCAGATGTGCATGGGTCTTAGACTTTTGGCTTTAGAGACACTGCCATCTCTCCCTTGGTGATTCCAACCATAATTACTATACCATGTATAATGCTATTTTAGTCCATGCCAAGGTTAGAAAGTTAAGTACAGTCACAGTTTTCCTTCCATTGCCTGCTTTAGGTATATTCAGTTGTCAGCACTCTGCCTAAAACAGACCTGATCTCACTTTGATGCATGGTGTAGATGTTTACACTCCAACACCGTTGATGTCCTCAGGGTATGTTCTAAACCATCAACAGTTAACTATAAATGTACTTTGTAAAATGGGGAAAAAAATTATTCAAAAGCAGCGTCATCAGTGTTTAAAACAGAGTCCAGTCCACCTACTGGACCGTAATCTGCCATTGTCACATTTTGTCCTTGCAGCCCATATGGCTATTTGTGTTATTTCATTGCTTTTATGACTGACATTTGTACAGATAAAAGTGATTATTTAGTTATTCCTTTACATGTTATAAATGGAAATTGCTTCATTCAATTAGTTGGATAACCATCACTAGGCTGACAGATTTTCTATGCTTCCTATTATTCAGCAGTTGTTTCTCATATTCCCCAGTTAATCTGGTCCATTAGATAGGTAGGTAGGTAGGTACATGCTATATAGCAGATAATATACATTTCACCTGTTGAACTGTTGATCTTTAAAACCGCTGACTTACTTTTGCCATTTTCGTTGTTTTAAGTCCAAAAATAAGCTGATTTGTTACTAGAAATATCGCCAGGCGGCATCTTAATTATTGTGCAATACCTGGGAGCTGTGCCTGCCGTCTCTCGCCTTTTTCTGCAGAGCAGGAGAAGTGCCGCTTTGGAACACGTGGCCTTTATCGCGGTCTGGTGGCCAACCCGTAGTAGCTACATAGATATCCAGAGTATCAAAAGAAATGTGGGATGTTCCATTCTCAAGCTACATGCTGTAAAGCATGGGAGTGCTTTTGGTGACAGGAATGTTGATGAATATTCATTGTTTTTATCAATATTTCAATGTTCTGTTCTGTTCTGGAATATGGTTGTATTTTAAAAATAACTCCCAATAAAAGTCAAAATATGGACATTGGCCTGGTATACTTTGAAAATATTGTATGATAACTGTTGTATTTTAGTTTGTTTACTTCAAATTTACAGTTATAATATAATTCCAGGTGTATCAAAAGATATTCAGTTGCATTATAATCTATCTTATGATAGTTTTGACGGTTTATTGCATTTAAAATATAGCTTTTTTACCAGGCGAGGATGAAAATATCATATTTGTTTTTATTGCATCTCCATTTAGTCTATAATGGTAAAATAAATGTTAATTTACACTGGATTTTTATTCCTTAACTTCTGACCTTTCAAAGGAGACCAGAATTATGCATATAGGCCAAATGTTTGAGGAGTTACTCCTGATTCAATTAAAGTATGTTATTTTAGGCATTCTCCATGGAAATAAGGGACAAATAGCTGGCCGTTTCCAACAGGAGTTATTAATACAGAAGCAATTATAAAAATGGTATATTGGTTTCAATAGTGCCCCCAATCACAATAGCAACCTTGTATGTACTGGAATAACCTGGTGGACTTCATGGTGCTCATGTCACATGAGATGTATTTACTTAAGTAAACTTATTCAGTTTGCTTTGGTATGCCAGCAGAAAAGGCCTACAGCCAGAGGAAGAACTGCAGCGCCCAGCCTTAAAATAGTACACCCTTACATCCTTTCACAGTGCTGATAGTTTTTTTTAACTTGTTTTAAACAATTGTTGTTGTTAATGTGTAGTACGTTTGTATCATGAAAAGCGTTCATGGCAGTGCTGGAAAATGACTTTCAAATGCCACACATCCACGTCTAGCTTTGTATATTCATGTATTTACTACAAATTCCATAGCCCTTCCAATTTAAGCCCCCAACTAGCACTAGCAAGAAAACATCCCTAGTGCTGCCTGACTCCTTTGTCACAAGCTCCTGGGGCTCCCTGGATCCCAGGAAGAACAGAAGTACTCCTTTATAATGCTTGTTCTTGTCGAGGTGTGTGTGATTTATAGTGCAAGAACCTCCAACACAGTCACATATTTTTACATTAGGTGAAAAAAAGTCAAATAAATCACAGATATAGTTTTTTTTAAGAACGGTATTTTCACTGTGTTAAACTATGATGTTGGCCTGCAATACAGAATAAGGGAGTGTTCCAGGGCCCACGTTATCCCTCTTTAATTGCACAGAGAACGCCATAAGCAAGACCTGAACAGAGATTAGTCCCATTTTTTTCTTCTTTGATGTAGGGATCTAGAGCCAAGCCAACATTTTTAAATGATTGTCACCTGCTGTGCTGCTGTATCTCCCCCAGGGATGCTGTGATCATTGGCAGGTTGCTCCAAATCAGACAGACACTTGTCTACCTCTCGATGACAGAACCATAGCTGCTCGGGGGAAGTTGCTCTTTTTATTTATCTGTCTTTCTGTGTGGATCTCAATGAGACCAGTGAGTGTCCAAACACGAATACATGAATACAAAAAGGGGGTTGATGCTGGCCAAACTGTCAAGCCTGCAGAGTATCCAAAACACCAGCATTAATTCCTTTCTGTGCTGTACGCAGAGATTCAGGATTCATGTGTTGGCACCTCAATTGCAGCATGTTTGCTTATTTCCCTAATAAAATCATGTAAATCAAGTTGTGGTGCAAGCAAAGAGCTCCTTCATTACCAATTACAAGTGCAACCTACCTCGGTAAAATTAAAAATGAAGCATTCTCTGATGCTATCTGAGTTTCTAGGATGAAAAACCTCTCTCCTGTTTACCTGACTTGCGGTTGACAATGTTGTGGCTTAGCAGTAATGCTAGAAGTCTATCTGAATGGGGGGGAGGTGGTGGTGGTGGTGTGTGTGTGTGTGTGTGTGTGGGGTTGGGATCTAAAAATGGATTCAAATTGCATTCACATACACAAGGGATTCACAAGAAATGATGCATGCATATGGTCCAGTGATACTGTGATTTAACTGTATTGTGTTACTGTAATTGTATCTCTTTGATATCAGCCTCAGCAACATTTTCTACTGCTGCACATCCGAAGTGTTCAATTTGCAAAACACAGGATTGCTTTTATTGTGAAGCAGTCACAGGTAACACAATGAGTTTTTTCATTATTAATCATGAATATTATTATGATTAGGATTATATAACGCTCACCGTGATCATTCATCACAAATGTGTCTACAATTCAAAACACGGTCATTTTTATTGCCCAAATTAATATTTGTATTTGTATAATATTTGTATAATTCCTTAAGTTATAATGTTTGTAGTTAATCTGTAAAGTAACTAGTATCTGAATCTGTCAGTTGGTGGCAAAACGGCAAGATATGCTGCAATGAGCCAAGAAAGGCAGAGGGGAAGAAAACTGCTTGCTAGTAAGCATGGACATAAACAATGCTGAATTTAAAATACCAACATACATTTTGTTTGTTTACAAGAAAACCCCATAGGACATCTTTAGGCACAGTACTTAAATGTACTACATGTCTTCACTGCTCAGAGCTTCAGAGTGGTTAGTACTGTGGGAAACACTAGCAGGACAACACGATCATCAGTTCTGCTACAACTATGCACATAGTCATTGATCAGAATGCAGTTTTTAGCAGCTCACACAACCTGGATGTATAGATAAGGAAAGTGTTTTTACAGTACGTCCCTAGCCATTTTTCACAGAAACTACAGAGTATATTGTTTTACATCTTTACCAAGTGTGAAGAAGTCCAGCAACAGCCGATCTAGTTTGCAATGACTGTGGGTTTTCCACTCCTGACTCTGCATTTGCATAATGGAATTATGGGCTCAGCCATGCTATGTCTTTAGTGGACCATTAGGCAGGCCTTTACTGGATTGTAATTAGTGACTTCTGCCCTTCACCTTCATTAGCATGCAAATGAAAATTCTGAACACCAAGAAATATTTGGCACATTGAGAGAAAAATGCCAAAGTGTTTAACAGGCAATCCTTAGTGGAATTGTCTATTTCTATCTACCACAGTTTAGAGCCCTTCAAATGACACAGTGCAAAGTGGTTGAGTCCTAACAGGTTGATCTGAACAAGCAGCTGTTGAAATAGATTTTGATGACATGACCGGTGACTGAGAGTCCATTTTGACCAAAGGGTCTTTGGCCTTGATTGAAAAAAAAATTCAACATGATGTTCAGGCTAGGTACAATTTAACCTTTAATCCTCTACTTTGTTCTTTTTTAAATCTGATATGCTTCTACCTTATAACGCACATTTTACCACACCTTTCTTCCTTTGCATTTAACATACAGTCCTAACTAGCTATTTTTTAACCCTATCTAATAAGACGTTGTACTTGAACTTCTAAACCATCTAATAACATTTGCAATTCCAATGTGCTCATTTGAATTAAACACGGCTTACCATGAATACAATTGAACTTTCAAGACATGTCAGACAGACCCTGCCAAAAGAAGCCCTCGACATATACACATTAATCACAGGAGGTAGCCACTGGGCTGGCGAGTGAAAACATCATTCCAGCGGCAGCACATGCCAGAGAGGGGTGAAGACTGGGGGTCGTTCTTCTTTTGTTAACCCTGTCTAATTAAGAGTCGAAAGTCAACGTGGGGAGGCAGGCTGAAGGCAGCACAGGTTGTATTACTCTAACAAATGATCGACTGTATATAGCTGTAATTGATTTAAATATGTAGAGGCCATCTGTGAGGATAGATAGAAGTTTGCAGGACCCATCACCAGCTTGTATTTTTAGTAATTTATTCATAAGCCTTAATTTACATTTCTGAAGGGCAAGCTGTCATTGTCGGAGTTGCATACACAACCATTCACAGGCTTCCTAATTAAGCAAATTAAACAGTTGTCACGCAGGTTCCACAGGTTTAGTTCCACTCAATCTAAAAGCTTTACTGTCAGAAACTTAAAGCCAGAAGACAGACAACAAACAAGCATGAACAATAAAAAAAAGAATGATGTGAATTTGATGGAAAAAATTTCTTCTGTTTATAGTCAAAATGCAATAAATACAATTGCAGTCACTACTGAAAGATAAAGCGTCTTGTTAGTCATGATTTAAGATTTAAGAGAATCAAATTCAACCATCAGATAGTGTGTTATTGGAGTTCAGACTTCTGCTTACAACATTTTGCCTTGACATTCCTACAAGGAACAGCCACACACACACACACAAGTGTTCACAGCTGGGCAGTGGGAACCGATAACGGCCATGTTTTACCTTGAATGTGTACTTGGAGGCCTTCATCCTCTTCATGACTGTTGTCCTTGAATGAGCACTTTCTGATAACCAGTAATTTGGTTGTTGATTGCGATAAAGCTTTTTTTATTTTTTGAAGTGTCACTCAGAAAAATTACACCATTATCTCCTGATAGCGCAGAGGTTGCTAGTGACGTCAGAAGTTGTCAAACGAACAATTTATATAAATAATGCTGTCAACAGTGACAGGTGAAGATCAGGGAAGATGGACAAATAACTAAATTAACAAATAACTAAGGCTGCTGCGGTAGCGAAGATGAAGTTGGGTAACGTAATAAAAATAGGCAGAAAGTCCACATAAGGAGGTGGATGGGGTGGTTGAATAGGTCAGTCTAGTGCTGTAGTCGAGACCGCCCAAACCGAGACCAAGTCAAGACCAAGTCCAGAGTTTATCGAGACCGAGACAAGACCAAGACTTTTAGGGACCAAGTCGAGACGAAGACCGAGGGAGGGCGAGACTGAGTAAAGACCGAGACCAGTTCCCCACATTACATGACACACAATAAAATATGGAACGAGATGATAGGCACTTCTCAAATTGATCAGAAAGATCCACATTCCCATTAAAACACCCACATACAAACACTAAGAGCTGAAATCAAAGTAAGCATCGCCATCGTGGGGAGGGGTGACAATCGTTAACAGGAATTTTTAATTAGGGTTATTGTTTGCATTTGAAGCAATATGTTTTACATCCAATCAAAGTTAGGATGTTAACAAATAAATGAGACAATGCAAAAGCAATTTCTTGATATTTCCAAAGTTATGGTCTTGACTGGTCTTGGAATAAAATCCTGAGTCCTCAATGTCTGAGACCAAGACAGAGTACAAATGCGGTTGAATCCGAGACGAGACCGACTATCATAAAGTGGTCTTAAGACCGATCTTGAGTACTACAACACTAGGTCAGACCTCAGACTTACACTCAGAAGAATGGTGCCCGACTCCCATGTGAAACCTGGTAAATGTTATTTTGAGTTTTAACTGAAATGGTATTACTATTACTGATTTCTGTCACGTGACTTACGTTATTGACTTCCATCAAGTGACTTACAGAACATACTTACTTTAACCCAAACCACACATTTTCCTAAACCTTACCAAGTAGTTTTTGTTTCCGAAACCTAATCAAAGCACATGTGTCGATTTGGGAGGCATAGATAAATGACCTACATAGTTATTCAGATTGAAGGACTTGTTGATTAACACATATTCCACCAAATGAAGAAATGTTTTATCTTTTAGATGTTATATGGAAGAATATGTTTACTGTGGGATTTGAGAGGGTAGCACTGCACCTGTCAACACTGATCACAGGTCTAGATACACACATCCACTGTATTTAACCATGATTTACAGCTGGGGTCCTCTGAGACCCCAAAGAGAAGCAATGCTATTAGAATAGGTTTGTTTCTTTTGTTTGAAGAATACAGAAAACAATTATTCAACATTCCATTCAGGCTCAGGCTTTTCATGTAGGACCATGCCGGCCTCTCACCATGTCTTCATAGTGTTTCTCTGATGTCTGATTTCTGAATTACCCATTTAAAATACTGCAATGATCATAAAATTTAATATTGTACAAGTGTACAATTGGATTAATTATGTTTTGCTATTATATTTTTCATGCTGAAGATTTAATATAAAAGGACCTGCTGCATAATCAAGCGAGAGATGTCAAGTGAGACATTCAGGTATTCAAACCCTAACTACCTGTATGATAGAGGAGGAACAGCAAATTGTCTCTGTGAACCTGCTGCCCTTTCTTACATCTGCTGTATTGAAAGCCTGAAGTAGTTAGAGAGCTTCTTATTTTTCACCATGCATGCTGTGGGTTTCCATCTGAATAACAGCGGCAGCACATTACTGACACTCAAGTTGTGTGTTAAACACATTTTCTGGAGATTGGTTTTCACAGTCAGTCACTACAGTAAATTGTACTAAATAAATTGGATTAAAACTACTTAAGTATTTAATATGAAATAGGCATTATGCCTACTCATCACACAGAATGTATTCCAAAGTTGTCAGTTACTGATTTCGGTCAATTTACAATCATCTGTCATGAATAAGGGATTACTTTTCATAGGTTTTTACAGATGAGTAATCAACCTTAATTACATGTCTTTTTAGATAATACATCTGAAACCATTAATTGGATTGGTAAATGTATGACAAATAATCTATGATGATTAGGAACAGCACTGCTTATTTTCCTTTCTCTGCTCAGATGAATCGTCTTGAGGTTTATTGTCCCTGTATCGCCCCACTGGCTCATCTTTATGAGAGTTTACAGTTTATTTTCATTGCCTTTGTTGCTACAAATTTCTTCTGTCAAAGTCTACCAAAAATGTATTGGAAAAAAAGCTGATTTATGATTAGTGTGCTGAAGAATATGATGGGTTGACAACCAGGTTGTTATTCCCCAAAAATGAAATGATTTCACAGAATGATCCGAGTAAGATCTAGCCATCAGTCAGTCCTTCCATGGCCACTCATTATGGAATTAAACGTCTGCGGTCATCAAGAAATTTTCATTCACCCACCACTGTTCTCATACAGTAAATCAAGTTAAAGAAAATTTTAGGTCCAGTGGATACATTTCATTTTATTATTTATTTATTTTTTCCTCCGAAAAACCAATTGCATCATTGCTCAGAATGGACAGCTTGCTCAATAATTCATACAATTAGTTTTTCTCCTTAAGCAAGCTCTCTTGTTTCAGTAACCTGCCTCAACCTTCGCACTGGCCCCTGTCTTATTAATCAGCCCCCATCGATTTAGTGTTGAAACTAATTAAAGCCCTGACATGTGCAGTTGATTCCAGACATCTGTATGTGTCACGAATGCAAAAGCACGCCCTCGCTGCCACTCTCTAACTCACTGCCACTGACACCCACAGAGTAACATGTTCTGCTAAAGCCAAAGAAAAGCGTTTTTCAGCAGATTCATTGCCACCTTAAAACTATGTTTGAATGCTAACAAGCCACTCTAAAATGAAGAGTTTTTTTGTGCTGATTCCTAAAGAAAAATCTAGTTTATTACAACTTTGCTTATTTTTTCCTAGCTCTGTCGGTTCTATCAGATACGATTACCTTGAACTGACCAAAGTAATTGCTAAGAACTCAGAATATGGCAACATTGCTAAAATCAGGTCCAAAGGGCCAAGAAACATGATTGGTTAGACAATCGCTCTATATATGTTGTAAACAAAATGACAGTAATGCCAGATTATCTACCATTTTATTTGCAAGTAAAACTGGAAGTGAGCCTACCTATAATGTAAAGAAAACAATGAGTGCACACAACTACACACAAGTACGGTAGGTCAAAGCTGAACCTGGAAGTTGGTCTGTAAACTACGATGAATCATCACAACCTGTTTTACTGTGTTGCCAGACGAATGTCAACCAAATCTAATCAGAGCACGCTTACACGGGCTTGATGAAGGATGATAGCAGTTTAGAGTTTTTGACTGTTAAACTCAAAATAAATAAATAATAACTTCGAGATGATTGAGTTCCTGGCCTTTAACTTTTATTTATGTTATTTTGTCAAAAGAATAGAGAGCAATACTTGATGTAAATGAAGATGTTTTAAAAATAATAATAATAATCAATAATAATCAACTCAATAAATAAATATTTTCCAGTTACAAAAGGTCTACTATATAAGACACAAGATGTCTCCTACTTCACTTCCAAACTGGCTGTGATGTCATGCTCGTTTGTAAAGCACATATACTGAGATTTAAGGAGAGCACAGAGAATCGTCTGTAGATGAATGTGGAAACAGCCTTCTAGTGTCAAACTGTACACATTTGTTGTGCCTTAAACAAGGGGAATAGTAACGGGAAAAGGATGAAGAAACAATCACTCGCCTTCACTCGTCTGTATTGAATGACATTTTTAACAATGTATTCAAAACCCATACGTCTATTCCATATGCACACACTCAGATTCAGGACCACAGTCACCATAAGTATCTCTTTAACATGTTGTAAATTATGTTTTAAAGTTATCTCATTACTTATAATCCTTTTTAATTCATTCATTCTGACTTTAAGTTACCACGTAACAAATGTACTTTTAACTTGTCCACTTTTTCATTGTTACTTCCATGACATGAATATGCACCTAAACCTTACAGCAATTATACATAGACGTAACAGTAGCTAGTGAACCCACAGACATGGATCAGTATTATCTATCTGCATTCCACCTCTGAGTATTACTCGCTGTACAGCTTTAAACAGTGACCAACTTAATATACATTCTTTTATAAACATTAACTACACTGTAAAACCTGATGAGTTAGTTCAACTCAAACTGTTTGAGGAAACTGATTGCCTTGAATCATTTAAGTTTATTAACTCAAATTATTTAAGCATAAAAAAATATTTGATTTGTGTCCAATTTACTCAATTATTTATTGTTATGGTAACTTGGGTAAATAAAGCTAACAGGACTAGTCCCGTTCAGTTAATATAACTTAAATTTATTAAGTACTTGTCACTCAAATGTGGCATTTCTCCAAATGTATTAAAAATGTGTTAATATAATTTATCTGATTTAAGTAAGACTGACTTAATTTGATCTTCTTTACACAAATGCTAATACTTGAGTTTAAGTTACTCAGTTTATTTCCACTAAAGAAAATTATTACGTATTAGTTGTGACAACTTTTAACTCTGTTGTGGCTACTCAATTAATTTGAGGAAACCGATTGCCTTAAACCTTTTAAGTGGCATTAACACAATATAAACACGTCTGACACAACTTAAACTATTTATTTAGTTGAATGTTGAATAACACATCAATGTTAAAACATTTCAAGTCCACAGTTCTTAAAAGAAATAAAGTGTTAAACACAGTGATAGCGTCAGAAACACTATGAAATTAATTAATTGCATAAAATATATATAGTGAATGCTACTCCCATGTGGCAATGAAGAGTGTGACAATGCAGACACACATTCTAGTGAAAAGAAAAAAAGAAAACTCTTTCAAGGCTCTTTCAAGTTATAACTAGTTATTTGCAAATGGTCCATTTGTCACATATTGAGAGCAACGGTATACTAGTTTCAATTTAATCGAAAAGTCTGAGGTTATCATTAACCAAAAATTACAACTCAAGATTGTTAAAGAAAAAAGAATATTTTATCTCAATGATGACCATCTTACCATATTTCAGACAACTGGAATAAACTCTTCTTGCAAAGGGTTTGTACCAAATACTCTCATTTGTGAGGCAAAATTTAACCGAAAGAACATTTACCTCACAATATTTAAAAGAAATTTAGAGAAATCTTTAGAGCATTTTTGTTGTTACTAAAAGCAGATGAAAACTAGTGTACAGTGAGATTTAATGCTCAGATTTTGACCTTTACCTTTACACAGCTTGACTCAAAATGTTCTGTAGTGTAAAAATGTGTATGTCATACCAGCTGAGGTCAAATATTGATTGTTCAATAATTGATTATTTTTGTACTGGAAAAAAAATACCTTTAAACATTACAACATTATTAATTAGTGCCCGTGTCTCTCTCGCTTAAGTAGAAAGCCAACCAACCCAGTTGTAATTATATAAACAAGCATCTGTTTCAACACAGAAATCTGAACAGAAACACTTTAGACATGCAAGGCAAAAGATAACTTTCAGAACCCCACTGACCTTCACCAAAAAACGTTAACACCTTTATTCTAGCTCATTTCTCAAGGCTTGTAACTTAGGTTTGAGCTGCTTTCTTCCATCATCAAGGTTTAAGAGAATAACCTGGATGAACTCAAAGAAGCCACTTAGCTTCTCAGGATAGCTCAAATGAAGAGCATAGATCAGTCCAAACAAAATCACCAGTGAATCAGTCCAAGATCTGTGAGACATTACAACCTGATCCTCAAGGACAATTGACACGTGGTGACTTTCAAAGGGAAGACGCCAGGCAATTCCTCTTCATTCACCACCGCCACCAGAGCCACTGTTCCATCCTGGATTGCCTCCAACTCATCCTGAAAAAGGAATACATGTTCAGTACAAAATGTACAAATCATTTAGCTTAGAAAAAGCCTATGGTGTAAAAGAAAACATTATTACACCATTGCTTTCACATTTTTACATGCAGGTAGAAGCAATATCAAAAAAGGCCAACATGCAAGTTTAACCAAAAAGATTCTGATCCATAATTCCATGTATTATTCCACAGGGTATCCCCAGGATCCTCAAAGATAAATTTAAGACTTTTTAAGAACTTTTTAATCCCACCTAGGAAGAAATTTAATACCAACTTCACGGCTGTATAATGGAACATTTGTATGAATTTTAAGCCTGAGAAAATTATTTACAAAGTTACATGAATTTAACAAACATTTTATTTTGTACTTTGATATAAATCAAGGACGTCACTTTGTGTTGAAAAGTGGTAAGGACACAGGGGTTCAGATTAGGGGAGCGACAACACATTTAGCTCACATGCACGATATACAATATTGGGTTTACAAGAACAAGACAAGAAGATATTTTAACACTATTTGATGAAATATTCAATGCTGAAATATATAAATGGGGGTCCTCTAGAAAATTCTGAGCACTAAACACTTCCTGCATTCTGGAGACATTTTCTGCACCAATTTATGGTAGAATTGTCTGTCTATTTATATAAAGGGATTCAGATGACAATTCAAACAAAATATAATGCAGTACCTAGCAGCTTCTTCTTTTAGCTTATACTTTTTTTTGGACAATGCACAGTTGTTTCTTCTATATTTAAATTTAAACATTTCTTGTTGCATGCCAATTTTCAGAACATATTTAACAAATGCTTTAAAAAAAGCGGTGTCGACATGTCAGTATCGCCAGCGTAAATGACACCTATGAAATGAATCCAATATTTGTGCACTAAGAACTCTTAAGGGGGGAAATAAAAGATACAAACAAATTGAGCAAAATAAATCGTTACAATTTGCTACACTTTGGCTAGATAGGTAATGTATTATAATATGCCAATTGCTTCAGTGATTGTTCATCCTGTTTGGTTTTTGTATCTTAAGGCTGTTTGAAATATAGAATAATATAGTATTGGCTTGAAAGCAGCGGGGATAAGGAGTTCGGCTCCAGCTTAATTTGTCCTCGTTCCCGTGATCGGCAGATCTGGGTGAGTTTTTTAGTTAAGTTTAATGTCAGATGTTTTCCATTCACATAATGCTTACAACAGCAGCGCATGGTCCACTGTCTCTCCGTTGCTGTTGTAACATTCACTGACTAGTAACCTGCAAGCGGGCCTTTCAGCTCCGCTGTTTCTTTGGCACTCGCCATAGTGTGAGCGCCACCGTCCTCTGCCACAACAGCCACTTGTTTGTGTCTCTGGCTTTCTGAATTTCAGACACTTTCCCATTCTCAGGCAACAAGCTAGCGTTAGCTTGTTAGTAGCCCGTCAGAGATGTTTTGTTTTCTTTCCTGACTGATTCGCCCAGAGCTGGATGCCAGAGCTTGTGCACTGCAAACACGCCACAGTCTAGAGCAGCGGTCACTAATAGGCGGACCGCGGTCCGGATCCGGACCCAGCCGCTGTCCTCTCCGGACCGCCGACCTACAGCCGATTTATTATTGAAACTTACACAGTCTATGCTCGTGACGGAGCGTTTCTATGATTTTAACCCACGCAGCTTGTCTAGCATTTACTGTACAGGTTTAGCGGCCCAGGAAACTCACAGACCAATCGCATCGTCTCATGTGATACTGCTCAGCCAATCAAATCTGTGCATTTCGATGCTTGCGAGTCGAGTCTGCGAGATTCACCAGAGACGTTTTGGAAACACACGAATTGAGGAGATGAAAGGGAAAAGAGATTTCACATGGCTTTTAATCAAGAATGTAAAGATTCTTACATGTACATTCCTCCCACTGGCAGTTCAGAACCAGATTCTCTCATAGATCTCCAATGCTAGGTGGCAGGACAAGTTAGAGCTCACGTTTCTCACTGAACAAGAGAAAGTGGGAAAGTGGTAGCTCTATGAGAGGTAATGAAAGCCAAGAGGAGGCATTACAGCTGTTCAGTTATTAGGATGTGTTTATTATAAAATTGGTTAAGACTGACTTCATGACTTCAAGCTGCACTTTATTTAATTTCTTCAAATTTTTAAAAATGAGGCACTTAATTTTAGTTGACTTAAATTTAGAATTTATTAGAGTAGTTATTATTTATTATCCCTCCAGTTTGATGTGAAAACTGACAGCAAATATTCTTGAAATATTATTTGATTTGACAGTCCGTTGTTGACTGAAAACATATGTAGACAACTACACGTTATGGTACTGAATGATAACGCAAGTTAGTCGTTTTGATGTTCCGGACCTTTGCTTCAGGAAATTTTCTCTAACTGGACCTTTTTGAATTCTAATTGAATACCCCTGGTCTAGAGCTTAAAGCTGAATACTGACATAAACTCAGTCTCAGTTTGTAATTTCTTATTACAAACTGAGACTACAATATTATTTAAGTGGCTTCATGCCCTAAATTTACCTGCCCATATAATCAGGGAAGAGTTCTAGTCCAGGTCTTCACTTGTTTCCAAGGTTTAGCTCATAATATCTGATAAAGTGATCAGTTTACAGATAAGGCTTCTTCTTTTTTAACTGCTTCAAGACATCATCAAGGCTACACTGATTTTATTTTAAAACCCATTGATCTGGACTTAATGTAGAAGCTGTCTGAGTTTAGAAGAGTACAAAAAAAATACGAAGAGAGGTGAGTAGGAGGTCTATGGTGTTCAGTTTTTTTTAATAAACTTTTAACTTCAGTTACAAATTTGAGAACATATGTGTTAAATGTGTCTATGTCTGTGATGTCTAATTTTTAGGCACATTTTAAACATGTTTTACGTGAACACCACTAAAAGTATAGTCTTTAAAAATCTTGACAAACTTTTATACAAGACTCACATGTGTGTATATAACTAACTTATAGAATTTAGAAGAACTATATTTCTGCTTGGCTGTAAATGATAGTGTTGATGAACAACTTTGGCCAGC